>OY763892.1:1680521-3036831 GCA_963667165.1 Barbarea vulgaris | reverse complement strand
CAGGATCTTTGGAATGGATTAGATTCTGTGTTCTCTCCTTGGCTGTTAATGTTTTGTTCCTTTTCTTCAATTATTATCTTGAGAGTGATTCTCTATTATTTATTGTAAAGGTGAGAGAGCTTTTGTTTCCCATTTTGACTTGTGTTAAAAGTTTATTCATTGTCTGTGTGTGTTTTAACATTGATTCTGTTTAGGCTCCGTTATATATTATTTTCACGTATTCACTATCTGCAACGCAAGAAACCTACCTACACAGCAATGACTACTCTTGATTCTTCTCCTACCTTTTTTTTTTTTTTGGTTCTCTGAATCGAAACGTTGACTCGTTGAAGACAAAAGCGTATGGCTTTTAAATTAAAGAAAGTATAGTTTACACGAAGTAATCAAAGCATTTTTCACAGGGGGGGGGGGATTAAAGATTCCGCAACAGATCTATGTTCTGAACTTCTGATTCATGGGTTTATTTTTGGGTGGTCCTACCTCGATCTCACATCAATGGTGGAGTGTTTTGTTATATTCCCAGGTTCTTGAATCCCAGGGAAGCAAAACGCGTTGGTGGTATCAGTGGTACCGTCACAACCTCTCATCTTGACAGTTTCTTCCATGTTGTTTTTGGTATTGTCGTCATACTCGAGTGTATGGAGTCGCAAACCGCCCTTACAACCGCCAATTTCCATTTCCATATCATATTTATCTCCTCGTGGTCCGAAAGCTCGGTCTAGCTCAGATGCAATGGATCCAACCTCAACGTCAGGCTCCACTGGAGCCCAGTCTCTGAAGTTGATCATGGGAGGTGGAATTCTCGCACAGAACAACTCAAATAGGTTCTTGAAGAGACCTTTGCCGTAAGGGTTTTCTTTCTTGTCATATCGATACCGGAAATTCTCATAAGTTGTCTGCATTGAATTTGTATACATTGAGTAAGTAAATAGCACCAAAAGTAACAGAGTCAAAATAAAGTAAGTAATAAAGGATCTTGCCTGATTGGTGCAGATGAGGTAGAGGTGGAAAACAGTGAGGCCACCGACGAACCAGACAACGACGAAGCAGTAGAGAATGAGAACAACAAATATTAAGTCGTCAGTGATGACCATTAACAAAATCTTGCCGTGTACCTCAAGCATACTAACCCAAGAGAAGACAAAGACGTACAAGCAGAGGAGTGTTGAACTTGATATAAAACAGAAGAAGTATGGATAGTTTCGCTGCAAAGATAAAAAAACATCATTGTTAAACACACAGATCCTATTCACAGAAAACTTGTTTGGGAAGAAGACTCACTAAACCGATGCATTGGCCAACCCAAGGACAGTGGTGATCAAACCTTTCGACACAGTTGTTACAGATAGAACAGTGAGAGGCACGAGGAGGACGGTAAAGCAAACAAGTATCACAGAATTTAACTTTAACAGTGTAGCCATTCACAAGTATATCTTTGGTTCGAGGTAACTTTGCATTACTGAGTTTGTTGTTAACCCACTCTGAAGATTGACTCATCATATCAACCTCTTCTGCTTCAGGTGCTTCTTTGTTCCTTGGGATAATCCCAGGGTCTCGAGATGATGTTAAGAAGAGAAATGTGAAATCCAAGATTGTGAGCAAAAGAGCACCAATCAAAACAAGAGAGTGGAACAAAGGAAATCGTTTGCCGATCAAAAAAGCCATTCGAATGCAGAAAGTGAGAGCAGGACATCCAATCATACATGTGGTCAGAAGTAGAGAAGATGCATCTGGACCAAACACTAGTCTCCCTCCGCAATAAAATTTCTGCAAACATTATTAAACCAACTCATCAAGAATTCAGACAACATATATATATATATATATATATATATATATATATATATATATAATGTTCTTTTTTGTTTGAACAAATTCAAAAACAATATACTGTATATAATACATTGTTGCCGGGCCAGAGTTGGTAGATCCTCTTGGGTTTATGAGAAAACATGATGTCGTCGTCGGAAGGAGCACTATGAACGTGACAACTTTTCTTCCTCCCCATCACTATCTTCTTCTTCTTCCTCGAGCCTTAGACTCAACGACGAAACGTCCAAAACGTTATTTCCATTTTCTGCTTCGCGTGTCGTCGTTGTCGCGGCCAGCGAACGAAACCGGAGATTTCAAATCGCTGCCGCCGGGGGTTTGGCTTCTCTCCTCCTCTTCTTCGTAAACTATCTCTCTCTGTCTCTCCTCCTTGTTTCTAATTAAGGTTTGTTTGACAGAATTGTTTCTCTCTCATCCTCTTACAGCTTGTTCCTCCGCCATTGGAAGTTCGTCAACAGCAACATCCATTCCTCTGGAACATCCTTAACATAGCAATCTCTCCATCACAACCATTTTCTCCTTTTTTTTCGCTACCTTCCCAAAACCCTAATTTTCCTTTACTTCTCCCGCACGCGCCATTTTCGGTTTCAATAATTAACAACCCAAACTTCTCTGCCTCCGCCACGTGTTTTTAATCAGATTCTTCGTTATGTTTTTTTCACTTTGTACTTTTGTATTGACTTTCTCTTTAAATTTTGTGACAGAGAGCATATGAACGCATAATAGCAGATTAGCATTGCCCGCTCAGCATTTTTGGACCCTAAAACAAAGTTTTGAATCCTTAAAATTTAATTTTAGATTTTTTACTAAATATGTTATATATTTTGTAATGAAATATGTATATATATATAATTATAATTAGGTCAAAGTATATATAAGTCAAATTGCATATTTGACTAAGTAGATATAACTCAAATTGCATGTTTGACTATGTAATATAAATATAAGTCAAATTGCATATTTGACTACATATAAAAGAATATATCTTTAAGTAAATAGATTGAAAGATTGTGTTATTTTCAACTTTGACCAAGAAAATACCATTTTAGATATGTTTGTGTTACTATATATAATGAGTCTAAAACAAAAGAAACCATGTTAAAAAGTTTTTTAAAAAAAACTGACCAAAGAAATGGCTATTACTATAAAAGTTATAGTCGCATTTGTTTTCACTGCCTTTTTTATCATATCTTCTGTTCACGGCCGTACGATAACAACTAGTATCCGAGGCACTGGTTTGTTTCTATACTCTATTTTTGATTATGGACATGATTTTGTCATTTCTTTTTTTATGAATGTACTAATTGGTTTACTAACTTTTTATTTATACATAGGCTATGGAATAAAACAACAGGAAATTCACTGTTTTGATAGAACGTCATATATATGTAGTCAAGGTCAAGACGCGTGCGAGAGTTTTTGTCATGATCATGGTTTTTTTTATGGCCAATGTGCTTATGATGAATGTTGTTGTGAAATAGGAGTATAAACAAGTATGAGTCCAGAAAAAAAAAAGTTATATATAAATAATGTATTCACTTGGTTGAACAATAACATAAGTATGATCATATATTTTGATTATCTATAAAGAACTAGAGCAAACTAAATTTTACCAAATCAAAGTTATTTTGATTAAAGTTGTAAAGTTGAGCAATACATATTCTAATTTGAACAGAAACCAAAATTAAATTGAAATACAATTGAATAAATATTTAAATGTTAAATAAATAGAAATTCGATCCAATACGTTTTGATGTGCTATACGATGTCCATTTGGTAAATATGTTATATTTTAATTTCATTATCTAACACAAATTTTCATGTCCAATTGACAATATTCTTTTAAAAATAAACAGTTTTAGTATGTAACGAAAAATATATTTATATAAACACATATATGTATTTATACAAATACATACACATTTGACTCTATATTGATGCTATTCATATGGTTAACCAAATTCTATCTGTAGACTAATATACAAAGACGATTGAAAATTGCAATAACTCAGCCGGTACATCATCTGACACAAATTTTCATGTTGAAAATGTATTGACTGGCGTTGAAATTTTATGACAGGGAGCAAACATATGAACGCATAATGGAGGCCCCCTAGCCCAAAGTAGATATGTGCCATCATTAGAAAGAGGGAAAAAAAAAAGAAGAAGAAAAGAAAGGGTGATTTAGAGAATATGATAGTTTTTAAGTTTTTATTTGAAAATTATATAGTTTTAAGTTTTAATTAGGAAAATAGGTAGTTTTTAAAATAGTTTTAGAGAAAAATAGGAGGTATTTTTTGAAAACTATCTTTAAAACTACTTATTTTTCTAATTAAAACTTAAAACTATCCAATCATCCTATATATGCAAATATGCAATGCATAAGCAAAATGTATATCTTAAAATGAGTTCAAATTAATTGTTTATTAGCTTTGGGTAAAGGACAAACTAAAATTTTGATTTGAATATCTCACTAAATATGTATGATAATACTCTTTTGAAACCAAAAATAATTCTAAAACAACTTTGGAGGGATTAATTCTTATATATTGAATTGACAATATTATTAAATAAATAGTTCTACAGTAAAATCTCTATAAATTAATAATATTAGAACCAATATATTTTATGGAATTTTATTAATTTATCGTGTTTATTAATTTATAGAGATGATATTTATGTGAAATTATAAATTTATGACCAAAAAAATTATTAATTTAACGAAGTATTAATTTATAGAGGTTTCACTGTATTAAGTAACGAAAACTATATATTCACATTCAATGTATTTATATAATACATATATATACACACACATACACATATGCGCATGAAATAGATGTTTATTTTGAGAGATAGTAAAGAGTTTAATTATAAAATTGGGAAATAGTTTGATTGTAACTTGTAAGACATATTTTGACCGTATGAACAGTAGTGAAAGAAACATTAACATACCAAGAAGTTCAGCTATTTTGAGAAGGGTTCTTAACCTAAAAATAAAATGTCCAAAATTTGAAAAACTGACCCAGAAGCTCATTTATATCAAAAAAAATAAAAGTAAAAAAGGAAAATATCTTTAGACTTTTATCCGGAAACCAAAAAGAACTCTTGACAATATTTTTTTTTGTAAAATAGGGGTATCAACTTCTATTTCAAATTACAACCACTATAATTTATAAATTATATTTCAAAATTTTAGCTAAAATTTTAGCTAAATAGTATGTAATTACATACTCAACTATGTACAAAAAAAAAAGAAAAAAAAAAAAAACTATCTCACCAATATTTGAACCTAATTAGGTAAAAAATCAATTTGTATATATATCTAGTCAACATGTGTTTAAATTGACAGATTATGTTCTTTTTCAAACTTTGACCAGAAAAAAAATACATTCTATGTATACTTGTGTCATTGTATATATAATCAGTCTACCCAAAGAAGAATAGATAAGAAAAAAAGTGAAGAGATTCTTATAAAAATGGCAATCACCAAAAAACTTTTTGTTGCATTTGTTTTCACTGTCCTCTTCATCATATCTTTTGTTCATTGTCGTACTACAAGTGCTAGTATTCCAGGTATTGGTTTATTCTTATACTTTCACTTATAATTATGAATAAGATTTTTGTTTTTGTTTTTTAATAGATGTACATATTACATATACATATGTGGTTAATAATTTTTATTAATAAATAGGTTATGAAATAAAGCAGCAGGAACGTCAATGCTTCGATGTAGACGATTTATGTGATGATGGAGTACATGCCTGCAATGTTTTTTGTAGAGATCATGATTATAGGTTCGGCATTTGTACTGCTGATGCTGCATGTTGTTGTCAGTATTAGTTACCATATAAATCTAAAATAAAATATTTTTTATTCGAATAAATTGGTATATGCTTACAAAATTATACATCCATATATTTTTTATATGTTTTAATTACCTATACATAAAATCTGGAATGAAATGAATAAACTTTAGCAAATCTAAATTACTTTGATTAAATTTGAGCAATAGCTTAAAGCAATTTGAACAATTTAGTGAATATAAATAAACATGAAGTTAGTTCAATACGTTTTATGTGGTGTACGTGGCCATTTAGTAACTATATTACATTTTAATAATTTCATCAAACACAAATTTGAATTAACAATTTTATAATGTTACAAAAAATATTTTATTACATATAATTATAGTACACATATATTCACACATACGCACCTAACTTTTGTTACAATAAACACCTGATAAGAGAAATATCAATGTTGATAGAATTGATTTTGAGAAAAATATGTGATCTCCATAACTAAAGTGTTCATTAATATATATTATTGGGCCTTGGCCCGGCTCAATATTTTAAATATTAACAAGTAAATAAGAAAATAATAAATAATTTTAATTGGGGGTGTTTTCGTGTAGGAGGAAGCGGCCATTGAAGCGCCACGAAGTCTTCTCTTCTTTCTCTAAAAAAAAAAAACACAGAGCGATTCTTCACAATTCCAATTTCATTCTCAATGTTACCAACACGAGCTCATATTCACATACACCAATCTTTCTATATGCTTAGCTATACACACAAGCAAACGCGGATCGCAATTTTAGGTGTTTGCAGTTCCGATTTAGGTTTGATCGGTTGAAAAATTTCCGATGGTGGATCATTACCAGGTTCTAGGAATTACGAGAAACGCGACGAAGCAAGAAGTAAAAGATGCGTTCCGGAGATTGGCGATAAAGTATCATCCGGATAAACACGCACAGTCCCCGGACCATGTTCGTCGAAACGCCACCGTCCGGTTTAAGCTTGTATCGGAGGCGTACGAAGTGTTGAACGACGATCGGAAACGCGCTTCTTATAACACTGTTAGCGATTCCGATTGCTTTCGCCGTACTGGCGGTTCGTATAGTAATCCGTACGGAAATGGTAGTTGCAGATCGTATGGTTATGGTTACTCTGCGAGGAATCGTCAGGCCTCGAGTTTCAGCAACGGATTTGATTCGACGTTTCGTTACTTGACGACGCGAGCGTTTCTTCTGAATCTCGCATTAGCTGGGTATGTGACAACTTGTTGCTTCGTCTTTTGTTAGATTCGTATCCGAGTATTTGCTGTAATTGGCGAATTCTGTGTGTGTGTGTGTGTGTGTGAGAGAGAGATTTCTGATTACATATAGGAATGTTCATGGTTATTTTGCTAGACGATCCCACTAGAGCAATCGTCTTCTCTGTTATGGTCTGCTGATTCTGAACTTATAGCTAGGGGTTTTAGAGCTATGCTTCTTTTTGATTTGTCAGCTCTTAATTCTGGTTACAGAATGATGATCAATATGAATTCGTATAGGTGTGATGATAACACCTTTTTTTGGTGCACGTCTATCTCTCAATTCCTTAAGTTTATATCTTCTTCATCTTCATATTAAAGTCGCCAGCTTCAGTTTCAAAGTGAATCACAAACTAATTATCTGGCTGCTTCTTAGTTGTGGTGCCTTTTATCTGTTCAATGTTGTCTCCTTACTCAAGTAATCTCTTATCTTTGTTTTCCAGTGGTTTGTACATTGCGTTTGCTGCGATTGATTCGAGCGGAGAAACACTATGGAAAATGCGTAATTCAGGGGTGAGTACCATATATCCATCCCTAATGCTATTGACTGTTTTCATGATCTTGCTTTTATCTTGTGATTTACATGCATTACTGTTGATGCAAAAAGTCATCTGGGTTTTTCCTGTGATTAGCATGAATTCCTGAATTCATTAGATTGAAGCTCTTGTGAATTAAATGTGCTTGATGATCATCTCTGGCACTCTGCACATCTAGTCTTGTTGCCTTAGGTGTAACTAGATGAAATCCAAGAATGGTAGCAACTAATGGTGTCCAAAAACTAGCTATACTATCCTACATACGCACACTAGATAGCTTTATTAGCGTGAAAAGGTGAATTTATTCGAACCATTTGACTACTGTATGCATTTGGTGCTGCAGGGTAGTGTACTGAGAACTATTAGTAACCTATATGCTATTTGCAACATATGTAACCATTTATGAAAACTTGTTCTGTCTCAGCCTAGGGTCTGCAAGAAATTGTAGATGCAAATCGCAAATCACAAATCACATCATTAGGATTGAGAAAATGCATCTTGTTAGAAAACCTCACATGTGCAATATTCTAGAACCGTGGAGTAAATTGAGAATACTAATGGTTGGTTTCAAATTTCCATTAATGGGAAAAACAAAGGCATGTGCACTGCATCTCAGATTGTTAACATGCTAAACTATCTTGCCTCTTCCTGATTGGTGTATTTGTTTGTTAGCCGTCATTTGTATTTCCACCACAGCTAATAATAATTGACAACAATTTGCACATTTTCAGAAATCATTCGAAGAAGCAATGGAATCAATCGAGAAAACAAAGGCACATAAGGATGAAGGGTGAAGTAAACGATTGAAAGGTACTACTAAGACTTTGACTTTGACTCTGACTCTGGTGGGTTTGTGTTTTGTGGGGTCTATGCGCTTGTGGTTTACTTTGAAATTGAATCTGGCGACTTTTCTGTATTTCACTTTCTTATTAAAGCGGAAGATGCGCAATTATCTGTAGTGCAAAGTTATCAGAAATAGCAAATATATATCTACTCGTGTGCATTGTAAATTTATAGATGAACCTTGAGAAGTTGAAACCCCTACATTATATTACTTGGGCGGGCTTAACTGGAAGGTAATTCATTAGTGTAAATAGTTAAAAGTTTGCTTTTTTATTTTCTTGTAACAAATGTTTTATCTCTTCAGATATTAGTCGATTATGAGGGGTCCTACTTACAGACGATTGGATTTGAGTGATGAGTTGAGTACATAGTGGCAAGCATAGATGGGATAATGCTAATAAAACAAAAATAAAGTTGGCTTTTGTATCAGTCATGGAGACATTATTGTATCAGTGGTCGTAAACGTATTTGATTGTCTTATGTGTAAGATGCTGACAAGATATTTACCCTGCTCCGTTGAAATATCTTATGATTATTATATAGTTTTCTTTTTTTTTTCCAACAATGAGAAGACTCATACACTCTTTATCCATACATAGATCGTACAATACTTTTTGTTTTCTTTTGTTTTAAATCATTCTTTACGATGTGCATCATGAAACTTTAGCTTCAGTTTCCTATACCACCAACTAACCCCATCTTAGAATTTTGTTTCATCTCGTTCAAATTTAAATCTTACTGTGCTTTGAAGCTTAGCTAAATATCTAAATATATAAATGCAAAACTTATCCGCTAAATAATTTGAAAGTCTATAGAAGACAGACTGGTTACATTACATGGATGAACAAAAACTATGAACAAGATAATTCATTAAAAGGATGCAAAGAAGACAAATCTACAAAGTCAAAAGATTACGTATAAAACTAAAAAACAGATCACATAACTGTCCACGACTCAAGCGTCGGAAATGTTGGGTAAGTATCAAAATCCACAGCGGAGCCGGGCGCATCCACCGTAAGATTAGGCTTCGCCGACGGTAGTCCTACGCCGTTGTTACCAGAGAAGGCATTTCCCACTGCCAGATTCTCCTGGTGATGATTAGACAAAAATGCCGATGTATCGAGCATCGGAACCGCCATGGATCGATCCGTTGGACCACACGGCACAAGCCTATGCGGCTCCGGCTTGACGAGTGAAGCAAAAATCCCGAAGGAAGAATCATCGATGTACTTGGCACCGGTCACTTGCTGAACCATCTGCCGGAAATTCGACGGATCCGCCGTTATGAAAGTAGTCTGAGACTTTTTGGAAGGGCGAGAACGGCGCTTATTAGTGGCTTTACCTTGAGTAAGAAGACAGTTACGCTTCCGTTTAGGTCCACCCCCAACAATTTCTGGATCGGATCCACCGGAGACGGTAGAGGAGAGTGTGTAAGTTGAGGAAGGGTGAGAGACGGCTGCGGAGTCGAAGAAAGCAGAGGAAGGAGATAGAGTATGAGGGGGAAGTGGTGTGGCTGCAGTGACGGTGGTGTGAAGAGCTCTGGCGAGCAAATCGTTGTCGTAAGAGAAAGTATCAGGAAGCAACCATGAATCAACGTTGAAGCCTTGCCGATACAACCAAGGATCGACGCTTGCTAAGCCTTCGGAAGACATCATAATTTCAAAATCGGAAGAAGAAGAAGATAGTCGCAGTGAAGAGGCAAAATATGGTTTCTAGAAGAAGAAGAAAGAAAGAAAGAAAGAAAGAAAGAGAGAGGTAAGAAATAAAATGGGGCCGAGGAAAGCCTATAAATAAGGACGGCGTCAAAGCGATGAAACCGCGTTGAGCGGAAATAGATAGGGACACGTGTCAGCGCGTGTATTCGTACGGTACTTTTTTGGTTCAGCGAGTGCCGAGTTAGATTATTTGGAAACAGCCCGAATTAACGTAGAATTTTATGACATCAAAAGCTTTTACTAAACGGAGTGGCTTATTACAATTATATATTCATGATTTAATTTTTATTTTTGTTTGGATAGGAGTTTTCATTAATTTTCTGTTTTTTTCCAAATCGTATACGGTATAAGGGAAAAAAAAGAAGATGTATTATGTCCTTGCACCCATCCAAATATCTCTAACTTTTAAATATATCCATCTATATAAAAAAAAAAAAAAAAAAAAAGGGAATATCCAATCTATATATTCATCCCTACGCGGTAATACATGCAAATAAAAGCAAAACAAAATAAATAAAGAAGTAAGGTCAAATTCCAACGGCTGATTCCTTCTAATTAAATGCTTGTTGCTCAGTGGGACCAAAGACTCGAGAAAATAGAATCCGTCATTTTCAGCTTCGGTCTTTCTTTTGCTACCTGGCTCCATCTCTTATTGAACATTTTAGTGACTTTATAATACAGGAAGTTATACATCTAACGGTGTTAAGAATGCCGCTAAGTAATAAGGTTTTTTTTTTTTACGGAATACGAATGAATATTGGTTATAAACAATTAATATTAAGTTTCTTAAAAATAATACATATGTAAGTAAAAATAAAGGCATACGTAAACATATTTTGATGTCTCTATATCATTTTTCTTTTTTCTTTTTTCTTTTTTTCTTCAGTGAATATAACAGTTTATTTAGTTCATTCGTCCTTGAAAATATATGAAAGTACCTATGTCGTACAGTGCGACTTGTGATTACCTTCCTTTTCTTTTGGCGTCGCGATCGTGATTATCATACTCACTGGCTTTTTTTTTTTTTATATAAACCACAATAAATATACTTCATTCAACTTTTTTTTTTTTTTTTGTTAAAGGATTTACTTCATTCAACTTGAAAATAAAACAAATTGACTATTAGGTAGTTGCCGTTTCCAAATTTAAGGTAATAGTCAATAAAATGGATCTCTAATTTAATTGATAAGTTAAATTATGTAGAGACTCATGACCCAAAAAAGAGAGTAAAACATAGACTATAATTTCCACAAAATATAGTTTACTAGTTGCATGATATGGTTTTATATTTTAGAATTTACGACATGTTAGTTATGATGATGCAATAGCAAAACCAGTCTTTCTATTGTTTAACTACGGTTACTAAGCACATCAGCCCAACCTTCTTTCAAAGCCATACCTTTTTCAAATCATGAAACATCTAATTGAATAGAAACCATACCTTTTTCAAATCATGAAACATGCATCTTTTTTGTTTGTTTTTGTATTTTTGGTTTTTATGGCATGTAGATATGCATCGTTTACTTAAGTTTCACCTATATAACATTTAAAAAGTTCACACACATATATACCACTCACTCAGCACACAATATCTAAGAGAGTCAACTATTGACTAAAACCGCTCATCAGATAGATTACAGATTGGTGGATTACTAAATGAAAGAAACAACCAATGCTTGTAATTTTATATTAAACTTTTATCTTACGGCTACCATTATACTACTATTCCATTTTTTTCTAACACTTACTTCAACCAATAACTAAATCCACCAATACAATTTTAGCTCTTAGAATATACTACTAAACAAAATATCACACTCTACTTTTTCGTATATACGTGATGTGATGCAGTAATTAGAATTATCACTATGTTAAATATTTTATTTATGATTTAATAAGTTACCCTATTTTAGAAAATATGGTTTTATGGACTTTTAAGTGTTGAGATATTTTTAATAATATACTTCAACGATAGTTCATTTATTTTTTTAATAATATTTCTTCTTTTATCTCCTTTGTTTTTGCTTCTGGTTTGAACAATTCAAAACTGGATTTCAAAACATATTTTCAAATACATAAATAATCAACAAAATCGATGTTTCTATTGTATTATATAATGTTTTCGTGATATCATCAAATTCAGTCCATTAGGAGACGACTCTCATGAGCTTAAAGCAAATGTTAATGTTTCGTTGGAAATTTCTATAATTTCTATTCTAAAAAGATTAGTCAAAAGAAAAAGAAAGAAACTAAACATAAAAGAAGAACGTCTTCATCACTTAAAACACAAAAAGAAAAGAAAAAAGACGTCTACTTCTTATAGAAGAACAAAGTCAAAAGACGCCAGCGGTGACGTCAGAATTTTTATAAGATGTAATCATGATGGTATGATGACGAGAAGGAAGCATGTGATGAAGCGATCGTGTGTGTCCTTGTTCTTTTCACCGAAAGACTTCTCCTTATTTTTATTCCCAATACACTGACACTCCTGTCTTGTCTCCCATGTTTTCTTCCAACGGCTCGGCTTCAGCTGGCTTCGTTTTTATCATAATAAAATTCATAAAGATTAGATACCTTGATTTATCATATAAAATACATATATAGTAATGATCACAACTTGAGTTTTGTTTAGCAATCCATTATAAACTAATCACCAGTTGATAAATACTATTTGAGCTTAGACTCCTTTTTTTTTTTTTTTTTCTTCTGATAAGTAAAATACAAACATATCATTTAAATACATGATCATTGATTTCGGTTTTGGATTGTGTTCAACTTATCACATGCTATCAACTAATTGTTATCCTCTAAATTTTAATGATTTTGAATGATTGATGATTTTAACAAACGCTAAATTCTTCTTAAGGTCCAATGATGAAGTAAAGGTTTTGTTTCTATTTTCATATTTCTTTTGGTTTCTGACTTTTCTGGTCTCTTTAGAATAAATATGGGCCTGGGCATTGTGTATGGGCCTAATTGCTAACCGCGGAAATTAAGCTAGGGCTCGGATTCTCTCCCCGACCCGCAAATTCCTCTGTACCGGTTTGATGATTTTGGATTGGTAATTGAAATTGAATTACCTCGAAGCTCAGAATCTCAGACTGAGGTGGGAAATCGAATAATGGAAGAAGAGCAGCAACATGCATCTAATTATGGTTATGGAAGTTCACTTGCCTATAATCAATCTGAAGACATTGAATCTGCTGCAAGCAATGCTCTTCTCCGAGAACAAGTATTTGTTTTCTTCCACTAACTTTCAAGTTATATGATTCCAGGACTTTGTTAAGGGTTAATTAAGTAAACCATATTGAATTGATTTGGTGTTTTGTGAATTTTCCAGGAAATTGAAACTCAGAAGATCATACAAGGTCAAAGGTTCTGTCTTTTCTCTTGGTTTGTCTTTGTATCCATATGTTTATATTGAACATCTTGTTTCTTAGGCAATTGAGAATTTCGTGTCTTTAAGTGGTTTGTATTAAACTTTCCCCTATTGCAGAGAAGCTGGAACTTCAGTAGATGGAGAGTCTGAGCATAACTCTGATATTCTTAGGCATCGTGCTGACCCCAATGCTCTAAAGGTTTTTTGATTCACTATTCTTTTGATCCTCAAGCAGCTACTGGGTTAATAAATCTGTAACTAGTGCTTTAGTTTATACAAAGTGAAGGACATACATTAATTTGTCATTGGAGTAGAACCTAAGTGTTATAGTTATTCGTGTCTGCACAGGAACATTTGCTACAGTTCACTGCTCATCATCGGGCAGAGACCGCAGCAAAGCGTGGTGGGAGTGTGAGTACTTGTGGAGAAGGTTTGTCATAGCTCCTGAGCTCAAAATTTTTCTGGAAACTTCACTAAATTGGTCCAATTACTGACTTTCTTTCACTTCCAGGTAATGTGGATGTTGGAAATGGTTATGGTATACCGGGTGGAGTTGCTTACGCTGGCCACTCTGAGCTCAGCGGGAAGCATGAACCTTCCGATGCTTCAAACAATTTGCCTGAATATCTCAAACAAAAATTAAAGGCTAGGGGGATTCTCAGGGATGGTAGAGGGGCTGTTACATCCAGCACACAACATGTAATTATCCATCTCTCACTGTAATTCTTGGTGACATATGTCTGCTATGGATTATTTGTGTTTCCACCCTTTTGTTTCAATTCATGTTATTATTGTTTTTAACCTTTTGACGGGTTTTTTTCTTTCTTGTGGTTCTTCTCCTTGCCAGACATCAGCAGTTAGTTGGAATGGACAGCCAAGTTTACCTTTACCGACAAATGCAAACACCTTACCATTAGGATGGGTATGAATGACATACAATTAACTTTTCTTCTTCGGTTTGTTTTTGCTTGATCAAGTGCTGCAATTTTTTCTGCTGTAAAACTGAGTTGATCGTTGGAGGTTTTCCAAATGCCTGTGATATTGTGGTCATACACAAATAGTCTTTAGGTTTTAATGCTTAAGGATGGCCACTTATGTCTCTGATGATTCTTTTATTAGTTGTTAAGCCACTTCTGTTTCATTCAGGTAGATGCAAAAGATCCTGCCAGTGGTGTTACCTATTACTATAATCAGCATACCGGAACATGCCAGTGGGAAAGGCCTGTTGAACCATCTTCCACCACTTCAAGTGCCCCACCTTTGCCTCCTAAAGAAGAGTGGATTGAAACACTTGATGAAACATCTGGTATGCTATTCACACATTTAGTCATCACTATGACTAGCTCTTTTGCTACAATATGCATATCGGCGATTAAAAAGGTTTCATATATAACTCCTTTTCTGGTTGTGGTATATGCTGTTAGCAAAATGATTCTAGAAGTTATGATATTTTGTCACCGTGGAAAGAAATCTACATCATCACATTATAGTGTTTTCTTCTGGAAGTTTGTGCTCTCTTATTTCTGTTGTACTGTACATGCAGTGTGTGCTTAACCTTTGGTTCTGTTTTCGTTGCATCTCTGAGCTCTGAACCTTCTTGAGTTCTAATGCACAGGCCATAAGTATTACTACAATACAAGGACACATGTGTCACAGTGGGAACCTCCAGGTTCTTTACAGAAGCCTGTTTCCACGAACTCTGACAACACTGTCACCCAAAAACCCACTAATGGAAAGGAGGAGCATCCTCCATCTCAGCTGCCAAGATGCAGCGGATGTGGGGGCTGGGGAGTGGGCCTTGTCCAGAGCTGGGGTTACTGTGTCCATTGTACCAGGTAGGAACCCTTCCGTTTTATTGCTATGCTTTTTTGAGTTAGATTACTGCATAGAGACGGCTTTGATTGATGAATGTCAAAAATGTGTATCACTCTATCATGACTTGCTCTCCGTTCCTGGCTGAGTTTTGTGTTATTAGAAAGCATCTAAAAGCGTGTATCAATACCTTAAACAAACTTTGTTCACTTGCATATTTTGAGGCTTATGTGTCTTTTTCTGCCTTTGGTTAAGGGGACTCATATAATCTTATTATATGGAATGCAGAGTTTTCAATCTCCCAGAACAGCAGTACTTGCCAGCAAGTTTAAAATACCTCACAAATACAGGAGGTTCTGGCCAAAAGGATCCGAATCAGAGGTATACATCTCTCAGAAATTTATCACCAGAAAAAAATATCCTTCTATGCCCGTCATCTTTCTAAAATACTTAGTGTTACATAAGAGAGCTAGTGTTGGACTCTTGTCTTCTTCTCAGCCCCTTTTTTTTGGAAGGACAGGATCTCTTTTAAAAGAATGTACAATTATCAACATGAAAATAAGGATGGGACACATTAGATGTAGTAGGGTTCCCATGTGCTACGTTTACATTTAACTTACTCTTGTAGTATACTTTTTACACATGATGGAAAATGGCAATGATTGAAACAGGTCCACTTCAAAACCTCCAATGAAAAAGGTAGTAGGCAAAAAGCGTGCTCATGCCGAGGATGATGATTTGGACCCGATGGACCCAAGCTCTTACTCAGATGCTCCACGGGGTGGCTGGTAATGTCCATAACACCCATTTTAGCCACTTCATGAATGGGCATGAGCTATATACTCTTCCCTATCGCTCTCTCTTTCTTTGTACTTCATCTGAATTTAGGAGCATTACGCACCAAATTGTCAAACCAGCTTTTTATGCTCCTAGGAATCATAACAACGGGTTGATCTGATTCCTTATCATCTTGTAGGGTTGTTGGACTGAAAGGAGTACAACCACGAGCAGCTGATACAACTGCGACGGTAATGCCACTTAGCTTTTGAGACTCTGTTCTCCTTATAAGTGTCATGATAACAAAATCAAGTTCCTAAACTAATGTGATGGATGTGTGTTTCAGGGGCCTCTGTTTCAACAGCGACCATATCCATCACCTGGAGCTGTTCTGAGGAGAAATGCAGAGGTGGCATCATCGCAGAAGAAGAAACCAGGTTCCCATTTTACGGAAATCACAAAGAGAGGTGATGGAAGTGATGGTCTTGGTGATGCAGATTGAGAGCTCCACTCTTCTTCTTCTGTTATGTTTGTTGCTTTCTCAACATATGATGATGTTGAAGAGAGTAGCTTGTGTTTACTTATTAGTGAACACGAACTATAGTTAATGTGAATTCTAGCACCCCCATTCAGTGGTATGTATACATATAATCAGTATCATTTATTTCAGGATCTCTTATCATCAACAACCACCAAAACCAGGCTTTTGCAATCCATGTTCAAACCATCTTCCTGATTTCTCCAAGAGCCAACATGTTTATAGTTTTTTTAATAAATATTATATTAATATTAATGAGGTGTTTTGATTAGAATCAAAATATACAACGTTGTGACTTGTGATAAAAGAAGCCATTCGATCATGTGGACAACACAATTTAGCCAAGAATTATTGTCCATTTTTTTTTCTTATTAAAATGGAAAGAAAAAACGAGAAGCGTGCTTCTTTTATTTCGGCTTAAAAACATACACAATATTTGGACAACACATTTATTGCTTTGTCATAAGAAACGTAAAATCTACTCTCAATTTGATTTTGTATAAATTTGGGCCAAAGCATCTATCTGCCTCGTTGGCTCTAAAAGCTCTGTTCAACCTCTCTGCTCTAATGGCGATGGCTGCACTAACAGCGTCTTCTTCTGCTATAACTCTTCTCAACAAGCCTTTCTTACCAAACCACTCTTCTTTATTCTCCTCTAATTCACAATCTCGTCTTCTCCGGTTCTCTGCTTCTGTTCATCCCCGTTATCCATCTAAAGCCATACGTGCCGTTGCTCTCGAATCGGTGCGCTCGCGCTCTGCTTTTTCCTCTTAATCTGTTTTGCCTTTTAATAGATTTGGTTAACAAGTTTGTAAGTTAATTTATGGCATAATTAGAATTCAAAGGACAGCTCAATATCTCAGGACTTAAACGAAACTCCAAGTATTGATAAAACCGAGGAAACTCAAGTATTTGCGTGTCCTGTTTGCTACCAACCACTTATGAGGAAAGGACCTTCAGGCATTAACCTGTAAGTTCTTTACCTCTTCACAGATTGTTAATAAATTGATTATAAAGTTTTGCTTTTGATTTCTATCTAAAGCTTTTTATGAATCTACAGACAAGCTATCTACAGGTCTGGATTCAAGTGTGGACAGTGTAACAAGACATACTCTAGCAAAGATGAATACTTGGATCTAACTGTCACTGCTGATTTGGATGATTATAATGAAGTCAAACCCATTACAACCGAGCTCTTTCGGTAACATTACATCTCTACTAACCATCTCTGCTCTGTTAACTAAGTCTTATGTGATTCAGTTTATAATGTGTGTGTAGGAGTCCATTAGTATCATTTTTGTATGAAAGAGGTTGGCGACAAAACTTTAAGCGAAGTGGTTTTCCTGGTCCAGATGAAGAGGTACTTGTATATAAACATTTGGTCTTCTTCCCATTTGTTTATTTCCTCATGGTCTAATACTTTTTTTGAAAAATGCAGTTTAGAATGGCTGAGGAATACTTCAAAGAAGCAGAAGGTGGAGTTCTTGTGGATGTTAGTTGCGGAAGCGGTTTGTTTTCGCGGAAATTTGCGCAGTCTGGGAAATACTCTGGCGTGATTGCTCTTGACTATTCTGAAAACATGCTTCGTCAGTGTAATGAATTCATCAAAAAGGATAATACTTTTGATAGCTCAACTAGTATAGCTGTTGTGAGAGCAGACGTTTCTCGCCTCCCTTTCCCATCTGGTTCTGTTGATGCAGTTCATGCTGGTGCTGCCTTACACTGTTGGCCTTCTCCTACAAATGCTGTAAGTTTTTGAATTTGATAGAGCTTCATAAGTAGTTTGCAAATGGGTCACTTGCTAAAGTTGGTTTTTGTGTGTGTTTTCAAGATTGCTGAGATCTGTCGTGTTCTAAGAAGCGGAGGTGTGTTTGTTGGGACAACGTTCCTTAGATACAGTCCTTCGACTCCCTGGGTAATTCGTCCTTTCCAATCGGTAATGAGAATTGTAATGATCAAAAGTGGCTATTCTATTTCTATGCATAGATTTTGATCTTTACAGTTTTGCAATTTTGCAGAGGATTCTGCAGAGCTACAATTACTTGATGCAGGGTGAGATCAAGGATGTGTGCACATCATGTGGTCTCACAGATTACGAAGATTATGTTCAGGATTCTTTTATTATGTTCACTGCTCGCAAGCCATAGAGAGAGCCTTCTCTTCATGTAACTACTTTTATATACACATTACAAAGTTATAGTAATAAAGAGGAGTGGCAATTGTTGAACAAATTAGTATGCCCCAAGTGAGAAAAATCAGATTCTTAGAAGAAAACAGAGCAAGATATGGAGCTAGGTACGCATTTCTAAGAGTCGAATCAGAACCATAAACAACATCTATTATTAAAACTCATAATCCAAGAGTAGTTTCATCAGCACAAAATTTTAAACTCAATCCCTTTAAATAGAAAGAAGAAATAAATCAATGAGATGAATCTTGCTGGTGTGATCAGATCAAAACTGTATCTCTCTTTGAGGTCTTGTTGAAGTACCCAAGCCTTGGACAGCATTAGACAGCTTCTGCTGTCTCATGCTTCTTCTCGTCAGTATCTTTGTCTTTGCGACAGCGGAAGTGGAAAAACTGAAGCAGAATCTGAAACAAAGAATAAAGTCAGAGCTCAGTGGCAAAGAAAGGCATCAAAGATCATGGAGGTGATGACTGATGAGAAAGAGATTGTATACAAGAAAATCAAGCACAACACATCCTCCTGCATCAACAAGCCATGGTAGATTTGGAGCAATTTTTAACCATTCGACACTATGAACAAGAATGCTGCAACCAAAACAAAAAAAAAGGGAGTTAAAAAGATTCCACCAGAGATTCTTAAGAGACTTATTATGTACACCGATTGTTGATCCTTCACCTTGCAACATAAGTCATATTGCCAATTAATGCAAAGAAGAACATCAATGGATTCAATCCCTGCAATTACCAAAAAAAATAGTATTAAATGGATTTTCATTAGATACATTACTTGAGTGTAGCCTTGCGCTGTGTTCACTCTACTTGCTTACCTCAACATGCCCTCTCCTCATCTGCAAACAAAAAGGAACTTTTGATTTAGCTAAAACTGTTATATACGATAGATCGAAAGAATAAGTAAGTTATAGAATATTAAAAGCCTTTTTACATTGAGACATATTTGGGGAAGCCTGCCACCCATGTAAATGGCTGCCATTGCCCAACCCATCAACATTCCAATTTTGCTGCTTTCTCCACCGCCATGTTCTACTAAGTTGCCGCTACTAACCTGAATTAGAACAATAGGATTCACAATTTACATTTACTTAAAGAATTCACAATAGATTTCAGTTCATTGAATACCATAGACCTTGAAATGCTATAATGTGTGACTTATGAGTACCTGCAAAAGCTTTCTTGCTGCTTGAACTACAAATACTCGATCTCTCTCACCCAAATCCATAGTTCTCGATTCACTTAGCAAATTGGCAAGGTTGAACGTACCAAGAAAAAAGAACGTCCAAACCTATATGAAAAATAACTGAATGTAAGTTCACTAATGAAACTGCTTATAACTGGGAAATCAAAACCAGTCATTGTGAACAAGGCTAACCACGCATAGCATTGATTTGGTGGAAGGAGCCAATGAAGGAGGCGTGGCATCCTCAGGAAGCAAGGGCTCTTCAAGAGTTGGTTCACTGTGACCACGAGCCATTCTCTGAGCTAAGACAGATCCAGCTGGTGGTGTATGACTACTCGACAAAGATCTTGCCGACCTGAAAAAATGAAAACGCGAAAAAAAACTCACAACCTTTTAACAAATCTCTTTCTTGAAAATATATGAGTAGAGAATCCCAAGTACAGAATTTAAATAGCATCATTACGTGTAAAATAGTTCTCTTCCAGTAAAACTATTCCGGTGACTCCCAGGAATCATAGTGATAGGTGTGGTTTGACCGCCACAAGGAGTAGCATCAGAGCTATTTCTCCATCTGCCCGGTATTTTCAGATCGCTGCTTATGTTTGCTATACGTTCTGCTTCAACCTACACCAAACATTCATACTCGAGCTGTTTTAGTATTTAAAAATAATCAACAGCCTCTAAAACAAGAAAGATTACTAATCAAATACAGTAGTATACCATCTGATTTCTTCTCTCTTTCAACCGCGGGTAAATATGGCCATAATATATAGATTGAACATAGAGAACTGCTGTAGTCACTGTATACAACTGCAAACAAATCACACATATCAAGCAAAGAAACAAACAAACACTATACATACAGCTGCTTCTAGTCATTTGTAATTTACCAGTGCCATGTAGAATTGTGTTGGGAGCTGCAAAAAGGATTTTAAAATTCAGAGTTAGCTAAGCTACTCAAAGTAAGATAACAAAATCAAGGAAACTCGGATTCTAAAGATTCACTCACAGTAGCTGGTTCCATCAAGCAGCCAAGAAGATTGAAGATATCCCTACATAAAACAAACCAATTCAAAAATTTTGCCAATTCCCATAAAACCAAAGGACACTTCACTCGATGAACATGTACAAAAGCAAAAGCATTTAAATTGTTTTGATCATCTTACCCAATCATCCACGTTGTTAAGAAGGTAATAGAGAGACCTTCAGTGGATTTCTCATTGTAATTAGTCATAATCTGTGGTATCTCAGCAACACCCCAACTGAGAACACTGATGACTCCAAGAGATAATGACAATCCATCTCTAAAACTGCTATGGAGGAACATCGTCTTCACAAACAAAAACCTGTTAAACCCAAAAAAACAAAAACAAAACATAAGTCCCTTAATAGGCAAAGATTACGTCTTTTACTTATTGTGAAAACTATAAAGAGGAGTTAGAAGACAATAGGAAAGGAATAGGAAAAAAATTCAAAAAGGAGAAAATGAATCCAAAAGAATTATAAAAGTTTTCTAATTCAGTCAATAATTCAATGTTGTATTTAATAGATTTCATTCACAAACAAAGACCCCACAAAACTGAATATACTCCCAAAACCCAAATCATCCCATGATTCAGATTCAATGAAATTGGTCTTTCTTCCATTTAACGCAAAATAAATAAATAAAATAAATCAAGAACGTTACACACAATCTGGTTCCGACATTGACATATCTATTCGTAAACCTTAAATTTCCGGTTTCATAAAAAACAGGAGAAAATATCGGATTCATTGATACATTTACATTACAAGACACAATGTTCATATTATATATAATCATGTAGAGAAAGTTCAAACCTTTTCCAGAAGAGAAGACGAAACCCGTGATTCGAGGGGTTTAGCTTAAAAGATTTATCCGGAAGATTTAAAAGGAGAAGCTTTTAAGAGGTGTGTGTGTAAGCTTTTGGTGTTTCCTTTTGTCTTTTTGTTCTTCTGCCAAAACTCAAATCGTCCGCAGAGTTTTCTTCTTCATTTCCAAAATATACGAAAATGAATTTATTTTTCCGTGGTGTTATTCTGTTTTAATTTTGTTGCTTGGCATTATTGTTGTCGATGATAGTAGTGGAGATTTGGTTTCGATTTTTAGTCTTATTATGTTAGTTTTTGGAAATTGTTTTTTTCCTTTATGTCCCGTCGTCGGAAATTGTTGGCCATAAAGTGAATAACAAAATAAAAAATATTTTAGTCTATGAAATGAAATAAAAGGGAAACAATTGTATACGTATCTAGAAATAAAAGGGAAAAGAAAGTACTAATTTAGTGAAAACTACTCACAAATCAATCTCAAAATGATTCAGTTTTAACGTTTAACTAATATTTTTTTTTCTAATGCTTCGAATAACCCAAATATTTTTGATAAAATTAATCGTATACATTTTGTTGTAAAAGTATTTATATAATCATAATTACAAATTTAAAAACTTTTTGTATAAAAGGAAAAAAGTTAAGACAACCAAACAAATGTGCCTGTCACTCTGTCATGCGCAGCGCCACCAAACTGCCAAATGGCAATTGCCTACCAAGTCGGCCACTACCCACTTCGATATAATCACTGCCTTTATTTTTCAATTACGAGTAACAGAGTCCAGGCCTTTTTATATGGGCCTAAAAGTCCATATATGTGAGCTCATGATTCAAGGCCCAATGGACGTCTTAAGGACGAGGATAAATGCATCACTTGACGGCCGCGCCGAGAATCGTTTAGCCTTCAATTCAAGCCGCGTAAACAGCGTTCGTTGATAAGAAGAAAAAAAAAATCAATTTTTGAGAAGAACCAGGAATTACAAAACCCTAGAACTCTCTTCAATCAACCTTGAATTCGCCGATTCCGCCATGGAAACAAGGAAGAGGAAGCTCGAATCTGAATCCAACGACACGTCAGAACCGCCACAGAAGCTGCAGCTGCAATGTCAGAATGAGGATCCAGGAATCATTAATGATGAAAATCAAAGAGACGGCGACGAACGAGCAGAGGAGGTCCAAGAAGAGGCGGCTACGTCATCAGGATCTGGGAATCAGGGAGATGAGGATGACGAGGAGCCCATCGAGGATCTATTAGAGCCGTTTTCTAAGGATCAATTGTTGATTCTTCTCAAGGAAGCTGCAGAGAGGCATCGCGATGTAGCTGATCGAATCCGGAATGTGGCGGATGAGGATCCTGTTCATCGTAAGATCTTTGTGCACGGGCTAGGTTGGGACACTAAAGCCGATGCACTTATCGAAGCTTTTAAGCAATACGGAGAGATCGAAGATTGCAAATCCGTGGTTGATAAGATATCTGGGCAATCCAAAGGTTATGGCTTTATCCTCTTTAGGTCACGGTCCGGTGCTCGTAACGCCCTTAAGCAGCCTCAGAAGAAGATTGGTACTCGTATGACTGCGTGCCAGCTGGCGTCTATAGGACCTGTTCAGGGGAACCCTGTGACGGCGCCTACTCAGCATTTCAACCCTGATAACGTTCAAAGGAAGATCTATGTTAGTAACGTTAGCGCAGACCTTGATCCGCAGAAATTGTTGCAGTTTTTCTCAAGATTTGGGGAGATTGAAGAAGGTCCTTTGGGACTTGATAAAACTACTGGGAGACCTAAAGGCTTCACTTTGTTTGTCTATAGATCCTCTGAAGGTGCCAGGAAGGCATTGGAAGAGCCACACAAGACCTTCGAAGGCCATGTCTTGCATTGCCACAAAGCAAACGACGGACCCAAACAGGGTAAGCAACATCAGCATCAACATCACCATAACTCTCACAATCAAAATTCTCGCTACCAAAGGAACGAAAATAGTGGTTACAGTGCTCCTGGAGGCCATGGACATTTCATAGCTGGTAATAATCAAGCGGTGCAAGCATTAAATCCAGCTGTTGGCCAGGCCCTCACAGCTTTGCTGGCATCTCAGGGTGCTGGATTGGGTTTAAACCAAGCATTTGGGCAGGCTTTGTTGGGGACATTAGGGACAGCTAGCCCAGGAACTGCAGCTGGAATGCCAAGTGGCTATGGTACTCAAGCAAATATCTCACCTGTGGTCTTTCCTGGGTATGGTGCCCAAGCCGGCTTTCAGGGCGGTTATCAGACTCATCAACCTGGTCAGGGCGGTGGTGGAAGAGGACAGCATGGTGTGGGGTATGGTGGTCCTTACATGTAACACTCAGGTATACATTTTCATTTGTTTCATTGATGTTTTGTGTCAGACTTTACCTGGAGTTCGTCTGTTTCAGCTACGATTATGAACCTTGTATATCTAAGACATGGACTTGCTGTGTTTTGAGTTTTTGACTTTTGACCCTTTTATGATTAAATCCATTATGTTAAACTTTGCAAGATCATAGTTTTCTAAGCTACTGAGTTATGCTTCCATTATAAACGTTTTGTCAATATTTTCAATTAAGTAAACTTTCAGCTGATGTTCGTCAGTTAAGCGTTTTGCAATTTTGGTGTTACAAGACTCGTGAATTCCTTGTGTTTCTAAAGGGTTATCGTTTTTGCACCAGTTTATAAAAGTCCCTCTTATTTTCTCAATTGATTGTGCAGATATGCCAAAACAGTTCTTTTAATATTGGCCTGGTGAATCTTCTGAAGTTATTAAGGAGCTGATACAAATGGAGTTGTTTAGTTTTTTGGATGAATTGTTACTCTTACGTGTCTCCAAAGGCCATAACTGTTCAAACCTTTTCAAGAAGTTTTAGTTTTCCCTTACTTATTTTCCCAACTCTTTTTATGATATTCTAAAGACACTGCGTTGATTTTACTGTTATTGTCTCCGTTTTCATTTTTTGTGAACGTTTTCATATGTAAAACTTAAAATATGTTCCTCGTGGACACAAATGTTTTCACTCTGTTTATTCGTATTTTCCATTTTCTTTTAATCAGACTCAAGTTTTTATTTTGTTCTCTCTATGTTTCGCGGTTTTTTTCCCTGCATGTAATTCCTATTGATAACTTAGTCATGTTCTGTTTCTGTGGAGCCTTGCGAGATTATGACCACACTTTCACAATACATTTAAAATGATTGTACATCACAGATTATACCTCTTGCAGGTAATTTTGCTGCAGGCTGAAGTGTGAACACCAACTCCCAACAAAATCGTATGGGGTACCAAACATTTAAATGCCGCCCGTCTTCTGCTTCTTTTTTTTTTTGCTGAGAAAAGAAAAGGGGTTAATCTATGAATTAGTGGTTTTATAGCTAAAGATTTAAGCAATAGTTGGCTTTTGTTGTTGTGTAGCTTCATTAGGCATCTTCCTGAAGCAAAAAAAAAAAAAAAAACTCATCTTGTTTGGGCTCTGTGCTTAACAGTTTCGACTAGTTTTTAGAATTGTTATAAAAAAGTTTGTTTTCTTGGGTGTCCTTGGAGTTCTCTTTTCTCTAAAAGCATACATTTTGAATCTATAGCTTATGAATGTGCATACTATACCACATGCTCAAAACTTACAGTAATGTGTCTTAGATAAAGTTGGAACTAAGGTTGATAGCAGAACTGGAATTAGTGTATTGCTGTGTCTTACCAATAAAAGGTAAGCATTGTGAAAATCCTGTATATAATCTAGAACCATTGTTGAGGAATGGATTGATGAGGCAAGTTTTTTCACAAAAGTGCTTCCGGGTTTTGAGCTGTTGTTTTGTTTGGCATGTTGAGTGGGTAAATAGGAACCAGAGTAGCTGCTTGTCATTCACGAATGCTAAAGTGCAGAGTTTCTCCCTAGTTGCTCTTTAGGTCACTAGGTTATTATTATCAGGGTTTAGCATCATTATGTATGTGCATTCCAGGGAAAGCTGCATTAAACTAACGAAGCTCTTACAAGACTTGATTCTTATGAGACCTGCGTTAGTAGTTGTTGGTACAGAAAGATAGAGTGTGTGTTTTTGCTCTCCCTGTGACACTGACAGGCACAAACAGCAAGACATGATCATATTAATATTAAGGAGCTGACGCAAATGGAGTTGATCAGATTTTTACTAAGGAAAAAACCTTAAACAGTGGAGGATGACAAATAAAGAAAAGAAGTAGAGTCTTTTCAGATTCGAAGAGGAATAAAGAAAGAAAAAAGGGAAACAGAAACACGTGGGATGAACATCCCAAAGAGGAAGCACACGCGGATCTTCATGCAACCTCTGATTCTCCCATGTGGTCCCTCTCCCTCTTTGTCCCCCTCCTCTTTCTCCTTTTTTTCATCTTCTATTCTTTTTTTTTCTTTACCATAATACATCGAATCTTTTCTTTTCTTTTTATCAAATTTGGTTTCATTTTTTTACACCTTCTCGGTTCCTTCCCACTCTCTCAATTTGCGCATTTTTGGAAACTTATGTTCAAGAAAGAGACAGTCTTTATAGAGAAAGTGATTTTTACCAAGATAAAAGTAATAATAACTACAATGTCTTGAAGATTTCTTTATTTGATAGTAGTTACGAATATTGATATCACTTCTCTTCTAAAGTATTCAATATAAATGAGTTAATGCCTTCATATCTGATCATAATAAGTACGGACACCGTTGCTTTTTTGTGTGTATCCTAAAAAAAAATAAGCCTTTTTTAATTGAAAATTCCTCAAGGCACAGTTTAAAGTTCGAGAGTAACAGTTGCTAAGGCAAAAAGCCCTTCCTTCTCTTTTTTCTTTCTATTATTTCTCTCCTGTGGAAAATACTAAGGAGAGAGAGATAGAGATAGAGAAGAGAATGTATGTTTGGGTTCTGCACTTAGACACAGAGAACCCAACTTCCATTCTTTCTTTTTATCAATCTGCTCCTTAATCTCCAATTTTCATTCTTGAAACTTGGAGCCACTTCAACATCATTCTTAAACTTTTGTTCTCCTTTTCACAATCTCTTGTCTCCTCTCCTTTCTCAAGTTTGGTTGTTATCTGCGTTTTGAGCTCTCGAATACTGCATGCAATTTCCCTGATTGAAACTCTCGAGTACTAGGTGTAATAGATCGATTACTCAATTATTTTGTTTCTGTTCTAAAGGCTATATATAGATATGGGTTCTATTAGAGGAAACGTTGAAGAGCCCATCTCTGAGTCATTAGCTAGCCATAATTCTCTCTATAGCTTAAAGCTCCATGAGGTTCAAACCCACTTAGGCAGTTCAGGAAAACCATTAGGAAGCATGAACCTTGATGAACTTCTCAAGACTGTCTTGTCACCAGCAGAGGAAGGTCTTTCTCGTCAGGCAAGCTTGACGTTACCTCGAGGTCTCAGTAAAAAGACAGTTGATGAAGTTTGGAGAGATATCCAACAAAACAAGAATGGAAACACTCCTACTACTCATAAGCAACCTACGCTGGGTGAAATCACACTTGAGGATTTGTTGTTGAAAGCTGGTGTAGTCACTGATACAATAGTCCCTGAAAATGTTGTAAACATTGCTTCAAATGGGCAATGGGTTGAGTATCATCATCAGCCTCAACAGCAACAAGGGTTTATGCAATATCCGGTTTGCGAGATGCAAGATATGGTTATGATGGGAGGATTTTCGGATACAACACAAGCTCCTGGGAGGAAAAGAGTGGCTTCCTCTGGAGGAGAGATTGTGGAGAAGACTGTAGAGAGGAGACAGAAGAGGATGATCAAGAACAGAGAATCTGCAGCACGTTCACGAGCTAGGAAACAGGTTTGAGAACTTAAGATTGTGTTTTTGTTAATGTTTGTTCTGTTCATTTGTCTACTTAATATAACATTGAAACTTGCAGGCTTATACTCATGAATTAGAGATCAAGGTTTCAAGGTTAGAAGAAGAAAACGAAAAACTTCGGAGGCTTAAGGTATAAAAAGACCAACTCTCTTCTTGTTTCATCTAATATAATATAATTTCATTTTTTCGATTCAGTGGTTTCTTTATTTATAATGATAATGGCAGGAGGTTGAGAAGATCCTGCCAAGTGAACCACCGCCAGATCCTAAGTGGAAGCTCCGGCGAACAAGCTCTGCTTCTCTCTGATCTTAAAGACTCTTTTTGTTTCTTTCTTTCTTTCTTTATTTCTCTGTGTTGGTTTTTATCATATGCACCGGTTAGAAAGACAGAGAGACAGCTTTGTTCTTTTGTATATTTTGTAGACTTAAAACAGTATTGTCTTAAAATACATTTGTCGAGTGTATTTTCTTTTGCATACTTACTGGTTCGAAAACATTACCTTATAGATATGAATACAAATCGTGGATCTTGTTTTTTAACATGAGATACGACGTACAATGGTAGGAAGCAGCAAGTCCTTTGACAAGAAGAGTCTCTTGGCTCGAAAATGTTACTTCTATAATAGAATAGTTTTTTTGTGTTACCCTTTGAACATCTAACTACAAATCATGCTAAATCATTAAAACATCAAAACAAAAAGAAGAAGCAAAAACAAGCAACAAACAAAATACTTGAATCAATTTTGAAAAAAAAAAAAAAACTACTTAAACGCCAAAAGACTAAGCAAATCCTGGAAAAAACCAGTGAGTTTCAGTAATATTAGAACTGAAATTCTTAGGCCATTTGATTCTACTTGTGGCAAGATCGAAGACACCGCAATTTGAAGCACAATTATAAAAGTGATCAACGTCATCTTTAACGAAAAAGATTGAACCATTCTTGATTCCATCACCAACATCTTGAACCGGTGCTCTTATTGTAACCACATGACCAAAGATCAACATCTCATCATCTCCAATAGAAACTACTCTTTCCCATTTGTTACTCTCAAGATTCATCTTAAAGATGTAAAACAACAAACATCTGTCTTTTAATAAACTCATGATGATCAACACCTCTCCTGTTTTCTGAATCGCTATTTTCCTCTTCCAAATGTATTCCCATCGTTTCGGAATGTAGTGAAACGGATTATCCCAATACGGGTTTTTCTCTATTACTTGTTTGGGATTATCTCCAGAGAAATCAATAATCTTGATGTGATCATTAATAGTATAGAGATAAAGCTTACTGTTTTTATAAGCCAAATCCGAAAACCTCATATTTGGATATTCCTTATTCAAATTCCACCACGAATCATCTCCTTTCTTGTGAACGAACAAGTAACCCTTACTGAAAATCCAAGCAACAACATAATCCCCTGTTCTCACGTCTATCCACAGAACAGCTGATCTTTCGCATCCGAAGATGTCTTTCCACCAGTGATCCTTAGGACAAGGCTCAACCAAGTGTCTGCTTCGCTGGAATCTCAACTCCATTGATGGAAGGTTGATCCTTTTGCACGTTAACAAGTTATATATATAGAAATCGAGACGAGAATCTACCATTAAGAGCCAGTTTCCGGAGCTAGCCATATAATAGCTATCTTCAGAGAGTCCGACGTGTTTTGTTTTGTAACTCTTGTCTTCTCCGGGATTATATAACATCAAAGAATCATCTTGGTATATGATCCTCCATGGAAACAGAGGCTGCTTCACGCATGTTTTGCAAACGGTATACCAATCTGAGCAAACAAATTTTGCTCGGTGAAAATCAAGGAAGCTCAAGGTTTCGAGGATTGGTCGTAAAATATCGTCACAAAGTTTGGACCAATCTTGATTTTCATACCCATTTCGCCTTTCCTCTTCACTCATCAAATCGTTTGGCGTATCCATGGCTGCTTACTTGCCGATCACTCTAATGGATGTTAGGGCTTCATTTTTAGTGATTGTGGTAAAAGTTACCGACTTTAGTGATTAGGTTTAAACTTACGTTTTGGGCTTTTTCTCCAAATATTTTATTGGTCTTTTCTCCAAATAATTAATTGGGCTTTTCACTACAGCCCAATATGATCGAGCTGCTGCTGCTGCTGCTTCTTCTTCTTCTTCTTCTTCTTCGAGCTACAGTGAAGAGGAACATCCCTGAAAACTCAATTTGGAAGAAATCTTCGGCCTTTCAATAGTAAATGCAGAGCCAAGTATGCTCTGTTGTTCGTCCACTATCAACAGATCCTGCGACCGCCATAGCCAATTTGTGTTTAAAGGGGAATCTCCGAGAAGCTTTTCAAAGATTCCGACTCAACATATTCACAAACACTTCTCTCTTTACACCTTTTATCCAATCATGCGCCACCAGAGAATCTGTTCGTTCTGGAAAGCAGCTACATTGTCTCCTCGTCGTCTCTGGATTCTCCTCCGACAAGTTCATATGCAATCACCTCATGAGCATGTACTCAAAGCTTGGGGATTTTCTTTCGGCCGTTACATTGTATGGGCGTATGCCTAAGAAGAATTTCATGTCGTCTAATATACTCATCAATGGGTATGTACGTGCAGGGGATTTGGTTAGTGCCCGGAAGGTGTTCGATGAAATGTCTGATAGAAAGCTCACAACTTGGAATGCTATGATCGCCGGATTGATTCAGTTTGAGTATAACGAAGAGGGTTTGAGTTTGTTTAGAGAAATGAACGCATTGGGGTTTTCGCCTGATGAATACACCCTTGGTAGTGTTTTTAGAGGATCTGCTGGGTTGCGATCGCTGTCCATAGGGCAGCAGATTCATGGCTGCACGATCAAATATGGGCTTGAGTTGGATTTAGTAGTTAACAGTTCGTTGGCTCATATGTATATGAGAAATGGGAAATTGCAAGAGGGTGAAGTTGTCATTAGATCAATGCCTGTTCGTAATTTGGTTGCATGGAACACACTCATCTTGGGGAACGCTCAAAATGGATGTCCCGAAACTGTGCTTTATCTGTATAAGATGATGAAAATCTCAGGTTGTAGGCCGAACAAAATCACTTTTGTTACTGTGCTCAGTTCTTGTTCTGATTTAGCAGTAAGAGGTCAAGGTCAGCAGATTCATGCGGAAGCCATTAAGATCGGGGCTAGCTCCGTAGTAGCTGTGGTTAGCTCATTGATTAGCATGTATTCAAAATGTGGGTGTCTTAAAGATGCAGCTAAAGCTTTCTCAGAACGTGAAGGTGAAGATGAAGTGATGTGGAGCTCAATGATTTCTGCTTATGGGTTTCATGGACAAGGCGATGAGGCAATCAAGCTGTTTAATACTATGGCAGAGCAGACCGAAATGGTGGTCAATGAGGTCGCGTTTCTTAATTTGCTATATGCGTGTAGCCATTCTGGTTTAAAAGACAAAGGGCTTGAGTTGTTTGACATGATGGTGGAAAAATACGGGTTCAAGCCCGGTTTAAAGCACTATACTTGTGTGGTGGACTTGCTCGGTCGAGCAGGCAGTTTGGATCAAGCCGAGGCAAAAATAAGGTCTATGCCAATAAAACCAGACACCATTATATGGAAAACATTGTTATCTGCGTGTAACATACACAAAAACACAGAAATGGCACAGAGAGTCTTTAAAGAAATTCTTCAGATTGACCCTAATGACTCTGCTTGTTATGTCCTGCTTGCAAACGTTCATGCCTCAGCTAAGAGATGGCGCGATGTCTCAGAGGTGAGAAAATCAATGAGAGATAAGAATGTGAAGAAAGAAGCGGGAATCAGCTGGTTTGAACACAAAGGTGAAGTGTATCGGTTTAAGATGGGGGATCGTTCTCAATCTAAATCAAAAGAGATCTATTCATACCTGAAAGAGCTGACTCTGGAGATGAAGTTGAAGGGATACAAGCCTGATACAGCTTCAGTGTTGCATGATATGGATGAGGAGGAGAAAGAATCAGACCTTGTGCAGCACAGCGAGAAACTAGCGGTTGCATTTGCACTCATGATATTACCTGAAGGTGTACCCATTAGAATAATCAAGAACTTGCGGGTCTGCAGCGATTGCCATGTTGCTTTCAAATATATATCGGTGATCAAGAACCGAGAGATCACGTTAAGAGATGGTAGTAGATTCCATCATTTCATTAACGGAAAGTGTTCTTGCGGCGATTACTGGTAACTGGGCATGATGTGATGACAGCAGTTAAACTATACAATGACTCCATGCTTCAGAGTTTTTCTGGAGTGTTTAAGCACTCGGATTGGATGGGGAAGCTATTTGGGACAAAAGCATTCAGCAACAAGGGTAGATTTGGATACCTGTTGGCTCCCACTTTCGATCTGTGGACACTGGTTTTGAGTCACAGGACCCAGATTCTTTATATTGCTGATGTTAGCTTTGTCGTAATGAACCTCAAAATTTTGACTGGCTGTATTGTTCTTGAGTGGGGCAAAGGAAGTGGTTTGCTGCCAACTTCACTTGCACGAGCCATGTCTTCAACCGATCATGTTTACTCCTTTGATTTCCACGGTTAAAGAGCTGTCTCCGCAAGGTACAAAACTTCTGTGATATTTCTCGTTATTCTTATGTACCATGTTTTTGGTCGTTTGTGTAGATTTCAAGTGTTATTTTCTCTGCAACTAGTTTAGCTTTCCATAGAGTACAGTTTAGCTGCCCCATTGAGCTTATCTTCAAGTTCTGTTCTTCATTTAGTATAATTATTTGAAATTCATAACACATATGTATTCTTCTAGACAATCTTTAAGCATCCGTCTATATATTTTGTTCTGCACCAGAGAAGATTTTGAGATAAGGGGCATTAGCAGTCTAGTCACTCTAGAGGTTAGAGACGTTCAAGGAGTCGGATTCAGTGTTTCTATCTAGACCTTCGACAGCCTTGGCTTGTGATTCCTTCTGCAACAAAGATATCAAAACAGGATGGAGTTCTCTGCTCTTTCTCTCCTTGCATGGGGCAAGTACAACGCACGCTTGTGAATCCCTCAGATCAGATTTAATAGGTAAACGTAGTTGGCTTCAACACCACCACTTTACTGTTCTAAGCGTTTCTTTAGTGTACATTCTTTTCGTTAATTAAGAAGTTTAAGGGATCCAAACATGTGCTAATCCATTGTCATAACCATGTGTATTTTCGATTCATTGCGCTTTATCATATACAAGCTTTTGCTTTGTGATGTGTTGAGTTTTGCAAAGATCCTTCCTTATCAGAACATATGAAGTTAAGGTAAAAATTATAGCTTCAAACTCAAATTAAAGTGGTAAAAATAGGTTTTCATATATTTTAGATGATAATTTAAAGTCAAAAACCTTTTATAATTTAGACAAATGTGCTATTGCTCCACTTACCCATCCAATTTCCAAGTACAAAATGTACATGATTGATAATTGGGATCCCTTAATAATTCTACACCATTATAAATAAATTTTTTAATTTGAAAAGGAAAATAAAAGAAAATGACAGCATTTAATATTATTGTGAGGAAAAAATAAACGAAAAGAAACAAGGCAACCAACGAAAATCAAACGAGGCAACTCACTGTAAAGGAGGACCCAGCGAAAAAGCTGACATGGCAGTCAACGCTCCGCGTAGAAACCGCGTGAACGTGTGATCCATCTCTTCTCTTGTCAACCTGGCGCTTAAATTTAAAACTCAAATTGATGGCATTCACGTAATTACATCCCCAAACCCGAGGGTATAGCCGACATTTCAAAACAATTCGGGTAAATAAAACGCCTCTATTCCGCGTTCCCAGCACAAATTAATCGCAGTTCCTCCAAAGCTCTTCGTCTTTCCTTTTTCTTGTTTGGTTGTTCTCTCATCTCAGCGAAAAAAAAAAAAGCTATGGCAGATCAGCTCACGGACGATCAGATCTCCGAGTTTAAAGAAGCCTTCAGTTTATTCGACAAGGATGGTGATGGTATGTTCATCTCTTTCTTTAACCGTAGATGTTGGATCTTGATCTGATTTAGTTTCTGCTCGATTCTGTAGCTTTTGATCTGTATCGATTACGGCGGTGACAGATCCATTCTTCGTAAATCTCTAGTTCCGTCTTTTCGCATTTGAATTTTTTAGTTTTCGGTATCTTAAATCAAATTGAAATTTTTAAGGATTTCACTTATCTACAAAAGAATCTATATTGTTCGTCGTTTTAATCGGCTGTGATTTTTAGATTTTTCCTTATCGATGGATCGGCTTTGTGGCTCAATTTAGATTGATTTGTTCTGATTGTATCTTCAAATTGGGAACTGAGTATTGAAATGACTTACACCAATGCTCGATTGATTTTTGTAGGTTGCATTACCACAAAGGAGCTTGGTACCGTGATGCGATCCCTCGGTCAAAACCCGACCGAAGCTGAGCTTCAGGACATGATCAACGAAGTTGATGCTGATGGTAACGGTACCATCGATTTCCCTGAGTTCTTGAACCTAATGGCTAGGAAAATGAAGGACACAGACTCTGAGGAAGAACTCAAGGAAGCATTCAGAGTCTTTGACAAAGACCAGAACGGTTTCATCTCAGCTGCTGAGTTGAGACATGTTATGACTAACCTCGGTGAGAAGTTAACTGATGAAGAAGTTGATGAGATGATCAAGGAAGCTGATGTTGATGGTGATGGTCAGATCAACTACGAAGAGTTCGTTAAGGTTATGATGGCCAAGTGAGGATCAAATCACTTTCGGCTTCCCTTTTTTATTACCTATTCTGTAATTCCAAAAAGAAGAAAAACGAAAAAAAAAAAAACAAGAATGTTCCTCGCTTGTTCTAAATTTCATTCATGGCTGGTTTTTGGTGGTTAAAAAGACAGGAATGTTTTATCCCTTTTGTGTTTTTTTTATACTTTTTGTCTGAACAACTCAGTTTACTTAATTATTCATCTTATTGCTAGGTTCAGAACCTGAACAGTAATGAAATCTTCTTCTATTATCTTTGAATTGTTGTTTCACAATCAAAGAACACATGACAAGAAATAGCCAAAATTATACTCTGAATCCTGATCTTAACTACTTAGCTGATCAAATAATCAGAGTTGATGCAGTCTCTCTTATCTGGTTTCTAATAGAACTCTGCATCATTGGCAAATCAGGTCCTATTGATGGATCATTATCTTAGAATCTCTGGTCGTCTGTAAGAGCAAGAAGATGCTTATCGGTTGCGTTTAGAGTTGGGAGCTTAACCCGTGTTGGCTGAGATGTGGAACTTGAAGGAGAGAAGAGTATAGCAGTTGTTTCAGACATTCCATTGTTGAAATCAACCCAAGTCTCTAAGCTGTAAATACTCTGTCCAGCTGCATAACCACCCAAGAGTTGATACGATCTGTCTGATTGATCCATCGTCAAACACATATCTTCTGAACCTATCATCATTCACTCAATTTTGATTTCTTGAGTGTCAACGTATATATACATACACATATTAAGCAAAAACTATCAAAACTTACAAGCAGCGAGTTCGAGCTGAGTTTGATAAACGAATTCGAGAACAGCAGAGACGTCTCGCTCGAATTCATGAAACGGTCCGTCTTCAAAATCCATCTTCCTTAGCTTACATACTCCTTCTCCCAACTCCATCATCGCTCCTTTATGGTTCTTTAATTCAAGAACGTGCATTTAAATTAAACTCAAACGTGGATGAAAGCAAACAATAGATTGTGACAGAGAGAAAGGCTGATTTACGTTATTGAAGAGATGGTGAAATCCGACGGCGCATTGAAGGATTCCATGGAATAAGGTTCGAGTTGGCTCCTCAGCTCCGATCCAAAGAGCCTCGAGGGCGTCGTGACTTGCGTAGTAATCTCTCTGGTTGAAGAGCTTTACTGCTTCCTCAAAGCTCCAATCCTCCTCCTCGTCTTCTTCATCTTCTCCGGCGTGATCGTTGTATCTGACGATCGATCGTCGACTGAAACAGACGCGTATAGAGCTGCTAAATTTTGCTGAGACTCGAATCGTTGAAGCAATAACAGAGAGTGGAGATGTATGAATCGTGGAGCTGAAGGAAGAAGATGGAGGAAGCGTGAAAGCTGAAGGAAACTGGAAATGTTTCGGAGAAACTGCCATCACCAGAGTCAAAGGTCGAGCTCTCCTCTACTCTACTGCATGGTTCTGCTTTGCGCCAGTTTTGTGGTCGTCGTTTACCAAAATTTTTGAAGTTGGGTCACAGTTGGGCCTTATACGTTGTTTAGATACTTCGGCCCACATATTTTGGCGCAGCTTCTGATCACATTTGTAAATTATTTAGGGATTTTGTACACACAATTTTTTTGAGACATTAATTGTTTAATACAAATATATTTCCACCATTGATATCTTAGAAATGAGTCAAATGAGATTTTTACCACAATACTACTACTCCCTAATAATAAATATTATAGGATTCATATTTTATATTGCAAGTTGACAAAAAAAAACATTATTTCTCATCAGTAGAGATAAAAAAGAAAAGGGTTTGAATAATTTTAAGAAAAAAGCCAAGTATTAGAAATGCAGTAATACTAGAATCTGAATGTTTCTTCACATTTGATAGATCATAGAACTATTTAGAATGATGATAGAGCCAAGACAATGACCTAATTAAGGACCCTTCCCAAAAATTCCGAACTCTAGAGCAACTTTTTTACCAGTCCCCCACCAATATACATTTCTATATGTTTTTTTTGTTTCGAGAAAATAAAATAAAGTATTGACATCTAGTAATGAAAAAATATTATTAATTTACACTATCTACCCTCTCATTTTACGTATATATAATCCATCTTTTAGGACAGAACCCACCGAAAGCTCCACAAACCCCCATTAATTAACAAGAAAACAAAAGAAGGCGGCGCAAACCAAAAACAAATATGCAACCAGAGAGCTCAGATCAGATGTTGTATTCGTTTCTCACCGGAAACGAAATCGCCGGCGGGGGGTTATGCGTCTCCGGGGACTACATGACGACTATGCAGAGCTTATGCGGGTCGTCTTCGTCGACGTCATCGTATTACCCACTGGCCATCTCCGGCATCGGAGAAACGATTGCTCAAGACAGAGCTATTGCTGCTTTGAGGAATCACAAAGAAGCTGAGAGAAGAAGAAGGGAGAGAATCAATTCTCATCTCAACAAGCTCCGGAACGTACTCTCTTGTAATTCTAAGGTAATATAAACTTTTATTACATATTAATACTCTTTCATATGGCGTATATATATCTCCCCATACATATCTTTATACGTATATTTTATCAATTTTCATAGAAGATTTTGAAATGGGTTTTAGGGTTTTGCATCTACTCGAACCTAGTTTGTATCTTTAGATTTTTTTTTATGTTCCTTTAGTTTTGATGTTAGCTCATGAATACTAAAGGTTTCCATAATCTTGTTCTAAATTTTTTAGTTTCAATTCAGTCTTTTTTAATTTTTGGGTCTAATTATTCTTACTAAATAACACATAAATTAATGTTTATCAAAGATTATCTATAATTATATCCTCTATAAATATATACTGTAGATTCTACAAAGATCGATGTTCATTTTTATTTTTGAATATTCAAAACTTGTAAGTAGTGAGAAGGATCTTAAAGATGAGGAAAAAGAAAAGCTTCATGGCCTTTTTGTGAAGCTCGTTGGGATAGTATCACTTTTTGGGAAAGTTCTCAAGCTTTTTCAGTTGATTTGATTTGATATGAACATAAAAATTTCAACTCCTTGATCCAAAACTAAAAAAAAAAAAGGCTAAATATCCAAACTAATAATCGTAATTTCATGTTTCTATTTTCAGACCGATAAAGCCACACTGCTTGCCAAAGTGGTTCAACGAGTCAAAGAACTTAAACAGCAAACCCTAGAGATCTCCGACTCCGACCAAACCCTATTACCATCAGAGACCGACGAGATCAGCGTTCTACACTTTGGAGATTATTCAGACGACGGTCATATAATCTTCAAAGCCTCTCTATGTTGTGACGATAGATCAGATCTCTTGCCGGACCTCATGGAGATACTTAAATCTCTTAACATGAAAACTCTCCGAGCTGAGATGGTAACTCTTGGTGGTCGGACAAGAAGTGTTCTTGTCGTAGCTGCCGACAAAGAGATGCATGGCGTCGAGTCTGTTCATTTCCTGCAAAACGCTCTCAAGTCGCTTCTTGAGCGGTCAAGCAAGTCGTTGATGGAACGTAGTTCAGGTGGTGGTGGAGGAGAACGGTCAAAACGGCGTCGTGCGCTGGATCACATCATCATGGTGTGAGATGATGAGATTTGAGTACACTAAAAAAGTCTATAATTGATTAATATATAGGGTATGATCATAATTAACTTGGTTATTATTACCAAAACCTTTTTTTATTCCTCTTTTTATATATGTTTTATGGTTCTAGTTATAAGACGTGGGAGTGTAAGCAAATGTTGTAAGTAGGTTTGGTGTGTTCTTTTTCTTTTCTTTTTCAAGAAAAAGAAAAAGATAATATATCTATATATATAAAAGAATATTTTTCGTGTTAATTTTCTTTATTTAATATGGTGTTTGGGTTGTTGATGTAAGCAGTATAAGGACTGGGCTTCTGAAATTGTGGGAATATTTGACGATGTCGAAGAAACTAAGTAGCAGATATGATTGGTGAAGTCGAAAAGAAACTAGACTTCGATATATATATGTTTGAATGTGTATGTGTAAATGTGAATGTATATATATATGGTGAATAGTATATATATATATGGTGAATAGTATCCGTATGCTACTACGATGTGAGTTTCAAAGCGACCCTTATGTCACCTTTGTCCCCAATGAATCCAATCTCTCCTCTCTCTTTCTTTGTTTTGTGTCTTTCTAAATGTGTACATTTGACCACATTTTTAAGACTAAAGAATATAAGCAGGGCCTGATTTTCAATCGTACATATATTGTATCATATATCTGCACTACTAATTTACCCATGTGATCGTGACGAACTGTTTTACTTTCGGAGATTTTTATATAGTATTAGCAAATGATTTAGTCTACATTTTTTGTATCATATGGAAAAAGCCTGCATATGCATAACACAAGTATATATACTTGACTTACGTATTCGAAATTTCTAACCGCAAACCTTTCAAATAACTTTGTCTAAGTAGCGTATTTATATATATAGAAGAGAATACGTATAATAAATTTGGGACTATGAACATACACACACATGTACATATTATATACCGTTACCTCCATGAACATGAACATTTCTTGGGCTGAGTCGCTGAGACACTTCATATATTTTGGCTAGATATAAAAGAAAAAAGTGTGATGGTAGAGCTAGGGTTAACCGAACTTACGGAGAAAAAAAATGTTTTGTTTATTTACAGTTACAAGATTTCAAGTGAATCGAGTGTACTTGTTGGATCCATAACATAAGTTCCGGAACATAAGTTTTTGTGCTTGAATTGAATTTGATTCTAAAACTTGTTGTAACTAGAAATTTATTAGTGTTAAAATATTGAGATGTATTAGTGTCGAATCATTTTGATTAGGTGAAGTTTGTAAAGATGATTTATATTCATGGTTTAAGTGTTTTGGAGTTTGGTATAGTCAAATATTATGTATATGAATCAAATTACTCAAAACTGAAATAAGTAAGTGAATGGGGGAATATGGAGAAGGAGGAGAATGTGGGATAAAAGGAAGAGGAAGCGTGAGAAAAGGGGACTGACAAAAGGAAGGAAATTGATGGGCCATTGGCTCTATGAGACAAAAAGGACCGACTCTTCTCATCACTCTCCCTTTTCCCTTTCTCTCTTTTTTTTTTTTTAATAATAATTGTTTCTCTATAAAATTATAATAATTTTTGGAGAATTTAATAAGAGAATATTGAAGAAAACTAAGAGAAGAAGAAGAAGAAGAAAAAAAAAAGGTGGAAAAGTTTGTCCATGGAGCGTGATAGTTTGGGGGCAGCTGGTGTCCCCTCTATACTCAACCTCTCGACCAAAAAGTATATCTTATAGAAATATTTATAGCTTTTGCACTATTTTTTTATTATTAAAGCTATATTTTTATTCAACTAAAAATATAATAGAAAACACTTCAGTTTTTAAAAATTCCTTTTGAAGTTTATGGGTAGTGTGGCAAAAGCAATCATTAACCTCACACGTTAGTGTCTCATCGTGTGAACATGTGAGTCCTCCTTTCTTATCTCACCACACAATTTTGACCATCCTATTTCCTTTTTGAAATATCACTATTTTTTCTTTGTGTTTACTTTGTTTTATTTACATTTCACAAACATGCAAATATGACTTATCATATTATATGTCAAATATGTTTTTTGTTTTTTTTATGTGTTCTACTTGTCTTTCGTGGTCAAATGTTCTTGTTTATCTACACAGACAAATGTGGGAACCTTTTCACTTACTTCGGGGTTTTAACAGAAATTTAGAAAACCTAAAATACCCAAGCAGCAACATCAGTATGATAATTAATGAGAATTGTCCGTTTAAGTATGTGATTTTTTTATTTGGTTAGTCGAAATGGTGTTACATTTAGGCCCATTAAAAAACCCGGTGAATGGGATACTCGACGACTACAATCATCCTGAGGGGATTAGTCGAGTGGTAAAAAGTTCGGAACTGCTGGTTTCCAAAAATACAAAAAAGAAAAAAAACTATGTTATTTCTTTACTATCTTATTTTATATTCTACTCATTGTTAAATCAATTATTTTTGTCCATTGTCAGAACTTATGTTCATGTTAACACCTATTTTTTATCGATCTAACGTAGTAGTTGAACCATCTTTTTATATTATTTAATTCATTTTAAGTCAATTTTCTCAACCTAGCTATATACGAACTACAAACTTATATAAATTTTCAATACTATTTAAAAATCTCAAACCAAAATATAAATAATTCATTGGTGCAAATTAGCTAACATCTAAAAAAAAAGTAATTAGAAGAATATGTCAAATACTTATTCGGTACCCGCATGTATATAAAGATTTGTTTATCTATGCGCCTATTGATTACTTTATCTTGGAATAGAATCCACAATTTGTTTTTATGTTTCTCCAACGCTTTTGATGACTTAAAATCTAGTTTACGCAAAATTTTCTTGTTTTTTTAGATGTAGCTTTTTTAATTTAATTTTAAAATGTCGTCGATGATTGAAATCTAGACTCTTTTTTTTTTTTTGTGTGGGTCTGAAAGCTTAAACTCTTGAGATAGTCACTCAAAGGGAAACTTAATTGTAGTTTGGGTCATTTTGTAACCTTTTTTCTTAATGCACGTATAAATAAAACGATCACACTTACTCCTCGATGGGTTATAACTTATATAAGTTATAACTAAAAGGAACAAGAAGAGAAGAATCAAGGATCCAAGCCCATGTAAGGAGAGATAAGAGGGGTCCAATTTGAGATTGAAACCAAATCGGTTGACGTTTTCAGAGAAAGGCCCAAAATAGATTTGAGTAGAGCAGTCCATACTCCAATAGTGTCAGTGACTCCGACATGACAAGACTTGAGTTACAAGACCACATCTCTACTCTAAGCCTATGCCGTACGTCAAAGGCACCAACTCTTTTTTATCGCATATAACCATTTCATAAAAAGCTTCAAATAATTCACGGGAACAAGAGTCTTGAATTGGACTGGACCAATACTGAATCGAAACTAAAATAATTTTAGAATCGGACTTTGTAGATGCAACCGAAACTGAGAAAAATACATGAAAGTACGTACAATTACATTTGATTATTGTGAAATTATGTGAAAGATTAGAAGTGACATATATTGCAAAATGCCCTGTGTGTGTAAATGTAACTTTATTTGTTTGATTTTATTTGTATAGATTTTTGCTGACAAATTAAAACACAACCAAAAAAGCCCAAAGACGCGCGGTTGTTAGGCTTTCCTTGTTTTGTACTTTACTTGGGCTATTTGACCTTATTTTTTATTTGTTAAGTTTCTTATTCAGTCTCAATTTATAGTATTATATTCGGTTATGTTACAAACTTACAACTAATTACACGTACGATTCATTAAATTGTTTGGACATGACTCTTCTACATGGCTTATAAAAATTAAGAACCAGTAACGAAGCCTTTCAATTCCAGTTGCCAACAACGACCGCAATTATTTATCAAGAATTTGATTTTGTACCAATAAAATAAACACTCGAGGAACTCATTTCAAAAGAAACTAAAAAAGAATCAATCAAAATCATTAGCCTTCCAACTATGGATACTGAGTGTTTTTATGACGATTGGCTAGCTGCATTGGAAGATGTATAATACATGAAATAATTAATAATAATATCATTTGGTATGTTCCATTGTAGATAAACATTTGGTAGTTCTACTGTAGAAAAACAATATAATAGTTAATCAAAATATGATAGTCTTGTGATGCTCTATAAATTAAAAATATACGTTTTTATGCTAGACGAAACCATGATTTAAAACGTTATTGTGGTGGGGTTGTCCATGCGCGATTGTTTAAAAACATTGTGAAATAGTGCAGACTATTTTTTTGTTAATATTAATTATTATTTTTAAAAAATATATAAATGTACTCTATTTACCCATTAATTATCAAGAAAAAAGTGCAGTCTACAGTCTGCTGCTATAAAGCATCCGGTCATGTAAAAATTAAAGAAAAAAAGAAAACAATGATACTCAGCTGTTCAATTATGATTTATGACAATGTCGTACTACGTAAAAAAAAGTAAAATTTTCACAATAAGAAATACATCGCTATGAAGAATCGTATGTGCCTACTACCTAGTGTTTGTACAAACCCAAACTTAAAACTAGTGTTTATTTATCTGTTCCTTGGGGCTTTGACGTGCAAGTAAATTCGTAGATGTTGTTTTCGAAGTTATGGGTACGAGGTATACATAATTCGAGACGAGACAAGGAAAAAAACAAAGAAATTCCAGAAAATATAAATTACATGTTTCATCTAGTCATATTTAAAAGTTAAAACACACAAAAATGGAGGGAAAATTCTATTTTAATTTTAATAGTACATAATATTAAAACCAACATTGAGGACCCCCTTCTCAGAACTAACTCTTTTTTGGTGTAAAGTTTTATATATGTGGACAGTTAAATTTGGGAGACCTCATTAAACTAGTGGCTAACCTATGAAACTAATTAGGCCTTTGGGTAGGTTTCTTTTATCGAAGTGCCAACTTCGAGGTTATATGCTCTCTTTTTTTTTTTTACATTTTGGCATGATTCTAGGACTCTTTTGGATCATTCCATTGATATTTTTAGACATTACAAAATTGGCAGTGCAAAGATAAGGTTGCTGTATGATTCTTGATAGAATTTGGCTATCTATGTCAAACACTGTACTTTTAAAGACTCGTCAATTCTCCCGACTCTATCTATAATTTTATCTCTCTATTTTTTTCGTAATAATATCATCAATAAGGCATTGCAAAAGAATATCTACATAGCCATCAACTTAGCAACAAACTTTGGTAATAAATATCAATTTATTATCATAATCTTGTAGCAAAGTATAGTTGATGAAAGAAGACTCTTTCTTGGCAGCCAAACATCACATTAATCCCATTTATTTAAAAAGAGATTGCAAAAAGCAACCAAAAAAAAAATATATATAATTTAATTTTTTTTTTAAATAAAAGAAAAGAAAAGAAATCAATCAAGCTTTGCTTTTTCTTTTGATTCTGCCCTCCCTCTTTTGTGCTCTCTCATCTCTGCTTTTATCTTGTTGTTACTGCAAAAGCATCTTCTTCTTCTCCCTTTTTTTTTTTTTTTTTTTTTTTGTTTATTTTCATTCTTAACACTTTGCTTTTGCTTCTTCTACTTTAGCTTTTGCCTCTGGTCTGAATGAAACTCGCTTCTCTCCTTCTTCTTCCTTCTCTTTGCGTGTGGTTTATCTTCCTCTAATCTATTTACAAAAATGGAATTTTGAGTCTCGATTTCTGGGATTACTTTTTCTCTTTCCCGGGAAAATTACATTTCGCATGAGATTGCTCAACCTTATCTGCTTCATAACTTAACTGATTCATCACAAAATTTGTAAACTTTCGTATTGAATTCTCAATTTCACAATTCATGGGGATCTGTCATGGCAAACCCATCGAAGAACAGAAATCAAAGAGCCTTCCAGTTTCCGGCGAAATCAATGAAACTCCGACGAATTCACAGCCGGCGAAATCTTCAGGCTTTCCGTTTTACAGTCCAAGTCCTGTACCTAGCTTATTCAAATCCTCACCAGCTATATCATCGAGCGTCAACTCCACGCCGCTTCGTATCTTCAAGAGACCTTTCCCTCCTCCTTCACCTGCTAAGCACATACGCGCTTTCCTCGCGCGTCGTTACGGCTCTGTAAAGCGCAACGAGGTCTCGATTCCCGAAGGTAAGGAATGTGAGATCGGTCTTGATAAGAGTTTTGGGTTCTCGAAACACTTCGCTTCACATTACGAGATTGATGGTGAAGTGGGTCGTGGACATTTTGGGTATACTTGCTCTGCTAAGGGTAAAAAAGGCAGCTTGAAAGGTCAAGAAGTTGCTGTTAAAGTTATTCCTAAATCAAAGGTTCGTTCTTTCTATCTCTTGTTGATCATGATTTCAAATTCTAGTTTCATCGCCATGGGTTTGGAATTATCCTTTTTTTTTTTTTTAAATATGTTTTGGTTAAGATATACTATTTGATAAGGGCTCTGTTTTGCTTTTTATATGTTAAACTGTGTGGAATTGCTTTAAAAAGTGAATCTTTATCAACCATTATGTGTGGATAGTTCATAGTAAGGTTGCGAAATGGTTGGAGCTCAGATTTATTCGTATATTTGGTCTGAGGAAGCGTGAACAATCAGATGATGTTATTGAGCTAGTTACTTACTCTATCGATTCATTGTTTAGTGTTGGATGTTTTTTAACTGCAGATGACTACTGCAATTGCGATTGAGGATGTTAGTAGAGAAGTGAAGATATTGCGGGCTTTGACTGGTCATAAGAACCTAGTCCAGTTCTATGACGCGTTTGAAGATGATGAAAATGTTTATATTGTCATGGAGTAAGTATACATTTCTCAGTGAGATCCCTTAAGCTCATTTGATCATCTTCTAATTACAGGATTGCAATAAAGTTACTTTTAATCTCTTTTTTTACCAGATTATGCAAAGGTGGTGAACTCTTGGACAAAATACTTCAAAGGTAATTTCCTAATCACACATGGCTCTGTATTTAAAATGCTTAGTCTTTACTGAATCGTGCTTTGACTGGTTGAGCTTGGTCTTAATTAGGGGTGGAAAATACTCTGAAGACGATGCTAAAAAAGTAATGGTTCAGATTCTTAGTGTAGTGTCTTACTGTCATCTACAAGGTGTGGTTCACCGTGATCTTAAACCTGAGGTACTTTATAACAATCCATGATGATGTTTGAATTCCAGATTGTTCTCTCATTCTTTTTTTGTATATTATTTTGGATTTTGGTGACACTTCACTTTCTAGGTCCCATCACATTATCAGAAGTCTTTGTACATATAATAAAATGACTTCCACTAACTTATGCAGAGTGATAATGACCGTTATGTTTCTTTCTGTTTGTTTGTTTGCCTTCCACAGAACTTTCTGTTTACTACCAAAGATGAGACTTCTCCTCTGAAAGCAATTGATTTTGGTCTTTCTGATTATGTCAAGCCAGGTCAGAGATATTAATATTGATGTGAGATTTCTCATCTCGATGTTAAATGGAAATTTGACGTTTTTTTTTGTAATGCTGCAGACGAGAGGTTGAATGATATTGTAGGAAGTGCTTACTACGTGGCCCCTGAAGTTTTACACCGTACATACGGAACAGAAGCTGACATGTGGAGTATTGGAGTGATTGCTTATATTCTTCTCTGTGGCAGTCGACCCTTTTGGGCCCGTACTGAATCTGGAATCTTTCGAGCTGTCCTAAAGGCAGAACCCAATTTTGAAGAAGCTCCTTGGCCATCCCTATCACCTGACGCTGTAGATTTTGTGAAAAGATTGCTAAACAAAGATTACCGTAAAAGACTAACTGCGGCCCAGGCTTTATGTAAGTATAATCATCTTGATCTCTAAAACGGAGTCTGGTTCTTTACTTCTCATGTTATGAACATGTGGAGAATCAATTTTCTTTTTTTTTTTTGTTTCCTCAGGTCATCCGTGGCTGGTTGGCTCGCATGAACTAAAGATACCATCTGACATGATCATATACAAGCTTGTAAAACTGTACATAATGTCAACCTCATTGAGAAAATCGGCTTTAGCAGTGAGTTGGATTCTGCAGAAGCTGTGACACATAGTAGTTATTTGGCAAATTCATGTGTGATTAATGGTTTTTTATTCATGGTTCCAGGCTCTTGCCAAGACATTAACTGTACCGCAGTTAGCTTATCTGCGGGAGCAATTTACATTGTTGGGGCCAAGCAAAAATGGATATATCTCGATGCAGAATTACAAAACAGTGAGTTCTATCTACCTCTTCCCTTTTAATTTGGGATTTATCTTGATTTTTATTTTCAATAAAAATCTCAGGCAATTCTAAAGAGCGCAACAGACGCTACCAAGGATTCACGAGTTTTAGATTTTGTTCACATGGTAAGAAATGAGGCTAATGATATGGAGTAAGGTTTATCATTAGGTTTGGTGGTTTAACGTTTTAATCTCTTTTGGGGATGCAGATAAGTTGTCTTCAATACAAGAAACTAGACTTTGAAGAGTTTTGTGCGTCAGCGTTAAGCGTTTATCAGCTGGAAGCAATGGAAACATGGGAGCAACACGCACGGCGTGCTTACGAGTTGTTTGAGAAGGACGGGAACAGACCCATCATGATTGAAGAACTTGCATCGGTAAACCTTTTTAATTCACCTAGAGGCTATAGAATTGTGATTAGAGAAGTCGTGAAGAGGGAAACTTGGTGATGCTTAATCTTGAACATGTGTTTGAATTGCAGGAACTCGGACTCGGGCCATCAGTGCCGGTGCATGTTGTTCTTCAGGATTGGATAAGACATTCAGATGGCAAGCTTAGTTTCTTGGGTTTTGTCAGATTACTACATGGAGTGTCTTCTCGGTCACTACAGAAAGCTTAGAGCAATACGACCATTGTTAGATGAGAAAGATGCAACTATCTGTAGATCTGGTTTCTTCCTTTTTGATAGTTTTTTTTGTTCTATTCATGGGTAAGATTTGGAGTCAAAGATTCGATAATTATGTCTGCCAGTGTATGTGTGTGGTGGGAAGAAGAAGAATGTACAGAATGAGACAAATCCATTCTCTCTTTAAGTGTGTGAATGTCTGGTAATATTGGATCTGTGCAGTACAGTTTACGTGTGGAGCACTCTTTTAATGGCCGCCGGAAAAACAATTTATCTATGGATCAGACCAATGATACTGGCACGTGATTGTGTCGTAGACACCACGTGACCTTTGACTTTCAGATCTCTGATCTCATCTAATCTCTCTTGTCTCCACCCAACCGTCGCAAAGATTCTTTCTTTCTTTCTTCTTCCTCTAATCTCACTGCAACAGTTTTAATTAATGGCGACAATGAGCATAACCCATAAGTCAAAGTCCACTCGGGGATCTAAGAGACTTGTTCTGTTATGTATAGCCGCAGTCGCATTGTTCCTTCTTTTGACTTGGGTTATATCCACCGGCGGATTGAGTTTACCGTATCGGAAAACCCTGATTGGTTATTTCGTGGGGTCTACTCGAAGCAAGAGACAGCACAGTTTTTCAGACAAGTACTTGTATTGGGGAAAGAGAATTGATTGTCCTGGTAAGAACTGCGAGACATGTGCCGGTTTGGGTCACCAAGAATCTAGTCTTAGATGTGCCCTTGAAGAAGCAATGTTTCTTAACAGGTGATCTTGGTTCTTGAAATGGCAATTAGTCTTCTTGTTCAATGAGATGGTTAGTTGAGCAAATTCACATAATTCTGTAATTGCAATTTCTTGTATTTAGGACATTTGTAATGCCATCTCAGATGTGCATCAATCCAATACATAACAAGAAAGGTTTACTCAATCGATCCGACAATGAGACTACAGAGGATAGGTTAGAGTTTCTTAACGCTACTTGAAAAAACTTACTTTTGTTGTTTCCCACTTTTAATACAACAAGTCTCTCTCCTTGGCATGTTTCTTAGTTGGGAAGTGAGCTCTTGTGCAATGGAATCATTGTATGATATTGACCTCATCTCTGAGAAGATACCTGTGCTCTTGGATGACTCTGAAACGTGGCACATTGTGCTATCGACGAGTATAAAACTGAAAGAACGAGGGATCGCGCATGTGGAAGGAGCCAATAGGCATGAGCTTAATGACTCTTCTAGCCACTTTGCAAATCTTTTGCTCATTAACAGAACTGCAAGTCCCCTCGCATGGTAAGCATAATTTCGTATCTTGTTTGTATTATCATCATACTTTAGCTTGATCAGATCGTATATCTATCTTCATTGTAGGTTTGTTGAGTGCAAGGATCGAGGTAATCGTAGCGCTGTCATGCTTCCTTATTCATTTCTCCCAAATATGGCAGCATCAAGACTGAGAAACGCTGCGGAAAAGGTGTGAACTTGCTTTGAAAGGAAAAGGAAATGATTGTTTTATTGAGCCCTTTAGCTTATTATAAACCAGTTTTGATTAAACAGATAAAAGCACAACTTGGTGATTACGACGCAATCCATGTTCGTCGAGGTGACAAACTGAAAACAAGAAAAGACAGGTTTCGTGTTGAAAGAAGTCAGTTTCCACGTTTAGACAGAGACACACGACCAGAGTTCATCATTGGCAGAATACAGAAGAAGATCCCACCAGGACGTACTCTTTTTATCGCTTCTAATGAGAGAACCCCTGGATTTTTTTCGCCTCTAGCTATCAGGTAATATCACAAGCTCTAGATCAAGTTTACAGTGTTCATATATATGTAGATGTTCTTGTAACTCTTGTTACTCTACAGGTACAAGTTGGCTTATTCCTCGAATTTTAGTAAGATTTTGGATCCGATAATCGAAAACAATTATCAGTTATTCATGGTGGAGAGGCTGATAATGATGGGTGCAAAGACATTCTTCAAAACATTTAGAGAGTACGAAACGGATCTCACTTTAACAGATGATCCGAAAAAGAACAAGAACTGGGAAATACCAGTTTACACCATGGATGAAGGCAAAGAAGATCATCTATGATCTCACAACCAAAGACTACACAGTGATTTAGACAAGAGTCTCAACATTCTATTGCCGACTAATTCTGTGTATGTGAAACCTGAGGCTAACAGTTATATGCTGTTTCATTTTTGTGTACATTAATCTATTTATTTTTCCTTTAATGTTCATAAGCATCAAAAATAGTTTTGAGTTACACTGTATCGTCATCCGTCTTTTAAGCAAGTTTCATCAAACATAATTCCATATTTGTGTTTTCTTTCTAGGGATAATAGGTTTTGTGAAAGGTTTAATGGATCAGTAGATTTTAATCCCTGAAGGTTTAATCAGATAAGCCTCTCCATGTTACTTTCAAATCTGTACTTACATAAGCATTGCCTACACAATTTGTCCTAAAAACTACTACAATGGCAAAGAAAAGAGGCTAAACGAAAGAAGAAGAGGATGCAAATCAGATAATCCGCTCGCCATATTAATTGTTAAGACAAGGCCATCTCCATTGTTAGAATGCAGCAGAAGAATACCTCTTGTGTTGTGCAATGTCTGCATCTAGAATCAACAATGTATCTGAACTTCCTATCAAACCTTTAGTGAGAGTGTGCTTCGAGAAGGATGTTGGTGGCAGCGTTGACATCATTTCTGGCATGTACAAGCGCCTGTCTCGCTGCGTTCTGGTCAAATCCCATAGACACCAGAGTAGCTATGGCTTCCTCAGATGGCTCTGTACTTGACGGCATTGGAGCTCGGTAAGATCTCTGATAAAATGGAAACATCAAACGTAGGCAAATGAAGATGGGTTATTCAGCTTGTACTAAGAGTTTGGCTGAAGTGGCATAAAGAAAAACAGATATTGCAGAGATAAAGACTTACGACTGCTTGGCGACCTAAGTTGGGTGATGTCCTTCTTGGTGGTTGAGAATGGCTGCTCAAAGATGGCAAAGAAAGCCGGGAAAATAACGAAGCCATGAACTCAGGGAGCTGTCAATTATTTAGACAAAACACTAGTGTTACTAAAGTGACAAAAACCCACATTTTGAGGAGATAAATGATTGAAAAAAGGTTGGAAAGTATAACCTTTGCCTTGCGAATACCAAAGATGTTCAACCGATACAAGGAACCAGCAATTATGCCGCAAATTCCAGTAAAGATGGATCTTTTCCAAGATGATAGTAAAAGCTACAAACATGGAAACCGAGACAACTTATCTACTAAAGAAAAAGGGATTTACTGTACAACAAAAAGTCAAACAAATAAACATGTGGTATTGTTTACCTGGACACCTGCAAGATATATGAATGATTTATCAGAGAAGTGGATGCCAAATACACCAAACCTCTTTGTAACTGGAATGTCCAAGTAGAAGGGTACAAAAGAAGCAAATACGAGGGCGTATGGTCCAGATGTCAGTACGCTTGCTGTAGGATCTACAATAAAACAGCTTGTTATGTGCCCACAATAAATAAATGTAAAATGTTTGTGTTACAGAATGTATATTGTCACAAACAATTATTAAGAAACATTTCTTGATAATTTGAATCATGGACCAGGGGAATTCTTTGTCAAATATATTCAATAGTATGAGAGTGAAGAAAATTGCAGGACAGAATTTTAAACTAACAAAAGATCATCACCATATCTTAATCCTCCCTGTACAGTTTTTTACTTCAATGATTGGTGAGACTAGTAATAAGGCCAATTTAAGCCAACTAATAACTACAATCCCTTAATAGTTGTCTGCATTAGCAACCCCATTTCATATCCTAAAGGACGAGATGCTGACCAAAACAGTAAAGATTTTGAAGAGACTATCTGAAAATTGGAAGGTGCATACCTTTAAATAGTGATAACAAAATGGTCTCTAGTATCAATGATACAAACCCAGAGAACAAGATGAAAACCTGTATAATGAGCAATAATTAACCTCGTCGAATATCAACCTTGAAGGAATTATGAGCAGTTATCTTTCTAATTACCAGGATACGGGACAGAACAGCCATAACAAAATAAATCTACCATGAAGAAAGAATTGAGTTGAACTATCCCTTACCGAATACTTATTTGAACCAATCTGTCTCTCAAAGACTCGGAAGTAGTAGAGCAAATACAAGCCGGAAAACAATTCTGGTGTGGACGAAAACGCAAAAGTCGATATGATTAACTTCCATATCCGAAACTTCTCAAAGATATCCTGCAATGAGATTGGCACAAGTTTATAAAGATACAATTCACACATTTAAAGAATCTGATCTTTTCATAGCCCTTCTCAAAAGAAACAACCTGAACTTTTGCTTATTCAACAAAACACAGAAACAAAGATTTCTAAAACAATCAAACATATTTCCAGGTGCAAGGCCACTGGCATACACAATCAGATGAGTGGATGCAAGTAATCGAACAATTTAACATTTGAAGACTAAAGCTGCTTAACCAATCCCATCTATTATTAAGCATCATCACACCACTGGCTGATGACCAATCCAAGTAAAAAGTCCATAAATGAATGGCAAAATGATGTCAAGACTAAAGCTTTTTCGGTTTAGCTGCTTCCTCCATCGTAAATTCAAAATCTTTTCAAGTGCCAATGTTGGTAATTATAACACAATAAGACAACGCAACAACTGGTACAAAAAGCCCAAAGCTTTAGAATGTCAAAAGAGAATAATCCCAATCCAGAATTCCGATCCTAATTCTTCCGTAAAACCCACAAGAGCTTGAAATCAAACAAGAGTGAAGAGATCGAAAATAAAGCACATTCAAATGAGAAATGACCTGGTAAGACAAGCCCAGCTTGGAAGAACCGCTCCGGATCCCGAAGAAGACAGTGAAAAGAGCGGTGGCGATGACGAAGGCTTTCGTGACCGGAGCATTATCTGCAAGTTTAAGAAATAAACTCGACATTAAAATCGAAATCCAAATAATCCCTAGAAGCTGATTGAGCTAAGGAGGAATCGGTTATTCATTCCGGTTTACGTACTGAAACCAGGAGGACCTCCGCTCATCTTTTATCCGATGAACCAAAATGGGACAAAAGCTACCAATTTGTTGAGCAAGTTCGTCGCGAAATTTAAATCTAGAATTGGAGATCGATCGAAGCTTTTACGTTTCTGCTCAAGTCGTCTCCGAGGAATTTTCCTGGAATTTCAGTACCTTCTCAAATTCAAAACAACAACACTTGGAAAATATATTATTCAGTGTTTTCTTTTAAAATAAAAAATATTGTGATAAGTTTATGAAAAGAAAATAATTAAAGAGCAATCCAGAATCTTTGAATAATATCGGTTTAAAATTAAATACAATTAAAGAGTATTGCAAATAAATCCCGAATGTTTTCATTTTCTTTCAATACTAACCCTTTAGTTTTAACTCTAACATAATAACCCAAATTTTGTTTTTTCCTAACATGCGCATTTATGCATCATCATTAGTGATATCAATATTCCAGATCACCCAAGGAATTGCATAAGATCCATACACATTTTCATATTAAAAAAATGCTATGTATACAAAATAGTATGTGGTATTATATTTTTTTTTTGTTTTGGATACATACATACAGTAATTTCTGTTTACAGTCAACGGTGGAAGAATTTAAAGACCCACCTTAGATTGCGACAATATCAAAATTGTCTCTCCCTCTAATCAATGAGTTTTGCATATTTTTTAAAGCAAATTCCTCACCAAAAAAAAGAAAGAAAAACAAATAACTCTATTCCAAGGCTTGCGGTGGCCACAATCGCTTCCACGTGGAAATCTCATCCTCCGTACCCAATTTCTTCACTCCGCCGTAGGAACCGTTAGCTTCGTTTCCTGTCTCACGGTGGTCCTTCCGGTTTATTACCGTCGTTCTCCACGGCGACTCCGGTCTGAATTGTCTGAACTCCATCACTACGTTATCTGCCCAAACACACAAAAATTCATTTCTTTTTTTTCCTTCCTGTCCATAGTTAAATAATCGGATTTTTCCTAAGTGAAAATAAATAAAAAATTCTAAATTTATACCGTCAGAGTGGCAACGGCAATTCTCTTCTCCGTCGCAGTTTTGAAGATGACCCACGATTCCAAACCACCAGCCTAAACCGGAAAATTAAAGAAATAAACACCAATTTCAGACGAATCAAACGCCAAAGTAGTCCACTTTTATTTGATTTTAAGAGTAGAATTTGAATTTAATTGACACTTTTGAAGAAATTTTCGGGGGAGGGAGAGAGACCATAAGGGAATTCATTGGTTCTTCTCCATTGGATCTCGAAATGGTCGCCGGGTCGAAGTCCCTGCAAACAATCAGACACGTGGAGATCACGTGACTTTGTGTCAATTAGAGACGGTCTCAGCCTCTGCCACGTCACGTTTTCCTCCGCCGCGCGCCGGCCATGCGCTGAGTATCTGACAATGAAAATATTCAAAAAGTACAATTTTAACCACATTTTTCCAGGAATTTCAGGTGCCATCGAGAAAAAAAAAAAAACATTTTTGGTTATCTTACTTTGCTTGAAATGTATCAGTCTTGTAATCGTATCTGATCTTAGCATCGTAACAAGACATCATGAATCCAACATGTCCGTTCTGCATCCAAACAATAAAAAAAAATCAATACTTTATCCAATTCAGTCAAAAAGGTGAAATCTTTTCAGTCACTAGACATGATTTGATCATAATTTACCTCGCGATTGTAGACCTGAGCAGGAAACCAAAACTTGCCATTCTCAAGATTCGAATACCAATACATCACAGAATCTATAGGTGCCCGATATGATGAAGCTCTCTTGTTACAGCCATGGTTTGAACTCAAAAATGCAAAGGGTTTAAGACTCGCAACAAATCTCGAACTCCAGTTTGGTTTACTCTTACTACTGCTTCGATTTGAGTTTCTGAAACACATCATTAACGTGGCGACATGAGATTTCCATTCTTGAATCGCTGCATCACCCATTAATCTTCCCCATTTTGTCTCCATATGCTTCTCCCATAGATGATTGCTCACACATTTATCTCTAAGCTCAGAGCAAACACAAGTCATAGCACATAGCTCTGATGGAGATAGCTTCTGTAAGATGCAGTCTACGGCTAAGTCAGGCAAATCCAGGAGAGACATTTTGTTTTCTTCTTCTTGATTCTTCTTTGTTGCCCTTCTCCATGCTAATGTTCTTAACCCATTTCGGTAAATAATGCTTCTTGCAAGCCAAGAAACTATGACTAACCCACAAATCGTGTTGGAGAGACAAAACGAAAGGAAAGTGAGATAATTGTTCTCCAATGAAAGCAATAAACGAGGGAGAAGCAAAGAGAAAGAGACAGAGAACATTGTGAGATTAGTGGCTGCAGAGAGAGAGAGAGGGAAAGAGAGAGTTTTCGGCTCAACAAAAGAAGGGTTTTTGCCTTTTAGCCACTCACACACGCAATTCAAGAGGAGCTGTCTAATGTAGTCACGCTTTGTGTGTGTGTTTGTGTATATTATATTTTTACAAGTTTTAAGCAACGAAGCTTGAAGTTGAAGCCATTAGTATCACATATAGACGTTTAAAAAACAAAAAAGAGAAAACAGTAAAGAGACATGGAATTGTAAACAATAAAAGGGTTTAGGTATATGTAAAGATTCGTTGTGAGGCTATTTAATTAGAAGGCGCAACATTAAATTGGGTGAGCAATAAATACAGTTAGGAGTAGGTGGAGCAGTGGAAGAACCAACACCATTGGTTGGGGTCAATAAGAGTGGAGTGACATTAACATGAGAGATCCATAGAGATAGTGGACCATACAGTTTATGTCGTGTGACAGCTGGCGCCTCGCTGCACCGATTTTTTGTTGAACCATTTAAATCTCAAAACTAGTTAAATGAATCAACAAATAAAATCAAATTTCACTTGAGCAAAATATGTATTGGGGTTCGTAAACGCCTTCCCAACTACTTTATTTTTTTGTTTTGTGGCCTAATACAACCAAACTTCCAACTACTCTGTAGATAGACTTTAAAGATTATGGAACAAAAGTGGGTTTTATTGATCTATCATCTATCTACATAATCTTTAAAAGTCTTAAACCCAAAATCTCACGAAACCAATACCGACTTGGTCAAACTCCTTTTTTTTTTTGTAAGTTGTAATTCAATTAAGTAAAGTGGTCTATTACGACAAATGCAGTTGATAAAGTTTGAAACAAAAAAAATGTAGTCTTTTTATTTCCTAAGCATGCATCCCACGATCCAAAACATTCGATGCCTTGGCTCTTTCTATTTATACAGTAACTATGATTGTGAAAGGATAAAAACAGAGTAAATTGAACCTTCTAGTTGCATCTGCGGGTTTCTAACTCAGAGCAATCTCATTATTCCTTCATGAAGTGATATAAGGGAGGGAGACATTTTTAACCATAAGATTGTTGAACTTTTCTTGTTACTCTACGATCACCAGTTAGCGTAATTATCTCAACTAATATGCAGACCGATCAAAGAAGATATATAGTAGGATAAGGGAAAAAGAAAGTATAGATTACAGAAATATTTGTCAATACCTATTCAATAAACACATTTTTCTTGCTACCCTACAACATGTTTTTCTTATGATTTGTGGTCAGGTAAACAGGCGCACTAAGGTTCTTTATCTCTGCATCATGAAATGAAGACTATTAGCTAAGAGCCTAAGAGCATATATTAGGACTAATATATAGCCTAATTTAACCCAAAAACTAACTTAAGAGTTAAGGGTTAATGGTTGTCATATCTTTTATATATTGTCCAAGGATTTGTAGGAATCTCAAGATTCTATCTTTTCCTAGTTTAAAGACAGAAAAAAAAACAAAAAATTGGAAAAATAAAGGCAGGAAATTGTTTTCGACTTTAACGCTTAGATCTTGTTCATGTCATTAGATATAAAAAGATGAAATGTTGAGACTAGTACAAATAAAGGAAACTAGGAAGAAGACAGAACAAAGACAATAGAAAGAAAGACTTGTTAATGCAAACCAGCTGGTTCCATCATTCAGACACTTCATTTCACTCAAGGAGGACAGTCACCGAAAATTCGAAATGAGAGGCGAGAAACTCGAACATTAATATTGTGTTACATTGCTGTGAACAGAGGATTTCAAAACATTATGGGTATTGGACGAGGCTTGCTTATGGAGTTTTGATCCAATGGGCTTCTCTTATTTTATTACTGGATTTGGAGAATCGTTGATGAGCGTCCTTTAGAATTTGATCCAATGGGCTTCTCTTTTTCAGTTCAAAAAACATAAAATATAATGGATGTAATGTAATGCTTTTTTACTTTTTAGATTTCGACAACATAAACAAACAAATAAAGAATATTATAGACCAGATTCATAAATATTTACTTATGATTATGAAACTCATTTTGTAACTTTTACTTTACCTCTATTTTGGATGTATTATCTCCTCTATGAATCTCATTCCTAATAAATAATAATATAGACATTCAAAAAAGAGAGAGTAGTATATGGAGTTACTATTTTAATAATTAAAAAAAATCTAAAGTAATTTTCTCCATGACATGTTAGCAAAAGTTAGTTATTGGATCATGAATTTAAAAATTTTAATTAAATATTAGATGATAAATGAAATGAAATGAATTTGTATGGATTTTACTAAGATTTAAGATATATTTGTATCTCAAATAACTTTAAATTGACATTTTTGAATCTCTTTGTAAACAACCTTTTTAACTTCTCAAATGTATATGTATATACTATTTATTCATACTTAATTTATATGAGATCTATATACGTTCCAGATCCTAGACGAATTCAGCGTACTCGCTATTTTCTGCGAGAAAGAACAAAAAAAAAAAGAACAAGTGGTTGGAGGATATGTGTAAAAGGACATCTTCGTGGGCACCGGACAATAACTCCACGGCTACGTATTAGAAGAAGTCGTCTGGATCCGTTTACTTTCTAAGTCAATACACGTGCTCTCTTCATTATGCTACCACGGATACGTTTTGTTTTTTACTTTTTAGTTTCCAAACTTTTATAATTCACCAATATTTTCGGTTGTGGTATTATTGCAATTTCTGTAATTAGGCCAAAATAAATATTTCATACTCATCAACATATAGTCGGTCATTAGCCCCCAACTCATCAGCTATAGATGAGTAAGGAGGTATCGCCGACAGATTCAAGAATTTTACGTTCGGTTTCTATAATGATTCTGAATTGGAAATATGATTCGCTTTGTATTTCAGAGACTAGTAAATATACGATATATATGATAGTTGTTTGAACAGATAAAGATTTTGCTTTTTTTGTGAAAATAGGGTGTAACATCGTTTATGTAATTCACACTAAATGAAATATCCATCTATGCAAGGTCTTTCTTTCGTTCATATAATTTAGGAGTCGAAGGAAGAAATTGTAGGATCGTGAAATCCGGGATCGAAAATTACGAGTAAATTCCAATTAAGGAAAGTACAGATACGCGGAGGCGAGATATTATCTCTTTCCTTAATTCAATAAATCTCTCGCAGTGTGGCGGTTTGATGAGATTTTGAATCGCAGGATACAACCGTGTTGAGACTATAATCGCAACACCCGATTATAGAATCTGCAAACAAGATCTACGATATACTCTCGAGACTTACTCGTAAAGAAAGAGAAGAAGGAGATTGTTTTTGTTGCTGGAAGCTTTTGTGTTTTGAACTTGATGATTTAGATTGAGGCGTGAGACTTCTTTATATAGGATAGGAGTCGCTTGATCTACAAGGAATAGATAAGTTCTGCGAGATTTTTCTATATCCGCAAGGAAAGGATATCCTGCGTATATTCCGAGAATATTCTGCCTAGTTCCGATAGGATAAGGATTCGGAAATATTACGAAAATATTTTGGACCCAATTTAGAATCTTCTAGATTTATCCGGAATTATGCAAAATTATCAAGGGAAAAGTTAATCAAAATTTGTCCCAAAAAGAATAATCTTTTGTGGGCACATCTACCCAAGCCCAAGCCCAAGCCCAGCACGGCGGCGGCGGCGGCGCGCGTGTGGTTTTGCATAATGTGTCTCCATCTCCTACACCATAGTGTCCTCTTCCCAAAGCTAGTGAACCTTAGAGTAAGTGTAACCCTATATATACTAGTGGGAAATTTTTCAATGGGACTTTTGCTCATTTTGACACTTAGCCAAAATTACAAGCTTTCCAAGCTACCCACTTTGGACCTTCATTTCTTATTCAATTCAACTTCAATTTTGACATGTAATTATATTATCTCATAGTGCCCATTACAAAGATTCCAAAGATCCCAAAATCCGGTTATTCCGGTGATGGACATCGCCGGAAAAGTCACCAGAAATTTGGCCAAATACATATAGTTAAAATTGGATTCGAGGCCGCAATAACATAGACCGATTTCGATATACCTTTATTTAGGACAGACCACACAACCCCCGGACTCTTCCCACTTGTCTGCGTGGACCCTCTTTGCCTTCATTTTTGTCTATTGTTTTCCAATTATCATAAGTTTTTTGGATATTTTTTTTTTAGTTTTCTATTACTGTTCGAGATTAACATTACAATGGATATATAGTCATAGATTTTCTAATCAATTTCTCCCAAATAACCTTTTTGTTGGAGTCAGCAAAACAAAAACAAAATCGCCAAAAATGTAACTGTTTTAAAATTACTCCAGTTAACAATAAATTTTCATATAATTTTCTTAAAACTTCAAATATAAAACACTAAACTCAGTTACCAGTTTGATCTAATATCTACAACGTCATACTTGAATTTGGAGCAGATAGCTTCTAGACGCTCTATATTCTATATTGCATGCTCAACATTGAGTTGACTCAAATGATATGAAATTATGAATAGCCCCTTTTCATACGTAAATATAGCATAAATTAAATTAAACATATGGAGAGGCTATTATTATCATTTAGATTTTCATACCTACAAATTAAATCTACACTTCAACTAAACTTTCTGCGTTTGCTTAAATCTAATGTGTTAGATATTTTTGCAAGGGTATGTACATATAGGCAGTTGAAACATTTTCACAATTTAAACCATTTCCTAATTATGTAAATTGGTGGGTTTAAATCATGACTATAGAGCGTTCAAGATATACTGAACAAATAAACCAAAAAAGAGGGGTTACACAGTGACTTAAAACTTGTATAATATCGTCAATAAACAATTATTTGGATCGGAATATTGTTTTGGACAAAACTAATTGTTACACATTTTATTAGGCAAAAAATAGTAAATTTTACATTTTTTTATCTTATTGTCTATCATTAGACATTTTTGTGATAAATAAAATATTTGTATAATTGCATTAAAAAAACAATTTTATCATTATACAAATTACTAATCAAAACCATGATAATCTACAAGTATATATGGTTAGAATTTGTCTGTTAATACTCATTTTGTTCCCGCGAAGAGTAATATTTTTTCCTTTTCCATTTGTCTTGTGTGATTTATCTTTGGTTTCACTTATAATTACGTTAGTGAGATCACTATCATCGGGTCAAGTGACGTCATGGCGTCTATATGTCTACATCACCGATTTTGACGTGGCGCTTCGGTAGATGCCCTGATGGCTAATTAGCCGACGGCGGCTTCCACTTTATCTTATTCTCGTATTTTCATCACGCGATTATTTTGGCGCGTACACACACGCTGTTAAAATTTTGTTTTCCGAATTATTTTATTTAATTAAGTAATAAAACGTGATGTTAATTGTTAAATATAGAGTACCCTCAAATACACATTTTAATTTTATTTCCCACTTTTATAATATTCTCAAAAATATATCAGCCGGGGCGTTTAAACCAAAATGTTAAACGTTTGATTTTTAGTTGATCAATTAGATCACCATCAAAACAATGGTTTTAGGTGTTTGTAATTATGATATGATGCATGATTTGACTGTCAACTGAGTTTTGTTTAGAAATTCAAATACATTCGTCATCGTCACATATATGTTATTATATTGTATAGTATCAAATAAAACATTGATATAGAATGTTAAAGGAGAAATATATATACTCCACACTACGTCAGTACTCCCGACAGTACATCGTAAGTAGTCTAATTTTGGTCTAACTATATTCAATCTTAATGAGTAATATGAATCAAACTTGTTAAAAGCATTAGCTCATGGAGAAACGGTGAAGAACTATGAGTCTAAACGCGCGTGGAAGAAACGCGCCGTCGGCTATAAGCAGATGAGGAGGACTCAGTGAATGCCATTTAACTTTTGTTTGCTTCCCTTTCTTCGCTGTAACTTCGCTCCTATCTCATTAAATTTCCACTCTCCTTCCTAAAAAGAATGACAAGTTTTAGTATATTATATATATATATATTTAAAAATTGGGCTAAAAGCCTAAAACAAAGAGAGAGCTCACATCTAGATTTTCTTTTTTCTTCCAAAGTTTTAAAGAAGATGGAGTCATCATCAACGTTGCTCACAAGCAAGTCATCTCCGACGAGGAAACAAACAAAGCTGAAGAGAAAGACGACGACGACGAACAATAACAAACCTATCAAAGTCCGTTACATATCAAACCCGATGAGAGTGGAGACTTGCGCTTCTAAGTTCAGAGAGCTTGTTCAAGAACTCACTGGTCAAGACGCCGCCGATCTACCTCCGGAGCCTACCACTTTCGCCGCCGCAGATCCCCACCAGACGGAGATGAGTCCTGCGCCGTCGGATGGAGAGATCCGTGAGTATTATTCACCGTTGGATGAGGAAGTACTGTTTAATGCTCCTCAGATGTCGGCAGGTCTTTCTGGGTTTTTCTCGTCTGGGTTTTACAATGTGAATGCTATAGGAAGCATTGGTTCTCTCTGAAAATCTTTTATCTAAGAAGTAAATGTTTTTAAGTTTCGGCACCCCAGATAAATCATCTATAGTTTTAGGGTTTTTCTATATATGGATATATTTCATATATAGTGCTTCCTTGTGGCGAGTTATTTGCGTTTGTGAGTATATAAATAGCAAATCGTGAGGGAGAAATCTTTCATTATTTTGTTTTTTTTTTCTTTTTCTTCATCATTATCATGAGACCTTATTAGGTGGGTTTATTTGTGTATGTATATATATATGTAATAACCTAAAGCAACACATCAAATTTCCTGTTTGGTGGTAATAATTCTGTTATCAGTTTGATATCCCCCGATGTAGTAAGTGAATCATCACAATTCACATATGTAAAGAAAAAAAATCATTTAGACTTATCCAAAAAAAAAAAATCATTTAGAGCATTTATGTTATCACGGACTTAAGTAGAAAAAAAAAATGTATTATTTTTTTTGGAAGATTTTATGGAATGGCCCCCATATCTGTAATATATAACTACGCAATAATACATCACGTATTTAACAGAAAAAAAAAAACAAAAATAATAATACATCACGTACTGTTTTATTATCTTATTTAAAATAAAAAAATAGGTAACATGCGGAACATTTTACAATAGCTTAGTTATCTTCTTATTTTTTATTGATCACATTTTATTTACGGATTTACGAGTACGAATTCACAATTTTAAAACTAAAAAGTAACCATTTTTTTCTTTTTCTTTTTTGAAACACTAGTTTGTTACAAGGAACCAAAGCGAGAATGTCGTTCGACATGTTCGTCCTCTGAATACAGTAGTAGTATATATATAATTATATATCATAGAAGTAGCCGAACGTTAGAATAAAACATTAGAAAGGATTGAACATTTGAGAGAGACTAGATTGTAAAAATATAGAAAAGTCTGGTGGTCAAAGTTATATTTCAGCTTAAACGATGTATGGATAATTAGATATACGTTATCCACGATGTGTGGAGATATGATTCGCTTTCTTTTAGTATATTAACATAAAAAAGAAAAAAAAGAAAAAAGAAAAGAGACTTATGGAGATAGCCAATTTGGATTCAAATTATATATTTCTAAACAAAAGATTTAGCATCCACTTGGAATCGTCTTTATCTTTTGACTGGATAGATGACTCGTGTTTTGACGCTGCTTGTTTCGCACGGCCAAAGACCAACTCGTTTTTTTTTAATATGTAATTTTATCTATTATATAACTGGTTAACTGTAATCTAAATTTGTCATCGAATTAAGTAATAACCTTGTAGTTAATCACCGACAGGCCTCAACTCAAATATCGTAACTTCTTTCCACCGAGTCCTGTCGGTGACGACGAGACTTGGGTTATTTAGGTTTAGGGGGGAAATCATTAAATGGAAGATTATGGTTCCCAAAGTCTCTAACTCTCTCTTGTATCTTATGCATCTGGTAAGTTTGTTATCCGACATGTCGGAACTTCATATAACGGATCATTCCCTTGTTGGACATAACTATATCATGATGTCATAACATATTGTAAAGAAACGAATGATTATATAAAAAAACAAAAAAAAAAACATATTGTAAACATGATTTCAACTCAAAGAAACATTTTGTAAAAAAACTTTCACTAATTTTATTAACTTTTTAAAGTCCAATTAATCTTAATCAAGATTTTATTAGCTTCAACAAAAAAACATTCAACTCAAAGAAAAGGAGAGACTAATGGGGCTTTGTCATGAAGCTTCTTCATTAATAGTTCCTAATGATCTTTGCAACTGAAGAGTATGTCCCCAGGGTCCCACTTATCAACCCAATGGCCACAATTATCGAACTCAGAATCATCTGTATCACACCATTCAGACTATTCAGTGTTAATCTAAGAATCATAAACTTATCACCCCCAAATTACTTCAGGAGATTGAGAAGAGGACACCATAAATGCTCAATTTTACATACCTGTGTTCTTGTAGCTTTGTTCCCCATTATCCTTATGAAGCATAAAGCTGGCATTACTATTGCCTGAAACACATAGACAATTTATGTACAAGACTATTGAGTTTTGATCCAAGAATGTGATTGTCGCGTCTTGATAACAATAATGTTCTTAGGATATTAAGAAAATGATGAAAACTAACCACTAGTATACTGAGAAGAGAGCCTATAAGAGCCATCACAAGACCTGTGTGGAAAAAAAAAAGAGACCATTAGGATGCAAACCGAGTAAAAAGACATGCGAGTTCTCAACCTTTCTAGCTTAATGTTCTTACCAAAAAATGGGATAAGGAAAGCAGAACAAACAGAAGAAGCGACGAGTGCAGTTCTTAGAAGAAGAAAGCACCATATGTTCTCTGCCATGCTTACGGGTAATAGTTCCTCTATACTCCTTGCAAGTGGATTCATTAGGAGAGCATATTTTGTAAACGGATTCACAACCTTCAAAAACAAAAACCAAAAAGAAGAAGAAAAAGAAAAAACAGAATCAAGATGAAGTTTTAGTATAACATGGAACTTCCAAAGATTATGAAAACAAAAAAAAGAACTACTTTTGTTTTCTAACCGTTGTCCATTGCGCCACTTTTGAAAAAAATTGGTCCTTTGGCATGTTTAGTGTAATCTGAGACAAGGTGGCTTCACCAAACATGAGATAACCCATGATTGCAACTCCTCCATATAACAAAACACATAATATGAAACTGCAATGTAGCCACCAAAAAAATTCTTTGGTTTTAGAATTGGATTAAAAAATCAATAGCTTATATATAAGAGTGAAGTTTTCAGTTTTACCATGTGATCACTGCTTTGTTGAATTTGGTTTTATCAGCCATGGACTGGTATATATTTGGGAACACGGAATGGCCTGAATAGCAAAAACCGTAGATACCAATTGCAAACGGTAAGCCATTCCATTTCACGGCATGTCCAGTGTGATGAAACCCAATTCCGCCCGCTGTACCGAGGAAGAAAGTGCTTACTGCTATCAAAACAGTTGCAATAACTCCACCAGCTATAGAGTCAAAGAAAAAGACAAGTGAACTGATTCAAGATTCTTGACTAAAGGAATCAAATATTATGAATCAAAACCAAAAAGCAGTTGATTGTACCTGAGAGGTAAGATATGATACGGAGATCCTTCAACCAAACAGTTGGCAAAACGACGAGAGCAGTAAAGATTCCAAATAAATGTTTAGAGTCAAGACTGAAACCGAGCCAACTCAAGGATGTACCAGGGAAAAGCCCGGTAAGGTTATCCCCTTCCAAAATGATGAATTCAACACAATATGACTACACAAAGTAGAGAAAGATTATGGTAAGTACAAACAAGCTTTAGGTTGGTCCAAAGATCCATTAAGCAACCAAGAAAACTTCACTTACATATAGTTCCGTGTACAATAGCACCTGCACAAAGAGACACAGAACATTGCAGAAACCATAAGAAACTAGGATGCAGAAACCATAAGAAACTAGGATTTTTATAATGAAAACAGAACAACTAATCCAAATCCCTCAAAACTAATCAAAAGGAAGATAAAATCTATGAAACCATTTGAATGAAGTGACTTACACAGATAAGAATACGACCGTATTTCCCAAAAGCTGCTTCTCCAATATCAGGATAAGTGATAATGCCGGTTTTGTTCTCGAAACATTCTTTCATTAAAGTAGCAGTGTAACAACAAATAACAGCAAATAAGAGAAGAATCACCATACTTGCCCAACCAGCTTCTTTCACTGTAAATGGTGTTGAGAGAAGTCCTACTCCAGCCATTACATTAATCGCTGTAAACCAATATAGAGTTTTGAGAAGAAAAAAGTTACACATGTTTTTTCTTGATTAGGCCAAGAATCGTCATAAATTCATAATCATATTAAATTACCATTGAAAATGGTTTGAGTAAAGCTGCAACCATAGCCACCAATAGGTACTTCTTCAGCAAATGAGCCTTTATGAGACCAAGCAGATTGTGTAGCTGAGGGTTGTCTAGCTGAGGCTTTGTCGGATTCTTCATTCCTCTCAGGGAGCAAAGGGGCTTTTGACTCAACATCTAAATTACTTCTGCTCTGTCTATAGAAACTCGGATTATAGAAACTCGGATTACTCAGGAGTGATCCGAAGATTGGTGATGCCGCAATCGTATAAGAATCAGTCGTTTCCCTGATTGAAAGAAAAAAAAAACAATCACAAAAGTTATCTCTTTTCATAACAAAATCTCCAAAGATAATGTAATAAAATTCAAAAGTAGAGAACTTTATCATATGGGTGTACTGAAAAAGATTGGAGCTTTAAGAATATACCTAAAGCTTTGAGGCCACTGAACCTGGGAAATGAAATGATCATCCTGGTTGTTGTTGTTGTCGTCGTCACGATCAGCATCACCAGGAAGATCTCCGAGATCGCTTTGATCAGTTTCACTATCGTTCTCGTACTTACTGCTATCTTCTAGATCTTCATCGTCTTCGAACGTAAACACGGGTTTTCTCTCCTTATCCTTATTCTTCTCCTCCATTTTGTTTTTTTCGAACAATCACCAAATTCTCGATGTAGAGAGTATCAAGAGGAATAAGGAAACAAACTTTTGAATATTAAATCGTACCGAGAAGGGAAAAAAATCAAATCTTTCTTAGCTTATTACAGAGTGGGTTCCAGAAGTTTACAGAGGCAGAGGTGGCAAAAGACAATATTGTGATTGCTGATTTTCTGAGCACAGTTGTCCGTTTTGTTTCCTGTTTCCTTTTTCCCTTTTTTTTTTTTTAATATATAATAATTTGGTATTTCGAGGCTTTTTATGATTTGATTGCTCTCTTTTTCTCTCTCACTGTCCGCGAGTTGCTTTTGCCTTGATATAAGGCGGGAAATGGTGACGTGGCGGTGATGATAGAGATTAGAGAAAGAGATCAAAGTTTAAAAGCAATGTTTCTTGACCAAAATAATTTAAAAAAAAAAAAAAAAACAGATGTTAAGACTTCTGATCGATGACAATTGTTGAGCTGAGGTGGTTCGATCTTTTGCTCGATTGGAAGGATGCGTGGCGAGTTGCGACTAGGACCACTAGTCAAAATATTGATTTAATCCGAAAAATCCAAATTCCTTTGACTTTTTACAAAATATATATATATATATATATTAAAATGACATTTAAATATGGATTGAATTAGTGATATTTGTAACTTTTAAAAACACATATTACGAAAATAAAATGACATTTTTCTCTAAGAGTAAAAGTAGAACCGTTTAAAATGAGTTCACCTATATTTTTATGATTTAAATGTTGACTAATATAATTATCATGAATGTTGTTGGATTCTTATGCTTGGTACTTACTTAAAACTCATTGGTTGTTATAAATCTAAGTGTCTCAAAAGAGTCCAAAGAAGAAGATGGGAGTGACTCGAAGTCGACGAGGGAATGGGGTGTAAATGTAATCGTGTCAGTGAACATGGAAATACGTTATCTCTACGTGCTGGCATGTGAATATTCTCCAAGTGTCTTGCCTTCATATGCTCATCTCCAATTTAATAATTTATCCTTTTCACACAAATGTTTTTATTTTTATTTTGGCTAAATTATCTCCATTGTGTTTTAAACAGACATATTAAAGAAAGATCTCCATTCCTCTTCCACCATTATGTATTCCAAAACAGGAGAATCTCTTCCTTATAGTCGTACCACTTTAGAAAAAAATTGATGGGTTAAAAACAAGCACAAAAATACAATGGAACATAAAAAATTACGTCACTTTACTACAATTTGGCTTCCAAATTAGATTGTGACCATATGCTATTTGTTCAAAGAGCTTCTCAGAATACAGTAAACAGTTCATTTTTTGAGATGTATAAAACAGTAATATAACTAACAAACATTGAATTGTGAACAAAAGGAAAAATGAAGTAAAAAATTAAAGAAATGAATTAACCCTCACTTTTTCTACCGATTCTTGTGTTCAATTGTCACGCTTCCGGTACGTGGCTTATTGATGAGGAAATGTCAAGATACTGAACCCACCTCACAAGTCACAAGTCACGTCTCTACAATATCTGTTTCTCAACATTATCCTTCGAATTTGAATACAATACCCAAAGAAAAGAAAAAAAACGAGGAAGTTAAAAGAAGTTGTCACAATATGGGTCAAGCCCTCAATACCGGTTCGTCCTTTCTCGTTCTCGCCCTATGTCACGAGTCTTTATTGATGTTCATTTATAAATACGTGTATATATATATATATATATATATATATATCTTCCGTTAATGAAAGATATCGTATTTATGTTATTTTGTTTACTTCGGTGTTACTTAATAATGGAACGCAGCAAAAGGGAAAGGAGAAGTAGACGGGAAAGACTTGGAAGCTATGGCTGAAAATTGCTACCGCAAACGTTTTGAAGACAAAACTGATGATCAAGAATGGTCTTTCGGCGATTTCTACCGCATTGTTGCTGAAACTGTCGAGTAATTTTTATCTTCTTCTTATTATTATTATTTTATTTTTTGTCGGAGTTTACCAACCAGATAGATAGAGAATATGCTCGAGAACAATAGGATTCCATTTTTCAACGATTTCCAAAAAAAAAAAACGATTATTTTCTTTCTCCCTAAAATTCGAGTTTGGACACGATGTCATTTCGGTACGGACGGTTTAAATAAAAGAATCGAGCCAAATGGTCGGCATCAGGATATTTTTGATTATGGCAAATGATCTGATTACATGATGTGATTATACCTAGTTGTTTATTTATTTGGCGTGACAGAGAAATTAATAGAAGACTCGGTGGTACGCAACTTAAGGTGCCAAGTGTTGATAAATTACAAGAAGCTTATGAGGTAAAAGTCTTCAGATTTCTATATATATATATATATAATTTCAACCATAAAATTAAAATTCAAACCAACCTGTATTACTGGTATTTTTATCAAAAAAGAAAGAAAGAACACGATGTAATTTAGATCAGAAAACTAATAAGAACAATGCAAAGAAGATCAGCCCGAAAAAAATAAGGCAAAGGAGAGAAGAAACTTGAGGCTCTGATCCTGGCCCAACTAGAGATAATGGGCCTAATTACCTGAGTTCTGATATTAAGACGAAATTATCTTATAAGTAGTTAAATATTAACAGTTGCCATATTAATTAGTTATATCATCATCTCCACAGTTTCATCCTCAGTTCACTCCACATTGTTTATGTAGTATAAGAAATTAAGAATTAGAAAGTGTTATAATCTTCGTCCCGTATATTTGAAACGAGAGCAGAGACATAATCTCGGAGATGGGAAGAAACTATCAAAGGATGAGTTTCAGAAGCTTCTTCAAGAGGTTTTGATCGGAGCTGGGTTCACCGGCGTCGGAGGAGTAAAGGAGTTTCTACTCTTCATCTTCGGAGTTCCTGTGATTGCCGTCTTCCTCAAGAACCGTATAGCTCCGACGTCTATTCCTAACGACTTGTTTATCCCCGCCATCACCTCCGCCACTGTCTTTCTTCTCGCCAAGCTCAACAAGATATGATCACTTTACTACTTGTTTGATTCTTTCTAGCTTTGCTTTGTTTTTAAAATTTGTATTGTGGATTGGTTATGCTTGTTTGTGAAATACTTAAAAGCTTAAAGTTTCACTTTCCGAGCTGATTTAGCTGATTGATGGAAGAAGAAAGAAATGAACTTATGTTGTTCGACATAATGCCTCAATGAGTTTGAGTTCACTCTGTTTCTGATTACAGCTGTTAACGAATTCAAATTGGAGAACTTATTCGTCTACATTGGTCCAATTGTTAAAAATGCTTCATTTTATTTTGTAAGAAATAAAAATGTTTTTTTTTTTTTTATGAGAGAGATGCTAAATATAGAGAATTTGAGGGTCTTGCTTGTTTCTCTAAATTTCAAGGCTTTCAATGGTTTGAGGATCTGAACGAGTCCCTTTCTTTGGATGACAAAATTAGTTTGTCAAAACTGATAAGAAAAGATGAAATCTCGGAGACATTTTTTCCCTTTTAACTCTTTTTTTGGCCATTTTGATTTTCTCTGTTTGGTTTAGAAAATGGTCCAGAGCAACATTCAATCCAATAATGCTGCAATCTGAAAGAAAAAGTAAGCTTCTTTGCCTCCGACTCGGTTACATTGAGATCACACAAACTCAGAGAGGCAAAAGAAAATGATCAACGTGACATATGTTTGTTGATTTCTTGGGTGTTTATACATCTTTAGGATTGTTGTCTAGACATATTTTATAGGTACTAATAACATACATGTTTTAGATAGAAATTTTCTTAGTTTAACACAATGAGCAAGGACCAAAGCTATGTTCTAAAAGCATGGGAGGTGACCGTGCGAAAGACCCAACAAGCGAAGAAACGGGCAAATAGCGTTTTTGGAACTGTTCCGGTAGCTCCACATACAGATAACGATATTACAACTGATGAGAATGACGATGAGACCAGCACTAACAGCAGTACAGAGGAATTCTACCATGCTGAGAGAGTACTTCCCAATGGGGACTACTACACAGGGCAATGGTATGATAATTTTCCTCATGGCCATGGCAAATACCTCTGGACAGACGGCTGCATGTATATTGGTGAGTGGTACAATGGCAAAACCATGGGGAGTGGAAAGTTTGGGTGGCCATCTGGTGCCGCATATGAAGGAGAGTTTAAAAGTGGTTACATGGATGGTATTGGCACATACACGGGTCCAAGTGGAGATGCTTATAAAGGTCAGTGGGTGATGAACCTGAAGCATGGACATGGTGTCAAGAGTTTTGCAAATGGAGATGCCTATGATGGTGAATGGAGGAGAGGTTTGCAAGAAGGTCAAGGAAAGTACCAATGGAGCGATGGAAACCATTACATTGGCGAATGGAAGAATGGTACGATCTGTGGCAAAGGGAGTTTTGTTTGGACAAACGGAAATAGATATGACGGGTTTTGGGATGAAGGGTTCCCAAGAGGGAATGGGACGTTCAAATGGGATGATGGGAGTTTCTATGTTGGAAATTGGTCTAAGGATCCAGAGGAAATGAATGGTACTTATTATCCGTCAGGAAATGAAGGGAATCTTGATTGGGATCCTAAAGATTTGTTTAATAATCTGAGTGAATACAAGATTTGTAGCGGAGAGAGGGTTCCTACATTGCCTTCACAGAAGAAACTATCTGTTTGGAACTCTTCCAAGCGTATAGAGAAGCCTAGGAGGTTGTCGGTTGATGGGAGGGTAAGTGTGGGCGTAGATAGAGCGTTTGAAAAGATGAACATGTGGGCGAACGAACTTGGTGAAGGAGGTGCTGATATGAGAAAGGAGTTGGATGCAGAGTTGATGAGATTGGAACCTGAAGGCATTCAGAGCCTGAAGTCAAGCCCTGTGCCTATGAAACTTCCAAAGGCAGGGAGGAAGCAAGGGGAGACGATATCCAAAGGCCATCGCAATTACGATCTTATGCTTAATCTACAGTTAGGAATCAGGTAAATTTGAGAGAAGATGAATATGTTGGCATATATTGCACATGGAGCAATGCTTGTGTGTTTTGGTGTCATGTTTAGTGATCTTATTTTCGCAGGCATTCTGTCGGAAGACAAGCTCCGGTGGCATCTCTTGACCTGAAGCCTTCAGCTTTTGATCCAAAAGATAAGATATGGAGGAGGTTTCCGCGCGAAGGAACCAAGTACACACCTCCACATCAATCTACTGAATTCAAATGGAAAGATTATTGCCCACTAGTTTTCAGGTTAGACTCAAAATCCCTCAACCTATTTCACACTGCTACTAATTAGTCTTGCTTACGCTTAACATGTTTTGCTTATGATATAATTTTCCAGGAGCTTGAGGAAGCTATTCAAAGTAGATCCAGCTGATTACATGTTATCGATCTGTGGGAATGATGCCCTTCGAGAACTATCATCCCCTGGTAAAAGTGGGAGCTTTTTTTACTTAACAAACGATGATCGTTACATGATAAAAACAATGAAGAAGTCCGAAACAAAAGTAAGTTTTTTCTTTCTTTCAAGTTATTGATTAGAAAGTGTTTGCTTGCTATTACCGAGTTTTCAGATTCCATATATTGAAAAAGTTTCGTTTCGGTCTTGTTGGTGTAGGTGCTTCTGAGGATGCTTGCAGCATACTACAACCATGTTCGAGCATTTGAGAACTCTTTGGTAATTAGATTCTTTGGTCTACATTGTGTGAAATTGAATGGACCAACCCAAAAGAAGGTATATACAAAACATTAACACTTAATGTGGCATGGTTTCAAAGGACTGGTTTGATCTCATATTTCTCTTGCTCCGAAAATAATGCAGGTACGGTTCGTCATAATGGGAAATCTGTTTTGTTCTAAGTACTCTGTTCACAGACGCTTTGATCTAAAAGGATCTTCTCTTGGCCGTACAACTGACAAACCCGAATCAGAAATCGATTCAAACACAATCTTAAAAGACCTCGACCTGAATTTCATTTTTAGATTGCAGAAAGCATGGTACCAAGAATTCATCAGGTGAAAACCATTATATTTTACTCTTCCATAGGTCGTTTGCGCTTGTTTCATTTCCCATGGCTCATTGGTTACATCACAGGCAAATCGACAAAGACTGCGAATTTCTAGAACAAGAGAGAATCATGGATTATAGTCTTCTAGTTGGGATTCACTTCAGAGAAGCTTCAGTCGCTGGAGAGCTGATTCCTTCTGGAGCTCGAACGCCTATTGGTTGGCCACTTTGTCAAATCCAAAAACCTTGTTTATTTTTCATTCATAGAAGTAAAAAAGATGATTGTTTTGTTATCTACAGGTGAATCCGAAGAAGAATCAGGTCCTCGTCTTTCAAGAGCAGAGGTTGATCAGCTTCTTTCAGATCCCTCAAGGTAACACAACAATCAATACAAATACTTTGAAACTCAGTATAGAACACACAAAAACAGACATGGTTGTGTTGTTGCAGGTGGGCTAGTATTAGATTGGGGACTAACATGCCAGCGCGAGCAGAGAGAACGATGAGAAAAAGTGACTGCGAGTTTCAGCTTGTGGGAGAGCCTACAGGAGAATTCTACGAAGTGGTGATGATATTTGGCATTATTGACATTCTTCAGGATTATGATATCAGCAAGAAGCTTGAACACGCTTACAAGAGCATACAATATGATCCTTCTTCTATATCTGCGGTTGATCCAAGACAGTACTCGAGGCGTTTCCGTGACTTTATCTTTAAGGTCTTCACAGATGACAATTGAGAAAGTTCCTATTGTCTTTGCACTTTTCTAGGTTTCGTGTATCCCAAGAAACATTGATACGTATAATTTACATACTATATACTTTGGTAAGGTCTCTACAAACTGGCGACCTTTCAAGTATGAAGTATGGCTCCCATTTTGTGTTGGTTTCAATCTATAGATCTTTTTGATTTTGAATTAAACTTGTTAATTAATTAGTTTAAAACCATAGCAATGAATATAATTTTTTCTTCTATACATGTAACCTTTCATTATATGAAAATTTTGAATTTTTTTTTGGAAATTCCGGTAGAGAAAAAATTATTTGACATTTGCAGTATTTAGTGTGGTCAATGCGATTGAGTTAAAATGTAAAAAGTAAATCATAATTGTAAAATAATTAACATAATTTCATGTGTTTCAAGTACAGTAATCTGTTTTCACAGTTGATATAATCAAATTGATTCTTAAGATATATTTCCTTTAGATAAGACTATGAGAATATACTTGTATATACAATTTGTTCACCAACAGACACCAGTCGTCACCACACAAAAAGATGAGGTATTTTTTTACATTGATAACTCCAAGTGTGACTGATTCTATTTATATAAATAGTAACAAAGTATCTCTGATTTACCAATCAAAAGATTCGATTCAAAAGCAAAAAATAAAAGAGATTCCGAAAAGAAATTAAAAAACTTTCTCTAGAAATTGAAAGTTTCTTGGTCTGGTAATGGGATGCTGAAGAAGACAGCAAGCAAAAGTTTATAAAGAAACACAACTTTGGGCAATGTAGTTACGTAGGTGATGATGTTATTTTTTTTGTTTTCTTCAATAAAGAAATCAGAGTAAAGATTCCAATAATTGTTCTAAGTTCAAACAGTTGCTGTTGTTGTCGTTTAATGTGTAGGACTTGAGAGAAAATCTCTTGTTTTCTTATGCGATTTGTCCCCACATAGTATAGTATAAAATTATATTTGCGACTATTTAAACGCTATTTAATTACACAAATAATAGAAATAGAAATGATTACGTATTCTTGCATCAAACCAAGCACTTGCCATTTATTTACCTATTAACTTACTTATTCAACGTTAAATAGTCTAACCTTTATAAACAAAACAAAAAAGTTAAATAGTTATTAATCAAATATTCATTGTATCGGCAGGCAAACACACATGCGTCACCAAAACGCACCGCTAGATCTTAAAAGACGTGATCGCGTTTGAAGTCATAAAATGATAGAAGCTAAAACTCGCATAATAGCATTTCATTTCATCACCTTTACAACAAACAACAAAAAAAAACGCGACGGCGACACGAGTCCTGCGTAGTCGCGCTCACTGATCACTCATCAGCTCGTGCCATCATCTGAACAACATCACCGGTTAGATTTTCTCTGCGATTCCGGTGCACCGTACACTTCGTCGCAAGGGATAAATCTTTGCTTCCATTTTGACTTTTGAAAATAACGGCAACAGTCACACAGAGAGAGAGAGAGAGAGAGAGAGTAAGTTCAAAATCCGATCGATCGCTTTCAATCGAGCTCTTCTGCCATTATTGCTGCTTCTTAGGAGCTTCAGTTCATGGCGCTACAATCTCCCGGCGTCGCTGGAGCTTCGTCTTCCGTTTCTCGGCTTCTATCTTCCGCGAAATTAACTTCTACTAAGACTCTCTTCTCTGTTGACTTCGTCGGATCCTACTGTATTTCCAAAGGATCCAAACGGCGTAACGAACTCTCCGGGTTCCGAGGATACAGTCCACTGCTTAAGTCCTCTCTCAGGTCTCCCTTATCGGCAAAAGCGATCCTGAATTTTGACCGGACCACCGGTGATGCATCGGCTTCCTTTTCTGATCCGAAACCTGAGGTAATCGTGGTTCTCTGCGGTCGTTTATAAGTTGGGAGATAGATCTAGGTTTTGGTTTTGACTTTTGCAGTTTTAGTTGTGGTGTATAATGAATTTTTGTGTGTTGAGTCTTGAAGTTATAATTTCACTGTCGCAGGTGGCCTACTTGGAAGATATAGTTTCTGAAAAGGGAGAATGTGGTGTTGGGTTCATCGCCGACTTGGAGAATAAAGCTACACATAAAATTGTAAATGATGCTCTGATAGCACTTGGTTGTATGGAACACAGGGGAGGTTGTGGTGCTGATAATGCTTCTGGTGATGGTTCTGGTTTGATGACTTCCATTCCTTGGGATCTATTTAACGAATGGGCTGAGAAGCAAGGAATGCCTTCTTTTGATAAGCTGCATACGGGTGTTGGAATGCTGTTCCTACCGAGAGATGATCACATTAGAAAAGAGGCCAAGAAAGGTGAATGTAAAAAAGTTTTACGCATTTTGATTGTTGATTGCAGCTCTGGTATCCACTCCAAGCTATAATTTTTTCTATGTAGAATATGTAATATCTTCCTTGCTAAGTCCTGTTTGAATTTTCTCTCCAGTGGTTACAAGTATCTTTGAGAAAGAGGGCCTGGAGGTGCTTGGATGGAGGGCTGTTCCTGTAGACCCATCCATTGTTGGTCATTTTGCAAAAAAGACAATGCCAAACACGGAACAGGTCTTTGTTAGAATTGTCAAAGAAGATAAAGTAGACGACGTTGAACGAGAACTTTACATTTGCAGGAAGCTGATTGAAAGAGCAGTTGTTTCTGAAAGTTGGGCCTCTGAGCTCTACTTCAGCTCATTGTCAAACCAGACCATTGTTTACAAGGGAATGCTTCGTTCGGAAGTTCTTGGGTTATTTTACCCTGACCTTCAAAATGATCTTTATAAATCTGCTTTTGCCATCTATCATCGAAGATTTAGCACAAATACTAGTCCCAGATGGCCTCTTGCTCAACCCATGAGGTTTCTTGGACACAATGGGGAGATCAATACCATACAGGTTATGCTTCTCTTGTGGTCGATTGGTTTGTTGAATCTAAGACTGAGCTAGGTCCTCTTCACTGAAACAAACAAGTTTTGCAGGGGAACCTAAATTGGATGACATCACGAGAAGCATCTCTAAGATCACCTGTCTGGCATGGACGTGAAAATGACATTCGTCCAATTAGCAATCCGAAGGCTTCAGACTCCTCTAATCTTGACAGTGCAGCGGAAGTATGAGTCATCTGACTAATAACTTTTCTTTTTCTGTTGTGATTCTCTTTGTGGTATCCACGTTTGGGGGAAAAATAAAAATAAGCATAGAAGTGTCTCTTGAGTTTGGAACTAAGCAGTAGTCATATTCTGCATACATAAAACTCGCCCGACTGTTGGCAAAAATAGAAGAAAAAACTTCTTTATGTAATGAGCACTTCATGAAAAAAACCAACCCAGCTTGCTAGTATATACATTTACCCATCCTTCAATAAACCTCGAGGCTTAGGTAGTTAGGTTATATAATTTTCTTATTCCTGCAAGAGGTCAATGTATTTATATTATTGAGGTTGTGCAGCTTTTGATAAGAAGTGGCCGGACTCCAGAGGAATCTCTTATGATTCTTGTCCCAGAGGCATATAAAAATCACCCGACATTAATGATTAAATACCCTGAGGTATTGCTTCATGTTTGCTTTTTTGGTCTTTATGGATACTTTGCAAGTGCTTCTCTTATCTGCTTTTCAACTGTAGGCTGTAGACTTTTATGATTATTACAAGGGCCAGATGGAGCCTTGGGATGGACCTGCATTGATATTGTTCAGGTAATTTACTTGGATATTTCTTACCCTTGGCAATTTAGCCATGTGTGTAAGATTTAAGCTTTTAGCCACCTTCATTCCTTCACATTTTTTTAACTAAGAAAACTGATCGCTTACAACTGTTCTAGAAGGCTTGTAAGTTTTATCACTCAGATCTGTCCTGCTCTTCTTTTGTTGGTATCCACAATTGTGGACAACTGGAGGGCCATATGACCTGATGATAATTTGTCACTCAAAAGTGGTAGCTGGTCCAGCTAGCAAGTCTATCGCATTTAACTCTTCTGTTTCACATTCCAACACTTTGTCACCTTGACTTGTTTGGTGCAGTGATGGAAAGACTGTTGGAGCTTGCCTTGACCGCAATGGACTTCGGCCTGCTAGATATTGGCGGACAAGTGATAATGTAGTCTATGTAGCCTCTGAGGTGCGTTTTGTCTTTCACTATATGTATGTTTTCTTTATCTAAGCATGGTGGTAATGGTTGCCAGCAGATGATTGGGCTTATGCTTGAATCTTAAAGCTTTGGTCCTGACAGGTCAGAAAATCAATTTGTTTAATCACTTTGGAAGTTTCTTAGTTTTTCTTTCTTGACATAGCTATGCTGATTTTTGAGATATGATGACCAGAATAAAGTAGTTTCTTGGTGGTCATTTAGGGTGACATCTAGTAGTGTTTCCCCTCGAAGAAACCAAGTGTTTTCTTTGGATAGAAGTTTCTAGAAACCGAGTTAATACTTTCAAATTAAGATAGAGAATTAGTTAGGATAGACAGGGGCCCTGTTACCAAATTGTGTCTATAACTTGCTGCAAAAGAGTTGCTAAGTCATGCCTTTATACAGGTCGGAGTTCTTCCAATGGATGAATCTAAAGTCACCATGAAGGGTCGTCTAGGTCCTGGCATGATGATATCTGTTGACTTAGAAAGTGGACAGGTTGGTGCACCAGATCATGGTCGACTTTCTCTTTATTTGCGGACAATCTGATATATAATGTTTTGCTTCTGTTATTTCCCGTTATGAATATGTGAAATTTCAGGTATATGAAAACACAGAAGTGAAGAAGCAGGTTGCATCATATAACCCTTATGGAAAGTGGGTTAGTGAAAACCTGCGAACCCTGAAGCCTTCTAAATTTCTTTCGTCAGCAATCATGGAGACTGAAGACACCTTAAGACGCCAACAGTAAGCCTTTCTGTTTCCCTTGTTCTATGCTTCTATCATGTGCTATATGCGCATCATATGGTGATTAATCTGTAATCAAAGTACTTAACTTTACAGTTATTTCTTCTTGTATACTTGACATATATCAGTTGTGAGGGTGAAAAGTTGATATTTTTTGAAGTACAAAGTTCATCAATGGTTTTCACCAGCAGAATTTAGTGGTTTTACAGTTTGTATATACTTATAGCTTTGTCTTTTAGATCAAGACACTAGTTTTGACTCTTCGTGGTATATCTGACTTTGAAACTAGGGCGTTTGGCTACTCGAGCGAAGATGTTCAAATGGTAATTGAGTCAATGGCTGCACAGGGAAAAGAACCGACGTTTTGCATGGGGGATGATGCTCCAGTGGCAGTATTGTCTCAAAAGCCGCATATGCTTTATGATTATTTCAAGCAGCGTTTTGCTCAGGTTTGTTCTTCTCATTGAATGGGCACAGTTTGAACTGTTTGTTTCTTCTGATCCAGGTTAACTTAATACATAATTCCTCTTGGTAAATTATTGAACTGTCCTTGAAAATGTCCCCCTTATGGTTCTTCACATGGTGTACTTACAGGTTACAAATCCAGCTATTGATCCTCTTCGAGAAGGCTTGGTCATGTCACTTGAAGTTAATATTGGAAAGCGTGGAAATATATTGGAGGTTGGGCCTCAGAACGTTTCACAGGTCAGACTGCCTAAATCTTGGATTTTGCGTTGGCTTAGAAACGTTTGGCTTTGGAAAGATTTCATACTCATCAAGACTTGTAATTGTATGAGCAGGTTGTTTTGTCGGGTCCTGTATTAAATGAACGGGAGCTTGAGGGTCTGCTCAGTGATCCACATTTAAAATCTCAAGTCTTGCCCACATTTTTTGACATACATAGAGGAATTGAAGGATCTTTGAAGAAGGCTCTTCTAAAACTCTGTGAAGCTGCAGATGAAGCTGTTCGTAATGGTTCCCAAGTGCTTGTACTCTCAGACAGATCTGATAACCCGGTACATACAGTTTTCAGAGTGTATACGTCCAATTGTGGTTTAAGATGTATTCTTGCAGTTAGTCTTTGTAGTTTTCATTTATCTTGACACTCTGTTGCTTTCCAGTTTCCTTCAGTTTTATAATTTTTTCCTTAAATTGCAGCTCATTTTGCTAGCGTTTTTGTGTATCAGGGCCGTATTTGGGTGCTATTTTCTTTCTTGCTCACATTTACTGTCTATTTCTAATCCAGCAGCTTATCCCTATTTCAGGAACCAACTCGACCTGCAATTCCAATGTTGTTGGCTGTGGGTGCTGTTCACCAACATCTAATCCAGAACGGTCTTCGGATGTCAGCTTCCATAATTGCAGATACAGCTCAGTGCTTTAGTACGCATCACTTTGCCTGTTTGATTGGATATGGAGCAAGGTTTCTACTTTTCTTTTTCATTGAATCTTCCATCCTGTTAGGCTGTTTCTTTTTGTTCAAAAGCAAGTCATGTGGAATTCTTACGTAGTTTATTCTCTCTTTTGATCCTTTTTGCGAAATGTTAGCTCTCTCAATAATAGGCTCATGTTTTTTCTTTAGTTTATAATACGCTCGTATTCTTAATTTTAAGTTGAGTAACAATTTAAGAGTGCTTTCCTCAACTGTTAGATGTCACATCTGTTGAAAATGATATGTATCTATGTCTATAACTATATTTCAGTGCTATATGCCCACACCTAGCACTTGAGACATGTAGACAGTGGCGTCTGAGCAACAAGACCGTGAACATGATGAGAAACGGAAAAATGCCTACTGTAACTATAGAACAGGCTCAAAAGAATTATCGCAAGGTCAGACATGTTAATGTTTTTAATCATTGACAAATTTTCTCAACTGCTGATAAGCCATTGATATTTTGCTTGCATGGGTATATTGTTTGCCAAACTGATTGTATCTTTTCCTGTTGTAACACTGCTGCCGTCTTTATAAGTAACGGGAGAAAGGTATGCTAACATTCTTTAAATTGCTGCTGCAGTCTGTTAACACTGGTCTTCTTAAGGTTCTCTCTAAGATGGGCATCTCGTTATTCTCTAGGTTCAGTTTCTGAACTATCTGTTTCGCTTTTTGACCTTTTCACTGTATAATATTTCCAATTTTAACATCTGAGCTCTGGCTTTTCAGTTATTGTGGAGCACAAATATTTGAGATTTATGGATTGGCAAAGGAGGTTGTTGAATTTTCGTTCCGTGGTAGTGCATCTCGAATTGGTGGGTTAACTTTGGATGAGGTCAGGATACCCCCTAACCCTTTCATAATAAGATATTATATGAGTTGCCTGGTCTGAGTACAAATATTTCTTGGAGCAGATTTTCAGATATCAACTTAATACCTCTTTGATAATAAGGTTCTGGACCTGAGTTGAGAGTCTACTTTTATCTATATATGTTACAACCTTTAAGGAGCATGTACTAATACACATTCTCAAAACATATGTGTGTTTATTTGGCTTCTGTAATAGGCTTATATTTTTGGAATTGTTCTTTTAAATCATTGAATAGTTTTAACAGATGAATAGCTCCACTTTTGCTGATAATTGTCAGAGCTAGAGTGGGGATATATATTGATTTATGGAAAAATCTTAAGGCAGTAATTGTACTTTTCTCCCTAAACTGGTTTGTGAATACCATATGAAGTGTATAGTTTAGAATTGACAAGGTTCATATAAAATCCTGATATCTCGTCTATTGTGAAATGCTTCTCATGTTATATTCCTTTTTATGTAAAATAATATTTTCTTCAAAGATATGTCATGGTCCTCTCATCCCAAAGTCTTCCTATATCTTGCAGCTGGCTAGGGAGACGTTAACTTTCTGGGTGAGGGCATTTTCTGAGGATACAGCCAAACGCCTAGAGAACTTTGGTTTCATTCAATTTAGGCCGGGAGGTAATTTTCTGAACTGGAAGTGTATTAGGTGATGAGCTTGCATGTCTACACTCAGTTACATACCCTTGTGCCTACAGAGATACATAAATCCTACTGCGTCTGTTTATACATATAACTATGTTGAGTTAGATATAGCTATTGAAGTGTATATTAAGGTTGCAAGGCACAAACAAACCTTTCTCTACACTATTTTACTGTCACTTAAGTGGATTAAATTGCTGCCATTCATTATGCACATGGTTTATTGTGTCAGAACGCTGGGTTCAAAGCTTTCTAGTACTATCTTTGATTTAGTATTTTTTTGTTTTTTGAAAGGCGAATATCATGGAAACAACCCAGAGATGTCTAAATTACTTCATAAAGCTGTCCGCGAAAAGAGTGAGACAGCCTATGCAGTCTATCAGCAGCATTTAGCGAACCGTCCTATTACAGTGAGTGCTACAGTCTCATCTTCATCTGATTGTCTGTTTTGTGGAATAAGTGTATATCATTCTTTGTATATTCTTTTGATGTAGGTTTTCCGCGACCTTCTTGAGTTCAATAGTGACCGTAAGCCTATTCCTGTTGGGAAGGTTGAGCCTGCTTCCTGTATTGTGGAACGATTTTGTACTGGTGGAATGTCTCTTGGAGCAATCTCAAGAGAAACTCATGAGACAATTGCTATTGCAATGAACAGATTAGGAGGAAAATCCAATTCAGGGGAAGGAGGCGAGGTAGTGCTTCATTGTCTATTTCAGATTTTGTTAAACTTCAAAACGCAGAATTTACCACTATAGTAGCTAAAATTCAATCTATCTTTCTAGGATCCGATCCGTTGGAAGCCGCTAACAGATGTTGTTGATGGGTACTCTTCAACGCTGCCACATCTCAAAGGTCTTCGAAATGGGGATACGGCTACAAGTGCTATTAAGCAGGTACTGGAAGTCAACTTGACTGACTAGTGGTCATTTCATATTTTTCATGTGTAGTCTGCCTAACTACTCACACGCAGGAACTTATTGGGAACTCTTTTGTTTCCTCCATGTACATTCTTTGTATGTACTCTGATGATTTCTAAAGACTAAAATGACCTTTTATATTCTCATAGGTTGCTTCAGGGCGTTTTGGCGTCACGCCAACGTTTTTGGTTAATGCGGAACAGTTGGAAATCAAAGTAGCTCAAGGAGCAAAGCCAGGTGAAGGTGGCCAACTTCCTGGGAAAAAAGTTAGCGCATATATTGCTAGACTAAGAAATTCTAAACCAGGAGTTCCGCTTATTTCTCCACCACCACATCATGATATTTATTCCATAGAGGATCTGGCACAGTTGATCTTTGATCTTCATCAGGTATTTCTCTTGGATTGTAGATATTTTGCCTACTTTTAGAATCAGGGTTCCCTCTTAACAAAAATTAATAATCAGGTCAACCCCAAGGCAAAAGTATCAGTCAAACTTGTATCAGAAGTTGGAATAGGAACAGTTGCCTCAGGAGTAGCGAAGGCTAATGCTGACATCATACAGGTATGCACAGAGTTAGTGAAAACATTGAAACTAGAGAATTGTATATATTTATACAGACTATGCAATTCATTAATCAACATCTTAGCTAAAAAGACATGCAATTTTGCCATCAGTTTGCTGTTAATATGTTCTCTCCGGGGCCATGCCGAGGCAAGATACTTAATCAGTTTAAACTTGGCTTCAAGGACCACTTGCATGCCTCTTCTATTTTGTCTAATGACGATCCTTATTCAATTCTCAAATTCTATATATATGTTCAATTGTGTCTTTGACTCACTGAAACATAGTTATGCAGTTATGGATTTTTGAAACTTAATGATACTTTCTTTGTTTACAGATATCAGGGTATGATGGTGGAACTGGGGCCAGCCCTATCAGTTCCATAAAGCATGCTGGTGGCCCGTGGGAACTTGGACTAGCTGAAACTCAGAAGGTATATACTCTCATCGTGAGAATTTGTGTTTCATTTTAGTTTGCCCTGGTAGTCTTTTATCAGCTTCAATTTTCCGCGTAGTCTCTTATTAATTCGTTGATGTCTATTGATAGCTAAAGATTCAATCTTTTGCAGACTCTCATTGGAAATGGACTAAGGGAAAGAGTTATTATCAGGGTTGATGGCGGATTCAAGAGTGGTGTTGATGTGTTGATAGCTGCTGCTATGGGCGCTGATGAGTATGGGTTTGGTACTCTGGCAATGATTGCCACAGGATGTATTATGGCTCGCATTTGCCACACTAATAACTGCCCTGTTGGTGTTGCCAGTCAGGTAACTTGGAAGTCTCTTATTACTTGTTCATGTATATTTTTGCTATGCATAACCAATTTCCGCTAAGATTTCTCTAAATTCGGTTACAGAGAGAGGAACTGCGTGCACGTTTCCCTGGTCTTCCTGGTGATCTTGTCAATTTCTTCTTGTACATTGCAGAAGAGGTAATCTTCGAGAAAATTTCACTTATGCAAGATTTTCATTAATTGTAGCACCTAATCTTTCATTTATAATTCGTAGGTGAGGGGCATATTAGCTCAATTGGGATATGAAAAGTTGGATGACATAATTGGGCGGACAGATTTGTTAAAGCCTAGGGATATCTCGCTCGTGAAAACTCATCTCGATCTCAGTTACCTCTTATCTGTAAGTAGTCCAGAACTGTGTTTATTGCGTTTATAGTGCATATGCCTGCCTGCAAGTTGTGTCGGTGTAGATCTCATTTCTACTTCAAAATTGCAGTCTGTTGGGCTGCCAAAACGAAGCAGTTCTTCCATTAGGAAGCAGGAGGTTCACTCAAATGGCCCTGTTCTTGATGATACTCTACTTCAGGATCCAGAGGTAACGAGTAGTGGCTTTCTTATTGACTCTTATATAGCTTATGCCCAAATCTTAAAGAAACCTTGTTTAGTTGTTTATGTATGGCTAAACCCTTTTACTCTAGAAGAGCCTAGACTTAAAAGAAAGCTGTTTTCGCTATTGATGGCAATGGAGAGAAGAATGTACTCTTCTAGATATGCAAGAAGACGTATTACTAACATTTTGGTTGTTACCCAGATAATGGATGCAATTGAGAATGAAAAAACGGTTCACAAATACATGACTATATTCAATGTGGACCGTTCTGTCTGCGGTCGAATTGCAGGGGTGATAGCAAAGAAATACGGAGACACTGGTTTTGCTGGACAACTGAACCTAACGTAAGCCAATGCCATGATTCAGTAAACACGAAACAAACTTTGAATATATATATATATATATATAATGAGAATCACATGTATTAAACTTACATGACCATTCCACTATGTACCTCTTTAGGTTCACTGGAAGTGCTGGCCAATCTTTTGCATGTTTCCTAACTCCTGGAATGCATATACGTCTTGTGGGTGAAGCCAACGACTATGTGGGAAAGGTGTGTCCCAAATTCAATGTTTTCTTTGGAGATGTTTTTAGATGAATGGTCTCATAATAATATACTCTTTTACCCCAAGGGAATGGCCGGAGGTGAAGTTGTGATACTACCAGTGGAATCAACTGGTTTTCTTCCTGAAGACGCAACTATTGTAGGAAACACTTGTCTGTATGGTGCAACTGGTGGTTTACTATTTGTCAGAGGCAAAGCAGGAGAGAGATTTGCGGTTAGGAACTCTCTAGCTCAAGCTGTAGTTGAAGGCACTGGAGATCACTGCTGCGAATATATGACTGGTGGTTGTGTCGTTGTACTTGGGAAGTAAGTAAAACACACTATATTTGAACCTCGACCCTGAAAACCAAAACCTAGAACCTAAAGAGTATCTTTAATTGTTTCTCTCTGAAATTGCAGAGTTGGTAGAAATGTAGCCGCTGGGATGACAGGTGGATTGGCATATATCCTTGACGAAGACAACACTCTTCTCCCTAAGGTTTAACATCATCACAAAGTCCTCTGAATTATCTCCAAAAATATTTTCTTTAACATTTAAAGGAAACGCATTTCAACAGGTGAACAAAGAGATAGTGAAGATCCAAAGAGTGACTTCACCAGTGGGACAAACACAGCTTAAGAGCCTGATCCAAGCTCATGTGGTAACTAACTCTTTCTCTTTCCTTTCTTTTCTCTTCAACGGATCCTTAATCATCTCAAGAATCGTTGTATATTGGTCATTAGGAGAAAACGGGAAGCAGCAAAGGAAGAATGATTATGGAGGAATGGGATAAGTATCTTGCAATGTTCTGGCAACTAGTACCGCCGAGTGAAGAAGACACACCTGAAGCTAACTCCGACGACAGCCTGAAAGCAACCACCGGAGATGAAGAACAGGTGTCAAACACATTCGCAGTGTAGTTTGCGCAATGAGAATTGATGGTAGTTTCTTCTTTGTACAGTCAAAGTCAAAGTCTCTCAGTTTCTGAGTTATGACTTATTACAGTACAAGTTCTCCATTTGATTTTGAGAATGGAATCTTTTATTTCCTTTTCTAATTCGGTTATGGATTTGGTTACCTTTTGGTTTAGTTCGTCCGGTCGTTAATAATAAAAGGGAATCCAACATGTTTGTTCCATGGAAATGTTGTAGTTATACGATACCCGATTTTTTTTTTTTAACTTCTGCAAAAATTGCAAGAGTAACGTATAAATGCCTCAAACGGAACATGAAATACTCAAAATAGAACCAACAAAAAAATAACCAAAACAGAGTAACACAATCGAAAAAGAAACCATACGGATTTGTATAATATAAGAAACAAAAAATTCTTGTGTATCCAAGGAAAATGGCTGATGTGCAGTGATATCCTTAGATTTTACATGTTTTTATGGTTTAGTTTCATAGATTCTTAGTTCCCATTTTGTATAGTTTTAGGAATTTTTCATGCATTTGAGTCTTGTATTTGCATGGTATCACATCTTAGAGTCCTAGGTTGTTTTATTGCATATTGCACATGTTTTGAGTCTTTTTAGGTGAATGGAATACCTTGGAGACTTGGAGGAAGAATGAGGGATCATTTGGAAGAAAATAAAAGAAATGATGTTTCGAAACCAATCCATAGGGTCTAGAAGATCTACTCATATGAAGGCTCTAAGTTGCGATTTGGCTTCAGCACTCTCTACAAAAGTCATAGAAAATTGAGTTAGCTTTCATGTGGAAGTGGTTTGAAGTAAATCCCATGTTGCAATCAAAAGTTATGAACGTTTTACCGAATGCATGTAAATCTGACAGCGAGCTGAAACTGCTGTAGATTTCATCAGATCGATCGATCCAAGGTGGGATCGATCGATCCAGCTCAAGCAAATTTACGTGAAGATTCAAGATCGACCAGAGCACATCAGATCGATCGATCCAAGACCAGATCGATCGATCTGAACTCAGCCGCCCAAGACCCACATGATTGAGACATCAAACCAACTTCGTCTTTTCCTCTTTGACTCGATTTTCTGCCATTGAGAGGCAATTATTACACATTTTTTAGACTTCAGAAACACTCTAGAGCTCTGAAAAACTTGAAGAAACAAGATCCAATCCATTGTTCTAGAGAAGAATTCTTATAACTTTTCTTGCTTATTTCAATAATATATCATGTTTTCTATAAATCTTTGTGTTGATCTGGTTAATATGTGTGAGTAGTTCATCAATTGGGTTTCAGGGTTCTAAAGGAGATTCAATGATTTAGTGATATGATTGTTGTTTGGGGTTTATAATCCATAGATTCTTCAATTCATATGATCTTAATGCTAGATTAGGACTGATCACTCTAATCTTGATTTTAAGTTGTTCTATGCATCAAAAGTGTTTATAGAAGGTTTGAATAATATGAATTGAGCTTTGTATCTCTAGCCAACGAAAGTTGAAGCTAGATCATCATTGTGAGCTTAGTGAACTTGTTTGTTAATGCGAATTTGGTTAGGAGATTTCAAACGAAAGTTTAGTAATCGAGTAGTCAAGTTTAGTGATTAATGCTTTGAAAGAAGGTTAGTCTAAACTTGTGTTCATGTTCAAGAATGGTTCTTAATTATTAAACCCCATACTTCATATTTTCATTCGTCATTGATATCCTAAAAGCCCTTTAGCCCAATGTTTTTAAATCGCAAAGTTTACCGTTTAAATTTCCCGTATTTTTATTTACATGCTTACAAAACCAACCAACCATCTCGCTCTAGCTAATTTCGACTCTCGTAAATCCTTAGAGTACCATTGGTTCTTGTGGATCGACCCCGTATATACTACCTAGCGGTTAAGTGTATCGGGTTAAATACTCGAGCAATCAAGTTGGCGCCGTTGCCGGGGACCAATTGCTTTACCTAAAGATTTAGGACTAGTTGTTAGTCTAGAGTATTTTTTATTTACGGTTACTTATAATCGCTTTCTTTTCCCTTTGATGTTTTCAGGTGCATGACCCGAAGTTAAGGTCCATCTAATCTTGTGGAATATCATAAGGAGATTGGAAAGTTGGAAAGAGCAAACAGAAGGAAGAAAAAGCTTGCTGAAGAAAGAGAAGCCGAAATGGCTCATGCTGGTCAAGGCGATAACGTTTTACCACCAGAAGAAGTTCCACACGATGGAGATAATGGAAGAGAAGAGTTGGAAGATCCTCCTCCTCCAGCTGCTTTCAACCCGAGGCCCGCGCCTGTTCGACGGACCTTAAGAGATCATGATGCTTCTAATCATCAAATGTACCGAGGAGGAGTTCAACATCCTCCTATCAACATGAATGATTTCGAGATCAAACCGGGATTGCTAGCTCTTGTTAAGCAAAACCAATTCCATGGCCTACCTTCTGAGAATCCCGTCTATCACTTAGACAATTTTGAGGATGTGTGCGGTACAACGAGAATGAATGGAGTGCCAGATGATGCTGTAAAGTGCAGGTTGTTCTCGTTTTCCTTGAGTGACAAAGCGCACCGATGGTTCAAGTCATTGGAGAGAGACTCCATTAGAACGTGGGACGAGTACAAAGCTGCATTCTTGGGTCAATACTTCACCCAAGCGAGAACCACTCTCCTTCGGAACAAGATCTCGAGTTTTCAACAAGGTGCAACTGAATCTTTTTATGAAGCTTGGGAAAGATTTAAGGATTACAAGAGGGAGTGCCCTCACCATGGGTTCACCCCCGAATCCCTCATCAACACATTCTATCGAGGGATTGATGAGAAATACAAGATGGCTTTGGATACAGCCAGCAATGGGGATTTTATGACCAAAACCGAAGAAGAAGCCCAAGTATTGATAGAGAATCTTGCAGCTAGCAATAGCAACCACTATGTTGACTATGACAGAACCTTACGAGGCGGTGGAACGGGAGAATCAAAACAAATTGCAGATTTGACTGCAAAGGTTGAGCAACTTTTGAGACGCGATCAAAGAGCCATTAACTATTGTGAAGATTCCAGAGATGGTCAAGCTTTCCAAGAGCAAGTGAGAAATGGTCTTGACGACTTGCAAGCTGAGTTGAACTATGTCAATGGTCAAGGGAACTATCAGAACAAGGGGTTCGACCAAAACTATCGCAACCATCCCAACCTCTCATACCGGAACACAAATGTCGAGAATCCTCAAGATCAAACGTACCCCGCACCAATGAGGCCACAAAGTCAACAATATCAACCAAGGCAGTTTGTACCAAATCAAGGAGGGTTCAACAAACCTTTTGAGAACAAAGGAGAAGCGCAAGGAATAGGATATAGGCAAGGGGGTTTTCAGCAAAGACCTCAGTTTAACAACTTCCAGGGAAGTTATCAAGCACCAGCCCATGTTCCTTCAAACAACGCTCCAGCGTTTTCTTCGGGAGACAGCGAGATGAAAATGATGATGCAGCAAATTATTGAGGGCCAGAAAAAGAATGCTTCTGACATCAATGTCAAGGTAGAAAACATGTATAGCGATCTCCAGGGGAAGTTTGAGACACTATCTTCACATGTGAAGTCTTTGGACACCAAGTTGCCCAAATTTCCTTCTCTCCTAAGAGATCAATTGGTTCATTACCGGGTAAACCAGAAGTAAACTCGAAAGAATTTTGCAATGCCATCTTCACAAGTGATTCAAAAATGGTCGAGAATGAAGAGGCTATAAAGGAAATTTCTAGGCTCCTATATGGTTCGAATGTTGATGATCTGGTTATAAAGAGTGAAGTGGAAGGGAAATTTAGCACTAAAGAAGAAGATATGGTGACCAAGAGCATTGAAACAAAAGTTACTTCAAGAGTTGAACCTCCTCCTTATGAGCCTCCACTACCTTTTCCGAGCCAAGTTCTTACCAAGGCTAAAAAGAAAATCCTCTCGAGCTTCAAGGCTAATATGAGTAGAGTTGGAGCACATTTGCCTCATGTGAATGACTTATCTCAAGTTCCTCTCTATTTTAAGTTCATTGAAGCCATTCTAGCGAACCAAGAGAAAGTTGAAGAGGTTATGAAAGTGCTAAAACCACCGAGTACACCACCGCTTGAACCTAAATCGCTTACCAAGCTTGGAAATCCTGGTACATTCACAATCTCTTGCTCCCTAGGAGATTTGGAAATCGATAATGCCTTGTGCGATTCTGGAGCTAGCGTAAATGTGATGTCATTTGAAATGGCGGAAAGGTTAGGGATTAAAGAGATGAAACAACACTCATCTTCCATCACATTTGGAGATGCTTCTTCGAAACCTCCACTTGGGTTGATTGAGGATTATCCTCTTAAGGTAGGAGATTGTATAATCCCAACGGACTTCTTGGTGGTAGATAGAGAGAAACCAGATAAGCTTCCACTCATTCTTGGAACTCCATTCCTCAACACCGCTGGAGCGAACATTGACTTCCCAAACAGGCGAGTGATCCTCATCCATGTTGACTCCAAAGTCTCATATCAAATCAAGCCTTCCTCTACAACATTTTGTGGAACAATCGCCAATGAAGAAATGGAAAGGAAGGAAAAGCTCAAGGGTTTGATTGAGAAAAATCGACTTAAGGACTGTGATGATAAGTTCCTTTACCATGGTGAAAGCCTTAATGCTTTATTTGATGAACCAAAGATGGTGGATCCAAGGAAAAAGCTCAAGAAAGGCAAAAAGCCTCATTTTAGTCACAACTCCTCATCCATTTTCACCCTGCATCCGTTGAGCCACAATGGTGGTGCTATAGAGTGCAAGATCAAGAGCAAAGGTCCTTCCAAACCTTTTGCCAAAGCAAGAATTATCTTATTGCCAGGTTTAGAGGAGAACCAATCAGACTACATCAAAGAGCTCATGGTGAAGGTTCTCAAGATCGAGCTCACCGATTGGGGACCAAATTTCAAGGATGGAGTTCATTCGACAACTCCTATTCTCCCTTCAGTCTAAATGGGCATCAAACGTCAAGCTTAGCGACGTTAAACAAGCCATTGGGGACTCCCCCAATTCTATCGTTTGTATATATGTTTATTTGTTTGTTTAAGTGTGATCTTTATCTTTGATTTTGTGTGCTTTCATTTTATAGGACGTTGGTGAACGTGGATTGTTTACAAAAAAAAGGCTGCAAATAGATGACTCATACTTTTTCTTATCCTCTCCATGGTATTAGGTACAATTCGTTTCTCGCGTACATACTACATTTTGTTTATCTTTGTATCATGTGTTCTCTTTCTCTTTCTCAAGTTTATTCTCACACCGAGACGGTGCGAAATAAGTTGGGGGGGGGAGTACGAGACATTAGTATTTAACGTTGTGTTTGGTTTTGATTTTCCGTTCTTTGAGTCATGCATTGTCTAAACAAAAATCAAATTTTTCTCATTTTCATCATGTAGCTTTACACCACATCGTAATACTAGGATTTGAGTCTAGAAGAATATAGGTTTTCATATGCATATGGGATATTAGCTTTGTGGAAGTTCACGCTTAGGATTAAAATCGTTTCCCTTAGTCATGGTTATTTATTGCTTGAACTTATCTACAATTTCTACTTAGGTAAAGCTCACTTGATTTTTGATGCTTCTCTATGAATTTGAAACTTTATTCGAACATTAATACTCTTGCTTAGGGTAATTCGAATGCATTCTCATGGTCGACTATATGTCACATTCGGGTTTTCTTATTCATTTTACCACCCTTGTGCTTACCCGAATGGTCATTCTCATTTTAAGAGTGATCTCCCTACCCATAAACCTTAACCATTTCTTTCAAACCCCTGATTTATTTGATGAGTGAGGCCTCTTGTTGATAATGCTTTGATTTTGCAAAAACTTGAGAGTATCGGAAACGACAAAGGCTTAACTCTCGTTCTAAGCTAGCAATGGTAAGTCTAGCAATTAGGATGGGATTGAAAGACATGATTGGTTTGATTGGGTAGTTTGTTAGGGTGCTATAAAAAAAAAAAAAGAAAAAAAAAAAGCTTGATCAATATGATAAAAGGAATGCTTAGGGAAGCTAAATGAAAAGTTAAAGAGCTCTAAGTCTCAATTGTAAATAAGAAAAGAAAAAAATAAAGAGATAAAAAAGGCTAAGTGTTTCATGAAAATATTTTACATGTTTTTATCTAATAAAAGAGATTGATCATGAGGTTTAAGGTTACGAACAGGGTAGAAACTAGGATGCATTTCATAAGATCGGGTAGAATAACGAGAATTAAACTTTGTATGCATCAATTGTTCCCCTTCTTAGATAGATTTTGTATTTGATAAAGCATTCCTATGTTTTGAGAGAAGCCACCCAAAAGAGAAACACTTCTGAAACCACCTCAAAAAGCTTTAACCCACAAACCGATTGAGAATGATTTGGTTTCCCTTAGCAAGACCGCACTAAAAAGATCATAATGAATGTTAAAGAGAAGTATTCGATTTGATTGTGAGTTTTTGCTTAAGTTTAAGGGTTTACCGAAAGAATGAAACGTTTGTTCTTGCACCTTATAACCATCTTTGAGGACAACGCGTTTAATCCTTCGTTTGAAATTTTCTAGCTTTGTCAAACTTGCCTATAACTGTTTCTACTTGTTTGCTTGCGGACAAGCAATGGACAAGTTGGGGGGAGTTGATATCCTTAGATTTTACATGTTTTTATGGTTTAGTTTCATAGATTCTTAGTTCCCATTTTGTATAGTTTTAGGAATTTTTCATGCATTTGAGTCTTGTATTTGCATGGTATCACATCTTAGAGTCCTAGGTTGTTTTATTGCATATTGCACATGTTTTGAGTCTTTTTAGGTGAATGGAATACCTTGGAGACTTGGAGGAAGAATGAGGGATCATTTGGAAGAAAATAAAAGAAATGATGTTTCGAAACCAATCCATAGGGTCTAGAAGATCTACTCATATGAAGGCTCTAAGTTGCGATTTGGCTTCAGCACTCTCTACAAAAGTCATAGGAAATTGAGTTAGCTTTCATGTGGAAGTGGTTTGAAGTAAATCCCATGTTGCAATCAAAAGTTATGAACGTTTTACCGAATGCATGTAAATCTGACAGCGAGCTGAAACTGCTGTAGACTTCATCAGATCGATCGATCCAAGGTGGGATCGATCGATCCAGCTCAAGCAAATTTACGTGAAGATTCAAGATCGACCAGAGCACATCAGATCGATCGATCTGGTCCAGATCGATCGATCCAAGACCAGATCGATCGATCTGAACTCAGCCGCCCAAGATCCACATGATTGAGACATCAAACCAACTTCGTCTTTTCCTCTTTGACTCGATTTTCTGCCATTGAGAGGCAATTATTACACATTTTTTAGACTTCAGAAACACTCTAGAGCTCTAAAAAACTTGAAGAAACAAGATCTAATCCATTGTTCTAGAGAAGAATTCTTATAACTTTTCTTGCTTATTTCAATAATATATCATGTTTTCTATAAATCTTTGTGTTGATCTGGTTAATATGTGTGAGTAGTTCATCAATTGGGTTTCAGGGTTCTAAAGGAGATTCAATGATTTAGTGATATGATTGTTGTTTGGGGTTTATAATCCATAGATTCTTCAATTCATATGATCTTAATGCTAGATTAGGACTGATCACTCTAATCTTGATTTTAAGTTGTTCTATGCATCAAAAGTGTTTATAGAAGGTTTGAATAATATGAATTGAGCTTTGTATCTCTAGCCAACGAAAGTTGAAGCTAGATCATCATTGTGAGCTTAGTGAACTTGTTTGTTAATGCGAATTTGGTTAGGAGATTTCAAACGAAAGTTTAGTAATCGAGTAGTCAAGTTTAGTGATTAATGCTTTGAAAGAAGGTTAGTCTAAACTTGTGTTCATGTTCAAGAATGGTTCTTAATTATTAAACCTCATACTTCATATTTTCATTCGTCATTGATATCCTAAAAGCCCTTTAGCCCAATGTTTTTAAATCGCAAAGTTTACCGTTTAAATTTCCCGCATTTTTATTTACATGCTTACAAAACCAACCAACCATCTCGCTCTAGCTAATTTCGACTCTCGTAGATCCTTAGAGTACCATTGGTTCTTGTGGATCGACCCCGTATATACTATCTAGCGGTTAAGTGTATCGGGTTAAATACTCGAGCAATCATGCAGATTTGTATAATGGAACAATAAGCAAAACATAATGATAGACTTTTTATTTTACTAGAAGAAAATTCTTGCGTATCCAAAGATTTGTTTTTTTTTTTTCAGTCTTTTGATTTTCTGACGCGTAAAAAAATCTGAGAGTTTCTAGTGATGCATCTAATGTACGTTGAACGTTTAAAGTTAAAGACTCCCTAAAATTCATTAAAACGATACAAATGTTTGTTCACATTAATGGTAATGGGTCACGAGAAAGGTACGTTGTGACAAAAAAAAAAACTCCATTAAGTTGATGTTTATTCCTCTGTTGTCTCAGCTCTCACGTGGTAAACCAAACAGAGATATAGCTGACACGTGTTAACATGCGTGTCTTAAAGATTCTTAACGTCAATTTTCTCGTGTCCCATAGATTTTTCCAATCTTTAAAATATAGAAAGTTCTTAAACACCAAAATTCGAAAGTTCTTTAAAGCACCAAAACCTGGAATTGACACATTCATTGCATCGTAACCGAAAGCAGAAGCTGTCATATTACTAAATTTACAACCAAAAAAAAATAAAAAATTGGGAAGAGAGTGTAAGTTCAGTGCATTTACGAGGGAAATCGTTACGTCTTCTCTTCTCTACTGCTTTGGACAGTACATTGTATTCCTCCTTTCCGTTACTAGAAAAGAAAAAAAAAAGTTTTTTTCTCCGTAAAATCCCTGCCGTTAATTTTGACTCTTTAATTTGTTTTAATGCTAATGAAAAACATAATAATATTTGGAGATAATTAAATCACAGGGAAATAAGAAGCATTTAGATATGGCAGCAGTCGGTGATTCAGCAATTAGTGATACTTATAAAGGTTTTTAGATTTAGATTAAACTTTTACAGCATCTTTAAACGATTGATTTTCATTTTGTTGGACTCACCAGCCTTCTCAATAGAGCATATCATCGCGTATAAAATGTCTCAAATAAGAAATTATTAACGACCATGGAGAAAAAAGATTTAGAGAAATTTCCTGTAATGACACAACCTTAAATTTACTAATTTCAAATCAAAAATATATAAGTATTATGTAAAGCTATCAAAACGCAAAATATTATATAAACAACATATATCAAAAACCGATAGAAGTCAAGTTGCACAATATTTCACTTAAGACTTTCTCACCAATAAATTGTTAAATTCAATATCTTCTTCGTAATTAATTTTTACTCGATGAACTCCAAATCACACACTGCATGATAAAACAAAATATTTTTGATAATAACTATAATTTTTCTTTAATCACATACCAATTATTTTTGGTTGTAGCCTCCATTTTGAGATCTAAGCTTAAAACCATCGGTACGAGATGAACCGAACAATATCACTCTCCTCGACATGCCACAGAAGGAGTACATCGTGAGACATATAAGCACTTTTATAATGGTGAATATTTTTTTTGCATCAAATAGGATTTCATCCTTTTTTCCAAGGTGTTTTTTACAATGGTTGTTTTCAGAGCAAAATCATTCAGATTTTTTCTAAAATTTTTAAAACAAAAAAAAACTAGATTTTCCAAGAAAAATTATTTAGCACAACAAAAACACGGGTAAAATTATGGTTCAGAAATCTGGAATTCTTCCAGTTTATAAAATAAAAAACAGAAAAACAAAAAACGATGATATAATCTCATCGTATTGTCGGAAGGAAAATAAAATAAAATGAAACCAAGACTTTGGAAGAAAACATAATCATTAGAAGATGTATGCAATTCTAAACCCTCTAAATCGAAAAGGCCGATGGGAAAAAAAAAAGCTCTTGAAAATCGTCCTAAAAAAAAAATTGTTGTCCGGAAAAGAGAAAACTAATATTTTTTTGCGCTAACCTCCGCTTTAAAAAGAAGTCGAATGCATCATATGATTTATTTATTTGCGTCAATCGAGAGAATCTTAAGTCGAAATCGAAACTAATTCCGGGATTTATTCATAAAAATCCGGATTTTTTCACCACTCAAAACGATATAAAACAAACATGTGTACGTTAAATTTTATTTCAAGTTTGCGATCTTTTTGGGACTATGATCAAAACATATTAAATATTAATTATTATTAAAATTGTAAAAGATGTTTTATTTTAGTTAGGAATAGTGTTTTACACTTTCATGTGAAGAGTAAGTATATGCTTTAGATTTTATTTAGTACTTTAGATGATTAATAAAGAGGTTTTTTTTTTTTTGAACAACAGAGAATTTGATTGATTATTTAATATATTTAAAATGGGGTTAATTTTTCCCTAGAATGAGTAAAGATATTAAAACGACATTTATATTAAAATGGAGAGAATTTTTGTTTTTTTCTTAAAATTGGAGAGAGTATGCTCTGTGGAAACTATTAAATTACCAAAACATCAAGTTCCCCACATTTAGATCTCCATTGTTAGTTGAACAACAACAACAAAAAAAAAAAGATCCCCATTGTTAAATGGTGAAAAAAAAACTAAAAGATCTCCATTGGTAAATTTATAAGATGATAATATCATAATATTTGTTCAACTTGATAAATCGAATCTAGTAATCTCTAGTGGTTATTTTGGTGCTAATGTCACAGAGTCCCATATATATATAACTTTAAATTTAGGAGTTTTGATCAAAATTAAAAAAAAATAAAGAAGAAAAAATAAAATGAATGGAAAAGGGTGGTTTTGTCATTGGCGAATAAGCAAATGGTGCTGGTCAGTGCATGAGCTTCACCTGTAAGTTGTAACGTCTTTCTCTCTCACACAGAAAATTAGGAAAAACGAAAAAAAAAAACATTATTAAAAATTTAAATGACATTATATATATATATATATATACACACACACATATGTGCAGTAACATATGAAGAAAAGAAGATTAACACATAAATACAAGAAAAGACTAGTCGGGATGTTTATGATGATCGGAGTGGTGATGGTGCTATTAGTGGTGCTTCCGGCCGTTCTGCCACCGCTTCCGCCGCCACCGATGATACTCATGTTAATTCCGGTGGTGCTGATGATAATGCTTATTTACTTAGCTATTTATTATCCTCCTCATCAATCTGATTATTATCTTCGCTCTTCTTCTTCTTCTTCTTCTTCTTCTCACTATTACACTCCTTATCAATCTGAATATTATCTTCGATCTTCTTCTTCTTCTTCTCGCTATTACACTCCTCATCAATATAATTATCTTCGTTCTTCTTCTTCTTCTTCGTCTTCTTCTTCTTCTTCTCGCTATTATACTCCTCATCAATCTAATTATCTTCACTCTCCTTCTTCTTCTCGCTATTACACTCGGTACTCCTAGTCATGTAATGTAATATGATGATAGTGAAACAATGTGTTGATTCGATCCAGATGATAGACGCATATATGTAAATGCGTTCGTTATAAAATATTTATATAGATTTATAGATATATATATATATATATATATATATATATATGTAAATGTTTTGGTTTCTTGTTCCATTTGATGATAATTGGGAATCCATGCAATTTCCATTTGACTCAAATTTAGAACCATTTCTTTGTTTTTTTTTTTTTTTTTCAAGGAGATTCGAATTGGATCTACTGATATGTAAATGTTGAAATGTAATTTTCTAATCGGACTGTGGGTTATGGCAATTTAAGAAAAATACATAACACTGACCAATTCCAAGCGATTTTAACAACACAGATAAAAATCACCATACCATATTTCATTTTATATATAGCACTCAAATGATCATAGATTCGACTTTCTACAATTCACTCTGAAATGTTTAAAATACGTTACAGAAATATACATGCAAACTAAGAAATACGATTTAATTTTGTTTTCCTCTTTAATTTACTAATTTAACTTGTTATGTAACGCTCATCAGTTGATGCCAATTCACGGTCAACTCGTTCTCGAATCGCTTTGGATTTAATTGAGGGGAATCTCAGTAGACAACTTGAAACCTTTTTGTGTTTCAATCTTCCAATTAAATTTAAGTAAATATTTACAAATGAAAATTTCTGGAAGAAGAGTGAGCCAAGCCAGCCAAACAATCCACCGTCGAGTTCGAAGTAGATGGAATCAAAGACAAAATTGAAAGCTAGTACTAGTATAGTAACCCTGTCGTAGTTATGTAGAAATCATCGGAAAAAGCTGGTCATTCTTTAGGAAAACATATTATTTTGATCAATTATGAACTATCTATCACGAAGGCGTGACATGCAAAATTTCATTCATTGGAGAAAGTATTTGCCTTTGGCATCTAGCTCCCAGTAATAATAGTGTCATCTTCCCTATAACCAAATCCACCATAACACAGAGGTTGATTTGTAGGAGCCATTTAATTAACATTCGTAGTAGTACCCATCATGTTTATGTCTTAGGTTGATCGGGATTATATAGATATGTGCCTCCTGGCTTGCCTCCTTTCCACTCTTTCACATATAGCGTAATTGATTATATATGTTGTTTTTTTTCTTTCTGATTTACACTCTGGAATTTCTATTTATTCTTTACGAAAATGTATTAAGAAATTGATCATATATGAAATTTAAATTTAAATGACACCTTTATGAATAAGTTGTAGCCTGTGACCTTTATACATTTTGTTATTTTCAATTTTCCCCTAAAAATTCTTCTTCTTCTTTTTGTCAATCTTAAGTTTAAAAAAAAAAAAATTAACAATGATTTGCAGCCATTTTAGTTATTTCTTTTTCTAGACGATGCATTGTATATATATCTAATTAGGTTGTTCTAATTTATTAAAACAGTTTTTTTTTTTTGGTAATGTGAGAGTGTGGTAAACACAGTTTTTTTTTTTTTTGGAGTACAGAAAATATATTTGCTGACAAGTAAAAATTATAAGAAAATATATTTGCTGACAAATAAAAATTATAAGCAAATATATTTGTTGACAAATAAAAACTATAAGAAAATATATTTAAAAAATATGTCATAAATATCGACGGGCGTCAGACATAGGTTGCTAGGCCTTTACGTGGCTGCTTAAACTATTTTCCATTAATGTGCTTTTAGATGGCTGAAACCGTAAGGAGGGTTGGTGAATTTAAAGCAGACTAGAGAGTGTGTTTGATACTCTGAATCTGAATCAACCATCAAGTCGTACTAAGTTTATTTATTTCATCTTATTCCATATACATTTAACCCAATTTATTGCAATTGTCCGTTTTTTTTGTTTTCTCATCGGCTAATTAATAAAATTATGTATTTTTATTCAGAATATTACTTTGGGGTAATCCAATAACTCTTTTGTGTTTATATATAGTGCATTAAAAATATGTATATAGTAAAATTAATTTTTGCACACTAATCTACAAAGTCCTTGAAGATTTAACAAATGGTTGACGGTGTTAAAGGCTTAAAGCCATGAGATGAGACAATTAAGCCAACGAAAAAGTGATGTCGATGGAGGCGAAAGAAAAGGCAGTGATCGATGGACACTAAATATTACAAGGTACAACAAAATATGGTTGGAATGGTGGAGTCCATGGGACAATATGTTTCTACTAAATGAAGCTCAATTGACGAAGGACCACTGGTGACACGATCAATTTGACTTGCCACAAACATTTTGGAGTTTTATCATATGGATATTTGTCAGTATTAAGATCATATACGTTTTATAGTAATTACGAAAAATAAAAATAATTGATTTTAATTATCTGTCAGTGAAATACATTTTCGATGGTCATGTAACTTTATGTTTTTTTGGTTATATAGTGGCTTATTTATTTTCTTGATTTAATAGATGATTATGTGCCATTATGTGTATGATGTTTGTGTTTAATGTCTTCACGATCTCTATTTTCAAAATGTATAAGTCATTTATAATTTCGATAATAGTCAATTTTGTTTACTGTTAATAGAAGGCAACATGATCAGATTTTAATAGTACCTTTTTTTATGTCAACTGTTATTCTAATATTTTCACACCAAAACAAAAAAAAGATATTTATTTCTTATGGTAACATGAGTACAGTAAGTTTTAGACTTTTAGTAATACGATATATGGTAAAAATCTCGTGATTTTTATTAATATGTTTATTCTTCTTCATTCCTTTATTCCAAAGTAATACGATATATGGTAAAAATCTCGTGATTTTTATTAATATGTTTATTCTTCTTCATTCCTTTATTCCATTTTTCAATTATCATCATAATTTTATTTATTTATTGTGTTAAAATAAGAAAAGTGGTTTTTATTTATGTTAACTTCAAATTTAATATATTAATTTCAAATCTAGTTTGCAGGAGCATTCAAAATAAAGAGTGACCTTTATATTCCAAAGTTCGTTTGTACTACGCCTGTTCGTATAGTGCAACTGTAGGCGAAGTGGGGATCATATAACATCGCTTACATCGGTTTTCTCTAGTGTGTTTCATAAAATCTTTTTTTTTTTTTTTTACTCGTTACAAAAGCATTGATTTTTGTTTAGTACTTTATACATAAATTATTATGAATAATATGCCACAGTTCGGGACCCATAAGAGTTCCAAACATTTAACTTTCTCTTGGCACATTTGAGTTTGTAGTCAAAACGAGTACATTAGGTGGTGTCTAGGGATTATATGATGAATCACGTAATCATCACTTGACGTCGTTTCACAATTTATCTGAACTCTTTAATCAAAGCCGTTAATCTATAGACAAGAAAAAAGACCAGAAAATTTCAAGACGTATGTTTTCTTTCTCATTTGTATATGTATAGGTGCATTGGATCTAATTTTTGTGGACAATTTAAATTCCTTCTCGTACGCTTTTTTGTTGTCGAACGATAGAGACTCGATATAAAGCGATGACAAATTTTCTTTATTTTTTATTTTTTTCTTTTTGTTCTTTTTCTCCCTTGAATTTGGTCAAATTTCATTTTGTTTTGTAAATTGTCTCGAATATCAACCCACACTATTCCCGGGATAAAGTATCTAATAAGTATATATAGTATGAATTATTATACACTACTTCACTTTTTTACTTTAATAATATTAAAACAAAATTTCATTTCAAATTTTGATTTATGGATCTTACTTGTTTCAGTTCTCAAATCTTGAATAGTGGGTTTAACATAATCCGAAGAAATCCCAATTATTACAGGGATCTTATAAGATCTTTCTTAGAACATCATCTAATTTATCAGATTTTTTTTTTTGTGAAAGATAAACTTGTTTCCATTTAGTCGATTCCATGTCCAATAACACTATACTTATCAGAACCAATAAAAACTTCGTGATCGAATGTGAAACTGTTTTCTTTTTAACCCACTTGTTGAAAAATTGGAACGTAGTGTGTGATCAGATTCATGCATGATCTTTTGTTAAGTCAATCCATCCTTATTTGAAATCAACTTTTTTTTTTCTTCTTATTTGAAATCAACTTCTTTGTGTTATATATCATTAGACCGACGATAATGCTCATCCCCGAACTATTTTCATGATATAATTCACATCTTAGTTATACAATCATCATCAGTTTATGACCCTTTTACACGCCAGCCCGTCGTGCTAACGATACAAGTCAATATATAACTTTTCGATATATTGTTCTTCATTCCAAAAACCATTGGCATATGCAACAAAAGTGTATATCTTGTGAATATTTTTGGTCTCATTGATAGTTATATCGAAAGGATAAATTGTTGACATTAATCAGGAAGTGATCCAAATCACCCAATATAGTTTAGTAGCTTACACCACGTAGTCACTACTATTACACAATTCTATACAGATGATTCGGTGTAATATATATAGAAACATAGCACAAACTTAAATATGCTTATGAAGGATTCACAAAAGTTTAGGAACCTTTACTAAACCAAATATTTGTTGTATTTTTCGAAATTTAGGATTTTGATGGTAGTTTTTGGAAAACAAAACACAAAATATGGTATTTTAAAAAATTGACAAAATATGATATTTTTAAAAATTGACTATAGGGCAAAATAGGTCAGAGGCAGAGCTACATATGTAGTACAAAAGAGGGCAGTTGCTCCGAATAAATTTTGAAATTACATATAATAATAATATTTTCAAAATTGGTCCTCTTGTTATTTACAGTTCCAACTCTATTTCTTTAAACAATTTTAGTTATGTTTCCCATAAACTTATTTTCTATATCCGCCCATGGCACTGATCATCGACCCATACCAATGTAAATAAAATGAGGGCATTTTTAGTTTTGGTTTTATAAGTATAAATTTAAACAGTCGACGTTGACGGAAAAAGGATCTAAGAGTAACAATTTCACATTTTGAACAAAATTAGGTAAACTAAAACGCAAGAGAATCAACTTGAGAAATATTTAAAACCCGACGTCAAAAAAAAAAAAAAAAAATTAAACACAAAAAATCTTAAAGACAGATAATAAATCCGAAATCACTTTTGACCATATTAAAAGAATCTAATTGTGTGTCGAGGAATTGTGAACAGATGGCGCATCCAGTTGGTCTGTCTCTCGGAGTCTCGGACATCAAAGGACGATTCTCAGTTTTCCAAAGTGTGATTAACATACGTGGGCTCCACAGTAATCCCCAAAAAAATCTAGTTGTAGAAACAAAATTAATTAAATAAACAAGTACATGTCATAATAAAGACAAGCAGATTTAAAAAAAAAAGGTTCCCATGAACAATGTCTTTGATGGAAAATTGTGGTGTTGCAGTTGTCAAGAAATTTACATCTTAACCGGTATCACCAAATATTGGTTCCGATCTAATATTCAGTTTAGCAGTTTAACTCTCTCTTCGGTATCTTTTGTTAGTTTTGGATCCGAACTAAAACCAAAATTGGTTTCAAAATCAAACTAAACATTGGGGGTTACATACTCCCAAATACTACAACTACCCAAATACTCCCAAATCGTATTTTTATGTTCTCTTATCATTATTATTTTTTCTAATTATTTTGAGATCGATTATCGTTTTTTCTGCTATGAATTTGGTTTTGTGTTACTAGATCCAATTATTTTGAGAAAAGTTCGGATGACAAAAATGAAAATTTAAAATATGAATATGCATAGAGTCATACGTACTATGCAAAATATATTCCTCTACAATACATAATTGTGGCGCTGACAAAACAAAATTCTTCCACAAAATAAGAAACGAAATTAACAAAATGAATTGCTCGAAAGTAATTTAAAACTAAATTTACAAGAAATCCATTAAAAGAAAACTTGGAGATCTATCACATGACATGATCTTTACTTGCACGAAACTAAAAGCCTTAATTTGCTCCTTAATAACACACACATACATATAGACACACTTATGCATATATATTTGTGTAATGCATATATATATATATATGTGAGGGTGCGCAAGTCAGCGACATCAGGCGTCGAGAGTTTCTACGGCGAGGCTGGGTTCATTAGAAGGAGAAAAGGCCAAGAAAACGAGGAGAAACATGAGGAGGAGAGGGAGGAGGAGGAGTGAAGCCGGAGGCGGTGGAAGAGGCGGCAAGAACGGCGGCAGAATCAGCAGTAGGAGAGAGAGAAAGAGAAGAACTGCGACGGATCTCGCCGTGATCAAAGAACTTCCGGTCAAACCCATTGGCTTGGGTGTGACATCAAATCTCAGCTGTTGATTATGTAGCACCCTCATTTTCCATTAGTATTTTAGTTATTAACCAAAAAACTAATTTATTTTGTTTAATGTCTTAGATTCTTCTGCCTTTGTCTCTGGCTCTACTTATATAGTGGCGTTGGGAAAGTTGGAATGTCTATCTCTATATATGTTATATACGTGTATGTATATCTCTATATTTTTGACACCCCCAACAAATTTATATTATTCTAAGCTGAAAGAAGTATACACAAGATTTGAGGAAAACCAAAAAGTTTACCCTTTTTAGCATTTTTAATCACTCTTTAGATTATTTACCATATTATTTTGTATTATTAAATGTATTAAATGATTTTGACCAAAAAAAAAAAGAAAGAAATGTATTTAATGATTTGGGCAATTATAACATGTTGAGAAAAATATAATAATAATTTTAGTTTTGATGAATGGTAAAATTGTACTATTTGTATATACACAATATGGAAAAGGTTAATACATTGACCCTGTCCAAATTAACAAAAGGGCCAAGTTAGAATAATTAATTAGTAGAGAAACCAACCACTTGAAAAAGTTAGATTTAATAATATAATTATAAGATAATTAATTAGGAAGTTAATGATTTTGCATTAGAGGGGATATAAATGCATACCAAGAAATGTGCAAAAAAAGGAAATTCCAAAGTGACGGTTTCAGGCCACAGCTGTGAATTAAGTCTTTTATTTTTTTCTGATTAAAGTCTATATGTCCTGATTCAAGTAATCGACTAATTTCACTCGTCTGCCTTGCTTTTACTCTCTTTCCCGTTTCTTGCTTCAACCAGACTTGTTACCCTTCCGGTTTACTAATAACTACCGAGTAGCTGGTTTTTATTGTGCTCCTTTTTAATAAACAATTATCAAGAGTCGAAAAAGAAAAGAAAAAAATATTAAGAAATGTCAAGTTTATCCTTATGAGTACAATTTATTAATTAAAAAATAATTAGTGGAGTTTTGTTTTACACTAAAGCCTAAAGGATGTGTTGTATTAGTATTAATAAATGGTATGCTGGACACTACATTTTTAAAAAAATATGTTTGAATTTTTTTTAATGGTAGTTATAATAAAATTTTGTGATTAAATTTTATAAACTATTCATAAACCGAAGGTACAAAACATTTTTTAGTAACGATTACTGCAAGAATAACAATGATTAATTCAACTACCAGGAAGTTTTTCTTGCTCACTTCTTGACTTATAAAAATATATATGTAATTTTCGAAAAAGTGTCATATTATTATTTAAATTTTTTAGAATAGTTGTATTTTTTATGAATCGAAAATTGAATTATTTTACTTGAAAACATTGTGTACGTATTACCTCACTACTCTCTTTTTAACATATTTTTTATTTTTAATTAGCAAAAAGATCGATAAATATTAATTTTTGGAATCGTACAGTGTTGTAATCTATTACGTTAATAGCAATAGCGAATAAAAAATAAACTCAATTGTAATAAACAATTTGTACGTATCAATTGTAATAAACAATTTGTAATACGTTCAAACTTAATACAGTTTACAAGATAGTTAATTTGTATCGAAACTTCTAGAAGAATAAAAGCTTGAAAATAAAGGATAAAGGAGTAACAGATATTTTACTGCAAGCAACGAGAAAAGGCAGATGCATGAACATCCCCAAGCTTTTTAGATGTTATAGGTAAGTTGACGGAGACCGGTGGCTGATGTACCTTTCTGTACATTGTCTTTGTAAATTCCCAAGGAGGTGGCCTTTGTCTAATTTCTCCTTCTTCACAAAATTACAAACTTAGTAATGACTAATAGTAAAATATATACAACCAGAATTACAGGTAAACTTTTTCTTTTTGTGTATTTGTGTAAAAGATTTGAGCGTTAGAAGATTTATGAAAATACACTACTACGATATTTCCTATGATCCTTTTCATCTGTTATGTGATACATAGTTTATTTACTCTCTACCGATCGTTATTTTTTTTCTTTTTACAGTACCGAAAGATAAAGATAATAAGTAAATTAACTTTAAACTATCATTTCTCATTTTCTCCAACTATATATAGAATAATTTAAATAAAGTAGAGTAAATTCTTATATTAGGTAGCAGGAACAAATAATTCCAACTAAATGAGCAGAAACAAACAAAGGGAATAAACAGTCAAAATAAATTAGTTTATTAATAAATTTAAATATTATTAAACCATTTGCTTTGTCAAACATTTGGAGTACTGGTCAAAACATATTTTAAATTTAATTATTTACTTATTTCAAATTTACATATACAGTCTATTACATGCATAAACACACACATGATGACACATATACGTTTTTGTTATTTATTTTTTCGCATCCATGACACATATACTTGCAAAAAATTATGTATCACGCTAAAACACAAAGTAAAGTTGATGTTGGCGTAATGTTGATTTTAAATCTTCCAATGTAAACTCCATACTGTGAGTTAAAATGCGATTATAGATTAAAATAAAAGAAAAACACAAACACAACAGATTTTACTTTTCTATGTACGGAATTTTGGATCTGAAACTATTATGAAAATAGACAATGGTGCGTTTAAACATGGTATAGTTCACTATTATAATATTCAATTTGAAATGATGATTATTAAAAAAAAATGTAGCATTTGCCCAATTAAATGAGAGAGTAAAGCAAGTTGGGTCGTGCCTACAAAAAATTTGAGATATTTTTATCCATCATACCATTTGAATTTGGAAGATGCATTGCACCTAACAACACTGGTTTATATGCTTCCCATCGATTTGGCATTTTTTTAGTATTATTATTTGACCATTTGGTTATTTTAAAACAATTTTCTATTTTAAGTAGTTTCGTTTTTTTTTAGTCAGCTCGTTCTCAACTTGGTAGGCTTTACAGCTTCGTTGATGCAGTCGACGCAGAAAAGTTATTCCCTTCTGAATTATTTCTTTACACGTAAATTTTTTAAAAAGAAAAACCAAACGGTAAGATACAGTAGAAAGAAAGACTAAAATATTTAATTCTTTTGACAATCTTATATATTAATGTACATTATATATTACAGTAATAGGTAATATATTCAATCATTTTTAAATTTTAAGACTGTAAATAAAATTTGTAGAAAATTCATATAACTAAAATGTTTTTTTTAAAACATAATATAGGTTTTCTTAGGATATTATTTTGAAATGTAGGTTCTTATAAAAATACAAATATGCTTGTATTCTTAAAAATAATTAATAATTATACATAATTAATTGTATATATATATATAAAGCACAAAATAATATGTTTACGCACAATTGAATTACATAGCCTATATTTTTATAATAATATTTTATTCATAGTATTAAGAATATATTTTTAGTATAAAAGTTTATACTAGAAAAGTTAATATTAGTTTTAGAACGAGCAGTATTGCTAATCGTCAACAGTATTTTTTTTTTTTTTGCTAAAAAAATCACAACAGTATCTTAGTAACTTTAGTTCTTGATACTTAATTTATCCTCTGATATATACTAACATAATTTAATCTATAATTTACGTTTGAAAAAAATCTACAGTATCTTAATTTATTCTATAATTTTAAGATTTGAAGAGGTTCGTTCTCTGATCTAAACTAACATAAACAATCCTCAACAAGGCAAAACTACTAGCATATTATGATATTACCATTTGGTTATAGAATTTATTTGTAAAAAAAAAAAAAAGAAGAGGTTATAGAATTCATTTTATCGGATTTGGGATACTAAAAGTCTAAAACCAATACTTTGTGAGGTAGCGCAACTAACGTTTTTAGAACATGCTATCAAAACAAATGTGTTTATTGATTTGATAATTTTATACTGTCTTAAAAATATGATTAACTTGTTTCATTACTTGCCAGACTGCTAGTTTCTAGCTAGGCCTGGGATTTTAAACCAAACCGAAGTGTCCGAACCGAATCGAACCAAAATTTTGGTTGTTTGGTTTGATTTCGGTTATTAGCTCATAACCGATTGGAAGCTTTTTTAAAAAATTTCGGTTAACCGAGAATTTCGGTTCGGTTTGGTTCGGTTTTTGGTTAACAGATTTTTTTTTAAAAAAAATTGGATTATACCATAATTAGACTGATTTTTCCAAATTTAAACTAGTTTTTTTAGTCAAAACCAAACCGAACCGAACCGAAATAACCGAAAAATGAATTTTTTTTTTTTTAATATTTGGTTATTTTCGGTTTTAAAATTCAAAACCGAAACCGATAACCAAACCGAACCGATTATTTATTCGGTTAGTTTCGGTAGTATTGTTAGATAACCGAAATAACCAAAAACCGAAAAAATCGGTTCGGTACAGTTTCGGTTAACTGAACTCGCAGGGCTATTTCTAGCTAAGCAATGAGTTGCATTTTTTCTTCTCCTGCTTTTGCAAGCTTCAGAATCTCTAAAAGAATGTTAATATGGAAAATCCTTATTATTATAAATACTATGGAAAATCTCTAAATTTTGTTTAATCACGCAGTTAACAAATTCACGGATTTTAAACTTTTTTTTTTTTTTTGTCAACTGCTTGATTAAACAAATTTTACTTTCATTTAAAGAAAAAAAAAACCAAAAGTCAATCTCAACATCCATCAAGCTATTTCAACAGAGGAATTATGTGATTATTTATAAGTAGCAGATCAAATAGAAACATGACATGCGTTTTATAGAAGTTAAACGATACATAATATTATGTAATGATGTTAAACCAAAATCTACGGCGATAAAGTAAAATATAATCTGAACAATGTTTCTCCCTCAGACCAAAAACAAAAAAAAACACACACACACTTTGTAATCATGGGTCATATAAACCACTTTTATATGCCATTTTATTTGTATTATGTATATAATTACTATAAACTTGTGCTCTTATTGAAACTAACTGGGCCAAAATCCCTATTTTAGATTAGGTTCTGTCCCAAAATTCAAATTCTTGCAATTTTCGAAAAAAACATGGTTTCACAAATTTGCCAAAATGTAATTTTGAACATAAGCACACAAATATTTTATTTCGCATTCCCTACCACATCCCCTCCGCGGCTCCACCCTGCCCCCGCTCAAAATCGCGTTTCTATGAATTGCGTGTTACCTTGAAATTATGGAATCACAAAATCCAGTTTTAGCGATATATTGCCTAAATGCTAATGCTACACAGAATAAGATACTTTCTGATCGATCCCTTCTTTGGTTAGCTACGGATTGCAGAAAACACGTCTAACCCTCTTTAACTAAATACAAAAACTTTTACTATACCAGAATAACATTAATATATACGAAAACAAATGCTTCTTGTCTAGGCAGAAGGTTCATAGTATTTTTACAGAACCTCGAGTTTTAAGGAGAGACAAGAACATAATTAGTTACTGAATCAGGTAAACGAGTTTCCACATTTCTCGTACAAGTACAACAACCTATCACTTAACTCCTCGGAATTCAGCTTGCAATTATCCATCTGAAGATGCAAAGTGTAAAAGAGTCGCTCTCCTTGAGACCTTGAAGATGAAGCATCTACAAGAACCAACCCATCTTCTTCTAAACCACTCAACACATTTCCAAACGAACAGTTTTCAGTCTGTAGCGATGAAATTTGGACCATTACTTCGGTGTCACTGAGCCTGACTGCCGAAACTGTTGATGCATAACTTGTGACCCCTTTTTCTGGCTTACCGTTTTGGTCGGTGTAAACGAGGTCTCTTTGACCTGAGATTTGAAATGATAGTTCTTCTTTCTCTTTTATAAGCTTCTTGACTTGTTCTTCCAGCTCTGGTATGTACTTCAATGCTAGTGAAACTGTCGCTGAAACACTTAACTTCTTCTGCAAGAAATACACACAAAAAGAAAAGAAACGATCTTTCATTCTTCTTATATTACTATGGGTCTATATGTTTTTTTTTTTTTTTTTTTTTTGGTTTGCGTTTAAGTAAATAAATTATTTCATTGTTTTGATCAACATCAAAATTTCAAAAGCATATGGATAAGAAGTTTTAGAATTTGCAAGAAAACAGTTGATTCTGTTGGATGTTTAACCTAGTAAATTTCAATGCAAATAAACGTAGTGTTTTTGTTTTTTTCTTTCAACAAATAAACATATTCGAATTAATGGTTACTTACGGATTGATTGGTGGCCGGAAGACAAGAACGAAGAGACGAGAACATTGCGTTGATCTTCTTGCGACGATCACGCTCGCTGGCGTTGTGGTTAAGCTTCTTCATAAGCACGGGATTGTCTAGTAATATTTTGTTTCTCTCTGACGACACATTCTGATGAGCCACCGTCAAGTCCGGCAACGGAAATTCAAGAAACGTGCTGATTACGTCGTCGTTTCTGTAAGGCCAGCCGAAATTGGGAAACAATGAAGGGACAAGCTAAGCGCACACATTTTGGGGTTTTAGACAGTCAAAGGCTCTGTTTTTGTTCCTTCGAATCTATTTCGGTTAGAAGTATGCTGGTGAGTTAGTTGGATTATATTTTTGTATCACTCGTTTATATTTATATTTACACACACTGACACACGGATACTTAAAAATGGGAAATAAATAACTCTCTGTTGCATAAAAATATAAAAGTATATATGTGTAATAAATTACATTTAAAACTTTAGAAAGGAATATATGGGTCACGAGTGGACGTGCGTTGACACGTGGTTGAGCATTTTCTCCCCAAGCAAGAGCATGTCTCAAGGATCACCTGTTGACTTGGACATACATACATGATAGTATATGTTATGCAACTCTTAAATGTTTATGTAATGTCATCGAATATAAATTTGACTTTACTATTACGTTTAATAATCGAGAACATTATTTACGTTTTGTAAACCGTCAAAAATATTCTCTATTCTGTTCTTTCTTAAAGATGCTTAGTAAAAAAGAAGTGTTTTGTATTATGAGATGTGGTAATTTTCAGAAGAAAAAAAAAATGTAATTCACTTGTTATACAAAGAAAGGAAAAAAAAAACAATAATTTCTTTTTGTTTTGTTTAACAAATATAAAAGTTTTAATAGGAATAATTATGTCCCAACAATAATTCTAATTGTGTGTACATAAATGAAAATGTACTAAAGAGACAGACGCTGAGAGGTACAAAGGAGGGTTCGGTAGACGTGGAATGCTGAGAGAGGCACGTGCAAATCGCGTGGAATATGTTAAGGCTTTCCTCCAAAGCATATATCTACTAATCTAATTACCCAGTAAATATGTACATAAGCAAGCATTTCGTGTTTGACAAATGTAGATTCCTTATTTCAATTGCCAGATCTTATTAATATATAGCGTACTAGTGTAGTGGCTATCGTTTAAATATTCTTTTTATCCATGGACGCGAATAAAAGGGAGACAGCGATATTTGGGTTCTTCTCCTTTTTTTTTAGTTAGGCTCTTTAAACCCAAAGATCTAACTGGGCTTAGTTTTAAAAGATAGTCCCTGAGATCATTTTTATAAGCCCTAATGCTTTTTTTTTTTTTTTTTTCTCACGCGACGGTTTTGTGTGGGACGACGATACCAAAATAAAGTACTACACGTTACATGTCTTTTCGAATGTAGCACGCTATATGTATCTCCAGACTATGAATATTTTCTCTACAATTATGTTACTTCTCTTAATCTCAAAATTTCCAAAACAATAATGACCTTTTTCCTTCTCCTAACCTCCAAATTTCCATTCTTCTAAATCCACAAAACTCTAAATTTTCCTTCTAGTCTTCTTGATCACCAATGATCTTCAAAATTTCCATTTAAAAAAAAAAAAAAAATCAAGTCTATGTATAGAGGTTGATGAACTATCACATTCTTTTCCATCATCTTCTCTTCAACTCCACCTTTTTAGTTTTTTTCAAACGATGGTTTGTTTCTTTTCTTAGCAAACATATTGAACAAAACATATATACGACTACACAAATTCAGTGAAGTGGTTTTTTAGTTAACGAATATACTGATGCTTTAGTTTTATGTCGTTGTTGTAGTCGACCATAATTGTTTTTAAGTATGAAGGTTATAGCGCAGAAACCAATCGTAAAGCGCTTCAATGTGTGTCTCGTTGTGGAGGTACACTAACACATCCCAATCTTTAGATTGAACCAAATTAAACTATTTGTTGTAGTCTTGTAAAAAAAAATTAAAATATTGTATAGATGTAGATCATTTTTAGTTAAGCTTTGAAATTGTGAACAATGCCTACGATTTTTTTGTTTTTTTTGTTAGGACTCGACTCTGCAAGTTTTAATTTAGACCTAGACACACTAACGGTAATTGGACAAAACATGAATCGACCTAAAATGCTGAAGAAATTGAAGAAGATTTTTTCCTTTGTCGATATCCTTCACACATTGAGTTCCCCCTAATTAGTGTGGGGGTTTTTATGCTTATTCTTCTGATATCTTATTAATTAGTGTGACCTTTATATGCTTATTCAATTAGTGATATTTTATCACTTCTTCTGAAATAATTAATATTACAGTCTATGATTCTTCATATGTCAACATATTGGAACATCTCATTTAATCATTTTGAATTGGAGCAAAGTTATGTTGGCGACTTTTAATATTTGTCATACCTCATACATTGTTGGAATTTTTTTTAACTTTTTTTTTTTTTTTTTTAATTTTTTTTTCGTGTTTGTAACTTTTATAAGCAAATGTGAAGACAGTACAATACTTGTGTATCCGATTAAGAACGATCACGAAGCTTTATTGATCTTTTCTTAAACATTATTTTCTAGCTTTTTACATAAGCGGCAACTTATATCACACACTGACACACATTATACTACAAAAGAGAAATCAAATGTACAAAACGGCTCACAAGCTAAAACTGAAGCATGAACATGTCTGAACCATTTCTCTCATATGCGTTGCTTCAGACCTTCACTCCTATCCGTTGAGCAACCTGCAGAACCAAAAATAGAAAACACACATTTATAATAAGTTATCAATGATTTTCTTAACTCTTGAGAGATTTGAGGAAACCAGAGAGATTCGTTTACCTCTTTAAATGAAGTAACTTCACTTCCCCAGAGCCAAGCGTCACAGCCTGCATCTCTAGCGCCCCATACATCATTCCTACGGTCATCTCCTACATGAACCGCATCCTCAGGATTTACTCCTAATAACTCACAAGCTTTCAAGAAGATAGTCGGGTTTGGTTTCTCCGCTTCAACCTGCGAAACAATCAACCAAAAGCCTTTAGTATAAACACACTCCCTCCAAAAACATTTCAGTTCATCAGCCAAAGGATATAAAGGAAAAGTAGTTGAGTTACTTCTGCTGAAACAGCTACAGCATCAAACCAGTCTTCACATCTCAGTGCCCGTAGGAGAGGTCTCAACCGAGTATCGAAGTTGGACACAATTGCAACTTTTACTCCCGCTTCTTTAATAGCCTTGAACACTTTCCCTGCATTTGGATCACATAACCTCCATGCCTGGGAAAGAAAAAGGAGAAATATCAAGAGAAAGAACCAAAAGTTTAAATGAGAAGTAGTAGAGGAGATCAAACCTGTTCTGTAGTAAAGTAATTGTAAATCTCTTCAAAGTACTGAGAATCCGAGCAGCCTGTTGATTCAGTCACTATATACTGCCAGAAAGGTCTCGCATCGTTTACATATCTGCAAACAAAGTAGTAAAAATTCAGAACATGAAACACGAAAATCGCTCTTAACAAACAAACATTTGTGCATTCAACAGAGATCCTACAGACAAATTAATCTTCCAAAGAGTCCGTTTTAACCTGAATTATGTACAGAGATGCATCACTAGAGTCATAATCATGAACAACTAAACATAATGAAATCTATGGCATTCAAAAGAATAGAAATCCACAGAAGAACCACAAAGAGGAAGAAGAAGAAGAAGAAGAAGAAGATGATAATTGATACCTAAGATGAGATCCTCCCCATGGTTTCTGATAAGCTCTTCTGTATCTATTAAGTATCTCAGCTTCCGAGTACTCAACTCCATACTTTTCTCCAATATTCTTGTATATCTACACAATTCACAATCCCAAACACACAAATTATAGAACTCACACATAGAAAATCATAGATCATATTCAGTATATCACACTCCCAACATAACAAAAATTCAAAAAAATAAGCATCGATCGCATTCAAATTGATTAACATCAATCCAAAACATGATCATAGTTTCTCTGAACTCTCAATCTGAGAAGCATTTGTGCAATCGTTGAATCACACAAGAAACAGAGATTTTTTAACAGACCTGAGCCGTAGGTTGGGCGGGAACAAGGAGAGTACCAACAGCATCAACAAGCAAAGCCTTGTGCGTGATCTCACCATACAGAGATCTCCTGTAATCTTCGTACTCCTTCAATACACTTCCCAATCCGTAAATCCCTCGAGAATCATCCTCCGCCAGAACAGCGGAAGATGAAGCAGAGGAGATCCAACGGCTGAGCAATGCTCCGGTTCTCGCGCCCTGAGGAATCCCACCGGAGAAGAGAAGTGTCGCTGCCTTCCTGATCCTTAACGCCATAGCTTCTCTCTTGCTTCTCTGATTATTGTTGTTCCGCTTCTGGGGATTTTATAAAAGGAGAAGAAGCGTGTGCGGAGATTCTCTTTAACGCACACTACCCATAAAGACTTCCAATATTACGGTTATACCCTTTTTCTAACCTTATCCGCCATCCTAATCAGATTAACTGATGATGTGGCATCTTATTATTAGTGTCTGTTAAAAAAATATTGGCAAAACAAATACAGCTTTATCTTTATTTTTAATGAATAAAGTAAAACAACTTTATCTTTTGTTTGTTTGATAAAAAAAAAAATGGAAATAATAAATGATAATATATTACAATTTAATATAGTTATATATATATATTTTTTTTTATCATATCTATACATTAAAATAGCATACATTTATTTTTCTTTTATTCCATGTAATTTAATATTTCATGACGAGAAAAAAAAATATTAGCAGTAGTAAAAGTGGGAAAATCGTTAAGCTTTATTTGAATAATAAAATTAATCATTGGGAAATGAAAGAAAAAAAGTGGGAAAATTGGGCCTTGACCACTTATGTGCCATGCAAAGCAATACAAGGTCACAGATGGAGCAACGGTCGATTTTAGAGGGACCTCTTAGAAATACGTGGCTTTAAATTTTACAAACGGGCCCACATGTTGACAAATATGGGCCACTCAATTAAGAGTATAGTTTTGGCCCATCCATGGATAATTTGATTGACTGTATTAAGAAAGGCCGGATTCATTCTCCACCACCAATGTGGCTAGGCTAAGGGAAATGTTCCACTTCCCCAAAATTTGTAAAATGATTCCAAAATATTTTATGCTTTTGGTTAATTTCATGAGCTTTTTTCGGTTACTTTCGTACGGATGATCGAATAAGATCAGAATTGAGTGTTTCTTTGGATTTTGAGGATATATTGAGTTCTTTAAGCGACCTTGAGACGTATGTCTTTAATATTGATAAAATTCAGTTTTCTACATATTTTTATGTAGGAGAAACTCGGAGTTAAACAAATTGAGTTGTTTTTCACTTAAAATAATATACTTCTCATTAGTTTCGAACATACAGATATGATTTAGAAGATATCTTTTATATGATAAAAGACATCATGAAATTAAAGACGATTAGAAAAGCCTGATGATAAGGAAACATAAATCAATAATTGGACCCATTTTGGAGAATTTTGAGTGCCATTGCACTCGACGTAACTTCGTTGATAACTGTTTTTTTTTTTTTTTTGCCAACCGTTGATAGTACCTTACAAATGCAATAGGGCCCAATGCAATATACCTTCCGAACTTTTTTTTTTTTTTTTTTTGTCAACATATTATAATGTGGAGTGTAACCTTGGAGATTTTCTCCGAAAATAGTTCAGACATTATTCAGTGAGTAATTTTAATCCTACTAAATAAAATTATTTGGACATTTTAGAGTTTTGTTCCGTAAATACCTGTGTAACATTATATAATATTAAAAAACATTATATGAGAATTAGCCAAAAAAATAATCTTACTAGATAACATTATTTTTGTTCCGAATTGCTGGGATGATTGTGTTTTTATTTTTCTAGTAAAATGCTGAAGAATACTAGATTTCTGATTATATGTTTTATGGGTAATGTTTTGGCGTCAAAGGCGTTCCAAACTTTTAATGTTTCAGTACTATCGTATAACAAAGACTCAAAGAACTAAGTAGCTCTTGGTCTAGTGGCTTCTTTTGACGAGATTAGACCACTAATAAAGAGGTCACGAGTTCGAATCTATTTGGAAGAGATGATAAGTGTCATTTATTTGATATATTTGATATAGTCAACGACGGATTCTAAATGTAGAAAGGGAATTATGGGCCGAAAGCATAAAACTGGTTATAAAAAAAAAACTCAAAAGAGTACACATTTTTATTGAAAAAAAAATAAAAATAAAAAACCATCTTCCGGTGCTAGCGTCGTGCAATGGTTTGGTTTGGTTTGGCTATTATATTTATACAAATGCTAATTTATTCTAAGGACCGGCTACCCCGGTCGATTCATATTGTTGTTTAATTCTAATTTTATTTATAAAATTTTTAGTGATTTTACTGAAAGAATAAGAGTTTGAATTGGGATTGTGCGATTGTTTTTGGAATGTATAGAAGCAAACATTGAGTTTGAATTGGGATTGTGCGATTGCTTTTGGAATGTATAGAAGCAAACATTATCATTTCGAACAGTGGATTTATTCTAAAGTCCAAGAGTTGGACTTTCTTAGTTCTTACTACTATTTGGACACGTGTAAACACTACAGGTTACGTCGAGAGCATGGCATTGACACATGGAACCACGGAGAAGAGTTTAGCTGTCGAACCTTTAAATTTATATGGCTTTCAACGTTCAACTCTTATTATGGGTTTTTTTACAAATCTTTTTTTTTTTATGAAGTTTTAATTCGAATTCTGGGCTGATAAAATATACTCAAGTCTTTTCTAGGCGATTGGACTAACCATAGTTTTAAAAATACGTGACCTATGATTACCTTTTCTGTTTTTTTTTTGGGTTATTAGCTTGTGATTGTTTTAATTATTTTAAACTAGATATTGATAGCAACATTTTAATATCAAAAACTAAACAAAATAAAAGTAAACAGTTAAATTAAATTAATTATTGATATATGTGTTTTAATTTTAGATGTAACTAAACTAGAAGCCGCATAATATGTAAAGTAAAACTAAACTAAGATGATATATATTATAATACATGAAAATATATTAGTATATATGTAATATAGAATCATTCAGTTATCAAACATTCGTATATTTTGAAATCTCTCTATTCAAAATAATTATTTGTATTCAAATGAAATGCACTACGATACAATACACATTTTTTATTTAATTATTTTCATGTTAAATAATTATTTTAAAATATAATATTTATTGTTTTTATCTACTACACTATTTAAAGAGAAGTAGTATAATCAGTGTATACGAACACTATTAAAAAGAAAATAGGGTTAATTTATTCAAAAATGAAAAATAAAAATAAATTGGTATAAGTAAATGTAATCCAAATAGAATGAATAATCAATTGATAAAAAAGTTTAGAAATAATGAAAACAACTTTTAGAAAATTAAATTCTATTTAAATAGAATAAAAATCAATTCATCAATTTTGAGGAAGATGTAAAAAAATAAAAATAAATATACTTAAAATCGTGTGACAGAAAAAATGGAAGATCAAGAAATCAAAAATTTAATATGTGTCAAAACTTATTTGATTTAATGAGATGTTTATCAAACTCGTAAGTTATCAATTCTTTGTGTGGTGAACTAAATGAAGCATAGTATACTTTAATAATAATAATATGTTTTTCTGTTTGTCTCATTGTATTGTTTTTATAATATAGATTTGAGAAAGTTAGAGATGTGTATAAAATGTAAGTAATGTTGTGTATAGAGAAGATGTTTTTTGTTTATTTAAATGTATATATTTAGAAGTGTGGAACATATCCAAGGCAGCACCTAGTTGACAAAAGGTAAGCGCCGAAACTGTGATATTCAATTTTATTTGTTCACTAGTGAGTACGTCGTGAAAGAGTTAGATAATTACGACAAACAAACGAAAAGAAGAAGAAGAGAGATAGATGATGGTCTCAAATATAAATTATTATTTTAACAAAAAAAATATATAAATTATTATGTTTTTTGTATTAACGTCATCATATATCTATATATCTATATCATATTCGTGATATAGTTTAATATACTCTTTTACGACGACTCTCGTCGTGACATAGTTTTATTTAACATTAAAGTGTTAATATCAAGATATATATTGACTCCTCTTTTGTAAGCCATTTCAAAAGTAACACTGTTTATCCGTAAATAATTGTAAACTGATATGTTATTTGCACAATTAATAAACGAACTTTATTATACAATGTTTAAAATTTTGTTTTTACCAATCACACTGTTATAATTTTAAAAATAATTAAAAAAAAATCTAACTGCTATTTCCTAAATTCATAAAATGGCCATTTTTTTAGAGCGGTACAACAATAAAAAAGGAGAAAAAAATGCTCTTTTATTATTTTCCGCCCCTTTCCCTCCCTGGTTTTAAATCTTTTTTTTTTAATAATTCTTATTTATTTTATTTTATATCCATTTCTCTTTGTAAATTGTTATTTTCCAAGCAGTTTATTATATACAGAAAACAGAAAAATGTAGTTATATATTGATTCTTACATTTTCTGTAAAAAAAAATCCCCATAAATATATCATTATCTTCCCTCACTCGACATAATTGACTGGTTTCTTGTCGCCATGTTAGCTGCCCAACTATAAATAGATGAGTTGTGCTTATGCACTCTTCACTACCAAAAACATCTTCCCTCACAACATATCGAACAAGCAAAGTGTTTTGTGTAACGAACAAAAAAACATGGGAAGCCTCAAGTCTCTCGCTCTCTTGGCATTGATCTTTTCCCTCTCCCTCGCTGTTATTGCGGATACATCCAACGATGCCACACATGGTATGTACAACTCTCTATTTATAATTTTCCATTTTACAATCACATAATAACTGATGATATGATCAAATGTTTAATCCATGATGTATAACATACAAATGAAACGTGCAGCTAAAGATGAAGTGAAACCAAGTGAAGCAAAGGATGCCATAGAACCACAGCAAAGGGGTGGTGGTTGTCCGTACGGATGTTGCGGTGTCTGGCGTTATGGACGGTGCAGCTACTGTTGTCGCCGACCCCAAGCCGTGGAGGCCGAGGCTGTTGAAGCCAACGCTGTTGAGCCCCAGCAAAGGGGTGGTGGTTGTCCGTACGGATGTTGCGGTGTCTGGCGTTATGGACGGTGCAGCTACTGTTGTCGCCGACCCCAAGCCGTGGAATCCCTGGAGGCCGAGGCTGTTGAGCCCCAGCAGAGGGGTGGTGGTTGTCCGTACGGATGTTGCGGTGTCTGGCGTTATGGACGGTGCAGCTACTGTTGTCGCCGACCCCAAGCCGTGGAGGCCGAGGCTGTTGAAGCCAACGCTGTTGAGCCCCAGCAAAGGGGTGGTGGTTGTCCGTACGGATGTTGCGGTGTCTGGCGTTATGGACGGTGCAGCTACTGTTGTCGCCGACCCCAAGCCGTGGAATCCCTGGAGGCCGAGGCTGTTGAGCCCCAGCAAAGGGGTGGTGGTTGTCCGTACGGATGTTGCGGTGTCTGGCGTTATGGACGGTGCAGCTACTGTTGTCGCCGACCCCAAGCCGTGGAAGCCGAGGCTGTTGAAGCCAACGCTGTTGAGGAAGAGAAGAAGAAGGAAGAAGCTAAGCCGTGAATTGGCGTGTAACACAAACTCTTTGTTTGTATGCATGCAAAGCATGGTTACTTACTATTACGTACGTACGTATGTCGAAAATAAAAGCAAATATGGTGCCTAAGTAGGTACCTAGCTCAATAAAATAATCGTAGTTTGTATCTTGTTATGTACTAGTGTTTTGTCGTGTCGATTATGAATAGTAACAACTGTTTTAATATCACATCGTGGATAATAATACTTATTTTAATTATAATTATGAAAAAGCATGTAGCTAGTTCAACATAACATGGTACTACTATGAACGGTTATCAAGTTATTATCCTACAAAATTAAGAATAGTGATAACTATTTTTACAATAAATAATGGATGAATTATAATGCTAGCGATATTTGTATTAATTAATTTTGGATTTTATACATGCCAGCGAAAGGAGTATTCACAGATCCAACCCACAGAGTTCCGTCTTTTTCCTCCACCTCACTTATGGATATCCACTTGTTTCCATTTTTACCCTCAAATACCTCCGATATTACGCCGCTACCCTCGCTCAACCTCACGGCCATGCCGTTCCCTTTGTACTTAGCCCAGACCGAATGGACCTTCATCCAGTCCAGCGGCAGGCCCAAAGCGGCGCGTCCTAGCCACGAATTCGACATGGCAAACTTTGTCAGCTTTGAGTGTTTCGTGTTCAAACCTACCCAAAATCCGCCACGTGGACTTCTCTTTATGTTGTCAGGAAACCCAGGGAGCTGCTCCGCGAAAATCTCGTAGTTATCGGGAGATTTAGGCGTCGACGTGTCGTTGAGCCTGTAACGTAGAATCCGACACGCAGCAGTCTCGACGACGAGAAGGTAATCACCGTTTTGGCTCAGAACGACGCCGTTTGGAAAGGCAAGGTTGCTTATAAGAGTGGTCACTTGTTTTGTATTTGGGTCGTACTTCATCAGTCTACCGGTTCTGTCCCCACTCATCATCGCCCCTATATAATTCCTGCCAAAAATGACAAATTCAATTTATTACATTAACAAATTTACGCTCTTATACTAGATGTTCCTATTCATTAAATTTCTGTGCAAATTTATAATCTATATACATATATATATATATATATATGTATAAATTAATCTGTCCCAACTAAAAAGTATGACTACGCTTTCTTTCAGTAGATGATGTATAAAGAAGCTCTTTGTCTAAGAAGAATAAATTTCCCAGAACTTTACCTCCGTTGATAAACCGAGCTACTGTCGGTAAAGTAGACCACTCCGGTCCGTGGATCGATATCCAATGCGTTTGTAAACCGAAGAGGCTCATCCAACATTTGGTTGGCTACACCACCTTTCGGGCCAACTTTAAGAAGACCCATATAAGCGTCGGCAATATAAAGATCACCAGTGGATTTTTCAAAGGCCAGGCCCAGTGGTCGTCCGCACACGTGTTCCGTTTGTTGGTGCTCGTGCGGGCCTTCACAACCTTCTCTGCATTGAATAAAAAACATAAATTGTCATTGAAGTTGTAAATCCTAATCATCATTAATTATGCTAAGGTACTATTTTTGCTATTAATATTAAAGCTACAACCCTGAGCATTTCCTTGGTCAGGTCAATCCTGAGTTTAATGAGTATTTTCATTTTATTTTATATTCCCTCCGTATCACAAAACAATACTATCGTTCTAAAATGTTTTGCCTCTTTTTAAGCCAAATTTCCTTTTAATATTTATATTCTTATTAATCTATCTGAAATGTGTCAAAACTGTATTTGCTAACAGATTTGGACCACCAAATGTCAATCATATATTTCCTACCTTTTGTAACAAGAAAAAAAAAACAGAAATAGTCGTTTACTCATTGCTCCTATTGACCAAAAAAGAAAAGAAAAAGAAAGTATACTCATTACTCCTGGTAAATAAAAGTAATGCAGCATTTTCTATTTTGTTTATAATTTTTTAGCTGTCAGCATTTTAATTACATCTTAAAAAAAAACTGCAACGTTTCACTACATGTGCATGAGGTGAGAGGGTAAAAAGTACTCAAAGAAGATCAAAGAAACAATTACGTTACATACTACGCATATATATGCACATGCAGTAGAGTTTTAGAATCCCACACCCCACCCCAAAAATGGGAACTTCGTGCATGTCAAACTAACAAACTGTGACTCTAAAATTTAGTTTTGCAATTTGAAATAACCGTTGACCACATAAAAGTTGAAGTACATATGCAGAAACAAAATAAGTACCTTTCATTTGTCAGGAATCCATAACTAATTGTATTAAATTTAAATTTAAATAAAAATCAAAACGATCAAACATAACCAACCCAATGGATTACTTCATTGTTAGAAGGAATTACAAAGGAGGTATTGTCATTATTTCGATAATCAAATTAATAATAATTTCGATAATCAAATCAATAATTTCGATGGGACAGTAGGAGTTGGTGGATACAATTGAAACAAAGACGAGGAAAAAAACAAAAACAAAAACAAAAACAATAAAAGGAAAAAAGGAAAACAAGTGCGTACCTTGTTAGAGTGGTGACGGCGAAATCGATCCAACGGCTATCATTAGCTAGCCACTTAACAATTCGACCGTCAGATAAACCAGTGTAAGGACCTTCGCCGGAGAAATCGAAGACGAAACTCTCTGGTCCCAAAGCTCCGGTGGTGGGAATCAGACGGAAATCAGTTAAATGGACACTCAACATAGACTCTCCATGTTCTGGTCTCTCGCCGGAAAAATCGCTCAGGCTAAAGAGAAAGGCAACGAATATCGCCACCAGCCCGAGGTGTTTCATCATTTTTTCGATTTTATTTTCCGTGAAACGTTTTGTGACTTTGTGGTAAGAGTTGTGTTTTATATATAAGGTGTCAGAAATAATTAATAGTTTTCTTTGACATGTCGAATTCGTGTAAGAAATAAAAAAAATTGGAATTAAATTATTGTAATCTTGGGATTTGTGGAACTGTAATCCGTTGTTATTTTATTTTGTTTAATGTTTAAACATTTCTTTTCCTTCTTAATAGCTTTATTAAGATGAAATAATACATTTTCATTTGGCATATTTACACGTAGATTGTATGATAGCTTGCAAACGCCGGGAATTAAGGGGTCACATTTACTTCATTTTACTTTTTTTTTTTTTTTTTTTTTTCCATCCAAATCTCCAGATATGTTGCCTATTTGGCTAGGGAGAAATTTTACAAGTACAGTATGAGTTAAAAAAAACTATACATAGAAAATAATATTTTTCTTACCCATAAAATCAAATGTTGGATAAGAAAGACAAGACAATTTAGGAAACTTAGATTTTGATATTTTTTGTTTTAAATTTTCTATTTTAAAACAAAAGTGTAACCAGATCAATACCTCACTACCCACATTTTAACTTGTAACAAATAAGAATTAGTTTTTTGAAAATTTTCGTGATTGTATATGTATAAATGAAATATAATTTTTAACCGCAAAAAAAAAAAAAAAAAAAAAAAAAAAAAAAAAAAAAAACTGACAGGAGAAGGGGGCAGTGGGCAGAAGAAGCAACGGCATGAGCCCCACTCGGCAACCTATTCGTCGTGTTGCCTTCTGACCATTTTCGTTTTACTTTACTTTTTATTTTGTTTGTCATCAAACCCATCCAAACAAACAATTCCAAAAACATCAGAACCAATTAAATAAAGGAACAAAATAATGTGACCTCCTCATGTTTACAAATACCCCACTCTAATCCTTCTCCTATTAGTGGACTGCACAGGCCGGACCGTAGCCTCACAAATTTAAATTTCTTGTGATTTTTTAAAACCATAAATATATTTTTGGTATAGGATAGGAACTATCTTGGTTTTCAAGTAATTCAAAAATATTTAAAAGAAAGAAAAAAAAAATCTTTTTGGTCTGCAGGAATATATTCACATATAAAATTGATCTCAAACATAAAACTTTTTTTATTCTTTGCTTCACTCTATCACCTACAACTTTATTTCATTCTCAAGACTAAAACCGGTCCCTACAACTTTTAAACATAAAACTTGTTAATCATTTGCTTCACTCAAGGTGATTATCGATAGGGCCATGTGAAACCGCATAATATCCGCAATTGTCTTCGCTGCAGCTTAAATTCTATTTCGGTTGTATAATAATTGTTCGTTTTAAACCGTCAGTTTTTGTTTTTCATCATGAGATTTTTTTCCTCGCTTGTTATGTAGAATTTTATACAAAATACTTTGCATTAAATATAATAACATTAAAACAAATAAAAAAAAACAATGCAGATCTAACCGGACATAGCAATTGCTTTAAACCTTCGATTATCATCAAACCCACACACATGAGAAAGAGTTAATGTAGAGGCAAGGGACAGATCCATACTAATTGAAAAACTTAAATGTTGGTATATATAAATCACTGACGATCGAGAACCCAAACAGAAGGCAGAAACACAGATCCAAACCAAAGCTTATCATCTCTCTCTTGAACTTCACTTACAAACTTCATCGTCTTTCCTTCACTATCCTCAAGAATCTCCACAATTTCTCCGGTCTCCCCGCAGAGCTTGACGGCGACGGCGTGAGGCTTCCCTCCTTCGAAAAGGAAAACCAACAGCTCCATCTTCAACGTCTTCATGAAGAATTTCCCTATCCATGGGTGGATCATAGATAACCTAGAAAATGGAGTTTTCTTGGAATGCAAGGCAACCCAGAAATCCCCTGTCGCAGTCCTCCTGATGTTATCAGCGTAGCCAGGGAGCTTTGCGAATATGTCGCGGGTCCCGGCTTTTGGTCCCTTGGCCCAATATCGATGCACGAGTTGAGTTGGGACTTCGCATGAAAGCACGAACGAACCATCTTTGCTTATGGCAAGACCATTAGGGAAATGAAGATGGTCCATTATAATTTTAGCCTCTTTCGTCTTCTTGTCGTATCGAATCACTCTTCCCGTCTTCTCGCCGCTTAGAAACACGTAGTATACGTCCCTGGTCCAAACAATGAACTAACATTTTGAGAATATTCCCACACTAGGATTAAAAAAAAAAAAAAAAAAAAAATATTGAACTTAGATGTTAAATATTACTTATATATGATAATTTTTTTTAAAAATGGAATAGTTGTTTTCCGACTTTTTTTTTAATGTAAAACACACGCGAAACACGAAGCGACCCCAAAAATATCGTTTTTGTTAAAGGAAAAACAAACCTGAAGGTTATATATGCATTTTTTTTTTTTTTTTTTTTTTTTTTTTTTTTTTGAAGTAAGAAAGAAGTGAAACTACAATACCCGAAGTGGTAGGTATCGCTGCTATCGTTGAAGTAGATAGCATCATCTTCTTCGTCTATATCCATTTGGTTTGCAAACATAACTTTCTGACCTTCAACCTCGTCCACGACCTTCTCGGCCAACCCTCCCTTAGCCCCGACCTTCATTACCCCAAAATAACCGTCGCAAAAATACAAATCTCCCGATTTCTTCTCGAAGCTAAGTCCCAAAGGCCTCCCACACGCAGGTTCCACCTTATGGCTCGAACAGTTCTCTCTTCGTATGTACATTTCATAAACAAAATTAGAATATAGTTAAATAGTTGTGGTGTGTATTCATTTACACTATATATAACCAATGCATTATTATTATTTTTATCAAGAATATATAGTAAGTATTATGCTTGTTAAGAATTAAGATAGAAACATAATATTTTAAAACAATGGTCTACTTGGTGCATATAGAACTTCATATTATTAAAACAAACCTGTGGGGAGATGTGTAAGCGAATTCGACCCAGCCAAGATCTTCACCGCTCCACTTGAGGATGCGACCGTCAGTGACACCGACGTATGGGCCTTCCCCTTGTGGGTCCCAGTCCAGGCTCTCCGGTCCATCCACGGGAAGCGGGATTCTCCTCGCGGTGGTTAGGACGTTTTTCGAGCCCACTATAATCTCCGGTCCGATGATGTATGGCCCGACAAAGACGACCAGGACGGCCATAACTGCCGCCAAAATGGCCCAGGTCAGAAATTTCCGACTGATTGGCATTGATTCACTAGCAGCTGTCTTCTCTTCTGTGCCAAGTGTACTTAAGTATGTATAACTTGGAATGGCTAGTTAGTTAATTAATTTATATGCATGTATATATTAATTAATTGGACGTTTCTCGTTTGAGAATACGTGAGAGAGACAAGGAATAAATAGAAAAAAGAATAAGCGATTAGGAGAAGCGATCCCATATTACTACTTTTAATGACTTTTTCTTTTCCTGTATATTGAGAATAATAATAGTAGTTTTCTAATTAATTATTTTGTTCCTTCAACATGTGGAAAAGTGGGACTTATTAGACTAGAGTGTATAAGGCATCGGAAAACAGCGTCACTCTCATCGTGTCGAAAGTTCTACTGAAATCTTTTGCAAACATAAACATAGTCTGTATAATTTGACTTCTCTGATAAAACAAACGTCCGACCAGCGTCTATAGGATTGTGAAGATGTCACTTTGCGAAAAGCAAAAACTAATCTATAACTTTGGGAAACTAAAAATATATGACTTGTATTTTGTTTTGGTAAACGGTTTTGCGACGCGTGTTTTTCTGTCTTGGGTTTCTTTTAGAATTATTCTGATTGAGGTGGAAAGAAAATTAGTCTGCTTTATGCCTTTATCCCAATTACGAAGATTATCTTCTTACATGTTAAGACAACTACTTTCAGAAAGCTGTTTAGTCTTACAAGTTACAAGTTACAAACCCCATTTGCAAGTCGCAACCCACAAGATTGTGAGTTGTGACAGGTGGAACCATATCTCATGTTTCATTCATCAATGCATCAAACTCCTCAGTCCTCACACAAATTCGGATCTTACATCGCATGCGAAACTCTCATATTAATTGTTTCGGCTAAAAATAGGTCAGAAAAGAAGGCCATGAGGGTGAACTTGGTGATGATGGGTTTCGAAATTTGATTCTTGGCTCTTGTTTGCATTGGTGGGAGATTATGGTTGGTGTCGGTGAGATTGTGGCAGTTTCAGCGTATGAAAAAGTTTTTAAAGTCTATAATAATAATAATTTAAGAAGCAGCCCCATGCCAAGACTTTGGATTATTTCAGATTTAAGCCTATTATTTGCTATTTAATTAAATCATAACACCAAAAAGGAAAGCAGAAGATGAGGCCGGAACAAAAATGAGACCGAATATGTCAAATAGAAACTCCAAGTTAGCCCAATAACATGTCGAGATTGGCCCAACAATCGTGATAAAAGTATTTGCATAAGAAAAAACCTTTTAAGATATATATCGCAATCCCAGTCTCCATTACAACTTACAAGTTTCGTTTCTGATTTAAAAGGAAAAAAACATCTGGAGGCTTTTTCTTTTTTTTTGACATCTTAAAAAAAGAAGAGTGGGATCAAAGTATCCAGAGTACAACAAAGCAAAATATGGGTTCACAGTAGAAAACATAATATAATAAAATATAATAAAAAAGTTTGCATCCATCGCGGAGGTCTATAAGTTTTTTCATCCAATCTCTCAGCAAACGTTATTCTAATCTTTCGCTAAACTTTAATTAATATATATATATATATATATACATACTTTTGTCATTATATATTTGTATGATTGTGTCTAATTAATTTTTTTGTTAGCTAAATTTTAATACACACCAAAACCTAGTCATCAACTATTCTATTTCTATACGTTCTTAGAATTTAAGTATAGGATTCACTTAAATAACATCCACAAGAAACATTTAAAAGGTTGTCTAAATTAGTAATTTACTATATTTGGAAGTTTGGCTAAACATATAAATACACTAATAGTTAAACTCATAATCATCAGCCAGAAAATTTGAAAAAAAAAAAAAAAAAGCAGAGAGATTATAAGACATTACTAAATAGAATGGCGTTTGGAATAAAAATAGCAATTGTCTCAATCGCCGTATTTTTATTGATAGTAGCAACGACCGCTACCGAAGTTGATAGCCCAATGTCCCGAATTCATGTCCGACGGAGCTTAGCTGATTTTGGTGGAGGTTGCTGCAACGTCTTCATTCACACTTGTTGTTTTCCTAAACACTAATTTAATTACATGCATGTAATTATATATTACCTTGTTATTCTTTTGATCTTTTTCTTTTCTCCAAAGAGAATTGATTAACTATATAGACATTTAAATAAGTGGACCATTGAACAGAATGTTGATTAGCAATGTATATATATGAACCAAATGTGTTATTTAAAGAGGTCGTTGATGTAATAAAACTGACTACAACAGATGCATTTGTATTGTCTTAAGTTTTATGTAATGAAACTGAGTACAGATACGTTTGTATTGCCTTAAGTTTTTCTTTTTAATGAAAATATAAAAAATAATAGTTATACAAAATTATTTAAATATTTTTGAATTGAAATCATTCGATAAAGTCTCCCAGTTATATGTCTTGAGTCAAAAATAATTGTTTATGTGTTTGTGATACATGCGTCACGGAAATTGGATAGTTCGGGAAGATAGTATTTATATTGCTGCTGCTTCAAAAGATTTGGTACTACACCTTGATATTATAGCATTATTCTAAACCAACAAAATAATTTATAATTTAATTAATTGTGGAGTTAGAAAGGAGTTCAATGTGATGAGGTTTATTTATAATCAAATAGAGATCTTTTGTTGGCAGAGTTACACGAACATAATCATATACTCTTTATTTATTGTATTTATATTTATATGATACATAACATAAAATATAAAGATTTGGTGTGTAATCTCGCCTTTTCCTTGGCCTTGTGTTCTATCGGAGGGGCACTGGCCATATATATCACGTCCTAACATTGCTTGTAAGGGCATTTTAAATTTCGGTTTGGCTTTTTATATTTTACGGATTAGAGACTAATGATGAAACCATCTTGGGGACAGGAAATCTAAGGTCCATCAACATGTTCAACATAATTAAATTTCACATGAAATGAACCTTTTCCCATAATTTACACATAAAAGAGTTATATTATACAACTCTAGCTCTGTTTCTCTACACCTCGGCTGAAATTGCTAAATTATGTCGTCCTTACTTGCTTCACATGTATTTTGTTTTCTTTTATCTCTCTACTTCTCATCTCCCATTATGTAACTCCAAATGACATCTCTGTAAGGAAAACTAAAAAATATATGTTGACCAAAAAACACTAAAAGATTAATATAAAGTAAGTTATTAAAAAAGATTTAGTATATAAACATATAAATTAACCACAAGATTTATATTTGAACTATAATTTTTTTTGGATAATTAAATATTTTCCTGATAATTAAATGTTAGAAAAACAAATCTGTTATTGGATTGTAAAGATAAATAAATATTTGTCGTTTGTGTATTGTTTTTCTTAAATCAAAACATAAAATGTAAAACTCTCAATAACGCTAGTTTAATTGTGCGTATAAGTATAATTGCATATATTCGAAAGTTTGTTTGCACGATGAATCAGCCTATACCATCATTTTAACCGGTTAAAAAATAACGACTCGCATATTTGTGTCTGCTATTTGAGATTATGTATATAAAATGCAGTAGTAAATATTATCAAAATAAAATAAAATGCAGTAGTAAACTAGTAATAGTTAACATGGGGAGCCTAGCATCTTGGTTTATGAAAAGTTAATGATAATTAGACCATACCCTTTTGCACAAAATGGCACTTGAGTTCTGGAAATAAATAAATAAAGTTATTCTTTTTAAAAGTTGAAATAAAGATCAATCCCAAGAATGAGTAATTAGAACCTCTTGAGTCTTGAATTATCTACTCGTTTTTTTTCTTCCCGTTTTTGGGTTCTTTAGGCAGATTTTTTTTTGGAATGTTTCCTTTTTATTTTCTTAACGATACTATATCTTATTGTATTTAATTTATTTTTAATTACATTTGGTTGTGGCTTTTTCAAGTGTTATCGGATGTCGCCATTTTCGAATTGTGTAAAGTAAATTAATGGGCTTGTCTGGTTTACGCCACTACGTTTGTACCAACGTCTTATAGATTTGAGACATCCCGTATCGCGGAGGATTCATGTATTTCAAGACATTTACAATGCCGAAACATATCATATATACATATATATTTATATTTTTAACGTTTACGAAAATCAAATAGAATAAAAACCTTAAAAATCAGATTGTAGTTTTCCATTTTGAGAAATGTACTAATTATAATATGTTAGACATTTAGAACTATGGGTTTCATATTAGCAATTTGATATTAAAAAAATGACATGTGCCACTTAGTATAGGGCCGCTGACTTCTGTGTATATGTATCCTATAATTTTGGAGCTCATTTGTAAAAATAACGTAGTGGCAAATTGTAAATGAGCGGATGTTGATTTCACGTGTGTTAATGCAACTAGCATACTATATATGTAGCCCAAAAATTGTATTTTTTTTTTTTTTTATTGCTGTTAGTGGTAGTAATCAAACAGGGAAAAGGGAAAAGAAGATGCGAGTTTATGTCTTGTCTCCGGTTAAATACCACTAGACCACACATTCATTAGGTTAATATCAATCCGTTAAGTCCATGGTTGATATCTGTTTTATTTTATTTTTTGTTCATATCATTTTGATGTTTGTTATCGTTGTGTAGTTTTTATCTGTTTATGCTTTTGCCAATTTAGCCTTAAGATTGAATTATAATTTTTTTGGTTCTTTTTTTTTTTGTAAATTAAAGTTGTTGTATGGTATTCGACTATTCGGCAAAAAATATCTCCTAGGAATATCAAGTAACTCCTAATATTTTTTTGCTAGGAGCTAACTCCTAATCTTGATAGATAATCTTGGGTTTTGTGTTTTCTTTAATGTTATAAGACTAAAACTCAACAACAATTCAGCTCAAGTTCTACTAAAATTATTAAACATGATAGTTTCATAACTAAAATGCAACTATTATTCTATTAAGAAAACTCAGTGGAAAATGAGATCGCGTGCGCGATCGAAGATCGGAATATGCAAAAGTTATAACTCGAGTTCTTTTTTTTTTTTTTTTTTTTTGGGTCGACAAGTCGAGCTGTTAATATTCTCTAAATAGATCTCAACGTACGGTCGTATCTTTTTAAAATAATGGCTCAGTTTAGGTTCACCGTATTAAGACCAGAAGCTCATTTCTTTTCTTTCTTTTAGACTCGTTTCTTTTATAAACAAGTAGTTATAATTGATGAATACACCGTGAGCTAACGTGATTCGACACTAATTAATACACACCGAAACAAATAAATACATATACCAATAATAGTGTGAGCATATCGATACATAACAAACTTTGTCACTTATTAGACCGATTGGGTACAACCACTCGTAAGACGCACCCATTTTATTCATTTCTGTGTATTAATTGGGTGATTTTTAGTGACATAACGTTAGGCATATTATACAACTAAAGTCCAAAGTCTTGACTCGTTATACGCACACCCATTTATTTATTTATTTAATTATTACCACACACTCCATTTACGATTGCTTCTTGATTTAACAATAACAATAACACAAAGTATTAGATACTTGTTCTTTTGTAAAGTTTACTGCTCAGGAAACCTCTTAAAACTAACTCTCTCTGTAATTTTGTTTTCCATGAAACTTTATCAAAAAAAAATTAAAAAAGAAAGGAATTCTTACATTTTCAACAATTATTAGATTTTTTAAATAGATTTAAATATTAATTTTATACTCCTTCTGTTCCAAATTAATAGATGTTTTGGCTAAAAGCACACATATTAAGAAACCTACTTTTCTTTACAAAATTATCATTTAATGTTTTATTTAAAATTTACTTAGCCAATCAAAATGTAAAATTTGCATAAAAACTAACAAAACATCTAATAAAATGGAACAAGAAAATTGACTCAAAACTTCTATTAATTTGGAATAGAGGGAGTACTATAAAGCAAAAATGGAGGCCACCAGATACAATCCACCGTATCTTCTCTCATGTCACATGCCAACGTGTCTCTCTATGCGTTAACAATATTCGTGACATTGACTTTGCATTTACACCAATCTAAATTAATGCACATGGATATAATTTTGTACTGATTATAAAATAATATCAAAATTTACGAGTCAAATACTCCCTATTGGCCGAGTAAGATTTGGTAATTACATAATAGGTTTCTTTCAACCAGTCAAATTATAAAGTTATAAATTTTCAAAGTAAATATTGTATGTACTTATATATAGGGTCCTTATATATACTATGTGTAGAACATGTCAAATATTTACTTTTTGTTTGGTTATTACATGGATTCTAGATTTGTGATGATAAATAATCAGAAAACGTTTTAATCGTCGTCAACTAATGAGCTCAGAATACGACTCTCGAAAATCTGATAAAGACACAAAGATTCCACAAATCGGTTAATTTCATTTATCTTTAAATAAAATAATTTATTTACTTTTGTTTTTACTTTGAATAAAAAATATTGAGAAACAGAAGAAAATAAACAAAAGAGAGCTACTATTGAGGCCAAAAAAAAGCCCGAAGACAGGGGAAGGTGCTGGTCACCGTCAATCATATTTCTAACTATTTTTAATTAGTGTTTATTAATATTTCATTCAATATTCTTTTACGGATTCTGTAAACTAAAGTCTAGATTACTTTTACAGTCAATGTATGTGTGGTCCGAATCCGATTTACATCCACTTAATATTTTCATTCACCCCACTAATTCATGGACTTCTTCTTCTTCTTCAAATGTGTCCATTTTATAAATCGTATGGTCAAAAGTTGTGATGATGAAGTTATGAATGTGTTGAAGGTGGGAGGGGTCCTCTATCATCAAAGAGATATGGACGGTTGTGTTACAGTTTAAAGAGACAAGATCTCGATCGAAGATCTATTCAACTATTTTTAGGGTTTTAGAAATTCAAAGCATGTATTCCCGACACATCATGCATTACAATTTCATGATCACTCCATTCATCAAATCGCTTTTGTAGTCAACGCCACGATCCTTTGACTCTTGCTTCTCGATCTCTTGAATAGCTAGATTGAATACATATTAGGTTTAGTCTATAATCTTGTATTGTTGCCGCGCAATATTTACTGTGCTGCCGTGCAGTTTTTAATGTTTTATGTGTAACTACTAATTTATAGGAATCAAGTAGGTGGTGGTCTACTTCTTATTGATTCCTCAAAATTACTAGTACAACCTTATTTGAAAGGTTGATTTACACTTAGACATAGTATTATTAACGGTTGACCCTAAACACTGGAATAGATTTATCGGTACACCTCGATGATTCTAAAATTTATAAAATCTATAAAGAGTGAGTCGGTAAAGGAAATGGTGGTAAAGATAGGTGGTGTAGAGTTGGTGGTACAATAGCTAACTTTGTATAATCATCATTTTGGTAAAGAGGCGATAATAATAAGGGCAATTCTCAAAAATAGCACAAAATAAAGTTTTTGTGACATTTTTAGCTCATATTTTTATTTAAGACACAATTAGCATTTTTATTAAAGGGTAATCCTAATCTCATATTTTTAAGGTTTAGGATTTAGGGTTTAGGGTTTAGAAAACCCTAAACCCTAAGCCCTAAACCCTAAATTGTACCCCTACCCCCTAAAAACTATACCCTAAATTCTAATATAGTCAACCCAAACCAAAAAAATTAAATTATGAACTTCATAAAATGCTATTTTTGTACTAAATAAAAATGTGAGCTATTTTTGGAACAAAAACTTGTTTTGGTGCTATTTGAGGAAATTTCTCTAATAATAAAGAGACGATAGTTATTAGTTACGAATGGATTATATACTACGTATTTGTATTATGGATGGATCCATTACGAATATTAAAATTATAGACTAAAAAACAAAAACTCATCATTCATTCAAATAAAGAATGAATAATTTTTTATGTTGACATGTATTCTTTATTATATAGATTCGTATAACACTTCTCTATGACATAAGTCACATAACCAATCTTAATTAGATAAACAATACAACATGTTTTACTACATGTATTTAATAAATATATGAGTAAAACGTGCATTATTAGTTTAAGAAATTGAAATTAGTAGAAATCTTATGTTATAGCCAACAAACTGTTAACAAATCAAACCAAAAGCCAGTCTTTACATTGTCATTTTTATTACGGATAACACAAAAATACGAAGTGAAAATTTGGAAGAAAGAAAGAGAAAGCAAGTGTGGAAACTGGAAAGTGTTGGAACAACATGGAACACACTAGGACCAATAAGAGAGTATGGTTATTGGAGGAACTTTTCATGTGTCTACCATACTGTGGATACGTGTCGTCCAGATAAAGATGATCGTGATGATAATGGTGATGATGGGTATGACCATGGGAGGCAAATCTTTGGCAGAACATTGCCATGTCTCTGCCACTATCACACTACTACCTAACCGCTAATAATTTCCTATTCTTTTGCCAACGAATCTAACTGCTAAGTATACTTTTTTTTCTTGGCCTCGGCTAAGTATATCTAAATATAACTATATATATATATATATATATGCTAATTTGGTTGATTTTATCAAGAAAATTATATGTTTGATCAGTATTATTTTTAATCACAATGGCAGGTAGAAGATATGGCTTACATGATCACCAATTTATAGCAAAATGAAAAAAAAAAAAAATATATATATATATATATATTATATATCGTTATAATTTTTTTTATAATTTTTTATATATCAAATGCTTTTAAGTATCGTTATCTTTTATTATTATCTCTTACCGCTTTTTTTTTTTTAATTCCCTCTCTTACCATCACATCTACTAATAATATATTGCTTTATGTCTCCAATCACATCAATATTTTGCTAATAATTAACTATTCACTCATTGAACAATATTATAACCGATACCAAACACACTTGCACTGCGATTATATGTAATATACCCATTAAAAAACTGGGACAAAACAAGTAACATAAAAACTGGATTATATATGTCAAAAAAAAAAAAAAAAAAACTGGATTATATATGTATACATATATATATATATACCCATGAAAAATGGAAACAAAAACATTTAAAATTACATCCAATAAGTAAATGATACGCAGCAGGCTAAACGTCACATCGACTCGCATGAATCCACAAACCCCACAACATAAAATACAAATAAGGACGACGAGTTTTTCTTATCTTCTTCGTGGTTCGACGAAAACCTTTTACACTCACTCTTTTAATCAGGAGTCCTGATTCAGGACCATCTCAAATTATTTAGAAGTTTTGTGTAAAGTTTAAAATATAAACAATTTTGTTAATGTTGTAGATAAATACATTAACAAATCAAACTTGACGTACAAAAGATACATCCAAACCCCGCGTAACACTACTTGCACTCCCAAATATTCGTCCCTGCGTCGAGTATTCAATTCCTCATAAAATCCAAAACCTTAACTATAATCAAAACCATGTATTTCAATATTTTTATTAACAAAAAAAAAATCGTTATACAGTTGCAAAGTTAGATAACTTAGTTAAAAAATCCAGCATTCTGTCTTTTTTTTTTTTTTTGGTTTTACCAAAAGAAACTCAATTTTTTTTTCTTTTTTTTTGATAAAAACCCTATAATCATTTGGATGAACCTTCAAACTGAACGGTTTCTTTAATTATAATAACCTCTAAAACAACTAAAAATCAAAAATAGCAATGCATGTGGTCTTCGTAGTATATAGGAAGGAACCATAACTTATAAAATTATATAACTCAAATCACTCATCTTCTTATCTTAAAAAGTCTTTGGTGAGATAAACAAATCCTTTAAAATCTTCCTGTAGATTTCTTTTCATTATTTAATCCATTATCAAAGTTTCTTTAATTTCTTTATCTCATCGTCTTCTTAGAAAATTACTTTCATCACTCAAAACTTGCTTAGATCCGTAATTAATTTTATTTTTATTTTCATTCTCGCTTCTCTCTCTCTCTCTCTTTCCAAGATTTGGGTTGAAAAATACAACAACCTTTTATTTCTCCTCTTCTCCTAAACTCATTGAGAACTCTCAACATTTCCGGGGGAAAAAAAAACGGGAAAAGAGAGAATTTTCTAAGAGAAAGAATTTTTTTTTTTTTATTGGAAACTTTGTATGTGGGTTTGTCGATATTAGATCTTAATATTTTAGATTCAATATCTACAATGGGTATGGAAACAGAGTCACAGTTCCATGTTTTGGCTGTTGATGATAGCCTCTTTGATCGGAAAATGATAGAGAGATTGCTCCAAAAGTCTTCATGTCAAGGTAATATTAGAAAGATTAAAGAAAAGCCAAAATCTTTACGCTATGTATTGGAGAAAGATACTAATAAAAAAAGGAACCTTTTTGGCTGTTCTTGTTTCGTATGTTTTGCAGTAACTACAGTTGATTCAGGCTCTAAAGCTCTCGAATTTCTTGGTTTGAGAGTAGGTGATGATGAGAGCGACGACCCAAATGCGACCTCTACATCACCTGAAACTCATCAGGTTCATTTTTAGTTTGTCATGATTCAACGTTTTTTTTTTTTTTTTTTTTTGAATTTACAATTCATTTATATATAAAAAATAATGTGATTTTGGACAGGAAGTTGAAATAAATCTAATAATAACAGATTATTGTATGCCTGGCATGACTGGTTATGATTTGCTCAAGAAAGTTAAGGTATTTCTTCTTCTTCTTCTTCTTCTTCTTCTTCTTCTTCTTCGGCTAAAAGTGTGTTCATTTGGGTTGTTGTCTTTTCCATCTTTTGAGAAATTCGTTTTCCAGAAAAAGAAATAAAGGTTTTCTCTTTTGTTTTTAAATGAAAATGTCAATGACGAAATTCTCTTCGGAATATTTTCCCACTCACTAATATTTTCTTTCTTTATGGCTCCATTTTGTATTGTATATTAAGAACAATTTGTTTTTTTCCTAAGAAATTTACATATGATATTGTGTAGGAATCAGCGGCATTTAAAAGCATACCTGTAGTAATAATGTCATCTGAGAACGTTCCTGCTAGAATCTCCAGGTAAGCCTCTGTTTTCTTTTTTTTTTTTAAATTAATTTGAGTCATTAATTTGTTAATTAGCAATTTAGCATTAGTGTAGTGGGTATTTTTTTTTTATTATTTGGTCCGAAGAAAAAGTTTTTATTTAATTTGGATAAATAAAACGTGAACTATGTCAAAATATTTATTTTTTGCAAAGAATCTGAAACTTTGGTTCTGATAATGAATAACAGATGTTTGGAAGAAGGAGCTGAAGAGTTTTTCTTGAAACCAGTAAAGTTGGCCGATCTTAGCAAGTTAAAACCTCATATGATGAAAACCAAATTGAAGAAAGAAAATGAGAAACCAGTCAAGGACGAGAATGTAGTTTCTAAACCGGAGATAAAAGATGATTTATCACTAATTGAGATCTTGCCTTTCCACCAAGAACTTGGATCCGAACAACATGAACCAATGTTGAGTAGTAATAAGAGAAAATCAATGGAAGAAGTGATATCTACAGATCGATCACGTCCTAAATACAATGATATCACAACTTCGGTTTGACATTTTTCTTCTTTCTTTCGTTTTTCTGAATTCAAAACTTTGTTTCAGAGTTTTCATAGGTTATTTGTATGAATGCTTCTTCTAGTAAATACATATTTGCTATAGAGAATGAAAAAAAGTGGAAAAATATGTAGATGATGATGATGATACTGATTTACTGATGGTAATGGTTGTTACTTGTTACGTGAATATCAGTAAATTCCCTTATTTTTTTTTATTTTTTTTTATTTTTTTATTTTTTTTTGTGTCAATACAATCTCATCCCAAAAGTAATTAAAATTAAAATCTATAAAATGATGAATCTTATCCATTTTTATGGGTTTGTAAAAATCAACCATAACGGCCCAGTTATGTTGTGGCTTATGAGGCCCATATTTCATTTAAATGCTCCAAAATAAAACTTGCATATTGTTTTTAGTGAAAAAAAAAACCTGCAGGTTGTTTTTTTAGTAAATACTAAAACTCTTTATTAACGCATCCATTACGTATAAATATATCCACAATTGTAAAGTTTAGAAACTAGGGCTTATTACATAGACATTCACAATTTTTCAGATAATTTCATGAGTCAAAAAGTTTGCATAAATTAACTCCAAACACACAAAAATCGTGTCGGGTCTTATTCAAGTTTCACGATTTTGTTGAGAAAGCTCAAATTTATTATATATTGGAAATATGATCAATTCATTATATATCTTCATCAGCTGGATTGGTCTTCAACTATGCAAGCCTTTCGTAACTGGTTCACAAAGCACAAAAGATGATACATATAGCCAAATAATTTGAAGATTTTGGAACCTTCTCAACCTTAATTTCGACGAAAACGAAAGATTAACAAGAAATTACTGAAAAATCAGGGTTTTCTTCTTTTTTACTTTTCCAAGTCAAAATAACGACAACTAAACTGTTAATAAATTTTATTTTTATTTGTTTCTGTAAACGACGGCGTTTCAGCATTTCCTTTAAAAAGTTTCTCATAATTCCAAGTAGTATCGACTTACATCCGAACTATCCGGAGAAATTCTCGGAAACTATATATAATAACATAATTTTTAATCTTTCTTCCCTGAAAGAGACTCTCCTCTTTCGTTTTCAGGTTCCCTCCGAAGTTATGAGCGAATCGTGTCATACCAATCTTCCCACCAGCTGCCTTAATACTTCCAAGATCATAGACGATGTAATTATGATTCTTTCTACACTAACTCTTCCATGAAGCTTCGTTCCTACTCTGTTTCATCATCGTCTGCTAATTTTGTTGTTGTTTCTCTTTTCAGGTAAAGATCAAAATCGAAAGCTGTATTCAGAAGTACATGAATTTGGAAGAAACGATGACATATCTACAAGACAAACACCAGATTAATCACCATGTCACCAAACTAAGTATATATATATATATATATTTTATAATCTCCGTCTCTATTTGGATTTGATTCTTTTATAAAAACTTGGATCTTGTTGTTTCTTTATATTAGTTTGGGAGCAGCTTCAAAGAGACAGTGCAGAGTTTTTCAAGGACTACCACTTAAAACTCGAGATGATGCGTCATATTAAGATGTTCAATGATTTGCTTGCTAAGCAAGCAGCTCTGATGATCGAGTCTGGAGAACTTGATATTAGTAATGCATCATGTACGTATAAACACAAGGACCACACTCTTCTTATGGATTATTTACTGGATCGATTTTATTAATGATTCGGTTATATTATTTTATTGTCTTCGAGCAGCTGCAATCTTGAAGTTTCTTTCTGAAGATCCTGAAGGAACTCGTGTCTTGGATAAAATAGCTACCGGACCTGGTAAAGCTCTCTATTGATGTCTCTAAAGTACAATACTTTTTTGAAAATTAGGTTTGTTTTGTTTGATATCTCTCTTGCATTGTATCCAGAGGTGAATCCTCCAAGCTTGGAATTGGCTGCTGATACAAATGGTCCAACAGGTAAATTCAGAAGATAATTATAGTCATGCTCGAAAACTCAATTTCTTGCACTATTGACATCTAAGAATTCCGCTGTTTCTCTGTTTTTTTTTTTTTTTTTTTTTGTAGTAAACCAGTTGCAGATTCCTAATAATCAGCAAAATCAATTTCAACAATATCAATGGTCTACATCTAATATTTTCACTGGTAAAGAAGAGACTCAATCATTTCATTGTTTTAACACTTTCTACTTAAGCATTTTTATGAATTACTCTGCTTTATTTCCCCATAGATAATCTTGGAGCTCCAACCTATGCGCCAGCAGCTACTGATCAATTGTTTACATCTCATGGTCTTCCTTGTAAAGAAAAAACTCTTACCTTTCTCTCTTTACCTCTCATGGTTTTAACCCTATTACATTAAAGCATATGTATGAATCACTCTTCTGTTTTTTTTCCTCCATAGATAACTATCCTGCAGCTTCAACCGTTGCACCATCAACTACTGCTCAATGGCTTCCATCTAATAATCCTTCTTGTAAAGAAAAGACTGAATCTTTCTTTCTTTATCTCTCCTTTTATACCATTCTACTTGAGAATTTGTATGAATCACTCTCTTTTCCTTTCCCTATAGATATTGGAGCTTCAACTGTTGCACACACGGCTACTATGCCTCAAGATCCTTTTACATTTGGGTTTGGAGGCAATATTGGATATCACCGCCAAAGTTTCCCGGTTACAGATTTACCACAACTAGTAATGCTACCTGAGAATCAGCTAAATGGACAATACCTGCCGCCATTGCAGCTGCAAAACTTCTCACAACAAGAGCAGCCAACACTTCATCAGTATGGAGTAATAAACAACATGATTCAACATGGAGGAAACACCATAGGGGTAACACAATCCGTGAATCAGCTACAACACCTACCGCAATTGCAGCTGCAAAACTTCTCACAACAAGAGCAGCCAACACTTCACTATGGAGTAAGCAACAATGGGATTCAACATGGAGGAAACAACATAGGGGTAATGCAATCTGAGAATCAGCTACAAGACCTATATGAACAATACCTACCGCACTTGCAGCTGCAACAGCCATTCTTACAAGAAGAACCACAACCACTTCAATATGAAGTAAGCAACAGCGAGCTGCAATATGGAGGAAACAACAACTGGCTGCAAAACGGAGGAAGCAACAACGGGCTGCAAGGAGTAATACATGAATCTGAAGTTTGCAACATTCCAAATTGTGGTAAGTGGCAAAACTCTTTTCTAACACTAAAAATCTGGTTCATGCTATAGCTAATTCTTTTGTCATCTCTTTTCTTACTTGTTACTTGGTTGTGTTTTTTCTCTTTCCACTAAGATGATGGGACACTAACAATGCCTCAAATCCAACATGATCTCCAAAGCCAACATGGACGAGCAGGTTTCTGAAAGAGAAGAGCCAATATCATAGAGAAGTGACAAAAGAAATTTGCAAACAGTAGTGGTTTAGATTCTTTGTCAGTTTGCTTCTCTCCCTTAGATAAACCTTTGTTGGTTTTTTTTTTCTTTTTTTCTTTTTAATAAACCCACAGGGCCACAAAGTGGTGTTTGGGAGGTTTTTTGATTACATTCAAAAGCTTTACGAACCGTAAAGTTAGAGACATGAAGTAAGTTAGACCAGAATCCAAAACTATAGCAAAGATTGGAGCTTTTTGAGAATCAGCAGTAAATCTTATCAAAATTGACGTCTTTATTCATTAGCTTAAGAAATCTACCATTAAAGCCATGCCTGAAGCTTTAAAACAGAATTATGATTAACCGAACTTTAAGATTCTGTCATCTCATATAACCAAGACTCTGCCTAGAGCTTTTAACATCAGATGGATTAGATTAAGCTGAAACAACACCTAAATACTGTAATTTTCTCAGCTATAAAATTGTGGGAAAACGTAAAAGTACAGAGATTCACAATATAAAGTAACAAAGAAATCACAATCAAAGTCACACAATTCAACTTAGAAGCATTAGAATCTAGGAGCAAAGCAGAGATCGGAAGCTAATTATGCATCAATACCAAATCGCAGTCCAGCTACAACCCTATGTTCTAATTCCGAAAGATGAGCTGAAGATTGCATTTCTGATTTGCCTCCATTCGAAACCAACTCTAATGAACTATCAAGACCTTCAATAAGTTTAGCTATTTGTCCCACATCGGAAGAATGAAAATTTTCTTAGTTGTATATAAATGTAAAGTTCACAGTAGATGTACGTCGAGCTCAGTAACGCGGGCTTGTGATCCATGTGGAGACAATAAGGTGATGGAACATTGGGTCGATCTCATTGGGCCGGGTTCGGGTTGGGCTCATTCTGGCCTGCCCGTTCCAAGTCGGGAGTTAAGGTATGGGATTTGAGCGAAGGCTTGAGTCACATTTCTCTTAGAGTGGGGGAGACCGCGTGAGGCTGGTTTCACAGAGCAGCGTCCACCTCCCGCTCTCGACAGTGGAAGGATAACGGGCCTTTGCCTTCCGAGCTCACTATGACCCAATAAGCCGACTCCAATTGGACCATCATTTTTTTTCCCATGGCTTTTCTTTTTGGACTTCTCTTTTAACTAAACGAAACGATGAAATTAGATTTACTTTTTGTTTCGGCGTCAATTAGATTTCTAGTGAATCACTTTCTGGGAGAACAAAAACAAGAAATGGTGTGTGTGTATCGCATATATGTGAGATTTCAAAATAAATCTTACTATACTAGTCTAGTTATATCTTGGAATGATTTTTATATTCGTTGTGCCTCCTTCTCTTTTATTTTTCTGTTGTTTTGTGAATTACTAGAATTAACTTAAACTTAGGGAAAATACAAAACTTGGTTATAACTTATAAATATTGTAGTTTTAAAACTGTTCGATTATAGAAGAATATAAAGTATGTTCAGTTATATGGGAATTATTGGTTGGTTGAGGAAATGTCGGCTATCACAATTTTTGCATAATATATACTACAAGGCTTTTTTGGGTCGGGTTGATGTAAAGTTCGGGTCGGATCCAGATCTTCTGTGTTAAGCTCGAATTTATTGGTCGAACACTGACGTGTTTCCTAACGCTCTCCTAACTGGCCAGAAAGAGACACGGCTGGTGAAAAAGATAAACACGTGGCGATGTATTATTGCTAGAAAGATCCTCACGTGTGGCACGTGGCGAATATTCTGTTCATATTTCTCTTCCAATGGTTTTCTTCTCTTCAGCCAAATGAACTGAGCGATGGCTATGCCTTTGGAAATGGCGATGCATATGACGAAAACGGTGTGGTTTGCTCTGAGCGGCTGGATACACACCTGTTTGGCAATCGCCGACGAGATCGCCGGTTCACTCAGAAACCGAGAAATTGGTCCTTTCCATGTCGGATAATCGATTATACATTCTTCCCTGCGTTATTCTTTACCCAACCCTTTTTTTGTTGCCGGTGAGAATCGTCTCGAAATCACTCAAAAACCCCAAAAAATGAAGAGTTTGGGGTTTATAGAGGTCTATATAAGGTCATTGTTTGCTCGATTTAAAGTGTTGTTGATTTGTAATACGTCTCAAATTCAATATATGTGTGTTTCTGCTGATTTGAGAGAATAATGTGTGTCATAATGGATGCTTGCTTCTGGTTCTTTTTTCCTAAAATTAACTATTTCAAAGTGTGATCAATGAAATGTGATTTTCGACTACATTCACTGAGGTTCAGCTGGTTTTGGTTCAGATGCTTAAAGATTTAGAAGAGCAAATCTGATCAAAGATCATAATCTTGGTGATGGTATTCATGATATGATAGTAGACAACTGTTGTATAATGCGTTATGTCTGAGAAAATGGTCCAATTATGAGCAAATCATTGTAGAAGTAACTTTTTTTTTTTTGGGGTAAAAGCGAGAACTTACACAACTTGAAATATTCTTTAAACAAATTTAGCGCGTTGGGCCTCTTTCTTTACGGATAAGTTACCAAGCTTTCCTTCTTTTTGTACATAAAAGAAAATTAAATTTATTCTTTTGTGGTTTTGCCCATCTTGCTTTTGTTTATGATATTTCCTTTTCTTTATTTTATTTTAGTTATTATTTATTTGTTAGTAAAAGGCAAAGTACTAAAGGAATCGTCAATGAGTGTGCCTTGTGCAATCCAGTTTCGTGCTTATTCTCATATACCAGAAAGTACTAGTGTATAAGCTCAATGTATCTAGACAATAGTAAACTTAATTCCAACCTTTCACGTTGTAAGTGCTGGAATTTAAATACTGGTGTTTTGATTTGTTTATTTTAATACTCTACACATGTAGTTTGATTATTGTCTTTGTAATTGACAACCAAGAAATATCAGTCTTTACAGTTGATAAATACTTTCTGATCAGAGATCAAAACTTGTTAAACCAGAGTATATCACCTGTTTTTGTATTAGTTTACCAGGTTTTTTTTTGTTTGTTTAAAAGTAAATACTTAGGTCCCAAAAAAAAAAAAAAAAAAAAAAGAGTAAATACTTCGTTATTATTGGGTTTGAATATCAGTTGCTCTGTTCGAAAATATTTAATGTGGAAGTCTTTGGCTAGTTCAAATTTAGAAGTTTATGCAGTTTTTGAGGATCTTGACATAATAATTCTTGGTTTAATTATAATTAATTTCTGAAATCAAGCTCTAAAAATAAGGATCAAAACAGATACTTTCCATAATTATCCAATAAAATCAAAATTCGATATCGTCGAATCAACATCACCATCGTCTTCTTTAGTGTATTCACCATCTTCCACCTCAACTTACCTAGACAGCTCCTTTCCACCAGTCTTCTATCTCTCTCTCTCTCTCTGGCCTTCTCTTTTAATATTCTCCGACAAAAGATAAAGTACAACAAACCCAGAAAAGAGTGTAGAAACTACATTTCTTCTTCTTCTTCTTCTTCTTCTTCTTCTTCTTCTTTCCCCCTCTGCTTCGAAACCATGGGTTCCTCTGCTTCTAAAACTACTTCTTCTTCTACCTCGGCTTCGAATTCACCTCCGGAGACGAAATTCAACTCTCATATCACATCTTCGTCATCATCTAAGATGGTCCCGAGAGCATTTTCATTTCCGATGCCGTCGATTCATCATCCACCGGCTAAAAAGGGAGATACTCACCATTTCGTCTCCCTTACATCCACCACTTACGGTTCTCTTCTCCTCCCCGATCACGACGGAGCCTCCGATAGACAAACATTGCCTCATATCTCCGTTTCCGGGAAGAGCCACAAGAAGACGCCCGAAACAGAGGAGGCACGCGACTCGTTGTCTCCTGACTCAGTGATTAACACATGGGAGCTCATGAACGGCCTCGACGACGAATCGGATTCCGATACAAGTAAGCGTGATTCCTCCGTAAAGTTTGATTCTTTTTCTAAACCCATCGCGAATCGAGACGTTGGTAGTAATGGGTCTGCGTTGAAATTGGACGAATCTTACGAATTTGTGAAAATCGAAAATGATGAAGAAGAAGATTGGAGATCACTGCCTTTCAAACCTAAGCAGCCTCTGTGGAAACATATGTCTGAAGAAACATTTCTTTCTGATTTAGATCCTAATATCATCTCGTCTTACAAAAGAGCTCTGTCCTCCAGACAACTAGGCAAAAACAGTATCAATGGCCACTCAAATCACTCTGTTTTAATCAGTCTACCAGAATCTGTATCTTCGAGTCCACTTAGTTCTCAGGCTTTGGAAGACCAAGAGAAACCAAGATTGCCTGAAACAGAAGACCAGAACAAGAACAAGATAGTATTGTACTTCACTAGCCTCAGGGGGATTCGAAAAACTTATGAGGATTGCTGTTGCGTTAGAACTATATTGAGAGGGTTTCAGGTTGCGGTAGAGGAGCGTGATATCTCAATGGACTCTAATTACAGAAAAGAGCTTCAGAATTCAATCGGCCTAGAGAAACCGGTTTGTTTGCCTCAGGTGTTTATAAAAGGCATCCACATTGGTGGAATTGAAGAGATCAAGAAACTCAACGATGGAGGCGAATTGGGAGAGATGTTAAAAGAGTTTCCTGCTTGTGAATCCATGGGAGCCTGCGAAAGCTGCGGGGATGCAAGGTTTGTGCCGTGTACTAATTGTGGTGGTAGTACTAAAGTGTTTGAGGAGCTAGAAGATGGGTTTAAGAGATGCAATGGATGTAATGAGAATGGATTGGTACGTTGTAACAAGTGTTGTCTTTAGTTGTTGGATTCGTTTGCTTAATGTTGTTGTGAAGGGAAGAAGAAGAAGAATTTAGATACATACTTTTGACTTAATATATGTTTGGTTGGTTGTGTTCTTTGAATGACTTTGTTGTTTGTTTTTCTTCTTGTATATTGAAGTGGCTTAAGGCTTAAAGCTTTAGTTGTTTCTTCACGTTAGTGTTTGTATTTACATTTACATGTTATAAAACGATGTTATTTTTTCTCAAACAAATCTTTTTTCCTTAATAGTTTCTATTTGTTAATTGTAACGAAAATATTCAAAACATAACTAAGAATATTTTGTTTCCTTAAGGAAAAAAGTTATTTTTCAGATAGATATGCAAACAAACAAATTACTGTTTGTTGTTTTGGCATTTTGAGCTTTTTATAAGACTTGACACTTGAGACAAGATTTTGTGTTGGGTTTCCCAAAACCAGTGCTACTGAAAAAACACTAAAGTTACAGCACAATCGCTTTTGACTACCGTCACCTGCCTGCTCATTGGCTAACGTCAAAGTCTGTTAAGAACTTCATTCGCTGTCACCGTTACAATGTCACCGGCAAATTGATAACAAATATTATTTACCTTGTCGTCTTCAATCCTCTCTCAGTCTAGTCGAGCTTCATTTGCTTCCCTGAGAGAGTGACGATGGAGCAGGGGAAAGGTAAGAAGATAGCGGTTGAAAAATCAAGTGTAGAGAGTCACAAATATTACCTGGCGCGTCGAACCACCATGGAGATGCTCAGAGACAGAGGATATGAGGTCTCAGACGAAGACATTAACCTCTCCCTCCAAGATTTCCGAGCGCTCTACGGCGAACGTCCAGACGTAGATCAACTCCGTATCTCCGCCCAACATCGCTCCGATTCTTTGAAAAAGGTATTCTCTGCATGTTAATTTTTTTTCTGCCAAGATTAAGAAGACATTGTCTTTTCTGGCAAAAAAGAATCTAACATGTAAAACGTAATTAGAGATCTCTGACAAGAATGTTGAAAATAAATGGTTCGACTCATTAAGTTATTTGGTTATTTAACTAAAAGAGAAAGAAAAAAAAAAACAGTTTGGTAAGACAAGAATGGTTAGGTGGTTGAGTTAGTTAGCTAGTTAATTAAAGTGTAATAACCATGTATATATAAGCTAAACAATGAACACTTGTTCCTACCCAAAAAAAACAAAAAAAACAATGAACACTTGTAAGTTGTAAGGTTAAGAGTTTTAATATACATTATTGATTTTTCTCATTCTTCCTGCACTTGACCTAGCTTCTCTGTTTCCTTGAAAAGTCTTATCTTTGTTTGTTGTTGTCACTGAATTGACAAGCACAAAGCAATTTCTCTGTTTTGACGTTCAGATCGCAGTTGTATTTTGCGGAAGTGGTATGGTTAAAGTTAATGAAATACGCGGCATTGCAGTAGATGTACTTAACCGAGAAAGTATAACCGGACTGATATTGGTTCTGCAAAATCATATAACAAATCAAGCTCTAAAAGCCGTTGAACTTTTCTCGTTCAAGGTCGAGCTATTTCAGGTATATCTTTTATCTTTATCCTGAATACCATCTTAGATTATATGAGTTGCTTCGACTTAATTTTCAGTAGGTTCATAACATATTGGTTGCTGCTTCTTGTGTTGTTAGATAACCGATTTGCTGGTTAATGTAACCAAGCATGTCTTGAGGCCAAAACATCAGGTTCTGAATGATAAAGAGAAGGAATCACTTCTCAAGAAGTTCAGTATCGAGGAGAAACAAGTAAAAGCATGCAAGTTTGTGTATTTGGATCATTTACTAGGAACTTTAAGCTAAATAGTGTTTTTTGTTTCCCTTTTGTTAGCTTCCTGTGTTATCGAAGAACGACGTGATTGTGCGATACTATGGACTAGAGAAAGGGCAAGTTGTCAAGGTCACATACAAAGGCGAGCTCAGTGAATCGCATGTTACATACCGATGCGTTTCGTAATCTCGTTGTGTTTGTATTTTTAGCTCTTTTCGTGTGTAGCAAACTAGCAATCATGTCTTGATGTAAACTTTGTGTGTTTCTTTGTGATAAATAAATGAAACAAGTTTGATAATAATTAGTGTGTCGTTCATATAGATGATATACACAACTCTGCATAAGCCTTTTTTTTTACAATGTTCAATAACAATATAACATAACATAGGAAAGTTTGGTCAAAGCAATAGTCAAACTATGGAGGATGGTCGAATCTGGCGGATTCATGTTTGACCCATGTGTTGAATTTCTCGGCTTCACGGCCAAGTCTTTGCTCCTCCAGCCTCACCGCTTTAAGCTGATGCTCTTGCTCCTTCACGGAGAAGGTACTTGTGTCCGATAGAAAGTTTTCACCGCCGTTTTGCCAGCTCCGGTCACCGATGTTGCCGGTTGTAGTTTCGATGGTATTTGGATGGCGAGAACAGCACAAGCTTGAGCCCATGTGGGTCAAAGTGAAATCTTTGGTGGAAAGTATAAAATTTAGATAGGAAAAGAAAGAAGGAAAATTGTGCTGAAGATGGAAAATTCAAGAACATATGAGAGACAGAGGGGTTGGTTTAGTGTTGGACCAAAATATGTGATTGGCTAATTTCTAAAAAAATTAGTGGTTTGAATAAAGTTTTATAAATTGCTTTATTTTTATAAAAATTGGATACGGTAGTATGACATCTATAATAAAACAAAACCTGACCAAAAAAGACACATAGAAAAACCTTGTCAAGTGTCGACAACACCAAAACACAAAAAAAAAAAAAAAAAAAGTTGAGGTAAGTATTAAATCATCAAAGTATTATGATATTTTGGGTGATTGATAACATGCAGAATCGTATAATAACATATTTTTGTTCAATCGTGATTCCACATAAATGTTACTAAATTCCGAAAAAAAATTCGTCATTTTACCATTTTCAAATTTCAACAGATGAATATAAGTAATTTTTATTTCCAATCGTTTTCGTCTTTTTAATTGAACATTGAACTCAAAACTAATTAAGTTTGCAACAAAAAAAGAAAGAAAATAAAAATAAAAATGTATTAAATTAACATTAAATTTAGGACTAATAATGTATTAAATTATAGGTTCTGATTCAGAACCTAAAATTGTATGACAAAAAAAAAGGAGTTGTTTGATTGATCTGATGTAGCCCACATATAAATTTGGGGGATCGTCTAATATGGATAACTTTTTCTACATTTTTTGGTTAATGGTGAAATTGGACGAGCATTGTGTTAACTTTGTGATTTTTGATAAACTTTACTGTTAAATTCGAAAATCCGCCAATAGCAACGCTCCTTGACACAGACTATCTCCCTTTCCCAAAAATTGGAAATTTTAGGTTTTCAAAAAACGCGATCGCATCGCCTAAATCACCCGAAATTTTCAAATTTTGGAAGTGATTTATTCCTGCTTTGATTTCAATTGCTTTCTTCTTCATTTGATCCGAAACAGTGTGAACTCAGACACCATTCTTTCCGAGAGACAATGAGCGACGTCACCGGTGATCTCGCGGCAGTGAACGAAACCAAAGGCGGTTCTGACGCCGCCCGGATCTCGGAGGTGAAGGCGTGGCTTACCTCTCAGTTCGAAGCCGCCGGCAAAGAAGCACCCAGTTTTGAGTACACTCATCGAAGCATTGCCCATTTGTATAATCTCGCCACCGCCTCTCAAGCCAAATCGCAGGCTGCAAGCATTGTCGCCAATGATTTTCGTCTAAAGGCTTCCGAATATCGTGCTCAAGGTACCTCCTTTGAATCCCATTAGCCCCTAATTTGCTCGCTTTGCTTCTTCGAAATATGAAAACTTGTTTTGGGTAACATCAGCTCCTCATCTGTTACTATATGCTATTCTTGTTCTTGATTGAGTTATTATCTCTATGATTTGAAACAAAAGTGGTTTTTTTTTTGGGAAACTATGTTTATTGGCTCTGTGTGTGTGTTTTAAGATCTCTGGGTGGATTTGTTGATGTAGCGGCTAGGATTAGAGAGATATTGGAGAGTGCGGGAATGGCACAAGAGAGCTTACCGTCAAATCTGGTCTCTTCAGCTCAAGTTCTTGCAAATGTGGCAAATTTATTGAACATAAGAGACACTGAGCTGAGCAGGTGAGTTCACTGTTAGCTCTTTTAGAAGATGTGTTATTATCTTGAGATGTGAAACTGATGTAGACAACATTGTGTTTAGTTTCCTTGTTGCAATGGGAGACATTTCTCTGAGGAAGACTGGAGTGGAGGAGAAAAGGGCTAAGGCACAAAAGGAGTCCAATGTTCTTCTTGATTATACAAGGAAAGCCATACAGAGGCTTACGTATCTAAAGAAGTAAGATTCGTGGTGAAGACAGAATTAGAGTTAACGTTAAACTTGATTGATCTCGCCGGAGTTCAAAGCTTTCTTAATTTTTAGGAAAAATTTTCCCTTGGTAAAAAACTTATATTAGTTTTATCTTTGTGAGCTTTTACAGAATCCTTGCGCAGCTAGAAGACGATGTAGTCCCTTGTGAATCACGGATGGAAAATTGGAAAACAAATTTGGAAGTAATGGCAATCAAGGAGCAACAGTACATAAAACAGTATAAGGATTATGAGGTTGATCTCGTACACAAAGCAATGCCTTCTTTTTTCAGTTTTCACATACTCCTTTGGTTATAGGTAAACTGAACTGAGAATCAAATACCTTTATGTAGAACAAACTTTTAGAAAGCTGAAGCAGGGGGATTAGCAAAGGTAGAATGCTAGTAATTCGAAGATCGGATTCCAGGGCTAAAGTTATTTTGAGTTTGTAATATCATAAATAGACACTCTGATAAAGATGGTGGATCTTATAAGAACTGCAGGGGGATTAGCAAAGGTAGAATGCTAATAATTCAAAGATTGGATTCCAGAGATAAAGTTATTTTGAGTTTGTAATATCATAAATAGACACTCTGATAAAGATGGTGGGTCTTATAAGAACTGCAGGGGGATTAGCAAAGGTAGAATGCTAATAATTCAAAGATTGGATTCCAGAGATAAAGTTATTTTGAGTTTGTAATATCATAAATAGACACTCTGATAAAGATGGTAGATCGTATAAGAACTGCAGTGATGATGCTCGCTAGCATAGTATCATTATTGTTTGCAGGAAAAAAATTGAATTTTTGGATGCTAATCTCCTTCTAGTGGTTTATTGTTATTATTTAGAGAATTTGGCCAATTTGAAAAATCTGCCAGAGTCAAAACCAATGGTTGCTGATCATTATTTTATTATGTATATTCTGGACAGCAGAGGTTGCTCAACCGTGTTGGCTACACTCCCAAGATCAGCCACAAGGAGCTGGTAGAGATGGCAGAGCACCGGAAGGAATTAGAGAAGATGACAAAGCCCGTCCTTGATACTCTAAGAAGCTACCAGGACTTACCTCCGGTAATCTTCATCTCTGATTCTCCAAGCCTTGACTAAACAAACTCATTGATCTGCATTATCAATCTCCTCTTTGTTATTGGTCATTGGTAGTCCCGGTTCACAGTAGATTGCTATGTCATTTCTTAAAACAGGACAAAGCTCTGGCTGCTCTAGCAATCGAAGACAAGAAAAGACAGTTTACAGCTGCGGAAAAGTATCTAGAAGAAGTACTACAGTCAGCCCTTGAAACAAGCGATGAGTGATTTCAATGAAAATGAAACCAAAAACTATTGTGTTTTGGGTATAAATGAGCAACTGCATATCTGTATTGTGTTTGCTACCAAATAGCGGAGCAGAAGATAAGAGTTTTTTGAGATGGTAAGGCATTGCTATGTAACCTTACCCTTTTATTCTCATTATTTTGATATCTGAAGCTGAAAGAAGAAGTAGTGCAACAACAATCTTCTTAAATGCAACTACCTTAGTTTGATGATCATAACTAGTCACACCTGAGAAAAATGTACACAAGACTAACAGAAATTCAAAAAACGAGAGAAAAGCGAACCTACAGTGACATGGTGTCTCGTAAGTTGTAACACAGTGACATGGTATCTGGTAAGTGGCAACAACGGAGAGTGAAACCAAGTAGCAACGGAGAGAAGAAAGAGAGTGAAGCTGCAAAGGAAGAGTTTCAAACTCTAGGTTCCAAATCCTCAACTTGGTTGAGCTCTCTGTAGTTATCATTTTAGCTTTGAGTTGTTCCAAACGGGCATTAACTTGGGTAAGAATATCAATTTGAAGTGAGGATAGTAGTGAATTGACACCTTGCAGTTCACTGACGCTCATTCTCTGCACTCTGGTTTTCTAATACTCAATCACATGTTTCAACCTAATACCATCAGCAATCCATTTGGTCTGGTCAAGTTGTTTTAAAACTAGAGCATCAACTTTTTGGCTCGCTTCTTTAGTGTCGTCTCCGTTCTCTCCTTGATCATCTTCATACTCATAGCTTTCATCCCCAGCCAGAATAATGTTGGCGTATTTGACTTTTTTCTCAATGCTGCAACAGTGAATAGAAAGACAGCATTTACTTAGAAGAGTTAGGAAAAATTTCTGTATATTCCATTAAACAAACGTCTGTAGTATATCCTAAACTAGCAAATCAAAGGAGCTCTATCTATATTCAGCAATCACAATCTAAAAAAAGATCATCCAACATGTAGAATTTGTTTGCAGTTACGGTCTCTATCGTCAATATCTTAACAAGGCAATCTACAAAGGATGTTACGAATTCGTTTGCAGTTACGAGGTCTCTCAACTCCAAACTAGAACTCGTTTGGAAACTATCCGATCTCTAGATGACCTAGAATTCGTTTGGAGCCACCATCCCATATTTATGTCGTTTCTTGCATTGTTTTGTTGCTTCGGATTAAACAAAGGCTTTTTTCATGGAACAAAAAAAGATTTGTTGTAAATTATCTTCGCATTGTTTTTATAAGCAAACTGATGCAACCTTTTTAAGCATTGTTACAGTCTTACAGATATGTTTTAATGAAATATTACACCAAAATTTGTTGAGCAAAAGGGACTGAGTATGTCAGTTGCGTTTTCAGTTCATTGTTTTATCTCTCATATTAGATGCGTTGATCTATCTTGAAAATTGAAACCTACATTGTTTTTGAACATAGAAGAGAACCTTTGAGATGCAATGGAAATATCTATATACTCCTTTTGCTTGCCAATCACGACTTTTCTTTATCACATAACTATTATCTTGGAGACGTTACAAAAAAAAAAAAAAAACTATTATCTTGGCTTTTTCTTCATCAAACATAAGTATAGGGGTAGTTTTGTGAAGATCTCCAAAACAAAGGTCCTTATTACAATTTCAAACTAAAGATTTTTATTTATTTTTTTGTCCCTCTTTCTCGTCACTATTTAACAATTAAGAAGAGAAGAGAAACGAAGTCGGCATTTTCAACGGTAAATTAGATCGGCTCAATTCAATCAATGGGTTCAAAAATCGGAAATTTCTTCGACTCCGTTGGTTCCTTCTTCACCGGCGGCGATAAAATCCCATGGTGCGAGCGTGATGTCATCGTTGTAAGTTTCTTCTTTCCAATATTTCCCTCTTTTTAGCCTTTTTTTTTTTTTTTTTTCTGCCTGTAGTTTGATTACAAAAAAACAATCGTATAAGCAAAACAAAATCGATCACCAGCAATTCTTCGATTGCTCCAGATGTTTTCTTTGGTTATTCGTATGAAATTTCTGGGATTTCTGAAAAAAATGGTTTGATTTCTCTATGATTGCTCGTCCTTAGATCATTTCTTTTATTCGGGAGATTCTGAAATGAGCTCCAAAATTTTCATGAATTGTGTAAATAGTTACTAGAATCCTAAGTCAAACTTTGTAACCAACGTTCGAATATACTCATCAGAGATTCAGAAGTCAAAAGCAATTTTTTTCATGGAATTTGATTTATTTGCATAACTTGGATTATCAGTCAAAGCATGATCTGTGTTAACCAAATATCTTTAGCTTAATGGCTTTATGTCAGATAGCTTCATGTCTTTCCAATGTTCTTGCTTATACACCAAGTAATCCTCTAATGCTTGCTTTTAGGGATGTGAGAAAGAGGTTAAGGAAGCCACTGATGGTGACTCTGAAGACCAAAAGAAAGAGAGCATAATGCGATTATCATGGGCTCTTGTTCATTCTCGTCAAGCTGAAGATATCCACCGTGGAATTGCCATGCTTGAAGGTATAGTCTTTTACATTGAAATGCAAATCAAATGTGAGCTAGAATTTGACCAACCCTTTTGGTTGTTTCAGCTTCTCTAGCAACCAGTAGCCCTCCTTTGCAAGATCGTGAGAAGCTTTATCTTCTTGCTGTTGGATATTACCGGACTGGGGAATACTCTAAGAGCAGGCAGCTCGTGGAACGTTGTATCGAGGTTTCATACTCTTTTTTCCACAACTTGATTAATTGTTATCTCTACTTCTTACTCTTTTAATGGTTGGTTTCCATAGATTCAACCTGATTGGAGGCAAGCTTTGGTCTTAAAGAAAATCATTGAAGACAAAATCGCAAAGGGTAATTGAAATTGAAACCCATTTTTAATCCCTTTTCACTAATCTGAACAATGATCTGTTCTAAAACTTTGTTGGTCCTTATTTTTTTTGAAAATTTTGTTGGTCCTTATTGCAGATGGTGTTATTGGGATAGGCATCACGGCTACAGCCGTTGGCCTCATTGCTGGTGGAATCGCTGCAGCTTTGGCTCGCAAGAAATGACATGCTTCCTCTATTGTTCTGTGTGCATACAACACGATGCTTTCATATAAGTTTTGTTTTTTTCAGCTTTGAATTGGATTTTTAATCTGCTTACATATCTTTCATATTAATTGTTACCTTATTTTATATTCTCTGTTCCCCTCATACATATATATATATATATATAACACAATATGTTGTGGACTATAATATCTAACTATATAGTAAACAATGATAATGCAAATTATTTGAAGATGTCATAATTGATTTTATGCTATTATTATATTATTATTATGGGAATTTTGTGGATTAATTAAAAAATTAAATAGTTTATATAAAATTACAAATTATAAAAAATAAAATAAAAATTCACAAAAGCTAGAGATTAGCTTTTCAATCATACTGCAAATGGTTAAATTTCTGTTTAGTTTTAATTTTCTGGAAATTACATTTTCAAGTGTTATCTCGCATGTTCATCTTGCTGGCTAAGTATATAGACATTGAACATGCAAAAAAATGATTTTTGGGGGGAAAAATAATGCAGCCAAAAGACATTTTTATTTGCGATGAAAGCGAGGTATGAAACGAACACTGACCGAAGACACTAACTGGATCGGATTTGATTGGGCTCTACATTGTAGATGTGACATTGACACTCCCATAAATATTGGCTTTTCTACTTTGTATTTTTATGTTTTAATTTTCTTATATATTTGTGTGTATATATATATATATGTATGTTGTAGTCTGTGTATTTTTGTATGATCAAAGGTGCTTCCTCATATAATGTCCCAATCTCGTTGCGTTAATCTTTACACGACAATAGATTTGATGTTTCAAATTTTAAGTTAGACATGAAAAACCCATTGCTTCCATTCTAAGTTTACCAATCAATTCATACTCTCATTATTAAAGTTCTTAATTCTTTTCTTTTTTGTTCCCCATATATATTAGTCTCTAACTTATTTTGTTAAAACCTGATTTTTTTTTTCCACTATAACTTATATATATATATATATATATATATATATCTAATTTTGTTTTAGCTGCAAGAAAAAAAAACTTATTTTTAATTTGTAGCTTATTATGTAATTTAAAAATAAATTATTGGAAAACCAATAAGATTGGCTCAACCGAATAAAATCCCAAAATTTTCGAAAAAAATTAAGTTCGAACCTCCCATCATAACATTGCAGACATAAAATAAAAGAAGTTATGCTGATATCTTTCATATCTCAACTTTTCTTTTGGTATCGATAACATTGTTTCGTTAACAACGATTTATAAAATCGCTTCGTTAACAGCGATGTTTTCTAATAATTTGATTTTTCTTTTTATTTATTTTTTGATAAATTGCTTATATATTTTCTTGTTAATGTTGTTTCTAATACTTATTATTTTTTCGACCAACGCGTCCGAAATAAGATAGAGGTGATATTTTCTCATATAATTGCACACCGTCTCATACGGTGATAGATAATCAGCCACATAATAAATATTTAGAAACTATCAAAACTTTTAATGGGTAAGAAAAAGAAGGATATATTTGTGTTGTGATATAATAAATAATAGGGACTACATCTGTATACCCGATAAGACATTGCTGTTGCAAATACATACAAAAACTTCAATTAAAAGACAGTTCTCGAATCGCGAATAAAACAAAAAATCATGTAAAACTATTATTGTGTAAGGTTTTAACATTTCGAATATAAATTTCTCAACAAGACAAAATATGTTCTTCTTTCTTTATTTCTTTTTAAACCTGGAGGGTCTCAGCCATAACATATACTATTGTATTATTAACTCTCTTTTTTGACACCAGTAACTTCTGTGAATTCGGCTTAATAAATTTGAATTGCCTACAATATATTTTCCTAACATACGCACGAGACCATGAACTAGTAAGAAATTAGGGTATAAAGGTAAGGACCTAATTGATGGCAAAATAAATCAAATGATTAACTAATACAACTCTCGAGCAACTAAATTAAAGAAACCTAAGTCTTTAATTATATAATGCATGATCATAAATTCCCCATGCCCCTCTTCTTAATCTCCTTATATGTCCTCATTTCCATATACAAAAATATATATAGAGATATAAGAACTAATAAATAAATATATAATTTGAGTCTTAATGGTTGAGATATCATAGAGACTAATATTAGAGAACTAGTAGTGATGTTGATGATGGTGATGATACATAGTAGATGGGTCATGATGATGATGCCGACTCATACCTTCCCTCTGACTGTTATGGTCATCTCCTTGATCCCGACCCGGACCCATCTGACCCGTACCTGCTCCAAGATTGAGATAAACCAATCTTGAATCCAAATTGTTATTACTCCCTCCACTGCTTCCACTATTGTGCTCCTCATTCACATGAGGGTAAATGGCGTTGTTGTTATCATTATTGTGATTGTTGCTATTGTTTCCTTCTTCTCGAGATATCACCATTGCAGCGGATTGAACAAGCTCGAGGCAAAGTCTGAGCTTGTTAGGTTCAATATGAGTCAATCCAGGAACTGCCCCCTTGAACAAGAAATCCGAAGTTAATGTTCTAAGGATATCAAGAGGAGTGATTCCACCGACCGTCCGTACATTTGGATCGGCGTGGTGGTCTAACAAAACAGCCACCATGTCGGGAGAGACCATCTCAGCCGCTATGTGCAACGGTGTTTTCCCAGCGGGCCCTGCCGGGTAATTAACATCAGCTGCTCCGAGTTCAAGCAAAGCCTTAACAACTTCTCTACTACAGCTTTCAACAGCGTAATGCAATGCTAATGACTCATCAAGATTGAGTCCTTCTCCCATAACCATCAGCTTCACAAGCTCCACGTCTGATGAATCCAAAGCTCGTCTCATCCTTCTAATCTTTTGATCTTCAAGGTCTTGAGCGACGGTGAGATCATGATGGTGGTTGTGAGGCATTAGAGAACGGCGAGCTATTGAAGATTTGAGACGAAGCTCTTCGATCTTGGCAACGACATCAATGGGGAGATGTTTGGCAAGAATCTCCGGTGGGAGACCAGATTTAGCGACTAAGTGAGAGCAAGTGGTCCATAATTGATGCATGTCTTGCTTCCTTGATGCTATTAACACTTTCATCACATCTTCTATTGAGGCTTTTTCTACCATGCTTGCCAATTGTTTCTGCCAATCATGCAAACAGTTGATTTGATAAGTAATGTAATTAATATAAATCCAAAGAACCGACGTTTTTTTTTTTCTGCAAGTGGGTTTAATTTCCTTTTTTAGGTTATGATTTTCTTTCTATTAATTCATTTTCTTGTCATATCAGATGGATCTTTTGATTGTGGAGTAGGTTTTATTCCTCATCTATAGATTATTATCTAAACCCAAATGAGGAAATTTGAGGAATTAAATAGTGGAATTGGATAAGAAATTAAAACCAAAAAATGAGTAGATCCCAACTACATAACATAGCTCTTAAAAGTTTCTACTTTTAGGAAAATTCTCGTCCGTGCAACAAAGCCACCCGTCTTCTTCTTTCGGAAAATTTATCCGAGGAAGATGGTTTCAACGCAAGAAACTTGCGCTCATTTACACATGAAATCAAGACAATAAAAAAAAGAAATTTTAACACATATAGATATATACGTACGTGTTACGTACTCGTATATATAATAAATCCACAGAATTTTGAAATTTAACAAATTTAAGCCAAACCCTTGAAAGCAAAAAAAAAATAAAAACGAATCAAAAGGGTTTCGTAATTTCACCAAAGTTAAACCAAAACCATGAAAGAAAACAATTAAATTAAAAAGGGTTTAGTGATTTAACAAAATTAAGCCAAACCGTCCATAAAAGAAAACAATCGCAAATTAAGAAGCAGAACAAAAAAAAAGAAAGAGTTTTGGTAATAAATTATCAGTTTTGTTTCCATAAAGATGTGCATGGAGAAGTAAGTTGAGTAAAGGCAGAGAGAGTGAGAAGAGAGAACCTGAGTGAGCAATGCGAGCTGCTCGACGCCGAAGTAACGAGAGGCGGCGAGAGTATCAAGAGCAAGATCAACGGCGGCTGAGCAATGCGTATGCCAACATCCTCTCTCGCCACAATTGGGTCTCGGCTCGTGTTTTTGCGGCACGATCGAGACTTGTCCGCTATAAAGAAACTGAAGCATCAGTAGAAACACCTCGTATCCAACTGAGTTCACAGGTATGACTCCAGCTGGGGCCGTGGAGCCTCTTGTTGGGCTAGCGGGTACGGACCCATGTCGGGTCGGGTCTATGCTTGTGACAGGTTGTGGTGTGTCGGTCCCACAGAAGAATTTGCGGAAGAAAAGGCTCCGAGCGGCGAGGATACAACGGTGGGCGTGGACTAAACGACCTTCCACGCTGAAAGTCACGTCCGAGAAAGCTTGACCGTTGATTAGAAGGTTTAGGAAATCCAACGATAGAGATCTCAATGATTCTTCAAGGCTGCTCATCTTTATAAAAAAGTTCAAAAAAAAAAAAAAAAAAAATTGGTTCTTGAATTCTCTCTAGAACAAAGCTAGGGTTTAGCAAGGAGTCTTGGACAGGGAAAAAAAATAGGGTTGCCTCCTTTGTTTGATTTGATTGGCTAGTAAAGGATGAAGTTAAGAATTGTTAGTTTTTTTCGAAAAAGGAAAACAATTTTTCCGGGAGAAAATAAAGCTTATGGTTTGATCCTTTGATGCTTCTTTGCCCCTCCCTGAGAGAAAAAAGAAAGAGAAGAGAGGAAGAGGGAGAGAGAAGGATTCTTTATTGCTTTGTGGTGTTAGATATTTTTTGGCCTGATAAGAGAGAGAGAGAGAGATTTGAATGGATGAACCGGGAGGCTCAGATATTTAAACTAAGATGGTAAAAATTATTAACTGTTTTGTCGTATTGTTGATTATAAAATTGCTAAAAAGTATTAATCAATGAAAATTTAGTGATTTGGTTACTAAAATGGGAAAATAATTATTAAGAAGAAAAAGAATACAAAGGTGGGCCAAATCTATATATGGAATAATTAGATTAAATAATTTTAAATTAGAGAATTATAATAAGGAGAAAGTGTTAATAAATCCCTACTAATAAACATCATTAGCACCTGAGTAATCAAAAATCCCACAAAATTCTCATCAAACATTAAATTTCCAAAACGAGACGTATGTATGTATTGAGTATAGATAATAGATAATATAATAAAACCAAGATCCTCGGCAATTGTCTTTTTGGCTTTGATACAGAACATGTGAAAGCCTGAACAACACCATGGATACATACATATGTATGTATATGTAAGGATGTGTGCATGGGATAAAATGGTAAAATTGAGAGGAAGGTGATGGATAAGAACATAGGCCTAATTAAGTTAAAAGACAGAAGGAGTGAAATAAATTTCATAACTGTAGTGAAATCTGATTTGATGGTTTTCTGTTTGACCGTTGGACCAATCCTCACCATCCTCCTTTTCCCCTCTTTACTTTTTCTTTTTCTTAATTATAACTTTTTTGGTTAAGTGTTGAATTTTTCCAATCCGGGAAATATCATTTTTTTTACTAATAATCTACAAGGACAAACCCTGGAAGCTACCATTGTTGTGAATACAAAAAATGCTATGTAAACTTAATAAATGGCTGATACAAGAACAATTTCATAAATTTAATGTAGGGCACTTGCCCCACTCCCATGCAAGATAACATATACTGTATTTAATAAATAAATAGAAATTACACCAAATGGTAACAACAATCAAAATAATAACTACCTAAGGAATTATAAATGGTAATAATATTTCCAAACTACAATATGGTTTGAATGGTTTTATCCTCTGTAGTGTAATTCATCGTAGAACCCGTAAATTTTTGTTTTTTTATATCATGCTATCTTTTTAATGTTGATACATCTTATTCATTAAATTTACTTATATTTTTTTATTACATAAATGTGTGATATTCATTTGTTTGAATTTACATTATTATTGCTATATTTTATTTTTTTCTGCTTTACATTATTTTTTAATTTGCTAAATATTATTATATTAGATCCGTAGGCAAAATATTAAATGAATACATATATATTTAAAATATACAATTAATATGATCACGTGCTAATAATCAAAATGATAAATCTTCAATTATAAATATGGCTGTGTAGGCACGTTACTCTAATGGCCTTTCTTATAAACATGAAACTTCGTCGATGTATTTATTAAGAAACAAAAATATACTTACTATTACTCGTGGAAAATACCAACAATTAAATCAATCAGGTAGAGAAGAGAATGAAATTAATGTGAGACATCCAACCAGAGAAGTCAAGACGTGGCTCTGATAATGGCACAGTCGTGGTCCGAACCCATATATTCACCAGTTCAGAAAGCTGTATTTTACTAGTTGGACCAATCAATTAAATTCCTTCTATTTTAACAACAAAATCATTAATTTCATTTTTCTCAAAAGAAATTACACATGGCTGGGAGAGAGTGTGAAGGACATGGAGAAGCGTGTCGGCCGGATCGATAGGGTCCCTCGTTATTTCAAAAAAAATTATCTTAACAAATCAAATTTCATATGAGCACACCAGTATTAAAATTATGTTGATCGATACACTAAGAAAACGGAAATTTATTATGTTCTTGTTAAAAATGTAATATATTGAGAAAGCTACATATATATATATATGTATATATACATATGTTAACATATTGGTTATTTTTTTTAATTTTAGAGGTAATGAAAAAGATGATGGAATGATTTTTTTTTCTTGTACGAACCGGTTTTTTTTTTGTATATCTTAATTATCTACGTCGTTGGCGCGCACGTGCGAGAGGATATTTATCTTTCACGTTCATTTTAATTTTGGAAACAAATATTAAAATTGAGTTATTTCTCTCTTTGTTTGGTAATTTAGGGGTAAAAGGAAAGTGAGAAAAATAAGAGAAAAAAGAATGACAACACAGAAGGGCACTGACAGTCGTATGATAAGGAAGTGGTTCGATTTGACGTTTGACTTGTCTTTTCATCCTCTCTCTTCTCTTTATTTATACATTTTCCTTTTCTTTTTTTTTTTCTTCAACCCGCCTTACATCAAAACGTAGTATTTTTTTGTCAACATGGTCTTTTTTTTGTTGTCTTTTTTTTTTTAACTCAATGAAATGATTCTTATGCACATCGAAATGTTCTATTTCTCCGCTTTTTGGTTTCTTTTTCCGGACATTCCATTAACATCTTATATATGTATATAGGCGAAACACATCATCGTCGTTACTAGCCAAGTTTGCGTTAAGTCTTGTGTTTTGAGTTTCCCAACTCGTCTTAGGAGAATCATGATATTCATAAATGGTCATTCACACTTCACAGTATTACTAGCTATGAGTATTACAATTAAAAAAATAAAACTAATGTATATGTAAGAGAGTGTGGATACTGGTTCTCTCAAAACCTAATGCTAATTGACATTTTTTAGTATGAACTAAAAAAATACCAAATTTTTTAGTATAGTTTAAAATATTAAATTATACCACATTTGTTCGGGGTGAATTTACGTATAGGCATAAGACGATATGATTGTTATAACTTATATCTATGTGTTCTTTATTATCATTAAACAGTGATCTAAACTAGAAGTCTAGAACTTAAGAATAGTTTGGGAAGAAATCATAAGTAATTTTATTTTATACCTGATTTTGTTTATTTATTTTATTTTGAAACATATAATTGATGGTAATTGGTAAAATATTGGGTTGTCATCTCAATTAGTTACCAAGGAGTAAATGGGAAAGCGGGTCCTGGTTTGACGGGATCCTAAAGTTTTTGCTACTTACTATTTGTATTTAGTATTTACCCTCTCCGTTTCTTCTCTTTACACTATATTCTTCTTTTTTTCCATATCATTCATTTTATTCATTCCTTTTTAATATTTCTAGGAAAATTGATTTTTCTGTCAAATATATATGTTCAATGGAAATTTTCTTATTGATGTGTTAATTAGTTTGATTTTGAAATTTACAACGAAAGTAAAATAGTAAGAATATCAGGACACCTAACATATATTTTGTATTGGTGTGATTGGAGTGTGACGAGTCTCTACACCCAAATTTAAATATATACTAATAATGCTTCTTTAAGAACAAAAAAATGTGGTAGAAAATTATACCTCCAGTAATACTAAATTAGGAACTAGAGACAGAAGAAAACTCCAAAGATCAAAAGAATGAGCCTAATTAGGATTAGTCTTTAATATATGTTAGAGATCATTTTAGGATATTTCTCTTCGATTGACCCGACCGACAATGCCACCTATATCTAATTTTAAAAAACTTTATTACATCTTTAGTTAGTATATGAAATTGGAATTTTTTCAAGTGTACTCATTAATTCTATAAATTAAATTATCTTCGATATATTGATGCATATGGATGCGGGTGACTACGCAAAACAAGTAACAAACAACTTTATGATCAATGAGCATGTTTACAATAACAATAATTAATCCAAACATAGTCTAATTAACAATTGAATGACACCCGCAATTTGTATTTTTTATATTCTATATATGCCACTTTCTGAAAACTTTGAAAACTACTTAATTTATTCCCCAATCCCTTTTTATTCACCTTTCTCTTTTCTTATCATAAGAAATTATTTTTCTGGCATTTGCTTGCTTTTTGTTTTCCATAGCCCGACAACATTAATTTTTTTAATATATTACAAGATTAAGGGAAAAGTTAAAAAGATGCCACCTAAAGACTTATATATTAAATAATTAAAATTGGTACGTGGACAAATATTGATCACTACATTTCTAAACCACTTAATTATCATCCAACGCTTACATTCAATTTTTTTTTTTCTGGAAACACCAAAAAAGCTTGTATTTCTGTTTTTTCTTATACAAACTCAAATATATAAATATTATTTAAGAGGGAAACAAAGAAGTTATGTGTGGATTACGTGTATGAATAGTTACAAAAAGTGTTCTAATGAATAATAAATAATAAGAACACAAATAAACAAGTGAAACTATTCACATGGCTAATTAATCCTGTTTAATTTGGCAATCTTCACTGTTCTTTAACAGTGAACAACTAACGAAATGCTATATGAACAACATGGTTCTAAACTTTTTAAATGTATTACCAACTTTGACACACATATATAATAATTTATTCATAACTTATGTGAGGTCAATAATATGCGAAATTATGTATATATGTTGAATCACACTAACAATTTAGTTCCTGACCTGAATCTTAGACTGACTTCAGAGTTTGCTAAAAGTCAGTAGAAAGTTTGCAATGGTCAAAATGTACAACCAATGAGAAAAAAATGCATCTAAAGCCATCGTTATTCTAACATCATGACATACTTTATAGGTTTAGGAAGGTGAAGAAGTCTAATTATTTGAACAAGATCGATTTGAAATAGCTAACTTAGATTTTGTTGGAAAATACATGCATAAATATACATACGTGTGGTAGTGTGCATCTCTATATAGATAGATATATGTATGTATGTTGTGTTAACATTTTCCCCAAAAAGATAACGACAGCTTTGAAAGCAGCCGAAAATAACATGAACCCCAAAGAAGTTCCACTCTTCTAAGTCGTATTTAAGTGAAACTCCTGAAGTGGAAACATCAAATTAAGAAACTTATAGAGATACCAAATAATTCATATATAGGTGTCCACCAATAACCCATGTCTATGCTTTGAGTGCAAGCCCATTGGCGGAGGTCGATCTGACTTTTTGACTTATAGTCTACAAGTTGTAGGGTTCTTGTGAATATAATATAATTGCATGTATGTATATATGGGTACAATGGATTAATCACTATATATATAGAAATAGAGAGGAGGAATTTAAGTGGAACCCAACTGAATGTTGTGAGCTGGCGATTCAAATGTTGATGGAAAATCCATAGAAAATGAGAAGTGGATGAGCATAAAAAAAATTAGGTTCTTGTGGAGGGAGATGGGTCAATACACCACAACTTATATTCTCTTTAAGTGGTTGTGGTGGAAAATATATATCACTGAGATGATATTGTCTCTCTTAATGTTTGTGTTGGAGAAAGTCACCATTTATATATGCTCTCCATTTCTATCATCCATTCGACTACTCCAAAGATCAAAAACCTAATGGTTACTTAAAAAATACGGAAAATCGAACGGGTTATATACACTAGACTGAGTTTCTCTCTTTTCAAAATCCAGTCATAAATTGACATAAACAGATTTTCAGCTATATATTAAGCCAGTTTTAGAGATTCAAAATAAATGAGTGGGTATATTTGCAGTCATCTCGCTACTGTGTTTTAACTTTTAATCAATGAAAGACTGGCAAAACTATGACTTCCTATTTTGGTGATAAGATATTAGATTTCTTGATAACTTTAAAAGTTGACAAAAGTCACTTTAAAACATTTGACCAATATATATAAATATAGGCAGAATGATTTCTATATAATTCGGATTTTTTTTTAGTTTGTGGAAAGTCCAATATGCTTCGGTTGTTTGTTGCAATGTACTCACATGGTCTTTGCCCTAAATCATTGGCATTTGATATTCACAACTAATTGCCATTGCTCAATTTGTCTTTAGTCTTCACAGCTATCACATCGACCGGTCCATATATCGTGTGTACCCTCCTCCACATATTGGAATCGGTTCTAGAATTTTTGTTTTTCTTAATGGGATTTGGAATGATTATATACGTCTTCATTGGATGAAAACAGTTTACCTAATAATCTCCAAGACACTTCGAATCGATCCGTCCCTTCAAATCAACTTATCTAGTAATAGTCATCCGAACCGACAAAATTGTGTATACGAAGTTGCTTCCAGTTGAGAATATTGTTGCAAATTTCTCATAATAGTAGCCACTAGAGAAGCGAAAAACAAATGTATGAAGAGATTATAAAAGAATTTTATCCGCATTATATTTTCCTCTCTGTGTTATATTATAGTGATATAGATATTTGTATGTTTGTTTATGGTTTCAATAGTTGTGGTAGATAAGACGAACAAAATTATTTGTAGACTATACTACATTTATTATACAATTAAGAAATTATAGTTTATCGTAGTGAGAACGACAGAAATAAAAGAATCTGCTATAGACCAATGATATAATATTTTTCCACGAAAAAAAAATCACCGTTGGATTGTTATCCACTCTAAAATAGGATGTATAGTCCACTATTAACATCTATTCAAAGCATATATTTTGGTTGACTCCATATTATGTTAATTTTATAGTGTTAATGTTTTGTAATATTTACTCAAACTTATATGTTTTTTTGAATATGTTTTGATAAATTTATAGTAGTCTGCTTTCTAAATATAATGAATAAATTTTTTTTGACAATAATGGGGTGTATTAGTGTTATCGCCATCACCCAAATTCAATTATATATATTGTACGTTGTTGATAAAATAAATAAAAATTGATATGTAAACGAATGAAAAGCATTCGTGTTTTTAGACATTAATCAGAAATATAAGATCAATTAAATTTTGATTTACTTATTTGAAAATTTCTAAAAACATAAAGATTAAATAATACAAAAAAAATCAAACATAAAAATTCATATGAAAAGCCCTAAAGTTTTATTTTAAAGATATAATAAAATATTTACAAATATGATAATTATACTATAGTTGTTATTCTAAACATCTTACTCATGATTATTGCAAAAGTGATGTTAATCATATTTTATTTTTATATTGGCCCACTGTCCGTTGTAAACGATATTATTAAATTGATGTTAAGTATTCGATTCTTTTTAATATTGGTGTTGTTTTGACATTTACACATAAAATAAAATATGATTAAAAACTAACTATGTTATTGTGATTCTATTAAAAAAAAACATGTGACTTTGAAACTCTCTTTTGGTTTATTTATTTTGACTAGAACTAGAAATAGTATTTATGATAAAAATGAAACTAAATATTAAAACGATATTTATTTTGAAAAACTTATTTTCTAAACCGATATTTATACTGAAATGAAAAGAGTGCTAAATTTAATATCGTGAACACAAAAGATTACAAACATCACTCTTACTAAACGGAAAGAAAAAAGTAGTAATAAGTATGCACCAATTCATCGATTCCATAAGTAATCTTGACTCTTTTTCAAAATCTTTACTTTAATCACTCAAAAGTAGCCAAACACATATACATGAGATATTATATACATTATGCACTAACTTCATGATGTGCATACGACAAAGTAGTGACATATTATTATGGGGCACAAGAAATGGCCCTCGCTCTTAATGTCATCCAGATGGAGGATAAGGAAATCCATCATTCTTAAACCTATTTAAGTTTTTAATTTTTATTGGAATCTCACACAAGAATTAAAATTAAGCTTCGATATTCTACGGTAAATTCATATGGATATAAAAGGAAAGCGTTTCGATACTTAACTTTAAAATATATATTTTGGATATATATGGGACGAAAATAATTATCAAAGAAAACTACAAAATTAGGAGATTAGGCGTATCTTTTTTTATATAATGGAAAAGGGACTTGACAGGAGAAAGCAGATAAAAATTAAAGAAGAGCACACACTTCACACTCGATGAAAAGAAGAAAGTTTCAATTTTGGAAAGAATTTTACGATTAATTATATAAACTATATTAGTAATATAGTATTAATGGTCAAGTGGAGATTCTTTTGTGGTAATTTTGATAATCTGGGTCCCATTGGCCACAAAAAGTTAATATATTAAAATAAAAGGAAAAATTAAAGTTGGATTTGAGAATTTAAAAAAATAAAAAATCTTTTTATATCCATATTTGGCTCACCATCACTAATATTTTATTTCATGGATCCCACTTTGTATTTTCCCTCAAATCATCGAAAAGAACAATCTTTGACAAATGTAGAGAATCAGATGCAAATAACAGCGACACAGAAGATCTGAAACTAAACCATGCATTGTATAGCTATGTATGAATGTACATATATATATATATAACCCTATAAATACATTATACATGTATGGGATTTGGCCCAGAAAAAGGGTAGAGGATACAAAAAAAACAGGAGCTTGAGTTATCATATTGCAGGCCTTTAGGAGACCAGTAACCCATTTGTATAAATTAACACAAAATGCTAAAAAGTGCTTATTGCTTTCGTAACTATAGTTATTACTTATTACCAATATTTACCAATATTCATTGACAATATAATAGTTCCATATATTTACTTGCAATTTCACATACATGTTGTATATTTGTTGCATGTGTGTGTATGTAAAAGGAGACAAAGAAAGCTCGAATTACTAGTTATGTATTGCTGCAGACGAAGTGTTTGTTAAGGATTGCTGGTGATTTAAATTATGTTAAAAAAGAGAAATACATTTACACGCACACACGAAAAGAGAGGGGAACATTATAGAAGAAGTAAGTATAAAAAAGACAGAAAGTGAAGCCAATCAATGTAAGTATATATGATTAAGGGTGTTTAATTCAAAAGAAAACAAATATAGTCAATTTGAATCTAAGAGAAAAAGAAAAAGAAAAAATATCCGAAAAACTGAATTGCAATTTTTAGGTTATTTACTGGAATATTTTGCTTTCCTTCTTTTTTCTTTGGTCTTTATAAATCGGAAGCCAGCTTTTGATAATACTTGTATCAAATCTACAAACTTAATTAGCATTCCCCAAATGTAGTTCCATATTTTTAGATTATAAAATATTTTTTACTTCATTTAATAAAATAATTAATTAACAAAATGGAACTCAAAGTTTTTAAAACTTAATGCATCATACCATATTATTTTTGAAAATAAATATAACAGTAATTAGATATAAACTTAAGTCTTTGATTTACATCTACACAGTAATTTAAACCACACTGATAAATCTATATTAATTTTACATATACATATAAGTTATCTTGTTTTTTATAAAGGTTCTGTTGTTTTTTTATCAGGAAGAAAACAAACAATTAATGAAGTTCAGACTCAACATCTAGTTAATAATAGTTTACAACAACCATAGGGTTTACGAGATTGATATCGAATCATTTATGATTCTATGCTATGCTAGCAAATGTTTACATAGGTGATGATAACGGCTCAAGAGTTCTGAAGTTATGCAATGAAAAGTACAAGAGCATAACCAAAATAAATTAAGAAAAATTGCAAGTAATAATAATGAGAGCAAGTAGATGCAAATATGTAAGTAAATTAGGTATGTGATTAATATTTTGTTGGGATGCAAAATGATATTTGACAAGACAAGACAATGGTGTGTGTTATTGCATGTGAAGAGCTGTGATGTTGACTTCTATGACTTGACCTCTCAATCTCCTTCTCTCTCTGTCTCTCCTGCTGCCTCTCTTATTTTTTTTTTTCTGTTACATGTTTTATTCTTTTTTGTTAATTTGAAAATTTAAAATGAAGCTAGCAAAAAGTCCTTCACATAATATTGGTTTATTAAATTATTTATAAGAAAAACTTATCATAATCAACATGTATGAAGCATATGTTATATGCATGGAATCAAAATCATATTATATAGTGGAGAATTTTGAGTACCATAACTTCTCTAACTAATCCAGAATAAGATGTTAAAACAAAAAAGAAATAAAAAACATGTCGAAAATAATAGAATTAGAGCACTACTATCAATAGTCTCTAATTTAGAAACGATCTATTAAAATAATTAAAAAAAATTTTAAAAGTAGGAGAGAAGAGAAGACCGTCTCTAGCTGTAGAGACTCTCATCCATATGTCATATACTAATTAGTTTAAACATTTTAAATAAATTAAATAATTAAATTATAATAAAAATATTATTAGTTTATTGTTAAGAGACCCATCAAAATATCTAACTGATGTAAGTGCTCTTATTAGTCTCTATATTGCAGTCCATTTTTTGTAGGTAATAATTACACGAACTTTTTATCTATCTATGACTCTATGTGCATGTTTATTTAAAAAATTTAAAAAAAAAAAAAAAAAAAAAAAATTTATCGATCGCATGAGAGGTCTATTCCTAGTTATACGGTATGCCAAAATAGCGGCTTTCTAAATAACGGTACGGCATCGGCCCTCGGCGTTACTTTAAACGGACTCCGTTTATTAGTCTGTCTGAACAGACACGTGTCACGAACAAACTATCACCTGACTAGCATCTTCTACCACACCCAAAACTCATTCCTACTAACTAGTTATATACTAGTCATCACTAATTACTGATAAATCTTTTTCCATAGTAATTAATAAAATAAAAAATGAAATCCAACAATCCAATACTGTTCTGTTACTAAATAAATATATTTGACCTGTCTACATATTTATATATACATAATACATCAGTCACGTACATGTATGTCTCTTTTTACGAAAAAATGCAATGTAGTAAGACAAACTTTGATTAATGATTTAATGACGTAACAAACAAAGTCGATCTAAATCTTTAACCAAACAAAAAAAAGTCGAACTTGTAATCGTGTACTGAAAGTTTCAATTTTTCACGAGTTAGCTACGAAACTAAAGTTCTCCTACTCGAAATAAAACATTATAATTAGATTTGTGTACTATTTATATATATATATATATATATATGATTCGGCTAGAATATGAATGATAATTTTGTTATAGGAGCACTGACTTCCACATGCCATGAGTAGGCCTAGAGCTTAAGTCTCAGTCTCCTTTTCATGCGTCTCTCTCACTCAACGTAAATGTTCAGTAGTATTAAATGAATAATGATGCGAGCCTTTGCATAAAACCAGACAGAGTTAGAGACCTTTGGGTTGAACCAAAAGCTCTCACAAAATTCCTTTTGTTTCAGAAAGAGAGGGAGAGAGAATATGGCAATTGAAACTTGGGAGTTGGAGTTAAGAGATACCTGAAACTTTCTGTTTCTGTGATGACTGTGACCATTGGGCTTTGCTCTTCTTCCCTATCATCTCGATCTGCTCTCAGGGGCTTTCTTGTCTTTGCATCATCTTAATGTTTCAGTTTTAACTCTAGTTTATTAACTTTATATGTATACTGTATATTTATATCATCGTTTACACTGTATCTATATATTACATAAAAATACACGACGTCACTAGTGAAACATATCAATAAATTTCCTTTTTGTAATTTTTGGGTCAACTTCTAATTATTCATCCTCTGATTTGATTTTATTTTGCTTTCAAATTTCGTATCGTCAAATTATATGTTTGACAAGACATATACTTGTCTGATTGGAAATCATAACAAGAAAAACGTACTTGTGTGATTGATGCCTCAGTAACAGTTTTACCATCTGCAGAGATATTCTTATAGATCAATATGCTTTTTAAATGAAACCTAATACAAGACAAGAGACATATTTACTTCCTTCTAAGCGGAATTATTTACTTCGAATTTCATATAAGTCGGGAAAAAAAAAAGAGAGCCAGTATTTGAAATTTGAGGTCATGTAAATACCAAATATTTAATGGATATTAGTTGACTGAAATAAGTCATTTAGTAAAAAAAGGAGAAATAGAAACTATATATTAAAGGGAAAAATATACTCCCAGCGATGGCAAAACGATTACTGCAAATGGGTATTTGCTTTACATTTGAGAGGCATTAAAGTTCTATATATATGTCCCTACATTGAAATTAGAGTGAATAGTGTTCTTCTTATGTTTGATTTCGTCAGAAAAACAACGCAATAATTAAATGTTCATTATAAATATTTTAAAGAATTTGACCATATTTTTTAAATAGTTTCCTCCCAAGCCATATTCGGACCTGCATATTTCGTGCACAAAGTTCAACTGTAAGATTAAGCATTCTTCTTTGATAACATTAGACTATATATTTCCGAATTTGTGGACATGGCTGAAAATAAATTTTCGTTAGGTTTTTTTTTGGGTACAAAAAATGTTCGATAGGCAAAATTAAATAAAGAGTCAATGGTGAAACAAGTTGGCGATATTTAACCCTTCTTTTTTTTTTTAATTGAGGGGCCAAAGAAAGGTAATACAATAATGGCCCGACAAATGAAATTCGACATGATTTAGTGAGGATTTACCATTAAATTTGGTTGTCACTTTCCTAGACTTTTTCATCAATTTCGATATCTCTCACCTTACCATTTCACTTTTGGAGATTTTATTATTCTAACTTTCTATCAGTTAAAATAATTACTATTCCTTTTGCTTCCATTTATAAGATGGTTTTAGAAATTTGTGTTTGTCTTGGTTCTATTTTCAAAGTTTGTAATTAATAGATTTTATGACTAACTATATTATGTAGTAGTTTTTATTCAATAATTATATTTAAATATATATTGTAAAGTTATAAACTATTTTAAACTATATAAGCTATGTAATAAATTTTAAACTATATATTGTAAAAATATTTAAAACTATGTAATAATATATTAACCATACATTGTTAGCCAACGACGGTAACAATAAATGTTTAAAGTATTTACCTCTAGGCTCCAACCTACCGATATATTTTATAACAGTGAGTTAAATGATGTTGCAATTTGCAAGAGAAATGGATGGGCCATATGAATTTCCAATATGCTGTGCTTAGCCTTCACATATGCTAAAGACTAATGTAATCTTCAATATATTTCATATGCTGAGTAATGGATGGGCCATATGAATTCATTGTACTAGGCTAAGTACAGTCCATAAAAGCCCATTTCAGCTATTGAATAATTCTAGTCGATGTTAATATTGATAGCAAATGTAAAAAAGGTGAGATAAAATAATCGAAGTATTCTTCATGTTTATTGAGCTCGGTCAACCTGACTCCTGAGTACAAACAAATGTTGGTTACGCTTAAGCGTCCCAATACAATCGCTGAGCAGCTGAGATACAGACGTACAGTATACATGGTTGTTTCGTATATAATGATCGTGTTTTATTCTTTGTAAATTAATGTCAGAAATAAAACAAATATATATATATTTCTGTTCTAAAAAGTAACTCTAAAAACTCCTAACTATTTTTTATATATCTACATGCATATTATTTTTTACTATTCATATATATATATATATGTACGTATTTTTACTATAAATTTTGTAAGTATACTAATTTATTTATTTTGGTAACATTTGCAACTAATGAACTTTTGACCTTCAGCTCATAGATCAAAACATCAAAGTAAGCAAATCAATACCACCCTATTGCCCAGGATCTTGTCATGTTCTTCTCCAAAAGCTCCCCCAATCTCCGATTATTAGGATTACGGACACAAAATTGAATAAACTTTTATGTGATTGCTTTTTATTATTATATAATCCCATGTAAATGTTTATATATTTGTCTTGACGCTTTATATACGATGGTCTGCTGCTCAAAAACGTGGTTTAGAATATTGATGAGCAACAATAAATTAGTAGTTGTCATATCTATTATGTTCCATGTTGATTCGTATTTTCAAAAACACATCATAATTCATACATCGCAAGGATAAAAACTGAATAACAATTAATTAAATTCCACATCATTTTTAGACTCGCGTGTACATTTTAAAGTCATTCACATCGCTTAATTAAAATCAACGATGACTTCTAAACCCTTAAAAATATTGACTACACCATCATTTCTTGTTTCTAATAGAAACTCTTACAAAACAAACTAATACATCTTCCCATTTCCTTCTCCTCAGGGCTTTTAAATGCAATCAAAATTCGTTTAGTTACTCACATCATCCCCTCGTGCAAGCAATGAACACAAGTACATTAACATCAGAAAATATTTTTATTTCGTACAAGGGAAACTAAATACTATTAATTTGTGAATATGGCTTTTGTATCTATAAAAAATTCGCATACCCACCCATCTAATATAACCCTTCCCTCCTTCTGTTTTCTTCGCCAATTGACCCACACTACCTTTAAAGCATTCTCTAAACCAAAACATATATCAAAATATTAGAAAAGAGATAAAGAATGGTGAAAACAAGTGTTTTTCTCCTCTCCATGTTACTCACGACTTCACTCTTCTCTGTATCCCATAGCTCACTATATATCATTCTTGGGCTACCAAGTTGGCGAAATCCGTATTCGTGGTGTTCTGAGGTGCAGCCTTACCGGAGATCCTAACGCTCCTCCGGTCTCCAATGCCACAGTCGTCTTATCATGTGCCAACCAAACTACAAACCTAGGTGCAAGCACTGACCAATCCTGACTGGTGTATTCACCTTTGTGCTCACAGCCAGTGACACGGCTGTGTATGATCCTCGTTACTGCGTTATCCAAGCAAATCTTCCGGGGGCAAAACTGCACTCTTTCGCCACCGATGGGTGTCCTCACAGCCTCAATAAATCTGGTCAATTACTCCATCATAATTAGTTTCTTAGCTTTCTTGAACTATGTCACCGGTACATTTCTCCCCAGCACACTACCTTAACCGAGATATCCTCTGTTTTATATTGTGGTGTACTGGTGTTTGTATATAGGGAGAAATAAGAGCATCTCCAATGGTTTAGAACTCATAAGAGGTTCTAACCATATTTATAATTGAAATAATGCAAAATCAAAAGTTTAGATACTTATGAAGGTTTCTTATTTTTGACATAGTCCAATGGTAGAACCTCTAATGAGGTTCTAAAAATTTAAATTTTTGAAAACTTGTGTATAAGTGTTTGGGTTACATTTGACTCTCAAAACTTGAAACACACTCAAAATGACACACAAACTCAAGTTAAATGTGAGCTATTTATTGATAAATTTTCCCTACCTTTCATCTTCTTCAGCTTGAAGAATGGGTAAAATTGTTCTACGGGCAGCATATTTCTCGTCCTTCAATGCCCTATTCATCACAACAATCTTAATAAGAACTTTGGTACAATGTGCTCATTTTGACACTTGTTATAGGATGATACATTACACACCAAGAAAGATAACACTGTGGGTGTCTTATTAGTTGCAAAACAACACTAATCAAAGCTAAATTAACTTACAATCTAACCACCTCAAACCAAAATCCAAGTAACAAATATGATCATCTCGCAAGTAAATTGCTTTCTTCAATACAGCTAAAAAGATCGTTAATTTAGCTATAAAATGGTTTGAAAGAACAACAAAAGCTTAATTTCTATAACCAACTTCAGACTAATCTACAAAATTGAAAAACTTATGAGGTTATTTGTACCCAGAAAATTGCAAAATTCAATTCCAAATCACTCATACTTGCGTCAACAATCATAAGAACCCAAATCAACCATAATTTCATTTTCAGGAAAAAAAGAACACATAATAATCGGCTCAGACATCACAGATAAACGAGACACATATTCACAAATTTTCTTCAACTATACCAATAAAACCCACCCAGTAAATTCCAAAATCAGAACTCAGATTCTTCAATGAAAACTTCTAAATCTAAAATTACCCATATAGACTACCTGAGAAGAAGACTGAGCTGCAGAGACTATGATGAGAGGAGAATATCGGCGCGAACGGTGGGAAAATCGACGGCGGAGATTGAAGCTCCATGGATAAAACATGTAAAAACGAGATCATGAAACCGGCGGAACTCAAATCTCTTCTCAATCAACAGACTCAAATCTCCTCTCAATCAACGGATTCAGACTCAAAATCCTCCTCTCAAAGTATCGCCATCGGCGAGAGCCGACAAAAAGAGAGAGAGTCGAACAAAAAATTGCGAAGAAGAGAGATTTTTTTTTTTTTTTTAGTTAAAATCAGATTATCCACTCACGTGATGACACGTCAGCGGTTCTAAAGAGCTAAGAACGGGTTCTAAAACCTCTTAACTAAGAACCGGTTCTAATGCTTTTTTGTTGCTTTCAATTAATTTTAATTACTTTTAATTCTTTTAAACTTTAGAACCCCAGAACCTCCGTTGGAGGTGATCTAAGTGCGCTCCACATTTATAGCTTATATAAGCAGCTCCCTCTTCGTTATTGTTCTGTGTGTGACTGTAATCATCAAATTTACAATAATAAATATAACTATAAATTATATAAATCCTGTTAAAAACTGATTGGATGTTTGACTGATAAAAACTGATGGCAATCTGTTGACTATAGCAACATCCACCTTTTTACACGTTGATTTGTTTTAAAGAATCCCATATCAGATTCTTCTATTTATAATATTGTCATATGAGTCTTTTGAATTTGCAGTTGTGGTGGTTCTATCACTAACTTCTCTATTACAAATATATAACGATTTTTATAAACTTTTGTTTAATATGAATATCCCACTAAGTTTTTGATTATCAATGGATTAAGAATGGATTAGGTTCTTAGAAGACAGGTTACATGTCTATTGCATAGTCATAAAATAGATAAACTACAGCATATACTTTCTTTAACTGCACATGTTAAAAATGGGACATTCTCGTGAAAGTGTGTCTTTTAATTATTTTGGACTCCTTCACCAATCTGTGATCAATTCAAGTTTGACACGCTTCTCTCGAATCCTTCTAATATATTAGTAAAATGGATCATTCATTCTATAGCCAAGTTATTAAAGAGTTAAGCTTTTGCGTGTTGAAGAAACAAGGGAAACACCGGAAAAAACAAAAATGGCTAAATTATTCATAAAGCAAGCGGAGCAATACGCGGCAGCCCGACCCAATTATCCGATCAAACTTTTCGAGTTCATCGCATCGAAAACGCCGTGCCACGACCTTGCCTGGGATGTCGGTGCCGGAAGTGGCCAGGCTTCACGATCGGTAACAATATTCTTTAATTTTTGGACATTTAAAAAAAAAAAAAAGTTTTGGAATTTGACTAAAACCAATTGGTATTAGATATGTGATTTCTCACATCTTATTTTCGATTTCTACAAAATTCTGAATTCTTCGATTTTCGATTACGACTTTTTCAGAGGTGATTTTATTTGTTTCAGCTAGCCGGAATCTACAAGAAGGTGATTGCTACCGATACGAGCTCCAAGCAACTTGAATTTGCTGCAAAGCTTCCCAACGTCCGTTACGAGCTGACTCCACCGGTGATGTCATCGTCGGAGATCGAGCAGCTGGTAGCTCCGGAATCATCAGTCGATTTAGTCACCGTCGCTCAAGCCCTTCATTGGTTCGATCTCACGTCCTTTTACAGCAACGTGAAACACGTGCTCAAGAAACCAAACGGAGTAATCGCCGCCTGGTGCTACACCAATCCGAAGGTGAACACCGCCGTCGACGAGGTATTCCAGCGTTTTTACGATGAGAAACTTGGACCGTATTGGGATAAAGCGAGACGGCTTGTGGAGGATGGGTACAGAGGAATTGAGTTTCCGTTCGAGAAGGTCGAAGACGATGATGAGTCAACGGAAAGTCAAAGTTTTCCGATTAGATTTGTGACGGAGAAAGAAATGGTGTTTGAAGAGTATATGACTTATCTGAGGTCATCTTCAGCGTATCAAACGGCTAAGGAGAAAGGTATTGAGCTGTTGACGGCGGAGATGGAAGGAGAGTTTGCTGATTCATGGAAGGAAGATGGGAAGGAGAAGAAAGTTGTTAGGTATCCGATTAATTTGTTGATCGGTAAAGTTGGAGAAGCTTGAATAATTTGAAACGGTGGCAAATAAATTAATTTGATCATATCATGTCTGAATAATTTGATCTCTCAAATAGGCATTTCGTCGTAACACCTTGTGCTCACACCCAGAATATATGAAAGGTTGTGTAGATAAGAATTGGAAACGGTGGCAATAAATTAATAATGTAAATAAGATAAAGATAAGGGTTTCATTCTTCAATCAGATAGGCCCAATGAAAGCCCAAGAGCTAAATACTCGGTGGCCGAATCCTGCTGGACCAACATCTTCTTCTTGGAATTCCTCGCAGAAAAAAGCGCGCGAGAGCTTTCCTCCTCACTACAGATAACTTTGCTGCGCGGAGTCATGTCCATGAGGAGCTCGACAGAGGGAAGAAGAGAAACCATATGGGAAACCTCCTTCCGCTTGTTTTCGGGAAGAAGAGAATCCCTACGGTAATCCTCCAATTCCGCTTGTTTTCAACGAACAAAAGCACTTCCTCCTTATTCATTATCACTCTGCTCTCCTCGCCTTCTTCTCCATGGTAGGATCGGATTCGATGGTTATGGAAATGAAACCCCTAGGGTTTATTTGTTGAGTTGCACAGAGATTTATTATAAAGGACGAATGGGCCCAAAGTCCCCTAATATATATAGTAGTATATATTAATTTTTTTTGGTGCACCCAGCAATCAGCATCATAGCTCCATTTTTGACATATAACTGTATTAGTGCACCCAGCATCCTCACTTAAGCTGCCATATTGTCTCGTACAACTGTGCTCAAACCCAAAACACACTTATTTTGATTTTTCGAATAGACATGGGTTGTGTAGTCCTGACTTGGAGATAAGAGATGGGACCATGATCAGTGAGGATGACATAGTGAGAAAAGTCGACAATAAGAGACCGTGTTCATGTTTTGTAGTTCCAGCGTTCCTGGGGATCTAATCTTTCCCTATCCCACACATTATATTTGCTTGTCCTCTTTCTCTGGTAATGCACGCGCGACTTGACAATATCTATGGTTACTGTTTACCTTTTACTACTTATTACTTTCCAACAAATTTACATCTTTACTTTACGAAAATGGCACAAAGCTATTTTGTTTTGATATGTATCTTTGATGTCGGCGATGGACTAGAACGATGATTTTGGATTTGTTTCTTCGACGTTATATAGTTCAACGACCAAATGCTAGCGATCGATAAAACTTTTACTATATAGTGCTTCAATTTTTTGTGCTACTCTAATTTTTACTGTTTTTTTTTTTTTTTTTTTTTTTTTTTGATACCAACAAACAACCCATCATCAATGGAACGAACGTGCCTATCACTAATTTGATGATGCTTCGTTGCTTTTTCTGTCCAACAAAATGCCAAAGCGTTCACTATTCAAAGAATTGGGAAGATACTAGGAACGACCATGTGTATACAAATGTGTGTTTATATATATGCGTGTGCGGACGAACAAACATCCCAAGAACTTTCAAACTTTGCTTGTAGCTATATGGTAAGTCATACCTAACGTCGACATATCCTAATACCCCACTATAACTGAGAGGTGCAAAACAAAATTCTAAACCACCATATCATCTTGTTTGGAACTGAAAGAAAAGTATTTAATTTTGAAAACTTTTATTCTTTAAACAAAACAAAATTGAAAATACTTAAAGCCAATTTCAAATGGAAAATTGTTGAACCTTTGATTATCATTAGAGTTTAGTTGAATTTGCTTAGAGAAAAAGAGATTTTGTCGAACAGATTCATTGATTGTTTCAAACAAAAGATTTCTTACATACTTAAAGTAGTGGCTAACAACTATCTTAGCTACTCTTACCAACCAACAGTAGACTACTTAGACCATAGCTTAGCCTAATATTACAAGCAATACAACAAAATCACTTTTAACTATTCCAACAACTATTCTTCCACAAAATGACATTACTCAACACTCCCTCTTGCCATTTTGTGACTCAAACCAAGTTTGTCACGAAAGTTTTCAAAGGTCTGAATCTTCAAGGCCTTAGTGAATATATCTGCAAGTTGATCCTCACTTTTGCAGTATAGAAGCTTGATGTCTCCGTTTCTTTCGTAGTCTCTAACCACATGATATTTAATCTGGATGTGCTTGGTTCGACGATGTTGAACTGGGTCCTTTCCAATGGCTATTGCAGACTCACTGTCACTATAGATAGGTACTCCCTCTTGATTGTTGAACCTTAGGTCTTCAAGTAGACGTTTCAGCCAAGTTGATTGATTTGAGGTTCCACACAATGCCATATACTCTGCTTCTGCAGTGGATTGTGCCACAGTTTCTTGCTTACAAGTTTGCCAAGAGAAAATGGCTGATCCAATGCTGAAGCAATATCATGTGGTTGACTTTAAGTCCTCTTTGCATCCTCCCCAATCACTGTCTGAGTAACCTATTAGTCTTGGCTCTTTGACATAGGTGAAAAACAGACCCATGCTAACAGTTCCTTTGATGTATCTCAACACTCTTTTTGCTTCTTTAAGATGCTTGATTTTGGGTTCCTTTAAATACCTGGATAGGTAAGAGGCAGAGAACATCAAATCCGGCCTAGTTGATGTTAGATATAGTAATCCTCCCACCAGACTTCTGTATATTTTTGTGTCAGCCAATTTTTGTTCTTCTTCTTCTTCCTCTTGGTTTTTACCGAGACATATCAGTGGAGTGTTCATGGCTTTGCAGTCTGACATGTTAAACTTTTCCAGCAGCTTCTTTGCATAACACTCTTGAGACAAGAAGATTCCCTTTGTGCTCTGAGTAATCTCCATTCCAAGAAAATAATTCAACAATCCCAAGTCTGACATCTCAAACTCAGTTTTCATCACTAGTTTGAATTCTTCCACCATACTCTCATCATCTCCTGTCACAATAAGATCATCCACATAAATGCACACCACCAATAGTTTACCTTGAGTCTCTTTTGTATACAGGGCATGATCATTGTCACTTCTTTTGAAATTTTCTCGTGTGAAGAACTCATCAATCCGGCTATACCAAGCTCTTGGTGCCTGCTTCAATCCGTATAAAGCCTTATGCAGATGAAGCACATAATCTTCTTTTCCGGCTTCCTCAAAACCAATGGGTTGTTCAACATAAATTTCTTCTTCTAGAGAGCCATTTAGAAACGCAGATTTGACATCAAGTTGATACAATTTCCACTTTCTTTGAGCAGCAACAGCCAGAATCAATCTGATGGTTTCATGCCTAGAGACTGGAGCAAATGTCTCTAGATAGTCGACTCCATACTGTTGAGTAAACCCCCTTGCTACCAACCTTGCTTTATGCTTTACTAATTTTCCTTCTGCATCAGTTTTTAGCCTGAAGATCCATTTTACTCCAACAACATTCTTGTCCATTGGTCGTTTGACTAGCTCCCATGTGTCATTCTTTTCAATCATTTGCATTTCTTCTTCCATGGCTTGTCTCCATTCAGTATGCTTTGCTGCTTCTTCAAAAATTGCAGGTTCTTCAGAGGTGGCATAACAGCTTTCACACATACCTGAGTATTCAACAGTTGCATATGGTGCGTTTAGAAGAATTTCATCAATTGAACGAGTTTTCTGGTTTGGCAGACTTGAGCTTGCTCCTGGACTGTCAAAGTTCAGACTTAATGGGCTTGGTAACTCGTTTCTTCTTCCTCTGACTTCATTGTTACTTGGAACTAATTCATTTGTTAGAGAATCTTGCTCTCCACTGTCAGTTTCAGCTGTAAGATCATACTTCTTGATGACCTCCTTTTTCTTCCAATCCCACTTGCTTTCTTCATCAAAAATAACATCCCTGGAGATGTCTATTTTATTTTCATTCAATAGATACACTCGGTATCCTTTTGTTGGAGAACTGTAACCAACAAAAATAGCTCTTATTGACTTGTCATCCCATTTCTTTCTCTTCTCATCACGTATGTGGGCATAACAAATGCTTCCAAACACTTTCATGTGTTTCACAGATGGTTTTGAGCCACTCCAAGCTTCAAGAGGCGTTTTATCTTCCAGAGTTCTAGTTGATGTTCTGTTCTGAACATAAGCTGCAACATGAATAGTTTCAGCCCAGAATTTCAGAGGTAAGTCTTTGGCTTTGATCATTGCTCTCGCCATTTCCACCAAGCTTCTGTTTCTTCTTTCTGAGACACCATTTTGTTGTGGTGAGTATGATGCAGTCAGTTGTCTTTCAATGCCGTTTTTGCCTAAGAACTCTGTAAACTCTTTTGACAAATATTCTGTTCCTCTGTCAGTCCTTAGCTTCTTGATTCTGCAATTTGAGTTGTTTTCAACCAGCACTTTGAACTTCTTGAAAGTTAGAAACACCTCTGACTTTGCTTTTAAGAAGTAAACCCAAACCATTCGTGTGGCATCATCAATGAATGTGAGAATGTACCTGCTTCCATTGATTGATGCATTCTGCATTGGTCCACATACATCACTGTGTATCAGCTCCAGTTTTTCTTTGGATCTTGTTGCAGATTCTTTTGGAAATGAGGTACGGCTGTGCTTGCTGAAGATACAACTTTCACACTTTTCTTTGTTTATGGTGAACTTGGGCAGATCATTCACCATTCCTTTTGATTGCAGGATTCTCAGATTTGTATATCCTGTATGTCCCAATCGTTTGTGCCATAGATCTGCTGCTTCCTCTTTTACCACCATTGCAGATTCTTTGTTTGAAAGCCACTTGAGTTGAAAGCTCTTGTTTTTCATTGGAACTTCACCTATCTTCCTGCCTGCTTGATCATATATTATGCAGGTTTTGTTCTTGAATGTGACTTCATACCCGTTGGCAACCATCTGAGGAACACTTAGAAGATTTTTCCCAAGGTTTGGCACAAGGAAGACATCACGTATGCATCTTTTGCCTTTCTTGGTCATGATCTCTATGTCTCCTTTTCCTTCAGTCATCACCTCAGCTCCGTTTCCAACACGTATTGGAGCCTTGAACTTCTTGTCGATTTTTATAAATAGCCTCTCATTAGGTGTCATGTGATTTGTGCATCCACTGTCTATGAGCCAAGTGTTTTCTTCACTTGATTCTTGGTTTTCCTGTCTTGCAATGAACATGTGAGTGTCTTTTTCTCCATCATGTTCTTGAGACTCTTCCTCTGTTCTGCGATTTTTCTTCACTTCTTCACAGGCTGTCCCTGTAGCTTTCGTTGGCTCCTCCTCTGGTGAGCTCATCTTCTTCTGCTTGGCATCCTTCTTGAACACCAGCTTCATTCCTTCTACCATTTTGTGAATGTTTGTGGCTCCAGCGATCAGCTACAGCTCTGATACCATGTTGAACCTTTGATTATCATTAGAGTTTAGTTGAATTTGCTTAGAGAAAAAGAGATTTTGTCGAACAGATTCATTGATTGTTTCAAACAAAAGATTTCTTACATACTTAAAGTAGTGGCTAACAGCTATCTTAACTACTCTTACCAACCAACAGTAGACTACTTAGACCATAGCTTAGCCTAATATTACAAGCAATACAACAAAATCACTTTTAACTATTCCAACAACTATTCTTTCACAAAATGACATTACTCAACAAAAGTCATATTTTATAAGACTAAAGTAGTTTTATAATTGCTATATAAAACCAATGCATGACCAAATAAAAACATATGAATGAGAATACTTCATTGATCGGATTTTGTAGCTAAATGGTTAAAACTAGGGCGTTGCCATGACCCAACCCATGATTGAATATGCATGTGTAAAAAGAACGAAAAAGAAAAGAATAACAAAAATAATACTATTTCTAATTTGTTGAGGCATTTGTCTATGCTCTACACTTCTCTCTATATATCCTTTAACCAGAAGAAAAAAAGAAAAGAAACATCCTTAACCGAGAGTTGATCTCAATCACCATGTGAAGTACCATAACCTGACTAATTAAAGAGCACCATGTGAAGTCTACCCTATTTAATTCAATAGATTCTCATACAACACTTCATGATATGTATAAATTTTAAACTGCTTTCAAATTATTGTTGTCGTCTGTAACATTAAAAAAGTCTTAGAAAGCATTTATACTTCCGGCAGGGTTTTGATTCTCTAGCACAATCATGCTTCTAATAAATTTAGTGCATTAATAAAGTCAATTTACTAACCAACTATTAAAAAAATCTTCTGCTGGTCCGAATATTTTACACGTATGTGTGTGGTTAGGACTTTGAGACTCGGCTTTTGTTGTGGACCTTGTGGTTGCATGTATCTTTCATTTACTTTCATTTTAGAGGTCGGCGGAATCTAGTTAGGATTTAAGAGTAAATTAATATTTGTAAAAGGTAAATAGATTCGCATTTTAACCAAAAGAAAAAGAAGAAAAAACACTGGAGATGGGGAGGGTCCATCCCAACCTCATAGGGCCATGGGTCGAATGGAGGACAGTTGGTCGGCGCACTTGCTCTTGGACAATATTTGTGGACATAGTCCTTCCAATTTTATTCCTTATTTTTGTATATTCTTTTTCTTCTGAATTTTGTATCTTCAATGATTAATCAAACATTGTTAGCAAATGTATTCTTTTACGGTGATTAAATACAAGTAGCTAGATTGGTTGACCCAAAAAAATGCTGGAGTTTGAACATCGACCAACATGAATAATGTAGTTATGATAGTTTTACCAACACATTACACAGATTAAACATGTTTGTTGATGAAAACAAGATCAAACAATTGCCATCCAAGTATGACACAATCCCAAAGAAATGAAACTCCATATTCAGTTTGAAAATAGTCGTCCATTTCACGATTTATAAGGTTTTATTATTAGTAAAAAAGAAGATAATGCATGCTTAATAATTGGTAAGATAGAGAGCTAATTGGTAGATTTCAAGTGGTCTCATATGGATTTAGAAGAGACCAAGTCATCTTATCTACATAACTGTTAGCTTTTTTTTAGCTACCGTAAAACTCCTTAAAAAGGGAAATCTGCTTGTACATGTTTAAGATGTATACTGGATACTGTATATAAGTTTTGGCATATGATTATGACTATTCTTCTTTATGAAAAACAAAAACTACTACAAGTGAACTCAGCGGTTTTTTAACCTCTTAAAATTGAATTAAATAATTAACTAATACTACTAATTAAGCTTTTTAAGACGTTAAATATTATTTTAAGTACAATAGCTAAAATAGTAATAGCATACTTATTAGGATAAAAAGTTAGGTTCAAAACAATTTTAAATTTAATACTGTTTGAAGGAGAAACCGTGAATAAATTTACACGGTATTTCTCAAATTGTGTAATATGAATTGATGATTTTTGTTGGTTCTTTAACGGCTATATTATGAATTAAAGTTCGTATAACCAATTTCGAGAAACATTTGATTTAAACCGACGGTGAACAATTAATTGCTTGCCGTCACGAAATTAATAACCCACCGCAAAATAGAAATTACAGTAACAAATAATTTTATGATTTTTTTTTTTTTTAAAAAGAGAGAGACTAAGAGCATGACAATGTCACCATCATGAATCAAACATGATCTAATGATGATGATCATTCATAGCTGGAGTGGAGCTTGAAGCTCCATCATGCGGCAAAAGTCTTCGAAGCAAACAAAACCGTCACCGTTTCTATCAACAGTCGCTATCATACGCTCACACTCTTCTATCGTGCACCGTTCATCTCCGATCACTCCAAAAACTCTATGTAACTCCTCCGCCGATATTTTCCCGTTACGATCCGCGTCGAAAAACTCGAACACCTCTCTCATCTCCTCTTTCTCCACGGATCCTTCACCGGAAGTTTCAGCGACGCGGCTAGCGAGCTCTTCGAGGCTGATACAACCTTCGTCTCCTCGTCCGCCGTCTACTTCTTTTAACATCAGACTCACTTCTTCCTGACTCGGCGGTTCAGGACTTAACCTGCTAAGCAACGCCGCCAGATCTCCTCTGGAGACCACACCATCATCATCTCGATCGATCAGTTTAAACGCCTGAACAAGCTCAGTGTAAAAATCACCGGAAGCCTGAGACCAAACGCCGGAGTTCTCATGGAGAACACTGATTGGAGTCGCGGAGGGACCACCGGCCTTGAGATTATTGCCGTACGATCCATCGGAGGAAGAGGAAGAAGCATTAGAGCTGAAGGAAGAAGGATCAGATCTGGAGACGGAAGCTTTCGATTTGGAGCGGAAGATACGCTTAGGGCTAAGGCGGAGGAATTTGGAATTGAGGCTAGCGGCGAGCTTCATATCGGAGAAGATAAAGATAAAGAGAAAGAGAAAGAGAGAGATATGAATGATTGAGTTGAGATTCTTCTTCTCTGGTGTGAGAGGAAAGAACGAGGAAGGAGGGCTATTAAATGGGAAGAGAAAGAGAGAAGCCATGGCAGCTTCCGCGAAGCTTCGTGGAGAGAAGTGGTTTTGATACTTATACACTTTCATTCATTCATTCATTCATTCATTCTCTATTTTTATTTTATTTTATTTTATTTTCTTGGAATATTTTATTTCCTTTGATTAGTTTGAGAGATTACATTTATTACTACTATGACTATCTAATTGTATAATATCCTTTTTTAAAAAAATATATGTTTCCGTATTCATCCACATACATTTGCCGTTTTATATAATTTTTTTAATTTTTTTTAACGTATCTTATTGGGCAGAAAACAAACATTTCTAAATTATCTACTTTTTGGCTGAATAGTATGAGTAAAGAAACAAAAACGTAATTGTCTGATTACATAGGATTTTGTTTGTGTTATTAGTTTGGATTCGATTCATAATTATGGACTGACATGCTCACGGACATGCAGGTGCAGTGGTCGTCTAGTCATGACTCATGGCCTAATTTACCTTTTTTTTTGTTATTTTAATTAGTATGGAATTTCGACGATTTTTTTATATTTGATTTGTACTTTAGGGTAAAGCTTGGTTCAAGCTCTTTTCCGTGACACACGAAAGAAGAAAATCAGTAAGAAAGAAATAGTAAAAGTTATTGTCAATATAAAATCAATATTTTCTAAAAGTATGCTGTGTGTAATTTCTCAACATTTGCATGAGAGAGAGAGAGGCTTCAAAAGGATATTGATTTAGTATAGCCTTTTTTTTAGTGCTAAACCTCGGCGTGGCCGAACACGTTGTGTGTTCTTTCTTTTTTTCTGTTAATGGATTTGTGAACCAAAAGGCAAAACATATTCAACATTTTGGGCTATAAAAAATAGAAAAATATCTACACAAGTTAGAACGTAAGACGCACTACTTGCTACGGCCGTCTTTGGTCTTAGAAAATAATTTGTGCGTAGAACTTGATAACAAAAAATTTGATATAACCGAATAGTTTATAATTTTATCTCTTGACATTCCAAGGCATTATAATATTGCAGTTATCATTCTAGAATGATACGAAGCAAATCGATAAAGTTTTTGTCTTGTTGCCTTCTCAGTATTTGAGGATTTTTTTTTTTTTTTTTTTTTTTTAATATATATGAGGAAACTTTTATAAGGCTAAATGCAGTGGGGAAAAAGAAATATACAGTGCGTGAGTCTTATTGAAACTCCCATCTTTGAATCTCAAAGAAAGTGTAACACTTTTTTGCATGTTAATCTTTTGTCCAAAGAGAAACTCTTACTTCAAGCTTTTAACTCTCTTGTCCCCTGGAAAATCTAAGTGATTATTGCTTCATGGATGTTGCAGTTTTGGATTCTCTTCCATCTCTATGAATTGTGCAAGATTTCAAAGTTAAAAACATTATGCATTTTTGGTGATTCGGATTCATCCAGGGCCGAATCTGAAGGGAGTCACATGAAGCATTTGTCTAGGGTCTCCATTTTTGTGGAACCTCAATTTTAAGATTTTTTTGGTTTTTTTTTTTAAATTTTTTTTTAGGATTAAAAATATTATTTTCAAAAGGATAACAGTAAAATTTTATGGTATCATATTAAAAAAATATTAAAATATATGTAGACACTAAAATATTGTTGTTTAATTCAACAATAAAAATATTCTATAACTTTTACAAATAAAAATAAATAAAATTAATATAATAAATAAATAAATATATATATATATATATATATATATTATAGACTTTTATTTTCTGTTTTGCTTAAGCCCCACTATTTCAGGACCGGCGCTAGATTCATCAATCATTAAAAGAGTCGAAACGTTTTTTTTGATTTTTGTGTGGGTTTGTCAATATTATGCAAGGTCGACCATGCTAATTTTATCGGATGTCTCGAGAAAAGTCATATGGTCTAGTGGTTGAAAGTCCATTATGGTACTGATCAGAACTACAATTCAAATTCTCTTACTGCGGTTTGGAGCATGGTTGACCGCTGGACGTTTTTAATAACAAAAATACCCAATTTTTCATAGGTCTCAATAAGTCTGGATTGATGTGATTCCGCGATTTTAAAAAAGAAAAACATCAAAACGAATCTTATGGTATATTACTAGTTAATTAAGTAACCGTACAACGGCAACGATTCCACCTCAACACGCTCTCACAAGATCTTTAAACCTCAAGAAGGTGGGGGAGATGTGACTTGTGCCCAAATATGTGAAATTAGGAGTAGTCTTATTCTCGTCTTGCCCAACAGATGCAAACACAAATGACAATATGTGTAGATTTGGAATGGAACAAGTAGGTGTAGATCAATCTATTAAAAGTTTTTTAAGTTTGAGATTGACAATAGGTGTTGCAAATTTGTGGGTCTGCCAAGCAAAGAGCTGGCGTTTTGGGGCAGCAATAACAGCCTCCGTCGAAAACATTGCCGCAAGTGTCATGGAAGCATGTAGACATATCAAGTTTGTTCCATCTTTCTATCTTCCTACCTACACATTGATTTGAAACACACATCAACCCAACTTAATTTGTTCACTCTAAAACAAAGAGACTATATATATATATATACATACATTGATGTAGAGCAATTAGAGAGAGCAATAGTATGTAGATGAGAGATGCATTTGATGATTTCATGGTTTGAATGTCGATATGATGATGTTGCATGTGCTTTTTTATTTATCTTTCTGGGTTGTTGTAAAATGATCCAAAGCTTAATCAAAAATATATATATATATATATATATATAGGAAATAGAGAAGCTCAAATTAGATAATATACACATATATCTTTTTCTTCGATCACGATCTTTGAGATTTCCAAATATTTCGGTTCAAATCTGGAACTTCCTTAAAGTAGTTTGTTTGTTTGTTTGTTTTTTTTTTTTGTATAAGCTTCCTTAGAGTAGTTGACAGTTTTATTTTATTTTTGTTAACATGCATTTCCCATGACAATCAACGCCTAAATCGACAAGCCTTCTTTAGGTTAATCAACGATTTTCAAAATTTTGAGTACAGATATTAGAATAATTCATAATTGAGCATCTATATATACATTATAATCTTTTGGTTCTGGAGTAAGGTTTTAGGGGTAATCAGATAAGCTATGGAGGATTTTAGTTCAACGATCATGCTATTGCTAACAGTTTTGTTTTTTTAATTACAACTTCGTTTGTTTTTAAACCTAAATTACAGTCTTTTTACTTTCTTGTGTCGTTGTTGTCGTAACCCAAAAACCGGTTCACGTAAATTGGAGATCAGATGACGCCGGTTATATTATTTGTCCATATGGTTTCCAATTTTAAGTTGTCTATGCAATAAAAAACAAAATATAGTTCGCAACTTCATATCTATTTTTCTTTTCTCTACAACAGTTCATATTTAAATAAGGAAATTTGCGAAAATGCGAATGAACTGATATGGAATGTTTCCATTAGAAAAAAAAAAAGAAAAAGAAATATGGAAATCATTGTTGGTTTATTATTCTTCTAGTTGTTTCTAGATGAGTTTAAATGAGTTTAAATGTCAAAGCGTCAAAGGCAGATTAAAAGACCTTTCAAGGTCTAACCAATCTAGACTTCTTCCTCAAGTAAAACTCGTAGAGCCCAAGAATCTCCAACCCGAACCCCTTTTCCATAATCTCTATATAAAAACAAAGAAAAGAACATAAACACACAAGACATATTTTTATTCACATATTCACAAAAGTTGTTTGAGTTTCGATTTGATTACAAAATCCAATGTCGGGTCTTCTTCAGTTCAATTTTTTCCCAACCGATTTCTATTATCCGAAGCCGAGTCGAGTAGAATGTGTCGATAAGACCAAACCTTGTGTTCAGTCAGTCTCGACATATGGATTTAAGAAAGAGATGGCGATTGTTGTCAGGGAAAAGAACCAAAGTACTGGGTTGATTCTTTATGTCAACGGCGAAACAGATCGGTCTGCGTCTCCTAATGCTTCTACGTTTCTTGATTCATGTTCTGATAATTGTGACTTCACCAGTTAGGCCCTTTTTTTCTTAGTTTTGACTGTTTTGGACGTTATCTTGTTTGGATTTTTTAAATAGATTTTTGCTATTGTTATCGTTATGTTTGTAATAGAATAAGCAGAGTGGTGTGATTTCGACACACTTGTACGTTTTCTTTTTGTCAGGCGTGATTTGTCATTAATCTGTTCTCCATTTTTAGTCCTTTTTAGTTATTAAAAACTTGATTATGCATTAGTTAAAAGTATACATTGTAAAACTTGGTTCATGTAAACAAAATAAATACAAAAATAGCATAATGATTTGTGATTGTTTCGTTGCTATACTACCGTCCTAGTTCACATGTTGACAAACGAACAATAATTTTGTAACAAGCTTCAATCATACATGCTAATTACTGTATTATCTAACTAAATTTCATACTCCCTGATAACAGTTTTTATTCGCTCCAATTTACCTAACAAATAGTGGAATCAACCCATGTGGCCATGTGGATTATAATCATGGAAATTGCACGCGAAACAAATCTTTGTAATTATTTCAATGATAATTTATACTTATACTATCTAAGAGCACCTCCAATGGAGGCTCTTAGCTAGGGTTCTTAACATAAAAAGCAAAAAAATTAAATCAAAACAAAAAAAAATATCTTCCTTGTGTTGTGGAATCGCTGGCGAGAAGTTCATTCTTTTATTATTGGGCCTATCCAACAAAATGTGAAGCCCCATAAAATATATGTTTATATCCGATTGTTTTTTTTTTTTTTTTTGTCAACCTTTTGTGTTGATGTTTGGTGCTCTGTTTTTTGCTTTTTTAACTCTGTTTTTCTAATTGTTGAATGAAAGACCAAAAAAAAAAAATTAATCTTCTTAAAAACTTCTAATAAGGTTCTACTATTAAAAAAAAAAAAAAATTTAAAATTTTTAATGAAGATTTTATTTTCAATTAATCAAAATTTGTATTAAAAATATCGATAAAAACCCGTGAGGGATCTTACCATTGGAGATGGTCTAACAGTCTAATACTACAAAAGAAAAATGATTCACAGTATGAACACAAATAAAATAATTGAGATAGGATAGGAGGATCATAAGAATTATGAACAGGGACGTTAAAAAAAAAAAAGCAATAAAATATGGCATAGAATAGTGTATCCCCACCAATATACATTCCCATAGTCAAATTCAAACTGAGCCATAGCGTCAATAGAGTTAATTTGTGAACCGAAGAACATAAAAGCATAAACGAAAGAGAAGAACCGAGAAAATCATCATCAATCCATTTTTTAATGCCCACAAATCAATTAAGGTTTTTTTTTGTTTAACCAAATCCCTCTTACAATGAAACCCCCCTGAAGCTTAATGCAGAGACTCCAATCAGAAGCAAGCATCCAAGAGACAGCAACAACACAGAGCCGCAAGACTGCAAAAGTAATAAAACATTGTCAACATTTCTCAATCAGAAGCACAAACACAAATCCAGTTGATTTAAGCATACAATGTAGTAAGTAACCAATAGCTAGATGCAAATATGTTACAAATCTTAAAAAGATGCAAATTCACTAAAACAAACATCAGTTTCACACTCAATTAGCTAACAAACAAAAATTAGGAACAAGAACGATAACACAGTCACTAATAAGAACAAACAAAAGTCAAGATCTACAGAGAATATTCAAACACGGAATATAGTCAAATTCAAACAACACAATATCCATAAGAAACTCACAAAAAAAAAATTAAATTAGTCAAGATAATGATATATTGAGTGGAGTGTGATTTGACTTACCATCCTTCTAGAAACCCAGGGCTGCTCTGTTGTTGCTGATGATGCTGAGGTGGCGGAGGATATTGCGGCGCGTACGGTGGCGGATATCCCTGCTGAGGATAACCTTGCTGAGGAGGATATCCCTGTGGTGGGTAACCTTGTGGCGGATATCCCTGAGGAGGATATCCCTGTGGTGGATAAGCATCTTTTGGTGGTGGATATCCCTCCGGCGGATAACCTATTTTCCCCCATTGATATAAAAAATTCAGATCCATGCGTACAAAACCAAAATCCAGCAATGAAATAAACAGATCTAACAAAATTAACATTCTATCAACAAATCGAAGAAAGATGGATGATGGATGACCTTGAGGAGGAGGAACACCAACAGGAGGTTGATTGTACTGACTCATCGTTTGATATGGTTCTGCTGATCTCCTTTTGAAACTCGAGAAGAACGTAGAGACGGGGAAGGAGATCACGCAGAGTGAGAGAGAACCCTAGATCCACAGACAATGTTATAGCGATAGAGACGAGGTTGAGAAATACAAGGAAAAAAGGAAACGAGGAGAGTGTTTTAAGTAAAACGCGTTTTGCAGTTATTACTATTATTTTTGGTATCGTTTCTAAATTTTATCCAATACATTTAGTAGCGTTCAATACGATGAAACCTTTACACAATGATTTAAAAATATTCACGCGGTTTCTGGTGCTCTTCTTTGCAGAGGATTTTTGTTTTTGTTTTTTTTTTTTTTTTTTAAACAAGATAAACTAAGTGGTTGTTTATTTATCCAATTAGGTTCTAGATGAATTTTTGTTTCTTTATTTTTGAATTTCTATGTAAAAAATCAATATTTTTATTCTATATTATATAGTCTTTGATTTAAAAATATAGTAAACTTGCTAAACCAGAAAACACTATTCATTTTTGGATGATTTTTATGCCATGATCATTTAGATGTACATAATAGATAGAGTACTAGTCTACATTGTACACTCACTTGAAAGAGAAGATATCATCTTATATATTCTTTCGAGGTATATTCACATTTTTATAATTTATTACCAAATTTTTGAAAAAGGGTCTTCATATTTTCCAATGTTGCTGTAATACTCCTTAAATTCCTTATAGCTCAAAAGTCAGCATCAAGATGGGTCACCTTATTTAGATCCAACTCAAATAAACTTTAGTTCAAAAACAAAACCAAAACACTTTTAGTCTCCCTGAAGCTGAACAACAATGGCCTGGACTTCAGTAGTAGAACGTTTTCCTTCCCGCCAATGACTTGTTCTTATCTTTGAGCTATTTTATCGACTAGCCTTGCCACTGCTAATCAGAAACTAACCATAATTGGTTGATGAAGATCAATATCTCTTGTTAGCCTTGTGATGATAATGACAATTGTGACGTGTTTAGGAAAGAAAGATGGAAACATTGATAAAAGAAACTGGATAATAAATGCATAATTTGAGAACTATATAAATAATACTATTACAAGCACCAAATTTTTTAATACGTTTTGATCCAAACCAAGGATTTTCTTTAATTCATCAATCAGACTCCCAATAAAATAAGATACAAGTTGAAAGATTGATGATGTAGGAAACTCATTTCCACTCAGTCACACACACACACACAATGACACAAACAAACAAAACATGGCAGACCCCACCCACACTCATCAAGCCAAACCAAAATATACAATGATTGAATTACTAGTGATCCTAAAGACCCCACTTACACATTTACTGTTCTCGTATCTAATCTTTTCTTGGATATTTTTTTGAATATCAATCACAAGACTGGCTAGTAAATTTACTTGTTGATCGAATTAACCAAACGATTCACAGTGCCAGAAGTTAAACGAAAATTATAAATATGAACAGATTTCTGTAGACAAAACACAAACACACAAAAACTCACAACAAATAATGTATGATCTCAAATCATAGTAGGATTTAGGAATTATAAGGAAAAAATAAAATCATGAGTTGAGTGGGTTAGGCCCATGAGGTCGTGAATGGGCCTAAATTGGATTAGTTTCCTACCTTATCCTCTTCCGAATATAAGATATTTTTTTTAAAAGAAAGAGAATAATAATTCACTTTGTGTGAGTAGCCAACAGGATTGGAACGAAAAAGGAAGTCAAATAAAGCCAACAGTAACGCGTTAACACGTGGACGGTGGATTACTCAAAACCATGCTAGGCGTGGGTCCAAACCTACCCACTTGTGTCTCACATATAATTACTACGAACCTTAGGCTCGGCACCGAACCTTACTTTATATATTAGCACTTCTTCCTCTGATCTTCTCGCAACGTAGGTTCTGGGTGAATGATCCTAATCCGTTTCACTTTTTAAAGCGAAGAAAAATATTATAATCAACAAGTAGCAGATATTTTCTCGAGCCAAAGGTAAAGATCTTGTTGTCTTCTTCTGCTTGATCAATCTTTGAAGTTTCTGGATTTGTTTGGTTCCCGTGCTTAGAAATGGAAAGTGATTGTATCTTCTGGCTTTAGATCTTTGTGATAATCGTTTGATCTATCTCAAAACGTTATTGATTTCAACATATATGATCGGAAATTTGTAGCTGATTCGTTTACAGATCTGAAAAATATACAGATCTATTTGTTTCATCGTGTAATCTGGAAACTATGCTATGTTATGATTGTGAAATTCAGATTTGAATTTGATCTTAACTTGTGTGTGCGCAGATCTAGAGTTTTAAGAATGGCGATGGTATCAGGAAGACGATCTACTCTAAACCCCGACGCACCTCTGTTTATTCCGGCAGCTGTACGACAAGTGGAGGATTTCTCACCGGAATGGTGGCAATTGGTGACAACTTCGACTTGGTACCATGACTACTGGATCAGCCAGCACCAAGGCCCAGATGGTTTCTATGACAACGGTGGTGGTGAGGTCGATGTAGCTGATCTTCTTCCAGAATCGTTTGATTTTGATGACATGGAAGATTTCTTCGACACTGATGCTTCTGAGTTTGATCAAGGATTTGATGGGAGAATGTATTACCAAGCACCTTCCGAATTTGGTAAGTCGGAATTGATTCTCTGAATAATCAAACAAATCCAGAATCACACATATTTTGGAGACTTAATAGTTTCTATCATCATCAGGCTTAGGAAAGAACGGTGAGATGGTGAGGAAATCAAGTGGAAACAGGAGTCCTAGAGCGGTTGTGGAACCGGCTAAGTATGCAGAAAAGCCAGCGAAATGGGGAAACCAGAGGGTTGCTGCTCCAAGAAACATCCACCAGCCTCGCTGAAGAAGAGAGGGTTTGGTGTTGTTGTTGTTGTTAACTAGTCAGAGTCAGAGCAGTTTCGTCTGTATCTTATTAGCACTGTACCTTTGTAATTTTTAGTATTTTGCTTCCCACTTTAAAATCTGTAACTTTGTACCTTTTATGATGTTCATTCTCTCAACTTGTTATCACAAAAATGTAAAAACATTAAAAAAAAAAAAATATATGTAAACTTTGAAGAGAAATGAGAACTAGAGTTTATTTCCATATCTCTCTGTTCAATGGTTACAATCACCATATCTCTCTAATTAGAAGGGTTGGTTAAATTTCATTGGTGATGGTTTACAAGATGCAGTTGGATCAATGTTGCTTTGGCTTTAAGACCAAACGAAAGCTACTTCTTACAAGTTTCCTAGATCAGATGTTATGTTCTTTACAGACTACAAGGTTGGTGGCTAATGTAAAGGATATGGATTACATCATAGTGGTACCAAAACTGTTGATCATGCAACAGTTTATTAAGTATCTAAGCAAAGAGACGCATCAACGCTTAAATCATCATTTACCCAAGTGGATGAACTTGCCTTCACCCTCAGTGTCCATGTCTAGTATCTCCTTCATGATCAATTATAGCTCATTTGGATACAGATGCAAAAGGCCACGAGTGTCACACATGTTTGCATTTGCTGACAATGTCATCTAACACCCACCAACGAGAACAGAAGACATTTTCTAGATTTTAACCGAATTTGTAAAATTTTCCGAGTAAATTGAAACTTTGGGTCTGGGATAAAATCGGCTAATGGGAAAGCTCTCGTCTTGAAGCTTAGTCTTTTGCTCCACAAGTCGTCCATCTTGAGACTCGTGAACTCGAAAAGATTTTAGTCAGACTATCGGAAAACCCTCCAAAATGTTAATTACATAAAGGCCCTTTGCAAAATGTATTTATATAAGCTAGACGCTTCGTGTCGTTCTATTTTGAAATCCCGCTCAAAAATTATCATGGCGCCAAAGAAAGCATCGCCGTCGCCGATGCAGTCCTCTCTCTACCCTATCGGTAAGAACTCGGAAACCTCGATTTTTAAATCCGATCAATTAAATTAATCGTCTAGTGTTTTAATTGATTTCTCCAGGTAATTACGAGGTCGCAGTGGATGGTAAGAAGTTTACATGTGAATCAGGTTCGAAAAGCATTCTGATCAAATTTTCCACAAACGGCAGAGTGAAAATCTCAGGTTCCTCTTGAATTTGAGTTCTTGCTGTTTTTTTTTGTCCCAATCTAATTTGATTATCAGTAGTATTCTGGGTTTTGAAATCTGGTTAGAGTAGTAAATATCATTTGTTGATTTGATTGTATAATTCATTTTCTTCCGTTGATGTTATGCGGTCACTAGCAAAATATGTAGCAAACGCTAATCTCTGAATTAAGTTTTGTTTGTTTGTTTGTTTTGTGTGCAGAGAAGAATATAGAACACATGTTACTACTTCTCAATCCTCGGGATGAAGATGATTTTACCAAATCGCATCTCCAGGTTAGTGGACTCTAACAATAGGACTTGACAGTTCATTTCTTATGAGAACAAAAAGGCATTACTTGAGGGAATCTAAGCACTAGTGACTTAACTTTTTCAGCAAGTGTTGAAGTTGTATAGTAAAGAGTTACCTAACATGAACTACGCTTCAAACACTGGGAAAAAATCTGCATTCCTTGAGAGATGTGTCTCTAAAGGGTAAATCTTCTCTTTGTTTTAACCATTCTTTACTTGTTTCAAGCTGGATTTTCCATTATAGAGATTTAAATTGGCCATTTTTCACTAAAATCATTGAGAATGGAACTCATTTTGATTATTCAGCACATTGATTGAAGCCATCTAATGCTTTATTTGAAAATTGCGCTATCTTGCAGAAAGTATTGTTCATTGGTTTTAAAGTCCACGCTTAGCGGAGTCTCAGATGAGGTATATTAGCTTTAGTTATATGCTCTAACCTTGATCTAAAGTAGCCTAGGCCATGGATGAATCTTTCAGATACGTTTATTCTATGTATGAGAAGGCTATATTCGTTTCACAGTTTGATTGCAATTTATATGCACTCAAGAGTTTGCTTTTTCGTTCCAATAGAAGAGCAAAATCTGTAATCTATATCACTAATTTGCCGTGTAGATGATGCTCTTTTTTTTGTCTGTTTTACTGCAACTGTAAAAATTGATTATTGGTATGTGCTTTTTGTATGTAGATCTTAGCTGCAATCACCTATCAAATAGTCCCTGCTGATACACAGTATGCTGAGATACCTCTTGCTGCTGTAACATCTACACACCAGATAAAGGTTTGTTTTGCTCTGACACGTTGACACTTAATGTTGTGGTCGTCCTCTAAACTCCTGCATTCCCTATTTCCTACAACTCAAGAGTTCATAACAGCTTTTATTGTGCAATGCTAAACCAAAGGTCTTGTGTTTAACAGTAAATGTCTATAAGTTCCTAGTATAGAATCTATAGATATTGCATACTTGGTTTTAAGTGTTTCTTAGAATTGTACACTTTTTCTCTTTCTGCAACTGGTTAACTAAAGATAGCTTAAAAACTGAATAGATGGGTTTTTATTAATACATTTTCAGGGTTATGGTAAACTCGTCTATGAAGAATTAATGAGAAGGCTTCATAGTGTTGGCATTCGAACTATATACTGTTGGGCAGACAAAGAGTCTGAAGGATTCTGGCTTAAACAGGTGATTATTATCACTATGTTTATTGTTCTTGGAGTCTTATGTGTATAGTTTTCTGGATTCGAACTAATATATCTTTTGAAGTACTTGGGCTGTTCCGTTTCTTGTAACTCTTGATGAATTTTTCAGGGATTTATAACATTAGCAGAGGTAGACCAGAAAGGGAAAGCAAAGAGGTTACACATTAAGTCTAATATTCGAAAAGCCTTGTGTTTTCCTGGCGGTTCAACTCTCATGGTTTCTCATCTGAACAAGGAATCTTCTCTTAATCCTGCAAACCTCGAGACTTCTTCTTCATGGAAATATCAGTGTGAGGGATCTCTACTCTCAGCAAGAAACAACTGCACAGGTCCTTTGGCTGGAGATTCAGTTAAACTTGGAGAGAGCTTTGGTGAAAGCCTATATCTTGACTGTAAGCTTTTATAGTGTTAAGATTCTTATTTTATTTTAGTTGTGAAGCATTTGAACTTGTTAAAATCCTCTGAAATTTCTGTTAATACACAGGTCTCTCTGGTATCAGAAGTCCAATGGACTCGACCACAGGAAAGGAATGTAACAATGTGATCTCTGATCAAGCAACCACAGCTGACAGTGAGACCAAATGTTCTACACCTGGCTTGAAGAGATCTTGGGAAGCTTCACTGTCTTCTCTACAATCCAAAAGGATTAGGGCAAACAACAATAATGACTCTGAGATCGCAAAACTAGATTTGGCTCTCAGCTCTGCAAAGCAATCGATAGATGGTTATCCCTCTCAAGTGGATATAACCAAGGATCCTCTAATTTGCAAAAGAAACAATGATGAACAATGCAGAGAGGCGACTGGGATAGACATGGAAGCTTGTCCAAATGGACAACAATATAGAATCTTGTTGATGGATATTTGTGATGAAAACAAGAGAGCTTGGTTAACAGAGGTATATATATTTCTAATTCAATTTGTTCTTTTGATGTGTTTTGTATCCACCTTATGTTGTCTTCTGATTTGTATGCAGGTAGTAAGAAAACTTGGTGGTGCTGTGACCTTGGATGGTACAATGAGCACACATGTTGTCACCGGGAAAGTCAGGAAAACGCTGAATTTTTGTACTGCTCTTTGCTCTGGGTTAGTCTCAAATCTACTGGCATCATATTAACCATTGTGAAAGTGAAATTATGCGTAAAATTTAATTAATCAGAAGTATAAGGAGATCTTATGGTGCATCTGACTTGCTTGCAGGGCTTGGATAGTATCACCAAGTTGGTTGAAAGAAAGTTTCCGAGAAGGAAGATTTGCTAGTAAGACGAGACAAAAACATCCCATGAGTTATCTATCGCTGGTAGCTATTTACTCAATGCTGACACTAGTTTTTGTTTAATAGATGAAGCTTCACACATCTTGCACGACGAAGACTACCAGTTGAAATATGAAACCGATATAAAAAGCACAGTTCTTAGAGCAAAAGCTATTCCTAACTCGTTGCTTAAAGGATACGACATATGCATTGGACCTAACATTGAATTGCCTATTAAAACTTCATCTGCTATCATCAAAGCTGCTGGTGGAAATGTAAGTATTAACTAGAGCTTGTTCAAGTGTTCTTCCACCTATGAATCCGCAACATGTAAAAAAATTGTGGGAATTTTCAGGTGATTGGAGGAGTGAATAAGGTAAAGGAGGTAACAAAAGCGATATACATAGGGTGTGAAGAAGACACAGTGGGGGCTTTATTTGCAGCAAAGAAAGGGGCTTTGACATTTAGCAGCGAATGGTTAATGAACTGTATCATGAAGCAACAGCTTGAGCTTCAAGTTCCTCAATTTGTCGAGTCCTTGTGACCTCTCTGATCTTTAGCTTGGAAAATTCAACTCTTATCTTTTATTTGTTGTCGTTTGGTTTTTATGGAAATGTAGAGACTAGTCTTTGAGTGAGGCTGCTAAGCTCTCAAGTCGCTCATCTATTTATGTATAAAAATAAATTTTGCCTTTTTTTTTTTATTATGTACATTATACAGCGTTGGATTCCTCATTATTTCATGTTTTCTCTCTGGTAAATTGCGTTCACAAAAAGATAACGTTAAACAAATGAGAGTTTCAAATGACGCGATTGACAAAACGAAAGACAAAACGGTGACGTTTAAAAGGAAGGTTTGATTGATGAACGTTTAAAGGTTTCCCATAATTTTAAAATAGGAAACAAAACTCAGGGGTTAAAATGCAAATGGTAAACATATGAGGGCATATTTGCAAACAATAAGAAGAATGAGCTTCGGAGTTTGAAACTGATCATCCTATATAATCCACAAGCGGAAGAATAAAGAGGGAAAAAGTTGAAAGAAAGAAAGAAAGAAAAATTTGGGAAGAAGCTTTCAAGTTCGTGGCGAAGATTTTAGGGTTGAAGATTATGCTCCCGTCGCTGCATCTACTTCTCATTCTCCTCTAATTCGATCGATTTCTCAAGTTCCGATTCTTTTCTATTTGGTATCTCTTCTCCTAATCTCGCATTTCTCTCAGTTCCTCTTTGATGCTTCAATTTCTAGGGATTTAGTTAGTATCTTCTTTTCCATTTTCGCTGTTTCTTGATTCAATTTTAGCAGTTAATAGCAAATGGATGTTGAGCTGCGTGGCGATTGAATTCGAATTTAACGAATTTTGCAGATTCATTCAAGAATCTTTTTAGTCTTTGGCTGTTATGGTTCAGTGTTCGTCTCTGATTTGATTTTTTTTTTCTCAGAATCCGATGGATGATTTAATAGAGATAAAGATAAAGGTTTTTGAATATCAAACATACACCTTACAAGTAAATAAACGTGTAAGTTTGGATCTTTTAGATTGTTCTTTGCATAAGAATCTGATTGATCAAAATGTGGATTCATGGGCTTAAAAAAGTTTCAAAATTTTTGTTGTTTCTTTCAGGTTGATATCTCCAGATTGAAGAAAAAAATTGCTTCGGTTTCTGGTGTTAACCCGAAACAACAACGTTTGATATTCCGTGGAAGAGCTTTGAAGGATACTAAACTTTTATCAGATTATCGTATCCTGCCTTTACAATTCATTCATGCTCATCTGTTTTCTTATTTCAAACAAATTTTCTTTAAAATGGGTTAATCAATCTTTAGATGCTGAAGATGGCCACACACTGCAGTTGATTGCCAAGCCACCAAAACCAGAAAATGCAGGTACATACTTTATAAAGTTTCCTTTTTGAATCTGTACTCTTTGAATTTACTCTTGTTGATTTCATCATCAGTGTTGGTGATTTCCTAAGTTGATAAAAACACCTTTTATGTTTTGTTGTTTCAGCGGATGATTCTGATTTGAGTGATGATGGCAGCATCTGTGGATCTTATACAGAGAGTGGTGTTGATCCTATCGTATCATCTGTAAGGGCCTCCATGTTTTCTTAATTTCTCATGGTGGTACGCTCTTTGCCAGGTGTTTTTCTATCATGAAAACTCTGTGTTTTGGTCAACTTAGGAGATGCCAGATTCTTTGACAACCTTATCTGGAGATCTGAATCATCTGAGACAAACGTTTGCTGCCTGTGGTTAGAAATGATTTCAATAAAAATTCTTTTGTTGACACAAATCTTGAGGTTATGTGACATTTTTGAATTGTGAATTTATAGTTAACAACTCGCAAACTACTGATATGTCCATGGGAGATGAGCAAGTTTCTGGAGAGAATTGGCAACGAAGACCATCTCATTTGGCTCAGTTGCTACAGAGGACAAGGCAACTGTTGACTGGTGATGTAGCAGAATTCTTATCCGTACGTTCTTTGATGTTTGTTTATTGCATTCCATTGCTTAATCGAGTTATTCTAAATTCCCTTATGTTTGGATTTATTTTATTTTGGATTTATCTTTCTTGTGCAGATTGTCACAGAGCTGCTAGTGGATCATGTAAATGTTACGGATCCATCAGCCAGAAGTTCGCACCATAGCAGAGTGCTTTCAGCAGGAACCAACTTATTTCTTTTAGGAGATACACTTATGGATCTAGGCCAGACCACTATGATGTTACGTTTTGGAGAAACACCTGTGTGTACATCTTGCTTCCTAATAGCTTTATCCTTTTCATGAAGAATAAGCTTCCATTTAAAACGGTTCATAGTGTTTAACTTGTATTCTAACGCATATCTTTTGTTTGTTTGGCTTGTGATCTCAGGAGGATGCGTTTGTTGATGTCGGTTCTCCATTTGTCATGCAACATCGCTCACAGGTATTGTTCTGTCTCAGTCTTCCTTAACCAATATTTTGACCTTACCCTTTTGCCTTTGCGTTGTTTAGTTACCTCACGCTCAGCTGGCCAGCTCTGAAGCTGAAAATGCAGTCAATTCCTCTGAAACAAATGAAGCTGCTATCGTGAATGAAGGAATACAAGAGACTCAAATTGTGCATCCAAGTCAAGATGAGGTAATTGATGGAAGAATATAATAGCTGGTGTTGGTTGTGACAAAATGTATATGGATGATTTATAAACCATATTGTGTTTTCCGCAGGAGAGGCAGTGACATTGGTTTGGTGGCGGAAGGAGGCAATTGGAAGATGCTTTTAGATGACATAGTTTAGTATAGTTTTCAACACTAAACACTAACTGATTCTTTTAAATTCCGTATATGTCGATACTTTGAAAGCAACAAAAACCTCTATGTACTTGGAAGGCACATTTTGACTGAATTGACTTCTTATGGGTGTGTTTAATATGCTTCGACAGGTTGGTCTAATATCAAATTATGCCCATATGTTAGTAGAAAAATTGGATGAATCTATGAAAAAATGTAACCAAAAAAAAAACAGTAGAAAAACACAAGATACTTAAGCGTTGCCAAGGACTAATTACTGCTTCAGTTTTGGACTTAGCTTAAATGCTATATTCTGTTCCGGCAATGAATTAGATATATCTAGCAGAATGAATGTTTATTCAAAGTCAAAAATCCTAAATTAGATTACCAAATCTCCTCAATAGTCCCATTTAAGTAGTTGGGAAAAAAATATGCTCTTTTTCAAGTCCAAAAGGTATTTTAATTAATAAGCGCGAAAGTTGAAGAATTTACAAAAATGGCCCAACTGATATAAAACGGCTCCTTTAAAATCAAAACTCCTTTCAGTTTCAAGTGATCGTCTACCTCAAAATCAAAGCCTCTATATACACATCACAATTCTTATACGCTTCTGGCTCACACATATGGCGGCTCTCTACTCCTCAAAACCAACTTCTTCATCATCATCATCGTCTTTCTCTCTGCTTTTCTTACTCGTCACCCTTCTTCCTCTCTCCTTAGCCTGTTTCGCCTTCATCCTCCAATGGCGAGGTGGACTTATCAATGATCCGGTTAATCAGTGGTTTATTGGTAACCATGAGTTCCCCGGAATGATCCCCGAGAAACGGTCGCTTCGCTCTGATTCCGGATGCGTTTCTCTTCTGGGTCAGAGCCGTACCCAATCGTTTCCTTATCTCCGAGATTGGAAGCTTGATCACAACCCCAATCTTAAACCTAGGGTTGGATCTCTTGATTCAGTTTGGGTTTTTTTTTTTTTTTTTTTTTTGAGATGCTAAGACTTGATTCATTTGATGATTAAAAAAATAGGATTTTGTGTGGTTGTAGATATGTATTACAACGAGCACTTCTGCTGGATTAGAGCAGACATTGCCATGGATATATTATCACAAGGTTATTGGAGTTTCAAATTTTTATCTATTCGTTGAAGGCACTGCTGCTTCCCCAAATGTTTCTCGAGTTTTGGAGACCATCCCTGTGAGCTTTTCCGAGTTTGTTCGACTGCTCTTGAATCCTGATTTTGTTCCTTATTATTCACAATGACAAGATTGATTTGCAGGGTGTAAACCTTATATACAGGACAAGAGAGTTAGAAGAAAAGCAAGCTAAAAGGTATATTCTTCTGCCTTGTTTACCATAAAGTTATGGATTTAGAGCCATCTAAGAAAATGGAGGACTTGAAGGAACCATTTAGACAGAGCTACACATATTAGTAATTCACTGTTTTTCTTGTTTTGGATCTTCATCTATCAAAACTTGTCACCCCTAATAATGGTTGTTGTAGAGATTGTTATTTCAGATCATTGATTCCAAGTTTCATCACATTATTTGTTTGTTTACAGCCGGGTATGGAATGAGACTTGGCTGGAGAGGTTTTTCTACAAACCGTGTAATTACGAACTATTTGTGAAACAAAGCTTGAATATGGAAATGGCTATCACGATGGCAAGGGTACTTGTTACATTCAGTCAGTCACTATATATATATATATATATATATATAAAAAAAGGATAGAATTCCCAACATTTTCACATTCTTTCATTTTGCTTGTGTGTATATAGGATGCTGGTATGGAGTGGATACTACATCTCGACACTGATGAGCTTGTACATCCTTCAGGAACCCCCGAATATTCGTTAAGAAGTTTGTTTAGAGATGTTCCTGCAGATGTGGATACAGTTGTCTTTCCAAATTATGTGAGTTAATTGATTCTTTGAAAGACATTGGAATTGGTTTTTCCTTCTTCAATTTGATGATCTATACTTGCAAGTGTTCTCGTTTCAGGAGAGCAGCGTCGAGCGAGATGATATCAAGGAACCTTTCAGTGAGGTACAGAACATTAACATCTAATGCTACCTCTCTTAGGATATGTATGCTCCTATGAGTTTTACAAATCCAAAAGTGTTTTTCTTTTCTTTTGGTTACTTTTAGGTATCAATGTTCAAGAAGAATTTTGAACATCTTCCTAGAGATGTTTACTATGGAAGCTATAAAGAGGCAACTCGTGGCAATCCCAACTATTTTCTTACCTATGCAAATGGGAAATCCGCTGCACGGATTCAAGACCATCTTCGCCCTAATGGTGCTCATCGATGGCACAACTACAAGAAGTTTCCAAAGTATGTTAGACATATTATACATCCATTTTTCTTTTGCTTTTGTGATCTGACATTGATCCCACATTTGTTGTGACAGTGTCTATAAACTAGAGGAAGCTGCGGTTCTGCACTACACGTACTCGAAATTTTCAGATCTTACTTCAAGACGTGATCGATGTGGCTGCAAACCAACTAAAGAAGATGTCAAGAGATGTTTCATGCTAGAATTTGACAGACACGTGAGCTGGGATTTGATTTGTTTGTTTTTTGTCGATTGTATAGTTCTAGTTCATCATTGGGTTTCTTTTTGGTTTTGCTTTTGCAGGCATTCATCATTGCTTCAACTTCAACTTCAGAGGAAATGCTTCAATGGTACAGAGAACGAGTTGTATGGACTGACAAAAATTTGGTCCAAAAACTGCTTAGGAAGGGTCTTCTGACTCGCATTTATACACCAATGGTCAGTTAGTTCACTACCAAATCCAAAACTGAAGTGCTTTTGATTAAACAAAGATATGAATCATCTTTCTCAGGTTATAATCCAAGAGCTAAGAGAAGCGGGTGTTTTCAGCTCAGTGGTAACTTTTGCTCATAAGTCTTTCTCAAAAAATAGAAATAACTCTACAACCTCAAACATTACAAGAGAAGCATCTCAAGCAACTGCTAGAAAAGTGTTGGAGTTTGATCTTGATGGTGAATCTCAAGCAGCATCAGCCATACCACCGCAATCGTCTCCAAGTTTGGAAACAATCCAAAATGTTTAATTTAGACTTTCTTGAAGAGATGGTTTCAATTTTGCAAAGAGATGAAAATGAGATCATATGTATGTACTGATAGGCCCATGAGAGTTTACACTCGTAAGAAGAAGACTCGGACTGAGCTGGAAGGTTTGACCAGTTGACTTCATTAATGGGATGTGCTGACGTGGAGCTTGCAAAGCAGGGTGAAGTCGATGAGAGATCAAATAGAACTTCTCCTTCTCAGTTTTATCTTTTATCGAATAATTGGATTTGATCAATTAGGTAGTTAGAGAATCTCTTCTCTGCTATGGCGATTTCAAGAGCTTGTTCTTGAGAATCGGGATTTGTTTTCTTGTATCCTTGGGTAATTGAATAATATCGTTTGTTCTCTTATCAAATTGGTGCGTCGTGACGTTTTGGATCGAGTTCGTGGTGATGACAATGGAAGATATGGTGGATTCGGAGCAAATCACGTCGGAATTGCAAGGTTCAGTGGCGGAGATGAGTGGTGAGATCGAGATTCTTCGCGGTGGCTGGAAAAGGTTGACGGATTCGTACAGTGGAGTAACGAGTCGAGTTTCAGCTATGGAGAGTCGATTATCATCAGTGGATTCACGATTGGATTCGATTTCACAGATCTTGGCTCGAATGGAGGCTAATCAGTTTTCTGATAAGGCACTCGGGAAACAGAAAGCGTCGTCGTCGACGAATCATACTCAGGTGCGTCCGATTGACTGCGATATTGAGCCTGAGGATAATTCAAACGGTAGTCGGGGAATTCATAATGTTTTAGAGAATCGAAATGGTATGTTGAAAAAGATTGAATTACCTGTGTTTGATGGTACTCGTCCCTATGGTTGGATTACACAAGCAGAACGATTTTTCAGATTGGGAAACTACAATGATGTGGATAAATTGGATCTGATGTCTGTGAGTCTGCAAGGTCCGGTATTGAATTGGTATAATCGAGAGATTGAAAGCGCGGCGTTTCAGAGTTGGCCTCAATTTAAGAAAAGGATGATTGCTAGATTCAGTCAAAAGTTAGAAGAGAATCCGGGGAAGAGACTGTTTAGTATGAAGCAAACTGGCTCTATTGCAGATTATGTGAATGAATTTGAAGAATTGTCAACAGTTGTGAAGGGTGTTGATGAGGCTAATCTGGAGCATGTGTTTTATCTTGGCTTGAAACCAGAAATGCAAGAAGTTATCAAGATGAAGGAACCTCAGGGTTTAACAGAGCATTTCAATGCGGTTATGAGAATGGAGGATAGTGCGTTTTGTACATCAATGGCGTCTGCGGCTCAGTCTACTCATTATCGAAGAACATCTTACATACCTTTGAAGTCTTCTTCACAATATAATAGTCACATGTCAGTTTCGCAACAGTCCCCTGTGGATGTTTTCAAAGAGGGTGTTAAGGGTTCTGACAGCCAAACGGAGAAACAGTTGTACCTAAAGCCAAATCAGGGAGATAAATCAGCTTGGAAACCTCAAAATGCAGGGCAAATGGTAACAAGATTGTCGCCAGCTGAGATAAATGAATTGAAGAAACGAGGATTGTGTTTCAGGTGTAAGGGTACTTGGTCTAGGATGCATAAATGTCAGAATGTTGAGTTGAAAGTATTGACAGTATTGGATGGGTGTGAGGTTGAAGTGGTAGATGAGGATTGGATAGACTGTTATGAAACAGAAGTTGGCCAAGTTACAGAGGTGGTGGAATTATCATTGATGTCTATGATGGGTTTACCTTCTTTTACAACCACAAAACTGTGGGGAACAATTGGGAAAGTTAAGATAGTGGTGATGTTGGACAGTGGAGCCACTCATAATTTCATCGATCCTTCGGCAGTGGCCAAAACAAAATTATTATCGCTGGATAACAGTGGATTGAGAATTCGCTTAGGCACTGGTATCACTGCAACGGGTACAGCAATTTGCCGAAGTGTCCCATTTGTTTTACAAGAAGTGGAATTTACTGCGGATTTCATTGTGCTAGATCTCGGTGAGACGGATATTATTCTTGGAATCCAATGGTTGAGGACATTAGGGAAGTGTGGCATGGACTGGGACACTCATGAGTTGTCTTTTAATCATAGAGGAGCGATTGTGACTCTCATTGGTGACCCTATTCTCCATGGCAGCGAGACTTCTCTGCATTCGATACAGCCTTCTACCGGTTATGCAATGGAATTGTTTCAGGTGGAGCATAAGGGCGTAGACCACAAAATTTCAGAACCGGTAGAGCACTTATTGGATAGGTATTTGAGTATTTTTGCAGAACCGACTCAGCTCCCACCTAAAAGGGGTCACGAACATGCTATTAATTTAGTAGCAGGAGCTGGTCCAATAAGTGTACGACCATATAGGTATCCACAAGCCTATAAGGAAGAAATGTCTAGGCAAGTATCTAATATGCTGTCCTCGGGTATTATCAGATCAAGCCGTAGTCCATATTCCAGTCCGGTTTTATTGGTTAAAAAAAAAGATGACAGCTGGAGATTCTGCATTGATTATAGGGCCTTGAATAAGGTAACGGTGTTGGATAAATTTCCCATACCAATGATTGATCAGCTGTTGGACGAGTTACATGGAGCTAAATTTTTTTCAAAGCTTGATCTGCGTTCTGGTTATCACCAGATTTGTATGGAAGAAAGGGACATTGAAAAAACAGCTTTTCGTACTGCGGATGGTCATTATGAATTTTTGGTGATGCCTTTTGGCCTCACTAATGCCCCAACCACTTTTCAAGCTTTAATGAATGACCTCTTCAGAGCTTTTTTGGGAAGATTTGTGCTGGTATTTTTTGACGATATCTTGGTATATAGCAGTTCGATGGAGGATCATGTTCAACACTTGCAGAAGGTATTGGATATTTTTGTTCAACAAAGACTGTTTGCTAACAAGAAAAAGTGTTTGTTTGGTCAGGAACAAGTAGAATATTTGGGTCATATAATCTCTCAAGAGGGTGTTGCAACAGATCCAGCAAAAACAGAAGCAATGAGACACTGGCCAGTACCAAAAAATGTAAAGGAATTGAGAGGATTTTTGGGATTAACTGGGTACTATAGGAAATTTGTGCAAGGCTATGGGGTTATAGCAAGACCATTGACAGACTTATTGAAGAAGGATCAATTTGAATGGTCTCATCGAGCACAAATGGCGTTTGATCAATTAAAAGGGGCAATGGTTTCAGCACCAGTCTTAGCTTTACCAAATTTCTCTGAAGTTTTCATTGTTGAGTCAGATGCATCAGGTTATGGATTGGGAGCGGTATTGATGCAAGGCCAGAGACCGATAGCTTATTTCAGTTCTGGTTTAACGGACAGAGAACAAATTAAACCGATTTATGAGCGAGAACTTATGGCTATTGTCTTGGCCATACAGAAGTGGAGACATTATTTGTTGGGAAGAAAATTCGTGGTTCACACTGATCAAAAGAGTTTGAAGTTTTTGCTGGAACAGAAGGAGGTTTCAATGGATTATCAGCGTTGGTTGACTAAGCTGTTGGGTTATGATTTTGATATTCTATATAAGCCAGGCGTCGAGAACAAAGCAGCTGATGGTTTATCCAGGATTTGTCTTGATTCTAAGGTGATTACTTCTCATGCATTGATGTCCTTGACTGTGCCATCCTGCTTACAATTACAGGACATTCTTAAGGAGATTGAATCCGATAAGTTCTTGACGGAGTTAAAGGAGAAAGTTCAAGCTGGAAAAGTAGAAAAAGCAGGTTATTCAGTTCTTGATGGGAGATTGTTATACAAAGGCAGATTGATGATTCCAAGTTTGTCTGTTTTTATTCCATTAATTTTGAAGGAGTACCATGATGGCTTGGAGGGGGGTCATTCAGGGGTATTGAAGACAGTAAAGAGGATACAAAACCTGTTTCATTGGAGGAAAATGACTAAGGATATACAGAGTTATGTGGCTCAGTGTGATGTTTGTCAAAGGCACAAGTATTCGACCTTATCACCAGCGGGTTTATTACAACCGTTGCCAATACCGAATCAGATTTGGGAAGCACTCTCCATGGATTTTATTGAGGGTCTACCAATATCTCGTGGGACTAATGTCATTCTTGTGGTGGTTGATAGATTGAGTAAGTTTGCTCATTTCTTAAAATTGAAACATCCATTCACGGCACATGATGTTGCTAAGAGATTTTTGAATGAGATTGTGAAGCTGCATGGTTATCCATTGTCTATTGTGTCTGACAGAGACAGGATTTTTTTGAGTTCTTTCTGGAAAGAATTGTTTAAGCTTGCAGGGACTCAGCTGAAATACAGTACTGCTTTCCATCCTCAGTCCGATGGCCAAACGGAAGTCATTAATCGATGTCTTGAGACATATTTACGATGTTTTGCTTCCACTCATCCAAAGACTTGGGCTAAGTTTTTACCATGGGCAGAATTGTGATATAATACGAGTTTCCATACATCGTTGGGAACAACCCCATTTCAGGTGGTCTATGGAAGACATGCCCCAGATTTATTGAAGTTTGAAGATGGTTCTACAACAAACTTTGAGCTAGAATCAATGTTGAAGGAAAGAGATTTAATGCTTACTCAGATTAAAGGTCATTTACAGCGAGCTCAAGAGAGAATGAAAAACAATGCAGATAAGCACAGGCGTGAATTGGAATTTAAAGTGGGGGATAGAGTCTTTCTTAAGCTCATACCGTATCGGCAATAATCTGTTTCTAAGCGTGTCTACCAGAAACTTGCTGCTCGCTATTATGGTCCCTTTGTTGTTTTGGCTAGAGTTGGAGCTGTGGCGTATAGATTGCAATTACCACCGGAGTCCAAAGTACATCCGGTGTTTCATGTGTCTCAACTTAAGCCTGTTTTGGGTGCCACTCATATAGTGTCTGCTCTTCCAGATTCATTCTCCGTCAATGAAGAGTTGATAATCGAACCAGACTCCATCTTGGACTCTCGGTATGATACAGCTGGGCATTTGGAAGCTTTGGTCTCGTGGACTAACTTGCCAGATCATGAGAATTCTTGGGAGCGCGTTGCGACGTTGATAAGGCAATTTCCTCATTTGAAGCTTGAGGACAAGCTTCTTGTTGCCGACGGGGGTATTGATAGGCCCATGAGAGTTTACACTCGTAAGAAGAAGACTCGGACTGAGCTGGAAGGTTTGACCAGTTGACTTCATTAATGGGATGTGCTGACGTGGAGCTTGCAAAGCAGGGTGAAGTCGATGAGAGATCAAATAGAACTTCTCCTTCTCAGTTTTATCTTTTATCGAATAATTGGATTTGATCAATTAGGTAGTTAGAGAATCTCTTCTCTGCTATGGCGATTTCAAGAGCTTGTTCTTGAGAATCGGGATTTGTTTTCTTGTATCCTTGGGTAATTGAATAATATCGTTTGTTCTCTTATCATGTACATTTGGCCAAGTTTTGTTTCGCTTGTATTTTTATACAAGAAGAATATTAGAGCAGGATTTTATGGATCTGCTTGGTCCATTTATATACATTCTATATAAAGAATTCTTGGATCTTGATATGTGAATGAATAATTATTGATAATGTCTCTGTAACTCTGTCGTCATGTTTAAGCGCAAGCTTTTTAGCGGGACCAAAGTACAAAGACAGTGGGCGCGTGATGTGTACGCGCGAGCGAGTGAACCTGGAAAATGCGATGTAAAAAGACACTCTTTTTTTTTTTTGGCGGTTCTTTTCTTCCCCTTCTTCTCGCTTTTGTGCCCTTATTCGATGAACAAGGTTCGTCATTTAGGTCTCCAGAGCTCCGTCATCAATGTCGCCAAGTACGTTTCTATCTGAATCTGTTAATAACGGCTTCGACTCGTTTGCTGGATTATTGTCTCTCGTTCTTCTTCAAATTTAGGGATTTCCTGACTCGTTTCGTTACATTTTGATAAATCAAACCCGTCACTCGTTGATTTCGGGTTTCTTCTGGCCTCTGTTTCATTTTGCTCATGTTTGGAATCTCAAAGCTGTTACCTTTTTTTTTTTCTCCAAATTTTTTTTGTTTTCCAAAAGTTCTGCTGTGTGAAATTTCGTGACTGGATAATGATTATAGGTTTCTGGTGGTGCCTCTTAGGAGCTTAAGAGTTGGTTCATCTATTGTTGGTGTTGGAGTAGGAACAAGAACTTTCAACAAGAGACTTATGTCAAATGCGGCGGTTAAATCTATACCTAAGATAGCAGCAGCAATTACTGATCAGAATTGTCATCAGATGATTCATGCTAAGGTTGTGATTCATCAATTTCACTTGTACTGTTTTTTTTTTTACTGGTTTTCTTGTGTAATTTTTGGTTTTTGATGTATAGGGAAGTGATAGTAATAGAGATGAAATGGGAACTTCTCAGGAGGGTCAAAAGGAAATAGAGGCTATGACGGTTCAACACCTTAGAACCAAAATGAGGCAAGCTTTTTGGACATTCAAATTCTTGTTCATTGTTTGAACATGTGGAATGTTTTAAGTATACGTGTTACAATGGTTTTGAATATAGGAAACTTGGGCTACCTGTGAAAGGACGGAAACAAGAACTTATCTCAACTTTACGACTTCATATGGACAGCAATTTACCTGGTAACACTCACATTTCTATTTCTTGTATGGAATGGAAAGGCACGGTTTTGTTTGCAATTAGTAGCTGTTTCCGTTTGTTCCATTCGAATCAGAATAAAAAGTCTCAAAATTGCTATACAATCTGAATATTTGGCGAAATCAGTAAAGATGGTTTGGAACTGTCTACTCTACATTTTCTCTTTTAAGTAAAATCCAAGTTCTTCCCTGTTTATCTATTACAGGTGAAAGTTCTGGTTCAGAAAAAAAGGAAACTACCTCGTCCACCCTTTCAGAAAGTGTCACGGTCAAAAGAAAGATCAGAAACAGGGAAGAGTTTACTGAAGATGAATGCATTGACTCTGAAGCTTATGGCAATGAACACGGAGAGAAAAGAGTAAAACAGTCTACTGAGAAAAACTTGAAAGATAAAGTTTCTTCGAAGAAGTCATTGGCGAAAACAGGTTTGTCATGTGTAGAAAGTGAATACTGAGTAATAAGTACCGGCATCTACATAGAGTATCATCAAACATTGCGTGTGCTTGAATCTTACTAGGTAAGCAGCAATTTCAGTCGAAAGAAGAAGTATCATTGACCATCTCTAGCGAATTTCTCAAAACCGATGAAATTATCTCGTCCTCGAGTCAAAGTGAACCATGGACTGTACTTGCTCATAAGAAGCCTCAGAAGGACTGGAAAGCTTATAACCCAAAGACAATGAGACCTCTCCCTCTACCAGAGGGTACCAAGTGTGTGAAGATTATGACTTGGAATGTTAATGGCTTGAGAGCACTGTTGAAGTTAGAGAGCTTCTCTGCCCTGCAGCTTGCCCAAAGAGAAAATTTTGATGTCTTGTGCTTGCAGGAGACTAAACTCCAGGTCATACCTTTAGGCTCATCTTAAGTTGTCTTTGCTCTATATTTTAGCCAATTTAGAAATCTCTTGTACTAAAGACATCTATCAAACTTATGACAGGTGAAAGATGTTGAGGAAATTAAGAAAACTCTTATAGATGGCTATGATCATAGTTTCTGGTCCTGCAGCGTCTCGAAACTTGGTTACTCTGGAACTGCAATAATCTCAAGGGTAACAGAAGAATGTGCTTATTGTTATTTCATATCCATTTGATCTGAAATGTTAAATGAAATTGTATGTGTTCTAATCAGTTTGGTCTTTTGACAGATAAAACCACTCTCAGTTAGATATGGTACTGGTCTAGCTGGATCAGATCATGACATGGAAGGACGCATTGTGACTGCTGAATTCGACTCCTTCTACTTGATAAATACTTATGTCCCTAATTCCGGTGATGGCTTAAAAAGACTGGTATTCCTCAAACTTACTGCATTTAGTTTCCATGGTTTACTTGTATTCTAGTTTTCTTTTTTATTTTAACGAGTGGATTCCGTGGGTTTTAAAGTCATACAGGATCGAAGAATGGGATCGAACTCTCAGCAATTACATCAAAGTAAGAAACATATTCCTTTTCTGAGTTGTTCTTCTTGCACAAGTCTTAATGGCCCTTTTGCGCATCCGCAGGAGCTGGAGAAGTCTAAGCCTGTAGTGTTGACGGGTGATCTAAATTGTGCTCATGAAGAAATAGACATCTTCAATCCTGCGGTAATGAAACTCATATTCTCTCCCTCTCTTATAATTGAAAACGAATAATCACTTCTTAGTTTTCATGCTTTTCTACCATATTCTTTTAATTAGGGGAATAAAAGAAGTGCTGGTTTTACAATAGAAGAAAGGCAATCCTTTGGTGCAAACTTTTTAGACAAGGGACTCGTAGATACCTTTAGAAAGCAATATCCTGGTGTTGTCGGATACACTTATTGGGGTTATCGCCATGGTGGCCGCAAAACCAACAAAGGTAATAACTAACTGACTAACTATTGTTTTGATACAAAGATTTGTATTTGGCTTTGTTAAAACTGATGAATTGGTGTGTGAAACAGGATGGAGGCTGGACTACTTCTTGGTATCTGAATCGATTGCAGCCAATGTCCATGATTCTTACATTGTCCCTGATATCAACGGCAGTGATCATTGCCCCATTGGCCTTATTCTCAAGCTTTGATCTCTATACTACCACTCAAAAAGCTTCGCCAATCTCATGTCTTTTTTTGTTTTCTGTGTGTTTGGCTATAGTTCTAAATGGCTTTCAGCTAGAGATTCACATTTTTTGTTTCAACAGAAAGCTAAGCGTATGTTGTATCAGTAATATTTTATTTATCATCCCAAACAGAGGAGTTAAGAGTGAGATTCTCACAAATACATGTTATTCTCACAAATACACAACACAACAATTGTCTCTGTTTCCACCGTAAAGAATAGCAAAATTCACAGATAATCATAACAGTGCTTGTATTTTTATCAATCTTACATTCTTACATAGCTGCGACGGAGGCAGTACTGATGGATTGAGAAGACTTGCTAATGCTAATGCCATTGCAGACATTAAAGCCATACCAAACGGAGTTAGGCAAGAAGAGGTTGTAGTAGAAAGTGACTGATCTGATGGATGAGCCGTAGATCTTAACGTTCTCTGGTTTCCAGCCGTCGTATCCTTGCCTGAGAAGGTAGAGATAACAGACGTCTCGCATACACGGTCCTGATATCTTGTACGTGTCTGATGAACACTTTTCAAAAGTCCTCGAGTATGGATCATCTAGTCTCTTCACATATACCTGTACAAAAATGTTTAAAATAAAATAAAAAGCCAAAAATATTCATTCTTTTTCTCTAATTTACGACAAATAATCAAAAAGAGAATTTAACATATATGTCACTAAATCCTCTATATTGAAACCTACCACTGTAACTACTAAAATGCAAGTTAATTTAAAACCAAAAATACAATAAAAATGCAAGTTAATACTTCTGTCTAACTGTTTGACCCCAAAATGAAAACAAAACACTTTAACTGTTTTATGGGCTGAAAACTAAAAATAGTTAAGAGAAAAACAATAAAGTTCCTAGTATAGGGGTTAAGCGGAGATTAGTGGTAAGGTGATTGGTTTAACACTTAAACCAAAATCCGGAAGCTATAATCTATGGATTCGTTTCCCATTGAGTCAATCCGATTTATGGATATGTTGTAGATCCAAAACCCAGAAAAATGAATATAAAAAAAAAACTCACCTCGTTGCCGTAGACATCACCAAAAGCAATACTGATCCTATCTCTGGTGTAAGACACCGAGGAACAACTTGTCTTAATGATCACCGTATAAGAACACACACCCGCATTCTAAAAAATCCCGATCCAAAATCAAATAAATGTTTCTGGAATTTATGGATCATATATATAATCTTATAAATGAATCCAAGTTATAGTATTTACCTCAAGTTTGGGTTTAGGGAGGAACGAATCGACTGGCCGAGGTTGAATGGTGGTGAAGGAAGCTGATGTGAAAGAGCATAGTGCAAAGAGAAACAAAGAAATCGCTAATCTGAGCATTTTCATCAGTTGAAAAAGTCGATGAACAAAATGGTCAGATCTTAATAGTTTTGGAGTTTGGTTGGACCAAACAAATTCTTTAAGAGACCGACACGAGGATCACGCGCATTTTAATAAATGGGAGAAGTTGAATTGTTTTTTGTTTGTCTGTCACTACTCAATTGGTTTCTCTTTTGCCAACGAGAATTTAACTGTCGACTTCTTGTTTCGAATATGATTTCCCTTATCCTTATGTATATAGTTTTTTTTTTTTGCTCAATCACTATAAAAAGATAACATAATACTAAAAGGGAAGATAGTTAAAATAGTCAAAATAGAAACTATTATTTGTTTTTTCTTTTCTTCCAAATAATACTACTTGAAAATATATACTACTTGTGTTGATTTGTTGACTAAAAAAACATTTTAATCTGAATAATTATTTTTAAGGACTAGTAATATGTTTTACCATTCAAAGCAGACTCAATATTTTTCCGAGACGAATACAAACTAAAAAATAGATCAAAAGACAATTACGAAACATTCAAAGTGATTGAAAAATCTGAAACATAGATAATAGAGTATATTTTATGTTTTTATTCGAAGTTTCAAACTAGTTCACCTTGGAACAAACTTTCCTAACTTCACCATCGACGTCTGTCTTCACATCAATGGAACTCATCTTAATCATAGCTTTACCAAACTCATAATCAAACCTAAACCCTAACAAACCTCTAAGACGACTTGCATACTTCTTCACCACGTCACTTGTCTCCGCGTCCGACCAGAGCCGTTGGTCTGACTCTAGAATAGCGTTTCCGTCTCGTAAGTTCTTGAAGAAACTTTCATCGAATTTCGAGGGACTGCCAATATCAAGCGCAACACGTTTCGAACCGTCTCCATTAGGAGGACAAAGAGTCTTGAGCTGTGTAAGAAACGATGGACTTATGGTTGGGTCAGAGTTTCCGGTCACCGTGAAGTTGTATAGACGGTAACGGAAAAAGAGACAGTCCGTTTGTCCTATTGTATGTGCACCTGTTCTCATAAAATTTAGATATACATATATATATATATATATATTTAGATGTGTTATTGTTCCAAGGGTGTATCAAACTTTTCCTTAATGACAAAAAAAAAAAAAAAGGCTGCATCAAAGGTGTTCTTTCCATTTTGATCCTCCTCAAATTAACGATTGATCAAACTAAAACTTTTGTAAAGTATAGCTTTTGCTGAAATTTCAAAAGAGTACTTATTAATAAAATGAAACAAGGTTCACTCGAACTATTTAGTCACATGTACTTTTTTTTCATGTTGGCATGTGATGTGTGCAGCATATCTTACTTTCAATTTTTGGAGAAACTCCATTTATATTTCTTTTGACATATATATGCATAGAGTTGTCTAAATAAATATTTTTAAAGTTATTGAATATTATATAAAAAAGTAGATATGAATAGTTATACCGAGTAGAGTAACGAGATCATGAGTATCCAATCCTTTATCTTGAAACTTTTGCTTTTGAACAGCAACAGAGTCAAGCGGAGAAGGTAGATTCGATGCTTCATTTGCCAAAGAGATTCTTCCGTCTTTTCTTCCCGTCGGAACTCGCCAGCTTGGCCCACCAGTCTTGTTTCCATACATATACGTGTCTCAGCTGGTATCAGTACTTGTAAACTACCAAATTAAGTACCCTAATTAGGTTTTAAAAACTTGCGTACCAAGTCAACAGAGTCACGAGCAGCAAGTGCAAGTATATCTGCACATGACACAACTCCAGGACACTCCGACTCTAGCCGGGCTTTCGCATCATCGATCACCTCGAACCCTCTTAGACCAAGATTCGGTAGAGCGGCTTGCTCCGCAGATTTCCCTTTGATTAAAACCGACCCATCACAACCCTAAGAGTATATATAGGTCATATATTCAACCATATTGACAAATTATAAGACTGAGATTAAAATAAGAAGAAGAAAAAGACTTGGAACCTGAACAAAACAGTCATGGAAATGAAGCCTAAGCAAGCCAGGGGAAATGGTGGGATCAGAATCAAAGTGAGATTCAACAGTGGATCTTACTATAGATTCAGCTTTTGGACATGAAGTTGAATAATAACCATTTTTTAACGATTGGCTTCTCACTTCATTTCCCAACACCAACAGTATTATCATTACATAACAGTAATTGCCTACGTACACTCCCATTTTGCTATCTCTTTATCTTTTGTTGTTGTGATCAATTAGGATACAATGATGTTCAAGAACCAATGTACGTATATATATTCACACACATACATACATATGCCTTTGTCTCAATGGAACCGTGTGGGGACACTTAGTGCCTTCTCATTCCTTTTATTTATCGTATTTGGTTTATTTTATTATCTATATTGGTATATACACTTGGTTACCACTATGATGAATTAATGGGTTTTGATTTATAAATAGTTTTCATATAATATTATTTGTAAAAAAAAAACATGCGCTATCTACGAGTTTCGTGCTAACTTCAAAATCAATTTAAACATTTCTCAAACATAAAAAAAGAAGAAAAGAAAATCAGTTTAAACAACAGAAAAAAAAAAAAAAAAAACACAACACAACGTCCTTTCAAAACATGCATGATTCGTTTGCTTTACTAAAAAGCTTATTTGATCTGTCCTCAAACTTTAGTAATCCATGAAATAACCAAACGTGTTCACAACTTCATTCTAATATAAGCCGTCACTATTTTTTCCCGTTCACATCAGCCTCTCTTGTAGTTTATAATCTCAATCGAATCATCTTTTTCATTTACCACGAAAAAAATCACATAATTCACATAAAGTAGATTATAGAAGAAAAATGAAATACTCGATAACGAAAGTGAAAAAAAAAAAAAAAAAAAAAAAAAACCCATAGTCATCTCTTCTCAAATCTCAATTCAATTATGTCCTAGTGTGTTAAACAGTATTAGTTGATTGAATTTTGTCCAAGTGTGTTTTTACCTATTTAAAAATTAGAGTTGATGGAAAACAATAATAAAACTAGAAAAATGTCCTACTTGGATGACACGGTGTCGTATTTCAGCCACGTGGTGAATCTCTATTGGTCCCTGTGACGCCTAAAGGGAATGGAGTTGCTTTGAATCCTTTTCAGGCGAACGAGTTTGGAAGCAAATCCAGAGCGCGGGGAATCGAAACGAGCCAACGGATCCGCCATGGCAGCTCGTAAGAGAGTTTCTTCAATGTCAATTCCCAAGAATCCGGATCCGGCGGAACCCAAATCAGCGCCAACGGAGCAGAAGATGACCCGAAAGACCGCTACTTCCGGCGAGGAATTCCGTCTCGCGCCGCCGAAATTGGGAGTGATCTTCGTGATCTCTACCCTTCTATGCTCGCTCTATCTCTACCTTCTATGTTTTCACTACAAGGTCGACAACGAGCTCAAGCGCTCGATCCTCATTAACGCAGGGCTTAGCTTGGTTGGGTTCTTTGTCACACTCAAAATGATTCCTGTAGCTGCTAGATACGTTTTGAGGCGTAACATGTTTGGTTTTGATATCAACAAAAGAGGCACGCCTCAAGGAGATATTAAAGTGTAAGTTTTTTTATCCACTTTGTTAAATTTTGGGGAGCGAGCAATATTAGTAGTTTCTACTTAAGAGTCTATTTTGCTCTCAGTGTGTAAAAACGAATGTATCTTATATGAATGCTGAATGTGTGATCAGCTTTGGAAAATGGCTAACTTTACTTCATTTCAGGCCTGAATCATTGGGTATTGTTGTGGGTATTGTCTTCTTGATCGTGGCGATAATATTTCAGTATTTTAATTTCACTGAAGATTCGATTGTAAGTGTGTAATGTTATCTGCTAAATGGGTCTTGCTTTGTTGATTCCTATGGGGATTCTCATTATCAATGTTTCTGAATCTGGCTGATGATTCTGTGCAGTGGCTTGTGGAGTATAATGCAGCACTAGCATCTATTTGTTTCATGATATTGCTTGGATTTGTAGATGATGTCCTTGATGTGCCTTGGAGAGTGTAAGTTCAAATTTTCTATCTTTTGATGATATTCATGCGTGATTTTGGTTCATATGTGCTCTTTTGTCAATTTGAACTACAGGAAACTTCTCCTGCCATCTTTTGCTACCCTTCCACTGTTGATGGCTTATGCTGGACATACAACTATTGTTATACCGAAACCTCTAGTTGCTTATATTGGCAATGAAGTGCTTGATCTAGGTACTGATTCTTGTACATGTTACCATGTTACACTCATTTCTTCACATTGAATTCCATTAGTTGTATTTCTGGAGAAGGTAAATGATTATGATTAGCTCAATAGATGTTTCACTGTGGCAGGACGGATATATAAGTTATATATGGGGCTACTTGCTGTCTTTTGCACAAATTCTATTAACATTCACGCTGGTCTGAATGGCCTTGAAATCGGTCAAACAGTCGTTATTGCTGCTGCTGTAAGTCATATGGTTCTCTGAATTGTTCTCTTTCTGTGCCTTTCTGGGTTGAGATATGATGCATCCCAGTTACTTGTAGATCCTGATACACAACGTTATGCAAATTGGAGCATCTGTTGACCCCGAGTATCACCAAGCTCATGCCTTCTCGATATATCTTACCCAACCGCTGATGGCAACATCCTTGGCATTGCTTGCTTACAATTGGTAAATCCTTCACAATTTTTTTTTTTTTTTTGAACTTAATATTTTCAACTAGTGAAGTAATACTTTCTCTGACCAGTTCTCGCCATCTTCTGTTGTTAGGTATCCTTCTTCAGTTTTTGTTGGAGACACTTACACAGTCTTCGCTGGAATGACTATGGCAGTTGTTGGCATTCTGGGTCACTTCAGGTATACTTTATCAAACCTACTTAAATTTTCTGAGGCATTTCACTTTTACAGGGAAATTGTCAAACTCTATAATTTCACTTTTACAGGGAAACTGTCAAACTCTATAACCTTCTTATGAACATAGTAAATGTTTTTCCTTTTAGTTTCTTATAATTTATGCTCAGATTGATCATTCTCATTATATATCCAGCTACTGTAGTGTGTGTGACCCTGCAACTGATTCACATGCCATCTTTCTCTTATGAAAATTTGCTTTTGCAGTGAAACCCTCCTCATCTTCTTTCTTCCTCAAGTTCTGAACTTTCTATTGTCGCTTCCTCAGGTTCATATCTAATTATACTCTTTTCTGGCATACTTATAAGCTTGTGAACTCATGTTTTAATTATCTAACATACGATAACTCTTCAGCTTGCTGGCATTGTAAAATGTCCGCGCCATCGTCTCCCGAGGTAACCACCGTTATGCTCTTACCTTTTGTAGATTGATTGAAGAACAGACACATCACTCATTTTGTCTTTTGGAATATCCAGGTTTGACACTGCAACCGGATTACTGACCGGAACAAAAGATGGGACACTTGTCAACGTTTACTTGAGGTTATTTGGTCCTAAATCAGAAAAGTCTCTTTGCATCCATCTTCTTGTTTTCCAGGTATTTCTCAAGTACATGTGTATCACCATTTTCATATAATGAGAATAATCACTGTTGGTTTTGTGATACTCTGTTTTGTTTCTACTACAGGCTCTAGCGTGCGCCTTCTGTTTCATACTTCGGCACTTTCTTGCTGGTTGGTACAAATAAATCTGCAACCTGAAGAATCTTTAGATCCCTCCTCTCTTGGTTCTTCAGGCACGTCACAAATACAGGATTACTTTAGTTCCTTGTACAATCTTATATAGCAATGTACTTTTTTTAACAACATGGTGTTAAGTAGTATCTCAGGGAATCAAAAGTTCAGTCATTTGCTTTTTGTTGATCGTACCGGCAAAATTTTCAAAAGACTATGTATCATCATCCTGAGTTTGTATAATCCCCTGACAAGATTACATTTCAATACCGTTTTAAAGATTCTCTCTAACAAAGCAAGAAACTAGACATCTGTGTCCATTGTATATTTCTCTTCGTCATCATCATTGCCACTGCTTGTCCAGAGCTTGATGGTGCGGTCATGTGATACAGATGCAATACACGAGCTATCTCCAGCTATATCTAGAGAGGCAACTTTTGACTCGTGCCCTGCTAAGCTTTTCACAAGCGAGAAATCTCTCCCTGACCATATCTGGTTAGGCAAGATGTAAGAAAGTGGAATCAAACTAAAAGCAAATTAAACAGAAGACTGGAAAAAAAAAAAAAATACTTAGGCAAGGGATTACAGAAGTATTTACATTGACTTTCATGTCGTACGAGGCAGTGGCTAGGAAGTAGCCTTCTTGTGGTTCATACTTCACTTGAGACACAAGGTTAGCATGAGCTGGTATAATATACAATGACTTTCTCATTCTTAGATCCCAAATACGGCATTGATTATCCTCACCACCAGATGCCAAGTGATAACCGTTAGGAGAGAAATTCACTGAGAGAACCTGGAGAAGCATATAGAACAGAGGAGATTAAAGTAAGAGTTAGTAAATAATTGCTTTTGCCTGAGGAAGAGGACCAAGGGAGCAAAACTTAGTCTTACCGGTTTGATGTGTCCTTGGAAGACGAGAATACTCCTACCAGTGCGAAGATCCCAAACCCGTGCTAGTGAATCAAGCCCAGAAGAAGCTGCCAATGCTCCATCTTGTTGAAATGCAATTCCGTAGACACTGCGACTATGGCCTTCTTGTAAAAGCAGCTCCGCTCCTGTGTTTATATCCCACAATCTCCATGTTTTGTCAAAGCTTGTTGTTCCGAGATATTTCCCTGATGGGTGGAAGGCAACACGTGCAAGACGATCCAAATGACCCTCAAAAGTTTGTAGGAGTGTTCCATCAGTTTTCCACAGCTTTGCAGTTCGATCAGCAGAAGCAGTTGCTAGACAATCATCCACAGGGGAGAACACTACATCAGTTGCACGTTCTTTGTGATCCTTCAAGACAGCAATCTTGTTTGTAACTTGAGGCATCTCCCACAATTTTGTAACTCCACTCAGTGAACTAGTCAAAGAAAAACAATGAATTACTCAACAGAAGAGGAATTATGTGAATCACACAAGTCATGAACCTAGAGAATATGTGATGCAGTTAGAAGGGACAGATGCAATAGACATGGAGTATACTATTTATAAGATAAACATTAGGCCTAAGCCTAAGATCCAAACTAACTTCATGGTCTAAAAAAGATGCAAGGAATTGAAACTGAGGTAAATCAGTAGGTTCAGTGCTTAAGAACAGGATTATTACGATAATTCTCTACTGATATAGCAATGAAAACGAATATACAGGTAGAATGCAAAATAGTCCAGGTAACTCTAACCTAACAGAGACGAGCAAAAACAGCTACAAGCCTAAGAAACAGGATATGGAGAATATGTAAGTTTGTGCTTGAGAGTGAGAGAAGAGAGAAATACCATGTGGCAAGTATTTTTCCATCTCGTGAGAAGGAGCAGCCAGTAAGAGGACGATCATCCCCAAAACTACTGCAATCAAGTACCATGTCTTTAGCATGCTTTAAAGCCCACTTAGTCTCTGCATCGATATCTTCATCTGGATCATCCCTCCGCCGCTTTGCACGCTGAATCCTTACAGCAGCTCTCTTGATAGAAAATTTGGCAATTTCTATTCTAGCCTCTCTAAGCTCCTTTGGACCCTCAGTAAAAAAGGGGTATTCAAGTATTTCATCATCCAGTTCCTCTTTCGGAGCGGCATCTTCTTCGTGAGCTTTGAGCAGTTTATCCAATTGGCCATCGATATCAAGCCTAGCCATAAGCTGAGCCAACCTAGCTCTTCTCTCCATTTCCTGTTCTCCAAATAGAGTAATGGGCTCCCCCAGTCGTCTAAGGCGATCCCTAACAGCCTTGTCATTTGTTGGAACTGCAAGGGCAGCAGCACGACGCTTAATCAGCAACTCTTGCATAGCCTTTTCCTGTCTTTCTCTGACCTGCTTGCTCTCTTCAGATATCTCATACTGCTCATCCTCTGATTCCGAATCCGAGTCAGTGGTTTTCGCACCACCATTCTGTGAAACAGGTGGCCTAAAAGTAGGTGGACGGGCAACTGGAGGATGTGGCATCATTGGTATTGGAGCCATTGGTGGGGGAAAAGAAGGAGGAACCACAGGTGGTATGGCAAAGACGCCTGCAGTTCAAGTAGAAGTTTACTACTAGAGTTAAGAATCATAGTAAACCCAGCAATCCTTTGAAAAAAAGGAACTACACCGTAATCTACAATCTTAAGATGTACAATTACTTGAAAGCTAAATAATCACCTGGCTGAGATGAGGCATCTTGTAGAATTGGAGGAGCTGTGATTTGAGCTGTTGGTGCCAACGACACATTATCTTCCTTGTTGGGTTCCATGTTTCCTAAAATCCCCAGTAAAAAACACACACACAACCGAAACAGCAATCTAGAGAAAACCCTGGAACAAAGAAGAATTCAGAATCAGTTCAATGGACATTGTATACACAACGCATTACAAAATACGAAAGAGGGTAGCTTTATTCTAAAATCAAAGTAACAGAGGTCTCTAGGGAATTTAAACAAACACCTAACAGTCAAAGTTGATAAAGGCCTACTCGTTCAATTTTTAAGATGAGGAATCAACTTCATAATAACTTGGAAGTTGGGATATAGTAGAGTTTACCTGGAACTCACGAATCTCGCTACTCTCTTGGAGAACCCCAAACACGAAATAGAGTCGTCAGTAGCTCAAGCTCCGTATTAATTCCTGAGAGAAAACCCATAACCTAATCAACAACAACCCAAATGGTTAAAAAATCCATCTTCCTGAAGCTAAATCAGAGATTTTCGAAAGAAACTTTTTTCTTACCTCGAATCAATGGCGGTGGTACTAAAACGGAATAGAAGCCGTGAAGCGTGAGAGAGGCGGAGAGATTCCGGTTAAACAACTTTCTGAAAACGGGTCGGTCTATTGGGCCTATTTTATAATGGGCCTTTTCTTGTTTATGAAACTGAACCCAGCATGGAAACCATAAAACAATCTGGGGACGTCATTTTTTGTGCCTGCTTAATAAATTATAGTATTCATTTTCTGTTTTCTATCTGTAAATGCTTGTATTGTATCAATGAACTTGACTTGCAACGCAAATCAATTTAAGTTTACAGTTTGGTATAATGGGGCTTCTCTGGGAATTTCTCGATAGCTGAGGACTGAGTCTGAGGTCATCATCATGTGCACTGAAATGTTTGTCTTCATGTTTCTGTTGTTCTGTGAATCCCTTGTGCTTACTCATTCTCTAAAACTTGAAATTACTTGATTCATGGTTTTAGTGTAGCTTTAAATCATTTGTCTGTCTACAAGAATAAGCGAATATTTTGTAATCTCTACTTTTTTTTTTCTGACATATTGTAATGAACTGTCTTGTGACAATGAGTTGGTGTATGAAAATCCTTTTAAGCATTCAATATAATAGGTTAAATTAAATACTTAAATTATAAAGTAGCTAGAGATATATATACTCAAATATTTGATGCTACTTCTAGCCTTTTGGCTTCGTTGTGAGATTTATACATTTACAAGGCAATTGAACAGCCCTTAATTTGACACGTCACACTACTGGTATCAGGTCATGTTACGATAAAACGATCTGACTAATCTTATGCATAAATCATTTCAACAAATTTGCAATTTTAATTATATTGTGTTTGAATATAATAGACTTATGATACTCTTACAAGCATGACTTTTGTAGCCTCTCTACCACGTTTCAATAGAGTAGCTAATTCGGGCAATATTCCAACAGAAATCTGAAACGTGACATACAAAAAAAGTCACAATTTTTCAGTCTTTAGAAATCATCTTGACCCCTTACTGCTCCTCTTTTACTTTCTATCACACTTTTATATCTACACAGTGTTGGTTTCTTCTGATGTCTCAAAAGTTGTCTATCCCCACAATCTTTTTCTTCATACATTATAGTTAGGTTTTTTTTTTTTGGTGAGTGGTACCTATCAGATCAGTCAAATGAGTGAGTCTAAGATTCAAGATATTGATCCTACCATGTCATATTAGTAGCCACGTGGCGCAAGCTGAGGCATGGCTTAGAGGAGGGGTCGCTTACTGCATATGGCTCGTGACTTTGTGTTTTCCCTAAAGTGATTCCACTTTGTGAAGACTTTCAAGCTCAACCATTAAGATAGACTTGATGCTTCTTCTTCTTCTGGTTCCTAAACTTTGTCTGCTCAACTTCTAAGTCATTTACATGTCTTTTCGCGTTATCTCAAGTCCTTTTCTTCCCCGTGTTACTTACTTACTTTCTATCTAGTGCAGTGGGTGAGGGAAATGGCTCCACTTACCACGTGAAGATAACCCCTTTTCTATGTTTTATAACCCTCAATACACAATTACTCACTTGTCGCTATCGTTTTGAAAACTCTTGGGGGGTTTTATAAATGCTTAATCATTCGTTATTTTGAAAGACTTACCTTAATTCTAAGAAGATATCTCAAAAATATTGACTAGTTCATTGAACTTATAGCACAAAGGCTTTATACTTTGAATCTTGTTAATTAATTTTGCCTCACTATTTCATTCTTGTTTCATAAAACCACTCACAACGTATCTTCTAAAGTGTCCCTACTCTTTCAGAAATTGTTCTACGAGGTACTTATTATTCCCTTTTTTTTATATAATATTTCCTCATTTTTACTGTTATCGTTTGTGTCCACTAACACACAAGCTTAGCTTTAAATTACTCGTCCACATATGATCGTTTTTCTTTATTCTATAATTTTTAGTCTAATCTAATATATATATTTTTTACCTTAATTTTACAGAAAACTTGTTATATGGGGTGTAACATTATGCCTCTGAAATGATTGTGTTACAAACTTTATGCAAATGCTTATCTATTTGGCATTTTCTCCATATTATTCATTAAGGGTCTTGAAAAGACTAATTAATTTGTCACAAACTGATTGACTCTCTAAGACATTAACACAGTTCCTGAGTTGTTGTAGAAGACTCTCTAATGGTGATTCGATGTAGAGATATATGTAGCTTTCTTAGTGATGTAAGAGCTTCTCAAATCTTGAAGCTGCGCGTGCAGAAGATGGTCGTTGTCATTAACCCAAGGGGTCACTTGGCATTGGACGTCGTTTCCTTTTCAAACCTTTTTTCCATTTCCTTTGCATCTAAAATTCAAACTTGTGAAAAGGAAAGTGTCTGCCACATGTTATAGTATCTAAAATATATAACTAAAAAATATTCAACTGTTACATGACTAGTTGCAGCACATATATATATGTATGTTAACTTTCTTCCTTTATTAATTAATAGAAAAATTCGTAGTAGATGTCTAGATGACAATGAAAATTAAGACAATAGCACTGAAGTGATTTATATACTTTTTGGATAATTGTATCATTTACTTAACTGTCATCAAGTGATAGTTAATTTCCCTAACATATACTGTATTTCTTTCCGGATATCTAATTTATCAAACAAAAATAGAAGTGATTTACGTGTGTGGAACGCGTGATTTATAATGGAAGTTTCAGAGATGAATTCTATAGCAACTTAAAATTTTATTACGTCAATTATGTAGTAGAAAAATAGCTGTCTCTATTGAGTTTGATTAAACCAATCGACTACAACCATCTGTCTACGAAAGATGAAGTATTAATTTTAAGATATACAAACTATAATTTTGGAGTTTAATTAAATTTGTTTATATATGTCCCCACAAGTCTTACTGATGTGAAATTCCAAGATGGAGCCCATTAGATTTGTAATCCCGACCACATAATACGATTTAGGAAAGAATTATGCCAACTTATTATTGAAATTTAATATCTTCGGATCACTATATATTTCCCCAAGGGAAAAAAAAAATCATAATAAGATGAAGAATGGGGTTTGTTTGTCTCATCATGCTTTTGACAAACCAACGATCTTATTTTAATATTTTTACCTCCCATTCCATGGTTAGAAGAAAAACAAACGGATCACTAAACTACAACTATAATTTCTATATGCTAAGGAACTATAACGATGTTTAGAGATGCTAAGGAACATACTTCTTACAAAAACATTGATATCTTCCTAATAGAGTACCACACACAAAAAACCCTAATTTAATTCAAGTGATTGAGATTGCATTTTATTATTGGCTGAACTGTCAATCGTGGTTATGCATCATGTAATATAAAAGCACTAACAAATAAATAGTCCATATGTGATATGTTGTGAAGTAGTTTTTCTTTTTCTTTTTCTTTTTTCGTGTATTTATACTTGTAATGTCATAAACCGCTCAACCATTTTATAATCTTGTAAATGTCATTTTTTTTGTACCATTCTCTTATTTCATCAGCGTTCAAATATATCTTGTAAACGTTAGATTGTTGATTAATATAGGCTATAGAAGATTGACAAAAAAAAGAAAAAGCAAAAAAATATAGGCTATAAATGAACGTGCCCTGACAATTTCAAAACCATGTATTGCATGTGGATCAGCACTTGAAAATTGGATGCATAGCTCTGATATGGAGATAGGCTTTTTTTTTTTTTTTTTTTTTTTTTTTTGTAAAAATATAGACATAACAGAAGAGATATTCATCCACAAGACAAGAGAAAAAGGTGATTAGATATGGTGCTTTGCACTGAAACCACATAATTTATTATTAATAATATAAAAGCTTTATTTTGTTCACAAAAATGGTCTTCTTGTGGTTTCTTGATCCTCCAACAAAACCATCAAATGCTATAGTTTTTTTGGCTTGAATAATTTATTAAGACGACAAGGACAAGTGCTATGTTTATTTATAATTTAAACAAATGATCGTTAGATATTCGGAACAAATCTTAATGAATGGTTCATGCGCTCAGAAAAAGGTTATGTGCAGTAGTATTTTTGTTGATTACTCCTACGGGGCTTAGGTTCTACAGTGATAATAGCATTTTAACAAAAACGAATCATACCTATGTTTAATTAAAACACAAAGAATTCGCAGATTATAGATTAATAAAGTTGGTCGGCTTAGATGAATTTTTTTCATGATAATACGAAAAGCAAACTAAATGCTCTATATTTTCAACATAAATATTTGTTTTAACTGTTTACATTTAAAATTCGTATTTAAATTGTATAAATATTATTGAAACATTTGGAAAATTGCAGGCACAATTTTTTTTTTTTTTTTTTAAATATGCATCTGATTTGCAGTTCTAAAAAAATGTTGTAAATTCATTAAAAGTATAATGGTTTTTTTTTAATGGTCAAAAATACAGTAAATTTCTATGAAAGTAACATCAAATTCACTTATTTGGATGTAAATTAAATTATAAAAATTGACAAAAAAAAACAAATTATAAGATTGTTTTCACAATGAACTGTGGGTACAATTTGGATGTACTATACAACTTGAAAAAGAAAGTAGACAAGGAAAGTTAGATATAGCGAAAGTTATGAACATTTTGAGCTAAATTCTAATAGGCTAAAACACATTCATTAATAGACAAAGTAATTTGCTTGCGTCCTTTAAATAGGCACCTTATTTGTCTTCTTACCATAAATAGTAAATATACAACTTTATACAATAAAAAAGCATATGTTGAAGATTTGCTTGGAGGATTTCAATGCATTAATTAACAAAATCCAAATGAAATTACTATATTTCTTTGGTGATAATGGTACTCATAGGAAAGTTGGTAAGTAGGCTCAAAACACCAAAAATAAAACTAAAAACTTCAAATTGGAGGAGAAAGAAGACATAGTTTCTCTGAAACGAAAGAAAGAAAATAACCCATCACTGCAGAAAAAGGTATCTCTATAATAATTGAAGACAATAGAAACCTAAATGTCAACGAAGTAGCCAATGAGCCCCAACTCCAAAATCACCACCTACACATTCTATCTTGGGACCATTTATCTCTCTCTCTCTAATTATCTATCATGGTGAAACTGGTAATGGATCTAAGGTGTTATTTGGGCATTTGGACTTCAAAATTCGGTTTTAAATCGACAAAGAAAAGAAGGAAGTTGAGATACATGTATCACATAGAGTAATGATTACATAAGTTTGTGGAGATTAACCTTATTTTTTGTGGCAATCGTGGTGGTTTAATATTCATTCATATTGTGATCATCATGATGCCATTCTAAACAGTCTTCTTATTGCAATCTTCACGGCGATTTACCTGTGAAATTAGAAAAACAAAAGGAAAATACAAATAAAAATAAAAGAAACTTTTGAGTGGAAAGTGACACTACAATGAGACCTGCAAAAACTCGACAAGGTTGATATAAACAACTAAAAAGAATTCACCCACAGAACAATATACCTTTACAAAGAAAAAACCAACAACTCTGTGCCACTAAATCTATAGAATGTCAATAATGTTGCTGTACGGAAAGGGATTCACTTGGGGTCTACACAAATTCATGCTGTTCTTTGATGATGCTTTGATCCTCTTTAACAAGAAATATGATACATACCATTCATTTTAACCCATACATGATAGTGATCTGTTTAGAGAGGGATGCCACTAGACTAAAATGCTCTGTTATTAATATGCCTAATATAGAAGATAGAGTTAACTTACAGGGGCAAAACAAATGTTTCTTCTTTGTGTATTTGTCCAATATACCCACCAAAGTATTGTGAGCTACGATTACAAAAAAAAACAAAGGTTAATTAGCTAATGCCCCCAATAATTGGGACAATGTAATCATGAAATTTCTTATAAAACACACACTAATAAAGCAAATAGAAATAGAATGTAACACTGAACAACTGAAAGGGTACTTCTTTATTCATGAAAAAAAAAGAGAAGCAAAGAAAGGAGTAATCATGTCGAAACCACTGGTTTTCATAGCACACAAAGTCACATAAGACAGATACACGACCAAGGGTAGTTATTCACTGCAAATCTATTGACATCATTTGCCACTGTAAACTTTTTGCTTCATAGACTCCTTTGAGTCATTATATCCTAAGACTCTATTTGTTGGATGCCACTTGCTATTACTAAAAAGTAAGTAAAAGAAGAAGAAATAATTGAACATATCAGTCTAAAATTTCAACACTCCTATTCAAATTGGTAAAAATCAAATACCTTTTCTTTATATTTATTCCCGGTGCCTCCTTTGTTCAAACTGTCACTCCACATTACCATCTTCATCAGCCTCTGCTTCCATTTTTCCCGACTGTGGAGGCAAGGCCCCTACATCTATCAAAATCACAACAAAAAAAACATGACTTGATTGGAAGACGCAACACATGCCCACAAGTTAACACTATGCATATATATCTTCTATAGTTCTATGTTTATTTATTGCAAGTAGCACACAGTGGTTTTGATTTTTCTATTTATCTACTTTTGAATTGTCCCTTTTTTTTATGATATTTCTGAGGAAAAAAACACATATCACCTACAAGGCTACAAGTAAGATCTACTTACTCGTTGAAGAAAAATAATGACAAGGCCTTACTTGGTCTTTTAGGACCACCAATAAGAACATACAAGCCTACAATCTTGTATATGCCCTGTTCAATATGTCATGCTGAAAGTTGAAACTTTTGTAATGAGATAACACAAAGCGCATCCACATGCAGCTGTGGTACTTTTCCTTTCTTAGGCAGCTTATGGCAAGAGAAGATACACATGAACAGCATCGACCGTGCGAGGGGGACCTGGAACATGTATACCACAACAAGATTAATTTTTTCTCTTAAGAATATGAAACAAGGAATGATATGTGTTTAGGACAGCTATGTATCCATCCTGCAAGGAACAGTAGCCGATGTTGATGTTTGGTCCTAAGGGGGTAACTTAATTCCAAGCTTTATAGTCAAATTTATATACTGCAAGAACTGACAGGATCAAGGGATGCAAAATGGTCCCATAAGCATGACCCAATGAGGTTACCGGACTGGGTGTAAAGGGTGGTGGGCAAGATTCTCTTCTCTCAAACTGAGCGCAAGTACCATGAGACCCAGGTAGGGGCCCTAGCATACATGCTCTGACAGTAAGCGTAGCCAAGAGACAAATTTATAACAAGAAGAAAAAAACCATGCGGTAAAACACAAGTTTTTACCTTTTATGCAGGAAAAATTGGCAGGGAGAGAATGTATGTACCCGGGATGTGAATTATTAACCTACTAGGAAAAAAATATGGGAAGTAGAAGTTAGAAACACTTTTCTAATAACTTTCACACTCAAAAGTCTGCAAAAGAAAATTTAAATGCCACAAAGATATCTTAATTTGCAGAAAGAGACAAAAAGTAATGGCAATCCAGCTATATAGTGAACACAAATATATGACTGTACCGCCCAAAACCTTTCCTTTAAATTCCCCACTCTACCTTTCCTGAGAGTGCTCTAAACCTCAAGTTTACCTCTACTTCCTTCATATCACTCATTCCACCTCTCATTCTTTGCAATTTCTCTCAACAAAGTAGACATGGGATTGACCTCATCTTTACAGTTTCGTAGACGAAACAACAAGACTTTCCTCAGAATCTTCATGTTCTTGGTTCTAAGCTGTATACCAGGTAGAACCAATCTTTGTTCTAATCATTCTGTTAGTACCCCAATAGATTTACCACCTTCAAATCCTTCAGATATTCGTTCCTCATTAGTTTCGCTAGATTTGGAGGGTTACATAAGCTTCGATGATGTCCACAATGCGGCCAAGGACTTTGGCAACAGATACCAGTTACCACCTCTGGCAGTTCTACATCCGAGGTCAGTTTCTGATATTTCATCAATGATGAAGCATATAGTACATCTGGGCTCCACCTCAAATCTTACAGTAGCAGCCAGAGGCCACGGTCACTCGCTTCAAGGACAAGCTCTAGCTCCTGAAGGTGTTGTCATCAACATGGAGTCACTTCGAAGTTCTGAAATCCGGATTTACAAGGGGAAGCAACCGTATGTTGATGTCTCAGGTGGTGAACTATGGATCAACATTCTACGCGAGACTCTAAAAAACGGTCTTTCACCAAAGTCCTGGACAGACTACCTTCATCTGACTGTTGGAGGTACTCTATCCAACGCTGGAATCAGTGGTCAGGCGTTCAAGCATGGACCCCAAATCAACAACGTCTACCAGCTAGAGATTGTCACAGGTATTACGTTCAAGCTATAGCTCTATTGTTAGTTTCAAAAAGAGTATGCACCTGTAAAAAATATGCATCTCTTCAGGAACAAAAACACTGAATATGAAACTCTTGTTTTTGACACTAAAAATAAGAGTGAGTAGGCACCAATGTGCAAACATGCAAGGCACACTTGTAACTTGCAGCAAAGAAAAAGTTATATAAACAATATTCTCATACTGAATCAGGGAAAGGAGAAGTCGTGACCTGTTCCAAGGAGCGGAATTCTGAACTTTTCTACAGTGTTCTTGGTGGGCTTGGACAGTTTGGCATAATCACCCGGGCACGAATCGCTCTTGAACCAGCACTGCATATGGTAAAGTTCTATCTTGAGCAAGGCTGCTGGAATATATAAATATATATATACGCTATGATTCTAAGCACCAGTTTCCTGACACAGTCAAATGACTTTTAATAGGTTAAATGGATAAGGGTACTCTACTCAGACTTCTCTGTATTTTCAAGGGACCAAGAATATCTGATTTCTAAGGAGAAATCTTTTGACTACGTTGAAGGATTTGTGATAATCAATAGAACAGACGTCCTCAATAATTGGAGATCGTCATTCAGTCCCAACGATTCCACACAGGCAAGCAAATTCAAGTCAGATGGGAAAACTCTTTATTGCCTAGAAGTGGTCAAATATTTCAACTCAGAAGAAGCCAACTCTGTGAATCAGGTAAGATGTGAAAGCAATATATCATGAAACTTGGTTTCTACAAAGACCTCCAGATCAACTGTTGGTTGCTAACATAATGAATGGTTGCCCTGCAGGAAACTGGAAAATTACTTTCAGAGTTGAATTATATTCCATCCACTTTGTTTTCAACTGAAGTGCCATATATTGAGTTTCTGGACCGAGTGCATATTGCAGAGAGAAAACTGAGAGCAAAGGGCTTATGGGAGGTTCCGCATCCCTGGCTGAATCTCCTAATTCCCAAGAGCAGCATATCTGACTTTGCTACAGAGGTTTTCAACAACATTCTAATAAGCAACAATAACGGACCTATCCTTATTTATCCAGTCAATCAATCTAAGTAAGTGAGAAAATGCCAAATCAATTGCTTTGAATGATTCTGAAACATAAGATTACTAACCACATCCAACATTTTTCTGTTGCAGGTGGAACAAACATACATCTTTGATTACTCCAAATGAAGATATCTTCTATCTCGTGGCACTTCTCCCCTCTGCAGTGCCAAATTCCTCAGGGAGAAATGATTTAGAGTACCTTTTGAAACAAAACCAAAGAGTTATTAACTTCTGTGAAGCAGCAAACCTCAATGTGAAGCAGTATTTACCCCATTATGAAACTCAACAAGAGTGGAAAACACATTTTGGCAATAGATGGGAAAAATTTTCACAGCGAAAACATGTCTACGACCCTCTGGAAATTCTAGCCCCAGGCCATAAAATTTTCCACAAGACAACACAATCTCCCATCCAACTCTCTAAGTCAAAGGCACCAAGAAGTCCTCAAAGGTACCATTAGAGCATCATACTGCCAAAACCTAGAACTGTAAATCACAAAACGTAAAAGTTTCCTGTGTCGTGTCCTTGTAACGGCTCAGGCTAGGCAGCAAGAGAGTGAAATTATTTTTTAATTTCTTTTGATGAACAACAAATTTTACAGTGAAACAGATTGGGACATTGAAAAATTGTATAGGATTCCATAAAAAAATCCTACTCAGTGTCATTTCATTAATCATTATAGCAGGAAACAGCTGAGACGAGATGCTCCAGAAACTCTAAAACATCATTTTCGCAACAAAACTCTTCTCTACGACCCTTATACCGCCATTGCCAAAGGAACTCCCGAAATATCTGGATCCTTATGTCTAAGTCTAAGCAAACAATAGACAACAGCTCAAAAATATCTCGGTGGAAAGCGATTTACCTTGAAGAATCGATCTCCGATTCTCAATTGAGTTCACGAGCCGCGGGAGATTCCGAATCCGATCAATTTTTGTATCAGCCAAAATCATGATTAACCCAATCTCTCTCGAAAATTACAGAAATTTGGCGCCTTTCCGCCATGAATAGTCCCCGAGCATAGAATTAGAAGCTTTGTTCTTTCTTCTAATGTGATTTCAAAATTTCACTATCGTTTGTAAGTAATAATACACACGTGTGTGTGTATATGTATATTTTAATATTGTAATTGTTTTTATTTTAGTTATATTGTTTTTTTTCTGGGCGGTCAGGCGAAGCAGAGGCTCCCTGGAAATGGCGCAACAAGTATATTAATTCTCTTCTTCATTGGGCAATTCCAAAAACCCTAACGGTCCTCACTCTGTATATTTTTGAGAAGCTAATATACATTTCACCTCAGCACGCAAGTAGATTCGTTTTCCCCAGTGATTCTTTGCTAAACCCCTAAATTTTCATTTTTTGATTTTGATAGAATCGAATATTTGGATGTCTCCTCCCTCGGCAGTGGAGATTGGGTCTCCGGTTGAAAAAATCTCTTCTTTTCTAAACCCTACCGAAAATTTCTCTGCATTTTTCCGGGAGAGTGTTCACTCTCACGATCAACGAAGCATGGATCCTTCATTCTCCTTCGGTTTTGGAGCTGATTCAGGACAAAATACCAAGTCTCGACCGAAGCCGAGGCTGGTCAAACTGAGGAAAAACGCTAGAAAGGTGAAAGCACCCTCTTTTCCCGGCGAGATCCTGTCAGATTTCAACCCCTTTGCGCCGCCCGGTAAAGGTAGTTTTTGTAACATTCCTGCCCAATTGATTCCCTTCAAATCTAATTTTGAGCTGATTGGTTTATTTTTGTTTTCTGTAGGTAGTCTTCATATGAACAGTGGGAAGAATAGAAATGAAGGCGAGTCACCTGGGGATAGATTTTTTGTCTTTGGAGCTAATGGCAACAGTTCTGGTGCAAAAGGTAATGCCACAGTAACTCCTTTGTCTGATGAGGATGAATTTAGTACACCTATAGGGGACTTTTACTTGGGTTCGGAATCCACTAAAGAACATTCAGATGGAGTTGTAGGAAAGGAAGATATTGATCATCGGAATAACATCAGATCGTCTAGTGAGAGCACAACTTGTGATGCAAAAACTGGGCTTAGGTTTGGTGGTGCTGTAAATGGAAGCTGGGAAAGTGTCAAGAATCCAGACATAGACAAGACATCGAAGAGTAAATCTTGTTTTGATACTTGTGGAAAGTCCAACAGTGGACATTATGCTGATGGTAAAACTCTCGATCATACGGATGGTCCTGAATTGAATCTGCCTGCTGAGATGAAGAAGCTTAATATCAGTGATACCAGTGTTCATGGTGGCAGTGGCTATGAGGAAGCAAGCAAATCCAATCACACACCTGAATTTGTCTTTGCTAGCTTTGGAAAGGTTGATACTGATAATAAAAATGCGGCAACATCAGGGCCATGGTCTTTCAGTTCCAATGATTTTCACCAAAGTGATAAGGCAGCGGATGAACAACCAACTTTTCATTCCAAGACCACCAACGATAACAACTTAACAAACACTAGCTTTGGTACAAGAACATCCTTTGATGATTTCAAAGTACCCCAATGGGATCCTTCTTTGCTTAAGCACAGTCTGTTTCCAGAAGTGCGCAAAAATCCAATACATGCGCGAAGAAATCGTTCATCTAAGGACAAGAGATCAAAGAAAGTTAAGGAAAAATCGAAACAGCATGAGCCGAATCGATGCACTGATCAGGCTTCTGAGGGAATGGAGTCTCAAGAAAAAAGTAATTCCCCTGGATATGGCTCCCCCATGGATTTTTCTCCTTATGAAGGTGAGAAAACCAGCAATCAATTTCCAACAGAAACTCCTCTGACATCATCAACTGATCCCTCACATTCAAGAGAACATGGAAATTCCCGCTCTAGCACTGACTTTAAGGTTGCCTCAGCCAGGGATTCATCGGTCTTCACGGCAGAGGATCATGGAAGTAGTTGTACCCCAAAATTTTCTTTCTCAGCGTCCACATTTCAGGGGAAAATACCACATAATAAGCTTCAAGCTGTAAAGAAATATAAGAGGAAAGTTACTAGCAGTTTGCCAAAATATAATTTTAATGCCACCATGCGAAACAATCAAGAGAATCAACCTGTGAATACAAGTCAAGCCAAACAGGAGTCAGGCTCTACATCTATGATGCCTAATGTCTGTGAGGTCTGGCGACTAAGGTATCATATACTAACTCAATAGCTTCAGCATTGACGCTTTTTTAGTAATTCCTTTCTGAAAATTGAGATTATTATTGCTTTGTATCAGGGGAAATCAAGCCTACAGAAACGGTGATATGTGTAAAGCTGAGGAATGTTACACATATGGTATTAATTCATCACCGTCAAGTGATAATTCAGAATACTCTGTGAAGCCTCTTGCGCTTTGCTATGGTAACCGCGCAGCAGCACGGATTTCTCTTGGAAGATTGAGGGAGGCTATAAGCGACTGTGAGAGGGCTGCTTCACTTGATCCAAGCTACATTAAAGCATATATGAGAGCTGCAAAGTAAGTTTAAGGCATACTTTCCTGATGGTGATTGAATATAAGAGCCTAGATAATGTCCAGAAATTAGTCTTTTTTGAGCTTTATATCTTCAGTGCGGAAGGAAGTAAGTATACTTTCTTGTTTTACAAGTGTATTCATCTCCTTCCTCCTGACACCAGCTAAGGTTTTAGATCGAATTTTCTTGGAAGTGGCCCAGGAAGTGTATATCTTAGCAATAACGTTCACACTCTATATCTAGTAAATTTAGTGATATGTTATTTAATGGAATTTGATGTATTTATATTTTCTATTATGTTTGGTTTAGTTGTCATCTTGTGCTGGGGGAACTTGGATCAGCAGTGCAGTATTTTAATAAATGCATGGAATCCACCTCTAGTGTCTGCTTGGATCGACGAACTACTATAGAAGCAGCTGAAGGTTTACAACAGGCTCAAGTATGCATTCTCTCCTTAGCTATATCACTGTTCTACTGCGGTCTCATCACAATAATTTTATACTTTATCAGTTAAGATGTTGTATAGAGTAGAATGATTTAAAGTGTTTCTTTTGTCAAAATGTGCTAATTCAGCACATAGTTTTGTTTATGTCTAACTGAACACATTTTTATTTTACTTACTGCAGAGGGTAACAGACTTTACCAGCTGCGCATCCATATCTTTGGAGAAGAGAACACCTGATGGTGCATCTGACGCATTGGTTCCAATTGCCAATGCCTTGTCGATTAGTTCATGCTCAGATAAGCTGCTTCAAATGAAGGCAGATGCCCTTTTTATGGTAAGTAGTCTTTCATTCTCAGTTCTGAAAAATTGAATTTTTCTTTCACTGGGCTTGAGATTTCATGTCAATTTACAGATTCGACATTATAAAGAAGTGGTCGAGCTTTGTGAGAATACCCTTCAGAAGGCTGAGAAGAATTCTGTTTCAGCAGGGCTTGGTGGCATGACAAATGTTGATGATTTAGGGTCTAAGCATCACTCACCAATAGTTTGGAGATGGATCATGATTTCTAAGTCGCACTTCTTCTTGGGAAACCTTGAGATGGCCCTTGATATATTAGAAAAGTTACAGCAAATGGGATCTAGCCACAATGAGTAATCACTTTTTCTGTGTTGTGAAATAAGGAATATATTGTTATGCGTGTTTCATCTTTATTTTTGATCTTGCTGAAAATGTATATTTTGCTCCCTAGGAATCAGGAAGAGTGTCGTGACTCACCAACATCTCTAGTAGCCACAATTTCTGAACTTTTACGTTACAAGGTATGCTTTATGTTGGAGAATGTTGTCAACAGTTTTAATACAATCCTTCATTTTGCTTCCTTGATGAATAAAAGTGTTTTTTTTTTTTTTTTTTGACGTTGATTACATTTACCAGAGTTTTCTTCTGTTATTGTAGAACGCAGGTAATGAAGCTGTTCGGAACGGAAAGTATGTCGAAGCAGTTGAGCAATATACTGCTGCCCTATCAAGAAATGTTGACTCACGCCCTTTTGCAGCAATTTGCTTTTGCAATCGTGCGGCTGCAAATCAGGCCTTAGTCCAGATTGCCGATGCAATTGCCGACTGTAGTCTTGCCATGGCCCTTGATGAAAACTATACAAAGGTATATCGAAATATATTTTTGCTTTTAACTTGTGAGCATGCAAACATGAACCTTTCTCTTAGAGAAAACAAAATTCTTAAGAATTTTTGTTTTGGAATTGCTATAGGCAGGCGCAGTAAGATTTGTTTTTGGAATACCCATCTCCCTAAAAAAAAATTATTTTCGTCTACTTATGAACAAAAATTTTGTATATATTTTGCTAGTTCTCAAATAAGAACATTCCTGTTTAGCTAAAAAGAGCTTCTTCCAAGATTTTTCTCACATCTGATAGTAATATTATTTAAACAAGGAGCATGCATAATCTATTTTCTTGAAATGTGGTAAGGTACTGAAGCAGCATGTAACCATCATTTTCTTGAAATGAGGATTTTTAAGAAAATTAATCTGACTTATCCTTCCATATACAGGCAATTTCCCGGAGAGCAACGTTACATGAGATGATCAGAGATTATGATCAAGCAGCTAGTGATCTCCAGAGGCTTATCAGCATTCTCGTAAAGCAAACTGATAAGACAAAAACGTCAGAGACGTCTGCTGATCGTGTAAGCAGCAGGAAAGAACTAAGACAGGCCCGTCAACGACTGTCTGTGATGGAAGAAAAATCTAAAGAGGGCATTCCTCTGGATTTCTTCCTCATCATGTATGCTCACTTTTCACTCTTGAGTCAATTATACCATTCATGTTATAAGAGACTGGGCTAGAATTTACTCACTGCATATAGTTCCAATATAGTTGTATGCTGATATCCAGGCTATCTTGTATTTTCGTTTTGCTAATTTTCAGGGGAGTGAAGACATCTGACTCTGCTGCTGATATCAAAAAGGCATACCGCAAAGCAGCTCTTAGACATCACCCAGACAAGGTTATTTGTGTTTTACTTGCTGACAGTGATCCAAAGTCATTATTTTCCATCTGCTGAAGTTTCCTCTTTGGTGTGTATTCAGGCTGCACAGATTCTTGTCAGAAGTGAAAGTGAAGGACCATGGTTGAAGGAGATTTTAGAAGAGGTTCACAAGGGTGCAGATAGGCTCTTTAAAATGATTGGAGAGGCATATTCAGTTCTTTCTGACCCAACTAAGGTTTGCTTTCTCGCCTTTGAACGTGATTTTTGTTTGTCCCCTATGAACACTTACTAGTGTCAGATCATCCTAGGACTTGCAACGTATGAAACGTTACTGATCATGTTTTTTGTTTTAACAGAGGTCGGAGTATGAACTTGAGGAAGATATTAGAAAGGCCAGGGCATCTAGAGAAATCTACAGAAGCAGAAGGGCTGCAGAAGCAAGTAGCCCTCCATATCAGACAAGTCCAAGCAGGCGATACTGGAGGGAAAGTGGGAGGACATACCGAAACACGGCTTCTTGGTGGTAGAAGGGTGAAATTCTTGGTGGCACAAGTAAAAAAACCAAGTATTTTTGGTTACGTAAGAAAAAGGGATTCTCTGGGTTCCTCCCAGGTGAGTTATTCCATAGCTGGTGAACTGTACAGCAAGTGAAAGAAATGTGTGCTTCAATGGTGAGTGAGAAGGGAATCCTGCAAGGTTGTGACCCATCTACACAGTTGTAACTGAACAAATGTTTGTTTGCGTTTGCTGATTGTACTTTTTTGTAACACATTAGAAATGAGAAACCTAATTTGGTCTAACATACTCTACTATAACCTATCGCAAAAATGTCTAAACCACTCCAATACTTGGCCAAAACTTAAGTTTTGTTCACCAAGCAAAAATTATGAACCAAATCGCATGATAGATTTTTATTTTCATTTTATTATTATAGTAGAGACAGGAGATCACACAGAGTTGCACACAAAACGTTACCAGTCCACTTGCTTTATTGATACTAATATTTGGACAAGGCAGATGAAGTGAGCTAGAGCTTAAGGGCTTGAGCATGGTGACTGATGTGGTCTTCGATGAAGGTGGCAATAAAATAGTAAGAGTGGTCGTATCCTGGCTGCAAACGCACTAAGAGCGGCACATTAACTTTCTTGCACGCCTCCTCAAACTTGCTGGGCAATAACTGATGAGGGTAGAACTGGTCGTTTTCTCCCTGCATAGGTCGAGGCAAAGATGATTCAGACAAAACTTAAATAAACAGTGTTTTTCATGTGGGCATCCAAAGACACTCCCTTTGTGTTCATAAGCTAGAAGATTGTCCTAAAAAATGATGCAGTGAAAGGGTTTTTTTTCTTACCTGATCAATAAGAATTGTGGCAGACAGATTGTTGAACTTTGAAATAAGACAAGTGGCATCGTATTCCTGAAATATCCAAAAAGGAACTATGCATCAAACTCGGGAAATAGATTTCGTGTGGCGGCTGTATGCATTACTGAATTGTAAGTTGTTTATACCTCCCAAGCAGCCTTGTCGTCACCAAGATAATTGGTGAACGCCTTGTGTCCCCATGGACAATTTATGGGATTGGCAATTGGTGCAAACGCAGACACAGACTGAACATGTCACACAGACAAAGTGATTAATGTTAACAAGTATTGGGTTGAAGAACACTAACAACACGCCCCCATGAAAAATAATCTATCTTTTGATTTGAGATTCCAAGTTTCAAGCATCATACTCAAATTGTAATGCCACAAGAAAATACATAAAAAAATATTGAAATGAATACCTTGTACTTATCTAGGTTCTTCAGGTATATAGTAAGAGCTCCATGTCCACCCATGGAGTGTCCAGATATAGATGCTTTTGTTGTGTCAAGCTGAGAAAAGTTTTCACTCAGGAGTTTTGGCAACTCTTTGACGACATAGTCATACATACGCCAGTTCTTCCACTTTTCCTGAGTAGCATTGAGGTAGAATCCAGCTCCTATTCGAAATCAAACAGGAAAGAAAGCAAAGCTTTATCAACCAATCCTTCATTGCAAGATTGACCTGAATACTTTAAGACCAAACAAATAAGTCCAAAGCTTCACTAGAGGCATGTAACGTTGCATACCTACGCCAAGGTCGTAACTGTCTGCTTCCCCTTCAACATTGAGTCCTCCTACAAATATAAAAACCATCACAGAGTGTTAAACAAACTAATTCAGGTAGAACACAAAGACATAATAACAAAGCAGAACAAAAAACAGGGAAAATCAAACAAATGAATAGCTCACTTGGAGAAGTATCAGGAGAAACAAGAGCAATGCCATGAGTAGAAGCAGCACGTTGAGCTCCAGATTTGATAATGAAGTTCTCGTCCGTACAGGTAAGGCCAGAGAGCCAATAAAGCACCTATCAAATCAACAAAATAGATAATCATTTGCCTAAAACAAAGCCTAAATCAGTGGTTTTGAAGTAGCATGATTTTGGCGATGCCAAACGAAATCAAGGCAATAAAAACAAAAAACAATCATGCAAAAACTTAGAGACATGAAATCTGAGAAAAGACACAAAAGAGTCATTATTTACTGTAGAAACCATCAAATATGTTGTACATAGGAACATGAATCGATAGCTTATAAACAAGAAATTGCGATGGAAGTAGTGAAGAAGAAGGAAGATTACATACAGGGGATCTATGAGATGAAGAAGCAGAAGGAGGGAAGTAGATAGAAAAGGTCATAGAACATCCAAGTGTCTCACTATAGTGTTTGTATCTTTTGTTGTAGCCATCGAACATCTTTGTGCTCCCGATCTCGCTTAGTCCACTCTCCATTATCTCTATCTATCGATCTCACTCTCTCTGTCTCTCTGCAAAAGTCGGGAAGAAAGAAAAGAAACAAAGAAGAAGAAGAAATGATTGAATGAGAGAGGCCTATCGGTTTCTACAGTAAACCAGAGCCCATTCAATTTATTTCCACAGCATGTCTATAGAACTTTTAGCCCATTTAGAGGTCTTTAAAGGCCCAGTTGAGTCTAGTCAAGAGCCACTGTGTCGAGCAGAGGTTTGGTTTCAGTTAAATAAAAAGAACTGCAACTTTGACCAAAAAAAAAACACTGCAACATGTCAAAAATTAATTTCCATTATAAAGTTTGTGTTTGTTAGGTGATCAAACAATTTACGCATATGTGACATGTAAGAAGATCACGCATGGATTTTCATTTGCGGCGGACCCATTTTATTTATTAACTTTGTATTAAATATTTGTTTGTTTTTCGGTGTGTAATAAATGCTGGCATAGCTAAAACTTTACCATAAATGTTGTTCAGATTGAGAATTCATAAAACCAGAAAAATGGAGGTATAAAGAAAAAGAAGATGACTAGTAGTAGTACCAACAAAGATGGAGTATTTTGCTTCAGCCATTAATGACTGTATCCCAAGTTAGGCACCTTCCCTTAAATATCCATAACCAAAACTAAATTTAATAAAGTTATAATTAAAAAAAAAAAAAAGTCTCTTCTTTATTCCTCAACTGTATCCATCAATGCTTATGTCCATTCCTCTCCCTTGCACACAAAAGCGAGCTTTGCTCTGTATTTAATTTAACTCATCATTTTCCCATTTCTGCATGCAAGTTTTGTGCATTTTTCCCAAATCTTTCTCATGCGTTTTTTACTTTCTTGATTTGGCAATTCTCATGAGTTGATTTAGAGATCTTTCTTTATGATTGCCGACACGAAAGGTTTGTTCTTGACTTGTATTTTTTTTTAATTTATTTTTCTTGAAGAGTCTTCTTTTGGTAGATGAACAACTCAAGACGGAGCTAACAAAGTTGTATTGTATTCCAAATATTTCCTTTTATTTTTATTCCATTATCTTTATCTGAATTTTCTCCGCATTTCGTCATGTTTCTAGCATTACTATTTAAAGGATTTTTTCGATATCTATGCAATAACGTCTGCTTTATTTGATTTCCCCTTTCTTACATGACAGAAGAAGTTACAACACAAAATAAAACAACAACTCTAATTTTGTTTGGTGAGAAAATCAGAGTTAGCGAACCAAGAAAATCTTAATTCTTTTGGAGGCAGGAGTTGGTTGATTGGTATTTCCCAAGTTGCTCTCCTTTTCTTGTTTTCAAAGCCTATTTGATTTCTTTTGTTCTCTATGATCCAAACCCATATATAAACCTATAGTGGAGATTACATAACTTCAAGAACATCATTTCTACACATTGTCCATTGCCCTTTGCCTTTGGTTTGTTTAAAATTCTTGGTTTGGATTGAGAAAATGGTGGGAAGCATTGAGGCCAAGAGCCTGTTGTCAAACGGGTCTGTTCAGCATAATGGACTTAATTTGGAGGAGAAACTTGATGAATTTCGTCGTCTTCTTGGGAAATCAGACAAAGATCCGTTGAGGATTGTAAGTGTTGGTGCTGGTGCTTGGGGAAGTGTTTTTTCAGCACTTCTCCAAGAAAGCTATGGAAGTTTCAGGGATAAGTTTCAGATCAGGATTTGGAGAAGAGCTGGGAGAGCTGTTGATAGAGCAACTGCTGAACATTTGTTTGAAGTGATCAATTCAAAGGAAGATATCTTGAGAAGACTGATAAGACGCTGCGCTTATCTGAAATATGTCGAGGCAAGGCTCGGCGATAGGACACTCTATGCGGATGAGATATTGAAAGACGGCTTTTGTCTTAACATGGTTGATACGCCTCTTTGCCCTCTCAAGGTTGTGACAAATCTGCAAGAAGCTGTGTGGGATGCTGATATTGTTGTTAATGGATTGCCTTCAACCGAAACACGTGAAGTCTTTGAAGACATCAGTAAGTATTGGAAAGAGAGAATAACGGTTCCTATTATTATTTCTCTATCAAAGGGTATTGAAACTGCTCTTGAACCAGTTCCTCATATCATAACACCAACGAAGATGATCCATCAAGCAAGTAAGCTTCTTTCTTCTTCTTGATTTTGCTCCTTTTGTATTGAGTTTATTGACACAATCTTGCTTAGTTTTTTTTTTAATTGGTTCTCAATTTTGGTGTTTGTGGTAGCTGGTGTGCCGATTGACAACATACTGTATCTTGGTGGACCGAACATTGCTGCTGAAATTTACAATAAGGAATATGCCAATGCTAGAATATGTGGAGCTGAAAAATGGAGGAAACCGCTGGCAAAGTTTCTAAGACAACCTCATTTCATTGTTTGGGACAACAGTGATCTTGTTACACATGAAGTAATGGGAGGTCTCAAGAACGTCTACGCCATTGGAGCTGGTAAGTTTCTGCGTGAACACAAGGATTTGAGTGATTACCTCTGCTTTTCACACTTTGATCCTTCTCATATTGTTTTTTTCAGGAATGGTAGCGGCGCTCACTAACGAGAGCGCAACAAGCAAGTCGGTGTATTTTGCTCATTGTACATCTGAGATGATATTCATAACTCATTTACTAGCAGAAGAGCCTGAGAAACTTGCAGGGCCGTTGCTAGCTGACACTTACGTTACCTTGTTAAAAGGGCGTAATGCGTGGTATGGTCAAATGCTGGCAAAGGGTGAAATAAATAGAGACATGGGTGATAGTATAAGCGGGAAGGGAATGATTCAGGTACTAAAATCCTAAGCCTTGAAACAAGTTTGAAACTTTTAGTTATCTAGATTGCTTTATGTGAATGTGGGATTTTTGTTGAACAGGGTGTTTCTGCAGTGGGAGCATTTTACCAATTACTTAGTCAGTCAAGCTTAAGCATATTGCCCTCTGAAGAGAAGAAACCTATAGCCCCTGTAGAATCCTGTCCTATTTTGAAGACACTTTACAAGATACTCATCACAAGGTAAATATGAAATCTGAAAGTTTCTAATCTTCCAAAAACGTTTTAACTTTGGTCAGTCCGATTTCTAGTTTTCATGAATGTCTTGGACTTTGTGAGACAGTGAATCATTAGAAACTTGCTTCTTCTATTCTCTAATATATTATGTTGTTCAATTTTGTAGAGAACAATCAACACAAGCGATTCTGCAAGCCTTAAGGGACGAAACATTGAACGATCCCAGAGACCGTATTCAGATTGCACAGAGCCATGCCTTCTACAGGCCTTCCCTTCTTGGTCAGCCTTGATTAGTCAGTCATGGCTTTTATAACGCAAACTTGTTGGATCCGACTACGAAGAGATACAACATAAGTTACTTATGCAAGCTGCAGATGCTGCCTTAAAACTCTATAGCTTCACATCTGTCATGTCTTAAAATGGATTCTTGTTCAGTTTGAGTCAATACAATTCTTGTACTTGTACTGTATCCTTTTTCTTTATGATCAATGAGCGTTATTAGCTCAAATAATTTACTAGAAGAAAGAAAACACACATAGCAAATATCAACTTCATTATCCCAATAAACATTCTACTTTAACATTAGACTATTCTGAAACGCTGCACTTTAAAGCCAAGCAAGCTTTGTATGATTATTCAAGCTAATGGTTTTGCCATAGAGCCAAAGAAACAAAGAGAAGGACTGTCCTGTAAGGTCTAATGTTAACTATACCAGTGAGATCGGTTACAACTCCATTCTCTGCTTTGTACAATCGGTTAGCTGGGATTCAGATGCCTAATTATCCGTTGAAGCAGATCTTCCTTCTTGAGCTTATAGTAATGTGTTACTTTCAGCTCCTTTGCTATGCTTCTTAATTCCTTGCCTGTCTTCTTCTTCAACTCACTTGTTGAATACGATATCACTGAGTCACTTACAATACATCCACCTCTCTGGCTAATTCCGTCTATCGAATCCAACAATGAATCTGCATGCTGTGTAGGAACACTTGAACCCCTGATGATCTCAGGTTTTGACTGGGCTGAGTTTTTAACTGGGTCAATAGTAATCTCTTTAGCTACACCTTGTACTTTCTGCTTGGTGTTTCTGATCAAATTTGTGTTCATGCCTTTGTTATCCCTCTGCCTCTTCTTTATTAGGGCTGACCCAGGATTCAACAATGCTTTACTCTCCGTCTTTTGTCTAGCCTCAGTAAGCAAGTTTATGATCAGGTCGTCTTGAACAACAATCTTCACAGCTTCAAGATGTGACTTTTCGCTTCTCTCATCACATGGCGTTTCTCTGCCTTTCTCCGGTTCATCACACAGATCTAAGAGAGACTCTGTGGTAAAAGGCTCGGAAGCAATCACGATATCTTGCAAGCCATCGTTTTGCTGATGATCCTTGAGTATTTCTCCATCTTTGTTTGTAGCATTAGCCTTTTCTCTCACCTTCTCTCTGGTCTCTAAAAGCAATGGGCTCAAAGTGGAACCTCCAGTATTCTCTCGGCTTATAGCAGATGAAGATTTGTTCTCGGGGGCTAGTTTTACAGGATCTAAGACTTGGTCAGTAACCAAGGATGAACAAGAATGTTCTTCAGCTTCCTCAATCTTGCTTGCCAACACAGGGCTAGAAGAGGTATCTACATCTTCTGCAACCTGTCAATCATTGTAAAACACACAGCATTTTCACTACAAACACCCGAGGCTGCTCATTTGGGTCATTAGAAAAACAAGAAAAAAAACAGTTGCATGAAACAAGATCCCAATGGATGCATGACAATGGATTCAGAAAAGATGGAAACTTTACAGACCTCAAGTGTTAGTGGAGCATTAGCAGCTGTCTCCTGAGGCTTCAATATTGTTTCTAGCTCAATCTCTTCAATATCGTTACTAGAATCTCTGGTCTCAATAGTTTGAGCATCGCTGATACTAGAAGTGTTTTCATCATCATCAAGAGCCGATTTTGCAGAACTTGTATCAGCATCAGGAAGAATAGTACTGAGAGTCTTGTCCTGTAAAAAAAACACAGAACAAAGTATCAAGTCCCTAAATCCAACTGTGAATATAAAATCAAAATTAAAGTCTGTTACCGAATCAGAAGAGCCTCCTATATGATGCGAGTCACCAGTCCCAGAGGAAGCCATATCATTCTGAATAGAAACAGAATCCTTGTCAAGCTCATCAATTTCAACATCTTGCTTCTTCTCATTCAAAATCCGCCACGCTAGCTCACAATATTTTTCGTTCTGAAAATTTTCTTCAAGCACATCTGAAAAGCAACAAACGAGTGTCCTCGAAAGATAATTTAAATAAAGAAGTCAAAAAACAATAAACAAATCAACAGGTATAGAATATACATATATATATACCTGTTCTACAATCAAACCAAAATTCACAACCACGCAAGGTTTGCTTACGAAAAGTATCGTCTTGCGCAACTTCAATCCAAAAAAAAAAAACACAACTTTGCATCAGTCACAAGACAACAACAACAACAAAACAGTAAAAATAACACGATTCATCCAAACCAAATTACCAAGTGGCGGACCCCAGAGATCATCACCATCATCCATGGTTCTCACAACGTCTCCCCTGTAAATATTCTATCCTGTAAAAAAAAAAAAGCCCACATTTTTAAATTCCGAAGCAATTCTCACTAAACAAGCAAACAACACTAAAATCTCGAAAACAAAATGCACAGGAGGAGTAAAGGGCTCTAATTATACCGGAAAACAATTCCATTGAAAATACGGTGAATAGAAGAAGAGCTTAGCCGATGGATCTTCCGGAGATGAAGCGTAATTCTAGGGTTCGGAGAAGAAGAAGGTCGGCGAGAGAATTAAGTGAGAAAAGAGAGAGAGAGAGAAGAAGAAGAAAAAAAGGCTGGCAGTGAAAGCGACGAACACTCTGCAATATAGAGTAGAGTGTAGAGAGAGAGAGAGAGAGAGAGATATAAAAGAGAAAGGTCGGTTTCAACGGCGAACGGGGAGCCTACAAATGGATTGCCAACGGAGGCGCGTGGAGGTGATAAAGTGTTTCCCGTTTAGCCGTTTCACAACTCCTGTGGACCACTACTCTTTAACCGATTCTCAACCGTTCGATTGTTTGACTTCTCTTTGACCCTGGTCGACATTTGTACGTCATGGAACTATGGTGGGGTAGTGTTCCTGTGTGTTTTAGTTACTGTACACCTCTCAGATGTTTGCTTTTTCCATCGGACGGCTACGAAACTATGACGAATCGTAATAAAATCTTTGGATGGCAAATAACCGTAAATAAATTGGAAGACTCATGGGTCCCGCGAAACTTTGGTGATCGTTTTTTTTTTTTTTTGGATGGCTATCGAACTTGACATCTGAGAGTGACGTCCGTACGGTTATTTGCTTTTTCCAAAGATTTCATCCGCGTGACGAAGATTAAACTTTCAGTAAATTATGAATTAAAGTGTCGAAAAGTATTGTATTATGCAAAAATTTTGCTTTTTAAAAGCATTATAGGCAAAGTTGATACTCTTTCCACTCTTTTTTTGACGGTATTTTTTACGTGTATTCCGGATATATCTATTGATGTGAAGTATAATTCTAGTATTTTATTTTACATGATTTGATTTTAAATCTGGTGTTATTTAACATGTTTTGCAGATAATAAATGCATTTTATTTTGTTTACGTAGGCGTTCGATATAAGTATAGTCTTTATAGGCTGACATATCTAAGATATTTAAGGATAACGTATGACATATCTAAGATGTTATAACTTTTCACTATACTTTGATTCACAGGAATGTATTATCTAGTAATCAAATCATCTCGATTGATTCTCAAGAAGAGCGACGTTTATAACAACAGCGAGATAGTCACATTACAGCCGCAAGTTCGTATAGAGGATTGGACTAAGTGGAACCAAAAAATTTCTGACTCGTGGTAAATACGAGTTTTTAGTAGTATCCAAATAAGCAAAATAGAAAACTTACATATTTGAGAAATACTATCCGGATATAACCAAAAGATTAATGATGAATATAGAAGCCGTATCAGGCAGAGTTGGAGGAAGAAGGACCAGAAGGAAGCAGGTCGTAGCCATCGTGATGGTGACAAGACTCAACCGGTATGCATTTCAGGATAACGGCTACAATCATGCTCAATGATCCTATCAAGATTGATAGTAACCAATGTTGCCAGCTCAGTGGAACGGTGCTAGCAAATGCTCCAAGAAACTCCACTATGGTCACTTGGAAGACTACCGTCACAGTCATTACCCCTGTGAAGACCCAGCTATTGAACACTCCTTTGAATACATTTATCTTCTCTATTTCGCGGCTATTGATCTCATTGAATACCTGTTTTTTTTTACATACCATTTTGATTCTCATGTTACTTATTCTTTATATAAGAGTTGAGTTAGTTTTTGTTTTAGAGTCGTACCTGGCAAAAGACGAAGGAGTTGAAGATGACTGTGTTTAGAACGGCTGTGGAGTCAGGGCCATCGAGTTTGAGAATTGATTTGCCTGCGAAATTGAGAATTCCCAAGACAATCAACTGGTAAACGCTTTGACCAGCAATGTTTCTCCACATGGTTTTGGTGATGAAGCTAGCGGTTCTAGCGATTGGTGCTCGTTTCATTAAACCTTCATTGGGAGGCTCTGTTGCTAGAGCCAATGCACCAAGTGTGTCCATGATCATGTTGACCCAAAGCAGTTGCACAGCAGTGAGTGGAGCGGCTCCTGGATAAGAAACCAAAAGAAAAGGTTTTTATATATTAGCCAAACAATAGGAGAAAGATGAGATGGTGTGTCAGAATGTTGTTCAATAGTACCTGTGATGCAAGCAGAGACGAAGTTGATGATCAGAGCAACTACATTAACAGTTAGCTGGAACTGAACAAACTTCTGAATGTTTATATATACAGCACGTCCCCATCTAGCCACATTTACTATTGTTTTAAAGTTATCGTCCATTATGATCACATCAGCATTCTCTTTTGCAACCTGCATATCCGGAATTGACACAGAAAGGAAACGTTAATCTCGAGTTTTTTTATTAAGTAAACCAGTGACAGAGAAAAAGTAGGGTTTACCTCTGTTCCAGCTATTCCCATTGCAAGTCCAATGTCTGCCTCATGCAGCGCAGGGGCATCGTTTGTCCCGTCCCCAGTCACTGCAACTACCTCTCCAATTTTCCTTAAGTTGCTGACTAAAGTATGTTTGTCCAATGGCAGAGACCGAGCCATTACCTGAAGGCAAAGGATTTGTAAAGATACTTTAAACATTTTCAAGAGAAAGGTGAACAACAACTATTATTTCTATCTACCATATGTCAAAGAACCTGGATTTTGGGGATAATGGCCCTCATTTCGTGAGGAGACAAATCCCGGAATTCTGAACCTTCTATAGCTAAACCTCCTTCAGTATATATACCACATTCCTTTGCAATTGCTTTAGCTGTGCTTATGTTATCTCCAGTGACCATACGGACGGTGATTCCAGCAGCTTGACAAGTCTGAACGGCTTCCCTAACACCCGGACGTACTGGATCCTTGATCCCAACAACTGCTACCATTGTATAGCCTCCATCTGGGAGATCTCCACTAGGAGCTTCATCCAGATCTTTGTAAACCAAGCAGAGAGTCCTCAGAGCCTCTGAGGCAAAACCCTCTATGACATCGGAGATACTCGTAATCCGTTCTTCCGTTAGTGGAACAGATTCTCCATTCGAATCCACAACATTCTCACACATTTTCAACACTATTTCAGATGCCCCTTTGCAGAAAGCCCGTGCGCCACCTCCAGGAAGAGCTATAAGAACAGACATTTTCTTCTTGTCTGAATTGAACGGCTCAATCTTGAGTATCTTATGCTCTTTACGCTGTGTGACAAAGTCACCACCTAAAAGCAAACCGAATTCAAGTATTGCTCTTTCTGTTGGGGAACCTAGGATCTGAGTGTTTCCATCTTTATCCTTAACGACTTCAGAACCAGTGTTCTGAAATATCCCCTGCAAAAGAATACTCTGAACTTCTTCTGGTAGTTCCAACTGAAAGCTCTTTGTACTTCCCTCATGCCTCTCCTGAACCTTATCACAGATCCATACTTTGTTCACCACCATGTGGTTAGTAGTTAAGGTCCCTGTCTTATCAGTGCAGATGCAAGTAGAAGAACCCATAGTCTCGCATGCAGCAAGATGCCTCACAAGTGCCCTGTCACTCATCAGCTTCTTCATAGCAAATGCCAAACTTAAGGTCACCGCCAGTGGCAAACCCTCAGGTACGGCAACGACAATGATAGTAACAGAAATGGCAAAGTAGTCAAGTAGCGTCAGTGCATCTTCAGATGACCAGTTGGTTAAGCTACCAGACGTTGCTTTCTCCAAGACAAACCTTATGCACAATACCACAAATGTAAGCACCGCGAAGCTTAAACCAATCTTACCAATAATTGTTGCAACCCCATTTAGCTTCACCTGCAGAGGCGTCTCATCTTCTCCACCATCAACCAGCGTTTCCATCAACTTTCCCCACTCAGTCCTCATGCCAACTGCTGTAACCAGCATTTTTGCAGAACCGTTTTGAACTTTGGTTCCTGAAAGCAGAAAAGGCTTCTCTTTATTTACATGTGACGGTTCACTCTCACCCGATAAGCTTGACTCATCTATCTCCAAGTTGTATCCAGATATAAAAATCCCATCAGCTGGAACTTGATCTCCAATAGATAGATGAACCACATCTCCAACGACCAAGTCATGAATGGAAATCTCTTGTCTGTTCCCATCTCTGGTAACCTGGACAATGATCTTCTTCTTCTCTCGATCCAAGTCTCTGAACTGCAAAGATTGCTTGTAGTCACTGATAGCAGTAACCATGACCACCAAGAGTATACTTAGCAAAATCCCTGTCCCATCATACATTCCCGTTGGAAATCCTTCTGTGGCAACACCCACGCCTATTGATACAACAGCACAGACCATAAGGATGATAAGGGTTATGTCTTGAAGTGCTTCCCAGACAAACATAAAGAAGGATCTGGCTGGTTTCTCAGCATAACGATTTTCTCCAAAGATCTTTCCCCTGATGGGCAGTTCACTCGAACGAACTCCTACATCGAGAGATACAGATACTCTCTTTGCAAGTTCTTCAACTCCACCATTCTGTGCTAGGCTCTTAGTGTCATGATTGCGAACCATAGATGCAAGTTCATCTGCTTCGATAGAAAATCCGGCTTGCTTAACCTCATCAGTGAGCTTGTACTGCGGCCTAGCAGCAGCTAGAGAAAAATACATAGCCATATTAAACCAATCGCCTTCAATTAGGTAAATCATGCATCTCTTAAAATTCAGCTGCATATCTTACCATCAATGAACTGAAGAGCTGCCTTTTGAACATAGAAAGCAACTCGGATTTTTTCCTGGTAATGAGTAAAGAAAGTGAGCTACTAGAGAGAGAAAACACCACAAGATGGGAACCATTGGTCATACATGATAACATGAAATCGAAGAAAGAAGAAACACTTTTTGTGGTGCAATCAACATACGCCTGATAAGTAACCGAAAACATCTACTGCTTACTTAATTTTTCATGTTGCCTTTTTAACTTTTATGACAGATTGAAGGTAACTGCAAACCACCTAATTATTTTTAGACGTCAATTATATCACGATCTGACTAAACAAAACTAAAACTAATGTAGCTAAAATATCTTGGGATTTTGAAGCTCAAACCAGGATAATAAAACATCTAACACCTTTTGAAACCTGAGTTAAAGGATGTAGGCTGTGTGATTTATTTTACTCAATTCTTGGTTATAAACCTTTTTCTTTATATAAAAGGACTGCATAGTGTTTCAATATCAACGCTAAAAGAAGAGACCAAAAGTAAAAAAGAAAAGATGAGTTCATATCCAAAAGAATCCGAGATTAATGGTGGTGTATGTTTCAGAACCTTATGAATACTTCCTTACGCTACATAATTGCACCAAGAAGTCAAAGAGACTGTCATATAAGTCAACAACTATATGAATATTATTAAATTAAAACATGATTTTAAGAAAACGAAAAAAAAAATGCGAATATTAGATCAAAAGGCAGATGTGTTGAATTCGTCCTTTCGTGTTGAATTAAGTCGCTACGATGGCTAAGAAGAGTAAAAACTAAAAAAGGGTCAGACTTTTTGCTGGCCCCTCATATTGTCTCATCTTCTTAGTAGCAGACAAGAAATTATCCATTTGTAAACTTGGTAGAGGACACTAAAGCATTATACAACTTGATGTCATCATCATGTGTGGTGTTGTGTTGCCAATTATTTATTTTTCTTTGGCTTCTGCAATTGAACATTACACAGAGATAATACCGAAAGAAATAATTCATCATTTCAGATATTTTATCCTTGATTCCTGTTTCCCTGAGTTGTATTATCAGCTTAAATTACATGTAATTTTTAACGAGCAAAATCTTTTGTTTATTGATTACACTACACATAAGAGATACTTTCATGAATATCGGACCAGAAAAATAAAGCTTTTGTACGGATCATCATCAATCGCAGAAAATCCTAAAGTAAATAATTATTTTAGGATAACAAAAGCTTTATTTAATAATAATTTAGTAAGCAGAAGTGTGGATTAGACTTTGTAAAAGCCTTTCGTACGGATCATCAATGGCAGAAAAGCCTAAAGTAAATAAATTATTATTTTTCGTTCTTCAAAGGTTTTTTAAAAAGTAGATTTCCATAAAACATTTATCCAAAAATAGAAGTTTCCCAAATTATTTATGCGCATTTTTTCTCAGAGAAAAACCAATCCCAACCTCCAGAAAATCAAAATCACAATATTCCATCTCCCTCGTTTAATTTATGAACAAACGGCAAACAAACAAACAAACAAACAAACAAAAAAATAAGGAAAAATCTGAATAGAAAAAAAAAATCGAACCTGGATCTGCTGCTTCTTGTTCTCGAAGTCAGCAAGCTTATCAAGATCGCAAATGTTACGGAAACGACGAGTACGGTTCTTCACGATAGAGACGGAGGACCTCCATCGCTGACGAGCTTCAAGCGACGGGTTCTTAGCGTCGACCTCGAAATCCTTAAGCAAATTCGACATTACTCAATCTCTCTCACTCTCTGTTTGCTTGCTCAGAGAAAACTTCGCCGGCGCGAAGGCAGCTGAGAAAGAGAGAGCACACTGAGCCTGCTTTACACTTTGGTCTCTAGCAACGGGTTGTTTTGTTTAGTTGTGAGACTTGCTTATATTGGATTACCCAAACCCGACCCGTATCAATTGGATTAACTGTTCGGGTAAGGCCCATATATTCGAATTTCATTTTCGTCTTATTCGGATTATCGGATAATTTTAAGGTGATCAGATCAAATAATCCGACCCGAACGAATATTAGGTTTACTTCCGTCCACAGATATGCTTTGTGATATTATTTTTGTGACTCTCAATTAAAACCTCAAGATCTCTATATGCTTACAGTACACTATTGTTTTTTACTATTATCCACGAATCACGATGTTACGTCACGTGTGTAAACCATTCACAGTATCATATTTATGTTTCCGAGAATGATTAAACATATACAAGTAGTAAACAAAAATTATGTTTACTAACATATATAAGATTTTTAGTGTTACCTGATTTATGCTACACATTATAGTATTAAGACTTCAATTCTATTTTTTTTTTTAGAACTGATTTATACGCTAAATTCTATTTTGTTATCACCAAAAAAAAAAAAAAAAGGAATCTCTTATATATATATATATAACTTTGTTTTGCTGAAAAGCAGAAAAAATAAGTAATAAGATAAGAAAATCCTCTACAAAACTCATGAGAGAAAAGAAAAAAAAAAAAACTAAAAAAAGCGATAAAGATATATATTCCGCTAAAATTCATTTTCGTTTCCTCTTATCTTTTTTCTTCTAATCCACGCGTTATAGTAAAAACTTTATCAGTCAAAATTTATACAACTTTGACAAAAGAATTGTGAAAAGCTAATAGTTTAAAATTCTAAACTAAAAATAGAAAATACTCGCCTGAAAATAATATGATTTTTGAAGTTTCCGTTGCACATATTCAAAAATTGTCAAAGATTCGGCAGTTTTAAATCAATGTAATCACATTTTAAAAAACAATTGATTGAAACAAAAAAAAACATGTTGCTTTACTTTTAGTTTTTAGTAATAATGGATAAAAAAACCTTTAAAAGGGGAGAGATGCGCCGCCCCGACTTGGATCGTGGAAGAATCAGAGCACTTGGCGCTGCCGTGGTCGGAATTTTTGTTCTCATTTTGTCTCTTCTTTTCCGTAAAGAATTTTTCCTCCTTTTATCTCACTTTTAAACTTTTACTGTTCTTGGAAAGAAAAAATTTACACATTTTTGGTGCGTACATGTCAAGTGAAGACATTATACATTTCTTGTGTGTAAAAAAAAAAAAAAACAGAAGAACAACCCACACATTGTGAAACTGTTAAGAGGCTTGGAGCAATCACACTTCATATAAAAAAATCAGATTTTTCTTAGTTTATATTTGTATTATGATGAATTATTAAATCAGAAAAACAAACACATATGAAGAGGTCAACTAAATCATCTGTGAAAGATCAAAGATCAAACTAAGCATGCTCGAGGCTTCAAAAAGCATAAGATTTGGGGTCCCATTTGTTGTTGGAAATTTACCAGTTAACATGTATTTGTCAATAAAACTCCTTCAAAATATCTATTGCAACGACTGTTAGTTGATTATGTTACTCTCAACGCATTGTTGACCATTGCAAAAAAACATTCCAAAAGAAAAATAAGAAGGTGAAAACAAATGAGCTTATGGAGTGAACAAGTCACGGCTACGGAGAATGTGACATTGTTGATTCAAGCTTGCGTAACCAGTTAACGTATTGATCCTGCTCCTTCTTGTTAAGATGACACAAGAGGAAATTGGTTAGTCCTTCACTGATTCCCTTGGATATTAGGTATTCCTTGAGTTCATCCTGTAGTTTGTAATCTAATGTCCTGTAGAAACCCAAAAATAAAAAAAATTACATTTGTCATTGAAATCGAAAATATGCAGAACACATGCAAAAAGGTAACTCTGATACATTTTTTTACAATTTGATAACAACAATTCTAAACAATGATTACAGATCTAAGAAATGGATAGCAGCTATGTTACTTCAATAATAGCATTCTCCAAAACACCACTTTAGTTGTCGATATAAAGAAACAACTACTCGAACAAGAAAAGTGTAGCAATGGATTGAGGTATGGATGAAGTAATTAACAAAGGCATAAGGATTATATCTAGTTGTTAAAACAATTTGCCTAATGAACACTTGATAAGATCCGTAAAATCAATCAAAATGCCACTTAACAAATTACTTAATCAATCAAGTAACATAAACATATAAGAGAAAGATATGGTGAATATCAAGTAACTCAATGACAAAATTTCCATCCATGAGAGAAGATAAAGTGATTCACCTGAAATAGTCCTGTCCAAAAGTGGAAGAAGGAGAGCGGATAAAGCAGGCTCTCTGAATGTGGAAATCAGAACTTCTAGATACCATTTCAAAAACCTGGCAATCAAACTGCAAGATAGAGCTGATTCCAGGCTTTTTGATACATACTTTGGCCAGAACTTCCCTGGGAAACACTGTACCCTCAGCTTCTACTATAGGTTTCTGTTGCAATAAAGCTGAGACCACTACCTCCTCGCCTGATTCAGATTGCTTCCTCAGAACAATATCTTGGCTTTTAGGAGAATCCCAATCCAATTTGAAACCTCCTAGAGAACCGGTCTCAACGCCCTAGCAAAAAAAAATCATACAGATTTATTATCGCAATGTACTTAACATAAACCCTAGGGTTTATCCCAACTTCCTCAGTTGATCCATCATCAAATTCGCTCATTTGGAACAATATCTTCATTTTTTTTTTAAACCCAGAAACATGAATATTGAACCATTGATCGAGAACTCAAAACAAGGAAGAGGAAGACACAAATACCTGGAAACGAGGGTGGGAGATTTCGTGACGAATTTCAGATTGGAGGGTCTTCACCAAAATGGTATCTTCAACAATTTTCATGCCTCGTTTCAGAATCGCATTCATCTTCTGCCTCATCTCTCTCTCTCTCTCTCGACCAAACACTCTTTTTCCAGCTGGAAAGGGTTTCTCAATCTCCGGAACACAAAACGTAGACGAAATCGTTCGAATCGGTCCGGTTTGGTTTTGTACTGCTGGTTTAATAAACGAAACAAACCACACCATTTACTCGGTTACCATTCTCAAGCAGGAGATTTTCTGTTTCTTTTAGATTCAACTACTGTTCAATAAGTTCATGGTTTCATTTCTCAAGAATTAGGTGTGACTCAGTTTTTCTTGTTTGTTTTGTAGCCTTAACCATGTTTTAAACAGGTACTCAAATGTTCTTCATGATCATGTCACATATGCCACCTAGATTTTGTGTCTGGAGTTACAAAAGCACATTAATATATCCGTTTTTTTTAAAGCAAAGAGACGAAAACTTGGAAAATAAGCCTATTCAAAAGCTTCGAGCCACCTTCTCATACAAGTCACGAGGCCAGTTCCTGTGCGTGTTACTTGCAAGAAACCCAGCAATCTGCGCAAAGCAATCAGAGACTCAATTTTCATGACTTTGTAACAGACTCAACCAATTTTGTGTGCTTTGTTCATTTACGTACCTTGGATCTCATAGCACGAATTGATCCATCTGTGTCAGGTACATTGTCCAAACACGTCAGTGCAACTTTGAGCAGGTCCGGGACACAAGTCTGGAAGTAAGGAGATGCGCTCTGGAAAACATCACCGGTTGCATCTGGCACTCTTGGATCAAGATTAAGGAATGGAAGTTTTGCAATTTCCCTCAATGCATCCAGATGCTTGCCTAATCTACCCAACTTGTGTATCGATAGTATTGCCTCGAGCTCTCTTAGTATGGTTTCTTGTTCCATCACTCGCTCTCTTTCCTGGAGGCTGTGAGTGGCATAATAAAAGCTAACACCTTGAGCACATTTTCAACTTAAGGCAAAGTAGATTTCTAGCTTGCAATCATAATATACCTGACTTCAGGGTAATATTTGTAACTTTGAAGAATATCGTTCCCGGCGACAATAAGCCCTGAAGTTCTGCTTTCACCATCCAACCTTCCACGCGCAAGAGAACAGATGGCTTCAGATAGACATTTGTTTATAATCTCCAACGCAGCCGAAAATGCACCCACTCTCTTCTGTATCTCTATGGACTGAGAAGATGCAAAACATTGGTGAACGCTCTATTAAAATACTTAAGCTCCAAAATATGTTAGATGAGAAGTTACTTACTTTGTCATATAATCCAGCTTCCTGACATTGATGTGCAGCTTCGATCAAGAACTGCTGTCTCAATCTAGAATCAGGAAAAAATCTTCCAAGCTGACCTTCTTCACCAGAACCTCTTTCCCCAAGCAAAAAATAAATACCACCTTCTCGAAGCAGAATCTCAGTCAGTAACTGCTTCAGCATTAACTTTCTCTGCCTCTGTTGATCCATATTACTTCTTCCAGACCAAGCTAATTGCCCCCCACCTACTGTAGCAGCAGCTTGTGCATAATACTCTACCGTCATTTGGAGATCTCCGTGATGCAAATACATTGACCCATATTGCCTAATCATGCTGGATGCCTCAGCATTAGAATCCATCACACTTAGTTTGTGGCCAGTCCTAGAGCCTTCAGATAAAACGGAATGGTCCACTAGAGTTATAGCTAAATGAACAGCATCAATATTATACCCTCCGTCTCCTGCTTCTTTGGATAAGTGCATGATAGCTGGTAGCAACTGAACGCTGAGAAGCAAAACATATGGATATACCAAGGGGTCCTTCCCATTCTTAGTGTAGTATGAAGGCTCAAATTTATTGAGATAAGCCTGAAGATCATCTATACTATACGGTGCGAGGCCATCATTCAGGACCACAGATGAAGATCCACCAGTGACGTCTCTTATGCATGATAATTTGAACCATAAGAAATCTTCAATTGTGTTAAAAAGTGTAGACAGATCCCTCAGTATGCGCTCAATTTGCCTACGGGAACCAGATATGATAGTGTAGAGTAGAAGTTTCTTCTTGTCATATGCAGTTCGACCCAACCGGTCACCCATTCTTAGCATTTTCTCACATTCTTCTGAGGCAATAGCTGCAGACTCTGCAGACACCATACCATCTGTTGTAATCCACTCTGTTAGCTGCAAAAAGGAAATGTAACAGTAAGAGATGATTCCAGAAACCTTCTATAATATATTACTATATCTAAAGTAAATTTACCAGTGGTGCAAATTGCTGAGATGAACGAGTTGACCGAGCAACTTCCCTAGCCTCCTCATAATACCCAGTTCGCAAGCAAAAATATATCTGTAGTATAAGAGATAGATACCACCCATTTCCGGTACAAGATGTAAATCTCTATATCTCAATCATATGGTCATGAAAAAAGTTCAAAATTTAAAGTAAGAGAGAAATAATCCAGACCTGTTGCCAAGTAGTATCAACAGGAGGCTGCCTACGAGCATCAGCTGAATCGAAGTCTAAAACTCCATAGTCTCTCAAACGAATCTGCGCAGTATAGGAGACAAGAAATAAGAAAACTACACACAGCCTTATGAACAATTTCTGCGTGTTAAGCTCTTTAAAGTCGGGGACACTAACCCGAAGGAAAGCACGAATTCTTTGCAAATTTCCAACAGATCCACCAAGAGCAGCCTAGAACAGGATTAAAAAAGCAAGAAACATGTCACAATGATTACCAACACTCTTGATAGGATTGGAAAATCATGAAACCTTTTCAGACAGCATCCAACAAATTGAAGTAGAGGGTAATCAAAATATGTATTGACATTCATGTCGCAGCTGTTATTATTAAGTAAACCAAAAAAAAAGAGAGAGAAAAATGAATACTTGTGTAGGGTGACTTTGAATTGTGTCCATTATAAACTTCTCATGCCCACGTTGTAAATGATGTCTTGCACCTATCGCAAGGGACATCCTCTTTGAAATACCCTGTCGAACTGCTGAATCTTCACCTGTTATTGCCTGAAAAAGGTTTGTCAACAATCAGAAATTATTTGCATGAATCTAAGAAAAGCAGAAAGATAAGAAAAATCCTTAGACGGTGGTTGCTGGAAGATATAGTTTCCAGTCAAACGATTACCTGAACAAGCTGCCATATTTTCTGCATGTTGACTGATTTTCCACGAGTTACCTCAGGACCAAGAGTATCATAAGCGTCCTTGAAACACATAGCAGGCTGTACAAAAGTAAAAATTGGGATCAGTAGAAAGCACACCCACAAAATGAGGGTAGCCAGTTTTAACGGCTGCTGCATGAAACGTAGAGTGCATACTGAACAAAAATTTATAACAATTCTAGCTTGGCTTCTAATTTTAAAAGTAGTTGAAAATGAATATTTTTCAGCTACACTTATCAACATGAATTCAAGTAAAAGCGAACTAGTACTAAGTTTAAAGACAAGGTATAGGAAATCCATACTTTAAATGGCAAGCCTCGTTCTCTTGAAGTGTTAAGCTTCTTCACAACCTCTCCATAGACATATGCTTTTTTCTCATGAATTGGTGTGTTAGCTAGAGCCACAAGTTCTTTGCCTGGTGTTGAGGATATTCGAGGACTCGAAGCCACCGGCACTAGTTGACCAGCATGAGCCTCTCTGCTTGTATCAATCACATTCGTTTTAGGTAGCATTGATATTCTACTGAGGCTCTGAAGGAAGTCACGTTTTTCTTTTCTCCAATCCTCCTATCAAGTCAGATTTACATCCAATATTTAGAAATCAGCATCCCCATCCTTCTAATATATCATTAAGCTAACCATCCACATCCATAAAAAGTCTCCTTCAATGCATACTAGCACAATCCGTATAGACAACTTTTAAGTAGGAAAGAACAAAATAAACGCCTCTGTTTTACACAACTACTGACTAATCATTTCTTTGTATGCAAAAGTGTAATGAGAAGAAACAAAAGGCTAGAAGGAAAAAAAAGGTGATGGATAAAAATATACATGGAAATTTGGACAACCAGAATACAAACCTCAAGCACTTTCATCATGTAGTCATTAAAGCTTCGAACATTATCCTTTTGAGCTTCCTGTATAGCTGATACCATAGCCATTTCATGAACCTAAGCCAAAACAAAGAAACAAAAAATACACATCAGCCAATCCTCGCCCAGACAATCAATCAATATAATAATATAAATAGCAAACCTTAGAGAAATAGAAGTACCTGTTGCAGGTATTCTTCAACGCTCGTGGCCTCAGCGGGGAACACATCCTCAAATGTTGTCTTTAAAAAGTATCAAAAGAAAGAAAACATCATGTAGTGGCACAAAGAAAAGTCATATTTGAAAAGCAGACGGCAAGCTGAGAGATGTGTAAGCATACAAAGGTAGGACTCTAATGCATTACAACACCAATAAGTGGACCAAGGGCTTGGTTATACAACAGCAAGTAGTCATAAATCATTTGCTAAGACAATTAAAGAAGGAGATTCGTTTGACTACATATGAAATATGTATTACTTCAAGTAAAAGGAAAAATACTAATTCATATTTTAAGTAATCCTTCAAGCACACAATAAGCAGAATAAGCTAAGATGTACTAAAGAATAAGAAAATAAGAAAATATTCACCTTCAACTCAAAAGATTTGAGATCACGAGCTAGTTGCTCTGCATTGATTCCCTCCCGTGCGAGTAGTCTGCAGTTCTCCAAACAAAAATAAAAACAAGAGAATTATAGTTTGCTTTGGAAGCTGAGCAATGACCTCAATACATTTCAAATTGTTTCTGGCACTGGGATATCGGAGAACTTCATTTTCCCACCCAAATTAGCACTCGATTTTGGCATATAAAACTCAATACCAATTGGTTGAGATGATACAATTGAGCCTAAAATGGGATTACCTAGTGGCAGCAATAGACTGAGAAGGAGCTTCGTTCCTTAGGGTTTTAGCTTTGAGCTTCTTCGATAACGCTTCCAATTGATCTAAATTTCTCTGATAGTGACACAGACACAAATCAATCGCACTAATCTTAGATGTTGAACATCAAAGCATCGGAAGAAACCAGCGGGAAATCGGAAGAGAAAAGAAAAAGCAGCGGGAAACGGAAGAACCTGAAGAGGAGGAAACTGAGACGAAGGAGCAGCTTGCTCCAGAAGCTTCGACGAAGAATGGAGAAGATCAGTCCAACCACTCATCTCTTGGTCGTTCGCCATTGAGCTTCGATTCGAGCTACGCAGTCGAAGAAGCAAAGAGAGGGTTTTTGGGATTTAAACTTTTTGATTATTTTGTTTTTTTGTTTTATGTTTTTACTCCTCTTTTTTTTTTTTTCTTTATGCAACATGTTTTTACTCTTTCATGACGAAATTACTAGGCTTTGGGCCACGAGTTATAATGTATATTACTCTATTTTTTACTCAGCATTTTTATTATATTAGTTAATTTCATTTTGTTTATCTAATTACATTTTTAAACACTCAAAAATGTGTAGATATATCAGATAACAAGTACCTTAATTTTATATGTTAAATGAGAATTTATATTCCTTCATGTCGAACTTTGACAAAGATTCTCCAAATTTTATTGTCAGTACCTATACACTTTTGTTTACTTTCAAAAAATTATATCCTCAATAAATTATTCTCTCCAAAACAGAATTTGGACAAATTTCAAAAAATTTTGTCTATTTTCTGTTTATGTTTCAAGGTGATGTAGTTTTAGAATGAGCTATTTAGGCCGTCTTCCTCGCCTGTTTTTTTTTTCTTTTCCCACTTTGCGAGTAAACGCATGGGGAATAACCGAATAAGAGTGAGGAACAAAAACAATACTTTCTTACTATAAGAATCTTAATATTCTTTTTCAAGTGTTAAACGCATTACAAGAATCTTAAGAAAGAACTCCAAAAAAAAGATTGAAAAAAACCAACAGCCTCTCCACTAGAGAGAACAATTGTTTTGTATCTTCCTCAATGTAGATATATAGATAGATCTCTATTGCGTAGAAGAATAAAGAAAGAATTTCAAGGACTTGAGAGGTTTTTGAGATCCTCTTCCTTGGCATACCAACTTGGTGCGATCTTTGAAAGATGTGGATACAAGTCTTTGTATGAATTTCTTATTGTCCCTTCTGCTACTCCTGTAGCTGTCGATATATCTGCACCCCAAATATTAATCAGTCTAAGGTTTGTTCATGACTCTTTACTCGAATAAATGCCGAAAAGAAAAGGAAGAAAGACAAACCTTTGAGAGTCTTCTTGTCATCAGAAAGCTGAGTTATGATATAAATAACTACTGCTGCTATTGATATAGGACTCCTCCTGCAAGATCCCAAATAGAGATCTTTAAGTTCTGTTGTGCCCTATCTCGCTCCCGGATTGGGGAAAGTAATTGAAATGTACCTTATATCAAATTCCTCAGATTTTGCCACAGCTTCCTGAGCAGCTTTAACCGCATGGTTAGACATTCCAAGGTTAGAGCAGAACCTTCTCTGCAATATCAGCAAGTAGAGAGCTATGAAACCGCAAAGTCAATGCAGCCAACGAAATCAACAGTATCACAATCGGATTAAAGCACAACCTAGGTTCTGGTATCAGTAACAAAATTTATAAAGGTTTAGACAAACTAACCATGAAATCACCAGCGTGTATAGTGCCTAATTCCACAGACTGGCCAGTCTCCAGTCCCAATGTTTTAACAATGTAGTCTTTTGCTCGTCCAATTTCCTTCTTTGTCGCCCCATTGGCAATAACGCAAATTTCTATTCACAAGGTTCAGGAGTTTGATTGACTTATGGCAAAGCTATATCAAGAGGTAACCAGACTCTCACAAATGAGAAATCTTTGAAATGTACCCTTAATAGTTCGTGGCTTGTCCTCTTGTCGACAGGCAATGTACAGGCAGGCTGCATAAAGCGCATCCTGATTTCTTCCCCTGCTTGACTTTTGATCCTCCAACCTCTTATATATCTCATTAGCCCGATCCTACAAGGCCACCAAATCTGTAAATGATATGCTCCAACAGCACATAATAGCAAATACGTTCCACAAACATACACACAGGCTATTAAGTTACCACACAAGATTAACAGAGACAAACAAGTTTACCTTGATAGTCGCAACAAGTCCCAACCTGGAAAAAATATCAACAAGTGAGTATTCTCACACGGATCATAATGTACACACACAGCAGAACATGAATTTGGCAATGTAAACAAACACTCTCAACCAAAAGCAGCAACAACATAATGATCATGTGCCGATGGTTCTTTAAGTACGGACAAACACAACAACGAGCTAAACGCATCAATATTACAAGGAAAGAAATAACTCTCAGTGAAACATTACAAAGAAAACCGTCATTTGTTCTGCAATTGACAATGTGGTTTCTCAAACGAGTAATATTTCTGTAATGAAAGATAAGAATTATCCAACAGGTGGATCCGTCAACAAGATCCCAAATAACGATGATAAATCAAAGCAAGTCCATACGAAAACAATCTCCAAGCGGAAAACCATGTCCTCGTAAGGATCATGTGATCTAAAAGTTTCAATTTTTGTATAATAAAAGGTCCAATCCAATCTGAGAGAGCGTGGAAATGGGATCTCAAAAGGGAACCACAAATCGAACTACCTTTCAGACATGGTGGCAATGGTTTTAAACGCTTGAATCAGACCACGATCGGAATTGGAGTTACGATTCTGCCACCTCCCGAGAGAAGAAGACAAGAAATCACCGGAGGAACCATTGGCCTTAGCAATGACAGTGGTAAGAGCACTATCGGCGAGAAGCGGGTTGGTGGGACCACCGACACGATTGGGATCGCTGTTGGAAGACTCATTAGCGAAGGTACGCCACTCAGAGGTCTCATCAATGGAGTGAGATTCCAATACAAGACCACACTCGGAGCAAAGGGTGTCTCCGGCTGAGTGATCGAACACCAACTCCGTCTCCTTCTTACAATCCGTACAATACGCATCCGACATGATTCCAAACAAACAAACAAAAAAAAACCTCTAAATTAACCCTTACAACAAAAAAAATCAACAACCCTAAATTGAGATCTTAATCGGTTACAGGTTCCTCCGATTGCTTTCTCTCTCGTCTTCTTCCTCACAGAAAAAAAAAAAAACGTAGACAAGAAACTAAACACGATGAATCTATGTGGCGAAGGAGAGAATCCGTAGGTTTGCTTCCTCTTTTATAGACAAGGACATAGGAGAAAATTCAGCTGTAGGGCGATGCACCTAAAAGAGAAGATCTGGATCGTAGCATTTAGTGGGTCCCATCAATAATTAATCTAACGGTCAATTAATTATCTCCATCGATTGACGTTTGTTTTTTCTTTTAGAGCTTGCTTGTCCGTTTTAGGAGGACAGATGAAAAAGAAACAAGTGACTTGTTAGGGAAGTCATACCGGTCGCATGTGTTGGAATTTAGTTGGAAGATTTTAGGAGTGTTTGGATATAGGAACATAAATCAACCTCTCAGTGTTTGGATACAGTCACAGAAATAAACTGGCATTGACCCATTGAATTTGGTTCCATATACAATCAAAATACCGATATCAATTTTTGGGTAATTTTATTCCTGATATAGCTAAACATTTGTACGTGAGACACACCAATTTATATGTTCTCAAGTTGACATATCACCCCCTTTTTTATACGCTTCTCACAAAATTTACAGAAATTAATTTACTTTATACTAGTATAATTTAATGCAATATATATGAATGCTTTAGACTCTAACAAACTAAAAAAATATGAATGCTTTGGATTTTTATCCATATTTGTCTTGACAGTTTTTTTTTTTTTTTAAAAGACAAAATCTTATATTTACTGAGGATAAGTTTCACATTTATACCTCGATTCTCTTATATTTAAGATATTACTTTATGAATCACGTAAACGGATTATTATATCTACTTACTAATGGTATTGTAGGGTTTACACCTAAACATTAACTATCACATAGAATTTTACATGTTGTAAAATTTAAAGCAGTTTGAAGCAGTTAGAATAAAAATATACATTCGTAAATAAAGTTGGATGATTCTCTGTGAGAGATATCTTTTTTGCTGTGCCTGTCACGCTATGATATCTTGCTTTTTTTTTATCACTTAACCTATTGCATGTGTAAATCTTAAACCTGACCTTTCTCTGCATGTTTGTATGATCGATGAATCTTATACATCTTTGAAAAAAGACAGGAGAAACAAGATGATGGAGTGCGTGTATTATATACTCTCTCCTTCTTGCCTTTGATTCTGTATTTAAAATGCGATCCTATTCTTGCAGCTGGATAGGGAGATGGAAATGGAATTAGAGAGACGAGACTCTGAATCCTTGGAGAGCAAGATCTAGAGATTGAGCCTTTTCAACGAGTGAATAAGATCCGTTAGCATATTTCTCTCTTTTTGCTCTGCTAAAAAGTCTCATTTTTTTTTTTTTTGGGTGGTCATCATCTCACAGGAGAATGAATGGTATAGGGATCGAGAGTATGACTTCCTACAACGAGCTGGCCTTTATTAAAGAATCAGTGTTAATGTTAAATTTTGTGGTCGCTAGCAAGTAGTAACACTCATACAGATATATTGTTATCGACATTTTGGTTACTAATGGACCCATTGAATTTGGTTCCATAAATAATCAAAATTTAAAATACAGAAATCAATTTTTGGTAATTTTATTCCTGAAATAGCTAAACATTAGTACGTGAGACAAACTGATAATTAGTTATTAGTTCCGAGGTTGACATATCACCCCCTTATTCACGTACAGTATCTTACAAAATTTACATAAGTTAATTATTTTTAACGAAATATGAATGCTTTGGATTTATATGTATATATAGGGATTATGTGACGTTACAATTTTTAGAACAAAATATCTTATAAGTTTTACATTTATGACTATATAATCGTTTATGTGTATGATATTAATTACTTTACTTTACAAATAAAGGGTATAACTTTCTTTTTAATTGGATGTCCCTTGGGGGACGTACAGTGGATAATTATATTAAATACTATAAAAAAAAAATTGATTGCAAAAAACAGAATTATGTATGTTAGTTTTATTAATCTAGAGAATTTTATCAAACTAACAAATAATTTGGTCATATATTCAAAAAGTTAGAAAATTTAGGGCCGACTCAATAATGGGGGCGGCCATGTGCCAACGCGGGAAAATAAACAGAACATCAGATTGTAGTTTTACGGAGAAATGATCAATTGTAGTTATTTTATTTATTTTTATTATTATTATTATTATTTGTTTGAGCAACTTGTAGTTCTAAAAGTTTTATCATATTATTTTCACTAGGAACTAATTTCGTGACACCACAGTGATATCTATCAAATTCTACAATAAAGTCATTATATGCTAACCCATTAAAAAGATTCATTATCCGAAAGTAAATCTGAACAAAACAAAACAAAACAAAAATCTAAGTTGAGTATTTGGAAATCCTTGGAACTTGGGAGGGGATGAGATATCGTCTAGTTAAATATTACTTGAATTTTTGAATATTTATGGTAAATAATTGTGAAATATACAATTCGTTGCATTTGGTAAAGGAAGCGGACATGTCATAATCATGTTATGCGAAGTCCGTTGTCAAAGCGGATGTTTCTGCGTCATGCACATGCACCAAAAGAGAATATCTATCTATATGAACCTAAAACTTGACGCTGTTTTAGGGCCAAGAAACCAAATGCTACGCCGTTTTATGGTTTAATTTAATCACACTCTCTTTGACTTTGACCAAACACACTTGAGTAGACAGCCGTCTCCTCTCTGTTGATTCCGTGTTACTCTTACCCAAAACCAGAGCAAAAGTCCACTAAACCCCAAACTTTAGTATTAAATATTCTAATTGATCCCTTTCATCTTTGTATTAGTTGTATGTATATATGCGTGTGTATCAAAAAGTCTCTTTTTATCCTCTCTTTCTCTTCTTCCGAACGAAGATAAGTATTTTTTTTTTTTTCTGTGTGTTAAAGAAACTAGTCTCTGCAATTTTCTTTTCCGGTGAATTTCTCTCCGTTTGTGCTTGAAAGCTCAACCAAATCCCCAAAATCGAAACTTGAGTTGTGGGTTACAGAAGATGGTGCACTACCAGAGATTAATCATCCACCATGGAAGAAAAGAGGAAAGTGGTGGTGGTGGAGGCGGTTGCTACTCGAAGAGAGCTAAACAAAAATTTCGCTGTCTTCTCTTCCTCTCCCTCCTCTCTTGCTGTTTCGTCATGTTTCCTTATTACCTCTTCGGCTTCTCTACTCTGTCTCTCCTAGGTATTATTATATCTCTCTTTCTCTTCCACAATCTTCTTCTTTTTCTTCTTCTTCTTTTTGGATTTTCTATTTGATTTATCATCACTTATCTCTCTCTTTTTTTGTTCTTATATATGCAGATTCGTTTAGCACAGAAAGCGAAAGTCTTAGTTCTAATGAGCCATTCGTTGCTCCTCTTTGCTCTGAAATCTCCAATGGTTAGTCTTTTTTTGTATTTCATTTTCAAATCCAATCCCAAACCATTTTTACTAAACAAAACAGAGTTTTGATCTTTTCATCTTCTTAGTTTTAGATACTAATTTTTCGTCTCTGTGCAGGAACCATTTGTTGTGACAGAACCGGTTTGAGATCTGATATATGTGTTATGAAAGGTGATGTCCGAACAAACTCTGCTTCTTCCTCAGTCTTCCTCTTCACCTCCTCCACCAAGAACAACACAAAACCCCAAAAGATCAAACCTTACACCAGAAAATGGGAGACTAGTGTGATGGACACAGTTCAAGAACTCAACCTCATCACCAAAGATTCGAACAAATCTTCAGACCCTGTCTGCGATGTGTACCACGATGTTCCTGCTGTGTTCTTCTCCACTGGTGGATACACCGGAAACGTATACCACGAGTTTAACGACGGGATTATCCCTTTGTTTATTACTTCACAGCACTTCAACAAAAAAGTTGTGTTTGTGATCGTTGAGTATCATGATTGGTGGGAGATGAAGTACGGAAATATCGTCTCGCAGCTCTCGGATTATCCAATAGTTGATTTCAATGGAGATGCAAGAACACATTGTTTCAAAGAAGCAACTGTTGGATTGCGTATTCACGACGAGTTAACAGTGAATTCATCACTGGTCATTGGGAATCAAACCATTGTTGATTTCAGAAACGTTTTGGATCGAGGTTATTCCCATCGTATCCAAAGCTTGATTCAAGAGGAAGCAGATGCCAATGTGACCACACTCGATTTCAAGAAAAAGCCGAAACTGGTGATTCTATCAAGAAACGGATCATCGAGGGCCATACTCAACGAGAAACTTCTGGTGGAGCTAGCAGAGGAAACAGGATTTAGTGTCGAGGTTCTAAGACCTGAAAAAACAACTGAGATGGCTAAGATTTATCGCTCGATGAACACGAGCGATGTGATGATCGGTGTACACGGAGCTGCAATGACTCATTTCCTATTCTTGAAGCCAAAAACTGTTTTCATTCAGATAATCCCATTAGGGACCGATTGGGCGGCAGAGACATACTATGGAGAACCAGCGAAGAAGCTAGGATTGAAGTACATTGGTTACAAGATTGCGCCGAAAGAGAGCTCTTTATACGAAGAATATGGCAAAGATGATCCTATAATCCGAGATCCGGATAGTCTCAACGATAAAGGATGGGAATATACGAAGAAAATCTATCTACAAGGACAAAACGTGAAGCTTGACTTGAGAAGGTTCAGAGAAACATTAACTCGTTCGTATGATTTCTCCATTAGGAAGCGATTTAGAGAGGAAGTTCCTCGTTTACTTGATACATAGAGAGGTATAGAGAAGAATCAGAACAAAGTGTTACGTTTTTTTTTTTTTTTTACTGACAATCAAATTCATTCATTAAATTCATTAAATTTGAAGACCAAAGATATAGATACTCTTATGTAACATTTTTTCCCCGTATTTGTTCTTTCCTAATTTGGAAATAAGGTCACTCATTGTGTTTATCTTTTCTGTTATTCTCAAGTATTTACTAAAACAACAGGGAAGCCTAAAGCCTAATGTTGTTACTTTCAATGCACTGTTTGATGCTTATCGGTCTAATGGGTTTGAGCCAAATTTTGTTTCACTTTTGCACTCTTTTGGCTGTTATCTTCAAGGCAAACAACTTCAACACTTTAAGCTATTGCATTGTACTATTATGAGAAAAAAACCTCAAATAATGGACAAAGACAGAGTACTCATATATTCATGACTTTACCAGTCTCACTGAGCCTATAGAATAAACATTGAATGTTGAAAATCCTATTTAACTGATGTTTGATGCTTGCTTACACACCTCTTGATGAGTTCTGTGATCCCCCTGTAGTAATATACTCTCTATTGTGACTGAGAAATTAGGATTTACAAAACCATCCTTCTCTACCGTCTAGGGAAAAGTTTCAAGTAAATTGGGAACTACAACCATAATAATAGGTATTTCTATGATCTTCGTTTCAAAAGCTGCAATGCACTAAGCATCAAATACCAGGTTACTAAACACAAAAGCCATTGGCTCTAGGATTATTTTCTGTGGCATGGAAACGTTAAGATAATAACTCGATTTCCGATTAACAATAACTAATAACTCTATGCCTTTCGGTTTCTCCTTTGTTGGTTGAACTTGGTATATATATAAATCATATTTTGGAAAAAGAAAAAAAAAAACTGTCAATTTCCTTATTAGAACCTTGTTTAAAAACATGTCACAAAGAATTATTACATTTTTCCTTTTTCCATTCTAATTTTTTTGGGGAAAAAAAGTTGGATTACATAAGACAATGCTGGCAGTTGCCGCATCTCTGCCTAGAATTAAATTAATTTGGTTGATTTGGTTTCGTAAGATCCGACTAGAAATCGATATGAGGAGAGGAAGGATTAAGATGAAGTTGAAGGGGAGGCGAAGAGCTTTGACCAAGAAGGTGAGTGTGCTCTGCGATTTTTGCGGAGTCTCCAGCAGCAGCAGCAGCATCAGGTAATCTCGCTGAATTTTCTAGGGTTCCGTTGTTGAATTAGTTCTTAGGTGATTAGATATTGGAACCCCGTTGTTGTTTATGAGTTACAAACTCTAGCCATCGCAAAATCGGATTCTGCAAGTTTTGATTCTTCGTTTGGTTTCCTTTTTTTCTGGGTTAGCAAGCATTTGGATCTCAGATCGATATCTCTATTCTCCTGCAACAATAACTATGCGTGTAATAATCACCTAACCAACAGTTTATATCTGATTCTGCAATTTTTAATTTTTGATTCTTCTGTTGGTAGAATCATTTGGCTCTCTGATTAATATCTCTTTTCTCCGCAACAATTACTATGCTTGTAATCACCTAACCAACACTTTAAACTAATAATCCCTGTCTTTCTTTTGTGTTTGCAAACTCTTTCTAGGTCACATGAACGAGATCACGAATCAATGGTATATCCTCTACTCTCTTCAAGGCATGGATTTTTTTTTTTTTTTGGTCACTGTATATTTATTTCTGTTTTTCACTGTAGTCAATGCAGAACGAACTCAGGAGATTACGGCTCTTGACCAGGTCTAAGTCGTTTAACATTTCCCATTTCTTCTTTTGAAAATTTATCTGTTTTTGCTTCTCTCTTTCCATTGTGGTTCTTATGAGGTTTCCTTTATATTCCCAGGAGAATGACTGGTAAGGATTTAGACGGTCTGACTTTCACCGAGCTGCTATTACTTGAAAGCCATCTACAGACTGTGTTGCTCATTGTGATGGACCAAAAGGTGAGTAAACCAAACTTATTTTTCCTATTACTGAAAGTGTTAAATAGTTCTCAAACATCTTTTTTAACTTTTACAGAAGAAGCTGCAAGAAGATGAAAGGCTGCTCAAACAGGTAAATATTTTAAACAATGATCTACCAAGGTCTTCCACAGTGACTTCACCTGCCCTATAAAATTATTGTTTGTGAATCTCTGAGGAGCTCCTGTTTTACCCTTCCCTGTATAAAATTTAGGAGGAAGAAGGCAATGTGTATATTACGTTTTCTTTGTAGGTTCATGCTGATCTTGTAATATTTTCCAAGTTTTAAGCTTTTTTCCCACTATCTAAAGTTTGATATTTGACAGAAATCATGATCCCTTCAATTTTGCAGAAAAGCGAAGCAGAGGATGAGGGTACGAGGGGAGATGATTTTGTTGTTCCCTGCTGCAAATTCCCTACCACCAGGTAGTCTCTTAGCTAAAGAAGGAATTTTTGGTTGGTGTTTGGTTAGAAGTTAGAATGATTTGAATATATTTGCAAAGGGTTCGCTTGTCTAGGCTAGGGGCTTCTTTTATTGAACTAGTACTTGGGTTAAAAATGAGATATAGAGCCTGTTGTTTTATTGCAGAATCTGATTTCATTGCTTTCTTGGCATATTAGCTATTATTATTTTTAGTCGGCAGGAGGAGTTGAATCCTTCATCCATGTCTTAGAATCTGAGAGAGATCACGTAGGTTCCAAGTTGTAGTTGGTGCAGAACAGCGCATTATGCTCTCTTGCTTTGTTTTTTTCTTTTAGTTTTTAAAATCATTGAACAAATTGTGCAAAACTAAAGTCTTGCTATATGGTGGATGGATATATACAGCACCGGAGAGATACAAGATGATGAATCAACACGGCTGGTATGTATTATCCATTCAGAGTCTCGCCTCTTTCTTTTCCCCACATTGTGTCGTTTTAAAAGCTTTTCTTATTGCAGTTGAGAATGCAGATAGCATTTGAGAGACGAAATGCCGAATCCATGCTGGTTGAATACGAAAGGCTATGGGTGTTGAAGGAGTAATGACTTGCTATCCCACTTGTTGATTGACAGAGTCGATGCTGTTCCCTTTGTGTCTGATGGGTTTTTCTTGAATTCTCGCAGGCGATTGAATGGAAGAGAGTTGGACGGTATGAATTCTACCGAGCTAAGGTTACTTGTAGCTCAGATACAATATGGATTGTTCGATGTGCTGGAGCATCGTAGTGCACCAGCAATGGAGCGAGTGGCAAGGAAGCGTAGAGAGGTATGCAATATATTTCTGTTGTAAGTTGTAACTAGGAAAATCTTTATTGTTTCTTGTTTTTCATATTGTCTTGCTTGCTTTCCACAACAGAGAAGTTCCAGGAGCTGAGCACGAGAGATGTTCATTGGGCTATGACAAGGATGATCAAATTCTATTTGTCCTTCTCCGCTACCTCACTGTCGTCAACAAGTAATTTTTTTTTCTTTTTCGGCCAACCATCGTCAACAAGTAGTTTCATTATGTTCTTCTTGCATATTATGTTCTCTATAAAATCTTCAATTTTTTTCTTAAAAACTATTTATGTACTCAATTTTTTTCATCCAACTCCCAAGGAAAAAAGAATTTATTTTATTTTATTTATATAGACTTGCCACCAATAATAAAATATAATAAATCTATATATAAGGTTCAATCAGGTTGATTGATGAACCATGTACAGTATGTACTTATTATATTTGGTTTATGTTAAGTTATGTTGAGCAAAAAAAAATTGTGTTAGTAAAGATAATGTGGAAAAGCTTTCCTTAAATATTTTAGGAAATTGTCCTTTTAAATACGCATAAATTAGGTGAAACTTTATGTAAATTTTATTTATGTAACTTTTGTCCATTTTCCCTTTTTAATTTGGAAATAAGGTTGGATAAAATCTCTTCACATCTCTCTCTGCCTTTCTAAACGAAAACCCTTTTTTTTTCAGCGAAGAGATTTAACGAACATGACGAGAGTGCCCTGCAATTTCTGCGAATTCTCCAGCAGCAGGTATTTCTCACACAGAAAGATTTGACGAACAAGGGTTTTATTTTCTAGGGTGTTATTGTTGAATTAGGTCTTAGGTAATTGGGATATGGGAAATGTTTTCATCTGCAACATAGTTATGTTTGATCAGAGAATTTAGCAGAGAGTTAAAGTTAAAGCTAAAGCCTTGACCTTTTCCAGATATGGATGCAGCTCTGAAGAAAAGCTGCAGGAGGAGCAAGACAATGAAGCAGTGGTATGTATATATACTCTTATGCACTTTCTCCTGTCCTCTTTTCAACTATTATCATCGAATGAATTTCTATCTATCTGTTTGTATTTTTATAACCTATGTTCTTGATTACCTTTGTCTTCTCTTCTTGAAGCTGCGGAAAGAAGTTGAGAGATTACGGCTTTTGATCAAGTATGCCTACGTTCCCACTCTCTTTGATCAACTATAACCTATGTTCTGCATATTCGATTATTCATTTTGCATCATGTATTTTCTCACCTAATCGCAGGAGAACGACTGGTAAGGACGACGGTGTGAATTTCACCGAGCTGCTACCTCTTGAAAGTCATCTTAAGGATGTCCAGTGCGTTGTGCTAGACCAAATGGTGAAATTGGGGGGGGGGGATTAATTACTTTTCTTCTCCTTTTATTGGAGATTCAATCATCTTCTTTAACTATTGCAGGAGAAGATAAAGCTCGAAGAAGATGAAAGGCTGCACAAACAGGTGAAAATTCTAATTCATAATTTTGCTCTCTTCTTCAATTGCCGTATCAACATTCTGTCTGTGAATCTTTGAGGAGGCTCGGTATTACCCTTTCCAGTCTAAAATCTAACAAGGCCATTGATTAGCTGTCTTCTTCAATTTCCCTATTAAATTTTTGTTTGTGAATCTTTGAGGAGGCTCAGTTTTACCCTTTCCACTCTAAAATTTAAGAAGGCCGTTGATTTTTGGTTCTTTATTTTCTTCTTCTTAAAGATCCATGTTGACCTTACAAGTTTGAAGCTTTCTTACTGTTTTTGTTTCCCAGTTCCTTTTTTTTCTTTTCTCTTTTGTCTCCCCGGGTAATTAGATATTTGACATAGTTCACAAACCCTACGATTTTTCAGAAGGAAGCAGAGGGTGGGGCTGATGGTAGGAGGAGAGGGGTTTTGGTTCCTTGCAAATTCTCTGCAAGCAGGTAATCTCTTTGCTAAAAAATGAATTATTTTTGTTCGGTATTGGTTAGAACAAATTTTATCTCTGTGCAAAGGGTTCGATTTTCTAGGGTTTCTTTGTCGAATTAGTCTGATATGAAACCTCTTTTTTATGCGCTACAAACCAAAATCAATTTTTGTTTCGTCATTATCTTGGCCTATTAGCTACTATTTGACTCAACAGTTGGAGTTGAATCCATCATCTCTCAGAATCTGAGAGGGATCACTTGGGTTTTAAGTTGTAGCTGTCTTGGGTGCAGAATAACACGTTGTGATGTCCTGCATTTTGATCATTGAACCAATTGTGTAAAATAAATGCTGACTTGTTCTGCATATATGATGGATATATACAGCTCTGAAGAGACACGGAAGAAACGAAAGCGAAAAGCGCTGGTGCGTGTACATTCTCTCCCTTTTGGTCTTGCCTCTTTTCTTGTCATAGATTGTGTCTTCACAACTTGTGTTCGTGCAGCGGATAATGAAGCGTGTCTTTGAGAGACGAAGTGTTGAATCCTTGCAGAGTGAGTTCGACAGATTGTGGCTATTTAACGAGTAATAACTTATTACCATTTCCCACTTCTTGCTCTGCAAAAGTCTCTTTTTCTTTTTTCATTTTGGGTTTTCTTTTATCTCACAGGAGGATGAATGGTAGAGAGCTCAAGGGTATGACTTCCTTCGACCTGACCTCACTTCACACTCAGATAATTCTTGCTTCGGTGGCTTTAAATTGCCAAAGGTGGTTTCCAATAATAGAACAAAGGGCAAAGCAGCGCAAAGAGGTTAAAAAGTTTATCAGTGCATATATGTTTTTAGTAGTATATCTATATGGCTTCTTCTACTCTTAACATTTTCTTAGATTGTTTGCCAGACCAACAAGGGATCAATCTCTAGGTCAGCTGAGCGCCAGAAGTGTTCATTGGAGAATGACAAGGATGATGAAACTTCCTTGCAATTTAGACTTCTCCTCGTTTCAAGAAAGCTCAGAAGACTCCATAATTGTTATCACCGGAAGAGCATGCCGGAGACCAGATCTGTCTTCCAGAGTCGAGTTACTTCCGATTGATCTGGTTTTAGTATTTATTGGCGTAAACTAACCTGCTCGTGTTGCTGATTTCTCTGTTTCCATTTCGACTTAGTATTAATTTTTATCAACTTGGCAGGCTCCTTTATATGTATTTTTAGTCTTCAAGCCTATGCAACTCGGATTGTAAACTTAAGACTTTTTATTAATGTAAGATGTTGTTTAAAGACTTATAACTTAAGACTTTTTATGGTACCTTTTAATATTTGCTAAAAGTTGAAACTTTATGCGAAAGTTATGTTAAATTTGTGATTTTTGGAGGCCTGCATCCTCTTCTAATATGTTGGTGAATATTTTGAGACTTAGTTCAAAACATTTGGCCAAACTGGTCTTCAATGTAGTAGGAGACGCAATGGTCTTTATCAATTGTCTTGCCCAATACCCATGATCCATATTTTCCATCTTTGTTAATCAATTTGCATATCTCTTGCTATTCGTTTTTTTTATTTACTTAACTTTAGTTTTAGTTGTTCTACGGTTTTAGGCTGCTTGTTCTTTGGTTGGTTTATGCATTTTGTTTGATTTTATCGCATTTGGTAGACTTAATCATGAAACCCGTAAAAACTTATCATCTTGACTTGAGTAGTATCTCATACTTTTGATGTGTGAATTCTTTTGCCATGCATTTATTGTTTATTTAGAGTTTTTAAACTTTATATATCATGTATATGGTTTGAGAATATAGATTCCTCAAAATATGTAGGTCTTTGCTGTGATTTATATATATCTTATTATATAAAAAAAAAAAGATTAACAAAATCGAAAATTTATTGAGACTTTATGCATGCTTTTTTTTTTTCTTCCCTCGCAAATGAAATATGGTTATTGGAGTAGAATAAAAAAATGTGTCAGACTCAGTCAAAGAAACCATGTGTCCGATAATTTGCAATTTGTGATGTAGTTAATTAGGTAACCAACATGTTAATAGTTACATCATGAACGAGAAACCATATCTCATGTTTGGAACCGCCCAAATATCGTAATTTATCCCCGTATGCAATTTTCTCTTTTATATAATCGGTTTCAACTATAATACTTTTAGCTTAGGATGGTTATGGTGATAATTTTATTAATTATAATGAAAGCAAGGTTACGTGCGAACTTATGGGGACTTTGTGGCCTTACACTTTTAAACAAGATAATATCAACAAAAATAAACATGCGTTTATAAGCTGTTAAAAAAGACAAAATATGCGTATATATATTGCTACAAACATATATAGACGAGAGTTAGTTAGGTCTCTTCGTGTATATGGTCTCTAGCCTTGAGCTCTATCCACATATTATTTTCAATTTTTTTGTCCATCCACATATTAACGTCTACTGTAAATTAAAAGTATAATCAACTATAAAGTTCCATCCACGCGCGCGTTCTTAACTATTTATATATTTAACATATGTTTTATTTGTGGTGTTAGTCACCCACTAACTATAATCAGGATAATCGTTTATGCAGGAGTGATATTTAATTTTTTTTTTTATATCCCAGTTAATTTTGTTTAGGCATAATAAGTCGTTTCCTTTATTTATTTAGCCACGTCACTACATACGACCGGGACAATATGGAAACGAACTCTACCACACCGTTTAAAGACAAATCAAATGTTCAACGACTCCAGTTGTGTTGTCCCTTGTCGATAGATCCAAATGTCAACATATTAAGATTCAGAGAAAATAAAAGAGAACGTCAACTTAAAAGAAATTCCAAAATAAAATCAAAACTAATAATTTGTTAGCCGGGTCCATCGTTGACCCACCCTAATGGACGGTTGAGATTAGATTTAGAGGATGGAGGCGAGACTTTAGATGATGGTGAAAGTGAAATCTCAGTCTATAAACTTGTAAAATCACAAGTCGTAGTCATATCATACCCAAGAAAAAAACTACATTCGTATATATACCTTGATGATTTTAATCACCAAGAGTGTATTTCATAAAACAAGCTAAAGCACATATAGAAAAAGATAATCGCAGTTCAACAAGAAAAAAAAACAAATACTGATATTGTAAAACAAAAGTCTTACGTCTTCTAATAATGTTATTCCGATAAAATAACAAAACATACTTTAATTTAATTGGGGGCCTCTCAAATGATAGGCAATAAATAACATAATCACACATATATGCTTTAAAAAAAATATCCATGTAAAATGTGTATAAATACAGACACAAATCGGCCACACCTCTTCGAACACTCATCATCACTTTGGTCGGCCGCTTTCTTCCTTTCTTCTTCCTCAAATATATCAACTTAATAACATTTGACACATATATAACACATCCCTCTTAACTTCTCAGTGGACCGATCGAGACATATATAATAAGAATGGTGCAGTACCAAGACCTCGCTCTTCAGAGAAGCTTCAGCTGCAACACAAGAAAGATCAATCCGGCTACTTCTCCGGCGCGTAGCTTCCACGCCCGTTCTCCTTCCTCCTCTGCTTTGATCCCAACCATCCCTGAGAATGAACTCTTTCTCGTTTCTTGCCGTAGATGCTCTTCCGTCTCTCTCCGACCAGCCTCTTCCTCCTCGTCATCTTCTTCTTCCTCTATCAATATCGGGAAACTCCACTTGAAGCTTTCTTCCTTCTTACGTTCTCTCATCAACAACGTCATTAACATCCCCGCTTGCAAATTCCTTGCTCTTCCGTCGCCGCCGTCTTCCGGCGTTTCTAACCAACTGATCTCACTCGTCACCGGTGGATCCTCTTCTCTCGGGAGAAGAGTCACCGGGACGCTGTACGGCCACCGAAGAGGCCACGTCACGTTCTCTGTCCAGTACGACCCGAGATCGGATCCGGTCTTGCTTCTCGACCTGGCCATGTCAACGGCAACTCTCGTCAAAGAGATGTCGTCAGGACTCGTTAGGATCGCGTTGGAGTGCGAGAAGCGTCATCGACCGGGAACGAAGCTTTTCCAGGAGCCCAAATGGACGATGTATTGCAACGGAAGGAAGTGCGGTTACGCTTTGTCGCGAGGTGGCGCGTGTACCGAGTCGGATTGGCGCGTGTTGAACACGGTCTCTAGGGTAACTGTTGGAGCCGGAGTTATTCCGACGCCGAAGAGTATTGATGACGTGTCTGGTGTTGGTAGTGGAACGGAGCTTGGGGAGTTGTTGTATATGAGAGGCAGATTTGAACGAGTCGTGGGGAGTCGTGACTCGGAGGCGTTTTACATGATGAACCCGGACAAAAACGGAGGCCCCGAACTCAGTATTTTTCTTCTTAGAATATAAAAAAATAAAATAAAGTGTTTAAAAAAAAAAAAAAAAGAGAATTATTGACTTTTTTTAAGGATTTGAAAATGTATTAAATGACGTATTATTATATAGTGAATGAATGCAATGTTGTGTCATGAAATATATGTAAGCGATAGTGATATAAAACTATAAAAGAAGGTATGATAGGTTTTTTTCTAATTGTTTTATTTGAATGTGTGGTACTTTTTGTTTTTGTATTAAAATAAGAAAAAAGGAGGATGTGATTATTAGTTTGTGGGTTGCTCCTTATATGCAAGGCATGAAGATCCCCACATGGTCCGTCATGATTAATGCCAAATTAAAGATTCTTATTGTCTTTATTATAAACTCTACTATTTAATCTGAGCTAGGCGAATTCGCTTTTACGTGTAACGCGTAGAGCAACAACTAAACAATATATATATGTAGAAAGCGGGCTTGCTTTTGAGTTGTAACGTGTAACAATCAATTCACAACCAAACACCTTTAATATTTTTAACTCAAAATATATTATATGATACCATCGAATTAGCGAGTTACACTTGTAGGTATAAATATAATAAAGTTTTTTTTTTTTTTTTTTAATTACGGACAGGATATGTTAAATAGTAAGATACAAAAATATTATAACTTGAAAAATAATAAAATGTGTCAAAAGTAAATTAGTTAATTTTACAACTATATATAAAATTTTGAAATGTTTTAATAATTAACTGAAAGTAAACAAGAAATATTAAGAAAAAAAAATGCATGTTGGATCTTTGAAAGAGTTCAAATCATTTTGATTAACCATAACAAATGAAACATGTGATAAGTTTAAAAAATATGGGGAGAAGTATAAAGAAACGGAAATTGGAGGGGTAGATCGTGAAAAGAAGTGGGTGGGAGAGAGCGCTAAACCCACAGGGGTTGGCTGTAGTGGACAAACGTATAAAAACTCATAAAGAGCCGCAAAGCCAAAAATTCCCTTTTAGGAATTTTCCCAACATTTTAGGACCACATCTGTCTTGTAATATATTCATTTTTCACTACCAACTTTTTCATGTCCAGTTTAATTTGTGAGTTTTTTTTTTTTTTTTTTTTCCTGGGACTGGAGGATTGATTTGTTCTTTTCTTTGTAAGATGTGGGTTACTAAAGTTAGATTCTTGGTAAACTTTTCTTATGGTTCATGTTTTTTTTTAATCTATTTCCGAAACCAGTTTCTGAATTCTGATAAAATGGTCATATGACATATTCACAAACGAAATCAATTTTTTTCTAAGTATGGAACCCATGACTTTAAATTTAATTCTGATCCGTTTATATTGTAGTGACACTCTTCTAACCGGCTGAGCAAACTGCGCTTCAATTTATACAGAAAATTTCAGATTTTTTTTTTTTTTGGTCTACTTAAATGATCAATTTTCAATGGATGTATTTCCTATTATTTTAGATTTTACATGATGCTTTTTAGAAGAAATGAGATCTTTTTGAATTTTCAAATCAATTAAAATAAGTAGTTCTCGAATCAATTAAAACCTTAAGAACTTTTTTTATTATAAAATCATCACCTAACAATTATTAGTGGGCTCCGTATTATGCATGCATTCTACACTGCTACAAATGAAATATAAAAATGCGTAGGTTATTAATCAGATTTACTGATACATATCCTCATAGCTAGATAGATCATATCATGTGTCGAGACAGAAATATAGAGGATACAGTAAGATTTCCCCGTTAGAAGAAGGAAATCAAATTTCCAAAATAATTGTGAAAAGTACATGTCTTGACTTTCTTAGTTAACAAAGAAATTTCAACATCGTTAAAAGTTGCATGTGCTATTTTTTTTTTTTTTTGAATAAATCAGTTTATAAAACAAAACATACACCAACTATGAAAATTACGCACTAATATGTAAATATGTTACGCAGTTCAAACCATCGTCTTTAATTATTATTATTTTGCTTTTCATTTTTTGATCAAATTTTGGTTGGTTTTCATTTTTAATAAAAGCAAAAAAAAATGTCAGTAATATTGCACTATACGAATTTTAATTTAAATGATATAACATCATAAACTATAACCCGTATATTACATGTCCTGAATCCTGATCGATGAAACTATTATATATCTTTGAATTTTTTGTTTACGAATTTATGCAAAAGATTTAGACCGATTCAAAAAGATAAAACATATTTTGCCATAATAAAGTTTGTCTTTCGACTTAATGCATATAACTAGTGTGAACCGAAACAAAATAACTAAAAATGAGAAACCATGAAGTTAAATCGAGAAATTAAAAGTGAAATACCTAACCCACAAATAACTATGTTTGATTGAAAAATAAAATAAAATAAAACTATGTTTGATTGATATTTAAAATTCACCAATAACTCGTTCTTAAATTTGGGGACGGCTAAATTTTCGTAAGATATGTGGCTCGCTAGCTATAGCTAGTGGCTATAAAGAAAATTTTTACCAACGTAAAATATAGATATACACACAGAAGTATACGAATTCATTCCATCCATCTATATTGTAAATAATATATACTAGGTGTTGAATTATTGAATAAGCATGCAGACCAGATTACAGATACAACACATCATGAACACATGCCTCGCCTTTTAACAATTTTAATATTGGCGCTTTTCTTCTGGCAAATCTAATCTGCATTGTATACACTTCTAATAAAATCAAAGAAGATAAGCACTAGTAAGTTACTAATTAATTTTAATGATAATTAATTAATTTTAATTAATTAATGATAATTAATTTTAACCACTTCAATTTCAGGTTATATTCCAAGTTCAGTTTCAAAGACGCAAGTAATTTCAGGTCTCTTCCACCAGCTTCTGTATTTTCAACTTCTCCCGTCATATGATCCTTTCCATAATCTTTTGGATATGACTAATATGAACTATTGGAAACAAATTATTATACCCAAAAAAATGATCAATTTTAAAGTTTTTTTTCAATAGTTTCTATGTTAAGAAAAATTTATATACTTTTGTGTTCCATAAATCAAAGCCAAACAAAAAGGAATGAATTCAACATATTGATGGAAATATACATGTGACAAAATACTAATTCTGATCATAGCTAATTTTGAAATGACAATCACAGTTATATTTTGAAATGGCTAGCTACGCATCATAATATTTAATAAGAAGGTATGCAACATATTAATTATATTACGCAGCAATGCGCTTTTTTGGTTGGCAAATCTGAATTCTCTCGTCACGGCATATGTATTTAGTTATTTACTTATTGTTTATGATTAGATAGTGTTAATGTAATCTTCACGTAGATAATTGACGATCGTTATAGTGATCAGAAATGGAAAGTTCTATACTAATTTATATTGAATGTTAATTTCCTAATATGGATTTTTTTTGTTCTAAACGAGTAATTCAAACCACAGCGTGTACATTATTATCTAACATATATAGTGGATCCTGTTCCGACGTAACGGAGAAATTGTTACGGACTATCTTAGGTCCTTCGCTCAATTTGGCGATTAGTTATCATAAATCATGATTTAGGTATAGTGGATCATATACGATCGTAGTCATATTATAAATTAACTTTTAAGTGTTACGATCTTGATTTTGTTGTTGTGGGGGTTTAATGTTTAACTATCCGAAAACTTATGTAGCTTCATGCTATTATACAAATATTGTTAAGAAACAGAGTTATCTCTCAATAAAAATATTAAGGATGGCCTCATATGGTGCCTTAAGAGTCAAGTCCAACCAACCATATACATATATATAGATGAACGTTGAATATTAGTGGTAACATGCCTTTGGTCACATAGATCAATCATCACATAGATGCCAACGTGCTCAACACCATATTCTATAATATCTTCTAATGTTTTTTTTTTTTTTTGGTTAAAGGGTATTATCTTATAATGTTTAAAACAAAAACTCTAATACTGCGGTTTATTTATTTTTAAAAAGATATTGTGAATGGCTTCTACTCGATATCAGATAAAATTTCTTGAGACCTTAATTATTCATTCACTAGTTGTGATATAAACTACTAACAGCATTGCGTTAATCATATTTTATGACGATAAACATTTAAAATTTTATAAATTTTGTGAACTTTCTTCGATATGTACCATCATTGTTTGTTTTTTCATTCATACATTATACTATATTTATATAAACGATCTCTTTTACAGAAAATGACCCTTTAGTTGAGTTTTTCACGATTGATATTATACTACTAGTAGATTTAGGGATCCACCAAGTCAAAATATGATTCATGAGTGCAATGATAATTAAGTAGTAAACATTCATGAATGTAAAGATTACGAATTCAACGGCTCATTACGATTTACGAACTGAGATATTAATAAGTCTTTGCAAAGAACAGGTAGACGTGGCGAAGATATTTTATATACTATCTATATCTATAAGTTGAGACTAAATAAAGTGCAAATCAAGTATTAATTAATTGTATTATATATATGTCCAATCTAGTGGTCTTCTGCAAGTATCTCATAACAGCTTAGAGCAAATCAAACACCAGAGATCTGAAATATCCTAACGATACCGAACAAAATAATACTTTTTCTTGAAAAATTGATAAACTCTTTCTCTATTATTGGTGTTAGAACTTATATATTCGTATAAACACACGTCCACGTATTTGCACTCAGTAATTTATAATTTAATAAGGCAAATAAAACATTATCCTTAATTAGGTTCGGAGTCAACAGTAAAGAAAAGACAACGTAAAAGATATTTCCATGCATGAGATATTTAGACTAGAATACTATATATATCCAGGTCGATCGAGAAAATATATTTTGGTTGGATCTCAAACCGACAAAAAGTAGTGACCTTTTCTACCCTAATAATACAATACTTATTTTAACAAATCATAACGGCTGAAACTAATTAAACTTATTGCCAGAAGAAATATACGACCTTCTTCGTATGATCAATTATCACCAAAAAAACGATTAGTGTGGTTTCTAAAAGTGCTCATCCAACCAAGATGCAACTTGAACACGTGTATTAACTGTCAAGCAGAAACACATAAATATCTTCTAAGCTGTAGTACAGATATTTGATCGATTTCTCTATTATTAGCTAATTAGCTAAATATGGTAATGTCATATGTGTGTGCTTAAGATTATTATTACCTCTTGCTTACGAATTACGATAAGTTGTAATAAAATTAAAATGATTGATCCTTCGCTCTAAACCTTGTGGCATTTACCAAGCCTCTTTGTTCGCTACGTTTTTCAAATCTCGATCGATTCACACTGTATAGAGAGAAAAAAAATACAAGATTGCATGAGAAAAATCAAAATTCAGTTACTATTCTAATCCGATGGATTGACAAACAAGTAAGGAACAAACTATATTCAATCAGAACTCTCGGCGATAAACGATATAGAGAGGAACTGCAAATATGGTTTGACTCTCAAAATTAAAATCTTGTAAAATTTATTTTTTAATTTTTCAGTTTGAACTATCGAAGCAAAAGCAACATCCAATGTAAAAACAATATTTTCTTTGAATATAATTTAACATTAAATTAAAAAAAAAAAAACATTGTGGCATTTACCATTGTTTGAAAGTATGATGTATAGGTAAGTGAGCTCAATACATTACTCCAGCTCATCTTATTTACTAAAGGAGCAAATATATAAACGAGCTACTTCAACGCATGTTATATATACATACAACTAAACGAGCAAATATATAATAACTATTTTGTCTTTTGATACATACAACTGGATATATCCTCCATATGTGGTAGTTGTAGTTTAGTGAGGGTCGTCAAAATTATTTTGATACAAAACGTGTATTTTCTGTAAAAGACGTATAAGCCCAAAGATAGACCAAATAAAGCCCATAGTAGGCCCAATAAATTAGAAAATACATTACAGTCCAAATCCTATTTGTGTCCATGTTTTTTTGTTTTTTGTTTTTGGTTTGTTTGGGTAAAAGAGCTGAAAAACCTCAGAAAAACCCCTCTCTCTAAAACGAGCGTGTAGTTGCCGGAGAAAATGGTGATGGGGTTGAAGAAGACAGTGAAGAAGGGATTGATCGGCGGAATGAGCTTCGCTAAAGACGCCGGGAAAATCAATTGGTTTCCCGGTCATATGGCTGCTGCAACTCGCGCCATCCGCAACCGCCTCAAGCTTTCCGATTTCGTTATCGAAGTTCGCGATGCCCGTGTCCGTACACCACACCCTACACTAGCTCTGTTTATTCGATCCCTTGGATTAATCTGGATTTTGTCGTTTTCGTTTTGGTATATTGCAGATTCCTCTGTCATCGGCGAACGAGAATCTACAACCCCAATTGTCAGCAAAAAGGCGTATTATAGCTCTCAATAAGAAAGATTTAGCTAATCCTAATATTCTCAACGTAATTTTGTTTTTGTGTGTTTCTTCTTCTTCTTCTTCTTGTTATGAGGTGGTCGAATTTCTTAATTTTCTTTCTGGAATTTGTAGAAATGGACTCGTCATTTCGAATCCAAGCAGCAAGATTGTATTGCCATTAATGCTCATAGTAGAAGCTCTGTCAAGAAGGTTAGATGATTCTCTTTACATCTCTATCTTTGTTGGTTATATCAGTCACCCACAAAATTTGATAAGGATTGTTAATATTGCGCTTGAAAAGTTACATTTTTTGCATAATTTGTTCGTACAGCTGCTTGATCTTGTGGAGTTGAAGCTCAAGGAAGTGATTGCTAGGGAGCCTACTTTGCTTGTAATGGTGGTTGGTGTCCCCAATGTTGGAAAATCTGCTCTGATTAATTCAGTCCATCAAATCGCAGCAACTCGCTTTCCTGGTAAGTTATTACTGTCTCAGCTTACTATTAATTAAGTACACAGTTCACAGATATTGTCTCAACTCTGAATGAAATGTAATACGACTTACTTCGTTATTATATGCATTATGTGCATAGTGCAGGAGAGATTAAAGAGAGCTAGGGTTGGTCCATTGCCTGGTGTAACTCAAGATATTGCTGGTTTCAAGGTCAATATTCGTTTATTTCCCTCTTTTTTCTATTTTTTTATTTTGCTCTTTAGTTGTTTGTGGATTTACTGCTTCTGCTATACGCTTGAGCATGATTTTTGAGCACATACTGAGAAACTCCTGTGGTAACAACAGATTGCTCATCGACCTAGCATATATGTTCTAGACTCCCCTGGTGTGTTGGTCCCAAGTATCCCTGATATCGAAACCGGTTTGAAGCTTGCTCTTTCAGGTTCTATCTTTATCCTTTCTCTTCTTTCTTCTTGGTGGTAGATGGTGTAAACCTGTGCAATAGATTTAGTTCATCAATAGATAATAGAGTTTAGGTCTTGGAATCTCAGTCCTTGTTTAGCTACTCCAGGAACGTATCTTCTTATGGAACATGCCCCATGATCTCCCTAGCTAAATATTACGTTTTCTAAGAACTAATCTAGTTAAAATTCTGACATTCCAAGGGTCCGTCAAAGATTCAGTAGTGGGTGAAGAGCGAATTGCGCAATACTTTCTAGCTGTTCTGAACACTCGAGGGACTCCTCTTCATTGGAGGTACTTAGTTGAGGGAAGAAACGAAGGGTCTCATGCAGACAGCATCGATAAACCAAGCTATAACTTAAAAGATCTTCGACACCAGAGAACCAAACCACCAGATTCATCTGCTCTGCACTATGTCGGGGTTAGCATAATAACTCTATATCTCTAGCTTGCTTTCCTCCTGAAATTGTCCTAACATATTGAGGCGCCCTGTTATCTTTAGGATATGATTTCAGAAGTGCAACGATCACTGTACACAACGCTTTCAGAATTCGATGGGGACATAGAGGATGAGAATGATTTGGAATGTTTGATAGAGCAACAATTTGAAGTCCTACAAAAGGCATTGAAGATTCCTCACAAAGCATCCGAAGCAAGGTTAATGGTGTCCAAGAAGTTTCTTACTTTGTTTAGGACAGGTAGACTTGGTCCCTTTATCCTTGACGATGTCCCTGAAACTGAAACTGACCCGTCCAATTCAAGACGGATAGTAGCTTTGTAGATCAAAAGCAAAATGTAACACATTGTGTGAGATTTAAGATAATGATTCCATTTGTTTTCATTTGAGATTCAATGGCGCAGCTCCAGTAACTCCAAAGTATTTGAATGAACAAAATTGAATCATGATAAGATTTGGCATCTGCCGGAAACAATAAAATCTATATCTGGTGTCCTTATTTATTGGCCTCGATGAATTCCCGGTACTCTTTCTTCATCTTCACACCCGATATGGTCCTGCACAGACTCAAAAATCTTTAGCCAAACCTGAACACAAACCTATACAATCCTATAAAGTTGAATGAACATTTTCCAACCTGAGCATTTCCTTGTTCTTGAAGAACTGCACACATGGCGTTCCCATGATTCCAGCTGCTTCAGCAATTTCTTGATCCTCCTCGATGTCAATCTCAACAAAATGCACATCATTCTGATACTCATCAACCACCTGAAACAACATGAGTGAGAAATGAACAAATGGTTAGGAAATCAGTCCAGCAAGCGTGCAACATCACTTCCGATGAATTTAATTTTCACCTAATGAAAGAATGAATACCTTGTTCAAAATAGGCTTCAGAGTCCTACAGGGGCCACATGTTGGTGAAGTGTATAATACCAATATAACTCTTGGACTCTCATGGTATAATTTTCTAAGAGCATACTGAAAGCAGGGGAAAAAATCCAAGGAGAAAATATGTGAGGAGGACAAAATGCTTGTCGATAATAAGTTAAGGTTCATATGTTAACAAAAATGCAAAAAAATTACCTGTCCCTTATGCTTTGTAAGAGTGACATCAAACTTTTCTTGGACATCCCGCTGTGTGAATTCTTTCTTGGCCTCTTCAGTTTGCGGCTGTCATGCGGTAGAACATGAACATGAAAGAGTGTAAGCCTTGTGATGTGTGCATAAGATTTCAGATTCTTATGAAAATAATTTGTACCTGGTGAAATTCAACAAGAAGATTGTTACTTGTGAGGTATCTCTCAGCTGATAAAGCAGCTATACATCCTGATCCAGCAGCAGTTACAGCTTGTCTCCATTCATGGTCCTAAAGTGACAAATGGGAGAGTAGTACACACAATCATCGAACCAATATGACTTCAAAGAGTTGATAACAATACTGAAAGATGGTTAAAAGTTCCAAAACATAACCTGCACATCTCCTGCAGCAAATACACCTTCTACTGATGTATTTGATGTTCCTTCCTGAACCAATACGTATCCTGAGCTGTCGAGTTCAACTTGGCCTTCCAATAACTGGCTGTTTGGCGAATGCCCTATTCCATAAAACAAACCTTTTGCCTCCAGCTCGGTTTCTTCACCCGTGTCTAGTCTTCTGAGTAAAATGCCAGACATCTGTCCCTTGGTGTTGCTCAATATGTCCACGGTTTCCGTGTTGTAATGCACTGTAATGTTTGGATTGTTGATCACTCTGAAACATTCGCCATAACCAACCTGTTAAAAAAACACTCAGGGTGTTGAAAAGACTCAACTTACGTTGTGCTCATTAGTCTATAATTCCGAAAGCCAAAAAAGGATATAAGCACTAGACTGGTTTGTAATCGATTTACTTGGAATGGAAATTATAGCCAAAGGCTTTCCCAACAACATCTAAACGAAAATATTTGTGTGGGAACGGGTGAATAACAGTCAATACATGTAAACAAAGAACGCTCAATACAGATATTGACCTCATAAACCCAGAACATCATACAGAGTTCTGCCTCGGACTATTCTGATTTGGTTTCCTAACTCCACATCCTGACAATACACATTGCCTAGTTTGGATATACCACTTATAAAATTTCAACTGTTTATCTTGAGAAGTCAAAGAAGAGGAGTAGAGTATAACCCAGACACTAATAATATAAGAACCTGTAAAAACTCACCTATCTTGCATAGCCTTGGAGGCTCTCAACTGGTCTCTGCGAACGAGCAAATGAACATGACGGGCGTATTTCGTGAGGTAAATGGCTTCTTCTGTTGCTGTATCTCCTCCTCCAACCACGGCCAGAACTTGACCCTTGAACAAAGGCGAAGCTCCATCACAGATTGCACAAGCACTTATCCCTCTACTCCAGAATTCTTCCTCTCGAGGTAACCTCAGCCTCTTTGCTGTAGCTCCAGTGGCATAAATAATACTATGGCACTTGACCTATAAAATCAACGCAAATGGCAACATCAGGAAAAAGCTCAAGTCAAGAAAAACTATTCATCAAAGTGATCGCCAGTTCTAAAATACTAAAGAATCTCACAGAATATATTAGTAAGAGCTTATTATGTTCATCAAATCATATAAAGCATCAGCATTTAGAAAACTAAGAAAATCTCGAATGGCATCAACACTGCGCTCACCCTTCAATGGTATCGAAAAAATAGAGAAGCAGAAAGAAACCAATAGACAAGTGCATTAAGTAAATGCCTTCCCACATGAATATAACACGCATTTGCATGCAACACCAAACCAGCATTCTTCAGCTACTTGGAATTGGCAAAAATAGTGACATACAAAGAAAGATAATCACCTTACGTTCGCTACTTTGTACAGTAAAGGGAGCAGTTTTGACACTAAGAGATTCCACATCTTCTGGATACAATTCTGCTCCCCACCGCTCAGCTTGCTTCCTCATTCTACCATTTCACATATAAAACCAAACAAATTGCATGAGAAAACATGAAACTAATCAAAGAATCAAATAATTTCAAAACAGTCACCTCTCCATTAAATCCGGACCCGTAATCCCATCTGGAAATCCCGGAAAATTCTCAACTTCAGTGGTCGTCATCAATTGTCCACCGGGAACTCCGCCCATCTGATACCCTTCGAATACCACCGGCTTCAAATTGGCGCGCGCGGCATATATAGCTGCCGTGTATCCAGCAGGACCGGAGCCTATAATCACTACGTTCTCGATAATCTCGTCTGCAATTATATAACCAACACAGAGCTCAATTACTTTGTGTAAGCTCTTCACCAAAGTAGCAACACTGTAAAAAAAACTAAAAATCTCAATAAACAAGGAAAGATGAAGTCCTAAAACTACCTGAAGAAGAAGGTGAATTGGTGGCGGAGACTCTGAGGCGAAGGGAGCGAGTTCGAGTTGGTTGACGGAGGAGGAAGGAGCTGCCGCGACGTGTAGTAGTAGAAGTAGTAGTGAGAAAGAAGAGATGAGGCGGAGGAGAGATAGCAGATGACGCGGCGGAGACTCGGTGAGTCGATGACACGGAGCCAATTCCGATGCCTATCTTGGGAGACGCAGCCATGTTTTCCGCCTTACCTTACAGAGAGACAACCATACAATTGTCTTTTGCTGTTTAAAAAAATAATCTTATTTTCTGTTGGCGACTGTGCCTCACGCGCCTCAGCATTATCTCTTCGCTCTTAGTCCACAGGCTTATATGATTCTCAGCCGTTGGATCTGACAGATGAACCGTACCAACGGTAGAGATGTGTGTTGACTGATTTTACTTCGGCTTTTGTTTTCAACGGAGGATAAGCCAACCGCATTTTTTTTTTAGTGTAAGCCTGTGACCAAGAGTTTAAAGTGGACGAACGCTTTTTAGCCTTTTTCTATTGGGCCATTATGGGCCGAATTGTTAAGTTGTATAAATCTCCTTGAGGAGTTCACTTTACATTGATCGATATTTATAACCAGAGTGGTTGTACAGAGTTAGGATCCTCCTATATCCTAGGAAGATATCGAATGGAATATACATAAAGGGATTTGAATATTCTCTATCTAATACCCCCCGCAGTCGCAGCGGCGGTCGATGAATGACGCCAAGACTGGACTTGAATTGATTGAACAATGTGGCGGGAAGACCCTTTGTAAATATGTCGGCGTATTGATGTTTAGCCGGTATATGAAAAACTCGAACCTCCCCCTTCGCTACTTTTTCCCGTACGAAGTGTATGTCGATCTCAATATGTTTAGTACGTTGATGTTGAACCGGATTTGTGGAAAGATAGACTGCACTTATGTTGTCACAAAACACCAAAGTTGCTTGTGTTATAGGACAATGAAGTTCCAACAATAGGTTCCGAAGCCAACAAGTTTCAGAGACGGCGTTGGCAACGGCTTTGTATTCCGCTTCGGCACTCGAACGTGAAACTGACTGTTGACGCTTTGCAGACCACGATATAAGTGTGTCCCCTAAGAACACGCAATATCCCGACGTAGAGCGTCGAGTGTCTGAGCAGCCGGCCCAATCGGCGTCCGAATAGGCAGTGAGCGTGACGGACGGTGATCTCGTAATCTGAAGTCCCTGTTTCGTTGTGCCCTGGAGATAGCGCAGAATGCGGTGTAGTGCGTGTAAGTGTGAAGCTCGTGGATCATGCATGAACAAGCAAACCTGTTGCACTGCATAAGATATGTCCGGCCTGGTGAATGTTAGGTATTGCAAGGCGCCCGCTAGGCTTCGATACAGAGTAGGATCGTGAACCTTCGGCCCAGCTTCTGCCTTGAGTTTAGAACCAAGCTCGACGGGTGATGATATTGGCTTACAGTTCTGCATTCCAGCTCGTAAAAGTATCTCCGACGCATATTGTTCTTGTGACAAGAAGATGCCTTGGTCATTGAATTCCGCCGATATACCCAAAAAATAACCAAGTTTTCCTTGATCTGTCATAGGGAATTCTGCCTTTAGCGTCGTGATGATTTGTTGTAGGAGGCTGGTGGACGAGGCTGTGAGCAATATATCATCTACGTATAAAAGTAGATAAGCCATATCATTACCGTTCTTGTAGACAAATAAAGAAGCATCACTCTTACTTTGCTTAAAACCCTTTGCCGTAATGAAATTGGAAAACCGAGCGTTCCAAGCTCTGGGGGCTTGCTTCAAACCGTAGATAGCCTTGTTGAGAAGACAAACATAATCTGGATGGTCTTTGTTAACGAAACCTGGAGGTTGTTGCATGTAAACCGTTTCTGTTAGGTTCCCATGAAGAAATGCGTTCTGAACATCGAGTTGGTTGATCGGCCATTCTCGCTCAACAGCAAAATTCAAAACTGCTCGAATGGTCGCCGGTTTAACCATGGGGCTAAAGGTCTCGTCAAAATCAATGCCATGTTCTTGCGATTTTCCGTTGGCCACAAGACGTGATTTATACCGAGCTAAAGAACCATCAGCCTTGTACTTATGTTTGTATAGCCACATCGAACTCACCACATTTGTACCTGCAGGTTTAGGCACTAGATTCCAAGTGTTAGTTTTAATCAAAGCATTGTACTCATCAGACATAGAGGGATTCCAGTTAGGATCCGATAAAGCCTGTTTGTAACCTCGCGGAAGAGATGAGAAGGAAGAGGCACTTAAGGACATGATTTGCTTTGGTTTTCTTATTCCTTGTTGTGACCGAGTTACCATGCGAGAGGGAGCTGGTACGTCCGGTGGAATAATTTGTGGTTGTGGCTGTTCTATTATCGGAATATTAGAGGAGGGTAGAACAGCTGCCAAAGGTGGTGAAACGAGGATAGCTTTTTGTAGAGGAGAAGGTTCTGATTCGTCGAAAGGAAAAAGTGGTAGCGAATCAGTTTGAGTGTTTAAGGCTTGGTAAGGAAAGACAGACTCGTCAAATGTGACGTGTCTTGAAATGACGATCTTTTTAGTTTTGAGATCGAAGCAACGATACCCGCTGTGAAGAGAGGGATATCCGAGGAAAAGAGAAGGAGCTGATCGAGGTTGAAGTTTGTGGTTGTTATTGGTGTGTGGATAACACAACGAGCCAAACACTCGTAGGTGTGAGTAGCTTGGACGTTTGTTGAACAAGACTGAGAAAGGAATTTTATGGTCTATAGAAGATGAAGGAAGGAGGTTGAGTATGTGAACTACCGTATGAAGAGCTTCTACCCAAAAAGAGGCTGGGAGATGAGCTTGAAACAGGAGAGTCCGAATCGCATTATTAATGGTACGAATCATACGTTCGGATCTTCCGTTTTGCTGAGAAGTGTGAGGGCACGAAAAACGGAACTTGATGCCGTTAGCGCCAAAGAACTCATGAAATTGAGCATTATCGTACTCTCCTCCATTATCACACTGCAAAGATTGAATATTTTTGTGAAAGTGATTTTTGACATAAGAATGAAATTGTAAAAATTTACCAAACACTTCACTTTTCTTGCGAAGGGGATAAACCCATAGAAAATGTGAGTATTGGTCCAGAAATAAAACATAATAGCGAATTCCTGAAAGACTTTGGACTGGGGATGTCCATAGATCAGAATGAACAATATCAAAAGGAGAATAAACGGTTGATTCAGAAGAATAGAAAGGAAGTTTAACTTGTTTTCCAAGCTGACAAGCACTACATGAATTTGGTAGTGTCTTATTACAACGAAAATCAAATGTAGATATCAAAGTCTTCAAGGAATCGTTACTAGGGTGAGCTAGACGGCGATGCCATAATTCAGAGCTTTGAGTAAGAAAAGCAGAAGGAGTCTCACGACTTTTATTGGCTATAGAAGGTGAGAAGACTGGATAGAGGTCCCCGGTGCTATCACTGCGGAGAAGAGTCTCCTTGGTGCGAAGATCCTTTATAGAAAAACCAAAAGGATCAAACTCAATAGAGCAAGTGTTATCACGAGTAAAACGTCTAACAGATATGAGATTTTTAATGATATCTGGAGTGACTAACACATTTTGAAGAGAAAGAGTACGAGGTGTTGAAACAAGCTTAATCGTTCCCGAAGAAGCAACCGGGATGCTATTACCGTTTCCGACTATAACTGATTTTCCAATGCTAGGATTAAAATTAAACTTGTAATGGTTACCTGCTCCCGAGGTTAAATGTGACGTAGCTCCAGAGTCCATGTACCACTGGTTGTCGGTGGGATCCTGCAGAGTCATTGTATTGAATGCGTGAGCAAAATCTGCGGTTGCCTCTAACCTGTTGGTGTTTGCGCCGTGATTGTTATTCGGCGGTGAGAAGTGCGGCCTGGAACCGAGGAGACCGTAGTTCGGGGGTTGATAACTCTGGTGCGGTGGGTATCCGTATTGTTGCGAAGGCCACATCGGATATGTTGGTGGCCAGTATGGTGGTGTCCAGTTCGGAAAACCTGAGTTGATAGCCGGTGATCGCGATGAATTATTGTTGCGGCCTCTGCCGCGACCTCGATAATTTCCTCTGCCTCGTCCTCTGTTGTTGTACTGCTGCTGATTAGCTTGCTTTTGATAGTTATGGTGTGGAGGAGCCTCAGCGACGGTGAGAACTGTAGATGACGAGGAGTGATCGATGACGGCGGTGTTAGGTTTGATTGTCTTTTTGAGACGATCTTCTTCATCCTCCAACATAGCCATGGCATCATCGAAAGAAGGAAATGGTTGGCGATGCTTGATGACATTGATGATGTTGTCGAACTTGGCATTCAAGCCATTGAGAACATACATGACCAAAGTTCGATCTTGAACCGGAGCGTCAACATTGTTGAGTGAGTCAGCCAGCATCTTCATCTCACGGCAATAATCAAATTTTTCGGTTTTTTGTATTTGGTGTGATGAACAAAACTGTTAAATATATTGAATTGAACACACTAAAAGAATATATTTTTTTTGGGGAAAATATCCTATTTATGTTTACAAATTTGAAAAGTTTTTTAAAATATCTCCACCAACCCTTAATAATAACTCACAAAGAAAACCCTAAATCCTAAGCCCTAAATCCTAAATCTTACCCTCTACCCCCTAAAAACTAAACCCTAAATACTAATATAGTTAACTCAAAAAAAAAAAAATTAAATGATGAACTTTATAAAATGCTATTTTTGTCCTAAATAAAAATGTGTGCTAATTGTGGAACAAAAACATCATTTGGTGCTATTTGAGAGAATTTTTCAAACTTAATTGACTATAGGTGATAATATAAATATTTTACCATACAAAAATTTAGTTTCATTACATTTACAACCCTTCTTTAGAAGAATCAGACCAAATAGAAGAAGAAGCAGAATATGACAAATATTAATACTAGAAAACGGATGAGATCCTTTATTGATAGGGAGCAATTCTCTCTGCAAAAAGGTATTAGGGTTTTACAATATGAATCATTCTTGTCTGTTTTTGTAACATGTCTCACATTGTAAGGAGGTACATGAGAGAAAGTTCTCTCCCTTTAAACATAATATATATGATACTTTTCAAAATTATAAACATAAATGGATTATTTTTCAAAAAAAAAAAAAAAAATCCAAAACAATAAATGGAGATAAAAAGAATATGGACTTCGAGTGTTTGATCACGATGATTCAACAAAAGGTTTCATTATCTTTCCAATTATGTATCATAACTAGATCATATTGATGAATCACGGTCAACAATCTCTCTTAGATTAAGAGAACATAATTCAACAAATCATTCATATCTTATATAATTGGGTTATAACATAGAAATAACAATTATAATTTATAATTCATAACTAAATACGAAGACTAGGTTGACGTGAAAATCAAAATCAAACTAAGAGTTGGTGGAGGAACTGCAGATCGATGATTTTTTAGTCAAAAAAGTTAAAAACGAACCAAAAAGAGCAGCCCAATGAAAAATCAATGATCTTAACCTTTACTCTAGAGTCTAAATTCGATGCACTTCCAATGTTTTAGTCAATAAATTTATTTAGGTTACACATAATTTAAGCTCTTAAAGAGTTACATACCCAAGTACAATCATAGGTTAGATTTTTGTGGTTCAACAAATAAATTCTCCACGACATAATGATCACTTTTTTGTTTATCAAATGATATTGTTTAAACAATATAGATCAATCTTTTGTTTATTAAGCTCTATAGAGTAATGAATAAAGGTCAACAATCTCTCTTAGATTAAGAGAAACAAAACAAATTGTAACTTAGATATTTGGTTTAGAACATAAAAGTAACAATTGTTTGTTTATAAATTCTAATTAACTATATACGGAAAATTAGGTTGAAGCGAAAATCAAACTAAAAGTTGGTGGTGGAATTGATGGACTAATTTCTTCAGTCAAAAATGTGAAGCGGATGAAAAAGAGCAGCCCAATGAAAAGCAAAAAGATCTTGATGATCTTTAGTATTGTGTCCGAATTCCATGCACTTCCAATGATTTAGTCAATAAATGTAGTTTCATTTGATGTTGTATAGATTTATCATGGCACCATGCCACTAAACGTTAAATACTACTTTATGGTGAAAAAGCATGATTCCTACTTGTCATCTAAATTCGATAGTTTCCCATTTAAAGCTTGTATCTTTTGTTTTCTTCAAATGTTCTTGTAACTGTTAGATTTCTCTCTTTTTTTTTTTTTTTTTTATAAATATCATACCGTCTTTTTATTCATAAAATTAGCATTGGACATTCAACAACGCATGCAAAAGACTTGAATTTGAGCACTCAATGAGTTCCATATCCAAGTAGAAGCAATTAATGTTGGAGTTTTGTGATCTTATATGGTTGAACAAATAATTTATCCAGGACATTATCAAATGTTAACGTTTAAACCATATAATAGAGGCAGAATGTTGATTAGAATCTGTATTAATTATTATTATTATTATTATTATTGTTTGTTTCTCTCTTCTCTAGTGATGCGTGGATATTACGCGCTCTCTAAGGAACATTGTCGGTAATCCCAAAAAACTCCAATAGATGATGACTTGAAATGCCATCAGTGCTACTTTGACCAATAGAGAGATCTAAAGGTAGTTCCTTTCATTTCTTGCATTAATTTGACTAAAAAACGACATTAACATAAACTACTTAATTATGTCATGGAAGAAAGAGATTTACCTTTGATCGAAATGAAACTTCGAAAAGTAATTTTAAATTTGGAATTTTCTTCTATAAATCAACATACTTTTACGGTACCCTAAACAATATGATAAAGTTCGACTGTGATGAATGACCATTTTATGATTTATCTCATTCAGATCAGTTTAGCCCTTCCTCTTTCTATACGTAACTGATTTGTTTATATAAAAAATTATGTTGAAATCACACGAAGTAAAATTGAAGATATGTAAGTTAAGTGGAAACATACGAAGCACGAAAAGTCAAAAAGATAGTCATTAATAAAGCTCCCACAAAATAACAAAGCTATATATAATAAAGCAAAAAAAATCTTACAAATAGGTAAACATGGTAAATAATATGCATTATTTGTATTCATTTTTTTTGTAAATTGATAGTACCACCACACCTAAAGAGGGTCCAAACTAGTTGCTTCATATCACAATGTCCAATTTTACCAACTTATATATAATGTGAGAAGCATATATGTTCCTTGAAAATGGTTCCAAGTATTTCTATTCTTGTCTCAACTACTTTATTAAATTAAATAAAGTCTCTATCAATCTCTCTATGTAGTCGTGTTAATTATGGTTTGAGATCTTCTACTACTTGTTCTCTTCAAGAACAATATATATATAGTTCTCGTTTATGTAAGATGCTAGCTGGTGATCATTTACGGTGTAACGATAACATTAACGACGATGAGGGTTTGCCGAAGGAGCTTATGATCGGAAAGTCAACATCCACGGCGGAGCTACAGCCACCGCCATTCTTGGTGAAGACATACAAAGTGGTGGAGGATCCGACAACGGATGAGGTTATATCTTGGAACGAAGACGGAACCGGATTCGTCGTGTGGCAGCCGGCGGAATTCGCTAGAGATCTGTTACCAACACTTTTCAAGCATTGCAATTTTTCTAGCTTCGTTCGCCAGCTCAATACTTACGTAAGTATGCCTTATTATTTGTGTCAATTATCTAGTTTCTTTTTTTGGAAAATTTCTTTATATCGTTTCTTTTTGAGTTTGCATTTATAATTTCTAGAGTTTTTTTTTTGAACATTAATTCATAAAATTATGTTAAAAGCATTTTGTTTGTTTGTTTGTTTGTTTGATTGTCAAGCAGTTGTTAAAAGCATTTTTGTGTATCAAATCATTTGAAATTTGTAAATGCACAAGAAAATTTCTTTTCATGTTTGCGTTTCACATTTACATTTGCAGTTTCTAAAAATATTTGATAAATACACAAAGACAATATATATATTTTTCTTAAAAAATGAAAACAATAATTTAACATAGAAAACGTTAAAACACACTAAAGCATGGAGTCGTGGTTTTAATATTAGCTTGATGCATTCACTGATTTACACATGTGGTGAACTTGGTACGTGGATTAAATTTGCTTGATGGCATTAAGATTGAGTGGTTTGAAAATACTTATAGGGGTTTCGAAAAGTAACGACGATAAGATGGGAATTTAGTAATGAGATGTTTCAAAAGGGGCAAAGAGAGCTTATGAGCAATATCCAAAGAAGGAAGAGTTGGTCACACAACAAGTCTCATCAGGTTGTACCAACAACGACGGTTAAGCACGAAGATTATCAACGGCTTGGTATTGATCATGACCATGAGGATCAACGGTCTTCTTCCACTTCCTCCTCTTTTGTATACTCTGCATTACTCGACCAGAACAAGTGCTTGAAGAATGAAAATGAGTTACTGAGCACAGAACTCGGGAAGACCAAGAAGAAATGCAAGCAGCTTATGGAGTTAGTTGAGAGATACAGAGGAGAAGACGAAATGGATGATTATTATAATGAAGAAGATGATGGGCTTAAGTTGTTTGGAGTAAAACTTGAATGAAATAGATCGTTAGATTGATTTGCCTTGCCAGTTTCTCAGAATCTTACAAGTTGGCATAAGTATACTCTTTTAAGACATGCAAAATCATAAGATATATGCATTTGTGTTGTATTGATAAAGTCTCGTGTTCAAAACATGGTTCGTTACTACAGTGTATGTATATATAATTATATATAGACATAAAGAGCACTTTTTTCTCATGTATTTGCCGTATTTACAACTATTTTTTGGGTAAATGATATGGGTGATTAGATCTCTCTTTGGGCTGTGGTCATTAAGGGGGTTTTGGTTATACAAGCCGCCATAATGGTTTTACTGGTTATGTGTTAGCTGCAAAATGGTTGAATATGGTCTCAAGTGTGGATTGACTTATGCTGTATTCGGCTACTCCCAACCGATTCCTGCAATAGCAAGTAGCAAATTTATCGGATCAAACTTACAAAGACTGTGATTTGTGCGGATCATGGAGAAGAAACAGTTAAAGGAATATTGTGTTACCGGTTTCGTTCAAGGTGTCCAAAGGCATCTGCAAGTGACAATCCTCCTTCTCCAAATGGCAACTGCAACACCACCCATATAAAACATTTGAGCTCAAGAACAAGAGTAATCTTACAGCCGATGGCTTTTGTGTTTAAAAATACCTGGTATTTGATGCTCAGTCCATTACAGCTTTTGAATGTTGCACCGGGAAATGAAGATTGTATGAAAGAATCCAATGCTGAAAACTTTTCTTTTGTTAGCCACCACTCGGCAAATATTGGCAGTGGAATACCACCTGTCCAGCATCAAACCAACAAAACATATATTTATGCTACCAGTCGTGAAAACAAGGCAAAATCTTAAAAGGTATGTGATATATGTGCTCATACCATCTCGAAACAGCTGCTCAGATAACTGTTCATCGAATCGCACATCTTCCTCAGGAGTGGGAGGTACTAGAGTACTCACTCTCTGCTCATTACCGAGAAACTTGGCAATGCTTTGTATCATTTCTGGTGACAAACTGATTTCTGATGCTGAAGCTGTATCAGGAGTAATCGAGTCAGATACACCGATACAAACTTCGAGATCACCAAGCAAACTTCTAGGCTGCGTAGGAATGTTAAACAGCCACTGCTGAATCATTTGACAAAAGTTCTCCAAGTCCACATTGCTGACTTCGTTGGGTTTGACCTGATTTGTAAGACAGCCATTATGCATAAGTTTTGAAAAATGATCCTTCCTAACATTGAAACAAACCACCATTGTAAAACTATACCTCCAACTCAAGGTGGTTTCCATAGCGTGTCTTTAAGTGTTGTGGACTACCTATGCATCTTAGGCGGCCTCCGACCTGTAATTTGAGGTGTACGGTTGTGTGAGGTGGAAAGATTTATGGAATTAACGCCCTAGGGAGTTCAAAACGAGTTTTAAGAAAAAAAAATACCATGATCCCAATCCTAGTGCAAAGTGCTTGAGCTTCGTTCATGCTGTGAGTAGTCAAAACGACCGCTGTCTTTCCACTCCTTGTCGACAAGCGGGATATCACATCCCACATGAATCTTTTGGCAACAGGATCCATGCCTGAAGCATTTAACAATAAACAACAAAAATTTTACAGAGAAGCTAAGAACTGGTGCAGAACAGAGAGGAAGTCCACTTTAGTGATTCCAAGTCAAACTGGTCAGGCAACTCAACCAAAATTTTGACTGAGTTATACCTGTAGATGGTTCATCGAGGATGACAATGGGAGGATCTCCAATCATTGCAATAGCAACGGATAGTTTGCGCTTGTTTCCGCCGCTAAGAGTGAACGAGGGCTTGTGAGAATGTTTCAACAAGTCAAACTCGACTAGCTTTTCCGTAACCACCTGTTATTAGATAATACACAACAGACAATATCCAGTTAACAACTTCCATTAGATAGAAAATATCTATTAAAAACGTTGACGCTTAATTCGCCCCCTCCATCCTTCAAAAGTCAAAGAAAAGCTCAAATATCAATATAGTTAGTATGGTTGTGATTTCCAATTTATCAAATTTTATCCTAGACGGTAGAGATGGATGGCTTTGTTAGAATGTTGTGTAGGTAATTTAACTTAGCCAAAAGCCTACTTCCTTAGTAGTCACAATTAACAATAGAAAGTGGAAAGAGACAACTCTGTTACGTAAGAGAGTATACTACTATTGGGGAATCACAAAACTCATCAAGGCGTGTAAGCAAGCATCAAACGTCAAATCTGAATAAAACCGCTTACATTATCAAGTCTATGATCAACTACTCCTTTGATCCTTGCATAAAGTTCAAGGTGCTCCTTCACAGTCAAATAGTCGAATAAAGCATCGAATTGGGGGCAGTAGCCAATCTGAGAACGAAAGACAAAATAACTTTTAACATTCAATGTTCATTCTATAGAGTCAGTGAGATTGGTAAAGTCAATGATTTGACATACATGCTGACGGATAGCTTTGGGACTTGCTACTATGTCTTTGCCAAAGACGAAGGCAGTTCCACTAGTTGGGGTTTCTTCTCCTATTGCACCCAAAGAAGTGAGAATAATGCAATGCTATTGCTTCAGAAGTTGCAGTTGTTTATTTAGCGGTCACAAAGTATTCAAGATAACAACTCCGCCATTAGTTTCTAAATACCAAAGAAGCACAACATACCAGATAACATAGACAAGGTAGTAGTCTTCCCAGCCCCATTCGTCCCTAAAAAGCCAAAACATTCTCCTGCTTGGACCGAGAAAGTCAAAGACTGTACAGCTACTTTTGGGCCGTGATGTTTGCAACCAGGATAGACCTGAAACAGTTGTACTCTTAAGAAAAAGCGAGGAGAATCTCCGTTAAAGCTTGGGTAAAAAGAAAGCTTCAGTACCTTCCTCAGGTTCTGTAAGTAGAACATGGTGTTGTCTGTCAACCCCGAAATCACCCTGTCTCTTTCCTCTTGCACGTCTATATCATCCTCCATATCAGTCGAAATGGCTCCACTCGAATCCTTGAGAAGTGGCTCTGAAGAACTAGAACCAGGACTTTGATTGAAAGCTTTGAAATTCTGCCACCATTTCACAATTGAGAACGACAACACCTTTTGGACAGGCAAGAGCTCAAGCCCAAGCGTCACAAGGAAGTAGAATATACTCTGTCAAATAAAAGTTCAGTCAGACGAGATGCCGCAAAAAACAACAGTAACATAAATGCAACCATAATATTCCACCTTTTAAATTCACAAAAATGAAATCATTGACACTTAATGATGGATCCATTTCTCAGTTTCAAAAGAGTAGGAACAAACAAGTTGAGGAACAAGGAAGGCTCTAACCTCCAAGCCTAAGTAAGAGATGGACGCTCCAGTGACATTCCAATCAAACACCCCATGACTGGATTTATCCTTCATCCCCTGCCTTAGAAGGGCTAATGAAGCCAATCCATCAGAGAAGCAAAATCCTGGTGATAATCTGAAGAAGTTCTGTAAAAGCATAACAAATAAGGGATCAGTTCCTAGTGTCTTCAAGGCTCATGGAGGTTGGGAAATCAGAAGAACCCACACCTTTAGATATGAGTTTGCACTAGCAGTCGCTGGAATAAGGCCCATAACAAATGAGATAACCATAAGGATAAGACCAGAGAAGAAGTGGACCATAAGAATAATATTCTGCGATTACAACAAATACATCCATCCATCAGTCAAAAACATCTAACAGTATGAAGTAAGCTAGAAAATAACAAGAATAAACAAACAACGATATGGGTAAAAGCACAGAGTAGCTGGAAGTTGCCTGGGCCATGCTATGTTCAGTGAAGAAAAATGTAAGACAGTAGGTTGATGATGCAATTGCCAAGCCATATTCCAGGAGCATAAGGACAGTTGGGAGAAACCGACCTACTCCGATGAACTGCTCCAGACCTAAGAAAAGAAATAAACCATTTCAGTAGGTTAATACCAAAGTACAGAGAATAAAAGTTTAAATGCACATGGAAAGGAAAAACTAACTTACCAAAAGCGTAGAAGAGGATTATCGCAAATGTTGATGGAAATAAGAAACTGATGAAATCCCATACGTATGTTGATAGCCAGTATGAAAGGATAGAAACCTGCAATGCAAGCCACAAAGGATCATGAGGCAAATTTTACAGGACTGATGCCATGCTTGTTTTTGGTACTCCTGGATTTGTCCAGAGAAAAGATTACCCCACTAATAAGCTGTTGATGCTTCGCTTTCACCTCCCGCTCCTGAATAAGATAAGTTACTTATAGATATTCAGAACAAAATACTGGAAAAAAAGAAGGATAGCACTAAAAAAAAACCTTATGCAAAAACTACTGCTAGGTTTGACTTTACGTACATACCTTAACAATGGGAACAGCAAAGGAGGCCGGGATGAACGAGAAAGCAATGTTAACAATAATTGCAGCAGAAAAGGCATCCAAATCCTGCATTGAAAAGAAAATAAGATCAAAGCTACAAACATCGTGACATTTCATTGATCCAAAGAAAACAATTTTGAGGCAGGGAGACAAGGACACTATAATCTGATCTTTAGTGGCCGAGGAAAAATAAGGTAGAAGCCTGCCTAACGTAATAACAGTTTCCACTACTTCCGCTACAGACTTTTACATTGTCTTAATTTTTGGTTCCCAGTTACTGAAAATCAGTTTGAGGGATCCCATTAACTCTATTTTATCACTCACACAGAAAATAATTTCGATAAATAAAATAAAAACAATACCATAGAAAGGGGAATTATTCCAAATAGAAATACATACATGGCGCTGTATGTGCTGAGTTTTTGTTGGGGGCAAAGGATGGTTTCGGGTTTGAATTGTCATATTCTTGTTACCCGTAGCTAGTCGGAGAATTGCAGCATGCATAACATTGATGTAGATTGGACCAGCATGCTGACAAGTACTGTTGTGTAACACGGTGTATCCTAAACTTCCATCTGGATGCTGACCATCCACTATAATTGCCCCATACCTAAGGAGACACCCACGGTAGCATTTAGCAAAGTAAGTACATAAAATAGTACAATGAAACATTCTCTAAGAGAATATCAAAGTAGGAAAACTAAAACGCAAATAATATATCACCTATGTAAATGTTGAAAAAAACAACGTTAACTCTTTGACTAATAACAGTGTAAGGCATGTCCCGCAGGATAAAACAAAATGTTCGTTTAGATATTATGAAACAAAAAATTAATTTTGAAAGCTGAAAATTCTTTGGACCCATACATCTTTCAGAAAAGCAGAAATCGATGCGAAACAAAAAGGACCCTCCGAACTAAAAACTGACATAGTTCTGAGAGAAGCTTTTCAAATGCATACGTTACATGAATCATGAGAAATTTTCCAGTAAAAAAACAGGGAAACAGAATACTTGAAGGCAGCAATATCTGGAGCACATGGATTATTCAGATTAATCTGTTTGTGACCTATACATACCTTGACTGGTAGGACTGATCAAAACTAGACATCAGAAATTCGCTCATTGAAAGAAGAGTGGGCCCCAACGTGGGACCTGCAGCATCAATTGCATCAGCCAATGCCTCTTTTGGATTAGGAAATTTATATGAACTATTCCTCAAGGGCTGAATCCAGCCTCCTTCAATATATTGCGCAACCTGAATGTATCAGAGAGAAAAATTGAATACGTCAAATGTTTGGTAATAAGTAACCATAGTGCACTGTGATCGACATCATGTAAGCATAAAATCTAACAAGTGATATGTAACAGAACTACTGCTTGCTCTACTACTTGTAACAAAACCTTGGGTAAATAGTAGACAGCTGCATAAAAGCGAACCCTCTACATACACTAACTCAAACTAGTGAAACGAAAATATCACCAAGCAACTAGTTTTCTTATACCTGTGTAGAATTTAAGACAGTGAAAATGAATTTTGATTAACCAGGATTAATGTGAAAGTTACTAGAGCTAGTAAAATAAGATGCCAACTAATTTTATTTAAACTGCGAGAACGTGCATTCAGAAAATATCATAGAATATAAATAATGCTCAATATACCTCTCTGGCAATTGGATCAGACAGATCAAAAGGAATCGGACCACCACCGCCATTGCCACTCAGGAGAGGATTAAAATATGCAGTTGTCAGTGTTATGGATTTCTGATCAGGATGTGGCTTGAGCTGAAGAAAAAGAAGGCCAATAAGCAAGAAAACTGCTGGGATGATGAACTGGAACGCCACGGTTTTGCGGTCTCTAGAAGCAGATCTTGCTCTTTTTATGAACAATGCTTTGCAATGCCGCCAAAACATTGACCTTGAGATAACGGAACAACCACAACACTGCATGCTAATGAATCCAATGAAAGTCCAAACTGTAGCAACAATCAATCTGCAAGCTTTTGCAACTGAGGCAATTATAACTCCAGCGCCCTCATTACAACTGGCTAGCAATTTGGGTTGTATAGTACTCTTCTCATTTGATCCAATGCATAGCAGAGAATCCTTGGTTTCAGGAGAAACAAATGTATCTTCTTGCTTATCCTCGATATCTAAGTTACAGCCAGCAACTCTCAGAAACACCTCTTCAAGTGTCGTGACAGATATACCATAACTCTGAATACCAGGATAATCTGAATCCTCGATCTCAGTAATCCTAGATCTGTCAACGGAATTCTTCATGCAACTCTCAATTTCTCTGAACATGTTTTCGAAGCAAGGCAAGGATGCCAAAGGAAGCTTGAAAGAAATCTCGTTTCCAACCTGGACAATCATCACTTATAAAGATTAGGTAAGAGATGGCCATCAAACTTAACTAGAAGCAGTAAAAAATTGCTCTTGGGAAAATATATGCAGTCATTTACTATGCTACAATATCCATTGTTTAGAAACTTAAGTCACATTTGGAAGATGCTCAGCCAAAAAATGCTCTACTTTAAAAGCTTAGAGCTCTGCAAAGTATCACAGCATGGAGCAAGGCAGAACATCTCTTTCATGAAACGTATTAGTAGCTTAGATGCTTTTAATCTCCTTCGACAATGAAAATAACATACCTCACTCACACAGATTGCTGATGGAATGTGACGATGAACTATAAGTGCAGCAGCAGAGACAGCCGGAGAAGTCTAAAACATAAAAGAACATCAATTAGTAATATCCTAAATAGAAACATTGACAACATAGACGAAAATGAAAAGAGCACAAACAAACCTTTACTAGCGTAAGAGTGTAACCAACCCCGTAGTGATGTTTCAGGAAAATCGAACTGCTTAGCCATAAAAACACCCAAAATCATTGGTAAAGTGTTAAATGGTTAACTAGAAATCCAGAAAACTATACATGAATAGTTCATATGAACCAGGAAAAGAAAACAAAAATTACATGTGAAACACTTTCATATATCTAATTAGACAGCAAAAGGTCGGGGAATCTTTTTTTTTTTCGTTTCCTAAAATTATCTCAGCACCAACACCAAATCAGAACATCTTTTACGAGTCATGATCAACAATTTGAAAAATTCACCTCAATCATATCACTTCATAGTAACTAACTCAAACTAAACAAGGTGTTATTGTTTGGTACAATTTTTTGTTATTAGCATTTCCTCCAACAAATGCATCATTCTTCTTCCTAATTTTGAATGGAAACAAAAAAAGAAAGGATAGATGGACAAGGCAGTAGAAAAACCTAGAGAATGTTGAAAACACTTAACCTGCCACAACATTTAAGAGACCCGTTGGCCATAATTCCTATCCGATCTCCAAGTTCTTCAGCTTCATCCATGGAATGTGTTGTCAGCAATATTATTCTGCCCTTTTTAATTTTCTTAATTAACTGCCATGTTAGACGCATTGAGTATGGATCCATTCCACTGGTTGGTTCATCAAGAATGATCACCTGAAAGATAAAGTATGGTTAACAACAACCAATCAAGAGAAACATATGAAATAAGATGCCTTTGTGTTTCCTTCTCACCTTACTGTTACCTATTAATGCGATTCCAAGTGATAATTTCCTCTTCATGCCCCCGGAAAGTGCCCGCACAAGTGTACTAATTTTATCAGACAATCCCACCTGGAAAAAAAACGATATCCAAGATCAGACAGCTGTGACCAATACCCAAAATTGGCAGTGCTTTTCACCCCAAATGGCAGTATCAAAAAACAAAAGGAATTCATCTGCTGCACTCCAAAACTATGTCACGAACTCAAACTTATGCAGTCTAAAGTTTTAATGCTTGTAGGCCATAATTAGCAACTAGATGCTATGAAATCAACATGCTGATATCCAAGTGCGTGAATCTGGTTTGTTGGAGAGGGAAAATCCACAAAGCTTGTATTTCACTACATACTTACTTCCTCCGCCATATCAGCAACTGTGGTCTTCAAGGAATCTTCTTTAACACCTTTAAGAACCGCAAACATCTCCAAGTGTTCTCTAACCTACAATAGATATATATAAATCATTCAGATGTTATCCCATATACCTAATAAATCATATTTGGATGGGAAAAAACATCTAATATGTCATAAGACTGAAACTTTTGCAAAGAAATAAACGAAAACAAACAAAAAAGCAGATAAATGTTTCATTGTACAACAAAAATATGTTCCTACACTTACATGAAATTTAGCAAGTACTCTTGATTAAGAAGATACAAAAAAGCACATGCGAGAAGGACCAATAAACACACAAAACTGGGAGTTGGTTTGTCCCTAGATTAGAAAAGGTGGCATGCTTGAGGACTGGCCAACACCAGCCAGTCGCAGCATTGAATATATCTATAAATTTTCTTTAAGGCTTATCGCTAAATCAGGTTGAATCCATTAAAATAAGCATGAGCCTAGCAATGTTATTACTTCTACTATCAGTTGTAGCATACAAAAAAGGTATGAACTATAAAGCATAAATCGGCCATTGACTATAGAAGATGTTTGGACATCATTTCACAAAACTTGGAAACGAGTTACATTAGAAGAATAAAAAAACAAAACATATGAGTAACGAGCTCAGTAAATTTAAATTAAATAGGAAAACCAACCGAATTTTCCTAAATGCCAAAAGACAGTTGTGTTTTCTTTCCTAGCCCTTTTCACAATTTTATGTACTCTTTCTTTGATAACCCTCTAAACTTAAGATAATATTACCATGTTATTGGATTCGAATTGCAAGCCTTACACCCTACACTTAGAATAAGACCAGAAGAAAACGAACAGATTTTTTCACTTACAGTCAGTTCTGGAAAGAGGATGTCATGCTGAGGGCAAACACCTAGTTCTTTCCGTATCTCATCCTACAGAAAGAGATATAGTCAAATACAAAGTTGCAAGAAATAGCGGGAAAGCAGCATAGAAAAAACAGACAGATGGTACTCAAGTAATCCTAGAAGAAAAAAAGAGAGCCTATTTTACAACTAACTTAGAGGTCAGAGATTTTCAGTTATGCAAGAGATTTTAAGTAAAAACAAGAGAAGAAAAAGTACCATGCTTGTTACAATACTGTTTCCAAGTATCAGAGCATCTCCAGACGTTGGAGGAAGAAGGCCGACAAGCATTGATATTGTTGTGCTTTTACCAGCACCATTATGTCCTTCAAGCAAAGGAAGCAAGATTTAATGAAAATATCAAGTTTAGCAATATCTTTTTTCAACTTGATTTTCATTTGTACATTAATGTGTTATAAGAAAGCTTTCTCAAAATGTTAGAAAACGAATTTTCAACAATGGATACATAAATGAAACTGACCAAGGTAGCTTCACTGAACATGAACAGGAGCTCGAGAACAAAACGCAATATTTTGTTTGTGAAAATTTAGATTCAGATGGAAATTCTCAGCCATGCACCACAGAAAAACAGCCAAAATAATAGATTCAATCAACAAATTTCTGAAACACTATGATTTGGATATGGTACTCTAGCAAGCAAATATAAATGAGGTTAGAGGAGATGAGAATGTTTAATAAACAGGAAAGACATACCCAGAAGTGAAAGTATCTGGTTCTCGTACAATGTAAGTTGCAGTGAATTAACTGCACAACAATTTCCCCTTCTTGAGGCATAGACCTTATGCAGATTTCTAACTTGTATGCATCTACAGGACCAAAATTAAATGTGAATTCAATGTCCAGCGTTGAAAAACATTAATTGGATATTTTTTTCAAATATGAATATACCTCCCATCAAGCTCTTGTTGCCTCATTTCCAGGCTTACTGATTCAATTACAGGATCAGACGACTCTCCCTGAGTAACCTCAATATTCTCCGGGAACATATCAGTTTCGAGGCCTGGAATGCGATATTGGATGTTATTCTTCTTCCTCCCAAAGCACTTGGTGAAGATGAAGTTCCATGGTAACCGCACACCATTTTCCCTGGGGAGGACCTGAGGAAATGAGCTCTTGGATTAGGCCCGAAGATGCAGGATATAATAGACGAAGAGGACAGAAAAACCTTCTAACCACAATTATTTTAACAAGAAACAATGTCAAGAACAAAAAAGTAGTTCACATAAATCACCACAAAGCTATTTTCCGTTTCAAATAAAGTCATCTCTTCAGCAAAATCAGATATACCAATAGCTCTTAAAATCCTTCATGCTTACTACTCAGGATTGGCAACCATTTGACGAGGACAACCAAAACATTAGAAGCAGGCCACAATTTACAAGTCAGGGAGTAGACATAGACAAGTAGCAAAAGGAGGTACCTTGTCCAGATAAAGACCAAGTGCGCAGTAAAGAATAGAGTCGAGCAGCATCATTAATAGGCAGACGAAAAAACTTACTCCAGATGATGCCTACATGAAGATTGACCAGAACAAAAGTTAAGAACTCAAGGAGAATCAACCCTGGCCTGTAGCCACAGACATAACTACCATACCAGCCATATATTGCTCCAACGAAGTCCAACATGTGCACGCTCATAATCAGCAAAGTTGATTGATCCAAGAGCAAATGCAGTAGGCGAAAGCAAAGAAGCAACTACCTTCAATACCCTACAATTCCGACAGTTTGTTTTACATTAATGTATTCTAGACCAAATGTTTGTCGCAAAGAACAGCATAACTTTCATCTATCCGTAAAACAGCCGTCACGGAAAAAAAGAAGAAGAAGCATAAGCATACATGGACACAGATTCATCGTTTACAGTGTAGTAAGGGAAGAAGGCTCCGAGAAAGGCTAGGGTCCCAACTGCCACAGCTGTCTTTGCTCGAGTGAAAAAGGTTGATATCAGAAATGAGAGCATGATTGCGCTGAGCCCAAATAAAAAGAAGTATGTGAAGACCAATGTCTTATCACTATACTTAAAGAGACTTCCCATCGTACAAGCTGTAATAATCCCAGAGCACAATGCGAACTGCAGAACAAAGTCAAGTTAGGAAAGAAAGAAAAATACCACCAAGAATTAAAATAATTACATATATCGAAAGAAGTAAAGCATTAGTCTGCTTTTTCCAGCTGAAGTCAATATTTTTAACAACAGAATATGTTACTGTACTCCAACTTGTGGTTTGACCATAGCCAAGGGAAGAGGCAAACAAAAGTTCATAAATCAAATTTCAAGCCAAAGAACTTGCCTGTAATGCATATGTGATAAACCACGACAAATGAAATATCTCATCCTTCAAGCCCATCATGTAAAGTCCTTCTCTTATTTTCTGCTCCTGCAAGCTCAGGAAAAAAAAATAGCCTAAGTGAAGCAAATAATGATAGAATAAAATTATTGGTGAAATGCAATATACATATCAGCTCTGTTCCAAAGTAAGCAAAGTACATAACCCAAAGCAACCTTCTCAAAGACAGAGTAGCTGATAAGCCGAGAGATTGGATACAGAAATCCCAGAAGGTACCTGCTCAACAGTTATAAGATCATTAAACCATACAAAGACTCAAATATCATGAATATATGTGTGGACAAAAAAGGAGAAAAAAAAAAGAAGAGAGCAGGTGATGCATACAATAATCCCATTACGCTTTTGACAATAGATTGAAACTCATCATCAGTGTATTCACGGGTTGGAAATGGAACCATTCTTATCTTTGAGGGGCTAAACAGAGTCCATGGCAGCTCAAAGGGTAAAGTTGAACCAAGAGATGAATGTGATAATGGCAAGTCTATGTTTTGCTGAGAAGCAAATATAATGAACGAGTCTACCACCTGCTGAAGCTGCAAAAGGGTACAAGACCAATCAAAACCAGGGGGAAACAAAAATAAAAACCCCTATTACAAAAGTTTCAATTCAAACGGATGCATTGATTTGGTTTAAATACTGCTGTACTGTGTGAAACTCTAACACTAAATCCCTTATAATAGCATAGAATATATAGTCTACATACAAAAATTATATGACTGCTGTACTGCCTATGAGCTTTATAGGGAGAGCTACGAAGGTGATCGAAAAAATTATGGGCACAAATTAGACAAAATTTCAATGAAAATAAGTAAATGACCATACAGTCAAGAATCCGCTGAAGCTGTATTGCATTGTTGGTATGGTGTTAATCCCCATTTCCAGATCATTGATATAAGGTCCATTTGTGTCCATGATCGACTTAACATTAGGGAATCCTGCGAATGCCCATGTGTGGTTCAAGCGGATGCTATAATCAAATAAATGAGGTCCTTGTTCATGGAATACCACTGCTCCTTTTATTTTTGGATTCGAACAATTCCTAAGCAAACATGATGAGGCTTTATCAGTTCAACATAAAAAAAATAACAAAAAAGCATAAACAGCTAGTTGAAGAATGATCACCAACAGCTATAAGACTATGTTACTTGTGATATAAAATGCAGACACACTGGACACGAGAAGCCAAAACTATCTCCCTTTTTCCATCATATTCCAACATAGAAAAAATACTAGTCTTGTTCAGGTAGTGCTATCATCAAACTTGTAGCATATTGTAACAATTTACCCAAGGAGATACTGCCATTATTCAAGAAATACTAACTAATTCACTGAACAAACAGAGAGAGATTCACCAGATATATGTACAAAGAAAACCTTTGAAGGCGACAAGAAAACAGGGATGAAATTGCCTACTTATCAGCTTGAACAAAGAACAAAACATACCTGACTTCACTGCAGACACCATAATGCGCAGAGGTTATATAAGTTTCCAGGTCAATGTCATCTTTAAAAATTCTAGTAACTAGCTGCAAACAGAAGACGCAAGGTCGATTAACCATGTGACGTATGAAGAGTAAACTGAGCCAAAACGTCATTAAGTCGAGGAAAATATTAAACTCTCTATAACAGGACTCTATAAGAAGTACAGGCATAAAAGCCAACAAGTTAACATCGATCTAGGAGATTTCTATACAGCATAAGATCAAGAAGTGATGATACCCGCAGTTCCGGAAACTTAAGAGACAAAATGTCGATCATGTTCTTTGTTTCATCAGTGTCAGGCGCAAAAGCTAAGTATTCCCCCTCAGCAATCAAAAGCTTCAAAACTTCAGGAAAACTAGGAGAGATGCCTTTCCCCACTTCAACGACCGTATCTTTCTCTATGTTCCTGCAATAATCAACAGAACAACAATGTAGAAAAAATCAAGAAAGCCAGCAACAAAATCACAATCCAGTTATAGTAACAAACTTGCAAACAAGAGTAAGAGTGAATAAGACTTACGAGCGAGCTGGGTGAATTGTGGTATCAACCCGTGTCCTCACGGCTATCAACAGCAACATTACAACAGTCGGAAGCAAAATCTGCAGGTAAAAGAAAAAAAAAAGTGCAAACTATTCGCTCGTGATCAACATTCCTTGTAGAGACTCAATTGTAAAACTTCAAAAGCAAAAATCTAACAAACAAAACACAAAAAATTAAATTCAACAGCAATGAGAAGCAGACGCAGAAGAAGCTCAGGTGACTAGGATCATAAATGAAAAGCTAAAAAGTCACATCAAAAGTGAAGAGAGATAGAGAGAGAGAGACCTCAGCTGAAGTAACAAAGGGATGACGAATTTTGAGGAGCCAATTCTTGCGGAGCATGGCCTTCAATTGGCTCCTCGAAGTACCCATTTTCGTTTGATGACACACAAGTTCCCACCTTTCTAAATCAGCTGAGAACCCAGAAAACCCTAAAGAGAAAGAGAGAGAGATTCCAATCGAAAAGCAAAATCTTATAGCTTCAAGAAGAAATCATACTTTATGGTTTGGGAAAAGAAAACACTGAACGGAGAGAGAGGTGGCGTAGACTTGGCCTCACCTCACTGACATTTGTGCTTTCTTTCTTCTTTTCCTCGCCACCTTTTTTTTTTTTTTTTTAATTTTAATTGCCAATTTATTGAATCTATTTTAATTCAATTTATTTTGTTTAGAAATAAAACAGAAAAATTTCGCAACTCGCTAAGGATAACACAAGTGGTCGACAAAAGATAATTATTCCTTTGGAAAAATACTATTTACTTTTTGTGGATTTGTTATACATCTTTTTTTTTTTGTCCGGACACAACCTTCATTTCCTCTTATTTATCCTCTAATCTTTAGACTGCAAATCCATTCACCTATGGATATAAGTAACTTTATACATAAAATTCTTATAGCGATTAGATATTTACTTAGTTACGTTTGAACAAAGAGATTAAAATATTTACGCAACAATAACAACAACAACAACAAAATGGGGGGAAAAAAAAAGATGAGATTAATGTGGTGTTAAGAGGATAATTTGAAGTAATAAATAATCTACGAGTCCTAGACGGTGACCCATCAAACCTTTGCGTCAGGGGCGGCTCGGGTGGGCTCTACAACAAAAGCCTATCGTACGTGGAAGGTTCTGATTTGTTAAGAGTTGCGTTGGTTGACTCAGGTACGCCAATTATTATTACAGGAAAAAGACGACGTTCCTAAGTTTGACGGCTAATATTATAAATGTTCGATTTAGCAATGTGTGTGTTTTGGAAAAGTTGCCAATAACAGCCGCCATTGTATATTTCATCATTCCCAACTTGATTGTTACTAGTTTTTTCTCTGGTTTAGCCTCTCTTTATTACCAAAACATTAGGTAAGTTGACGAAAATTTGAAGCATTTCACATGTTGACATTAGAATTGCGCATTTGGTTTTGATGTTTGGGACTCCGTTTAGTGTTTCTTTTAAGGCGAAAATAAAGAATTACTCAATAAGTTGTAGTATATTTTACACATGGAATCGTGTTTGATCATCACAATATATAAATAAAACAGAAAGTTTTGTTTTTAATAGTAATAATAATCGTGTTAGTTGTATATTGACTCGCACATTATTTTTTTTTCTTTTTTACAATTTTAAATAACGTCTAAATTTTTTATTTTTGGGATTTTGCAAACTTCCGATTAAAATTGGAACGATAAACCCTTTCAATCAAACGCATCCATCCTTGTCCATTCATCTCCTTCGCACGAACAAACTTCCATTAATCTCCAACAAAGGTAACGTTTCCACCAACAAAGGTAACGTTTCCACCAACAGAGGAAATTTATGGTGGTGACGTAATTTGCGATTATCTTGGAGTCTGATTCCAAAGCAGCTCCAGTTGTTAGCTCGATTTCTCCGCCGGCGACTTTGGGATCAGATTTGATTCTTTAACGATCAAGTCTGAATTCTCCATAGGTAAAGCTGCTGAATTTTGAAATGCACTCTTTTTATCTCAAATAGAAAATCCAAGCAATGACCAAACTTGTTTTATCAACAATCTAGCTAAAAGTATTCGTCTTTGTCACCTGTACAAGGTTTTCTGCTTTCTCTATTCGTAAAGAATTGACTATTTTAGTCTACTCTTTTTCGATTCCACTTTTCCTATTTGTTTAGTCTATAAAGCAAGTAAATTTTTATCATTTCTTTTAGGGACTGAGGATAGGTTTATGGGCATTGTCTTTTTTGATTTTTTCCTGTTAGTGGAGGACATATCTGGAATACTGTTTTTGGATCCTTTCTTGTGCAATTTCGTTTTCTGCTTCTGTAGGAAGAAATAAACTATAATCACTAATCCATCATGAATATGTGAATCTTCTCTGTAACTGAAACAGCAAGTTTTTTTCTTTTTTTTTTCTGTTGAACTTTTGGGAATTTGTCTTCGTATCAAATGAAAAACTATGGTTTTGAATATTACAGCTAACTTTCCAAACTCTCTCTTCAATTATCCTTAGGAATTCTCGAATGGGCCCTCTTTTGAATTTTATAAGCTAACTTCATTTAATTTTTACTTGCCACATTGTTCGATTGTGTTTTGTCTCTTTTTGAGCTTTCCTTCATGTCTTTTTTGCGTGTGGCTATGGCTTAAAATATGTGCAGGTGGAGCAACATTTTCATCATCAGCTTCTTCTAAGAGGTCTTGTGTTTTGGCTACAAAGCCTATGGATTCCGGTCAAAGCCACATAGAACCCTATCGAACTAACTCTGTTAGTCGGGAGAATAGTGTAGCCTCTTCTTTATGCTTATCACGTAGTTTGCCTCACCTAATTGACAATGACGTTGATAGTGAGAGTGTCTCAGAGGCTGGGGATATTGGGGATCGCTCCCTTCGGAGAAGACATAGTGCTGGTAGAAGCAGCCGTTTGTCTGCTGATGATTTGGTCGAACTAGGGACTCATGATACTTCTGGTCAAGAACAAGATGTATTACATGACCTTCGAGCCTTTAACACAACTTCTGCAATCAAAACTTTGCCTGAGTACATAACAGTATCTCCTTTACCGACCAAATCACTTTTGTCACCTGAGATAAACAAGCCGGTAGAGACCATCTTTAACTTCTTATAGTCACATTTAAAACTGTTAGTATTGCTTTCTTAGTTCATTGTTTTGATCTATGATAGCTCGTGGTTTGCATAGGGAAAGGAGGAAGAGCTCGTGTTACCAAAGTCTTTGGAATACATATCCTGTCTCATTCATTTGGCTGTTTTTGGGATTCTAGGGGTAAGTTTTGTAGGCTTTGCTCTATGTTTCTTTCTGGCTCTATTCGTGCTCTGTTTTGGATTTAATCATTGTAATCCTCTCGTTGTCTCAAAATATTTGCTGCAGGCTATTACTAGATATTTGCTGCAGAAATTGTTTGGACCAACTGGTGCTCGAGTAACCAGTGATGGAAGCATCTTGTACCTTGATCTTCCCTCCAACATGGTAAAAATCTTAATGCACTCATCTTGAAGAAAACGCCTTATTTATAAACCTATCTCTCTTTAGATAAATTCTGCACATGATTCCTTGTAGGTAGGATCATTCTTGATGGGTTGGTTTGGCGTCGTATTCAAAGCAGATATAGCAAGAATTTCTGAATTTTTGGCCATAGGATTATCGACTGGTTATTTGGGGAGCCTCACAACATTCAGCGGTTGGAACCAGAAAATGCTGGATCTTAGTGCAGATGGCCAATGGGTCTATGCCGTGCTTGGCTTTCTTCTAGGTAAAGACAGAAATTTCCCTTTTTGAAATCTCCAATCACCTCCTAATTTGGATGAAACATTACAGCATAAACAACTTTACAGGATTGTTTCTCACATCATATTCCATCATTCTGGGAGTGGAAACGGCCAAAGGTTTTAAATGGCTTCTTCACAGAAGAGCTTCTTCTGAGGAAATAAACTCTTGCTTTAAGGTTGACACCTTCAAGAGCCATATTGTGTCTCTCACCCTGATGCTTCTGTTGCTTGTGGCTTTGCTCACTGCGAGTTCCACTCTGCTTGTAAAAGAGTTTGACAAAGGAACAAGCGAGGCTCAGCTTTGGTTAGGTTGCTTAGTTGCTGCCCCTGGTGTGTGGCTGAGATGGTTCCTAGCCCGACTCAACGGATGCGGACTGGGGAAAAATAAGCAACACTTGAGGTGGGTCCCATTTGGCACCCTCATTGCAAATGTAGCTGCAGCTTGCGTTATGGCAGCGTTGGCCACTTTAAAGAAATCGGTATAAACTCTCTCCATCTCTCTCTCTACCAAACAGATCACCCAAGATAACATGCTTTATATCTATTTTGGTAAACAGGTGGACACAAGAACATGTAACACGGTTGCTTCGAGCATACAGTTTGGTCTGTTGGGATGTTTGAGCACAGTTTCCACCTTAATGGCTGAGTTCAACGCGATGAGGGAAAGTGATTACCCATGGAGAGCCTATGCGTATGCATTTTTCACCATTATGGTTTCTTTTGCGATTGGAACTGTTATATACTCAGTCCCTGTCTGGGTAGTAGGATTCAGTTAGTTGTATCAAAGCTGGATGAGTCTTGTGCAGATAGTTGTTTACGAATGTGAAAGATAAATATATGTCAACAATTGGTAGAGATGATGATTTAGATCGGTCACAATCAAGTTATACCTTGTGCATAAGAATTAAGAACAAACTTGTATACTATAATGACGATTTTTTTCTGTTTTACATCAAATATATGATGATGATTCTATATATTCCACACTGGAAAAAAACACACAAACACTAACAAAACCTGTACACTCCTGCTTCAGACCAACAAAATTCTCCCGACTTTTTCTCCATATAAGAGACAAAAAGAGATGTCAAGTCGGCGAATTCATCTCACGACAAGGATATATAAAGTCTAAAGGGAACGGCTCACTTCTTTTGTGGGAGGTAGCTGTACGTGGAACAGCTTGTCTCTGTCTTTGTCACCTGCAGAAGAAAGAGAGACAATAAAATGACATAAGGAAGATATGTTGTAGACTTGTAGTAAACCTCTGAAGTCTATGGTTTCCATCATGATCTGATATAAATAACTACGAACCTCTGAGGTATGAGAGGATCCTGAAGGAAGAAATGGTGTCCAGAGAATAGGGTCTGCGAGAGGATCCAGTGCATTGTAGTTGGTGAGCAATGGGGCAGTTAAGAGAGAGGTAAGTGGGTACATGCTTTTCTGAAGAGACAAAGCAGCAGCAGCTGCAGCACCACCGCCTAAAGCAACTCCATGACTCACAACTGGTTTCTCTATTGCCTTCCCGTGATTCTTCTCCACATTGATGATGTTACGATTTGCATTCTCATCGTTTTCGTTAGTACTGCTTTCTTGGATCTTCAGCACTTTCTCCTCCAGGCTCTTGTAGGCAGGCGACTGAGACAAGATGCTTAAAGCAGAAGAGGTTGATGGTGATGCTATTTCTTTTTCTTTTCTCTGAGAGCTACGAACGATGCCAAGGTTTGGCGCCTTGTATGGTTCTGTTGCCTGGGATGTGTGTTCCAGTTTTTTGAGCTCAGTACCGGCATCTTCGACCTTTGCATCCTCCGATGCTTTTGATGAAGATTCTGGTTGACGGGTTTTGTTGACTCCCCACCACTTTATGTATCCTGTTAGATCAATCTTTCTTTCCAGACAAAAGCTACCCAGAAAGTCACCTTCTGTTCCTCGATCATCACCTGGCCATATTATTAATGAGAATAAGTTTTACATGGTCTGATGAAACATTTGTTTAAACTAGGTCCATGTTGTTACCGTAATGAATGTTACTGAAGTATTCAGGTCCAGGCATACGACTGGCTGATGCATCCCATCGGCTGGTTGAGGATTGCAGAATAGTCGGAAAAACAGTAGAAATGCGCATCAGGTATGAATGTTAATTGTGACAAAAACGGTAAAACAAGAAAAAACGAAAGAGTTCTACAACCAAAACACAGCAGGTCCAAGAAGTTTGAAAACTTTTTATATGAAATCAACAAGAGATAGTCCACGATGTGTCAATTAATCAAACTGTGATGATCCACAATATGTTACTAAAGATTCTTCCTTATAAGCAAAAGTACAAAGATAATCACTCTTGTTTCCATAGTTTCCAGACCAAAAAGAAAAGAGAAATAGGAACGTAAGCCTACTGTTAGTCCAATTTTACCTTTGAAGTCCACGATATTTCGCTATTCCCCTTGAGAAACCGCTGCTTTTTCTGCCAAAGGGATATCTAAACAGTATCAGCAATAAATGGTTCTTAATAGAAAATATGTAATACTTCTAAATACATACGCACCTACGTAGAGATGCAAGGTATTCTTCCCTTGAGAGATTTTGCATTTCTTCTAAATCCCTGGTATAATCAGTCACCTACACGATTGAAATACGTAAATCCGTGTATATGAAAATAATGAATGGGTTGCCCGAAACACATGTAACCATGCTTCTTCCACTTATGCATATAAATTGATCAGTACAATCATTAAGGAATCCATAAGGTTGAATTGCTTAAACATCAACTTGTAAAGCATACTAGCATAGCAATCTCACCGGAAAATTTATAAGTGTCCCAGGGCCCCAATATTTTAAGGCAGCAAGGTCGTAAGCTCTAGCAGCGGCCTCTTCATCATCATATGCTCCTGTCAAGTATGAGTTAGGTTCTTTAGTCAAAGCTAATCCAATACGCTGCTAAGTGTGTTGGGATATACAAAAACATAAAGCTTTTAGCTTACCTAGATAAACTGGTGTGGCGAAATTTGCATCAACCATGCAAAAATAAAGGAAAAGAAGAGATCAGCTTTGATATTGATACTCAAAACAAAACACAGTGCAGACCACGAAAGTAATATGATCAGATGCGGAGAGAAAAAAAAAAAGAGAAACCTTGTTTCCCCTTCTTGTTCTGGTTTTGGTTCCAAGTACTTTTATCCCAAAGGTGAGCTTCATAACGACCTGTCCATCTATGCCTGTACTCAACAAATTTAAGAAACAAAAACGCATCAACATCTACTAATTTCTTCTGGTTTCCACTTCTGCTAGCAAATTCTAACACTTGATTTATACTAGTAAACTTCGTCTAACTCTTGCATTGTCTTGAAAAAAAAACAATTCTAAGACTATCCTTAAAATTCTGATAATAGGTGAGTAAAATGAATGGTTCTCAGAACGATTGATTAACCAATTCTAGATAACTCAGCTCCAACACAAGATCTTTCACCAAAGAGCAAATAATCCAAAACACTTTAATACTCTGATGCAGATTACAAAACTCGCAATTTACAATCAAAACCTATACTCCAATCTCCCGATTCGAAGGTAATTAGAATAGCACCTGGTGACTCCTCGGTATATGGAGCTCCTTTTGCCAGCAGTACACGGCGGCATTTTACTGATACGCTCCTTAGCTGTACAACCTCTCTCCTTCTTCGCCTTCTTAAATCCTCTATACAACAACATCTGATCACTCGCCGCCACTGTCTCCGAGCTCTCTCCTCCTCCTGCCTCTGTCTTTGGTCCTTGATCCGACGACGACACCGACGCCATGATCAGAAGAACCTCTTCCTTAACCCTAGGAAAGAGAAAAAAGGCGCACTATTCGCAACAAAAACTCGAGCTCGATACAGAGAGAGAGAGAAAAAAGAGAGTGTTGTGAGAGCTGAGAGCTCAATTTCACTTTTGACTTATTCTTTTTCACCGAATACAAATGATTTTGATTTTTTTTGAGTCTTCTTCTTCTTCTAATCTTATCTAACAACGGCAAGATAAATTACGGACTCAATTTTACCATTACGTCCCGCTTTTTTGTTTCCCTTTTTAACTATGCTATTGCTAAAATCTGCAACGGCTATGAACGGGGATGAGGGTGTTTTGGTCATTATACAGAATAGGTTTTTATTTGCTGACGTGTTCTAATTATGTCCACGTGTGCTTGATCTGTTTCTCGGTTCTGACATATTTAATGTGTAGTGTTTCCCAACTCTTGCCTCGTTCCAAGAATATTCTCTGTATGGTACACTCGATGTGTTGGTTTTTTTTTTGTTTTAACATCAATTTAGCTTATAGTTTTCCGAATATTTAAATCGGATATAGATAAATCATTTGATTCTCCTTGAATTTCTACCGTTATAACGACTTACACATCGAATCTTTCCATTTCTATATATCATAATTCAAATTTTCAAAATGTTTGGTTGAACTTGAATTGAATGTCTTGATTTAGATCGAAAGTACAAGAAGTACAGTAAATCAATCAAGTTTATCTTTTCTATGCACATATAAGCAATTCGAAATTTTATTTTTAAGTAGTCAACTGTTCAATATTCGGTTATCGTTTTGTTTTTCTATTCTTCCATCAATCACATTTATGAAATGAAGTAATGAACACTGGTGAATAACCAAAAGAATATACAGTTGAAACTACAAATACAATGTGCCTTTGTGTCTAAGAGGTGGACTCCATATCTTCTCCTTCGTTTCTCAGTGATTCTATGAGATTACCAACAAAATAAAATAAAATGTGATCATTACTACAACACTAGAAAAAGCTTTGGCTGAATCAAATTAACTTGTGTTCATCTCACCTATTTTTTGGCGTATTAGAGACTCAAACTCGATTCCTGCACTTCTTTCACCAAAGGAAACAATGTCACGGTACATTTGGTTCGACGGTTGAATACCAGCATCACTCATCCATTCTAAAACCTGCAAATCATTCACACACAAGTCAAATTTATCTCTAAACCACAAAACCTGCTCCGTATTATTATCATTGATCACTGATAAAGGCATACTAACGGAGATTTCTTTGGTATGAGACCGAGCATAAAAGTATTACCTCCATGTATTTTCTCCAGTTTCCAGCAGCTAAAAGATGTTCCAGTAGTAGAGCGTAAGTCTTGATGTTGATTTCAACACCAGATGCTATTATCTTATAGAACAGCTGCGTATGTTAATGGTGAAACATAGTTTGGTTAAAAAAGAAATTCTTCTTTGATTTTTTTGTAACAGACTTGGCAGAAAGGAAAAAGAATGTGTTAGTCTAATTTGAAGATAAACTAAAAGTTATCTGCACCTTCATCATTGCTTCGACTTTACCACTCTTCCCAAAAAGATGCAGCATCTGATTAGTTAAGCCGATAGAAAGCGAGGGCAGATAAGGCTCCATCATCTGTATGAGATCGATCGCTCTTTTCCATTCCTGCAAGCTGCAACGTTGGAAGGAGGATGATATCTTGCAACTTTTGTATTCCAGAAAGGCGATTTACTGTAATGTATTGTGTAGACATACGAGAACTTACGTGTTACATGCCGAAAAGATCTCAAAGAAAACTGCGCCAGTGAAGGGGACTTCTTTTTCGCGCATTACGTCCATCAGGACAAATACATTTGACGGTTGATCACCTTTGTTGAAAGCTCTCATCAAAGCTGAACATGCTATAGAATCTGGATCTATTCCATTTTCTCCCATTTCCAGGAAGAGTTCACAAGCCTTTCCCCACTTTTCTGGCGACACAAAATCATTCCAAGACAATTCAATTCAGATCCATGAAAAACATTTTGTTACGACTCATTAACAGTCTTGCACTCATTGTATATACCTGAAGCATTGTACGCATGCAGCATTGACGTGTATGCAATCACATCAGGTTTGCACCCAGCCACTTTCATCTCGTCGAATATGGATTCTGCTTCTGTAACTTGACCCTGGAAATTATCATAAAGAAAGTGAAAATCAAATCAAACAAAGATCATAATTTTGCATACACACGTCGTCTTCTGAGCTCAAACTCTAACCACTTGCCTGTTTGCTGTAAGCACATAGAACAGAAGAGTAAACCTCCTTTGTCAATGGAATACTGAGATCTTTCATTTCCTTTAAGTAACTAATTGCTTCAGGGTATTTTGACATCCTACATGAACCACTTATAAGGATAGTGAAAGTAACAGAATCAGCTTTGACTTTCTTTTTTCTCATTGTCTGATACAATGCAATGGCCTTCTCAAGTTCTGCAGCATTTATATAGCTTCCAATGGCTGAGTTATAGGCTGCCGTATTGAGATTGATACCTCTCGACTGTGCTGCAGAAAGTACAGTTTCAACATTCACCTTTTTCTTAGACCTACTACAAGCAGCCAAAAGAGTGCATATTGAAACAACATTTGGCTTAATGCCGTCTTGCTCCATCTGCCGGAAGATCCCCACAGCTTCAGCTAGAAGCCCATTAGACCCATAAGCATCAATTAATGCATTGTAAGTAACAACATTAGGCTTTCTCCTTTCCTTCCTCATCATGAGAAATACCTCTTTTGCCTTTCCAGGTTGACGTGATCTTCCATAAGAATTGAGCAAACACGTATAAGAGACCACATCTGGGAGCATTCCATTCCGCTTTATTTCTCGAAAAACTGAGAGAGCATTTTCACTCATTCCATGAACAGCATAGGCACCCATTAAGGCATTATAGGAAACGATATTAGGCTTCAGACCTTCTGCAAGCATTGCTTCGAACACGGCTCTGCAGTTTTCTATCTCTCCCTGGACAGAGTATAAATGCATGATGCTAGTATATGTCACAACATCAGGTGGGCATTCAGCTCTCTTTTCCCTCATGGAATTGAAAACATCAAGGGCTTGGCTACTTTGACCAAGCTTTGACAGGCAATAGATAATGATATTAAAAGTGGTGGTATCAGGACGAACTTTAGCTCCCTTCATGAGCTCAAAATAAGATAGCGCTTTAGAATACTGACGACCACTCTTGTATGCTGACAACACAATGTTGTGAGTCACCAAATCCGGTCCAACTCCATTATCTGTCATTTTCTTGCATACTTCCAGAGCCTCTCTCCAGTTTCCACTAGAACCACAAGCATTGATCAGATTATTGTAGGTTGAGCGACTAGGAGCTATCTGCAAAACCAAAGAAGGGTCAAAACCGTGTTTTAAGCAACACTGACAAGACCCAAAAATCGTAAAACTGGTGAGAAAAATAAAAATCCGAGGTTAAAGAGACTAAAAATCAAATTTACTTGCAAGCTGAAGACGCAATATATGCGCACCAGACCAAAGTTCCCTAGCCGCTTATCTAATGATCCAACTTTTTCAACACTAGAAAAGGGAAAGAAGGAGCCTCACTTGAGACCCAACTGAACCAAAATCATATACAGGAGTAAAGCAAAGTTACACACAGCTGCACGTAACATGTCATCCATAAGATTCATAGCCCAACGCCACTGACCAGCTCGACCATGGGCATTGATAAGAGCATCGTAAGTCTCAGCATCCGGTTTACAACTACAACCATAGCATAAACGATCTCAATCAATAAAATATCCAAGAAACTACAAAAACAACTCCAAGGTAACAACATAGAATGAAAACTTGAAAATCATTCACACATACCTCCATTTCTGCATTTCAAAGAAGAGACCACGAGCCTGATCAACCCAATTATGCCTAGCATGAAGCCTGATCATCATATTGTAAATATCATTACTAGCACAATAATTCTTCTGATTCTTCATCCAATTGAAGACATTCAAACAAAGCTCAATGCATCCTCTTCTACTGAGCTCCTGCAAAGTCACAAAAATTCCAAAATTCCCCAACGTTCATCATCAGTGAAAGACCAATCATCAATCGAGACATACATACATACATACCCGGATAAGAACCGGAAAATTCTTTCTAGCAAACCGGCCGGCCCAAGAATTGAGAACGCCATCAACTTGTTCCCAACGATTGAGAGCCATAAGCTGGTCAACCACCTCCGATACACTCCAATCCTTCTGAAATCGATCGTTCTCAACCCGAAGTCGATAACGTCTCGGTATGTCTGCTTTCCTGAGCCCGCTGACCCGGACCGAGACCTCGTGCTCACCTCGGTCGTAGTTCACAGACACTGATTTTTTCTCCTGGAATGCGTCGGAGGCCTTCGTAGCTCCGGGCCTGTCGGCGCGGGAAGATTCCGGCGGAGTGACTAGCTTGAAATTGGTAACGGTAGCCATTACCAGCAAGGAAGAAGCTCTTCAGTGGATAAAATGATTAAAACCAAATTATTTATATTTATTAGTTTCATTATTTTAGAATCCAAACCGAAAATAAAATCGAACCAAAACCTTTTTTTTTTTTTGTGTAACCTAACCGATATTCGTTAAAATTACACACAGCTAACATGAATCAGACTGATGCTCGAGGCTGCTGCTATATATAAGCATCTGACTGTAAAAATAGACATGTTCCTAAATAGTCAAAAACAATAGAAGATCCAGATCAAAGAAATCAGTTACCCACAATAACAATTCTGTCTCGGTAAAACAATCATTACAATCTATGATCATCATCATTACAAGACATATCTCATTGTGCTGTAAAAAAAATACTAAAGAATCAAATCCAAACCAACGTTCCATGAGAGGCAAAATAGATGAGCCAAGTAAATAAAACTGAAGAAGGGAAACCAAAAAGAAACACACTCTTCAAACCAACAACAATTTGACTGACCACATAGAACCATTAACACACGATCATTATAGTAAGAATCGGATCAGTGTCTAGTATAAACTCAATCGCAGGGCTTTGTATTTGAGATGATTTGACTTTTCATTGGTGAAAGTGTTCTAGAACAAGTCGAATTTCTTCTTAAGAAGATCTTGCTTCCAACGTGGTAAGTTGTTGAATGCTTCTTTCTCCATCCCAAACACACTTTGGAACTCTTCCTCAGATAGATATGCCTTTTAAATTGATCACAATAATATGAAATCGTAAGTTAGGTGATAATAGAGTGATTCATCTCCTAATATTAACTTACTAACTAACTCACCTCTCTGCGTTTGAAATCGATTCCACTCACTGGATTCTCAGATTTAGCTCTCAGCTGTTCATAGGTGAAAGTTGCTCCACTTGGTTCTATTTCAGAATCGCCTTGCTCTTCTGTTTCCTGCTTTGCTTCTGGTTCATCTGCTGCAGGTGAAACTTCCTCTTCTTCCTTGGCTTCTTGATCAGCTACTTCTGAAGCTTCTGCTTCAGCTGTGGATGAAGATAGAGATATGGTCAATAGTGTTATCGAGGTTTCAAAACATGAAATCCTGGAGAAACAAAAACTTACTTGGAGGGGTGTCATCTGCTGGATTGGAACTAGTTGATCTTCTTGTAGGAGAGGTATCAGGTGATTTCTTATTCTCCGCAACAAGAACTTGAGAGAGAGCAGCCACTGCTGCTGCTCTTTGTGAAGCCTGACTCGTCCCCACTGGCCTTGGTGGTGGTGGCGATTTAGTTGATGATGAAGAAGAATTGAATGCAGAAGTCAACGCGGCTAAAGCTTCAGCTCTTTGTCTTGGGCCCTCTTGACTTTCGTTTGTTGTTCTGTCCTGGCTCTGCAGTGTTAACATGGAACTGTCTAAGTGAACTAATTAAAGAATCAGATTTGACTTGCTAAACATACAAAACTTTCTCATAGAAAACTTATGGAAGACTAAAATCAAAAGACATATCCTTGATCAAAAGTTCTCATGATATGCTAATATCTTCAGTTATTTCTTAGAATTCGTGTATAGATATTTACCGAGTAGGCAGTCCTGCTACCAGAAGAATTAAATGCAGAGTTTAAGGCAGCTAGTGCTTCTGCCCGTTGCCTTGGTCCTTGGTTCCCACTGTTAGACTTATCCTGCAGCAGCAGAAGGATACAAAAGATCATGAACCCAAGTAGCCGCAAAGTAATAAGAGCAGCAAAGGTGTAAGTACCTCCACAACATGGTGAGTGCCAAATAACATCGCTGCCTTTTTCTGGAATGAGTTTCCTTGTACCTATATCACGATTCACGGGTTTAAATATTGAAGAAATCTTACAATATTTTCATGGGGAAACTAAACATATTTCAAGGATAAGAAATCTTACAATAGTTTTAGTGTGATCCCAAGTAAAGTAAGTGGTGAAGAAGCATGGTTCGTTCCCTTCATTAACTTTGTATAGTGGAACTTTAGGAGACAAGCCTTCCAAGGATCCAGCAAGATCTACGTATTTCTGCCCATAAACTGTCTCAATGAGCAAACAGTAGAAAAAAAAAGAAGAGAGAAGCAAAACGAGAAACTGATAAGGAAGTAGGTACTTGGCCAATCTCAAATACAGTTTGCTTTTCCTTGGGGTCCACACATTGACCAACCCAGACAAAAACTTCAGCATGAGTGTCAAGTAAATATATATCCTCAGTTAAGAGGTCATCTTGAGCGAAGTTGTGAATCTCCTCAACCTGAAACTTTCCTGCGTGGAATCCAGGCAGACACATTTAAAAGAAAAATGATACAGTTAGAATACAAGACGTTCTCAACTTCTCAGATATATGTAGAAGTATCTTATTGAAATATTCACCTCTGTTGAAAGAAAATGAGAATAAGTGAGGATCCCTCACAGTCTCAGAGGAAGATTTCTTGCTGGTGAAATTCTGTTTTCCCCCAAGTGCAAACCAAAAGGTTGAGCTCTCTGTTCCTTCTTTAGCATGCTTGAGAGTGATCCCAGGCTGACTTAGCAAAAAGAGAAGATGGTTAATATATTAAAGAAACAAAACATTTTCTATGATGAGTTCCATGTAGAACTGTAAAGCATATATTCAAGAAGAATACGATTGGAAACTAACCTTCAAGAGTTCAGCAACTTTAGCTGCCACCTCTAGCTGTTCATGCGCACTTTGATTTCCATGCCAAAGGAACATGGAAGTACCAGATTGCAGAAGGAAGCACTCATAAGAGTTCAAAGATGTTGCCACCTAAAGGAAGCAATTACGAGTCAAAATAACAAATCAAAGTCTCACCTCGAATAAAAAAAAAGAGCTGAATAATAAACACACACCTTTATTAAAATTGCAATATTTCACAAACAGGAGAACTAAAAATTATTACTAAAAAAGAAGGAAGCTAAGTTAGTCAAGTACCAATTCAACTTGCACTGCCTTATTATTGTGAACTCCAGTTCCAGATACTTGAATTAGTGCAATTGATTCTGGTGTGTAGGTTTCGTCTTGTGAACCAGTCTCTGCTACGCTGTTTTTGTACCCAGAGCTCAAACCACCCTGAAAAGTCCATGTAAACCATATTAATCACTGTATCATTAACTTCATTGTCATCTTGTAAACACCACACAAATACCTTTAGGACCACCATAGGTTGAAAAAGGGCAACAAATTGTGGAGGCTCTTTACCCTCATATATACGGCCCTGCAAGAAGACCCCATTACTTATTGATCTTTCTAGTACTATTCATCATTGTTTCCAATAAAAATAAAACACTGTACCTGTACAGGTTTTCCTTTTAATGAGTTTGACATTGTATTCGCCAGTCTAATTGATGTATCTTGGTCCTCCTGGATAAAGGAGAGATCAGAACTTTTACTTGTTACTCTCAATACCAAGAAGAAACTAAGAGCCAGTATATAAAAGTAGAAATATTTCATTTACAGTTATAAACAGAGAAACTAACTGATATGGAGGATAATACATTATTATACTAAGGATTCACATTTTGCTATGATCTAGATTAGAAAATTACCTGAATGCTTTTCTTTCCAAACCAACAACACAAGAAATAGTCGTCTTTCCTATCACCAGAATGATAGGTATAAAGGACCAAATAGCAGTCCCCAGAATAGAACTTGCCAATATCTTCTTTAGGTAACGGAGTCTTGGCTTTACCATCAACGTACCAAACCTGATATATAGACATAATGAAATATCAAAATCGACATATCCATAGACAAATGTGTGAAATATTAACAAGTCAAATAGATAAACAGACCTCTAACTTTCCACCACCTTCAAGCAGAGGTGGAATATCCTCAACGACTGGTGCACTTTTCGCAATGCCTTTGAGCCCAACACCTTGTTGCTTCAGTAAAGCTAGAGAAATGTTGCAGTACCAATATTAAGTCAGAGCTAAAAACTCTGTTAATGTTTTTATTCAATGATTTGAGTTTCATAGTGGTGTTTTACCAGCGACTTTCCCTCGTCCTTCTTCGTTACCAGGAGCGGTCGAGCCTGATGGCCAAGAGTCAAAGTTAGACTTGAAAGCATGGGACTCATAACCTTGGATAACACGAGTAACACGTGTTGCCTTTGGCCTATTTTCACTAGCAAGAAATTCCTGGAGATGAGAGGTAAATAGTGAGAAGGCCATGAATGATTGAGATAGATATTCTAAAGGCCTGAGAAATATTTTTAATACCACTCTATACCTCAGCAGATTGACTAGCAGCTTTCCTCTCATCCACTTGAGTAACTCGGCCAACCCAAATAAATACCTCAGCACCACAGTCCAAGAGGTAGCATTTAGTGTTTTCCAGCATAGATTTGGATAGATCACCGTCTATAGGTTCCATCTTACCATCAGTGATGCTAAAGAAAACAAAACAAAGAGAGCAACATATCAATCAATAACTCAAAGTAAAACCGTAGCATAGATACTACTCCAAAAGATATAAGTAGAAGAGTCAAATCAAAGAGAAGATTGAGTACCAATAAAGCTTAGGTGGAGTTGACTCCGGGATAATGTCGTCATCATTGGCAGCTTTCCTTCCGATTGGAGCAAAACCACCAAAGAGGACCCAAAAGGCACCAGAATCTGATTCTGTATCTAATTTACCATCATCTGTTATGCAATGAAAGTATTAACATAGATAAGTATTCACCTTTAACACCATCTCTGTAAACAATGCCACACACACAAAACCTATTCTTAAGGATTCAAACACTGTTTGTTGACTTGAGGGGAAACAGAGGAAGAAGATGCAATTCAGCTTACCAACAATCGCAACATCACAAGTTCCTTCATGATACTTGTCTTTCAAATACTGAACGACTTCCAAAGCTTTGGCTCTCTCCTGAATGTTTGAATTTGCACCATTGAACTGATATATCTTTTCCTCCGAGTCCAAGATAAATACATCATCATGATTCAGTGATGACCGGGCAAAAGGAACCTAAGCAACAGAAGAAAAAGTTAATGTCCATTTGGTAATCACTGTTGTAATGCTAAGAGAGTAACAATAGTTAAAAAAACCTGCTTCAAACGGATAGCACGTTTTCCTTTGCAGGTATATAACCGAGTCTCAAACACCTCTTCTTCAGGTGTCTTGAAACCAGACGCAACACCACCCTCTAATGGAATAATACATGGCTTGAAGTAAGACAAGAATTTGTCAGATTCATGACCCTGCATTTCCCGGTGTTGGACAGCACGGCCTCCAAGAACTGCATCGAGTTCAACTGTTTTAACAGCTGCTGTACCAGCCTCATCCTAAAATCATCAAACCATAAGTTAATATAAGACTCATATTTACTTCTCTTCCAAAAACAGTCGTTACCAGATAAAAGTTTATAGAAAATAGGTACCTGGCTTGTATCTTTACCAATCCAGAAATGAATATCAAACAAATAAGCACCCCCTTTATTCTGCGTTGTCTGCGCAAATGGAAGATGAACATAACACAATGTGAATGATGATAATAATAAAAGGAATGCACATTTCTCAAACATATGTTAACATATGTAGATCAGAAGAAAGAAGAGAGCAATGAAAAGAATTTCAAACCTGCAAGACAATGTAAGTATCTCCCATATAGAACTTTCCATGATCAGACTTTGGTACTGGAACTGGCTCAAAGTTCTCGATTCTCCAGATTTCAGTCCCTCTAACAAGTGTTAAAGTTCAACAAGCTCATATAGTCCAAACATTCAGGAATCTCAAGAAAATAATAATTAGATTGCTCCTTTGATACTAATACAAAAATAATGGAAAAAGTAGGTATTCAATAATTTGCTGAGAGGATACGGTTTCTGGCCAGCTCCTTGAAATGCAGGATCCAATACTTTTGTTGACCCAGACATTTTGTAATAACGATCAAATCCTTATAAACTACACACACCAATGAACCTGTTAAAAAAAAAAAGTAATAAGAAGATAAATCAACCAAATTCTACCATTGATATATATTACAAAACAGAGGCATCTAATTCTTGTTTTAATCTAATGTGAATTAGTGAATACTACAATGTACGTCGTTTTTTCTGTAATTCTAAATTGAGATCACGCAACATTCATAAGCTTTTTTTATAAAACTCTAATCCAATCTCGGAAGCTAGTGATCAATAAAATGATCTATGATCCAGGAAAAGCTCAGAGAGTGAGTAAGATAAGGTAACGGCTTTGGCTTGATCGGCCTTAATTTCGAGAAGAAGAAAAAGAAAAGAAAAAAAAAAAAAACTTTTGCGATTTCCAGGAATTGATCAAATATGATTGAGAATACCCACAAGGAAAAATCGAGAATTTTCAAAGAAGGACGTAGCCAGATCGAGAAACTCAGATTCAAGGGAAACAGATCATGAACAGAGAAATCAAAAATCAAATGATGAATAAAGATGCATTACTCAAATCGATCGTGGTAGAAAGAAGTACCTGCCGGAAAGATGAAGAGGAACTGGCAAAGAAGATGAGAGGAAGAGAAAGCTAATTGAATAATTGAAAAGAGGTTGTGCGCTGTGTTATTACGTTTCTCTCTCAATATACCCTTTTTTTTTTATATATATGCTTTTTCCGAAACGTTTATTTACAGTAGAGGGATATGAATTACTGCCGACGACGAGGTCGAAGAGGAAGAAGAAGAAGAAGAAGGAGAAGGAGAAGGAGAAAGACAAAGAGGTTTGAGAAAAGACGTTCAAAGAGTCTGTCAATTTTAAGGCAATGAAATAGATCCGGTCGTTATTCCACCCGACCAATGTTGCCTTTTTTTTTTATCCAAATTTTAAGACAATTGCTTTTGAATTTTTGGGAGTAATATGGAGTTTTCAACCATTCACCTCATATAAACATAGTTTTTTGGAAATTTTATTTAAAGAGATATCTCTCACCCTAGTTATATACTAAAAATTAACATTATCAATTATTTAATAAAATAATGATGCAGATGTTGTCTATAAACAAAATCACCCATTATTAGCTATTAGTCATTAATTATATATACTATTTCTGATAAATATATAAAAAGAAATTTAAATAAATACCAATCTACTAGTATTTAAAAATAAAATAAAAACATTTATAAAATAATGATACAAATAATATTTGTAAGAAAAGATAGGTAAATCGTACTAACTTTAGGATATCACCTATGTAAGGGTAACATCTTATATACCTTTTAACACAATTAAATAAAAAATTATAACTATCCATATGCATTATACACACTTACAGTTATAGAATAATTTAAAAGAAAGAGGATTGTAGAATAAAGAAGATATATATATATATATATATATAAGAGAGATTTATATCATATGTTGATGGAGAGATTGGTGTCATCATTTCGCTATTTCAGCATGACAGGATGTCCTTTTTTAGCATGTGAATTTGCACGATTGAACTCCTTTTGAAGTAGAGATAAGCACTTTCCGTATAATAATAGTATTTTGGGTTGAACAATCATGATAATACAATAACCATATAAATGTAGAACAGCCTTATTTTTACTTTTAATTAAGCTTTCTAGCAGAGGTCATGGACCATGGATGATACTCCTCCTTTTCTATCTACTCTCTTTTTCAACTCCACCTTTTACTGAATGTATTTATGGCATATCTAATCATATACACATTTCGAACAAGAGATTTCATCGGTATATCCTTTGCTTGCTTCTTTTCCAACTTTGACTTGTTCATATTCTTTAAAAAATTATTATAAAAAAAAAAATGCTTGCTCCAATTCTTATATGATATTGATATGCTTGGAACCTCTAAGCCATATTTTGTTAATTGCAACAACAAAAGAGTTACAAAATTTAGCTTCTATCTTAGTGGCGATAGATATAAGACTTTCTACTTCTCTTCACTACCATGCACATAAGTTGGATCCATATTCATCGCTTGCAATCTATCCCGCAATTTATCAGTGAAATTTTTAAAACGTACAAAAAACTTATGATGATCCTAGTGTGTTGCCGGGTCAACTTCACAAATGTAAAAATATGTACAATAAAAAAAGTTAATGACAAGTACCATCCTCGAGAAATGAATAAAAATTAGGATTGAAGGTCACTCCAACAATTAAAAGTGGATAACTTCAACCGACACCAACTTAAAATGTCGACGGCCAGTCAAACGAAAAAAACTAGATTATGTACTCCATAGTTATAATCGGTACCAAAAATATATATATAATTGGTAAGAAAACACTATATTATAGGTAGGAGTACGAGTTCCCATCAGAATTCTGATCGCATAGAATCAACAAACTTTTAGTTTTAGATTTACTCCTCCATTTAATAGACGGGACCAACTCTATCTTCCTTTTATATATGAGCAGGACCAAACTAATGTTATTAATAAGAACGTAGGATGTCAACCTAAACCAGGTCGAAATTGTAACTTTGCAGTTTGATCTTTATCTAAATATTTGTGAAGAATTTTTCTAACGTAGCATAGATCATGTTTAACAAAAAAAAAGAAAAAAGTTAGTAGCAACAACGACCTCGATAGCGACTACTAGCAATGAATGATACATTTTGTTGTTCAGCGACTAATATTATAAGAGCCATACACCAAGAAAATGATTCATTCAAAACAGAGACTCGGACTTAATTACTTTGATCTCCAATTCGAGTATGGACCACAAAAAGGGATATGAATCTTAATGATTGAATATTATGTGCTTTTGGAATTAGGCATAGATTATTCTTATAACATCGGGGCTAAAAAGCCTAAAAACATATCATGTGAGTGAGTGAGTGTATAAAATTAAAAAAGTGTCACCCTCATTTATAAAATCCCAATGTTATATGATCACAAAACAGTCCACGACGACCTCACCTCTATTTTTTCACGTCACGTGGAAGAAGGTCCCATCTCCCATGTTTTTTCTTCTCTTTTCTACTTTCTAGTTTATAAAGTCTGTATAATCCATCTGTTCAATAGAAAGATATACTAAAAGTGTTAATTAATTTGAGTATTATCTAACTATTGATATAGTAAAAGAACGAGTTAATACAATGGAGTAATGTAATAAAACTTTCATCAACAGACTCACAGTAAGAAACTAAAAGGACTAAACGATCAATGACGAAACTCATTCTTCTTCTTCTTTGTCTTCTTCAGCTAGTTGCTGCTGATTCTGAAATCTCTTTTTCAATAACTTAGGTCTTGGTTTCATGGGCTTCAAGTACTTAGATTGTAATTTCACCATCTCTTTCAAAACACTAATCAGCTTCCTCTCGATTTCCTCTCCGTCCGGCTCGATGACTCTCAAGCACCGTGCTACTGCCTCCGCCGTGCTTACGCATCCTCCTAATGGCTCCTTCCTTAGCAGAAGCTCCGAATCGTAGATACTTCCTCCGCTCACGGATGCGTCTATTCCCGTATCCAAACACACCCTAACCGCTCCTGTTTCTCTTAGAACCTTCTCACTAGCCTTTACCATCTCTTTCGCGTGCTTCCACGTCGCGTCGAATACGATTACCCTCAGCGGAGGCGGATTCAAGATCTCTCCATGGTTTTGGAGGTTTAGGGATTTAAATTCGGAAATGGTGACAGCGGGGGAGGACGGAGAATGCGGGAAGAGGTAGATTGTTGGCGATGATGGAACCGAGGTTTCTCCAGCGGCGGAGATGTGACGGCGGAGGAGGCGGCGACCGGGGATTCTGGTGACGTGGCGTAAGGATTTGACGAGGAGAGACGTGGTGTTGAGCTTGTGGCGTGACTCGTGTGGATGGTGGAGGATGACGATCTCTGTACTCGTCGGGATTGGATCCGCCGGAATGACGTGGCAGAGACAAATCGGATTAGGACGATCGCAGCCATTGCAGATCTGCCGGCGATGATTCACGGCTGGCTCCTCCTCCATCGTCACTGCTCTGTCACGTGAGTGATTCCAACATTAATAGGAAATACTAGTCTATATGATGATCAGACGACGCCGTTTGATCTATTTGACGATACGACGCCGTTTGATCTATTTGACGATACGACGCCGTTTGATCTATTTGACGATACGACGTCGTTTGATTCTTGATACGACGTCGTAAAAGTAGATGGACATTGGAGAAGACTGCATAGACTTTATTTTCTCCCTCACTCAGCTCAACATTTCCCAAATTGTACGATCAAAGTTGGTGGAAGTAAGAAAATAAGAGAAAGAGCAGAAATGTCCAGAGTCAAGACGGAGCTTACGGAAATGGATGCCACTCGGTTCCAGCACACTCCTTACTACTGGTATTTCTTCTTCTTCTTTCCCATCTTTCACTTCTTCTGTTCAAACAAAATTCCCTTTTGATTCTCTTTTTTTTTTCTTTTGGTTTATAGCGAAGAGAACGTGTATCTGCTCTGTAAGACGTTGTGCGAGAATGGTGTCGCGGATGAAACGGGTTCTGATCTGTTTGTTGTTTTCATCTCCAATCAGAAGAAGCAGGCAAGCATGTTTCCTCTTATTATTTATTATAATCTTTGTTCTTTGTACTTTCTTCTTATGTCGTGGTAGAATTACATCTCCTTTACACTGTTTCATGGAATTTGATTGTTAGTTTTGGAGTTTCAATGATTCATTTTGCTCCTTTGGTAATCAGAGTGTGTATATTTCCATGTCCATTTTTGATATGTTGATTAGATGTTCTTGTAGGTTCCACTTTGGCATCAGAAAGCCAGTACAAGAGCTGATGGGATTGTTCTGTGGGATTATCATGTCATCTGTGTCCAGGTTAACTGATTATATCCAAGCCACCAGCTTTTAACTTGTTCCTATGTATCGTTTTTGGAATCAGCCTTGATTTTGGTTTATCAATTTATATGAATAGATGAAGAAAGAAACTGAAGCTGAGCCTTTGGTGTGGGATCTAGATTCTACGTTGCCCTTCCCTTCACCCTTAGCTTCATACGTGACTGAAACTATCCAGCCATCTTTTCAGCTTTTTGCAGAATATCAGAGGTACATCTATCCTTATAAACAGAATTTCAAGTCACCCATATCAGGATGCCAAAGCAGTAGCCTTTTATTGCGATTTCCTTTCTCTCACTGAAAAACTATTTGCTTCTTTATATTCTTGTGTTCCTGAACCTTACATTTATGCGCAAAGCAGTTTATGAATGGCATGGCCAAGTGTGTTTGTCATTTTCAAGCTGATCAGTATAGATTTTGGCTAGGGAATTCAGCATTATGTAATGTAGCTGGTTTTGTCCTGTTCTTTTGTTGAGATTAGGTTCTTCCGCGTTGTGCATGCTCCTCTGTTCTTTAAGTACTTTGCTTCTGATAGAAGACACATGAAAGAACCTGATGGAAGTTGGACTGCTCAACCTCCACCCTATGAACCCATCGTTGCCCAAGGTAAGATGTAGCTTTTCATCCTTCCATGAACAATATTCATTTCCTCAGCTCGCTTTTCTCTTGCTTGAAGACGGAATCTTGCACAATTTGAGCGAGTACATTGCCATGAGTGATGCGGATACATTGTCGAGCTTGGATCCCGAAGCAGTGAGATCTGCAATTTCCCAGAAACTTGGTGTTGTGGTGAGCCACACTCAGCTTCAGGATCTCTTCATCAAGCTTCCTTAACAATCCAATGTCTTTTCTTTGTGGGATCAAAACTGGGTCATAACACATAAATTTAACCTTGTTTTCAACTGTCTGAAACAGTTGTGTGTGTTGTCTTTATTGATCAAGCAGAGACTGATATTAGATGGGGAAACATTATACACTCACAAAACGTATGTTTACAATGGAACATTATACACTCACAAAACGTATGTTCTCCACAACCCCCAGAAGAAAAAATTTCTGAAAAGGGAACCAAAAAGAAAAGAATCAAAGACACAATCTTTGTATAAACTCTGTTTCTATCATTGCATTACTGCAAGCTCTATACCCTGAGTCCATCATACCAATTCCAACAGAAGCGGGTCACCCTCAGCCATTTGCTGAACCAATTTGATGAAATCTTGTTCGCTTGATATGCTCCACGGGTGAACCGCAGGTGCTTTAGCAGAATACAGACTTGAAGAAGTGTTAAATGAAGCTGATTTCCTCTTATATACCATCGAGCCAAGAACCGGGTCAAAATTCTGAGGCGAATCCATCGACAGGAAGAACATTGGCACAGCCACTTTGTAATGCAAGTCCATATCACTCACGAGATCAACAAGTTCGGTAAAGTCGGTTAAAAATCGTTTAGGTACGTAGAATACTTCTGAACTGCATACGGTCAAGGTCTCATGATTGTTCTTGGTGGCTTCCTTGTAGTTAATTTGGAAATGGGCTGGCATTGTACTTACAGTTTTCTTCACTAAGTCTGCTTGTACAGAAAACCAATCAGACTTTCCGGTCGGTTTCACTGATGTCCATGACTTTGATACCTAAATAGCCGGTTTACAACAAGAAGTTTCCTTGTAAGATACACATATCGAGATAGCCGGAAAAAAAAAAAATGGCTGGCAATTTGACGAGAATGTTGTACCTTGTCTGTTGTCCAAAGCTTAGACTTGTCAGCTTGAAGTAGATTCCAGTAATTGAGAATTGTATCATCTTCAACAAACAAAAATCCTTCTGCGCTGCTATATCGATCGAATATCTTCGGTAGATGCCTGAAATACACATACAAACTTACTGTTAGAACCTCAGAATTCTATTCAACATATATACTAATCTTGAGAAATACTTACTTGTAAATGTGATCGAGTTTGGCTTCTTCAACATAGAGATCCGAGTTCTTCTGAGAAGATAATATCACGACAGTTTTAAATATCCGGCCGTAAAGTAACCTCCACTCCAGTGCAGTGCGTTCAACGGGACCATTACAAAACATAACAAGCACAACATTCCCAAAATTCTTTCTCCACCTAATCAAGTTCCCAATTTCAGTGCTCACTGTGCCAGTCTCCTCAACCCCGAGATGAACCGAAGGTAACTTCCTAGGAACAAACTCTTTTCTATCCCCATGACCGATACTTGCTCGCGGGCGATCCAATTCCAGCGACATCAATCTCGGTTGCTGGTACCCAACAGCAATCAAATCCTGAAGCCAAGCAGCTGTGAATTTCACCTCCTGTTCTGTCCAAAACCCTTCTTCGGCCATAGCAAAGCTCAAATCAAGGATCGTCTCAAAAAAACTATGCTTCTCTGATCTCCAAGCAAGTAAGAAACTTATCAAACGACCAACATTGACATGAAGATCCTTCTCCTCGACAAAAGGATAAGCCTCGATTCTATCAATCCGGTGAGCCGTAGGTGGATAAACAGCAACATAACCACCAAGCTCCCACAAAAGCCTTTGTCCCCAGTAACCTCTCAACACATCAGAAGCCATGGAACTAACCGAAACAGGAAGCATTAACCCCCAAAAAGCCGACGAATGGTAAAGAGTGTTAAACGAATTAACAGGCACCATTAGACCTTGAGGCAAAGCAACTTTAGGAGAATGCTCATCAAACCTAATATCAAAGGCTTCTAAAGTCGTTTTCCTAGTGAAGTAAAAGACCGAATCAACATCCGGTAAACCGTTGGAAATCCCTTGCTGTATAAACTGCTTACCACCAAAAACCTCAGTGTAATACTCCTCATGATTGATCTCACCTACATTCTCTAATGGCAAACCTCTAGGCCAAACAGAACGTTGCCCGAAATGAATATAAGGATTAACCACAGTCCTATTGGGATTCTCATGACTATACTGCAAAATAGGTTCTTGCTTAGCATCTTCACCAACTAACTCAACATCAAAATGCTTCCCTAGATCTCCATCAATCACTTCACCACGATCATCCGCATCGTAGATCTTCTTAGCACCGTGTTGGATAGCGAACAAGTAACCGACACTCTTCCGTACGAAAGAATCGTAAGGCAAGTGATCTAAAACTCGAAAACCCAATTCAGCTTGAGCATCGAGAGATAGAAAGATTGCACCTTTAAGACTCCAATCCTTGGGGGTCACTGAGTTTCCAATCGCCAGAACTTGCCAACCACGGATCTTCACTAAGCTCTGAAGCTCCTCAGTTGGGTACTTAGTCACCGACACCACAATCCATTTCTCGGTGAGGAAATTAGCGTAAGGAGAGGTCTTATCAGAGACGAGGTGGATCGAATTCCAATTGATACGAGGGCGAGAGATAGATTGAAGCGACTGAGTTGACTGTGACTGAAAACAGAGGAGAGAAGCAGTGTCGGCGGTGTTGTAGAGGAAGAAGACAGCTACTACGGTGACAACAAAGAGAAAGAAGAAAGCAATTCTGGAGAGATTCTCAGAGAACCAAGTCGAGAAATCTAGGTTTTTGGGTTCACTGAATCGTCGGATCTGTTGATGAGTAGGTAGTTGTCTGATCTGAGATTTCGGCGGCTTAGGAGGAGACGGCGCCGCACGATCCTGAACCAACATTGGATCAAGCCCAAACTCTTTGAGAATCAGATTTGTGAATTTTTCGAACAGAACAAAAATGAAAAATTGAGGTTCGTCGACTCTCTTGTCTGCAAGTGAAATGGGTAATGCGGTTGTTGTTGGGAAATGACGTTGCTTAAGCTTGAATGCAATGCAAAGAGAGAGAGAGCTTCGAAAGCGAAGTCTGAGTCTGTGAGCTGTAAAAGGGTCAATGCAGAGTTTGAGTTATCTTTCTATTTTATCTCCCAAAGAGAAGAGACAACTAAACAGTAATTCTTGCTGTAGTCTGTGTAGGACCAGGCAAGCCATCACATGAAGCAAAGCTATTTAATATTATTATTATTATTATATAAATGGAATATTAATATATACGAAAATGTTTCCTACTTAAGTCTTGCTTACTTATTATAGAAAATTGAAATGGTAGTACAAACGAGATAGGACCGATACAAATATTATGATCCAAACCACCCAATAACGAATTTCAACTATAATAGTATTAGGTATATGTGAAATGAGGGATGCTGAAACTGAGTATTTACATTTTGGGGATGATAAAAATTACCAAAGCGACTGGTGGCAATGTTTTGTTGATCCAATAGAGTATATAGAGGGATGTTGTGACTCAGATCTATCGCTTCACTACTTGGCCACAGCCAAAAATCATTGTAAGCAAGAATGTATAATCTGTGTGGCTTACACAGAACATAGGGTCGCTGGTCCATTCCTATGCAGAAAGTAAATGTAACAAACAAAATAACAAAACTTTTCCTGGAGCTTTAAAACAGCCTTAGCGTGTGGGTGAATCAAGTAAACTGTAAATTGCGTAAACTTGATTAAATTTGGTACAGCCTCATATAGCGAAATGGGTTCCAAACCTCTGGGTTATACAACAAAGGATAAGATCTATAGGAGACATCAACATTTTCTCAGCTTTTCATCATTTTCTAGATGATCCAAACTCTGTTTTCCAACAAATTCTACATATTATTATTACAACCAGAAAAAATGATAAAAGAAAACCAATATTGTCTTTGTATAATTGAAATGAGTTCAGCTCTCACAGTTTGGGTTGCCCGCATCCCCTGAACGACCCATGAAGAGGTTGAGACTTTCTGAAACCAACAATGTCTTCGATTTCAACTGATGGTGATGGGACTTCTTCTTTGTCACTTGCCATTTCTTTCAAATGCTGGCTCCCGTATACTCTTATGCTCAGCGATTTCTTCTGTGCTGCTCCAACCTTTATGTATTCGTTGAAGAAATCTATCAACTCTTGCTTCTGAAGTTGCTTCAATGCAGCAACCTGCCAACAATCAAACCCCATTTTCTCATCGATCAGTCAATCTCAGAAAAGATCACTCTGACTTGAGCATAATCATAGAAGTGATACAACTGTTTGAGGAAGTATATATGCATGGGTCACGGATCAACCGGGTGGTTGATTTGAGAGGCACATTTCTTAGTTTATATGAAAATATACAAGGAAGAGGAAGCTATGCCCTGTACCTCTGCGTCTCTACGGTTGAATTTGAGTGTTCCACTTTGAATCTCTCGCCAGTAAAACCGGGATTCCTCCTTTAAATTCTTGTGTTTCTCAAGCTTCATGTCTATTAAAGCTGTCACATTGCTCTTGAGGAAGAGTAACTCATGTCAGTTAATATTCTTGTTAAGGATCATTTTGCATAGCTAAATTACTTGAGATATATAACTAACTGGTTCACCATCTCACCTTAAATTCCTCATCACTCATTTCGTAAAGTTTACTCTCCAAGTTCTTCAGTAATGACTCCACCCTCGAATCAATATGTCCAGGACCCTATGAAAGATCAAACCCTCTAGGAAATTAAGGAGATGAGTCTTAATTAGAAAAGATGACAGAGATGGCTGGATGGTTTGGTACCTTAACTGAGGACTGGATAATAAACTGTACACCATATATGCCAGAATCGTTCCTAAGTTGCATAAAAAGCGCGATTAAACAGGATTCAGGGGAGTATATTAGGAAACACAAGGAAAATTCCAACGTACCTCTGGGCAAGTGCAGTAATATAACCAAGTTGCTCGACCGTTCTAAGTTGGTGAAAGGTGGCTTGCTTTGCAACGAGACCAAATAGCTGAAGTTTAATATTCATGGCAAAGTCATCTCTATGAACCTGTTCGTGGCAACCAACGTTACAGTTAGCTAAAACAATATGATCGCTGGAAATATGTTCTAAGCAAACAAGAAACAAGTGCCGAGATTTACATGAAGAAACTCCATACAAAATTGGCAGACACTAAGATTAAGCTACCTTCTAAATTTGAATAAGGAGTTACCTGAATATAGTGCACTAGAGCGGAATTTTCATCACTAGGGTTTGAGCCATCTTGGTGGTAGAAGTACTTCATTTCTTTTCCGAGATTCACAACCCTATTAGTGAGGTGTTGGGACGGGAACAAAGGTCGGCAAATAGGTTTTGGACCGTTAAAAAGAACATCTTCAATAAGCTTGACCATTGACTCAGCTTCGTTATTCTCAACATTACCTGAAATGAAGTAAATAAATATTCGAACACCAAGTCAGCTTCCAAAATAAAGAAGAAGACAACAGAAATCATCACAGCCAAAGAAAATCATGCAAAACACAAAATGTCATACCTGCTATATAACACTCAATAAATGTCCTTGATAACAACATTGGAACAAATTTAGCTACGTCTTCAGCTTCCAAATGAGAAAGAACATCCAGTTCCTCTGTCCAAGGCCAGGTTTGATCTTGTAATATGAGTGAGCAATAATACATTGCTTGGTGATATGGCTGTCGGAATTTGTAATTTTGATACTCCTTTGTGACAGTTTCCTAGTAAAGGATACAGAAAAGGAACAACACAGATTCAATTATTCGGATACAGAGGACTTCATACAACCATTAAGTTAAGTTATAAAAAGAGACAACGCCTGACATGCTTACCTTGATAACAGCAAATCTGTCAGGTTTGACTTCAAAATTTGCTATCTTTCCAACAACAGTTTCCAGCAAGTTCCTCAATTTGTGATTATAACCAAGAAGGGTCAACTGGGAACAAAAACAGTTAGCCAGAAAGCATTCAGTATAAGATGAGCAAATGTGTATGGCGAAGATTTAGCAAATGTCAAACTCACCTCGAAACCATTGTCCGAAAGGCTCACTCCATAGTAAAGACCAGCAACTTGTGCATAATAAGCTACAACATAGAAGAGGTAAATAGTGATGGGACAGTTTTGATAATATAATATCAATATAGAAGCTTTGTTGTGTCTTTACTCAGTCAATCTATTTTACTTATTTACACCATTTTTCTTTTGTCTTCAAGACCTACAACGAAGATGCAACACAGAGCAGAAAACTCGAAAGCAATAATGATATTGTCAAAAGCTACAAGAAATGTTCAATCAAGAGCATGTCATATGGATAAAATTTGCATGAGACAAGTTTTGGTGCCTATTGGACAAATTTACCAATTTCATAAGCTTGGTTCCACTTATTTGGCGCAGAGTCCTCTACAATAAAGCCTAGAGAAAATCCCTAATTGAAAGGAAACTACTGAGGCATGTATTGATCAAATCTTACCGTATTCATTTAAATAGTCCATCAGCAACCGTGTAAAAATATCAGTAAGAACTGCTGCATCAGGAGAGCTGACTGCAAGCGGGCAGTTGAAATCCATTTTAACATATGCTTTTGGTTTCGAGAACATTGTATCTGGCTTGTACCACAATCTTGAGATAGGTGACTTTCTCAACAAAACTGGAACGGTTTCCTGTTCCAGAACTTGATCACATAAGATGACCGCTTCATGCATTAAAATGAAAAAAGATTCTTTTAATTTGTGCGGTGAAATTGAACCTTGTCCTTGGCATCCTTTAGGGATAGATCCGTAGGAATAAAGACATTGGGCGCTGGTAAATGCAGTTTTGCATCAGGAGCAGACTGCACCCACTCCTATAATTATTTTACATAAACCCAAAAAGAAAAAGAAAATGAAAATTTGAAGTGGAGGTAGTATTGGCATAGAAAATAGATGAATCATTTCGAGTTAGTACAACATATTTAAAAGTAAACCTGTATGGTAGCGCTTGTTATCTTCTCAAGAGAATAGGCAGTGTTATACCATGGCTCAGCCTTGTCAGTTTGTCCTTCAAATTTCTGTGATTCCCATAAGATTCTACAAAAGCAATGGCATTAGTAATGATTCTTTGGCAACAACTCCTTTAAAACAATAGAATTTCCAGTGCTTTAACATGTAAACTCTAATAACATGACGGGATGGTCAAAGTAAACTGCAGAAAGACTAATGGGAATAGTACATAAATTAGCGATCATATATCCCCTATCAACAGCAATAAAAGCTTTTAGTGCCATCCTCAGTTATTTTCAGAATAAATAGAACAACTGTAAAATTATCTTAGGCAAAAAAAACATGATTTTCATCACAAGTTTAGTATATAGTTGGCAGCTACCCAAAAGAATTGCAGTATTGCAGGTCATTGATTATGTATGCAAAATACAAACTCTTAAAGACCACATACTTACCGAACATTACTAGGAGAAAGCTCATCTACAATCTTTTGTACAATAGCTGGATTAAACTTAGAAGGAAGTGATGATCCAACCAGCCAATCCTTGGACGGGTATATCTGAAGCGTAATTGCAAAGGATACAGAAGATTTTTAAAAGAAATGTTAACTCTTAGCCACAAACTTGGGCTTCACTTTAAAGATATAAATTACTAAACTGCAGTCACAGTACCTAACTTCATATGGATGGTCTATTAAAGGAATACTTGATAACATGGTAACAGAGGTAAGCATATATATGCCACAAAAATAAAGCTTACACAAAACTGAAAGAGCTATAAACTATTTACCTGCATGTTTGATGCAATATCCACTATATAGGACATTGGTGGTATTTTGTCTTGATAATGAAATTTCGTCTCACAAATAGCTGAGAGCTACAATAACAATAGAAGATGTATCAAAACCTTTAAGGAGGCTGAATCAACAATATAAATTAGCAAGATCAAAGTCAAAAAGTCAAAAATCTAGAAGAAAAATGGAAACATACAAACATAGAATATCAGTAGCAACAGATTGGATTGCGTTGTACAAGTCAATATATCCATACCTCATCAAAAATCCACTGGCAAACGCCAGTCTGTTGTAATAGCTGAATGTATCTGAACAGCAACCCTAGAATCTCTTGCATATGCTCTGTAAACCCACCAAGGAGAAAACCAGGAATCTATTATGTACTTACTAAACACCAAACAGACCCATACTCTCTATTCAACACAAGAAAGTAGAAAAACTGTATTGAACTTTCCTAAAATGAAATAAATAGAATAGAAAAACCCACCATGACCAGCATCAGTAAGATCAATCGAAACCTTGAAGAAAGAATAATCTAGAGTCCATTCCCCTTCACCAGCCGATAATCCAGTTGCCCAACCTGCAAGTAATAAGAAGAATCAAACCAGACTACTAACTTTAGTGATTGAGCATTTTGCTTACAGGACATCAGCAACCTGTCCCATCCAAGATGTTGCAGCTTATCCCCGAAAAGTATATTTTTGAACTAAAATATTATTTTTGAAGAACAAAAACTGAGATCCAAGATAATTATAACTACTTCTGTGAACATATATAACCCCCCCCCCCCCCCCCCTCTTTAAAAAAAATGAATAATCTACTTTAAAAGCTATTAATGTGTGCCCCAAAGAAAACCAACCTAAGTTTTTCAAGGCATGAAACAAACTTCCTTCGCCCTCATGGCCAATTAGATGGCCAAGGTACTGACTTGGTGCTTCTTCATAATGATGAATGCTAGGAGTTACAGGCCATGCAACACCCAGCTTGTGTCCTTGCTTTATAGGGACGGCCTTCACGAGAATCTAAAACCAAAATAATACAACAAAAATACCACCTCAGAAACATTCTAGCATGATATTTCTTCATGTAAAATTAAATTTTAAATTTTCGGAAGGAACAAAAACCTGCAAATGGTCCGGAGTACATGGCTGGCCAGGAAATCTAGGGACAGCTTTGTTGGTGTTTTGTATTTCCTGGAACATCCCTTCCACGAGATCTTGAATTTTATCAAGGCTTTCTGAAAACATGGAGAGCAAATAAATTAGCACATATGTTACCTATTTAAACATTTGTATTTCCTTGAATAAGGAATTTTGAGTTTTGTATTAGCAACAAAACATACCCTTCCCATATACAACCAGATGCATGATGTTGGCAGAATAGTGTTCCTCGTAGAATTTAATGAGCTCATTCCTTGTATCTACTCCTTTAGCTTGGGGTCGTACATGAAGTGTATCCATGTTGCCTAAGCACAAACCTCACATATTTAGCATAAGGAAACAATTGGAACCACAACTGACTATTCATATGAATAAGAATAAATCTCTTTCCACGAATGGCAGTCAACAGCAATATCAGTATAAACAAAAATTAGAACAAAGACCTGTGCTAAATTTGTGATACGGATGGTCTTCTCTGCTTAGATGCTTCTGCAACTGTTATCCAAGAAAATGATTCAAAAGAAAAACTAGATGTCAGAGGTTTTTGAGATGCTAGATATATCATATATATCCAGGCATTGGAAAGATTCAAATGAAAAATAGTTTCAAAGAAAATATTTTCTTTTCATGATGAATAGCTGAAACACATTCTTTATCAGCTACAATAATAACTTAATGATCCATAAAATAAAATTATCTCTGATAATCCTCCTTTAGACCAAAGCTATACCTGTCGCATTCGCCAACCATCAGAGAGTAAGTTCTTCTGATTCTCTGAATAAAGAAAACTCGTTATAATCCGTTTAGTTCATGAACTGCAGCAAGAAAAACATAAAGGAAATAATAACGAACCTGAGTCAACAGCCTTAATCTCTCTCATGGTTGCATCAGCTGACATTAGTGGCTTGATAAAGAACTGAGCAAATCTGATATAAGCAGCCAAATAAGAAATCTTACACAGGCAACAAAATGGTAGTTGGCAAGAGTGGGGGAAAAAAAAAACAACTTTACCTGTCCAAAGCCTCATCGAAAGAGTCAGCATTAACATCAAAATGGTAGTTTGTCTCTTCAGAGGATGTGTACGCATTAGTACTGCCTCCATGCTACACCAACCAAAATTTCATATTTCTCTAAATTTTATATCAGAATGAAATTAAGAACAACTTCCAAGGATATATATGAATATTACCTCTGTGATGTACTTGGAGTAACTATCTTCCACTGGGTACTTTGCACTTGCATAAAATAGCATATGCTCTAACCACCAATAATAACAGTGATTAAAACACGAAACCAGATTTAATCAATGAAATAGCACAGTGATTGAATTATTACATGGCAAAGAACTATTGGGCACACGAATAAAGATGACACACATTTCAAAATCCTGAAAAATTCGAATTCTACTAGAGAAATTACACAAAAAACATGAAAAAATCAACGTACCTAGGAAATGAGCAAGGCCTTCTAATCCTTGAGGGTCAGAGAAGGATCCAACACTAACACTCATTGAAGCAGCACACTTTGTATTCAATGAGAATCAAAGTTTGTGAATCAGTAAACAAAATCCAAATCAAATAAAATAGATATCAGAAATCAAAACTAATCGATCTCACACCTTATCGGTATCGGGATCGCTGATCAACAGGACCTGGAGTAAGTTCTTGAGTACAATCCTCCGATATAATCTGGTATCCGTACGTGGCTTCAGTATCTCCGCCGTCATGTTGGATATTTCGACGGTCATCTTCGGGGGGTTAAGTTTCTTCGTCTTGGTCTTTCGCTCTTTGTATAATTTATCTTCTCCGGCGTCTTTTTTGGTTCTCTGCTCAGAGAGCAACAGAGGAGGGAATTATATACTGTGCTAAAGTCTACATCTGAATATTTTTAACGGCCTATATTTGGCCACGTCATCCGAATCCAACAGCGTAGCAGAAACAAACTTAAGTCATACCTATGATGAATATATTCCATAGAACAGAGCTATAGAAGAAGTCATACTAATATAAAAGTTGACCCTGTAAATGCCTAAAATGGTCTTTGATTTTAACATCTATGGTTTTTATATCAGATTTCACTTCGTATCTGTCATAAGTATATTTTAGCAATAAGGATAGGACAACATTGCATACGTTAAAAAAAAAAAAAATAACATTGCATCACAATGTCAATCTCCAATCCAATTTTTAGTTTTAACTTTTTATTATTTAATCCACCTTCTTGGTTAGCTAGATTTTTGTATTATGACAATGTAAAATCACATTTAAATTAATAGTTTCTTTAGTCGAGGAAAAAAATAATTAGGAAATATACAAACTTGATATTTAAAAGACAAACTAATATCGATCGGTGATGTCAATGAGTTAATAGAAAACAGTTGTGGTTACAGCTCGGTAGGAATAGTACATTTGTATGATATCTACTAAATTTAAATATCTTTCATAATTTCTATATCATTTCCACGGAATATACGAACATATTCAACTTACATATTATTATATATATGGTTAGTATTTTGTCCAACACAGTGCTTACGAATAAAAATATCGTATTTCTTATTGTAAATCTCAGTGTGATAAGGAATTAAGAACCACAAATTGTTAATGGGCCATACGAACAACAACGCTATCAAGAACAGGCCCACAAAGATGGCCGAAATCATGGAGCTTGGTATGATAAAACGAACTGTAAAATGTTATCCTGGTACGATTCGAATCGGCAACAAATCTGAAACGCCCCGTTTTAAATGCTCCTTTACCTTCTGAGACAATTTGAAGCTTAAACGCCTCTCTTCCCGCGAACGCTTCCACCATCATCGAACCATGGCAGCCGTTTTGCGCGTCGCCCACACTGAACGAGAGGCTGTAAGTCTTTCCGGCGACGGTACGAATGATCTGAGCGATTGCGCTTTCTCTTCCGGCAACGAGCTCGACGGCACCTTGTCCAAAAGGAACTTTGAAATGACGCCTATCGATGTACTTCACCGGTTTGAGGGATTCGACGATCCATCCGGGGAGCGGAGAGATAACGTCTTGGATCCTTGCCGGAATAAAGATTCCGGTTGAGAAATTAGCGAAAACGTGTGGACCGATCTCGAATCCTCCGTTTTTCACCAAGTTTCCTAAGAAAAAAAAAAAAAAAAATTACTGACAGAACATAAACACAGACCTAAAATATAAGGACCACACTGTTAAAAAAAAATAAAAAAGAAACCCAAAATCTATTGTGTAAACTAAACCGGATATGTACCGGTTAATTTACCTCTGGTATAACGGAGAGGAAGAATCTCCTTGATAGCGACAACATCTAAGAGGGGTCCACACGTGCGGTCCTCTTGGACCCCAGGGTTATGGAAAGTGACCTTAACCACATCGGACATTGCCTTGAAAGCCCAAGCGTAAGTGTCACCACCATCAGAGCTAAACACGGTCTGAAGTGGAAGCTCATTGGTCTGACCGGGTACAGAGACTCTGATATTCTCGTCCTGAGCGCAACTCCTGGTGGCTCCGAACGTTAGAGAGTAGACCAAGCCACGTTTCACCCTCACATCCTGAGAGATGGATCCCAAGTTTCCTAGTCTAACCGCGTGGACCCCACGTGGGACCGGAAAATAGAATCCTCCAGGCTGAGGCCCACCGAAGACTAGCTCCACGTGGCCGGAGATTTGCCAGTCAGGGAGAGAGTTAGTGCCAATTATTTGTCGACCCTTCATGTTTGATTTGAGAGGGATATGCTCAAAGTTTCCATTTGGAAGAAACCCTATAGATAGGAACCATAAACATAATTACAACTTCATGTTCATGATTTATTAGATTAATTAATTGATATAAGCTAGAAATAAATATTGTAACTTCATGTTGATTGTCTTACCGTCAAGATGAGGAGTTCGACGTGGTAGGAGGCTGTAAGAGCCATGGCAGAGAGAGAGAAGGAGGAGAAAGCAAAGAGAGTGATAGAGTGACATTTCAAAGTCTTGTTAATTAGTTCACCTATATCAATGAGGGCCATGTGGGCTATATATAGGGGTTAACACTTTTAGACACATGAGATATTATAAGTTATAAAAGACGAGGAAGCAGCAGCGTTTACATTTAAAAAAAAAAAAAACTAAAACTAAAAATGTTTATTTAAAGGGTAATTAAATAAATATGTTTTTGTAGACGTATACGAAGGGAAACTCGAACCACGTTCAAGACCGCACCTTACGAGCCGCAATGTGTGACTCACTGTCTGTCATGTTATTTCTTTTTTGTTAATTGGAGAATCTGTCATGTTATTCAGTTATGAAAGATCGAAAATACTAATTAACTAATACTTAAATAAATGAATTATATTGTCCCTGTATTTTGTGTGCAGTAAGATATAACATGATGTGGTTACATACAAGAAAAGAGGTTATCAAAGCTATGTATCAGACGTGACGCTGAATAATAATATCTGACGAACCTTCCAAGCACGATTTATCAAACACGCTATACATATGTGGTATGTGATTGGTTGTGCCCTTTCTTTTGTTTTCTCTTATCATCGGAGAATTCGAACTCACAAAAGTGAAAAATAAACAAACACAACTAATAAGTGGAGCATCATATTATCAAATGGTGCTAGATTCAATTTAGGAGATCTGTAGATCATCATGATCTATGATAACAAATTGAAATCTTTGAGACCTAGTTAATCGATCGTGTGTGTTCAACTTATTGTATACATGATACAACTATACACATTGAAATGTATGTAAGCAAAACATAGTCAACTTTTTGGTTTTTTTTTTTTTCTCCGCAATCGGCGTAATATATTCCTTTTGTTTAATAAAGAAAGCTTTATGGTTGGTTAACTTGTACTAAAAAAAAAACTTAAAACGTTTGAACAAAGAAAATATTCAATGAGATTTACAATTAAATGCGCATGTGTGTACATAAACAAGAGATAAGAGAAGTCCACATATGGTCTGCTGATTAATCATCGCCATGATTTGCTCTTTAAGTCAAATTTACGTCCAAAGAAAATAAGTTTTGGTTTAATCTAAAGATCCATAAATTTCAACTCTTCTTCTGACCGTTCAGTGAAAATATGCAATAGATTTTTGCTATTCAATATCAAAACATTAGAAGATTATTGTAAAAAATATGCAATAGATTTTTTGCTATTACAAATGTAATAGGTACTGGGTCAAGAAACATAAAATATTTATATTTAAAATATGTTTACAGAGAAGTATAGAAAATTTCACTGAAAATCAAACCACCGACTTTATAAATTATAAATGTCTTAATAATTTCGCATACGAATAGAGAATATTGTATATATATTTTTTGACGTCAGAGAATATTGTATTTATTATAGTAATAATATATCCAAACTAATTTCAATGGGCCAGGACAACCCTAACATTGTCAAGTACAGGGCCACAAAGGTGTCCAAAATCATGAAGCTTGGTATGATAAAACCCACTATAGAAAGTTATCCTCGTGCGGTTCGAATCAGCGCGAAATCTAAAACGCCCCACATTGAACGCTCCTTTTCCATTTGATTCCAACTTAAGTTTAAACGCCGCTCTTCCCGCGAACGCCTCCACCATCATCGATCCATGGCATCCATTGTGTGCGTCTCCCACTGCGAACGAAAGGATGTAGTTTCTACCGGCGACTGTACGGATGATCTGAGCGATGGCGCTTTCTCTTCCGGCGACAAGCTCTATTGCGGCGAGACCTGAGGGGACCTTGAAGTGGCGGTTATCGATGTACTTGGCCGGCTTTAAAGATTCTACGATCCATCCCGGAACCGGTGAGATTAGGTCTTGTAGCTTCGCTGGAATTAATATTCCGGTAGAGAAGTTGCTGAATACGTGAGGACCGATCTCGAACCCGCCATTTTTCACAAGGTTTCCTGATTTTTTTTAATTATTTTTTTTTACGTAAAAAGTATTAAAAATTAAAGGACGAAAGAGAAAACAATATGAAAGATAAGGAACAAAGTGCAAAACATAGTGAAATTGGGAATGAGAACAAAGTTACAAAACCGAACCGGAATTGAAAGATACCTTTGGTATACAGGAGGGGAAGAATCTCCTTGATGGCAACAGCGTCAACGAGGGGCCCACAAGAAGGGTCCTCTTGGACACCAGGGTTATGGAAAGTGATCTTAACCAGATCAGACATTGCCTTAAAAGCCCAAGCGTACGTATCGCCACCATTGCTACTGAACAGCGTCAGGATCGGCAGCTCATTGGTCTGACCGGGCACAGAGATCCTGATGTTCTCGTCCTGAGCGCAACTCCTCGTGACCCCAAACGTTAGAGAATAGACAAAGCCACGCTTCACTTTTACATATTGAGATATCGAGGCTAAGTTTCCTAGCCTGGCCGCATGGACCCCCCGTGGAACCGCGAAATATAAACCGCCGGGCTGTGGACCGCCGGAGACTAACTCGACGTGGCCGGAGATTTCCCAATGAGGAAGAGAGTATTTGCCAATTATTTGCCTTTTTCTCATGTTTGATTTGTTAGGAACTTGCTCAAAGTTACCATTTGGGAGAAGCCCTGCATAAACATGGAAACCCAAAATTCACATTTTGCTTTATGTAAAAATCAATATTCAAATCCATATAGTATTGGTGGAGCGGCTTATGGAAACCCAAAATTCACATTTTACTTAATGTAAAAATTAATATACAAATCCATATAGTATTGGTGGAGCGGCTTATAGCACTGTTTTAATGATGCGTTTAATTCAAACGATCGGAGTGTTGTAGTTTAATGGTTTGTATGACTCTCTAATAATTCGACTTCAAACGCCAAATAATTTTCTATAGTAGAAAAAAAAAAAAAAAAAAAAAAAAAACTCCATTTATCGTTTTCCATTTTAGCTTAAAAACCTCTAAAAGACCTATTAACTTGATAACACGTCAATTCCAAATATGGCAAACCTGATATCATTTACTACCTTAAGTATAAATTCTTAACATATCTTACAAAACATCGAGCGATACATGATAAGCACAAACTAAAGTTTACCGTCAAGATGAGGAGTCCGTGGTGCAGGTAAGCTTTGAGAACCATGGCAAAGAGAACAAAAGACGACAAAGCAAAGAGATAACACGAGAGACATTGTGAGCTTTTTACTCCAAGCTAAGTGACACTCAGCAAAACGAATCTAGCAATTTTATTTTAAAACTATAGTTAAGGGGGTTAGTTATAAAATGGGTGGTGATATATGCACAAGTTCCTACGAGCTATATATATAGCCGACCTACGTATTAATAATTTCACGTTGTTATTATAGAATTATTCAAAAGATCGATAAATATGATTAATGGAGTAAATTATCAGTAAAATGATTAATGATGGATAATCTATATCAAAGTGAATACGGCGACGTACCGTACGTATAAATCAATACGAAGGTGGATGGCAAAGATAAGTAGGAGGAGCACGTTGAATACCCCACAAAATGAGCCGCAATGTTTGTGCATGTGGCCGTACTGTCCGTTCATGTTATTCATGAATAAACGACTTGCAATTTGTTTTACTTAAAATTTACCATTATAATAATAATAATAATAATAATAATAATACTAATAATAATAAATAACAATAACAATAACAATAACAATAATAATAATAATAATAATACAATGTTATGTTAAATCATTCATTTTTGTAAGTTTACTGATCATGTTTACGACGTTAATAATGATTTCATATAATATTTTGTTTAGCGCGCGGAAACAAATATTATAGATTTAAGTCTGTATATAAAACTCGTCTAAGAGATTGTTGAATCGTACATTACAGTTCACAAAGAAATATAGAGCTAAGCTTCTATATCAACATGTATAAATGAAGTCCCAAATATCAAATGTTGGCTATATTTTCTCATGAACATACAAGAAACTAAATCTGATAACTGAACGAGTTTCTGCATTCAGTTCTCAAGCAAAATATAGACCACTTTTCAGTTCTTTTGGGATAGTTAAATTTTACACATTACCCAACTAGTGTTTGGAATATGCTCCGTGACGGTTCATCGGCGTGGTTTGCTCTTCAAGTCAAAATATGGAAACCCACATATGTTTTCAAAGTAACTAGATTCTTTTTCTTAATTTAATATTAAATAATCTGACAAAATATACATACACATTTGCATGTGCTCCTTTGTCCTTTTGGGTACAATATATGTATTTCATAAAAGTAATATAAAAGAAAAAACTTTTCACCAGCAAAGGTTGTTTGGAAATAACGAAGCTGATAAGGAAACCGCAACGGGACGAAAATTTTGTCCATCTCTTGATAAGCTATTTTATTTTATTTTTATTTTTTTTAATGAAAAAAGCTCGTTGACTTTTTCAATTTCACATGATGGGATCCACATACAGTACTTACATTTGACTTCCATATCCATAAATGTTATAAGATGGAATCGTTGAAGACATGAACATGGGAAGATTAGCGGAAAGTTGACACAATTAAAAAAAAAAAAAAATTTAATGAGATTGAGAAAAGGGCTCCTACTTCTTTTGGTGACACACTGTAAAATTCATAGATCGACCTCTATAAAATTTATTTGAATTTGATCCCAAATCAATCCACAAAACTATATAATTTGAATTTTATTTATTTGTAGAACTAAACAGAACCACTCAGCTCATATTCAGGAAAAAAAAAAAAAAAAAAGACGATAGCAAAGTTGGTTCGAGCTAGAGGCTATAAACGCATGCCACTAGGCTCAAATGCGCCGTATACTCGTCAAGTAATGAGGGATCCATGTGAAAGGCGAATTATTAGGAGAAAGATAAAGTAAATCCCAACTCAAATGACATGTACATGTACACTTTCACCCACATGTAATTGTATATGTACATGTACACACTTTCACCCACAATTTGGTATTTGGGATAGGGTTTTTGGCTTATTAAGTTACAAAAATTCAAACTGAAACCGAACAAAAATCAAAATTAAACACCTAATGATCATCAGCATATGTTGTTTAGCTGTAAGCAAGTGGTGTCAAAGACATGAAACCAAAAGTGCAACCACTAATTGGTAAAAGAATAAGCTTATCAACCCAAAAATTAAGTACTAATAAGAGAAGGAAAAAAGAAAGTGATGACCTTATAGTAGACCCATGAGATTAATAGCCCAGACCATTTGGGCCCAAACTACGAGCTCCGTCCCGTTTCGGTTTTAAGTTTTTTGAACGTTTATTCAAACGGAAAATTGTAATTTCCAGGAGCCTTGAATCTAGCTTGAAAATAGAATTTGTTGTTTTTCATTATTATGAAATTAATGTTGAAAAGTGATAGAAAAACATAAGAAATGTCGATGAATGCTTAAAAGAAGAGGGGACAGACCATGATCCAAAGGTCATGATATGTGTCCGATAAAGGGAGAGCTAAGTCTCAATCAATATTACTGCCAAAAACATATTTATATGATCACTTTCTTTTGAAAAAGCAATAGAAAATAGATGGAAAAAAATGATGAAAATAATGAACAAAAAGTGGGGATAGCTTTCCTTCAACCTTCCACATGCCCCATTTGGTACACTACAAGATGGACAGCCGAGTCATGTCCTTTGACATTTCCTTTTAGTTTTTAGTATTTGTTATATTTTTTATACATAATCTTAATTATATTTTGAATACATAATCTTAATTATATAAATAACACATTTTTATCAACAATATAGAAATGGCTTAACTACTACAAAAATCAACTTACTCGGTACGACTTGAGTAATACTGCGGAGAGCTAAATCATATTGCAGTATCAATAAATTCAGTGTGTATGTTTTATAAGTATCCACCGAAAGCTCTTAGTGGTTCAAATAGAAGACACTAATGAATTTTGATAAGGAAAAATGGAAGATTTGTACATTTTTCCCAAAGACACTAATCAGTAGATCGTACGGTTTGGTAAGCCTAAAAAATTAATACTGGTAATTAATAAATGAGAATAATAGTTTTTGGTACGACATTCCACAAATCCGTAATGATGGGAGCATAAATCTCGGCATAATCTTCGTTTTAAGAGTTCGAAAGCAAAGTCATGAATATTCAGAAATGATCACGCAGAAAGTGAGGTTGATATGTAAAGCATTCATATGCTAATGACTTATAGTTTTCATTGTAATCATTGGTTAATGTTTCTTTAACTACCATATACTATTAATTATTGAAATTTTGAAACATTTAATCAGACTTCTAGAATATTTTATTTTCCCTTCTTCACGAGTTTAAAGCGACGAGGTGCTTCCATCATTATGTTTTCTCTTTTTCTTACTGCCCCGTCTTATGATTTGTCCTTTTTAACTGGTTAGTCAAATGTTAATTACTTTACGAAAAACATTGTTTGAAAAACTTAAAATTAATCACCTAATATATGCATGTAAACTCTCAAATTCCAGATTGGTTTTACCTTAATAGATTGGTTTTCTGCATCCTGAAAACTTAATAGATTCATGTTTTTACTTTGAAAAAAAAATAGAACTCATCTAGTGGAAGCATGAATATTTTATCTAGACAAATCAAATCAATTTGATTCGTACCGAACAAAATTGATAAAAAAAGCCAAACCGAATCGTAAATCAATAGTAAAATATTTTGCTCCATAAGACTAAAACGTTAAATACCTCTTTAGAGCCAAAAAAAAACTAAAACCCAATAATGCATATAACCATTTACTCATTTCTTCTGTAAGAGTAAGGTCTCATAAGATTTTCTATAAAGGTTGTCTACCAAAACCAGAAAATGATCAACGTCTTATTGGTACTTCACTGAAATCTGACATGAAACAACAAACCTAAGAAAGTTTTTGGTTGAAAACTGAATAATGTTTGGAATTAGTTTTAGGAATTGAGAAGAAGAAGAAGATAGGTGTTTGGTAGTGTTATATAAATAAATAATTAATTAGGAATTAGGAAGAAAAAACGATGGGACGTGGGGGGGGGGGGGATGAGTGAGTGGGTAGACAAAGGATGGGTCCTACGTTTCGCCTAACCTTACGAGCCACATTCCTTTTTCACCCATCCCGTGATTCAACCCCACTCTTTCTCCATTCTATTATTCTCCTATCCATTTAATTTCCTCTTTATTTATTACAATTTCAAATTATTTTTATTCCTTCCAAATTTTGTAAACAAATAGGATAATTCTTTGCAGCATATATGAATATTTTTTTATAACAAAAATGAAACTTTAGCCACTAGATATTATATTATTGTTTATATTTTCATTATTGAGATTATAATGTGTTCTGTTCTAAAACACCCACACAAATTAATTGAATATAAATTTGCTCACATATTGAAATATTAAAATTATTTGAATTTTCTTTGGCTAGTTTTTTTTTGTTTTTTTGTCTTTAAAAGAAAATTTTCTGAATCCAAGTTGAGTATGGTGACCATCCATCAATTTAAAACCAAACTTCAACATTTTACGGTGCCGATTTTTGAATTAAAACATTAATTTTACAAAATAAATTTACGCGAGTCGAAAAAAATGCCTAGAGTGCCGGTTGAAGAAAAAAAGAACAACACAACAATAAAACATTTTAGAAAAAGAAGAAACATTAAAAAAAAAAATCGATGTTTTGGGTCGTGTATTGAGGAACATCGATAACTCATAACTTAAGACACAGCTCCACAGGAAAAAACTTAATAACTGTTTTATTTTTATGCAGGACGACATTAATTTTATACTTAGACAGAAACCGCATAAATAATCATCAAAATTCAAACAAGACGAATCTCGATTTTGTTTCTTTTGATAATGGGTTTACTAATCTCGATGTTCGGGGCGGACATATGAGAAAACATGTCTTCTTCCAACATTCAAGGTTTTACAAATCGTTTATTACACAAAAAATACGTGTAATCATTTTATAGAATATTTAAAACTTGGAAATTAATCATATCTATTAATATAAACACAAAATAGTAGTGTCTCCACGCAGGCAAATTCTACAAATCTTCCGCCTCGTCTGATTCTTTGATCTTATCTTATTGTATTCATGAATGTCATCAAAATTAGTAACTTCAAACACCGGTCGTGATTAAAGTAATCAACAAAATAAACATCCCACGAAAGTAGATTCCCTATGGAAAAAGTGTTACTTGCATGTCAAACGTAGATGTAAAAGAACATAGAGATTACAAAACATGTAGGCTACTAATACTCTCTACTCCCTACAAATACATGGAGTAAATATTTCATACATTGAAAAATATCATTAGTTAAAAAGTTTTACAATTCTTTATGGTTGAGTGAAAGTTATAGAATATAATTTTTTTTTGGGGGCATAGTTAGAATATAAATTGTCATCCTTGAGCCTTTATTTGATTCAAATTGTTCACAAAAAAAAACTGAAATTCTGACGAGTTTTGCAGAATTTGTTCTTTTAACCATCAGTCAACCATGAGTTGGTAATAGACTTACAGACTCATTGTTTTCTATAAATTTACACATTGTTTAGCCAATTACACACTTGAAAAGTAGAAACTGTGATATAATAATTGCAAAGTGTGTGTAAACTTGGGAAAATGATTTAATCTACATTGGGATAATAATAAAATCTATACTATGAAAGAAGGTAACAAAGAAAGAGTAAAGATTTGAAAAATAGCTTTTTACCTCTTTGGTTTTGAACATTATGACAGTATGGTACAGAAACACGTCAGAAGAAAAGAATTATCAAAAAAACGTACACTGTACATTTTTCTTTAATCTTTTTTTTTTAATATATAAATTAGTTTTTTTTTTTCAAAAAGCAGAAAATGTGTCAGATTGATTTATGCAGCTTTCATTCATCACTTGCACTGTCTCGTGAAGAAAATAAAACTTTGTATCAGAAATTAATAGTAAACTTTTTAAATATCTAAAAAAGCAAAGAAATAAAAAATAAAAAAGGAAGAAGAAAAAAAATTCCCTCCTTTCCAAGTGCGTTTGCTTTGTGGAGTCTCTCTCTCTCTCTCCTCTGTGAAAGTGAGGATCTTTGTTTGGTTCTGCAATCATAATTTCGTGATATACAATTTTTTTTTAAAAACATGAAATGCATTTCTCTTCTTCTACGCATAGACCCTACTCTCTGATCAGATTTTCCTTGCTCTCTTCTCTTTGTTCTCTCATGGATTTTTCCTTTTGCTCTCCCTGAAATTTAGGGGCTTTTGCTCTCTCTCTCTCTCTCTGACTCTAAGGCACACTCACACTCAAAAGCACTTCTCTTTCTTCCTTTCTCCTTGAGAAATCTGAGATTTTAACTCCAAAACCAGAGCTTTAATCCGAGATTCATGGCGAAAAGAGCAAGACTTTCCCTTTACTCTCTCACTTTCTTCATGCTACTACTTTCAGTGGCTTAAAATATTTACAAAAATCAATGGTATTTTTGTCTTTGATTCAGTCTCGTTTGTGTGATTGTGGGAAGACGAAGAAGAAGAACAAGGGTGTGTGATTGATTTGATTTATTCTACTCTTATTTCTGAAGGAAAAAAATGGCATTCTGGTGTTTGTCAATTCTTCTGATTGTTGGGTTTTTATCAAAATCTGAGTTTTGTGAAGCTCAGCTAAGCGATGAAGCCACATTGGTAGCTATTAATAAAGAGCTTGGAGTTCCAGGATGGAGTAGCAATGCCACTGACTATTGTACTTGGGTTAGGCTCAAGTGTGGTGCCAACAACTCCTTTGTTGAGATGCTTAATCTCTCAGGGCTTCAGCTTAGAGGTAATGTCACTCTAATCTCTGACCTCAGAAGCTTAAAGCATCTAGATCTTTCTGGTAACAACTTCAATGGACCCATTCCTACTTCTTTTGGCAACTTGTCTGAGCTTGAGTTTCTAGATTTGTCTCTGAATCGTTTCGTTGGAGAAATTCCAGTTGAGTTTGGTAAGCTTAGAGGTCTTAGAGCATTCAACATTTCCAATAACTTGCTTGTGGGGGAGATACCTGATGAGCTTAAAGTGCTTGAGAGGTTAGAGGAGTTTCAGGTCTCTGGAAATGGCTTGAATGGTTCTATACCTCACTGGGTAGGGAATCTGAGCAATCTCAGGGTGTTTACAGCTTATGAGAATGATTTAGGAGGTGAGATACCAAATGGGTTAGGTTTGGTTTCTGAACTGGAATTGTTGAATCTTCACTCAAACCAGCTTGAGGGGAAGATTCCAAAGGGGATTTTTGAGAAAGGGAAGCTTAAAGTTTTGGTCTTGACACAGAATAGATTGACTGGTGAACTCCCTGAAGTAGTAGGAACCTGCAGCGGCCTCTCCAGCATTAGAATTGGGAATAACGAGCTTGTGGGAGTCATTCCGAAGACAATCGGAAACATTAGTGGACTTACCTACTTTGAAGCAGACAATAATAATCTCTCAGGTGAGATTGTTGCAGAGTTCTCAAAGTGTTCTAATCTCACTCTACTGAATTTGGCAGCAAATGGGTTTGCTGGAACCATTCCAACAGAGCTTGGTCAGCTCATGAATCTTCAAGAACTGATTCTCTCAGGGAATAGTCTCTTTGGGGAAATCCCTAAATCGTTCATTGGATGTGGAAACCTTAACAAGCTTGATTTGAGTAACAACAGACTCAACGGAACTATCCCAAAGGAACTCTGCAGCATGCCAAGGCTTCAGTATTTGCTTCTTGATCAAAATTCCATAAGAGGAGACATACCTCATGAGATTGGAAACTGTGTGAAGCTGCTTCAGCTACAATTGGGTCGAAATTACTTGACGGGAACCATTCCTCCTGAGATTGGTCGCATGAGGAATTTGCAGATAGCACTAAACTTAAGTTTCAACCATCTTCATGGATCATTGCCTCCCGAGTTAGGAAGGCTCGACAAGCTTGTGTCATTGGATGTCTCTAACAATTTGCTCACAGGATCCATACCACAACTACTAAAAGGTTTGATGAGTTTGATCGAGGTTAATTTCTCAAACAACCTCTTGAGTGGTCCAGTGCCAGTCTTTGTTCCCTTTCAAAAGTCTCCAAATTCGAGCTTTTCGGGAAACAGAGAGCTTTGTGGAGCGCCACTGAGCTCTTCTTGTGGGTATTCTGGAGATCTTGAACATTTGAGATACAATCACAGAGTCTCCTACAGGGTTGTGCTTGCAGTGATTGGCTCTGGTGTTGCTGTCTTTGTTTCAGTCACTGTGGTTGTTCTTCTCTTCATGATGAGGGAGAAACAAGAGAAAGCGGCAGCTAAAAACATCGATGTTGAAGAAAACGTTGAGGATGAGCAACCAGCGATTATAGCGGGAAATGTCTTCCTTGAGAATCTTAAACAAGGAATTGATCTTGATGCAGTTGTGAAAGCAACTATGAAGGAGTCAAATAAACTCAGCACGGGAACTTTCAGTTCGGTTTATAAAGCCGTAATGCCTTCGGGGATGATTGTTTCTGTGAAGAAACTCAAGTCTATGGATAGAGCCATAACTCATCATCAGAACAAGATGATCAGAGAACTCGAAAGACTCAGCAAACTTTGTCATGACCATTTGGTTAGACCAATCGGGTTTGTTATATACGACGATGTTGCTCTCTTGTTGCATCAGCATTTACCTAATGGTAATTTAACTCAGCTGATTCATGAATCCACCAAGAAACCAGATTACAAACCCGACTGGCCAATGAGACTGTCCATAGCCGTTGGAGTAGCAGAAGGTTTAGCATTTCTCCACCATGTCGCTATTATTCACCTTGACGTTTCCTCTAGCAATGTCTTGCTAGACTCTGGTTACAAAGCCGTGCTCGGGGAAATCGAAATATCGAAACTTTTAGATCCCTCCCGAGGTACCGCAAGTATTAGCTCAGTTGCAGGCTCCTTTGGCTACATTCCACCAGGTATAAAGTCTTAATTTTGTTACCAATAACTTCATAACATTCAACATAGATTTTTCTTTTTCCTCAGAGTATGCGTATACAATGCAAGTTACTGCACCGGGGAATGTTTACAGCTACGGAGTCGTGTTGCTTGAGATTCTAACCTCAAGAGCGCCAGTCGAGGAAGAGTTTGGTGAAGGAGTAGATTTGGTGAAATGGGTCCATGGAGCTTCAGCGAGAGGAGAAACACCGGAGCAGATACTTGATGCCAAGCTTAGCACCGTGTCCTTTGCTTGGAGGAGAGAGATGCTTGCAGCTCTTAAAGTTGCATTGCTTTGCACAGACATCACACCTGCAAAAAGGCCAAAGATGAAGAAAGTAGTTGAAATGCTTCAAGAGGTTAAGCAAATCAAATGATGATATATAGTTTCCTTTTGTTGCATTCATATACAAAATACGCATGACTATATATGCGAGCTTCTCCTCTGTGTATTATATAGAGTTTTATGGTGAATTAAGATCTTGGATCGCTTATTGTTAATTTTGCACAAAATAATGAATTAAACCGTAGAAGAATCAATGAACATCTTGGTGAAACAGTTCAACAAAGCCTTTGGTTGCAGAATGAAAGAATCTTAGATTAGAAGACCACGTGAAAACCAGATGGTTTCTTTCAATCTTTACACTTCACACCAAAAAGAAACAAATAAATTGGGTAAAAGAATAAGTGAAAAAGGAAAAGAGAAGAAAGGAATAAAAACCTACGAGGAATGATCTAAGTAGAGCACGGCGAAGATAACTCCGATTTTATGATGCTAAGGAAACTAAAAAACGTAACTCAAGACTTTGAAAACCAAGCAAACTTGTTGACAGCCAAATATGGTTTGGATCCAGATCAACAGCCAGCAGCTTTAAGGAAGTTGTCATAAGGGCTTGAGGCTGGTAGTCTGAATGCTTGAGGGTTGTTTTGTAGTTCTGAATAGCACTGTGTCTGAATAGTTCCCACCGGTGTTCTTGGTGATTTTATGTCATATTCTTTCGCCAGTAAAGGGACTTCAACCTAAGCAAATTTTATTAATCAATACAAAAACGATTATTAAAGAGGCTATGATTGGTTTTGTCATCAGATATCTTAATACAGACCACAATATAAAAGATAGTAATTTATTGCAAAGGCACACATACCTCAGTATGAAATGCTGAATTGATCATAGGATGGAAAGTCGCCATCTTAATCTCTTCATCATTTTGTCGTGGAGAGCAGTTAACGGAACTCTCATGTCGTACCTGAGAATTCAAAAGACTGGAGATCTTCTGCTGTTTTCCTACTAATAGATTCTCACAATGAAGCGTCATTTCTTTGTATGAAGCATCCGCTGCAGTATGGAAGGAAATTCTACCCACTTGACGTGTCGTCTCTAAGACCTTCGAACAAGACAAAAGAAGTATAGTTTGTTATATGTACCTTTCGGTGATAACTTTGTAATCTAATTTCTAGGAAGACGGAACATGCAACTTACAGATTCTAGAATTTGATTGACGGTTAGGAGTTCTGGGATTTCAGAAACTTTTACAGGAGTATTCTTTGCAACGGTTTCAGTGCCTTCTCCAAATTCTTGATCCTCGTGCGAGAAGAATGCCGCATCCTGTATACGTAAACATCAATTTTCAATACAATGTTCATCTAGGGGTTTTAAGAGGAAAACAATCGAAAGCATAAGAACTAGTTACCACCTTTTGAGGTTTAACATCACTGGAATCAACCTGATAGGATATTTGTGTGTCTTCTAGAAACCGGGTTCCAAGTGGGCATGCATCATCTGGCATGAATTCTGTGAGCAATTGCTCCCGCATTTTGTCCATTTCAGACTGGAAATAGTTTACTTTTTATTAGTTTACTGTGATCATCAAAGCTTTATCAAGAGTAATTTAGTTGGGAGTTTGTGACAGGAAATGCTTACATTGCACATATTTTCTAAGCTTTTGACGATTTCATAGACAAGGGTTCCTCTGCTATGCTCAGTGGATACTGCTATTTTTGAAAGAGTATCTAAAGCCGAAGCATCATCGTTTTCGCATCCATAAGCAATTTTTAGCTGCTGATCTGAATTTACAGCCTTCAACTTGTGATCGTCAACCAAGTGCAAGAATGGATCAAGCTGAATCAGGTAGAAGAGTAAGTTAAAGAAAAATGGGAAGTAATTGTTTTTTTATGTCACACCATTGATTTTATCATAATAATATAGAGCATAGCAGTCTGGTGCGACTTTAAAGAGCTCGATAATAGTGCGTAACAAATTGAGCTGCGTGCAATAATTCAAAGAGAAACGAAACCTCAAAAGTGGAAACATTTTCGCCAGAATGATAAACGTACCCTTGATCCCTGAAGTGCTACTTTTGTGAAATCCGCCAAAGAAAAAAGATTGAATGCTTTTGAGGAAAAATGAACCATTGATGCAGCCAGAGTAAAGAGTGACCTTCGTCGTGATGGAGGAAGTGGTCCTGAAATAGTAAGAATAAATGACTTACGTCCCAAAAGATATGAAGCAGAGTTTCAAAGTAACAAAATAGCTTCTTTAAGAAGATGCTCAAACTTAGTTCTCTATCGTTTTAGAGATAAGTTCTGCACAGATATCTACTTCAGTATGTATCAACGATATTCCAAGAAACCAAGAAATTGTTCTGTTTCTCTAATGTGACAAAAAGCACAGATTTTTTTTCTTCCAAATTGATGCCCAACGTTATATAAGATTCTACATCATAGTTTCCAAAAAAACCAAGGATATAAGCTCAACTCAGGGAGGAGTCAAAACATGTGGAAACTCACCTCCTTCCATTAAAGAAATATCTCGCAAAGAAAGTGCCATTTGGAAACTTCGAATCAAAGCATCGTGACTTGAATTCTGAAAGATAAGCATTTTGTGATATGTTTAATAAAAAGTTGTAAGCAAATAATTCATAAGAAGAGATCTAGTCAGACTTTTCTCATAGATCTTAAAAGCCATAAGAAACATTCAGATGCAGGGGTAGCACGTATTGAGATACATAACATATGTTACCTTAACACGAGAGAACAACAAGACAAGACTGTAGGTGTTAGCAATCGCCTCATAATTGTCTGGCGTATTTGCCGGAGATATGGACTGCGCCCAGATGGATGAAAGCAAAAGACCAATCTGGTGACTACTTAGCCTTATATAAACAGCATCCTGAGGAGCATATAAGAAATCAAATTAGAGAGTGGAGACTGATCCAAGGTGTACCGAAGAAATGTAAGCATAAATCAAGAGGTAACAGCTGCAACAGGTTTAACTGCGGCCTAAAGCAGATTGAATGAATCCTGAACACTAAAGCAACAACCCCATTGAAGTTATATTTGACTATTATAGAGTATTGTAAGAGATGTAGCCATCTCATGGCCACCTTATAAGAAGACTTAGAGTAGTGTACAAACCTTATTGTGGTTTCAAGAGACTACATTAAAATTCATTTATTAAATACACTCTTAATCTCATCCTGAAGCAAAATTGAGAGCCTTGGGAATATTTTTCTGACCTTATATATATATTGTAGGCCTCTAGGGTCAGATTTAAGGTTAATAAGAACTCTTCTAATAAGTTTTTTCACACAAAAAAGGTTGCAAGGATGTACCAGCTCAGAGTTTAAAAGTGCCACAGAGTTATCTGCTATCGAGGTCACTGGTTGATTCCAAGTGCTATATGCCTGACTGTATGAAGATTTCATTCTGCCAAGGATTTCCCCCCTATCGTTTCCATATTCTTCCCCAGGCATTTCGTTTTGGCTCTGATCAGAAGTTAGCATTGACGAAAATTTGTCCTTCTTCAGCTTCTCGAAAAGGGCTGCTGAGGAGGAAAAGACAGACGCGGTCCTTGAAAGTGAACGAGGAAGACCCATTCCTTTCTTAAGGTCAGTAGTGGTCGAGGAAGGACGGGGGCAGACTGAGGTTGGTACCAGCACAACAGAAAATATACGGTGGGCGCCAATACGTGTCATATGATCTGGATGGACCATAGCTTGAAGTAATTGATGGAATAAGGCCTCAGGAAAAGCCTGAAACGCAAAAACAAATAAAAGCTTAGCAATTTCATTAGAATTGGTTCAATCTCTCAACGACAAGAGAAAAAATAATCCTAGATATTACTGGGAGGCTACCTTGTTTTGATATGACAGATTTGGTATGGAGGCTATAATTTGAGCAGTGCGGAAAACGGCACCAATTGTGGTTCTTGCGACATCTGTGACGGCTGAGATATTCTCCAACATTATAGCCATAGCATCTAGAATTGGGCCAGCATCTCCAACCTTACAAAATTGACATATCAGCTTCACATCTCTTTAAATAAGAATATATTGACGAGGAAAAAAAAAAGATATAAAATTCGTTCTGAGAATGGTAGTAACATACCTTTTTCGTGAGTAGGACGAGGCATTTATCAACAGCTATACTGATCGTTCTGTTACAGTTGGCAGCTTCAGTTCCCAGATTTGCTTCATCAAGAGAAGAATGCATGCATTTTCTCAGGTGTCTCATGATATCACTTATTGCGCTGACAATTGCTGCTGAGTGTTCAACTTTTGCATTTTCAGCAAGGGAGGAAGTAACCTCTAAAATGTTGAGCTGGATGCTTGGCTGTTTAAGCACACTTTTATGATCAAGGTGTTTAACCAACATGGACAATAGAAAGTGTGTTCTTTGCCCTGCAAGATTACAAAACTATTCAGAGCACTGATCATGCGGGAAGGGCTGAATGAAAACTATTGAGACCGTAATACCAGATATTTCCATTAAAAATTGCAGATCCCTTAAAACTGGGAATGCAATCGAATTTTCTGTTGACCATAGATCTCCCTCATCAAAGTAACGGAACAAAGACTCGAGTATGCGTCTCATGGTTGTGGCCTCTTCACCTAGCTTGGCCATGTTGTGTAGGCAAACCTTGGACCAAAAACTAGGGTCCAAGGAATCTTCCCTGAAAAAGAAAAGGTATATTGAAGAGAGGAAAAGAACCGAAAAGGGCAATTGTAAACACAACCGAAGAGAGAAGAAACTACATTTTCACATTAAGTTCACCCTTGTCATTCACAACCGTTCTCCAAGAAGGAACATTTATGAGGGAATCTGCATAAGCTACATGACCTTCATTCTTCAAGACTTCATCCACCCATTTTCTGCCACTATCATTAACATTTGTTAATTTTTTGGGGTGACCATAATTTTCCAAGACTGCTGAGACAACCTGCCATGCAAGTATTGAATTTATCAGTTAAGAGATATCAACATGTCCTACCTAAAACTCTACTAAGATACAATTCTAGCAATATGATCCCAACTCCTAGTTCTACATAGAGTAACCACGACTGGTAGATTGTTATGGTATTTTAAACCTTTGGCCCATTTTGAAAAGGAAATCTAACAGTGTTTTCCCCACTTTGTCTATTGTTAGATGCCACAAATCAATTGTTTCAATTCAAGAAAGCAGATCAGAATGTATATAGGTTACCTGGAAACCCAAGAATAACTGCAAAGAAAACAAAAGAAACTAATGCATGAACCTGAGAGTTACTTACATTGTCAAAGTCGCTGGGAATATGAGAGTATTCACCCATCAGCCAGATCTGGAAATAGATCAACGGACAAGAATGCATAAGAGGATACTTGTAGATTTACAATAATGAGGAATTGTATCTCGAGAAAAATAGCAGCGTAACAAAATTACCATTGCTGAAAGGGCTTGAAGTCCTGCTGCACGCAGGCTCCGCGACCTGTCATCATCCCCACCTTCCAGTCCTAATTGGCACAGCTTTGGGAGAAAGCCTTCTAAGTTAAACAGGGAACTGCCATCCTTCTGAAAAATTTGATAGCTTGAATCAGTCATGCTATTTTATTATTTCATATGTCTTTAACATTTCTATCTGAAAGCACCCTGACATGTGGCTACAAGAGAATTCTATTAAAGATGTGAAAAGCTGACCTGATTATTTACAAATTCAAAAAGAGACTGACATCCCACTATTTGCATTTCATCTTGTCGATTTTGATCCAAAAGAGCTTGCACAGTCCTTAGAAAACCACTAGAAAAAAGAGGACTGAAAAAGAAAAAGGAAAATAATTAAGTTACCTATACATGCCGAAATAGTCCTGCTCTCATGATCGGTAATAAATTTCGGGTAAATCTCTTGGGTTCTTATGTTAAGCCATAGCATATCTTGGACATAAGAGAACATATGAGGTGTTTGAAAAGAAAACAAAAGAAGGATGACCTCACATTTGCTCCTTACAAGTGACCAGAAGCCTTCTGTAAATGCACATGGCTATCTTTGCTGACTGGAAATTCTCATTCCTCAGTTCCTTGTAACATCTTTGTTCGAGAGAATCTGATATCTGGAAAATCATAAATTTCAACAACAGAAACTAAATTTGGGAGAGAAGCAATCTGTAAACATGGCTATAACGACTAATCTGACTCAACTATCTGAAATAACTAAAACCAAATGTCAAGGAATTACTAACATTCCAGTCCAACATATTTTAGAAATTAATGTGCCTAGACTTGGCATTGAGTTATACCTTTGGCATACGCACAGCATTCTTTGCAGCATATTCACATAGTTTTCCAATCTTCCGGTCATTTGGGCCTTCCTCCTGTCAGAAATAGTAAGCAGTGATAAGTCAAACCAACCCAACAAAAGGGAAGCTCCTGTTTTCTATTATAATACCAAAGAACATAGTGTCTGGTTCACTAGAAAATGACTAAAAGCGAAATGAAATGCAAATCAACAAACTTTAACATAGAAAAGAGAAAGCACGCAAGATTAAAAACCAAAATTGATGCCACACTGGAAAAATTAGAAACACAGATAGCAGAACTAGCCATGATCGAAATGTCACTGCAGACAAAGAGTGGCTAAACAGTTTTGTGCTTAGAATAGCATGGCAATGTAAGTCAAAGTAAGCAATCGTCAGGCATACCCGTCAGTAACTAAAGAAAGGTAAATATGAACTTGTCTATAGAGACTAAAGAAGTTAACTTAGAAACAAAAGAAGGAAATCAAAATGAAACTTCTTTAGACAACAAGAAGCAACAAGTCAACATAAGTCTACTATAGAAGGTGAGGGAAAAAAAATGGAAAAAAAGACGAACCTGATTACGAGGGAAAATATCAGCAATGAGCTTCTTGTACCTCTTGACAGGCTGTCTAGACCTTGCACGTAGCGCAGGGCAAAGAATACAAAGGCTACCACAAACAGGCAAAACTTGCCTCGAGATTACACCCGAGACTGCGCTCATTTCTTCTGCTCAGAATATTCTAGCCAACAAAACTCACTGATCAAGAAAACTGCTGAATCTAATAACGTGTATCCTCCCTCTTGATCAACCGAAAAAGCCCTAGAGCTTCCTCGGGCAAGAAGGAAAACAGAGCTCAATGATTAAACGAGGCACTCCTTAAAACTCCAGCCTTCACCTGAAAAACAAAAACATTTTCAAAAACTACTAACATGAACATTGATAAAATTGATCAAACGGAACCCATTCATTGAATAATTCAGAATCAGAATAGCCGAAAACGAAACACCCAAAAAGTCTGCAAATCTTCACATCCCCAGAAATCAAAGATTTATCAACCCAGATGACACATAACCAATTTGATTCGGCCTCAAAAACTGAGCTGAAATTTTAACGTAATGCTACAAAAAAATAAACAACAAACATCAATTTACCTAAAATCAAAGCACAATTAAGCCAACCCGGTGACTGAAAAAAACTGATCGGAAAACTCGAAACCCAATCTCCGAGAACGAAGATACTATCTCTCACTAGAATTTAGTCTTCGGATCGTCCGGCAAGCTTTCAGCTATGATTTTTTTTTTTTTCTTTTATCCTTTCAACGGAACAACGCGGGTTCCACCTTCTGCCGTTTCGTTGCTATTTCATTTTTATTTTTTATTTTTTATAAATCACTTTTGAACATTTTCAGGAAAAAAAAAAAAATTCTCAGCCGTTGGATGCGAATAACAGCGGCTTCGATTGTAAAACGTATTATTTTATTTTATCCTGATCTTTTCTACTGGAGTTGTTATTGCATTTTCGCCAGCTCATACAGTGCAAATAAAGCAAAGAAAATCTTTCAACATTATTCTATAAATAGTTTAAATACTCATTCTGTGTGTGTTGGCATGATGTGGAAAAGGTTAATTTGTTCTAGAAAATAAAATTCATAGAACAAAGTCAATGGGCTGATTCACTCTTCAATGAGTCAATTGAGCTATTTCTTTCAACTCGGTGTAATATTATAATCCAAATGTTTGATTAAATTTTTTTTTTTTTTTGAACAACAATAATTTCTTATAATCCAACATTATTTCTTTTTGAACAACATTATTTTTTTTGAACAACTTTTCTTATAATCCAAATGTTTGATTAAAAATAATTTTTTTTTGTTTTGGTCGAAGATTAAAAATATTCTAAGATAACAAATTCATTATGTTTATTGCACCGTTACGTTAGCTGTCACTAATATTAACGTCGTTAACTGCACATGACCCTAACGTGGGGTCGGCATTCTGTTACTTATAACTGATAAAACTACGGCGGTAAATATTCCCGCGGAGAACTCGCCAATGATGACGTCAGAGTCAGTCAGAAGAGATTCAACGGCGATATAAAAAAAAAAGGGTAAAAGGTTTTATTATTATACATTTAGTTTTCTGATGTAACCTTTGATTGTTGCTACGTGGTCTAGGTGGCATTCCATTCCATTTAACGAGTTTACAGTTACATATACTTTATTTTGTTTTCTCCAAGATTTACAATTTTTTACTTTTGTTATAAGCTAAGAGCCTATAATATGTTCATGAAAGACGATACCACCAAGGCTATAAAATACGATAACATTGGTCAACATTTCTGGACAGAGTCCAATTCAAAGAATGAGGCGTTTACAAGTAAAACGAACAGAAAAGAAAATACAAAGCTGCCAAATACTTTTTTTCTTGTGATGTGTGTGGCTTGTGGACGCCTCGAACCATACGCATCTGCTCCTATGCTTTGGAAGTACCTCGGTGATCCCTTTCGATATGGTTCACAAGATCCACTGGATCACGGAACCCTTTGCTACATTTAGGGCAAACATCAACCGTGACTTTGCCATGATTCTGCTTCTTGTTCCTCTCATGTGTTTTCTCTACATGATCCACAAGAGTAGTAACCGAAGAGAACTTTGCACCACACTGTGGGCACACCTCCACGATTCCATCATTGCTGCTGCTCGAAAACTGTAGCTTCTGGCTAATGTCGTTACCGAGCCTGCTAATTCCTGCTTCTGCTGATGATAGAAGATTAGACCATCTTGAAGATGAAGAAGATGATGACGATGCAGGAGCTTTGTTGGGTCTTGTTGTTTTAGCTTCTTTTCTACTGCTGCTACTACTACTACTAGTCAAGAAACCCATGAATGGGAGTTTTCTCGGTCCAGGGCAAGTGTGATCAGGTCCAAAACGGTGTTTTAAGCAGTGGTCGATATTGCAATCCCGGCACTTGATGGTGTTGGAGAATGTTAGTTGCTCCTTGCATCTTGGAACAGGACATTTCTTCTTCTTTGTGGCTTTTTCGTAGTTTGATGGGTCGCAGTCGGTGTTGACATGTTTGTCCCAAGTTATGTTTGGATCTTCGTTTGGGTTTAACCGGACTCCTTTAGCACAGAGCGGGCAGATAACGACAGTAACATCTTCTCTATCGCCTTTTGGACAAGTATGTTTCATATAGCTTCGATGATCCAAACAAAAAACCTGTAAAATTTTCATTGTAAAGATTCCTCCTCCAGAACAAAAGAAATCATTTGAGAATAGATTCAGAGAAAACCAGAGAGAAAGAGAGAGAGAGCACAAAAGCCATTTAAAAAAAAAGAAAAAACAAATATTCAATGATAATTTTGTAGCAGAAACATGAGAGAAGAAACAAGCGAACGAAGAAAGCAAACAAAAATCATTGCATTTGTGAATCAAGAAATTGGATGGACTGCACAAAGAACTCAGCTCAATATGAGTTCACAACAAGTAGAGCTCCAAATGACAGTAAACTGAAAACACCTAACGATGATAAAAAGGATTCCAGTGATAAATTCGAGATTCGAGCCTTAAATTAAACTCGATCCTATACCAAAACTAAAGATTATCCTAGTTCCCAGAATCGAAGATAAAGCATTTAGTCAAGAGTCATAGACTAAAACAGACCTGGAGGCAACGGTCGCAGGTGAAGGGCAAAAAATCAATCTGCTTGCAAACATCAACGGAGCAGTGTTTCCCCAGATCTGGAAATTCCGGTGTCCCCATCGAACTATTCCGACAAAAGGAAAGAATTGAAATCAATTCTCGGGTTTATCCGGAGCCAGAGAGAGAAATTTCGGGGAAAGAGAAGAAATCAGATTCCGCGGATTTAGATTAGCTGAAATTTCGTTGAAGCCGCGAGAGCTTTTAAATATATATATATATATATATATATATCTCTCTAGGAAACGTCAACTTACACAAAAGTCTTTCTTTCTTTCCGTCTCAGAACAAATCCAATTAAAAAAGTCTGGCCAACTGCAAAATTGGGACTGATATTAACTTGATTTACCAAAATCTAGAATCTTGGTATTTAATATCTTCTACGTAGAACCGTCATGTTAACGAATGTTCTTGATTTTGTTTACAAGTGATATGTGTTAAATCCAACAACGTTGATCATAAACCGCATAGCAAGGGTATAAATTTTGTAAACCAAAAAAAGAAATAAGAACGAGAATAAGACCATCCATAATTAAAACTGAGCAAAAATAAATCGTTTGGGAGATAGAAATGAAAACATACGATGCATAATCCAGCAACATAAACTACCAAGGTTCGACCAAAATTAAACATAAAAGGATTATCCAAAAAGAAAACAAGGTGACGGCATTATTTAGGCTTGGTCTTCAACCTCAGTGATGGCTTTGGTGGTCGAAGGCTTGGTGGCGAGAAGATCTGTGAACTCTTGGTATGGTGATTTCACGAATCTTGTCTCTTTCCAGAATTCAGGTGTAAGGAATCCATAAGTCTTCTGGAGGCAATCGAATGTAGCCTACACAAAACACATGACGCCCAGGATTAGTCAACCACATAACAAAAACATTAGACTCAAGTTCATGAAAACACTCCATTTGTAAAAACAAACACATCATCTGAAAATTGTCACAACTCAACTCATTCCAGATTGAGCTGTAGGTAAGCATTAACAAGACAAAAAAATGCCAGAATCTCGTCTCCTCGAGAATTACATAATTTAAAATCAAAACAGTTTTTCAAACTACTCATCATTTGCTATATTCAAGTTTTTCCTACTACTTCACAAAATAGCAAAAGATAATACAAAGCAATCACTTATTGCAGCTTAGGACAATCACTAAACAAAAAGGAAGGAAATTTAACATAATCTGATTGCGAATTCAAAGCGGAAGCAAATTTCAACGAATCAAAAGAAGAAAGAACAAACCTTGACGAAGTTTCCAAGAGTTTTGGTGGATCCCCTGGAGGAAGTGAAAACATCATCAATTCCAGCGAACTGAAGAACCTTCTTAGGAACACGAGCAGCAACAATACCAGCACCACGAGGAGCTGGAACCATCCTCACAGTCACAGATCCACACTTGCCAGTAACCTTACAAGGAACTGTATGTGGCTTCCCAATCTTGTTACCCCAGTAACCTCTCCTCACTGGAACAACAGTCAACTTAGCGAGAATAATGGCTCCTCTAATCGCCGTAGCAACCTCCTTAGAGCACTTCACTCCCAAACCAACATGACCATTTCCATCACCAACGACAACAAAGGCCTTGAATCTAGTTCTCTGACCGGCTCTGGTTTGTTTCTGAACCGGCATGATTTTCATCACCTCGTCTTTCAATGTTGGACCCACGAGAAGATCTATGATCTGGTACTCCTTAATTGGGAGCGAATGAAGATAGATCTGCTCAAGCTTCTGAATCCTCCCGTCCCTTACGAGACGACCAAGCTTCGTCACTGGAACCCATTTCTCCTCTTCCGTTTGACGGCCACGTCGACCACCACGACCTCCACGTCCACCTCTTCCACGATCTCCACGCCCTCCGAATCCACGTCCGAATCCACCACGCTCTCCACCACGCTCCGCCCCACGTTCTCCACCACGCTCCGCCATTGTCAAAAGGTTTGTGGGAGAGTTTAAGAGCTGTGTAGCTGCGATGTGCTTTGTTTTGTGAGGAAGTGAATACCCTAGTTTCGGCAAATTGTGATATATATATAGCTCAGCTGCTACATTAAGGATTTAGGGTTTCTAAAGGCCCTTGTCTGGGCTTGTTTGCTAATCTGGATAGCGAAGTTGGATTCACTAGTAAATTATCAATGGGCTTTATGGGCCTAATATTCTAATTTTAATATTCTCGGCCTGTTTGACAAGCTTATACTTCATTAGATAGTGATGTTTGATCGAGTATCAATTATATTTATATATAACCTGTATCAATTCAATTGGTCAAGTAACATTGTTGGCGAGAATTTTTTTAAATAATCTTTTTCTTTATTCATGAAATTTTGGACAAACAATCTAGTATATAAGAATACAAAAATAAAACAAGTAATCGCTCGGACACTGTTGTATATGTATTCCTATACTAAACTATATTAGACAAATATCTTTCAATTCATTGTCCATGTTATATCCACAAGTATACATTTATATATTATACATATGTATATTTTGTATCTATTTGTATTTATATATCTATGTATGTGTTTTGATAGATCTAATTAGTTTAAATGGAATTGCATTGAGGCAAAACGGCGCCTTTATCAATCACATTAGCATTGATGCAAGTTGCTTTGCCTCCTTTTATGTTCACTTTGTCAAGCACGATTCCTTGGCATGGATAGTTCTTGCTGCAATTAAACGTTATTGCAATGTCCGACGCACTCGTACCGATTATGTTCCGGTACACCACATTCTTCACTTGGACCGCAGATTTCTGAAAGTATATATATATATATGTGCACTAATGATTAGATCCAAAAATACTTAAATAACCATTATGATGATGAGTATTGGAAGATTTGTTCATATTTTAGTGAACCTGTTGTGTGCATTTGCTCTTGTCGCAGTATTCTTGGTCGATTATGATCGGATTCTTCACATTCTCCATTTGAATGTTCTGAAATATAATGTTGCTAGCCGTTCCTGACCCTCCCTAAATTGTATTAGGTTAATTTTAGAAAAAACAGATAAAGTGGGGCAATTTTGAGAGTTTACTTAAAAATAAGGGATAGGTTTGTGAATTTCACCTGGTAAGTTTTGATTCTAACTCCATTGTCTGTATTGGAAAGCTTAGCACCATCCACTGTCACGCCTGAGACAAATGCCTTTGAATTGTCATCTCCCAAGCTCCCAATGCTGTTCATTTCAAAAAATAAATATCAAACTTTTCATATTAACATTTTGAAGATTGTAGTCAAAAAAAAAAACAAAAACTTACAGTTAATATATATACTGGGGAAAAAAATTAGTTTATACCTGATACCGTGACCGGGACCACAAGTTATATCATTGATTTGAACATTTTGTGATCCATTTTCAACAGATATGCAATCATCGCCTACATATGTATATATAAACAACCATTAAGAAATTCCTATAAAATATTATCCACAAACTATGAGACAATCCCTTAAATTTAGCTACCTTGATATGCAAGCAACTATTTTCAATCATCACGGACGAAATAAAGAAAAACAGGTGTAAATAGAATAAATAATAAACCTGTTCCAATGATGGATTTGGAGACTCGAATGTTTTGGGTGTTAGTGATATGAATACCATCCGTGTTAGGACTATTCGCAGGCGCAGTCACCACAACATTAGAGACCTCAACGTTGGAGCATTTCTCAATTGAAATCTGAATCTGTTGCGCATTTCTCACCTTCAGATTATTCACTATCAAGTTCTTCGAGTTGTAGAAAGTCACCGCCTGCATATAATAAACAATATAATACGATTTGCACCCCCCAAAAAAAAAAAAAAAACATTTGTCCAATTATTATCAAAAGCATAATATCAACTTCTTTTTTTTTTGCTGATATAATCATATATGTTTCAACGTACCGTGGGGGCTTTTGTGCATGGCTGCATATATTAAAAAAAAGAGTGTCAATATCTTCAATAACTCGATTATATTTAAAGATGACATGTTACATGTATAATGTGTGTTATGTCATACACACACCTTAGCTTTGTTCCATTTGCATGAGTTTTGCCACCAAGTTTCGCCGTTTCCGTCGACAGTCCCGGTGGCGCCGCCATCGACTGATAGATTGTTAATGCCGTCAAACGTTATCCATTTGCTGATATCTCTGTAATCCGATCGTTTTTTAGATGCCGATAATGTTCCGAAGATCTGTTGTTCCATTTACCAAACGTTCATTCATATATATTCAAATATGTGTATTGTATATATATCATCTCATATAGCAGCGTACAAACGATAAATTTTGTAATTACCTGAACTGTAAGAAGAGATTTGCATGGACCATTTAATTGAATAGACTTAAGGAAATAAGTCTTCCCTTTGGGAACTAATAGATTAACTGTTCCACTCGAGGAACAAGCTTTCTTCCACGCATTCAAGAACGCCTAGTCAATGCATGCATGCATAAATAGATAATTAGTACCCAAAAAAAAACTTAAAACTTATACACATGGTCGTCTCAAATAATTTTGAAGTCGTGTAAAAGTTTGATTAAAAATATAACTTTGATCTTATATGACTATATACCTGAGTGTCATCGGTTTCTCCATCTCCTTTAGCTCCAAAATCAGAAATACTAACGGTGGTTGGAGCCCGCAAAGAGGCTCTAGTAAAACTTTTAAAACGCGAGATATCGTCTCTTCGCTTGATTATGCTATCGGATTTGAACCTTCCATAAGAATGATCATATCCATTGAAGCTGTTCCTTGAAGCCTCGCACCATGAAAGCATCAAAAGATCCCATAGTATGAAAACGGTAACAAGTTTGCTACAACGGGCCATCGAGGTTGGTAAGGAAATGGCTTTTCTCTTTTCCGTTTTTAGGGAGTAGGTTGACAATATTTGATGTTTGTGATTCTTGTCTTTGTGTTGCTTTGTTTTGTAATTGGAGAAGTGCGGATGTACGTGTATTTATAGGCAAATCGAAAGGAACGTTGAAAGTTAGGTTTCTTAAGCTTGAATGAGTTCAAGGTATGGAGTGAAATTGAGATTGTCACGTAAACATTACTTTAGGTACCTTTATTTTATTTTATTTGTTTTTGATAACTTCGAACCTCAGAGCCAAAATCCACATATCTTCAATAAGTCCCAATTCCGAAACCATAACAGTATAACGGATGATACATAGTAAATCATCCTTCTCAAAAGCGTTTGAACCTAAGGAACAATGAACGCTACTACTCCTTTTTTTTTTTTTTTTTTTTTACTCTCTCTCTATTCTTTAAAATATCTATTTAAACAATTTAGTTGTCTCCTAGCGAGACCAGGCTTATCGTATTTTCTGCAAGAAACATCGCTTAAGGATTTAAGGTGATTGGAGTTTTTTATCTTTCTTTTATCAAATATAGTTTTAGCGCTAGATTATTGGATAGATTGACTATAAGAATTATTTGTAGAACTGTTTTCCAAGAAATTGGATGGTCATGGTGTAAGTTGAACATATACACCATAAAAAATTATGGCCTTTTATAACTGATCAATTTACATGAATCTATTTGGTTGGGAAAAAAGGTTTTATATAATAAATGATGATAATGGTTTTAAAAATATGATAACATAAAATAGTTTTTTCTCCCGGTTTTAATGTGAAGATCCATAAAATAGTATTTGGACTCTTAGCTCGAATCTATTTGGAAGAAGTTACAATATTTTTAAAAGAAAATGTACAGAACTGTTGAACTGGGAAAAAAAAAATTTGGCCTTGATCCATAACTTCTTTTTTAAATATATATATAAGAATACGTATAGTAGTGTTTTTAATTTTCAAAAACATGTATGTGTGACGTATGATGATAATATACTTTGATCGCCAATCCCCCATAATTTCAAATGTACGTGCGAAATAAATATACATGAGCTATAACAACATACAGTACCAAAGAAGCAATTTTTGTTAGGATAGTGGTAATTTCGTGTACTAAAGAGAGATTTGCGTAATTGTAGTAACTGGAAACCGAACTTATATGTTCGTGAAAGTTCAGGTAATTGGCGATAACTACCGTTCACGTGACCGCCGCAATTTCTTCCTTCATCATCTCATTTCTTATTTCTTATTGAAAGAATAAAATTTGGCGTTTATATTGTCAATATATCCACGTCATATATTAGACTATATATTTGTTTGTTTGTTTGTCAAGTGGGACCGTAAAATCATTACTAAAATGCATATATAATTATTTGTTCATCCCATCAGCCACGTAAGTCGATCTATTAATGCATAGATTGTAAATTAGGAACCTGACCTCACAAAATGGACAGAAGTACATTTTATTTTCTAAGTAATATATAACGATGTCGTACATTCAACTACTGTTGCGCGGCACACGCATGGACGTATGGGGGAAGCAGAGTTAGGCGCAGCACGTGAGACTAAATTAGAGTTAATCGCATGTGTCCCCTCGTTGAACAAATGCCCAATATTTTTATTAATTCGTGGATTAATTTGTCGCATTTTTGAAATTAACACGTGGTCAAATTTCAATTGGGGGGGGGGGGGGGGGGTTGGAACACATGATTGAGCAGTAAAATCCCATTTCGTGTTTCTAGAAACTAGAAAGTTAAGAATCATGCATGAACCCCCTCAAAATTAGAAACAAGTTCTAATCGAGAAAACAGTTTTTATTTTTCCAATAACAACAACGAAACCCGGTTAATGGAAAAGAAAATAATAATACATCAATACATGGAACTTCCGATAACAACGGGAAATACTAGTGGTGCATATCTTTCTGAATAAAAATTACATCAACGTACGAATTATCGACTATATAAAACAGATATAGTTTTTTTTTGTTTTTGTTTTATAACATAGTTTAGAGACGTCTATTGATTTTAATATACATATAATATAATTAAAAAAATACGTATGTATACATCATACAGATAAATGATAAGGCTGAAGGCATGTGTGAAGCTTGCTTGAGAGACCCAAAGGTATGGACGAACCATGACTTCTGGGAAATTTTCCTGGTCGTTGTTATAACTCTCCTTAATTACAGGTACCTTGTTAATCCTTTGAATTTCTATTTCTCTGATGGTTAGGATTTATATATACTAATTATTCTTCTGTGTCCACCAATATTTTTACCTTTTCTATGACTCATGTTTAGTTTATGGATTCTCCTAAAACGGAAAAAAAAGGAAAATTCAATGGCATAATCTTTAGAATTCTTGTCCTAACTATTAACAATTTGGAGTCTAATTTTAGAATATATTGTAAAGATATATGATAACTGGATCATACAATGATCAATCTTCACGGTAAAGACAACGACGTGGCAGTTGGAAGGAAGTGGGTAAATCCCATCTCCAAGAGTTTTACGGCGCTCAACAATTTTTAATTATAATTGTATTTCATATTTCAAGTCTTTTAAACCATATTCAATACCCTTCATAAAAAAAAAAAAAAAAATTCGTTTGCACTAAAATCATTTATTATATATTTGTCGTTGTTTCCATTTCTTTTTTTTGGTAACCTGTTTCCATTTCTTCTAAAACGAACGGACGATAATTTTTTTAAACTCTAAATTTGATTAATCTGAAGATAAACCAATATAGAAGTTTATATTGCTAATTTCTTACTTTTATCATTTTTTTTTTTTGAAAATTCGATTTGATTTTCGAGTCTTAACACGAACTAGACCGTGATTTAATAAGAACAATATAGCGATCATTATGACCCTGAATTGTTATCAAAAAAGAAAAGAAAAAAATTATGACCCTGCCTGAATTGTTTGCATTAGAAACACATACCCTGAATTCGTATTTTGCCTCTTTAATAAGACAATCGACAGTTTGACAGAAACGTTAGGACAAGGTAGAATTTAAAAAATAAAACCAATGAATATGTAAGAGTTCCCCTTATTTCGTAAAATAGCTAGCCATTTCGATACATATACATTACGTTGATTAAAATAATAATGGTATATATATGTATGTATAATGTATGTAACATGTCATATGTCATATTCTGTGTTGCACAAGTAAATTTCACACTACAAAAAAAATATATAATATTTCACAATTTGCTTGGCATTTGGATAAGGATCTATCATCTATATATATCCCAACTATGCCAAGTGCCCATGCCATGTATGGATATCCATAGGAAACGGCATTTGACTGCATTTTTAGAATATTTTGAATAGAGAAATTCAAATAGAATTACTGGTCTAAAAGTTATGGTTGAATATTTTAGTTGGAAAAAAAACTAATTAGGAAACAAATATTTCTCTCTCTCTCTCTCTCATATAAAATCATGAATACTATAAATTCTGAAAGTATTGTAAATAAATAATTTTTAACTATAATACATGTACCTTTTTGACAAATTTATATACATGTTGTAGACAAAGAAAAACAATTTCATATATATATATAAAAAGAAAATTTAGCATCGGACTTCAGTCGTTTATGCTAATATTGCAAATGATACTGTTTCGAATTTCCAGAAACACTAACACAAATATCAAAGGACATCAATCGTTTGGTAATATGTGGATCACAAATATATCTTATTTCTTGTGCTACCTATGTGATATAATAAATAAATAAAATTATATTTTATTCTATTAATAAATATTTCAAAACGGGTAAACGCCCATCAAAGTTTAGGAAAGGGTGATGTATACAACTATATCAAGTTTTTGATATAAAAAGTTGTTTCTGCTAAATTAGTTGGTATGGAAATTATGGAACGGCTAGATCACAAAGTCACTCCTAAATCGCATTCACACGGCAATTTGTGGATACATGCATAGTGTACTAAGGAATTGAACTGAGATGAATATGATAATATAATTTTAGAAAATTAAATTTTTAAATATAAATATTTTATAACTTCAAAACGTATAAATACTACGTACATACTACTTCTTCGATCGTCATGAATATTTGATCAAACTTGGACCAAATTTATGGAGATGGAGGAAATCACCGAACCAACGTAATAGCCGCCGCGTGTAGTAGTTGTTATATATTAGGATGAGTTTAAGCTAATCGAGAGACATTTTTATCTCGCAGAACATGCACTCAATTTGGTATTTTTGATATAGTAGTTAACCAAAAGTTTCCGAAGCCATGACTTTCTTTATTAATCTCTGAATCAGACCTTTCTATGTGTCACAGGAGATATTCTATTAATAAGTTGTTAAAATTCCTTTGTCGTATGCAGTGAATCATCATTTATAATCTCATAGTAGAATATGAAATAATAGATGCTTGACGCCATGTTGTGGATAATATTTGCTATAAAAAATAATAAATAAGCTGCTATCTCTGCAATTTTTACCATGCTGTTTTTATTTTCCCCCGTTAGGATGAGTTTTTCTTAGTAACAAACCTAGTGACTCAAAAAAAAAAAAAAAAAAAAAAAAACTAGTGACTCGTTTTACAACATCATGTAACTAATGTGTTAAAAGTTAAAACCATATATTTGCATTATAAAATCCACATAAATCCCATTTCAAAATATTACCATTTGGAGCCATAGAAAAAGCTCACATTTTTGTATTATAGTAAAGAACAAGAAGTAACAAACTAGACGTCTACTTCACTGAATTAGGAGAAAATCTAATTTGTCCTCACCGAAAGAGAATCAAATAATTTGTTAAATAATAATATGAAAATTACATAATTCACAAGAAACAACATAATTGAATGATCTTCTTAGCAAAAAAAAAAAAAAAAAAAAATTGAATGATCTTCATTTTTCGATAAAAGGAACAAAAAAATGAACGATCTTCACTTAATTCCCGCAGATACTATTAGTTTATCTATACAAATGGGCTTCTCCTTGATCCCATGCTCGATAACTCAACAATCTCAAAGCCTAAAGGTTCATTTATACCCGTGGAAACTAACAACAAGTTGTGAGAAAGTGAAGAAAAAAAATTCAAAAGAAAGAAGAAATATGTTTCTTCCCTTTGATTCAGATTTAGTTTCAATCTTCAGCCAGAATAAGTATCTATATATGTCGAGGATGTCAAGCTCTACTTAGTATCACCATTAGAATGCAAGGATCCATCTTGCATCAGCTTGCGACTAAGACTCTTAAACCGGTCCCTTGAGTATTGCCTCGAAGCTTTTCTCCAATCCGTTCCCGTTTTCATCATCGTTGCAAACTCTTCATAACTTATTCTTCCATCCTACAAAAGTTTCCGGTTCAAGAACATTCAAATTTCTAGTCTTTTTACGTGTTATATAGAAAGGTTTTATACACTACAAGACTTTTTTTCTTTTTTTTTTTTTTCTCAAATTAGTCTACTAACCTTATTGGTGTCAACATCAAGGATAATAGCTTCAACAACTTCTTCACTAGTAGTGTTAATTTCATCTGCCAAAGCATCTCGTAACTCCTCTATTTCGATATAACCACTCTTGTTTTGGTCGAAGTACGTAAAGGCTTGCTTTAAGTGCTCATCGTTGCCTATCTTCCTGATGTGTACCGATATGGCTACGAATTCATTAACGTCTAAATATCCATCTTTATCAACATCTCCCTGTTATAACAAAAACCTCACTAATTAAAGTCATTGCATTGCGTTTGAAAACTCTTGAATCAACATTGGAAAGTAATTTCTTTAACAGCTTACCGCATCCATCAAGATTTGAACATCATCTTGAGGAACGAAAATTCCGAGTTTCTTCAGTCCGATTTTTAGCTCGTCGATTGTAATCTTTCCTCTATTGCTTGTGTCCATTACTTGGAATCTTTCTTTTATACCGGACGCTTCTTCAACCGATAGATGCTCAGCAATAACCTATGGAATTTTTAAAGCTCTTTCACTAGATACAAAATTTTGACTTTTTTTTTTCAAGAGAAGGGATTAGTAACATATATACCCTGAGTGCCCTTTTCTTGAGCTTGTTCATAACAGAGAATTGCTTAAGCCTTGCTCTTACGTTCTCGCCCAATGATACATTGGGAGCATTCTTACCATTCTGTATCCACGGATGATCTGTAAAACCAAAACATGATTGAACTTTTAGCATTGGTTTCATAAGTAGACTAAAAACAATATCGCATTTGAAAGCAGAGATGATACCAAGAACTTGTTGAGCTGTAAGACGACGCTTAGGGTCAGGATGAAGCATTTTCTTGATCAAATCTTTTGCATTCCTAGAAACCTTGGGCCAAGGGTCTCTTCTGAAATCAATTACAGATCGAAGAATCGCTTTTGCGACTCCATGTTCGGTTTCTGCAAACAAACAAGATAGAAAAAAACATCATTTAACCTTTATATGATATGATTCTATAAAAACTAACAGTAAAAAACAAGTGATTTGACAAAAAAACTAAACCTGCCCAAAACGGTGGAACACCACAGAGCAATATGTAAAGAATCACGCCTGCGCTCCAAATGTCAATTTCGGGTCCATAACTTCGTCTTAATACCTCTGGAGCCATGTAGTAAGGACTCCCAACGATTTCATTAAATCTCTCCCCTGTAAGCAAAAACACTTGTGGGGTTAAAGATTGCTTCCATTAATACCGCTTAACCGAGCAGCATGGTCTAGCACTAAAGATGATAACATTACCTGGTTTAAAGAAAACAGAGAGACCAAAATCAATAGCCTTCAGATTTGCACTTTCCTTTTTGTTTGCAAACAAAAAGTTCTCAGGTTTTAAGTCTCTATGCATTACTCCATGCTTATGGCACATCTGCAACACACATCGAATAAGAAACACATTAAAACTAGAGATTACAACACATTACAATGGCAATAAGATATTCACACATTAAACTTTAACGAACCTGAACAATCTCCATGATTGTCTTAATAACCGAAGCAGCAGCTCTCTCCGTGTAATGCCCTCTGGCCACAATCCTATCAAAAAGCTCACCACCTTCACAAAGCTCCATAACCAAATGCACAGCTTTATCATCCTCATAAGTCTCTTTCAAAGTAACAATATTGGGATGCTCAGGCATATGTCTCATGATCTCAACTTCTCTCTTAACGTCCTCTATATCAATCGTCGTCTTCAGCTTCTTCTTTAAAATTGATTTGCATGCAAAAACCTCTCCGGTCTCGATCTCGGTGCATAGATACGTAACACCAAACTCTCCTCGGCCTAGCTCACGACCCAATTTGTATTTCAGCTTGATCTCACGACCCGTTGGTTCTTTCAACACCATTAGCTGAAGGCCATCGTGGTGGTGATGACCGTAATCGTTTGAGAAAGGATTTGGCAATTTAAAACCTTTCTTTTTCATATCATTATGAATCAACGATCCAGCTGTTCCACAACAATTCCCCATTTTTATACAAAAGGAAGATCAAGCAGTTAAAAAAGGATTCAAATCTTCTTGAAACAACGTTAAAGGAGGAACAAGAACCCTAATCAAATCCCTCCTGAAGCTAGGAGGAAACGAACGAAACGTAGATACAAATTTAAGACGGAGTCAAAGGATCTTTGGCTTTGGAGTCAGAGAAGACGAAGCGAGTCTTATCAAAATGTTCTTGTTGCTCTTCAAATTTGCAGAAAGTTTGAATTTTTATAAAAGATTTGAATGTGAAAATTACAGAGAGATATGGAAGGAAGGTTTTTTTAAAAGCACAAAGTCCTTCCCTCCCTAACCTCTCTGTATTTTCTTGTTATCCTGTTTTCTGTTTTTTTTTTTTTTTTTAAATCAGATATGTCTTACTTTAATAATTTATTTTTAGGACTTTTTATTTTCCTGTAATGTTAAAGCAAATCTGAAAAAGACCCAAATAAAAAGAACGTTTTTAGGATTAGGATCAATCATCTTCGTGTTTAGTATGCGGAGAACATTGTCCCAAGGAGAAAACAAAATTTTGCTAAAAATCAGTTATATCATATAGTAAGAAAAATTGACAATGTTTGTATATATAACATTTGTTTCTCCGATTATTTTTATTGTCAAAAACTAAGAAGTGCAATCTGCAATTTTTGGTGGCAAACATATCGAGGAAAAAAAATAAAAAATTGTTCAGTGGTCGACAACGGTTTACATACGTTATGGAGTATGGACCTTTCATTTTATATAACAGTTGCATTTTTAGTAGAAAAATATGTTATTCTCGAGGGTCATATTGATTCTCCTACCTATGATTGGCAATGCTACATCATTTGGTGAATTGCAAATTCGAAATCAAAATCTAAGAAAAATATTATCATACATGATATTAGCTAAATAGTCACAATGAAGGTTGTGTAGAAGCAAAGTTGTATATTAAATCAAAACTATAATTTTTTTAGATGGATGGCCTCAAACCCCTGACATATAAATGGTCTAGTCGATTAAGATAATAAATCCCATAATTAAAACTTATATTAGGTTTTATATATATATATTGAATGCACATCTTGCAACATTTTTGTATGATGTAACTAAGAAAAGTACGAGAAGCGCCTTCCTAGTTCTCACTAGATTACTGAATGAATCCTACAAAGTACGTACAAAATGTGTAATAACACACAACAGTACTACACTCTCATATATGTGTAATAACCAAAAATTACCCATCTTTTACAAAATATAACTAATGTACAATATATGCTGTATATGTAGTGTGAATAAAATGATTTGGTAAAAAAGAAAATGAAACTAGGAGAAAGAGAAGAAAGAGCGTTTGGAAGGAGGTCGTCCAACAGCTCTCATGAGATTAGCAACTTCATCAACTTTTGCAATTTCTGTCCCTCTGTGCGCCTCTGCCGTCGCTCTTCTCTCCTCCGCTTTCCTCTGTGCTTTCGCCACATCGTTTTGCGTTTTCTCCATTGCTTTTGCTTTTCTCTCCTCTAGCTTCCTCTACATATATGCACCCATTTATTCCAAATTCAATTAGTTTAAGCCTAAACATACATGTCTATATTTTATTTAATATTTTGACTCTATTATGAATCTCGGAATTTTATTTCAAATTATGTAATTATGAAACCATGTATAAAAGTTTGTATAGTTGGAAATGTTTGCGATTCCAAATGACATATCGTAGACCTTGACTTCAACAACAACAAAAATTGATTTTATACTGCAACTATATACTATCACATGATTTAATTTTAATTATCTACTAACCTACCAACTTACTAATGCCATAGGTGAAAAAAATATATGATACTAAATGCCTAAATGGTATCAGTAGAATGAATTATGTTTTAAATTCCATCGTACGTGGGACCCGAAGTTAATTAAAAAAAAAAAAAAAAATCACCTCGATTTTCTTCATCCAAGAATTAGCCTTGTGGACTTGCTCGTTAACCCAACCGTTAATAACGGCGTCTTCCCTCTTAAACCTGTTATTGATCTTAGCCAGTTTTGCCGTCTGCCACGCCGTTATCTTTGCCTCTACCTCTTCCCTCTTCAGCCTTTGCACCGTTATCCCAATCCGACCTTGACCCTCACCCTGACCGGACCCATGCTCACTTCCTGGATCCAAATCCGAACCCGAATACTGGTCCGGCATGATTGCCAAAGGGTTCGTCTCCTCTTCATCCCTCTCCTCGTGGATCCTCGTCAAGTCCTGTTGTCTCTCATCGTCACGCTGCGTGACGTCACGAGACGCCGGTTCGTTGTTTCCCATTGATGAGCCGGCGATGACTAGAGCGTTGAACTCTCTGCTTACGGTTGTGAAGTTTTCGCCGGAAGAAGCTCCTTCGCTCATGGTTGTCGTTGACCTCGTCGGCGAAAAATAGCCTCGGAAAGCAGGCGGTGGAGGCAACGGCGTCGTCTGGGAAACACCCTCCGGCGCCGCCGGAGTTAGCGCGTGGATGTCTCTCACGACAGTGTCCGGCGTCTCATCCTGGCGGTTACTTACGGCGTCCGGAGACCTTTCTTGACCGTAGAGAGTCAGCATAATCTGAGATTAGGGTTTAGGTCAAAGAAGAAGAAGATCATGGTCTGATCTAAGTAGTTTGATCTCGCGAGGCTAAAATGGGTTTTGATATTGGTGTTGGTAATGTCAAATGTTTTAGCTTTGATTATAGTTAGATTAGAGGAAATATTAACACAACACGACAAAAATGATAAATATAAAGATTAAAATGTAGAATTTTCAAGAAGGTTATAAAATTTAATTACAACATGACAAAAGGACCACTTTATGAAAACTACGTCCATCCGGTAAATAGAGGCTGCATAATTAAACCTTTATGATGATTAGCAAGAGACAAGAATAAAGAGATCGTTAAAATTATTTTTACATTTTTATCTAAAACTATACGGTAATCTCGATCTAAAGGACTACAAATGTAATGTAATAGTGATACTAGTGATACTTCGTTAGGCAAATACATATTTCGTTGTTGATTTTAATTATTATATTTGGTAGGAGAGAAAAAATTTAAAAGAGGAGAAACTAAACTAACATCAAAAGGGCGAGTGTCGGCAAGTTTTGATCCCACCACGAAAGACAAGATAAAACTCGTGTCATTTAGGAGAGATTGTTGTCAACGTGGCCCTATATGTTTAGTTGAATCATCCCGCCAAACGAAGCTACGTATGTTAACATCATAAAATGAATCAAATGACTTGGAGATACGTACCACTAGCGCGTGGCCACGTACAAAGTATTACTTCCGATTAAATTCGTCTTTTTCTAGTAGGCTTGATAGTGATATGGTGCTATGTCTTTTCATTATACATATTTATGACGTATTATCAACACGTATTTGGAGTGTCCATTGTGCCAAAAATGCTTCTTATCCGTACTTTTGAAAGCCTTAAACGTTATTTTATCAGAATAATTTTAGCATTATGGGTAACAACATTCAAAACACTTCTTAAAAGTCGTTAATTTGAACGTTTAAAGCGATGTCACCATTCATCTTAATATCCGGAAATCATTTGTTCACCTACATACACATATTTTCTTGTGGCCTTATGGGCTGTTAACTTTGTCAAGGAACATTATCGGATGCAACCGACATTGAGTCTTTAACCATATCCAACCCCAAAAATATTATTTTTCCATGGCCCATTACCTCTTTCTATTTTTCTGCTATCCAAACATGTCTTTGATGTTTATGATTTCATATAAACTAATATCTTCTTTTTTTTTTTTCTTGAAAATTTATAAACTAACATTTCATGAGTGCATCATGCATGTGTATATACGTGTTGAAGTTTCGTGTAGGTACTGTTTTAGTTCAAATTGATTGGTTCTCTTTTTTCTTCCAATTTCTTTTAACATCCCAATTTTTTGAGGTCCATCATTTGTTTTTTTTTTCCTTAAATAACATCGAAGCTGATGCAGAATCTGATTAATATGGGATAAAGTCGGTGATGACGATCTCCTAAATCGAACTTGAAAGAATTTTGATGAAAGGTCATGATGTTGTTTTTGACTTGTGACTGATAAGAATGAAATAGATAGATGGTTTCTCCCCGGCCCATCCAATTTTTTTTGGTCACTAAGCTATATTTGCTCTCTAAGTTTGAAGCATTCTAACTCGTTTATTTAAAAAATCAAAAAAAAAAAAAAAGTTTTCATTCTGATTCTGACCCAAAGAATTTAAGTAATGAAAAGATTAATAATTTTTTTTTGTGAGAAGTGAGAACTAAGGAGTCACGTATTCCTATCCAATTACACAACAACGACTTGACATTATCTATCGTGTTGGTTGCTCTTCTGATCATTTGGTTCCTAAAAATAAGAAAATTAATCACTTGACACATATATAATGCAGAATAAAAATAATGGAAAAACACTCGACCGATACTCTAGCCCTTGAGTACACCACCTAAATGGTCTAATCTCCAAATAATGTCTTTCTAGTTTTAAAAAGGGTACGAAATTTCTGTTTCAGTTAAGTTTTTCCTTTGTGGCAAACCATTCTAGTTTAAAAATTCATCCCAAAATAGACCCAAAATAGACCTAAAATCGTCACTAACTAAGATACGTTACATGCAAGTAATTCGACCATAGTTTCCGCAATTGCATACAAATTACAAAACGAGAAAATAAAATAAAATAATGTCAGTGTCTTTCCCTGAAGTGAGAGCCTAACCGAAATCCATCTTTCGTATATAACACATACTAAAAGTCATTTTTTAAATTATTAATGTATTATTATATTAAAATCTCATTTTAAAAGGACTAATAATAATTTGACAAGTAAAAATGTTAAATAAAATAAAATAAATACAAATCTAAGAGCCACCCTCCTGGCTGGACCTATTTTAAAACCAAGGAAGCGCCTCCGAGAGGCATACACCGTGACTCGATCATCTCCAACTTGTCTTAAAACTCCTTTTATGATCCACACAAAATTTACAAAAGGGTTAGAAATTGAGAAGAAGAAAAAATCGAATCTTGTTGATCAAATTCTTTGAATTGTTTCCTGCAATCCCAAAAAGCTTTGGTCTTTCTCCTGTTTCAGCTGTTCAAACTCAAGGTACGGACATGGTTTTTTTTTTTGTTTTGATTCGCCTTATTCCCATTGATATCATTTGTTTATTGATCTGTGTAATACGTTACGGTTTCTCTGTTTATATCCACAAAATCTGCATTTGGCCTTTGACAAAAGTGTTTCATTTATATTTGTCATGAGAAATCAATTTCTGGAATTCTTGTTTTTTTTTTCTGCATATTTTGATGTTGTTATATGTGGTTTGTAGTGCCATTGCTCAGGCTGTGTTGTTGTTCTTCTTGGAGGCATAGAATCTCTCTATGGTGAGCCTCTTTGGCTATTCACACGCATTGCTACAACTCCACTTTTCTCAATGGATCGTTGCTAGTAATCAAATTTTGATTCTTACTTCACATTGTTGATACTTTTCTTTATAAAAAATTTGTTGTTAGGGAGAAGCTCCAGCTTTTCTAAAGGATCATTTGGAGAATGGAAACTCCAATGGCCTCGGTGTAAAATCTGAACCCAAGAGCACTGAGATATCAGTTGATATTGGCGATCGAAAAGTAAGCAAACTTGATGTTTTTTTTAATTTCAAATCTGTTATAAAGTGGTTGGTATTGATCTGGTTGAGGTTTATCTTGTTCAGTTTGTGATAGGTGGAAATCATGAAAAGAACAAATTTTCCATTGGGGTTCAGATTCATGACAAAAACAGTAACAACTGGTGGGTGAATGTTATCTAGATTCTATAAATTTTGTAACAAGAATTGCACTTTAATGTCAGAAGGAGAAATCTTACAGATTTGAGAATCACTTGGTGTTGTAGGTTTGCTCCAACTGTGCTTGGGACAGGTCCTAATCCTAGGAAGGGATACTCTGTGTTTGTTCTTAAACAAGGTCGGATTTTGGTTATTAAGAAAGGTTCACCTCCTAATGACTCTATCTGGTTCCTCGAGGTTAGTAATTTGTTGCATCAATTTACAATGTTTTAGAGTATCTTTTTGGAGTTCTCATGGTGTTGGAACATTGATAGGTAGATAGTCCTTATGTGCGGGAACAGAATAAATTACTAGGGAAAGAGGTTGTTGCTTGGAGTAAAGGTGTAAGAGGCAATGCCGAGAAACCTATTGTTATAAGTGGTCCTTCTGGAGTTGGAAAAGGAACGCTTATATCGATGCTTATGAAGGAGTTTCCCTCAATGTTTGGGTTCTCAGTGAGCCACACAACTCGATCTCCGAGGTCTATGGAGAGACATGGTGTTCATTATCACTTTGCTGATAAAAATGTTATGGAGAAAGATATTAAAGACGGGAAGTTTCTTGAGTTTGCTTCTGTTCACGGTAATCTCTATGGAACCAGCATTGAGTCTGTTGAGGTGGTAACAGATTCAGGAAAGGTATATAATAAAGCTTTTAGATTGATCGATGATGCATTCTGTGCTATTGATCCTTAACAAACGAGTTTCACTTTTGTTCTATATAGAGATGTATTCTCGACATTGATGTGCAAGGGGCAAGGTCTGTGAGGGCGAGTTCTCTTGATGCCATATTCATATTCATATGTCCCCCTTCAATGGAAGAGCTTGAAGATCGGCTCCGTGCTCGGTAAATCAGGCTTTTACAGTTTGAGTTCTTGAGATTTTTCATTGCAGTTTCTAAGAAGATCATTTTCAATTTGAAATTTCTAAAATACAAAAACAGAGGAACCGAGACAGAGGAGCAAATTCAAAAGCGGCTTAGAAATGCTGAGGCAGAGATCAAAGAAGGGAAATCCTCAGGAATTTTTGGTCTTACTCTGTATAATGACAACCTTGAGGAATGCTACAAGAAGCTCAAGGTGAATCACTTTTGTTAATTCCACAAAATGTTGACATGTTCTAAATTCATAACAATGCCGGCTCTGTTTCCAGAAACTCTTGGGGCTAGACAGAGACGCTCCTGTCAATGGTGTAGAGAGTGAGAAACTGAAAATTACTTATGCATACATGCCAAGAAAGAAAGTGAATGGAAAACTATAATTTGCTTCCGTTTGATTCTGCAGTAGAAGGGATCAATCTTCCCGCGGAGCACATGGTATCAAAAATGGAAGAAAAGATCATTGTTCAAGAGACAGGAGAAGCCAAACGAAACACGTAGGCAACTTATAACTACTGTTCATATGTTATTGATAAATTAATCTCGGTGAGCTGTGAAATTATAATTTGACTTTGTGGTAAATGATGTATATACAGGATTGTGTTGGATTTATCTTCACTTAATGGAGGAGCACCGGGTAGAACAAGGGGGATCCTTGTGGAGTCCATTGAGTTATAAGCTGACAAAAGAGATAGTCTCCTTTCAGGAGAAGACTTAACCAGAAAAAACCAAACCGTTTTTTTCATTCATTTACAGAACCGTTTCTCCTTGGAGAGCATTATAGAAAGATTGTTCAAAGAGTTAGGATGATGATGAAGAAAGAGTGGGAGTGTTGATATTGTTCGTTGTAATTGTGATTGACAAGACTCCAAGTATTGAAGTTAAGATTTTTTTAGTTGTGGGTTTTGAATAAGAATCAAATTCAGAAAAGCAAAACTTGAATCGGGTATAAAAGATTAAATCCCCTAGTGATATTACATGACTCAAGATTTGGATGTACAAAAAGCTTGATTCTGTGTCCTTTGTTGGGAGAAAAAGGACAGCAGTTAATGTCAGTTTACAGTTGAAATTTGAAAAGCAGCCAATGAAATGAAATTACAAAGAGGAAGACAAAAGAAAGAGACAGCCAAAACACAAGTTGGGACTTTGGAACGGAATCTCCATGTGTCATGTCCTTTCATCTTGCTTTCTACACCTCTCATCTATCGCAACTGCTTTTGAATCTTAGGCTCTGGATCACTCTGGTGGTCCCAAAGTCGGTCGAACTCTAGTGATAGGAAGATTCGTGTAAGCTCACTAATGGTTCTGGTCCTGAACCTGGTCCTGTTCCACTATTACATACACTTGTACAAAGGTACTTTAGTCCGTGCCAAAACAAGCGCGTGGCATGACGCAAGAGTAACTAACAAAGCCTCCCTGCCTTTTCAGAGCTCGAGTCACTGAATTATCATGGTGGAAAAATGGAGTAAACAGCATTCTCTAATTGATCCATTCAAGAACTGAAACGTATCATATCGGCCAGACAAAGTCCATGAACGTTATTAGGCCCAATAAAGATGCTTGTAAGTTGAACAGAACATTAGTTCCATTAACAGAATCAAAGATCAAAGCTAACACCACCTTACAGAAAAAAAGAAACAAGAATTCATCAGCCTTTACTACTACAATTGTTGTTAAATCAGATTCTCAAACTATACAAACTTCACTCACTAAGAGCCTCTATGGCTCATACAATGATTGACTAGACTCTGAAGAGTTAGTCGGCGATGATCTTGCACAAGCAAAAGGCGGTGGCGGTGGATCAACAGACAATGTACCTTCCAAAACTTTCACCACTTCTCCCATTGATGGTCTTAACCGTTCATCCGCCTGAACACACCAAAACGAGATTCTCAAAACCCGCTCGAGCTCCTCTACATCGAAATTTCCTTCTAATATCTTGTCCACAATGGTTTCTTTCCTTCCCTCAATCCACTCTCTATGCACCCATTCACTCGCTACTCCTTCTGGTTCGTATCTACCCGTTATAAGAGTTAAAACCGTCTTTCCAAAATCTTCGACGTCTTTATCTGCCGCACATAAACCGAATCCATATTCTGTTAACTTAGCTTCCAAATCCTCCCCAAGAAGAATGTTTTCACAGTTCAAGTTCCCATGACTGACGAATTCCCTGCATTCGGTGTGGAGGTAACAGAGAGCTTTAGCCACGCTTAAGCAGGTTTCGGTTCTTTTTCTCCAAGTTAGTTTCTTGCTACGTAAAGGGTCAACAATGTGGTCGAGTATAGTCCCGTTCTTAGCGTATTCGTAAACCAGAAACCTCCTGCCTAAGTCGCAGCAATATCCTTCAAGCTTCGCTAGGTTCTTGTGATGCATTGTTCCTATCTTCGATGCAGAGCTCCTAAACTTCCTTTCTTCTATTAGTGTCGCTTCCATTTCTTTAACAGCAACAAGTTCATTCTCCGGCATAACCCCTTTGAATATCCTCGGTCCTATGCTATGGTCAAAGTTATCAGTCATGGCCTTAATCTCATCGACAGAAAATACCATCACACCTTTTGGATTTGTTGCTTTGGAGAATCGATCAGCTTTTTTCTTGGCTAGCTTCTTCTTCCTCCGGTAGATGTACACAATGATACTGAGCTGAACCCCAAGAAACAGAACAAATGTAGTGGAAGTTGCGCCGACAAGACAAGGAATACAGACACTGTGAGCGTGAGACTTTGTCACAGCCACTTCTGGCCCTTTGCCTTTTGGACCATTTGGATCAACAGCAATCGGGTCCAAACATGTTTTAACATACGATACCGAACTCAGAGACGGATCAGAGTAACCACTGATATATCGGGTCAGCTTCATGAGACATTTAGCATTTCCATCGTTCGTGTAAGTGACTGCGGTACAAGTAGATTCCTCTAAACACATCTTTTTGCATCTCAGGGAGCTAATCTGAGAAATAACCGAATCATTAGCCGGATAAATCCCATACAAGTCCAAGTTCTTGTATTTCACCATGTCGAAACCAGATTTGCAACTTGGCTTCTGATAAGGCACCACACATTTAGGATCCGAGGCCGATGCAAAAGTATTAAAAGGGCAACTGCATTCAGAGAAACCAGAACTGTTAAAGGAACAAACTTGCGATCCACAGGTTGCGAAAACACGGCACTGATTCTCAACAGCTTGCCAAACCGGTTTCCAAATCCCTGAATCCTCGTTCCACGAGTACATTCTCAGATTACCATCTCGGTCAAGCCTGAGAAACCGGAACTTCACAGTGTCATTATGATCTTCTCCAAAAGCAGACCAAACAGGTCTCATCAGATCTTGATCCTCAAGAAACAGAGCTCCTTCGGAAGTAAGAACAGCCCCAATCTTCTTCTTCTTATTCGTCACAGCTTCGTTCCTGCTTGACCAGAAAGTAATGTTACTCTCCCATCTCAGCTCTAACCTCCCTGAATCCTCCAAGTGAAGACTATAATAACTAGACCTAGAATTCTCACTAGCAGCTCTAAGCGTCTCAAAAGCTGCTAACTTTTGGTTAGGAAGCAAAGTATCAGTAGGAGTATCAAAGCTTTGCCAAACAATCTCCTCTTTATCTTCTTTCAACAACACAAGATTACCATCGTCACGGAGCAAAGCAGAGGTTGCAGAGAACCGGTTCGTCTTGCTGTTCCAAACCGGATAACCCGACAAGGAATCAAACAAAACCAATACTCCATTACGATTGAGCTCGAAGTAAGAGCTATTGTCGGAAACAACAGCTCCAGCAACCCAGACAACTTTCCGTTGATCAGAAGGGATTGAATTGGAGTTAAACCGGATACCGACGCTGAACCGGTTAGGCAAACCAGGTGGGTTGAAAAATCCTAACGCAAAATCACCATTCTTGGATACCCACAAGCTGTTTTCACCAACCACGAGTCTTGAACCCAATTGAATCTCTGAAACCACGAATTGAAACTCCCAGAAGAACCCTAAAGAGAGAAATAAAAGCAGAGCTCGAAGCATCTTTGTGTCTGATTTAGAGATCCAACAACATACAAGGAGGAGAAAGACTCTTCTGGTTTCATCTCAACATCATTCCAAAATCCAAACTTGTGTTTCAATTTTCCTGAGAAAATCCAAAATTTGAAAGGGAAACCAAAAAAAAAAAGATAGCAGAATCAATAAGACCCTTAAAAAAAAAAGTTGTACCAGGTTTGGCACTTGAAGGAGCTTAATTTCTCACCATGGACCCACAGTTTTATATATCAAATCATCAAGTAAGTGTCAACAAATTGACCAGAGCAATAAATAGTGTTGTTGAAAAAAATTTGATTTTTATCCCCAGAAAAAGCTAACTGAACTTTCGAAGAAGAAAAATGAAGGGTATTACTGTAAAGATTGACAAAAAAAAAAACAGAGACTTTAAGCTTCACAATGGGACCCAAGATTATGAGTTTGAGGATTTAAAAACTCTGAGTTAAGCTGTGAAAATGAAGAGGAAGACAGTGAAGACGCACTAACCAGTAAGGTAGAAGAAGAAGCAGGAAGAGACGTCTTTTCTCCAACTGAATTGAAATCTTGAAGAAGATGATGCAAGTGGTGGATAATGTGAGAGATCTCTCTCAAGTATTTTAATGAGTTTTACAAACGTATTGAATCTGATAAATATCTTAAAAAAAAAAAAAGAAGAAGAATTTTGCTTCTCTTCACTTCTCTTTAGCCCTGCTTGCTAGTGTGAATAGAAAGAAGTGGTGAGCTATACAAAAAGAAAACATAAGGGAGCTTTAATTGAACTTCGTCGTTTTCCTTTACGAGTTGTCATTTATAGAGAATGCAAACAAGAGAATGTAATTAATTATATATGGATTACGTCTTTAATTCAAGAACGGTTAAAGTCTTTAATCTTTATTCGAATCCGAGCAATTACAAATTCTACTCTGTAACTAATGAGTTGTGAATTGTTATGTCACCTACTAATGAGTTTGATAGGAGAGCATGTGTGAAACTAATGCTAAATATAGTCAAATAATTAGTATATAAACAATTTTTGACCCAAAAAAAAGAAGAAGAAGAGAAGCATAAATAATCAATTTGCTGGTCGACTTTCTCTATGAATGATATAAATTATAATCAACGAGTTTAGTGTTCATGTTTCTTCGTTAATTCACATTTCACACTTAATATATAAATATAAATATATTCACACTTTTAAACCAATAAACTTTTTTGTAAAACAAACAGTTCACTTTTTATCCCCGGGACAAACTAGCTAAGAGTGTCTAGTCTCCACAACGAGAAACTTTAGCAGTGGTCCCTCGTCGTCATTGGTCTCTAAATATCTAATTGCATTTAGATGATAACGATCCTATACTGAGGGGTGATGATAATGAAGAACAATAATTCTAGCCAAATAAAAGCAACAATAATTACTATTTACGAAACCAACAGTTCTTCTAATGATTTTATCATAGACTAAGATAATCCATACATTTATCTGTGATTCGCATAGGATCCCTGTCTGACGTCGGTACGATAAAATTAATTAATTTATTTATTTTCTTATCAACATTTTATATATCTAAAAAGAATGTTTTGGCCATCAGACCAAAAAAAAAAAATGTTTTGGCCTCGCTATGAGTTTTTCGGTCCTCCAAAGGTTGTGCCTTCTTAAGCCTCTACTTCGATTTCCATTTGGGAAATTGTTTCCCATTGAGAGATATATCATGTAGCCCTAGGCAGAAATATCTGTATCCGACGGATATCCGGCTCTGTATCCGGTCAGTATCTGGATTCGGATCCGAAAAACAGATATTCGGAGAAAACGGATACGGATACGGATAGTAAATTGGCCTTTTAAAATTTAATTTTTTTTTGTTTTGGGCTTTTAAATTTAGTCTATTTTTTTCATCAAACTTAAATCTATGTTTTTATTTTTTTATTTTTTTTTGAAAATTCTTATTTTCTGATTATAATAACACTATTTAAAAAAAATTTATTTAAAAAAAAAATCTGAATACGGATATCCGATTTTTCTACGGATATCCGTAATTTACGGATACGAATACGGATAGTAGAATAATGAATGATACGGATACGGATATCCTAAAAAAGTCGGATATCCGTATCCGTAACAGGACTAATATCATGTATAGATTTATTTATTTATTTTTTTGTCTGTGGACCACAACGGACCAGTCCATTTAGTCCAAATTCTCACTAAAATAAGAATATTTAACTCGCACATAAGGAGATTCGAACCCAATAGCATGGGTTAGTATCATGTATGGATTTAAGCCTAACTTTTTTTGATTAACAAATATATTTTAACTGATATATTTCCTTTTATCAAAAATAAAATAAAAACTATGATATATTTCAGTTTTAAAAATTATTTTGTGCTTTCTTATTCTTTTTTTTTTGTATTTGTCCATTAATGTTGTTTATAAGATCACCACCCAAATTATATCATAAAAAATCTCTAAACTATCATTTTTATTTTTTCCTTCCAAATTCTATCATAGAAATCTTTTAAAAACCATTATTTAGTATAATTTTTATGTGATTTTAATGCAAATAAACTTTGCTTTTTTTTTAAAGTGCTTTTAGTGAAACTTGTATATTAATAAAAGATGTAGTTTTGACTATATAACGAATATACCAGTGTACTCTTTTTTTTTATAAAGTTATTTTCCGATTCAGGACTGTAATTTTGTTATTGCACACTATTTAGCTAACATAATAATTTGATTAAAAAAATAAAGATTCCGGCAAATGAAATACTGAATCATAGTAGTTCGGGTCAATTTTTAATAAGTAAAATAATAATAAGAGGGTCAGCTTTGGACAGGCAGGGTTTGACGAGTTGCTGCCTCGGTTGAAGAATGTCGGGCCCTATCAGTCTAGCACGTGTGTCTTATTCGCTTTCTTATCTTTTCACTTCTTTTTTCTGATAAAAATAACGCTTAATTTTCGAATATAAAACTCACTTGTTGATGACAAAAAAAAAAAAAAAAAAACCTTGTTGAAAAACAATGAGGCCACTTGTTGCATATAATTTGACATTATTATGCGCCAATAAGCTTACGACTAATGAAAGTGATCGGCAGACTAGAGGGTTAATTCAAATACAACGTATCCGAATTCATACACGAGTATTTTTTTAGAAGGAAAATTGATTATACATGACACGTTTTTTTAATTTAATTAATCATATGTTAAAAAAAAAAAAATAGAGAAGGACTTAATTACAAACATAACGAATGAGTGGAAGACGAGAGAGATTCCCTTGTTAAGCTTTTAGAGTTTTCCTTTTAGTATTTTAACTTTCAAAAATAAACCTTTCTCTCGCTTTTTTGGTAGATAAATAATGCAACATAACTTTTTTCATAAAGCTCATGCGTTGCATGAAATTTACATTTTACAATCCACGAGTGCTAAATAAAAGGAAAAATAATCACATTTCTGTATTTTTGTTGGTTAAGTAAATCCCATATAATAATAATTGGACTCTAACCATTTATCAAAAAAATAAATAAATATAACATCTATCCAACTAAAGTAATAAGAAAGAAAAAAAAACGGAAAAAAAGAAAAAGAAATAAAAGAGACGTAAATGCATTACTACTATTCATAGGGTCCATTCATCACTCAGTCATCTCCATTTTAGCATGGAGCAGTTGAGCTAATTGCTTGCTTTTCGTATTTTAGATCATAATTATTACTTTTTACTTTTTAGCAACCAATTAATCGACAAACTGATTTACAAACTATATAATCTTTTTAAGCCAAACTTTTTTTTTCTCTAAACCAATAAACTATATGAAAAATATACAGAAAATCCCGATTAAAATTTGACCAAACATGAAAGTAGTTCACCATCGAAACGATCTTTTTAGTATTATTGTTGATTAAAAAAAATGACCATCGAAACGATCTTGTAAATTGACTTTTTCTTTTAACACATTTAAATTTTGTTTTCTTTTCTCTTCCCAATTCTGTATAATACGTTGGAAAATCTATAGTTTATTAGTTGTTATCGAGACATTAATAGTTCAACTGACCCATGCAATTTGCTTCAACGGTTATTTTTCTCAAATCCGAAATCGCGTTTCAAACGGAGAACTAGAAACATATTTCAACCTCCTATTTGAAAAGATAACAATTCTTAGTAAACATCCAACTATGGAAGATATATTGCTAATCATCTCTTATAATCAAGAATAAGGAATAAGGAATACCTAGTAAAATCACACATTTTAGAGGTTAATAACTCGATATACCGCAAAGGATACAAAACAATAAAATTGGTGGTATTTTCCGTAATATCTGCATATTACAAATTTACATTCCCCCTAGAAAATGAATAATCTGGAATGAGTAATAATTTGATTATCAGGGACTCAGTCATGAATCCACAAATCAATGAACGGGGCCCATTACATTCCACATTTTGGGCTAGTTTGTCTTCACCTAATGGCTAGTTTGGGCTTGAAATGAGAATTCTTGACTCTCTCCGTTCATAAAACTTCAAATTCGTCGTCGATTCCAATTTCCGACTATAAAATAAAAAAATAATAATGGGAAAGAATATTATCCATGTCTTGTCTCATCTAATATTTTCTATTTAAAATAAAGGTAAGTAAGTAGAGGGACCCGCAGTTCCTATAAATAAATAAAAATATAAAAAGAAATAATAAAAGAAGAGGAGCCACAAACATTGATATCAGAACAAAAGTTGCATCTGCGGTTCGTAACATCCCATATGTCCGAAAATGGACCAAGGTTAGGTTCGGTTGTTTTCTCTTGTTTACATCATTTTACGTATAGCTCTCTATATTCCAAAGATCCTCTATGTTTACGTGTCCCCTGTTAGGTATATATTTACAAACAATAATTCAATAGTTAGTGTTATTTTTAATCTTCTCTATTTTACAAGTCGGCACAAACACAAAACTATGTATAGAGAATCGAAATTGGGAATTTCAGGATGAAATACTCGAGAACAAAATTTAATATTCCTAACACAAGTATAGATTTGATGTCTTATCAGTATAATATAAGATACTATAATAATATGAACAAAACCAGTGATAGTAGATTAAACCGGTTATCCTTAAATGCAAACCATCAGCACAAATCGGAGCTTGAGTTCCACTGCATTGCAAATGTTAGACAGATCAAATAATAGACCTAAACTTCCTAATATAACTTAAAAGAAATTATAGTCATTAATTAACTAAGTTGAATTAATGCACATACACATATTACATATGATAAGACTTGAAAAAAGTTGCGCCCTGTGGATGCAACAAGAGATTAGAGTTTGGTAAGTGTTCACGTGGAAATCAAACAAAAGAGAGACGCAGACAAAACACACAAAGTAAACACATTCACATTTTTCCGTTGCCTAAGTTTGGTCACTTGTGGAAGCCCCTTGGCCCAATGGTTTGGCCAAGGGTTCATTAATGTTTCTACACCAAGAGATCTGAGGTTCGAGTCTCAGATACTGCGATTTATTAACAAATTTTGCAGATTAATGGAGGCAAGTTTATAAGAGGTCTCCAGCGATGTAAAATTAGCGCCGTTCGCCGTGATTTTACGTAGAGAGAGAAGTGTCGTCAGTGTGTCCATCAAGAGCATGGAGAAGGTAGTGTCGTCTCTCGTGGATCTAATAAGGGTCGGAAAGAATTGTCCGTGGTAGAATCGTCTATGTATCAGTTCTCATAATTTGCAATAAATTAATAAATCTAGATGATAAAAAAAAAAGTTTGGTCACTCGGGAGTCGGGGCCCTTCTATTATTGCTGCTATTCCCCTAATTCTCACACGTGTCAGTTTTATTTTTTTTATCACTTGGTATTTTTCTAAATATTTTTGACCATGCTAATAAGCTGAAAAAATAGTTTTAGGGTATAGGTTGAAAATAATTATAAGTAATATATAAAGAGTATGGACTAATTCACTAATTATTTATATGTTTTGAGTTGAAGTTTTTTTGAAATTAGTATTGTATTAAACTCCGTATTATTGATCCAAATAACACCATGCCAATTAGTTAAAATTTTTAAATATTTATGATGATCCTAATTTAATCCATATTTAGAAGCATAAACTATTAATTTTAAAATTAAGTTTAAAATTATATCCTAAAATAAAACTAAATTTTGGTTAATTAAGTTCATGTGCAGTTGTACTTTGGATACATGTCTAAGAATTTACCTATATATATATATATAAATTAATACTCCCTATGTTACAAATTATAAAATGTTTTGCTTTATTTTCATTGTTTTAATTTATTAGATGTTTGCAAGTTTTTATGCAAAATTTTAATTTTGATTAGTTGAATGGGTTTAAAGTTGTAAAAAAAATATATTTCTTACTAAATGTCCTTTTAACCAAAACCTCTAATAAATATATGTCTAGTGGTCAGATCCGTAAATGTTTAAACATATATTTAAAACGTTGTTTGATAAAGATCGGGTTTAATATGAATTTAATTGTTAAAAAAATAATATATATATATATATATATATATATATATTGTTGGTTGTAGTTATGTGAAATTTGTTATGTTGTGATTATATAATTTTTCTTTACCATAAATAAAAATGAAGGTTGAGGACCCAAAAAATAAGAAAATGAAAGTTTATAATATCAGAAAAGTATGAAGATTTATAGCATATTAAAGAAAGCATTCTATTCGTATTGTTACTTATGAGAAGATCTACTCTGTTAAGTCTTTTTTTTGGATCAACAATTTTATGAGTGTGATGATTGGTCATTAATTGGTGTTGGTCTCATTCTATTACTCCAAGAAAAGTTATCTCGTGCTTGAGGATATTGTTTTCTTAAGAATAGATCGATGCAGGAACCATTGAGTATATGGTGACAACACATTATTATCACTAATAATGATTAGTGTGTGGAGTGGGTGTTTTTTCTTTTCTCACACGGGATGAGGATTTGAGGAGGAGGTCAAAACTCGAGTAATAATTATGTATGATTAAATGGTCTCCTTTTCAGGGAGGAAGATAAATAAAATGGTAATTTGAAAAAAAAAAAAATTATTATGTATGATTAACCATTATTATTTGAGTTCAGTTAGAAATATACGATCAGAAAAAATAGACGTTTCATCAACACTATGATCAATAAAGAAAATTGCCGACATAAAAAAATTACAACATCAGTGTTCTTTTTTGTTAAATATTTTTATAATTATATATACAAAAATTGAACTTGGGTGGAAAGCTTTTCTAAGGCAAAGACATTATGCCATCAATCCACCAAATTATAATTATAACAAAGTTAATCAGTGACTTAAACTGCATAAATGTATAAAATAGATTTAAATTCATATTATACTGATATATCATAATTGCTTTTTTTACCACGGGACGAATAATTCTTTGATTTCTATTACAATCTTAACGTTTTTTTTTTTTTTTATAATAATTTTAAGCATTAGTAGTCGTTGGTTTCAGTAGCTTATTATAAATTCATATATTTTTTTGAACAAAGAAAAGTTCATAGATTTTTAATAGATTGTGTGAGGTAAGCTATAAGCACAGAAACAAGCCGTTTTTTACTGCTGATTTTGGTGGACCACTATATACATTTTAATCAAAAGAATTTGATTTTCTACGGACTATAGAAAATTTCCTCTTGACATTCTTCATGTTCAAAATAAAATGGGTATCCGAAGTAAGTAAATTTTCATCTCTTTAGTTATGCTAATATTATATACTTCCAAGAATCATAATTATCTACAACGATGAGTTTAGTTTTGGTGTATGTTTTCCTAATAGTGTTCATCTTGACGTAATGCTTTAAGCCTTTAACCATCATTTGGAATTGACAACATGTTCTCTGCCAAACCAGAGTGACCAATGATTTTTTTGTTTTTTAAGCAAATTACAATTTTAAAGAAGCTTTAAGAAAAACTAAAGTTTAAGCAATCTTCAAAATAAACTGATCAATCCAGGCAAACGATACAATTATAAACATCTCCACCCCGTTAAAATTTATTATTTTTGGGTTTATTAATTTATTCAATAATGATTTTTATATATTTGTTTTTAGGACATCAATTATACTATATAAATATATACATATACATATATTTCTCTTAATTATGTGTTGTTTTATTAGTGTGATCATGCGTGGACAATGCAATCTGAGCGTTTTTAATTTATTTTTGGGTTGTTTAGTTTTTTTTCTCATCATGCTTTTTACTAGCATCAGATAACCAGAAAGATTGAAACTTTTAGATCACGAAAGAATTTTCAAGGCCAAGTAAAATTCAAATGACAAACACAAAGGTGCAAAACTTGTTTTTGGTTAACGCTTAGACATATTTTCCGGGTTTCATGAATTTACAAGTCTAAATAATAACAACAAAATTTGTAAATTTTCTTTAGTGGCATAGTAACAAGTTAGTAAATAGTAACAATGGACTTTTCTCCTATATTTTTTGTTTTTTCATGTCTCTTCTACGTCCTTTGCCTTCTTTTTTCTTAATAAAATAATATAAAAATATTACTTTTCTGAAAACTATAATATATTTTCATTTTAATATCTATAGGATGGCTTTTTTATTCTACTCATGTTTAAATGTTAAACTTTTGTTTCTTTACATCCCCTTCATAACACACAATGTTGTTTTATCAGTTTTACACATATTAAAAATGTTGAAACTTAAAAAAAAAAAAAAAAAAATGTTGAAACTTATATTCTACCTTTAATTTTTACACTTATAAATTTATTTTCAAATTGTTTTAACCTGAAATAATAGAGATAAAAATTTGTAATCTAAAATTTATATGAATAATACATAACAATATTTTTTCGAAACTTACAACAATACTCATTACAAAATATAAGGTAACATAAGTATTGTATAACAACTTTGGAAAAAAAAGTTTAATTATATTATTCATCCCAGATTGAGAAGAATTTGTAGAAATTATAAATGGCATTTACACACTAATTCATAGTTTTTTGAAAGAACGGTGGAAAACAAAACTATAGAAAATAAATAATTTGGGGAAATATTTACCAGTAATGGCAATTTATCTTTAATTCCCTCTTTTGCTTTTGATGTTAATGGAAACTTAGTGCAGTTTTGTAATTGCTTTTTTATTTTTTAATTTTTAAGATATTTATTTACTCATTGGACCCACTTATATTTCTCTCTTGGTTTATGATTGACTCTACAATAAACTGGAATTAAATAAAATGTGTCGCGTCCGTTCCCCGTACGCTTGGTGGACGCCAGTTACTCTTCTTAAATATCGTTTAATAATCCTCTCAATTACGTCCGTCACTGGCTACCGGTTTCTCCAGTTTCCTTACTCTGACCCTATCTCCTCTCCATTAGCCATCCGTACCACCGGGTTAACCGATACAGCCGGTTTACATCATAAAGCTCGCGTCCATTGAAAACCCCGTTGTCTGATTGTGCTCATTGCTCAATGTTTCTATTCCACGTGTCTCATCGACAAAGATAAAAGGGGTAAATGCGACTTATTACAAAGTTCCTCTAAGGGCATTTCGGGAAATTTAAAAATCCTGATGGAGAAAGCAGAGCGTCTCTAGAGATTTCTGTAACGGGGATATGTCGAAAAGATAGAATATCCATTCACGTGTCGCCACGTAGCAGAATAAGGATTTGATACGATGTAACTTGACTCACTAGATTGCTAACCCCTTATTTTAGGAAGTTGTATTAAGTGGAATTACTGGAGAATTTGACCAGGGACATAGCTTACATGCGTGTCCACTTCCAATGTCAGCCAATAATGTTCTGCCAACTCAGCTGTTGAAATTCTAAACTACGATTTTACCCTTGGGGTTCTTAGAATTAGCTATGACGTGGATAGTTCCTATTGGTTGAGCTGATTTAAAATTCGTAAGACGGGTAGGGGTTAGAATAAGATCTCATAGCGCTTGTCTTTTTCTTTGTTTATTTTAAAAATCCCATTATTTTATTAGCTTTCCCTATTGGATAGCGAAATTTAATAAATTTCATTAATCGAAAACGAAGTGTCGAAATATGTTTTCTCTATTTAATTTTTTTTGTTTGTTTGTTTTTTTTTCAATTGGGTGTAAATACTTTTCTAGTGAGATCTGAGCTTGGGAAATGGAGATGGTAGAAGAACAAGCTCTCGCCATTTCTTCTTCTCTCTGAAAAGACTTCATCTGTTCTTTTTATTATTCCTTTTTTTCTCTCTCAGATTTTCTCGGGAAAATCAATCATTTTTTTCCTCCTCTTTCTTCTCACTTGAGCGTTAACACTCCCTTCTTTTTTCTAGATCTACTAGAAACTGATATTTTCACAATTAACCATCCAAGTCTCCGGCCAAAAAAATGGATTTGCTTGCAATCTATTAAACTTGTTTTAAATCGAGAATAATAAGGTGAGATTTATTGATCATCGGAAGCCTCTACCAGTTCGCTGTGGCCATGAAAGAACCATTTTGTTTTTGTTTTTTTTGATGATATATTTTAGTTTTCTATCATCTCATGATTCTCCTTTTTTTACTTTGTCGTTATAATCTCTATGGATGTTTGACTCAAAAACGAAAAATTCACATGCAACAAAGATCCATTTGTGTTTTCTTCTCTGTTTCCCTATTTGACTTTGATTTTAATGAATAAAATCCCCTGAAGATTTTTGTTTTGGGTTTTTCACTTTTTTCTGATCGGATTTCATTTTTTTTTAATTGTCTTGTTTTTAGTTTCCGTGAGTGCGTTTTCCTGTTCTATTTTTGGGAGTAGCGTCTTAAGATTTCCATCTTGCTTGATTCTTCTTTGAAATCCGTTTGACTTACTGGTTTATGTAAAATTAAAAACGGTTGATTTTGGATATCGTTAAAGACATATGGTTTTGTTTTCAGACAAAACCCCCCTTCTTGTCTGAAAATGACTTTAGCTGAGATTTATCTTAAATTGATTATTCCGATCTGGTTTATTTGCCTGTCTTAGAGAATCGAAAGTTAGCCTTCAATATATCTTATGATTGATTCATTAGTTTTTATATATGTGAGTGATCTTTCTTATTGAATTTTTGATCCTTTTGATGATTAAGTTTATGTATTTTTTTTCTCTTTTTCAGAATCCGATTCCACAGATGGAAGTATGTGCTGTGGATCAGACCAATTAGACCAGATCGAGTCGTCAAGATCTTCGTCGCCAATTTCATTCGAGGATAACAATCTTGTTACTAACACAGACATGAATCACTTGAGAGTCGAAACAGAGGATACGTTCGCGAGCTTGCTTGAGCTCGCAGCTAACAACGATGTGGAAGGTGTGAGGCTATCTATTGAGAGAGACCCTTCTTGTGTAGACGAAGCTGGTCTTTGGTACGGTCGTCAAAAAGGTTCTAAAGCTATGGTCAACGATCAGAGGACTCCGTTGATGGTCGCTGCTACTTATGGAAGCATTGATGTGATTAAGCTTATTGTTTCTTTGACTGATGCTAACGTGAACCGTGCTTGTGGGAATGATCAGACCACCGCGCTACACTGCGCTGCCTCTGGAGGAGCTGTGAACGCTATCCAAGTTGTTAAGCTGCTTCTTTCAGCTGGAGCTGATTTGAATCTGTTGGATGCTGAAGGTCAACGAGCTGGGGATGTTATTGTTGTTCCTCCTAAGCTTGAAGGTGTGAAGCTGATGCTTCAGGAGCTTCTCTCTGCTGATGGATCATCGACTGCGGAAAGGAATTTACGGGTTGTGACGAATGTTACAAATAGGAGCTCTTCTCCGTCTCATTCTCCTACTGGAGAGAATGGTGAGTCCGGGTCTGATTCACCACTCGGTTCTCCGTTTAAGCTGAAATCAACTGAATTCAAGAAAGAGTATCCGGTTGATCCGTCTTTACCGGATATCAAGAACAGTATCTATGCGACTGATGAGTTCAGAATGTATTCCTTCAAGGTTCGGCCGTGCTCACGTGCTTATTCTCATGATTGGACTGAGTGTCCTTTTGTTCACCCGGGTGAAAACGCGAGGAGAAGAGACCCAAGGAAGTTCCATTACAGCTGTGTTCCGTGCCCCGATTTTAGGAAAGGAGCTTGTAGACGAGGAGATATATGTGAGTATGCGCACGGTGTGTTTGAGTGCTGGCTTCATCCAGCTCAGTACAGGACCCGTCTTTGTAAAGATGGAACTGGCTGTGCTCGGCGTGTTTGTTTCTTTGCGCATACACCCGAGGAGCTTCGACCTTTGTTTGCATCAACCGGTTCAGCGGTTCCTTCGCCTCGATCCAATGCTGATTATGCAGCTGCTTTGAGTCTCCTTCCTGGTTCTCCATCAGGCGTCTCTGTCATGTCTCCTCTCTCGCCATCAGCAGCGGGGAACGGGATGTCTCATTCGAACATGGCTTGGCCGCAACCAAATGTCCCTGCTTTGCACTTACCTGGAAGCAATCTACAGTCAAGCAGGCTAAGATCTTCTCTCAATGCAAGAGATATCCCTACAGATGAGTTCAATATGTTAGCGGATTACGATCAGCAGCAACTCCTCAACGAATACTCCAATTCTTTGAGCCGTTCTGGTCGGATGAAATCAATGCCTCCTTCAAATCTTGAAGATCTTTTCTCAGCGGAAGGCTCTTCGTCTCCTCGGTTCACCGATCCATCTTTAGCCTCCGCGGTTTTCTCGCCCACACACAAATCTGCTGTCTTCAACCAGTTCCAACAACAGCAGCAGCAGCAACAGAGCATGTTATCTCCAATCAACACAAGCTTTTCTTCACCAAAGAGTGTTGATCACTCTTTGTTTTCAGGTGGAGGAAGAATGTCTCCTCGGAATGTGGTTGAGCCGATTTCACCCATGAGTTCTCGTGTTTCCATGTTGGCTCAGTGCGTGAAGCAACAGCAGCAGCAGCAACAACAACAGCAACATCAGTTCCGTAGCCTTAGCTCCAGAGAGCTTAGAACAAACTCAAGCCCAATCGTTGGTTCACCGGTTAACAACAACTCATGGTCATCCAAATGGGGATCTTCAAATGGTAAACCGGATTGGGGAATGAGCTCAGAGGCGCTTGGTAAGTTGAGATCTTCTTCATCGTTTGATGGTGATGAGCCTGATGTGTCATGGGTCCAGTCATTGGTGAAGGAGTCTCCAACAGAAGCCAAAGAGAAAGCAGCGTCGTCCTCTGGAGAAAACGTGAAGCAGCCAACAGCGGTTGAACCGGTCATGGATCATGCTGGACTAGAAGCTTGGATTGAGCAAATGCAGCTCGATCAGCTCGTAGCTCAGCAGAATTGAGAGAGACTAAAAACCAAAGAATCACATTTTTGTGGTATGGTTTGGTCTCTCTTATCTGTGGTAGATATAAAAACCTCTTTTTTACAGGTGGTGGTGGTGGTGGTAGAAGGGTAACAAGATTAACAAAGAAGAAGAAGAGAAGAAAGAAGTTTTCTTTGTTTTTGGTTAATTAATTTTCACAAAAAAAAAACAGTTTTTTGTTTTTGTTTAGAGAAGAGAAGGGAGCAAAACAAGAAAAAGGCTTATGGGAAGAGAGGAGAGGAAAAAAAACCTTCTTGGTTTTCTTTCTCCCATTTTCATTTTTTATTTTTAGGATTTCTTTCTCCCATTATCATTAATATTATTGTTATTAATATTATTATTTTTTAATATTATTGTTATGACTATTTGTTATCGTCTGTTATAATGAGTACTTGAGATTAAATTTTATAATCTTCAATCCTTTTTGTTTCTCAGTTATCCCTATTGTATTATTTATTGTTCTTTTGGGAGAAACAAGAGGAGCCTTTAGAAGCAAATTCTTGAGAGACATGTGTCACTCACTTACTAATTATTTATACTATTTATATGAGCAACTATAAATTTTTGGGGTAGAGTTGAGTGGGGGCTAATCCATAAAGGATTTATTTTGGATTTCTTAGGGACGTGGATGTGGGTAAGTGAAAGTGATATAGATCTTTAAATGTAATATAACAAAGATTCTTAAGTAAGTTCTTTTATTTTTGCCAACTTGATAAATTGATCAACCATATTTTCTTTTTCCGAAATGCTTTGGAATATGCAAATTTAGCTTTGTGTGGAGGTGGTGGCCTGGTGGGTTGATTTAATACTCAATTATTCTGGTTAATATAGTTTATATTATCTAAATCTGATAAATTCTTAATTTCTTTCTCTCCTTGGTGCAACCAATTTCAGTCCTCAAGCTCACGTGACTCTTCTCTTCGGACGCTTTCTTATCATTCATTATTCTGTGATCAGAAAAAAAAAAACTAAGATTAGTGCAAATATGTTTATTTTATTCTCTGTTCAGAGATTTTGTCTTCTTTCGCAAGAGCGTATAATGCAATATGATGTTTAAGTTGTTCCTTTTTTAAATTGGAAGTACTTTTTATTTTATTTTTAATATATAATTAAAGAGAACAAATGGATTTGAGAAAAGAGAAAAATAGGTGATCGTCGCCTTTCAGTGATCAACTTTCGGTGCATATGTTTGTTCTTGAGTGATTTTCTTTATCACCTTTTATATTTTCGTTAATATTTTAATTTACCAAAAGATTTGCGGTGATGTGATCAAACACAAATCACAAGACTTATGCGGAGTATCTTATTCAAGATAACACCAGACCTATTGAGAATATATTACACTCACGAATCATTTTTTCTTATGTTGTAAAGAATTTATTCATCTTTTTATTTTATTCCTTTTAAAAACATTATTTTTTTGGTTTTAATTTTACAAGAAAAGAAAAAGCTGATTTGGACACAACTTTAATCAAAACCACATCCATTATTTAAAAAAAAAAAAAAAACTTTAATCGAAACCAAACAGCAAAGAAAAAAGAGGCACAAACACAAAAAGTAGGGTGAAACAAAAGCATTGCAGAAGCTAATTCATTCTTTCTTCCCCTTCTTATTATTCTCTTTATTATTCCCAAAAGTCTTCAAATTTATCACTTTTTTGTCATTTATCCATCAAGAATGTTGATACCAAAATCTCTACCAGCAAAAAGTTTTAGGTTTTTGATATAGTCCTTTTAGCTTCTGAACGAGCTATTAACATAAATAAAACGGAAATTGCCATCTGTTTCTAAACGGTTTATAATTGGAGACCAAAAAGAAAAAAAAAAAACAATCTCTAACCAAGTGACCCACAATAAACACAAAATCATGTCTGTTTAGTGGGCTTTTAAACGTTTTAAAGAAATCCATTGACAAGAAAAAAAAAACAGTAATGAAGACATTGTACCCCATAAGATCCATTTAAAACATTCAAAATAATTTAAAGAACCAAGATATGCCCATGTAAAACATGATTAGTTATAAAATCTCATAAGATAAGATACATGAAACAGTCACCCTCCTCACTATTTTCCAGTTCACTGCTAACTCCAACGAGTTTAACCTCAAAACCCACGATTTTTATATACTTGTTCTTCCAGGAGTTGAGTTGATTGCAATAAACATTGAGCTTACTGAAAACTAGTTACAAATGTTCTAGAGTATCTGAAAACTTCAGTATCCAATGTCTCATCCATTTTAACTTTCCATTGTTTCTAGCCAATTACTCCCTCTGATTCAGAATATAAGAGGTTTTAGTTGAATGCACAATATTTAAGAAATAATTTAATGTATTCTCTTTTTATTGTTTCTAAATTATTTAACCAATAAAAAATATAATACACAATATAAAATAGTTATAATAGTTATATACATTTAATTGTTTACCTAGAAACTTAAAAAAAATTATTAAAACATCTTATATAGTGAAATAAATTTTTTTCTCTAAAACATGTTATAATATGAAAAAGGAAGTGGCATTTTGCAAATATTTTCAATACTACTCTCGATCGACTATTTAAAGTTCGACTATCCAAATAGTTATTTTCACCAGAAGAACAATCTGAGTAATAAATAACTATATAGAGTTACATCTACACCTGTATATATATGGTAATTTTGATCCGGTCAAAATATGGATGGAATCGCGTAAATGTCTCAGAGTCACACAATGAAACGAAAAATTCAACGTCAGGTTCCTACGTTATTGATGTAATTTCTAAAAATACATTAACTACCTCTTGTATAAATCTCTGTAAACATCATCCAATTATCCTCAGACCTGCGAGAAAAAAAAAAAAAAAGAAAAGAAAAAGAATCAAAACTACTAAAGAAAAAAAAAAAAAAAAACTTTCAGGTCTCAAACTAGCAATGGAGATGAAGAAGATTGCCTGTGGAGTCGTTTTCGCTGCTGCTTCCATGACCGCCGTCATGGCTGCAGAGGTCGGAGCTCCAGCCCCGGGACCCGCCGCAAGCGGAGCCTCCGTAGCCGTACCGGCTCTTGGCTCTTTGGTTGGGGCTTCCCTTGTTTCTCTCTTCGCCTACTACTTGAACTAAGCTTACATTTAAAAGAAAAAAAAAAAATATTGATGTCTCTATCAATTTCTACGATGTCCAATTTTGTGTGTGTTGTTTAGACAGTCAAAGTGAATAAAACGGGAGATGAATAATTTGATTATGGTCAGATATCTTTTATGTAATGCTGATTAATAAAAATATATGTTTTCCCTCCCTTCATATGTTTTCCTTACATTACCACCATATTTTGTTTATTAATTATTTTGCTATATTAGAATTATCATTTATTTATTGAATTTAATATATAAAGCTTTTTGAAAGTTATTTAATTAGGCCAAATGAAAAAATAAACACTATGAATTCTAATTTAATTTTCCAAGAACATGTAACGTACATATTTGAATCCGGATAATTACTTATCAACAACATTACCACAAACCAGTTACCAAAAAAATATGATGTTCAACTATTGTTTGGTTACGAAATAAATGCCTAGAGAACATTTCAATCATTATCATTTATAAATATAATGACCACACAAATTGATAATTCCTCTACGGATTGGTGTACCAATCATATCTTTATATTGACTTGTAATTTATTGATAAATTGTCTTTGTCTGTGGAAGATCCAAAATATCTGTATAAATTGGTGAAGGATGGAAGATTTGATAAGGTCGTAGATAAAGAGATGTTGGTTGCTGAAGGTAGAGATTTAGAGCAAGGAGGATTTCAGATAGAAGCATTTCTTCAAGAGCTCTCGTTGAGATGCATTGGTCGTCAAAGGGAAGTTCCAAAGATGTTTGAAGTGGTCAAAGAACTTAAAAGGATTGATAGACCAAAGGATCTTTCTTGTGGTTCTTAAGGATGTCTGATCTTGTAGTTCTTCTGTTTCATTATGTTTAGTCCAAGAAACAGAGTTAACTTTTCTCTTATTGAGCTCTGCATCATTCAGTAAATCTAATGCGACGATTTGTATCTTAATTCTTTGGTTATAATGCGGATTTGCTCATTGCTTGGATATGAGTGATCATAATTGCTTATGAGTTAAGTGACTGTAAGTATACATTAATGAAAAATCTCAATCATAAACTACAAACTAATCTCGGATTAAATAGACAGTAAATAGGATCAAAATCTGTGATTGGAGAATGGAGAGTATTCATTGTTTGAACTATTTATTTCGAAATAAATCATCTGTTTTTTTAGATATCAGATTATTGACAATCAAGAAAATTATGATGTATACTGTTTATTTCTCATAAGTCATGATAGCCTTGGTAGGTTTCTCAATTATATAGTGATTATTAGTAGATTGTTAAAAAGGGTACATTTTTCTTTCTTTCCTTTTTAGGCAACTAGAGTTTGTACACTTTAGGAAAAAGAAAGGAAAATCTTATTTTCTTTTGTGAATTAAAAAATGGAAATTGGTGTCCCTTGAACGTCGGTTAATTGCTCTATATATATGATTTCCTAAGAAGTCGCCTTTTAGGGGTTATCTATCTCACTTTTACTCTTTCACCAAAATAGTTGCGATTTTCAGATTTCACCTGACCTAGGTTTTTTCTTTAGCGTAAAGCCGAAGAAATCAGAGAATTGTTCATATTTTCCACTGCAATGGTGCCGCCGCCAGAGTTAGAATTCATAAGAGATCTTGGAAAGGGTTCGTACGGTTCGGTGAGCCTGTTCAAGTATTCGAAACCACTCACGACTCTCTACACCGCCGTGAAGACTTGCGACTATAAAAACGCCGAGTCTCTCGACAAGGAGTTTCAAACTCTGTCCCAATTCAAGGGTTGTTCGAGAATCATCCAGTGCTATGAAAACAGAGTGATAGAGAATTCGGACGGTGAGGGTAACATAGAGTATATGATGCTAATGGAGTACGCAGCTGGAGGAACCTTGAAGACTTTCATGAAGAGATCCGAAGACAAGAAGTTACCTGATCCTTTGATCAGAGAGTTCACTCGTATGCTTCTCGAAGGCTTAGCCACGATTCACGGACAGGGCTACGTCCACTGCGATCTCAAACCCGAAAACATCCTTGTTTTCCCGAGATGTGTCTACAAGAAAGGCACGTGGAGATCGTCTTACGAATTGAAGATTTCTGATTTTGGTCTGGCAAAAAGAGAGGGAGACAGTGACTGGTGGCAACCTAGTCGTAGGTTTGCGGGAACGCCGATCTATATGTCGCCGGAGTCGGTTTCTCACGGCGAAACAGGGAAAGGCCTTGATTTATGGTCTTTGGGATGTATTGTATTGGAGATGTACACTGGAAAGAGACCATGGTGGAATAAAAACTATGAATTGGAGGATCTAAGCAAGTGCCACACGCCACTGATTCCAAGTGATCTTCCTTGCGATGCAACAGAGTTTATAATGACTTGCTTCTCGTTGGAAACCTATGAGAGAAAAGATGCGTTGACACTACTGGAGCATGGCTTCTTGCATGGAGTTGTCAAAAAGAACAGAGAGACTTCAGTGAATGTGAAGACTGAGAATGCCAGGGACAAATTGGAGAAGCTTGCACAGTGGCCCTCAAAAGTTACCTCTTTTTTTAAAAGAGCCGGAGGATTGAAGATCATCAAGAAGCAGCCAAAAACACCGAGACCCAGTTTGCTTCCCGTTCACTTCTGTGCCTTTTCAGAACCATCTCAAAAGTTTTGGTTTATTACTCGTAGTTTTCTTTGGGTTGTGTTTATTATCGTAGTGTTAGTTTGTTTCTTTCGTTGAAAACCAAGATATATTGTTGAAGAAAAATGGCATTAATTTCTGGTTCATTAATATGAATTAAGTTTCGATGGTTAACTCTTTCATTTATTAATGCAATTGTGCAAACATGGTTTGTGACACTGTGTTCCAGAAACTCAGAGATGATGGAATCAAAACAAGCTTAGGAACTGTCGATGTTAGGATTACTAAAGAATCAAGAGGCAATGCATAAGACTCCTAGCATTGTTTGTTGCAGCTTTCAATCCATTGATAAGTGACAACAACACAAGAACAAATCAAAAGTCTACCATTGTTTGTTTTTTTTGTTTCTTTCCCTTTTGTTAACAAGGGGAATAAATGCACGTTATACTCATGTGACGTATATATCATGAAGAAATTTATTAAAGCAAAACCCCCCCAAAATCAGAATCAAATTAAACCAGTTTCTTGAATATTAATGAAGAAATAAAATCTAACTAGTAAAGAGTATAATGGACCACAAAAATGAAACCATGCCATGAGAGAAAAGCCCCCAAGAGTCACTAATTGCCAGTGGAGAAGTGAAAATTCATATGCATCTTTTAAATTTTGAAAATTCTCTTATATTATCGGTGCATGGTCAAGAAACTTTATTTCACATAACTAAACCAATGTAGTGTGTTATATTGACAATCCAATATACAGAAAAAGGAAGCAAAGGGAGCTGCTGTGCCCCCGACCCAAGAAAGGTATTTTATTTATATGAAATAAGACTGTTTTTAGTTTGTTTTATTGTCTTATGGGAGTTTGTTACCTGTAGTAATACGAATGCATCAGAGAGCCAGTATTATTCTCAATGTTTTGACGCAGAAGATGAATTCGGTATGGAGTAAAGCGAAAATCAAGAAGCTTATGTCGTTAAACCATACATAATTGATCCAACGGTCAGGATCCACTGGATTGTGGTAGCAACGGCAGATCTTCTACTCTTTTTTTTTTTTTTTTTGTGTCGTCAATCTTCTACTTTCCTTTTTCTTTAATGAATTTACATAAGTTTCTTTCATTTTCGGCAAATAATTGCCACACTGTTTTTTTTTCTTTATTTTTCATTTTAATTAAAACTGAAATTTTCCATAAGAATTACAGAAAAAGATTTTTAATTCCAACTAGCTACTACGTTTATATTGTCACCGATCAAAATCTAATCTAGATTTTTTTTCTTTTCTTTCAGATTTAGACTGTTCCGTTGGGTTAACTTAAGTTACTGGCCTACTGCAATTTTCAGATTCTATTTTGAGGTCAATAGATTTGCCAATTTTCAGATTAGTATTGTTGTTACCTCGGAAAACCACAACGGTACTTGGTTTTTTTTTGTTTTTGTTATTTCCTTTTTTCCGTGACCTAACTTTTCCGTTACAAGAAAAATGGAATCCTGTTTTTCTTTCGGAAAAGGAAATCTTTTATCCTTTTTGGTGTAAATAAATTAAAAAGGGAAATTGAGACTCAGTCGGTTACTTGTCGCATTAATTGCTTATATATATCTGTTGAGACTTCATCATCAAGCTATTGCGAATCCTCAGATCTCACTTTCACTTGGTGTATTGCTTAAAGCTTGGTGCCAAAGTTATCAGAAGAATCGATCGTTCTGTTGCAATGGTGGCGTCAGAGTTCGAGTTTAAAAAGTTTCTGGGAAAAGGTTCGTTCGGTTCGGTAAGCCTCTTCAAGTACAAAGGACAACACGACGGTAAGACGCTCGATGTCGCAGTTAAAACATCCGACGATGAACACGCCAAAGCTCTCTACAGAGAGTTTCAGATCCTTTCTGAATTCAAGGGATGTTCGAGAATCGTCCAATGCTACGGGAACAAAGTACAAGAGATATATTACGACGGAGGTTACGTAGAGTACAAGATTCCCATGGAGTACGCATCTGGAGGAAGCTTAAGGAATTTCACGGACCGGTTCAAAGACAGGAAGTTGCCTGAGCCTTTGATCATAGAGTTTACTCGTATGCTTCTCGAAGGTTTAGCCACGATTCACAGACACGGCTATGTTCACTGTGATCTCAAACCCGAAAACATCCTCGTTTTCCCGAGATGTGTCTACAAGAAGGGCGAACGAAGATGGTTTTATGAATTGAAGATATCTGATTTCGGTTTGTCCAAAAGAGATGGAGACAGTAAGTGGTGGTATCCTAATCATCGGTTTGCGGGAACGCCGATCTATATGTCGCCGGAGTCGTATTCTCACGGCGAGACAGGGAAAGGCCTTGATCTATGGTCACTCGGATGTGTGGTGTTGGAAATGTACACTGGAAAGAGACCATGGTGGCATAGAAAACACTATGATGATCTGAAGAATTGTCTCGAGAAGTGCTATGCGCCACTGATTCCGAATGATCTTCCTTGCGATGCAAAGCTCTTTCTCATGACCTGCTTCGCATTTGAACCAGATGAGAGAAAAGATGCGTCGACATTGTTAAGGCATAGCTTCTTGCGTGGAGATGTAAACAAGGTTACAAAGCTTCAGGTGAATCCCAAGGACTTGGCCATGGAACTGGAGAAAATTAGACAGATGCTTTCGGAAATTAGGAATATTCGTTGAGTTGAAGTTGATGAGCATAGCAAGAGCCCCTGAGGACCTGATTTTGTTCTTGGTCAACACTGATATTCATTAGTTCATATGTTATTAATTACTAGAATTTTATGTAAAAGGTTTGGTATACTTGTGTTTTGAATTTGTTCAATAAAATCTACGGAAACACTTTGAAAAATTATGCTTCTTGTTTGATTGGAACGAAATATACAAATCTTATGATAGTTGAATTGAATGTATCTGAAAAAGGAATATTTGTTTACGTTTATAACTTGAAGATTATTTCTACATATCACTCTTCAGTTCTTGGTTTAGCTCTCTCAAAGATAATGATCCTCACTGAACATTTTTCTTGATTTTATCATAGCTTAACTGCGAGGTCTTCTTTTTAGTATTTTTACTCTTCTTTGCACTCACTTGGAGTCTAATTTCTCCCTTGTGCCAGCTTCCTCTGTTTCTTGTACTCACCCATCATCATTTTGTGTTGCGTGAAGATGGCAAGAGAATCAATCAACAAGGTAAATTACTCAAGAATTCTAACATAGGAAGCTTCATCCAACGGTCAGGATCCACTGGATGGTGGGATCAACGGCAGATCTTGTTATTTTCCTTTTGTTTAAGATATTTTCTTATTTTTAATGACTACCTAAGTATATTTTCCTTTTCTTAATGCGTTAATGCTTTTATTTACTTATTTTAATCAGAAAGCGAAATATCCAATTTTTTTCAACAAATCAAGATCAGGACATATAAAATTAGGGCTTCATTCTGTTTCTTACTAATCTCTTGATTATAAATAAATACTGCACGAAAGTGTTACAGAAGAAATTAAACTAGAGATGGATCAAAGCACATCAATGGACAGAAGAAGAAAGAGCTTGAGCAAAGCAAATAAATCGCAACAAATATCGCCGGAGATGGAATTCGTCAAGGTTTTGGGAAAGGGTTCTTACGGCTCCGTCGAACTCTTTGGCTACAAACAAAACGACGGATCAATGTTCTACACCGCAGTGAAGATCACCGACTCTAAGGACTACAGCTCGGTCGACAGTGAGTTTCGAATTCTGTCGAAACTCAAAGGATGCCCTAGAATCGTGCAATTGTATGGGAAATCTCTGGTTCTGGGAACCAATTGCAATCGAACCAAAGTTTACAAGATGTCAATGGAGTACGCAGCTGCTGGTAATCTAACTAATTTCATCAAGTTAAACAGAAACAGATTGTCGGATTCGATTATCAAAGACTTCACTCGCATGATTCTACAAGGATTGGTCTCGATTCATAGTCATGGTTATGTCCATTGCGATCTTAAACCGGACAATCTCCTTCTTTTCCCGGTTTACGATAAAGAAACGTGGGATTGTTCATACGATTTGAAGATTTCAGATTTTGGATTGACGACAAAGGCCGGAAAGGAATCTGATTGTTGGAGTATCAATGCTCCGTGGGTGGGAACGCCTGTCTATATGCCGCCTGAGTCAGTCCGAGGCAAAGACGGCACCGTTGAGAAAACCCTAGATTTGTGGTCATTGGGTTGCATAGTGTTGGAGATGTATACCAGTAAGCGGCCATGGTTAGGGTTTGTTTTAGATGATGATGTTAAGACTCTTCTTTTGGATGAAAAAGCACCAGAGATTCCCAATACTGTGCCTTGTGATGCAAGGCAATTTCTGGAGAAGTGTTTCGCAAGAAATCCTGAAGAGAGAGGAAGTGCTTCGGAGCTGTTGTTGCATCCGTTTTTGATCGGGGATCAGAAGATGGCTGCTTCCGCCGGTGGAGAGAGGACGGGGATGGTGTTGCGGATCAGGAAACCTCCGATGATATCGGAAGGTGATATTCCAAAGAAGCCACTGAAATTAAAGGTTATTTCACAAAAGCCCCTAAAAGTTCGGAAAGTATCGATTGAACCCCTACGGGAGTAGATTCTTCCTCCGAGACCCCCAAGATCCAAATTTCTTCACGTTCAAATTCAATTGTTTTGGTGAAGTTAAAGGCTGTTACTACTCTGTCACACATCTAGATTTTGCAATTTTCAAATTAAATTGTATGTCATATGAAAAATTAATTGATATCAATATATTTCTTGTTTTTTTTTCTGAATTTTATGTCCGCTTATAGTTGATAATAGAAAAACAGTTCTAGTTCTTTACATAAGATTACCCAAATTGAGTGCAGGTTCTTTGAGATTAATAGCTTTGATAATAAACAATGAAAATGTTCATACGCATGGGCAGAAACAAAAGGCCCATTTAAGATTCGGCTCATCATAAAGCCTAGTAGTAAAAAAGGAAATCCTCAATCACCAACAACATCAAACGATCCACATCAATAGAAGAAACCAAATAGTGAAGTAATTATACCATTTTCAAGTTTTTACAGCGTTACAGAGAGAATTAAGAAAGCGGAAAAACAAATCTACGACAAAGATTACGAATATAAAAATTACAAAAGAATGGACAAAAACACAAAAACACAAAAAGGAAAGGTAACGCGAAAAACAATTCAGAAGAACACCGAAAAAGAAACACTGATTCTAAGCGGTGACACTCGGACATCCGCGTGATTGCCACGGCTCCAAAGAACCCGAGACCTCATCCTTGTTGCAACGAGCATACCCGACCCGAAGTCCTCCTCCAAACCTCAAAATACGAACACACCTACAGTTTCTCCGAACACTAACGCGAAGAGTTTTGAGTCTTTGCCTCTTTGGTCCATAATATTTTAGGCTAGAGATCAGAGCATATACATTAATCTTCCCTATGTTATCGATCGCCTATCGCTAGGATTTGAACTCATGCTCTCTCCCATAAGCCTCTCCAAAGTCAACCGGTAGTCGAACTACTATATATATTAGCTTTACGTAAAATTATAAAGCCAATTTTTAGTTCATAGCCAAAAAAAATTAGCCATAAATGACATAAATGTATGTATACTTGACTCGTTTCCTACGCACGAGGGTTCTAATATTAAAAAAAATTGGCATATTTAAAAAGAAAGAAAATTGACAAGAGGGCCGGAGACATCACATAATGTAGAGAAAGTCCCACACATACATTGTTAAACCATCATCTGAAAAGATGCTCTCACAATATATATAAATAAATATATATATATAGGAATATTCATAAATGGTGGTCCATTTAAAAGAAACAAGACCCATATCAGTTTCAGACAATAATGATAATCACAAACCCACCAAAAGCTTTAGACCTCCCAAAAGCTTTAATAATACACATTTCACATTTGTATGTATATTTATCCTTTGATTGACATTTCACAGACATATATATACAGTTGAGAGAGCCCATTCTCTTCATATGTTGTTGTCACTGCCTATACATATATAAATTTTACTCATTCAATTTTTGTTTTCTTCTTCCTAATGCTTATATTCAACTCTCTTTTCTTTATGGTTCGATATATGTTCATAAATTATTTTTATGCGACTCTCTCACACGTTCTAGACTTAACTTTATAAATTCCAAACAGTGACGATTAAATATCAAACGTTATCGTAGGAGTTCTAAGAACATGATAAAAACCTAAGTAGGTTGTTACATTTTCTTATACCGAATTAGAAAAAATGGGTTGGTTGATGTGGATTTGTAGAACATTGATGATTGATTCTGAACATGGGTTTGTTTTCTTGATTCCTTTTTTTCCCCCGCATCTGTTAGAAAGCTATTTCTTGGTAAAAACATATGGAGTCGGTACAACGTAAAACTCATTTTCATTAACTAATTTTTCTTCAAAAATATTTTTTTTGGTTTTCTACAAAATTGTTTCTCTTTGTAATGCATAATGAAAGATCATCACACCATAGAATATTAATTGAATCGTGTCATTATTGTATAAAATTTAAATAATGAGTTTGGTGAGTTCGATGTAGTGATGGAGAGTTAAGAGTAGATTGTTTAACACTGAAAGAGACCTGTGAGCTCTTCATGTTGTTTTTAACTTCACTTGCATTGTTCTATAGCTTTTAATTTGGGCTTCCTCTCATTCTTATTTTCTGTTTTCTTCTACTTAAAATAAAATATCTTTCACCTTTTCTTTTTTTTTTAATTACTTTGAAGTTCGGTCCTTATATATAGCTGAACATTGTGAGGTCACATATAACGAAAAGGACAAGATATGCTTGTCCCTCAAAATCTAGACTCCTTTTCTCATCTTTCATATTTATGATCTTTATTTATTACTGGCCAAACAATTCATCAATCTTCTTTTGAGAAAATATATAAAAGGAGGGAATTTTCATACATATATGTATATAAGAGTGGAGGAGTTGAATCCAAGAAATGGATGTGAGGGCAAGAAAGTGAGAGATATGGTCCCCTCAACAAAAGCCATTAAATCTCTGAGCATATGACTGTGACTTTAATGGCAAAGCAAAGAGGTTTGCAATTGCATGATTCAATGAAGAGTTGCTGTTAGGGTTTGGGAGATTTGTGGGCTTTTAAGTGCATGTTTTTTTGTGGGGTTCAAATGCCATTCATGGGACCCAATTACATCTTCTGAGATTTGTTTATTTTTCCTTGCAAAAAAAAAGAAGGTTTGATATTCACATTTTTTTTTTCTTCATTTCATATATGTGAATGTTTTACTAGTTTCTATATTTCTATACTATGATAAGAAAAAGGACTCCGAGACAAATTCTAATAAACAATTTATCGACAACTAGTTAGCTACATACTTCACTTGAAAATACTCTGTCTAAATTTACATTATTTATAAACATACATATTAAATATTTTTCAAAATTGCCATCAAAATACACACACATATATATATATATATATATATATATATATATATATATTTTAAAAATTATACATCAAATAACTTTGCAATTATTTTCACGGATATGCAAACTATCAAAAATAATTTGTTAATATATATCTATATATAGTATAATTATATATTATATAATAAATTGGATATTTAATTTATAAAAAAAATTAGATATTTTATAGAGTTCTAGTCCTTTTTATTTTAGAAGTTACGTGTGATAAGCAGGGAACTGCGCATATATTTCAAAAAAACATTTTTGGTTGTAAAATTTCCAATACTAAACATTCTTATTATTTTATTTTACGAAATTAGTATTGGGAAAATACAAAAATAATATCTTTATATATTATTTTAAATATCATTGAAAAACTTAATATCTTATGATTTCCCAGGGTTCTCTAATAGTTGTAAATTTTAAATCGGATGTTAGAGGATTTTAAACTTTGAATTGATATGTGATTGTTTGTGGAAAAATAAAGAGATGTTGACTCGTCATGTGAAGTCAAAAATCTGCAAACTCATATATGTAGATTAATGTAGTTTGGGACCAGTACTTCGCATGGACATTACCATAGTTGAATTTATTTCCTTTCTTACAATAAGTTTTGATTAGTCATACATCTTTCTTTCTTTTTTGTTAGAAAGATTAGTCATATATATATATATATATATATATCTCATACAGGTCATGTGAATCAGTGAACTTATGTAAGGAGTTCATTCTAAAACAATACGATTAATTTTTGAGGGAATCCGTCTGAGAAAATTTGGAACAAATAAAATTGCCGTCAAAAAAAAAAAAAAATCAATATCTGTAAGAGAATAATAGTTTATCTGTTGACTCTAAAAGGAATAGTTTTATCTCTTCACAAATGGATGATCCATATTGGAGTATATATATAGAACAATGAGAGATGATTCGACACGTAGTATATAAAAACTTTGAATAATATATATGAACGGTAGTGATCAGCGTTAATTTACAAATAATTTGAATCCCATATTTTGCATAGATAAGTTTGTTTAGTACTAATATATAAGAAATGAGAGATGATTCGACACGCAGTATATAACTCTTGTGTTCTTGTACCCTTCTTTATTAATTGATATTTGGTCACATCGTTTTGTTTGTTGCTTTCGTTTATGAGGTTTATATTAAGGGATTTCATTGAATGAAAAGAGAGGTTTTACAAAATGTTAACCTAAATTAATATGTAATCTTGCCAAAAAAAGAAGTAAAAAACAAGAGAAACAAATTAAGGGATATCAACATTTGAAGCAACATTATTAGATTTTTAAAGTTATACTTTTAATTTGGGTGCATGATATTCTGTTCTTATATATATGCCTTAGGAATATAAATTAAAAAAAAAACGAACCAGGAAAAATATCGAAATTAATGGGCGTTAAAGTTGAATTATTCTTACAAAAAAATGAAGAAGTGGATCAAACTTTCCGGATGATCGAGTTGATAAGTATCATATCAATAGATTACATTGATGATATGATGTGATCTCTACAACCAAATGTTAAATCTTTTGTTTAATTATCTGGTGATGACATCTACTAGTTGATTATACGCATCATTCAATGATCATGTACATGGACCACTATCTTTCTCTCTCTGTAAGATCATCTTTGCACCAGAGAGACAAAACATCCAAGAGAGTAAAAAGCTGGTCCTTGAGAGAGAAGAACTCTCTATAATTAGGTCTCTTTCTCTCTATCTCTCTCTCTATTAGTAGTAAAATTCATGTACTTAATACGTAGACATAATAACCAAATAGGTCCATAATGTAAAAGAGTACACACCAAACTTCACTTTGCTAATGATCTCTTACCTACAAACTCTCACTCTTTTTAGTTTATCTCATTACTCACCATGACCCCATTTCATCTGCTAACCATCAATTTGGTAAGCTTTTTGTCTTAGTTTCAACATTTGCAGGAATCACTTTTAAGAAACAACTAACAAAAAAGGAGATAACTTTGAAAAAGGAGGATTAATGATGTGAGTTGATTTTGAAGAGAACGATGCATGCATATGTATACATATATGTATCATGTATGTGTGTGGGTGTATTTGAAGAGAACGATGCATATGTATACATATATCCCTATATGTTTATTTACCAGGCCATTTTACAACACTATAAATTTATCATTTCCGTAGAAAATAACTTATACCTACCGCGAAACAAAACCATCATATATATAGTAAGCTACTATTAAACACATTACATATATCCACAAGATAAATTTGTCAACTTGTACTATGTATATTTATGTTTCTTATGCCTCCATTTAGGTTTATTTTGTCAACCATAACTTTAGCTTTAAATAAACATGCACTATAAGCTAATTAGGTTTATTTTGTCAACCATAACTTTAGGTTTAATAAACATGAACTATGTATTAATCAAAATTCACTTATGTGCATCAATCCCATATCTTATACAACGAAATCATATCAAGAAACATATTTGGGCTTGCCTTCCATGGAGATACTAAAAATCGATATAATTACATATTATGGATTTTTTTTATTATCACTAAAACCTATAATAAAAAAAAATGAAATGGTTTGTTTGATTGAAATCTAATTAATGTAGAATACGAAGAAAATGCCTAGGAATTTTAGAAAAAAATCATTTTTAATATCAAGATTCAATTTTACAAAAAAAAAAATGTTAACTTAAACTTCACAAATACTCCCTCCGTTTCATAATATAAGTCATTTTAAAAGTTTTGTTGTGTTTCAAAATATAAGATGTTTTTATATTTTTATGTAACTTTTTACTTTATCGAATATTGTGCGACCAATAATGATTTGCAACTTTTTTTTAAATTGGTTGAATAGTTTTTTTATATATATTAAGTAATATTTTTTAAAAGTAAAAATAATTTATTAATATACGTGTTTAAAAGTAAAACGACTTATATTTTGAAACGGAAGGAGTATAAAAAAAAGATCTCACTATCCATGTGCAAATACATATTTTACTTATAATATAATTCCAATACTCCCTCTATCCCAATACATTTGATCATCAAAATTTGGAACAGGCACTTGAATCAAAGACAATTATAAACAAAAAAAATAAACAATTTTCTAGTTTTTGATACTCTTTATATTTGGATGATATGTACATTATGATTTGTTACTTAGTAGTTTGCACTAGTGTTGAGACTCAAAATCCGGTAAAACGCAAAAAAACATGAAAATAACATATGTATGTTTGAATCTAATATTTTAATTTATTGCATAAATATACATCCCTCTGAATTTAAAATATTAAAGTAGTAAAATTTTAGAAAACAAGAAATGGAAAATATTTTTCATAGCTATTATATATCTTCCACATTAGTTTATTAAGATTACGAACATAAACATATCAAATACGATCATAGTCATATCTAGAGAGTATATAGAGTATAGTGTCAAATAACTAAGATGCATGATACCTGGCTCTTCACATGTTTTAGAGAGGCTGTGTTTTAAAAATTAGTATGAGTTTCATCCGGTTATAAAAAATTATAGAAAAAAAAAAAAAAAAAACTAACATGTAGATCTTTTTGAAAAATGCGAGTGAAATATGAATAACTCATAGGTGAATAAATGTAAAGTCCTAAACATACGCTAGCGGCCATGCTGGTTTAATAACAATTATTTACCTTAAAAGAATTTGGGAACCTCTTTAAATTAATGCAAAGCCTCATCTCTTGTCTTTCTGTCTCTGAAACAGTCAACCTCATTCGTCTCCAACTCGCTCATTCTTTTCTCTCTCTCTCTTCCATGGACGAAACCAGTGGACGAAGAGAAACTCACGATTTCATGAACGTCAACGTTGAGTCTTTCTCTCAGCTTCCTTTCATCCGCCGTACTCCGCCTAAAGAGAAAGGCGCCATTATCCGTCTCTTCGGCCAAGAGCTTGTCGGAGATAACTCGGAGAACTTATCTGCAGATTCTTCTGAAACCATTACCAGGAACGATGAGAGCAGCTCTGAGAATATCAAAGAAAAAGACAACAAGGACAAAGATAAAGACAAAGACAACAGTAACAACAGGAGATTCGAGTGTCACTACTGCTTCCGAAACTTCCCTACTTCTCAAGCCCTAGGTGGACACCAAAACGCTCACAAACGCGAACGCCAACACGCCAAACGCGGTTCCATGACCTCATACCTTCATCATCATCATCACCAGCCTGACCCTCATCACGTCTATGGCTTCCTCAACAACCACCACCACCGTCACTATCCTTCGTGGACGAGTGAAGCTAGATTATACGGTGGAGGAGGAGGACATCAAACGTCGTCGTATCACGCAAGGACTCTTCCTCCTCCTCCTTCTTCTAACCCACCGACAATCAACGGAAGTCCTTTAGGTATGTGGCGTGTACCGTCTTCCACGTCAGCAAACGCTATTCAAGGCGTTTACTCAGCTTCACCAGCTTCATCGTTTAGGACGCATGAGCAGGAGACTAAGGAGCCGAGTTGGCCGTACAGATTGAGAAAACCCAATGTGCAAGATCATGTGAGTCTCGATCTTCATCTCTGACTCTTTATTATTTTAACTTAAGCCGTGATGATACTCGTTGATCGTTGAAGCCAATTCTTTTGGAAAAACAAAGAAACGGTGTTCATGTTTTGTATGTAGATCTTGAAGTTTTCAGATTCTGAGTTTATAATTAATTAATAAGGGAATAATATTTGATTAATTAGCAAAATAAAAATAAAAATGTTCATTCATTCATTCATTCTCCTCTCACGTGTGTGTGAATGGATACAAGTATATCAATTTTGTTTGTTTTCTTCTGTTCACTTCTGAGTTCTGTTACGGCTTGAAAATCCCAACTTTCAGAGAAACATGAACATTAATGAAGAGCTAGCCATGGAAGTCACACGTACTTTCTCTTTTGTTGCAGTCGAGAAATATACGTCTCGATCAAATATCTCATTAAGTCAAGTTAATTGTGTGTCTTGACCATTAAATCCCAGAAGCCTCGTTAGAACCAAACGTTTACATTGTCTTGTATAATTACACGGTCTTTAATTAACCGAATAAAAAGAGCCAAAAATATGAGAAAGCTCAAGATGGGTAAATGCAGATGTTGATGATGATTCGGTGACTGTGGGGATCACTGAAGACAATGGACAAGACAAAAGGGGAGAGAGAGAGAGAGAGAGAGAGAGTTGAGAAGTGAATGTGGTCCATGATAACAAATGTAGAGTTAGCCAAAGAGAGCTTTCACATCTATCTCTCAACACACAGAACCTAAAGCTATAAAGCCTTTCCTCAAAAGCTTTCTTCTTTAGTTTCTTTTTCAAACCTTTTTTTGGGCAATTCAAAGAGAATCGTCTACAAGCTGTATTCCTTATCTTTACTTGTTCATCTCTAATCATATACCACGATCAATATAACGGACTTTATAGAAAAAAACTCGTAGTTTCCGCAACATATGACCATGTTATTAAACCCAAAAAAATATGTATAAATATATACAATATATATGACCATGTTCCTAGCTTCTTCTTGAATGAAGCCCATATGACCATAATTACTATAAGAGGCCTACAAGGATCACTCACACATAAAGAAGCAATATGATTTTAATCCTCGTACCTAACATCTGAGACCTTCATGTATGTGTTACACTAATCAAACATTAAAGACAACCATATATATAGCTACGACTTTTGTATATAGATAGATAGACCAAGAAATTCAAAAGCTTGACTTTTCCAATTTTGGCATGACTATTCAATCACAGATATATGTGGTATTGCCTCAGTCTACATATACCAAAGTTAGCATATAAGAGATAGTTGACAAATACTGTTAAAAACATAGAAGAAATACTTTTGCTTCTTTAATTATATCACTACAAGAAAACACATGTTTTTAGACAATAATATTGTTTACAAAACCGTCAAAAACAGCCATTTTAGACAGATTTTAGACGAATTTTAGCCGTCAATTCTATATCGTCAAAAATTAGAATCCGTCAAAAACTGGTGTATAATTTTTGACGGATTATCGACCGGTATATTTTTGATGGATTTCTAACAAAATTTTGATGCTTTAAATGGTGAATAAAAACGTTAAAAATCCGTCTAAAATTGTCATCAAAAATTCGTCTAAAATATTTTTAAGACAGATTTTAGACAAAGATTTGATGGGCATTTTGTGATGATTGATGACAAAAAAAAATAGTTTTATGAAAGATTTTTGACAATATTATTATTTATACATTTATTTGAAATTAAAATACAAATAATACTAAATTAATTAAAATAAAACATAATCCTTTATCAAAAATAAAATTGCTTGAACATAAATTACAATATTTTAAATTACAAACTATCTATTCTGATAAATTGAGAAATTACATTTTAAAAAAATCATAACCAATAAATTATTTTCTCTAATTCATCAATCCAAGCATCTTCTTCTTGGAGCAATTGCACAAACTCGAGATTTTCCATGAGATTTTTTATCAAACCTACAGGAAAAAAACTGATACAGTTGCAATTACCTCTGTACTTGGGTTATTCCTTATCAATGGATGTAATCATTTCTTTTGCCTTCTTAGTGGACTTATTATTCATATAAAAAGAGTAAAACACAATCAACAGAAAAAGATAATATCTGATTGGAGAAAGAAAAAGAGAAAAAAATGTATACCTGAGGATATTTCAATTGACGGAAGTTTTGCTATATAATTAGATATTAAAATTCCATCAAAGTTTATGAAGAAAAGAACAGAATCACTACAGAGTTGTTAAAAAAAAAAAAAGAACACAATCACTACAGAGAATTTAGGAGTCCAGAATTTAGGAATGCCCGTAGAGATGAAAAGTCATTAAATATTTAGTAAACAATGACAGTTTCAAATATCCTGAGATAGTGGTGTAGTTGGAGGAAAATTAGGGATTGTAGCTTCAATTTTTATTTATTTTATACAGATATATAAATAAACATAAATCAGTTAAAATGAAAATTTATTTGGAGTTTATTTTTCTGCATTGACGTCATTTTTTTGTTTTTATTTTTTAAATATAAAAGATAAATTATGTGGCAGAATTTGATTAGTTATGTGATTTATGATTTATAAGATTTTGTGACAGATTTGTGATGGATTTTTGACTGATTAAAAATCGGTCAAAAATCCATCTATCATTTTGACCTATTTTAGACGGATTTAAATATCGTCTAAAATTTTAGACAGCATTGTGACGATCTTTTTGTGTTTGAAATGCCGTCAAAACATCGTCGAAAATCTTAGACGGATATTTGTTCGTCAAAAAATCCGTCAAAAATAGCTATGTTTTCTTGTAGTGTATATGCCGTGAAACGTTGTAGCATTATTGGTAGCTAGTGTATAACCTAAAGCTCTTTTTATAAACAAGTCTCAACAGATTATTGTGATAACGGGCAGCAGAAAGTGACATTTGCAAATTTTCTGACTTTTAAGTCTCAAGTCGTGGAACAGGACACAGAGACGCTGTCTTTTTTTTACGGGGAAGGACCAAAACGGTGCTAACTCAGCCTGTCAATCAAAAGGAGGAGGGATAAGGTTTTTCAGAGCAAACTTTTGCAATAAGGATGTTTTAGTATATCACATGGAAAAAAAAAAGAAACCAAACACGATAAAAAAAAAAAAAAGGACAAAGAAAAGACATATCTGCCCTCTTCGAGACAGCTCTTTGGGATACACATAACTGCAGAGGGCACAGTAGCAGTGGAGAATTAGGTAATGGTTTTATCAAATAATGGAAAATTTAAGGATACTCATCAGTGAATGAATGCTGTCAAAGAGTTAACATCAAGAGCAGCTATAAAAGGACCCCACTAATTAATGCATTGGAGAAGGAAGCATGTGATGAACAACATGATAAAAGAAGCACATAATAAAGACGTGTGAAGAGAGCATTACACATTATATAACCTTAGGACCACTTTCTCTGCTCTCTTGTTTCTTTTTTTTTTTTTTTTAACTATTAATTAGATATCTTAAGGACTAGTGGAATTTAAGGAACATCGGCCCACAACCCTAGGAAAGTTGCAACTTGAGGATGATAGTTCCAACAGTACACATCTCAAACCACTTTGATATTACATAACTCACACAATCTGCTTCACTTAACAGTACAACCTGCCAAAATGATTCTTGTTTTGGTAACCAAAGCTACAGAAACTTCCACGGACCCTATAGACCATGTGGCTAGTCCTTGCCACTCTGATTTTCTACTCTTCTACTTGCTTCTTTATCCAGTCTTTTGTAATAATAACATTCCATCACTCAGGAATCTCAGATGGTGTTATGTCAGGATTCAGGATAAACATGGCTTAAGTAATTGTGAAAGTTGGATTCATATGTAAAGGTAGCCACTGAGGAGGCATACTTGTTTAATGGACTAAGAAGACGATGTTGTATAAACAAAGGACATAGAAAAGAAGCAGTTTTGAAGACGGCAACAGAAACCAAAAAAGAGACTGAAGATGGAGAGGAACTAATTGACATTATATTCGGTATAACTATGGCCAAGAATTAACATTATAGATGTTGTTCTCAAGAATGTGACTTGAGAAGGTAACCCAAAAAAACAAAATAGAAGAAGAGATCCTGATATAAGCTGCTCAGCCAGAGGAGTGGAATAGTATCTCGTTTATCTGTGCATGACTCATTTGGCATCTTCTTTCTGAGTTCGAGAGAGATGAGCTTCTTCGATACGGCGGGTGATCATAGATATCCCATAATGTGAAGCACTTGAAGATGCATAATACGAGGTCACTGTCAGCTGAGCAAACTTGGGAAGTGCATAACCTACCAAATATTATACAAAAACAAAAGTTCAGGTGCTTTCTTATAATAACACAGACACATGTATATATATATATATGCATATAAACTGGGGTACATAAAACAATAGCCTACGTGCAAGAAGCACCACACTACCACCTGACATTTGTACGTTTTAAACACAGAGGAATATCAATCTTCTTGACAGGTTAGATTATTAATGCAACTATTTCACCTAAGGGTAAAACTAAAAGTTTCAATTCTACATTGTGCAGTATACCTTCATTTCTATTCCAACCACGGAACAGTGAGAATATTATCATGGCTCATAATGTTTTTGCTGCATTAGAAAAACGAAAACTCAATAAAGAAGAATTTACTCTATCAGCAGCCTCATTAAATACGCAAACTCAACATGAACATAAGTTCTTTAGGGTGATATAAAACCAAAAACAAAAATCTATCAGATAACCACATAAGTTCAAACAAAATGTGAATCCCATTCACGGAGAAATCAGGACAAACGACAGAGATACATTCACTAATGCAGGATAGATACATGATACATAGTTAGGCACAAGATAAGCGAGTGAGCTAAAGAAGATCATGCTACCTCCAAATGCAGCTCCTAGGCCTGAATATCCTAGCAGCAATGGAATCTATAAGAAAAATCAATTTATAAGAGGTACTGTCAACAGACAAGGGAAAATAGGCAGAATTCCAGAACTAGGCGATAAGGCAAGAGAAAATACATACCCCCACAAGAAAGGAGAGCCGCTTTGACCCTGGAAACCGATTTTGAAGATAGGGGATCCCTGAAAGACCAAAGAAATAAAATCCACCGTAGTAGAAATGATAAAAGAGTATTTGACGAAAAGAGAATCATGTGATACCTGTATTGAAAGCATGAACGGCGCTAAGCAAGCCACCAATACCAGAACCAGCCTATAGCACAGGAGATGGCTTAGTTAGAAACAGAGTAGTAGTACAACTAAATGCAGAATGAGATTATTCGATTTCCATGCTATCCATTCCTAACCAAAGAATACTAAAGGGAAGTCAAAACCCAACAAGTAGAATTACAAATCGTTAAAGAGAAGATATTTGGAGTAATATTATGCTCTGCAATCTGCATCCAACAGCAAAGACCTCATATTTTTCAGTGAAAAAGGCTTAAACACAATACTAATCAGACCAACTGATAACCTAGAAAAGGCCATCTCAGTAATCAATGAAAAAAGATTTAAACTTTGACATTTCCAGTAGAGCAGACCCCAAAATCACAAAACAATCGGCTAAGGTAGAATGCAAATTCTCATTCCCAACAAAAAAAAAAAAAACATCTAATTTCTAAGTTCAGCTGCTTGTACACACACAGTTATCCAGATAGGAGTACAAATTCCATAGACATCAGCTAAACTAATCCCAGAAGACAAAATTCAGCTAAACGGAGACAGAAGAGAATTCCAAATGAGATAGAGCAAAAGCTAAAACTGACCACAGCAGCAGCATCGTGCAAAACTGGAGTTATCGTCCATTCTCCTTTCTCCTGGGAAAGTTTTCACAAGAACCAAAATTCTCAAACCCTTATAACTCAATAACCACATTAAAAAAAAAAATACTGAAAAAACCTTGGCAACTCACTGAATTAGGGCTTAAGAGAGAAAGACAACGAGGACATCGAGCAGAACCAAGACCAGGTTTCATAGTCGGATCATAATCAAGATTCCCTCGCCGAAGCTTCTCTTCGTATACTTGTCTCGTTCCCATCCTCTCTTTCTCAGATCACCGTCTCTCTTCTCTCCGATTGTTTCTCCACCGTTGCTTACGCCATAACTGAAGTAAGCTCTGAAAAACATACCCAATTCATTATTAATGGGCCTTATAGGCTTTATTATTCCGGCCCAAATAAAGACACTACGTCATCGTCATCGTCATCGTCTTCCAAAATGAGTTGATGCCCTACTAAATTCTCGCTGCTATCTTCTTCTTCTTCATCTTCATCTTCTTCCATTTCGTACAGAAGCTGTAGTTTATCAATGCATTCCCTTTCGTTTTCTCCTTCTTCTTCTGCTATTTTACCTTCTCTGTTTTCTTTTGATTCGTCGCGTCTTCTCTCTTTGCAACCAAAGAAGCTAAATCGTCTTCAAAGTAACTTCTTTTCTCCTAAACTTGTTTCGTTCTCACAAACTAATAATGTCTCTCATTACAGAGCATTCTCTGTTTCTTCAAGCTCTCCTCCAGAGGGAACCGTCTCAGTGGTCGATTTCCATGAGAAAGATTGGTCCTTTCTTGAATCTATGGAAATTGACTCCACTGAACATAACCAGAAGATTGAAAGGATCATAAAGGCTGGAGAAATATCTGATTCCTCGAGGGTTTTGGTTTCAATTAGCTCAGAAGCCTTCGTTGATCGTCTAGTGGAATCTTCACCTTCACAGCTCTTGCTTATTGTCCATGACTCTCTTTTTACGTTAGCCTGTATCAAAGAGAAATACGACAAAGTCAAATGTTGGCAAGGTGAATTGATCTATGTCCCTGAGAAATGGTCTCCATTAGACGCTGTCTTTCTCTACTTTCTTCCAGCGTTGCCTTTCGACCTCGACGAGCTGTTCAAGACACTGTCTCTACGTTGTTCCTCAGGTACAATGTTCTGACCTTTCGTCAATCTCTCTGTCTCATTTGATCTTAGTATCTAACACAGTCCGGTCTAACAAATTTAACAGGTGCTAGAGTTGTTATCAGTCACCCGCAAGGTAGAAAAGGCTTGGAGCAGCAAAGTAAGGAGTTTTCAGATGTGGTCGTCTCTGATTTACCTGATGATTCCACGTTGAGGATTGTTGCTAAGAAGCATTCCTTTGAGCTAACCAAGTTTGTTGATGAGCAAGGACTTTATCTTGCTGTTCTTAAGTCCTTCAAACAATAGCTTATGTCTAGAGAATGTTATATAGATCGTTATCTTCTTCTGTATTGAGATTTTGTTCCTGTTGTGTTGTAACAATGGAGAATTATTCATTTGAGTAAAACAAAACCTTTGAATGAGAAAATACTAAAAACTTTTGAAGAGATCTTTACATGAAGTAAAACAACCAAAGATATTTTTACTGCGTTCCGGATTACAATGCTGTATGACGCCAAAACAATCCAAGAAACTGTATAAACTTTAGAAGATAGAAAAGCTCAAGCTGTTACTTGTCGCAAACAAGTTGTACTCTTCACCTACTGTGCTCTCTTTCTCCTTCTTACTATTGCCGGTGGGATCACCAAAACCATGATCTCCTGAGAACTGCAACGAGAAATCCCCATCTTTGGAATGACCAGGATTCGACTTGCTTCCTGTGGACAGAGCAACTGGGCCACCAAAGTGGAATAATGAGAAGTTTTCATCACTGTCAGTTTGCGGACCCCCAATGCTTGGAGATTCCATTCGGTTTGATTTCATTTCATCTGCTTCCTTTAGAGAACTGTGTTCCTGTGGAACAAGAGTCTGAGCGTGGTCGACAATGTTCATTGTGGTTGTTTCAACAAACTGATGGAAGACTGGAACTGGGCCGGAGTTGAAGAAAGGGGTTGCTGAATTGTTCAATGGGGTCCCATACTGCATGCATAAAGGGGACTCTCCATTCATACTGAATCCAAGAGGACCTGTGTATACATAATGGTTAGGGTGGGGGAATGGGATTAATCCGTTGGCTGGAGCTGCAGACCAAGAGACTGGAGCTTGATGATAGTAACCCATTGTTGGAGTCTGGAAGACAGACAACGGTATACTCTGGTTAAGCATTTGGGGAAACATCATGCTTTGTGGCTGGGACAGGTAGGAACCAGTATCTACAGTGGGTATCATATTTTCCATGTTTTGGCTAGGAACTGTAAATGTTGTTCCCAAAAATTTACTTTCCTCGTTGTCAATTGGAGGGTTAGACATATTCTTAATCCTCAAAACGTCTCTTTCATCAATACTTGTCTCTTTCTCTGTCAACTTCTCGTGACAGTCAGACATATTGTTCTGAGTGTCTACTAGATCCTCTCTTCCTTCAGATTGCTGACTAGCATCTTCAGAGTCAGACATCGAGGAAGATTCAGTATTTCCGTTGTTTGAAGAAGCTGTATTGCTCTCTCCTTCACTCAGACATGAAGAGCAACTATCTGAACTGGAGGTTCTACTCATCATAGGATCTTTCGAGTACAGGTCATCATTCTTGGTTGTTATGTGAACTTGCATCTTCTTGTCTTCCTCGGTTGAATAATTAAAATTCCTGCGACACCTACTGTTATCACTATGATCGGCTCTACTGACAAACGAAGCCTTCTCCGGATATCTGCGCTTATCTGACGACCACATCAAAGCATGATCAGGCTCCAGCTCTTTCCAGAATTTTGCAGTCTGAGGAACAGGTCTCAGGTTATCATTTGTAAAGCACCCGTTTTCATCTTCATGATCTATAATCTCTCTATCAGTGGTATCACAATAGTGGATTTCTGCCCTTGGAGAAGTGCAACCATCCAAACACTCTCCATCTTGATCATCAGGAGAACCAGGCGGAAAAAGATCTACATCTCCATTTTCAATAACTGACTCCTCACAGCTTAAGGTATTGTTCGTCTCCTCATCAAGATTCACAGGGCAATCTTCTTCTCTTGTTAAATTTGGAAGCATTGGTTTATTACCAAGTTTTGGATTCTTCTGCTCTTTTTCTAGTTCTTTTTCCTTCAACCTCTCCTTTCTACGAAGTTTTTTCTCCCTTTCTTTTGTTCTTTTCCTTTCTTTTCTCTCCTCTTCTTCACGCTTTTCTTTCTCTTCTTCCTCAAGAAGTTTCTTCTGCAAGTGTTAAGACGATGGAGTTGTTGGACAGATTTTTTTTGTAAAATCTCTTGTTAAATTGCTAGATTATGCAAATATATCCAATCAAGATAGGATACGAACCTGCTTCTCCAAGGTGACGATTTCCTTGCAGGCAATATGAACGCGTTGCTCTAACAGTTTCGATGAAAGGCAGACAAATATACTGTGTGCATTTTGACGGGCTGTACCTTCCCTAAATGCCTTTTCAACCTAAGATATTATTATGAATAGATAGAAATGAATACACCTAAATACAGCAACAAATAACAATGAATGGAAGGTGAACTTAAAGGAACCTTTAACAAACCTGTTCCTTGAAGATAACCGTTGCAGCATCTAGAAGAAACTCTCGAGCAAGTTCTGGACTCTTAGCGTGCTTTTGTGGACGCAAGCACTCACCATCAAGCTCATTCCCATCTTTATCTATCATGACTTCATCCTTAAATAGCATTGAGGAGATATTATAGCATTGAGGAAACACAATGACAATATTTATAACGAGGAGATATTATATCTAAAAAAATTTAAACATTTAAAGGCTTTTAGTCACAAAGCTTATGAATCTTCAATTTACCTCTTCTTCCTCAGCCTCTTCAGCATGCTCAAAAAACATTCGAATGCATTCCCCTCTTTTCATTGAAACAAAGCCATCCCCAACCACAAGCCTGGAGTGAACACATTGTTGGCCTCTCAATGCATGGGCTTTCACAGATATCTCGGAGGAGCGACCATTTTTTCTAAATGCCCTAAGAGTAATGTAGCATTCGTGTAATCCACGAAGGTCTAGGCCAGTGACTTGGGCACTCCTATCATTGCCTACATATTTGAACTCGAGGATATCAGATTCGCCTTCTCCAGTTCCAATAGCCCACTCGAACTGATGATATCCAGCAGTATCTGAAAAATATTGACTCCAATCCGCTCGGACGGAATCAATGTCTACCTGAGAAATTGCAATTACACTTCTGATTCAACCTTGCAATATAAGCCTCTCAGGTATATTGGTAAGTATACTAATGAAAGTCAGTGCTCTTGTAGTTTATGATATAGGAATCCCAAAAGTAAGAGGAAAAGATTAAGAAAGATAAAAACCTCATAGTGAAAGGCTGTATCGGCAACACAAAACCAGTCGGTACAGTGTGGTTCTCTCTGCACTCGTTTAAGTTCCTTAAGCTCTTTAAACTCCCGAATAACATTTCTTCTGCAGTCTCTACAAAACTTCTTGCAGTCGAATCTGTAGGTTGAAAGGTCAACATGTTATTAAGGAAAGGAAAAAAGGAAAGTTACAAGGCTATGAGAAGAAGAGAAAGAGAACATAACAAACTAAGTAATGCATGCAATAACTTGATAGGCAGACCCCCGAAGTAAAAAATACTAAATAACTAGTCATACTCAATATAAAATGTTGGCAACTTAAGTAGTAAGAGTTCATAATACACCCTAATCGGAGAATCCACATCACACCGATTTACTTTTGAAATTGAACTTGTGACAGAAAATCCAAGAATGTGTATCAGAAAATGACAAACCTGTAACTTAATCTTTCTATGAAATCTTCTTCTTTCATTCTCAAAAGTGAATGTCGACTTTCCTCTTCAAGTGCAGACCAAAAATCCACTAATGCATCACAAGAGAGCCTGGTGGTATGCAAAGCACATGTTTCTCTTGTTCCATGACCTTTACCATAACCAACCATCCCTTGACTTAGCCATACCCGACCTCCGCCACCACAAGCATCAGGATAAAGCAACTCACGTTCCCTCTCTCGAGCACGAGCACTTTCAAACACCTGCTGGAGTTGATATATTAGCTAGGTAAAATGGAGCGACCGATAAAGGAGAAACCTTGGATGAACTTACAGTTTGGAGCCCTTTGAAAGATTTCACATACAAATAGCAGTCAAGAAGTGTGAGTGATCCATCGCGTGTAGTGGTGAGACCTCCCCATTGATGAACACCAGGGTCCTGCAACTCACCCTTACATCTGTTACTAACAATAAGATCTTTTGAGGCTCCTGATCTGTTGCATGGACCTTTTTGTTGCAAGGACCTCCCATATGAAACAATCTGCGAGAAACCTTCAAGCAGCAGGCCATGGCATCTGGAACAACACATGTTCTTGCGAGCTTGCTCAAACAGAGCCTGCTTGTCAATCCTAAGGAGATCCTGCCTAGCTTTTGGCGACAGCTCACTCCAGAACTGTATAAGAGTGGAAAAAATTGGTTCCGAGTGTAGTATTGAGAACTGTCCTAGTTCTTCCAAGGCTACATGGTTTTATAGAGTATTGATGCTCGGACAAATAAGATTTTCAATTAATTTGATTGCATCAACAAGGGTTTTGATGGGCATCATCGCAGAATATAGAATAGCGTTAACAAGATATTAAAAACCATACTAGCAAACTCAAATATCATTCCAAAACACACAGATTCGGGTTCCAAGAACAAAACTTGCTAAATGAAATCAAGAGAATATATCTCTAGCAAATCAAATCACAAAGTGCCTAAACACTCATTAGGAAAAAAACTCAAAGGAAACGATCCAATTCAGAGAATCCAATCTCTTATCTCTTAAAAGAAAGAAGAACAAGTACCTTGTGCAACTGATTGTAGCTAACTCCATCGAGGTCCTTAGACCAAAACCCAGAAGAGTAATGCTCATTTCTGTGTGTTAAACCCGGCATCTTTTTACACTTGTCTGTATTCATCAACCAATGCTTCCATAATCTGCCTCTCAAACGAGAAGCGACTCCTTCCGATTTGGAATTCCGTTGAATCGGACTATGAAATCACCAAATCCAATCGGAAAAAAGTGGATTAAAGCATTCGATTGAGATCTATCGTATGAAGAATTGGATTAATCCTAAATAACCCAATTTATGATCCTTCCCTGGATTACGTCTCTAAGAATCCTGAATTGAAATCAAATTGAATTGGAAGGTTCGTCGTCGGGCGATGAAGACGAGATTCGCAGCTAAGTTTATAAATACTAAGAAGAAGAAGAAGAAGATGAAGAGAGAGTTGCTGAGTATAAAAGAGGGGTCGGGCTGTTAAAAGTTAAAAAAAAACCTAAAATGTACTTTGCTGTTACTGTACGGCTTTTCTTTAACAGTCTCTGTACATATTTTATTATTATTTTTAGAGCGGGTAGTTAATTATATCATTTTCTTTTAAAAAATTTGTGTAGATTTATTTATTTATTTTGTTTAACAAAAAAAAAAAAACTACTATATGTTTACTTATTTTTTTTATTATATATATATATATATATATGGTTTATTTAGGACTTTAGATTCATAGGGTAAGGGAATCTGTGGGTCATGTGTGAATGTCTTCATTATGTTGTAATCCTCACTTATTTTATTCATGATTTGAGATATTTGACTATGAAAACTTACACATTTACTATTGTCTATTACAAAACATAAAATTCACATCAAGTTTTGGTAGTCCAGTCGTTTCGTCCGATTACAAGTTTGTCATGTTGATCAAGGCCGCATAATGAATCTTTTTCAATAAAATTTTATTCAATACTTCCATTCATCTGGATTCTCACAATTTTTTTTTTTTTTTTATAACAAAAAGAACAAAAAGGGGATTCTCACAATTATGTCACATTATAGCTTTTGGTTATAAGTATAACCATGTGCAACAAATATTTGAGATTTAAAAAAAAAAAATATTAGTGTTATTATGTTATTATATTTTTGTTGATTTTTTGGTAAATTTTTAAATAAATATTTAGTTGAAATTTGATATGTTAATGGTTTCAAATGAACATCCAATTCTGGTATTAAATTTCGTGAAATATATGACCCCGAAACTTTAGGTACCACTGGTAATTAAACAAAAATAGGAAAAATGGATATCCTCAAAACAAAATATATATTTTAAGTGAAAATTAATGAATAAAAAAATCAAACATCTTTCTCTAATTTTGCATCTCACAGCTAGTTTACTATTTCATGCATTGACTCCTCAAAATAGTGGAGGTTTGATTTAAAATTCGATTCGGGGCTTAGGTACAACCAAAAACGAAAGTGGTTATAAACCAATGAAAAATATAAGTTACATTCGATTAAATAACAACCTCTTACCAATAATCATAGTTGTTTGAACAGAAAAGAGAGAAAAAAAAAGCCATAACAACAACAACAACAAAAACAAAAGAAATGGTAAATTGGTTATTTAGGAAGTAGACTCAGGACCCGCCGGTTTAGAGTTAAGAAGAGGCTGAAGTGCCTTGACAACGATGGTCATGTTTGGTCGGAAATCTGCCTCATACTGAACACACAACGCCGCCACGGCTGCCAACTGTCCGACCACCACCCACGAAGAAAATTCAAAGTTACAAAACTAAATCAAATGATCCTATATCTTCAACTTCAAATTGATGCCACTAGTTTTCAAATAATAATATCTAAATGCACTCCAATTTTGATTCTCCATGCACTCAAACATTTGGCTATATGAAAGCTATAAACCAGATCTCCAAATGATCTACATGCAAATACTTTTCTATATTTCATGCTTAGAGGTCTACAAGTCACGATATCAATTATCAAAATATCTTAAACTTAGAAAGAAAATGTTAGAACGGACCTTGGCTACTGCTTTGGGAGGGAAGTCATTGTTAAGTTTAGGATCTATGCATTGTTTCACTTTGTCTTCACTTAGTCTCGGAGTTGCCTACAACAATAAGACAAAAGTAAGAAGGCTTAATGATAAAAGATATTTATGGAGTCTTAGGAACATATTTACTATAATTTGTGTACGTACGTACCCAAGTAACAAGACTTTGTTGGCCTTTAGGCATGGTATGATCTACGGGTTTTCTTCCTGTCAAGAGCTCCAAAAGCACAACACCAAAACTATACACATCACTCTTCTGCGTTATCTGTCCCGTCATAGCATACCTAAGACAAGAACACTCAATTACGTTGTCAAGAACAATCCAATGTTTTAAATCGATAAATAGATGGGGTTAATGGTATATTACTCTGGAGCGTGATAACCGAAGGTTCCCAAGACACGAGTAGAATGAAGCCTAGCCGCGGTATCGGAGGAAGCGTTGGTCAAGTTGAAATCAGCCATTTTGGCAACAAAGTCATCAAACAACAAGACATTGCTCGACCTCACGTCCCTGTGGACTATTGGTGGTTGGACCTTCTCGTGAAGGAACTCAAGCCCCTTAGCTGCTCCATATGCGATTTTCACCCTTTGGTTCCAGTTCAGCACCGGTCCTGGCTCAGCCCCTTGCACTCCCTTTCTCCCTGAATATTCGATTCATCCAATATTTATGCAAGTCACATACCATATAGTACTAAAAATATGAGTAGTGATTAAGAGTTGAATTTACTTACCGTGTAATACATCGTGTAAAGAACCTTTGGTTGCAAACTGGTAGATGAGGATGCGGTTATTTGCCTCCAAGCAGTACCCCATCAACTCCACAAAATGTTCGTGTTTGAGCCGCGATACCACCGATAACTTGCAATTTTAATTAGAAATTAGATTAGAACATACCACTAAGTTTGATCTAATCAGTGGTACAATTCGTATATGCTTGATCAAATTTTAGCTGAAGGATCAGTTTTGTAATATATCTGCGTACCTGTGAGGTGAAATCCGAGTCAGGTTCTTCAGAAGAGCTAGCATCAAGCTTCTTAATAGCAACAGCTTCTCCTTTATACTTGCCGTAGAAGACACGTCCATAGGAACCTTCACCAATCAGTGCCTTGTTTCCAAAGTTACCTGCCATTCTGTTTAACTCATCCAATGCAACAGAAGGGATCTCTATGGGCAAAACCTTTGCAGGAGCTCCTGATCTCGGTGCGTTCGGATTCCTCGGCTCCCCTCTATTCCCACCTGCTCACACACGCAAAACTCAGAACATATATATGTATGTGTATTAGCAAGAGATTATGAGGTGAGGACAATTAGGGATTTGTACGTACCACCAAAATTTGGATTTCCAGCCTTGTTAGGAGGGGCTGCATATTGGTTTGCGGGCGGACCGGCGGGTTCCTCATCCGCACCACCACAACAAAACATATTTTTCAGATCTTTTGCCAACACGGGTTTTGTCGTATTCTTGTGTTTCGATTCTGTTTCTGTCAAATCTCTGTTTTACCTGTTAAAAAACCATATGAAAATGTGTCTTAACATGCAATGTTTCCAATGTTTTTTAATCTAAATTCATTTGTTTATGGATTATATATCGATTTGAGATTACAGAAACATATTTAGGATCATATCGCGATTATGAGAAGGGAGCGATAAAGAGATTCTTTAAAGGTAAAAAAGAAGATCGAAGAAATGAATGAATGTTACCTCGATTCTGCCATTGAATCAACCCCAGAGAAAATGATGATTATGAGAATTAATACTTCAGAAAACCACACAAATGGTCTGTTTCTAGGAAGTTTGAATAAAGTCTGGGAAAAAAAAACAATCAACAAGCCTGAAAAAATTTAGAAATCTGGAAACGAGAGTTTGATAAAATGAAAAAAAAAGAAATTAATATTCTTATTCAGGTTTCTTAGAATTATTGTAAGTCTCTCTGTTTCTCTGTTCCGCGATAAAATCGGGAGACAAAAAACACATTCGCTTATTCATTTTGTTATTTTAATATAACCAACGTAGGAAATGTTTAAGTTGTCTTCACGTCTTGCACGTCCTCTCCGGACCATACTACTAATTTATCTTTTGTAATCATTCCCATTTCTAAAATTCTAACACATCATTTGCTTAAATTCATTATTTATCACTTTGGTAGGTAGAAAAATCATTGGCAATTGAAAAATCTATCAAATCTTACATTCAAATGAATCACTTTAATAAAAGTCAGTTTCCTTTAAGAAAATTATATTCCATGTGCATGTATCAATGAATCATACTATGCTAGCGCATGCACATGTATATACGTATATATACATTCTTTACACATGAATGTGAACTATACTTACTGTGTGATAAAAACAAAAAAAAAAACAATTTGCCCCAGGAACAGAACCAAAAAATATTGTCTTTATTTTCCTCCAACAAAATCAAAGTTACAAAACCACAGATCTTTCAACCAATCATGGGAGATTTTAATCTTATAGTTACTCAACAAAACAGTTGAAGAAAAAAAAAAAAATGGAATTTCAACTCTTTCCCATAGCTCTCTCAAGGCTGTTATGTACATCATCCGTTTCAGTTCAATCAGAGCTTATTTGTTTCGTCTCTTCTTATTTCCCATTTTGCTTTGGGATCATGAATCATCATCATAAGCTTATTCTTCTTTCCAAATCCGTCCAGTGACTCGCAACTTGAGCTCTTCTTTGTCACTGCCGGAGAAGTATAAAGCCAAGTTTCTAGGGATGATGAGTCCGTCTTGACTATCACGGACTTTCCTGTGACTGTCTCGGATGCTTCTGGGAATCCCTTGCCATGTCAGTTTACGGCTGTGAGCTCCAACTTCCAAGCTATAACTGAACTTCTTAGCCTCATTCTCGTCTCCCATGAACCGTAGAAACGCCATATAAACTGGTGCCATCCCCAGCTGAAACGCCTCAAAGTGTAAGCAGAACTGTCTTCCAAAACAGTTGAAGACCTGAAAAAGCATCAGATGAAATAAGATTCAATTCAAATTTGGAAAGAAACCATGAACTACAGACATGACAAGATATGACTTTTGAGTGAAACGGCTAGATCAAATACATTTTAATGGCTATAAGAGAAGGCATTAATAGAGAATTACAGTAAGCATCCATGTAGCATTTTCGACCTCGTGCGGATTTGATTTCACATAACGGTGGTTGAAGGTACACCCATCATGCATATCGACTTTATGATCATCTTTGAGATGGTCAACAAGTGTTGGAATATCACCTGTCACTGAACACTCGGAACCAGCGTAAGGACAGTTGTAGGATCGAAACCTGCAGTGCTGCTCGTGCTTGATCTTGCTGTAGTATGGGAAAATGTCATGACACCCTAAATTTTGGTATCGGCATGGAACTTCCAATGATTCTGCAACCTTCTCAAGAGCCAAGCATCTTATGTTACCAAGCTCATAGCGGCATGTAGGGCACGTGTTCTGCACTCTCAGTTTGCAGCTTGAACACAATGTGTGGCCATTCGGGCACTGTGGGAATTAACAAACATATAGATATCAAGATAAAGTAAAAAACTAACGTTAAGTGAGTACCAAAGTAAAAAAAGTGACACCTGATGAATTGGAGGATACATGAGATTTGTACAAACCAGACACTCGAGGAGCTCATAAACACCATTGCTCGAATGTATCCCATATTTTCCAATGGAGCCACTACCTGCTTTAGTTGGTTTGTTATTAGACTCCACTTTTGCCATCTTAACCTCATAATCTAAGCCTGTTGAGTTAGATTCTAGGGCTTCTTTCAACGCACTGCCACCAGGAGCCATGGAGTCCAAACCTACCCAAAACCCTTTTTAAAAAATTTCTAATACCAGTTAAGTAAAATGCCCTTGTCTTCTCTTGTGACAGATGATATACTCCTTTGGATCTTTGTACTTCTGCAGGAAAAAAAAAATGGAAATATATACGCTTATATATATCATACACAGAGGAAAGTTTAGCAGTTAACCAAATGTTATAATAGGAAAGCAGGTAACATGTTAGTTGAAAAATTGGAATAAAGTAGGTTAGGAGGTAGATACATGGTGCACTTGATCAAGATCCTTTCTTTATTTCTGGAAAAGGAGATGAAGAATCTCTTAGTGCACATCCAGTCTTATCAGGTATGTGTTAGCATATAAAACGTTTGGTAAAAGGTTAGCCCTGGGAACTATTGTGGCAAAGTTCATTCCTAGCCAACGTCTCTCTTTTCCCCGAGCTCGTTTCGTCTCAGGTTCCTCGTTTCTTCACAATCCTTTTTGAAATGCTAGCAGAATGAAACAAGTTAGGCTTTAATTGTATTTTGCTTCTTTAGAAATTCAAAAAGAGAAAATGTTGTTCATCTATGAGCAATTCTAAAAGCTAACACTTGCAATATGTTTAACTGTAATTGTAACAATCACATTCTATTAAACATCAAAACTAGAGCTTTCAATCTGTATTCTTTGCAAGCCATACTTTTCAATATAACTAGACAAAAGAGAAAGATGAAAACAAACAAGCATAAGAATGAATATTGGTGAACAAATAATAACAGATCAGTTCAACCTCAAGATCTCAAACACTGAGATAAATAAAAAAACTCAAAAAATATAAAACGGATAGCAAATTTCGAATTTTAAAATCAAATAAGTTGGTTCAGACCAAATTGAAGCTGAACTTCAAAAATACCCGCACAATTATTCAAATAGTTAATGAATCCAAAAACTGAGCAATTCAAAGACAATTGAGAAGAGGAACAGAACCCATCCGAAAAATTCCCAGATTTGTCACAAATTCACAATATACCTCCTGAGATTTGGAAAAACAAAACCAAAAACCTACTTGTTAATTCCTTGACTTATGATTTTTTCTCGCTTGATTTAATAAAACTCCGAGATGAAAACCTCCGAATTTGGCAGAACCCAATTAAAAAAAAAAAAAAAAAAAAAAAAGGAAAATTTACCCCGGAAGAAATTTGCAGGAGTAATGGAGGTAATTGCTTCACAGATTCAGATGAGGAAGACGAATCGAATGAAGAAGAAGAAACTTGGATTACCAAAGATACGAAATTAAGACGGCTGGAGACGGAGAGAGTTTGTGTCGTGTCGTGTCTTGTTGTTGGTTTCGATGAAAACCCATTAATGCTCCTCTGTTTTTTTTCTTTATTACACACTTTTTCAAATACGATTCCACCAAGTTTGTTACTTTTTTCTTTCTTTCTCCAATTAAACCATTCTCGTTCAAATATATTCCCAGGGGTCTTTTTATCAAAATATATTTTGAGGGGTCTTAACAACAAAACAACGAAAACTGTGTTCCGATCCCACAATTTTTAAGTTTTATCGAAGGTGTACGTGGGTTAATTTTCTGTTTCATCATTGTCGATCAATTCGAATTAACCAAAAATCCTCTATGTTGTTGGATTGTCTTCAGCTACATGTTGAACTCAAATGCTAACTATAACAACTTAAAAATTAATATTATCAAACTACATAATATATCTTCACAATAACTAGAAAAGTAAACAAAAAAGTTAATTTCCCTAATTTTAATTTAGTTATTTAAATTATTAACATATGTTTTTTATTTTTACAACAACCAAAAATTTACAAAAATAAATAAATATAATATCTATAATGTTACTAACTCAAATTTATATTTAATAAATAAATGCTACATAAACATATACAATTTATATCATATAATTTCAATACAAATAAATAATATGGTGGTTGTGGTTTTTATCAATTCCATTAAGTCTTGGTCTCTGATTATCCAACCTCCCTAAGGAACTCAGCCTCGTCGTTAACACACTTAAAACGGTTGGTGTATGTTACTATTAGTGTCTGATTTCCGTCGACGAAGACTTGATACAGTTTCATATCCGCCATTTCCGCCGTTAAATTGATGTTCGGAAATTCATGAGAAATCACCTATCAAAACCAAAATAATCAAACATTCAAAGATAGAAAAATAAATCTAAGCGAGACTAAAAAGTAACACGAAAAAGAAACGTCAAAATACCAACCCAAATAATTTTCTTAGTCTCCATGACGAAGACTGTTTCAAATAATTTTCTTAGTCCCCATTCCGTATATGCATCACGTCAAAATACCAACCCAAACATGAAGTGTATCAAGTCTCCATCGACCGAAATCAGACACTAATAGTAACATACACCAACCGTTTAAGTGTGTTAACGACGTGGCTGAGTTCCTTAGGGAGATTGGATAATCAGAGGCCAGGACTTAATGGAATTGATAAAAAACCACAACCACCGTGTTGGCCGTTTTCAACTTGTATAAGAGTAAACAGTATAGTGCGGGATCTCTGGTACCTAATTTGAAGTTTTCCTAGACCCAAGCTGAGGATTCATCCTCCCAATCATTTGGCTTATATAAGCCTCCATAACTGTCTCCCGGATTTGTTTCTTTCTGAATGATCGTTGTTGTCTCCAAATAAAAACAGTTGGCACCATCATGCTAAAGTCCCCCCTATCCCCATATAATTATGTCCATTGGGGACAATGGTTTGAATGTCGGTCAATCTTCCAAGAGAGAGTGTCTCGAGTCTGTTGTCGTAATGAGATCTTCATATGCATCTGTGCGCCAACCGTAGCACGTGCAAACATCTCTAAGAAACACCTTCACGTCGTCTCGAGACAAGATTGAGCACGAGGCATTCTTACTCAGCACAAAGCGTCATCACATGAGCACTTTCACCTCCGTCCTTGTGTACAGCTACTCCAACCGGGAAAAAGCTTCGGTGCTCTGGGTTAAACATTGCTACCCATTCGGTAGCAACATCTCGATTCCTGGTTACCGTGACGTTGATGGTTTGTCCCATCGGAGTAATTCATAGATTTTTCGGTCCTCAAGAGTGTTAACAACATTGATGGTAGGAACAAAAAAAATCAGCCATAACTTACAAGGTAATGAAAATTTAGAACTAAGAGCAAGATTCAAGAAAGTAAAACTTGAGGAAAGAAGGTGATGAAGAAAGGTGGAGTGTAGGGGTTTCTTTTATAGGGGAGGAAAATTAATCTTTTTTTTTTTCTCTTTGTTTTAATCGAAACATGTGAAATTATTTTTCGATTTGACCAACAAAATAAGTTCTTATGTACAAAATGTCCTGAAAAGTTTGTATACAATCTTTGAAAAAACCGTATGGAATCCCATAATCATTATGCATGTTATACTGGTCTAAATATAGCATTGATCCAGCCCCGGTTCATCTGAATTCTCCTTTAGGTGGCATAATACAAATAATATATGGGAAAAAAAGTTATGGCACAGTCCACCTTCTTAAACATGAATATCTCTGGAAATATCGTGTGGGATTTAATCCACCTTCGCCTTATGTTGTTTATCATTTTTAATATAAATGTTGCTTTTTCGATTTTGTGTGTTTTCGGTCATGTTTTTTTCTAGTTTGTGTGTTTTAATGTCATGTGGTCCACGCCATGAGTTTTCAGTGTCATCGTATAGTCATGACTTAGCATTCGATTGAAAGCAGAAGCATGGAGATACAGAAAACATAATGTAAGTATTTCATTCAATTGGTTAAAAAGAAGAAATTGGTAGAAAAAGAGAAAGTGTACAACAGATTCTACATCAAGCATACTCTTTCAATTATCACATAATTTTTTGTGCATAAAAACATTATATATATTAATTCATGAAATTGGTTGGAAAAATGAGTGTGTACAAAGTACATATTATGTTGTATCTGGCTCACAATTCTTGCTGTATACACCCACTAGATAAAGCTACGTAGATTATGAAAACAAAAATTTAAGACTGAAAACATTATGTTTCATCATTTTCAATCAATTCGAATTTACCACACAAAAAAAAAAAAAAAAAAAAAACCCCTCTACTTTGTTCGATTGTCTTGAAAAGAGCAATGCATACAAGCTATAAGTCGAAGGGTTGATGAATTCAACATGGTAGAAAAAAAAATAGATATAGATTAGAGTAAAAAATAACAACCAAACTATCAACAACTTTATAATAACCACCACTTTTGTACACAACCAATCATGTATCATAAATTATTGTATAGCCTATAAAATAATGTGCAAAGTTTATCATTCAATCAAACCTCTCTAATCACTCCATCAATTCTTAAGTCAAAAGTGTCATTCCTTTGTTACTTTTATAATATCAAATGGTTAGATTTTCTTGTATGGCTATGAACGATCCGACAATGTTACCTCCGACGTCCGGGAACGCCTCACTTCCGGGAAGTGGTCGGACTTTACCTTTCCGATCAACTTCCACTGGATACTTTAACAAATGTCCTCTCATGTCTGAGACTTCTTCAGCTGCGAACTGTTTCCAATTCATCTCTCCCATTGTTCTCACTTTCCTTACACATTCTATACTCTCCGGTTCCGTGAAACAGTCATCTAATGTTGCCATATGCTCTGCCCAAAGCGACATTCTGTATCCATATATCTGCAGAAGTACAAGTGAAAGCCAATGATTCAGACTCCACAAACGGAATATGAACTCGTAATTGGTTTTATCGGGATTTACCTGTCCCCGAGGACCAGAATGTTTCCTTGCCCATGTATGCTGAGGCTGGTAAGCTCCCATTGCAATCTCTGTATCTCTTGTGCCTTCCATTGATCGTTGGTTTATGTTTGCAGATCCAATTACTACGTATTCATCATCAACTACCATCCCTTTCGAGTGAACATAGATCATAAATCTTCTGCTTTTCCGACTCAATGCCTGCAACACCATCAGGACTCATCGTTTCAACAACAAGAGAAGGTTAAGAAGCAGCAGGTAGTCTCGGAGTTTAGTTACCTGAGGAGTGTTTGCGTTGCTTGGACTCCCTGTTCCCGAGTTATCGATTCCATCCACCATTTCTCTGTTCCCAAGACAGAAGAAATTGAGGTAGTCTTGTGGGGAGAATGCTCCTTCAAGCCCTGTCTCCACTAACGCCTTGTAGACAGTCTCATACATCATCTGCATTGTCTTGTGCTGCAACAATGATAACACTGACATTCAGTCTCATAATCTCCAACACCCAGACAGACCACATGTAAAAACGATGAATCTCTTACATGCATGTATTCTTACTTCTAAATCAATCATATTGATGATATATGGATCCATCATGTCTTCAAAACATATAAATTGAAGCTTATCTCTACTAATTTCTACTTAGTTGTGTGATTTCTGATTTGAGATATATACGGAAGATTTTGGCTTTAGATAAACCACGCGATAAGTTTTAACTCAGAAATACCTGCCAATATAGAATCCTCTGGGTAGCAGCGCCAGTTGGAACACCTTCTGGCCACATTGGAATGACAATATATGCAGCAAAGCGTTCATTTGCCCTGATCTTTTCAGCTATCTTCAACGCAATTTCCATAGGAATCAAATTATTCGCACCTACACACCAAAATTGTAAAGCAATGTTATGAGCCAATGCAACTCAAATAATAAACCTAAAGCTAGTACAAAGTTAAATAGTAGAAACTCATAGTTGACAAGAATGATTTCATAGATATCATAACATGTGACAGTTTAAGATATAAGACAAAACCGCCTGATGTTTATCCTAGGACTGTAGGACAATAGTTTAAAACTGTAAGAACAAACTTAAGTTTCTAGAAATAAATAAGCAGAGACATATAATCAAACCTATGTCTTTATGCGCATTCCAGTTGTAAGAAGACCCAATGAAATACTGATTCTCAATATAGATGAAATGTTGGGCTGCACGAATGGCTTTGACATACGCTGTGTGTATGCTCATATCAATGAGCACGTTCTTCCCACACACCAAGTTCTATCCAAAACAAACATCATTTCATCAATTAGTTTTCTGAAATGTTTAGACACCTAAAAATAATAATTAGCTAAAGATTCCTTTGATTTTTTAAGTCACCTTGCCTGTAGCATCTTTTGGATCCTTTGGGAAACCTTTCACAGAGTTTGAATCAATTGAACGGAAAATCTGTATCAAACCAATAAAACATCAGCTTCATCATATGAACCAGAATCATATTCCCAATTTCCCACTATAAAGAACTAGTCTTTTCCCGGACAATATTTTTGGACCAAATTTCAAAATTTGCATTTAATCTATATTATAATATAATATAACACCTTTCACCGAATCTATGGAATAGTCTCAATGAAACCTCTATATAAAGGTAATCCAGAAATATCCATTTCATATCCATGGCTAGAGATCAAATAAAGAATCAGGTACATGGAACTGATGTCAGACGATATGTTGCTAAATGAGTCTAGGCACTAATTATCAAATGTTCATTCGAGATACCAAACACATACTAGGATTAATGCTAAATTCCATCAACTATTTATCTTCATCTCTAACTCCCATGCAATCCTAAAGACTGGCGCAAGATCTAAATCATGGCTTCATAACATACTCAACCTCTTTGGTCCTATTCTAGACAGAAACAGTTTTGATGTTCTTACCTGAACATGCCAAGCCTCAGGATCATTTTCACTAACAGTAGGAGTATCAGAAACTCCTAATATATCTGGAATCCTATCAATCCTTAACAATGCATCGTCATAGGAAGTCTTAAACTTCTTAATCCCGCTAGGCTTCGCAGCCTTCAACCATCTCTCCTCGAAGTTGGTCAGCACATCATATGCAGCCGGGCCATCAATCTTACTGTGTAAGTCATGCCATGGCTCTCTTGGACATCCTGAAAGGTTTCCCTTGACGAAATAATAACATTTTTAATTACACAAAGTTAAGGTTATCCCATTCAGAATAAAAAGATTGGCTACCAGATCATTGTTAATGTTAAGAAGCAGCAACCAAAAAAAAATTGAAAAACCTTTGGAAGACGAGATCTTAAAAAAAAAATGCTATCTGGTTCTATATGACACAAGAAAGCATGTCTATTGAAATTATTAGAAATTAGCGAATGGTTTGCATAATCTAGTTAAAAAAAATGAACTCAGAACAAAGACTAAATAATCAATTTCAAACAAATTCAAACAAGTTAAATATCATATTTCCATAAAAGAACGAATTTGGTTCCTTAGCTGTGTGCAAGCTAACTGCTACGTAATTGCCAAGAAAGCTATGCAAGATTCTAAAAAGAAAATAGGATATTAAGAAAGTGTACCGTAAAAGTAGGGTTGTGAAAATCATCCTTATGAACTGTCAGTAGTGTCCTGAACAACGGATGTTGAGGAGTGTCATATCGGCCATCACACAGATCAAGCCCACCAACAAATGCTACAATTTTTCTTCTGTTAGCACCAGCATCAGCATCTACTATTACGTTTTTTTGGTGATGTGTATAGATCGTCCCAACTTCCTGACAGATTAAATGTTAATTAGAAGCTGGAAACCTAGTTAAAAAAAAAAAGGAAAAAGAAAGTGATCCTCTACCCTCTGCTTGACCCAACTATGTCGCTTTCCAGCATTTCTAGGGCAGAGCAGAACTTGAACTGAGGAGTGCTTGAAAAAACGGCGTGTCTCCTCATCATGGGTTGCCATCACCCCATCCTGTTCAAGTTAACAAGTTGAGTCAAGAAAATAAAACTAATATGAGACACCAGAGATTTGACAAGCAAGCCATGCTAAATAGACAAGGAACAGATCTCAAAATGAAGTAGTAGTAGTTATCACATGAAACATGCGTTTCCTATGTATAGATATTGAATATCAAACTCATGACTTAATGATTTACAAGAAAAATTGTTGATATAAAAAAGAAGAAATGTCATGAAACCAAAGCAGTTGTTTATTAAAATTCCAAATATGTTCTGCCTTCCACACACTAACTATGAGATAGAATACGAAATATTAATTAGAAATGTCATGTGTGTAACTTACTGTTTTATAACCCAAGATGCTACGTGAAGTTGGGTCATCCCAAATCAAAAGCAGGACTCTCACGCCTTCTTGGGACTTTGATCTTAGGAGCTCCCCAAGAGTACATTCAGATGCCGGACCTACTTTATCACGAACCAGCCTAACTTTGTGCCACACTGACCAACCAGTGATATAAATTAAACGCCTCGCCTGGCGTATGGCATCAAACATATCATACCAACACTTCCCATGTTCGTAAGACATTCCATTGTCTAATCTTATACCCGGGAGCATCCCTTCTGGGACATGTGCATCTTGATACAATCTCACAGTTCCGCCTTTTCTAAGCGGAAAATATGTTCCAGGTACCCCTTGGTAATCAGGACCTGCCCCAACTCCATGATGATAAACACTGAGTTTGTCCATAGGAGTATACTGGATCGATAATGATAAATTTGCCCCTGGTTTACAAGGCTTGCCACTACTGTTTAGAATCGGATAAGTTCCTTCAATTTTAGCACCTGAGTATATCTGTTCCACCGGGATTGTAACTAATCCTATAAGCTGTGAACCCACAACATCACTGTCTTTAACAACAAAATGAACTTCTGCAGCATGATGAGCAACAGGAACATAAAAATGTTGCATCCAAACAGGATTTTCGCTGTTGCTCATGACATATGTTCTTCCAATCACAGCACCCGCAACTGATACAGAAACGTAAGGATCACTCGTAATCTTACTGCTAAGCTGCCCTTCAATTTTTCCTGGCAATCTTCCAAACATATCACCCAGTGTCTTATGAAACATATCCATGTTTGGGAGATTTATTGCATGATAGATCCAAATATCCAAATTCCCATGCAACAATAAGACCCTCAACGACCCTTTACTAAAGGGCGTCAGTTGCATATCCACACTATGTGGCGATCCAATAGATGCATAGCTAGGAGCATAAGAACTTGACGAATCTACTCGGCCTAAGTGTGGCAAGTGAGAGTTACTTGGAAAGGAGCTGTTAGGGTAACCATACAACTCCCCAGGGCGACTTTGCCAAGAGTTCGAAGGGTGTGAAGATAATTGTGGAACTGAGGGGGCTGGATGGTTATTAGAAATGTGCAGACCACTTAAAAGTTCATCCACGGGAGGATAAGAAGATCCAGAATTGCTTACATTATCATGAGCTGTTCCCACAGAAGTGAGACAGTCTTGCCTACGATATTCTGGATAGCCTTGAGTTTGAGAGGGAGGAGGAGGTTCTTGGGGTTTAGTTTCAGGCGGGGGAGGGTTGTATTGGGCTGGCTCTGGATAAGAATAGTGAGGAGGCGGACCATAAGCGCCGAAGTTACCTTGCGGTTGCGATGTTGGTTGATGACTACCAGGATAAGGGTAAGGAGAAGGTTGTTGTTGGTAGTCGAAAGAATGGCGATGATACTCTGGAGGACCCCCAAGAGATGATGATTGTGGGTTGTGACTATAGTCTAATGGACCGGAATGTGAACCTGAAGTGTGCTGATGAGGAGGTGGAGATGCATATGGTGGTGGTGTTGCATATGGTGGTGGTTGGTAAGGATAATAAGGGGCATTGTATTGATTGTTTGGGGGTGGTGGGTATGGCTCTGAACTAGGAGGTCTATAAGGAGCTGGGTATGGGTAAGGGTATGGGTACTGACCGTATGGGTATGGATAACGTGGACCATGATTGTCCATGTTCAGCTATACACATAAGCTACTGATTCCTCTGCAGAAAAATTAAAAGCAAAGTAAGATCAATCTGTGATAAAATCATAAACTCGCAGTACTCAAAGTTTCCTCCTTGAGACTCAGAAATGAAATAATTTGTTTTGTTTACAGGCCATACTTTTCAATCTAACTAGACAAAGGAGAAAGAGATTCAGCAAGAAAATAATATAAGTAAGAACAATCATCAGAACAAACATTGTTCAGCTCAAAAAAAAAAAAAAAAAAAAAGAACAAGTTCAAACTCAAGAACTCAAACAAATAAAAACTACTGTAGGTGGCAAATTTCGATTTTGAAATCAAATAAGTTGATTTTGAGCTTGTTTTTACAAAATTATAGCTGAACTCAAGATAAATGATTAACGAAATGCATTTCTAACGTCAGAAATAATTGAGTTTTTAAAATACTTAATACCCACAAAATGATTTAAAATCTGTGTGACAAAGTAATTTCCGATTAGTTTATGAATCCAAAAACTGAGCATTTCGGGGGAAAAAAAAAAAAAAGAGAAGAGGAAGAAGAACACATCCGAAAATTCCCAAAAAGACTCGCAAGATTCGTTAAAATTGCCTCTTGAGATATATAGATCAATCACCCCGAACGAAATATAGAACACAATAAGAAATATTAATATCGATTCCTTAGGTCGTGATATTTCCTCGATTCAGAATAAACGTGATTTAAGACCCAGAGAAGAAAAACCCCAAATTTTGGCAGAAACCAAGAATGATCGGAAGAGAGAATTACCCCGGAAGGAATAAACAGGCGTGGTGGCGTTGGAGTTATGGAGGTTTTGCTTCAGATTCACGTGAGGACGATGAATCAATAAAGAAAGAAGAGATTGAATTGAAGAAACGCGGATTACAAAGATACGAATTTAGACGATAAGGACACGTTGTTGACGTTTTGATTCAGATTTACCTTTACCATGTTCCTTACTTTTGCTCCTTTTTTTTCCTAAATAAACCATCAAAAATATTATATTCTTCTGATTTTTCGTAAGTATGAATTCAGATAGTATTCAACAAACTTTATTTTTAATCAGATTTTGTCAGAATTTCATTCTATTTATTAAAAATAGTTTTCTACGTTTTGCTCTTTTTGGCTCTCGAGTCTCCTGCATGAACCGCACGGGACACACCCCACACACTCATGAGTCATGACCGTCGGCAAAAATATTATCAAAATGTTTCGTCGCCTGAGAGATTCGAACTCTCGCGGGGAAACCCCATGTACTTAGCAGGCACACGCCTTAACCACTCGGCCAAAGCGACTTGTTGCTCATAATTACTTTTATCTCAATTAAAATTCTGTATTACGACAATAATAGGGTTTAGCTCATGTTCGGATTCACTAGATGAAAAGATTTTGACTAACATATTCAAAAGATTTTGACTAACATATTCAAAAGATTTGGTATAACAGAGTTCAATCCTATAAGCAATTGCTATGTTATTAATATCTGGTTCAATATCCATCCCTAAGCATAAAACTGAAACATCAAAATCCAAAATCCAAAATCCAAAAAAAAAAAAAAGAGAAAAAACTAATCCAAAACACTTAAATAGAGCAGTTTACAACTACATATATCATCCCAGCTTCATCTTTCTTCTCCTTCATCATCTTCTAAGCCAACCTCCTCCTCACCCTTGGACGAGAATCCACACTGTCAACATCAACCAGCCTTGTACCATTCTCCTGTCTTCTCACTGACGAAGAAGTCGAAACTGTCAACATAGAATCTATCTCAGCCGCACTATCAAATGGACTCCCCGAGTTTATTACACCAGCTATGCTTGAGAACGAATCTCTGTCTTCAACTCCACCAGTAGGATTGTAGTTTTGCTCTTGGTTCCTCCCCAACGCATGTGTTATCAAATAAGCATCCATTAATCTTTCAGCAGAGCTCAATGTAAACGACGACATCCTCCCAGGCCTCTGTGCCTCTAAATGTCTCTGGAGTGCCAAAACACGGGAGGTCCTCCGGTTTCTGATCTCCTCTTCAATTTCAGGGGCAATGTCTGAGATCCTATCGATATCATTAATAATGAGCGATGGTGCAACCAAGGCTGCACTAGACTGGTTCTGCTCTGCTCTAACTCCCCTCGAAGTCATAAACCGGTTAAGAAATGGTCTGGGGCGTCTTTCTCCTGCACTAGCTTCCCTTTCAAGCCTATCCTGTAAATGTCTAATCATATCCGTTGGTATATGACCTGACCTGTGAAGTGTAGCCCTCAAACTCTCTGTGCGCCGCGCTTGGGGTCTCGAAGGGATCTTGATATCTGAAACCTCTTCAGATTCTCTTTTATTTTTCCCACGGCCATAGATTGGAGTCACTGTTTTCACAGAGACCTCTCCTTTGCAAACTGGACATTCCTTTGCCTCTGAAGCCTGTAGCCAACGGTAAAGGCAAGACCAACAGTAAAGATGGCCACAATTAGTGACAACTGGATCATTGGACAAATCCAAACAGATGTAACAATCGAAAAAGCTCCCATTGTTGCCAACACCCTTCTCAGCATCCCTCTTCTCCTCTGTTACATTGTCTTCTTCCATCGGTTTGCTCCCATTCTCGCACGTTTTGGAGTCCTCTCCTTCTCCTCCAGCTATGCTTCCCTCACCAGCTGGCAATGCAGCTCGATTTGCAAGACTTAGATTCAAATCCAGGTTCACAGTGTTAGACATTTCCTCAGCCATCAATAAACAAAAAAGAATGGACTCCTTTGAATCTCTGTGTTCCTGCTTGAAAAGAAACCATGATAAAAAAAAAGACTAGAAAAATGAGCATTTCATAGAACCAAACAAGTTTCAACACATAATCGCAAACAAGTTTTCATCTTTGATCGTATTGGTGAAACCCAGTAAATTCAATTACGGAGCCTAACACTGAATCACGAAATCCACCCACCAATCTGAAACCCTAATTCCCAAAATCCCCGTATGAAAAACCCCAAATTGCAATTAACATTGGAGAAACCCCAAAGCGCTTGCCTTTATAACAGTAAACCCACGGAACAGCAAAATCAAAAACCGAAATTGAAGCAGATTATGCAATGGAAAACGTAAGAGAGAACTCTGGAACGATCACGAACCCGAACAGAGGAGAGAAAGAGAAGAATTGGGAGAAGATTAGCACCCGAGGCGTTACAGTTCAAAACCCATCAGCGAGTTTTGAACTTCTCCGCATTGGTCAAATGGAATTCACCTTTTTCTTCTCAAGGATCAAATAGAAAACAAATGAGAGGCTTCTTATTTTTAACGAACAGGGAGCTATCCCCTGTGCTCGCGTTTACACTAATTACGTGACCTCTATATTCCACGGCGACGATAATCTTCCCCGTGAAGCCAACGGCCATGATTAGTTTGACCAGGAGATGCACATACAATTTTGGCTTCTTCTTTTGTTTTCACTAAAAGATTTTTTTTTGGCAATTCTCAAAAATAGCACAAAATGAAGTTTTTGTGACATTTTTAGCTTATATTTTCATTTAAGACACAATTAGCATTTTTATTAAAGGTCATCATATTTTTAAGGTTTAGGATTTAGGGTTTAGGGTTTTCTAAACCCTAAACCCTAAGCCCTAAACCCTAAATTGTACCCCCTACCCCTAAAAAGTATACCCTAAATTCTAATATAGTCAACCCAAACCCAAAAAAATAAATTATGAACTTCATAAAATGCTATTTTTGTACTAAATAAAAATGTGAGCTATTTGTGGAACAAAAACTTGTTTTGGTGCTATTTGAGGGAATTTCTCAAGATTTTATTGAATTTATATTAAAACATTTTTATTTTTTATTTTTTACACAAAAACATTTTTATTTTATTTTTTTTTTTTACATAAAACATTACATAAGCATGTGGGTGTAAAACTCTCGGAAATTATACCTACAGAAATAAAATCTCCAAAAATTATCAAAATAAAAAGCTTTGTTTCTCAAAAATGAAATAAAACCGATTTTGATAAACCGGAGCACGGGGAATAACGCTTTGTTCGATAAAAATAATAAACCTCATATTTGTTTACTATTTGATCTTACCGAAGAAAGTGAATTACATTTTACCAATATGGAGGTTCAAAGTTCGCTGATGAGTTTTGAACTGTAACCTCTCCGGAGCTGACCGTCACCCAATTTGCTTCTTTCTCACCTATGTTCGGGTTTGTGAACAATATAAATCACTAGTTTAAGTCAGAATTATCAAACTAAGCGACTTATATCCGGTAGGAAAAACCAAATCCATATATTGATCCGAGTGGAAGAGACCGAAAACTAGTCCGTTTAAAACCGCTTCACCGACCACTGCAAAAACTATAGACAAATAAGAGTGAAGTTTGATAAAACAATACATATCGATCTTTTGAAAGAACATAATAGGGGTTTTAAGCTAAAAGTAAGGAGAAACTACAAACAATGAATGAAAAACTTTCTTCCTTCAAGAGTCAGATCTGTGAACTGGACCGAACAACGAATGGAAGGAAGATAGAGGACAGAGGCGTTTGTAGTCGCAGCCACACCATTAACTGAAGAGGTCCGGCGCCACTGCCCACACCAACCAGCAAAACTAACGACTTTATCTCTCCATCGGAGCTGAGCAGTTCTGTCTCAAAGAGAAAAGTTATTCCACCAAAACGAAATCTACGACGAAAATACTAGAGGAGAACCAAGGGAGTTTGACACCGATGTTATGTGAGCCACCAACCGTCGATCTCCACGTAAAACCAAAAAATGTGAGAGACGGCGCTTAGGTAAAGTTTATAAAGAAAAGGGACTCTCATCAAGACTATATGGTTTTTATACTGTTTCTAAATTGTTGGATTTAATGAAAATGAATTAATTCTCACTATTAAGTTATTGTAATTTATATTATTTTTTCAAAAAACTTAACTGTTGGAGATAGATTCACCCCGAATATAGCCCGTTAACAACTCAAAACTTACCAAGGAAGTTGGACTTTCATCTGGCCCAACACACTCCTTGTCCACTCGATAATCCGTGAAGATGATCAAAGTCGTGGGAGGACGATTCGAGGATTGATCTAAAAGACAATACTATCATAGCAGTTTGTGGAGAAACATTAAAAACATGAAACTTTTGGGGGCAAATTCATAAATGGAAAATGTACTTGAATGAACGAGGTGCACGTTTACACGTCAAGCGAGGGTTTTTTTTTTTTTTTTTTTTTTTTTACGTACGCCTACACAACAACAAAAAGAAGAAGAAAAAAAATAACTAATAGTCGAATTTTGGCTTAATGTGACATGCCAGCCCATTCCCACCTATTCCAATGGGGAGTGCAAGTGCAACATTGTCGTGCCTCTCTTTATTTATTATTATTGTTTTTAACTTTTGTAATACTAAAAAAACTGATATGATCTCTCCATTGATAAACAAATGTGAACAGGTCTCACATGACAAAAGACATCATATAATCTATTCTTAACAATGATAAAACTATGAATAGTCCGAGTTAGCTGGAAAGTCGATGTACCTGAATGAATGTTCCGATGGGGAAACTTTGGAAATAAGAAAGAAATGGGGTGAAAATGAAAGAAATGAAAAGATAGGGGGTTCAATATGAGATGTAAAAGAGACCCAGCGATGAAAGCCTAAGGATAAAACTTCTCCCTCTACCCACTCCTCTCTCTCGTCCAAGCTGGCAACGATGAGAGCCACCGATGACCTCCTCTCCCGGTTTCCCCGCACGTGCGACATCCACTCTCCACGTGCCTCCCTCCTATAATACTCCTTTTTTTTTTTTTTTTTTGTTAATCTATTCAAAATGAAAGAGAGTACTCAACCCAATTCACACCTCATTTTCATCCTAATTTCAAGAAACTTATACATATCATGCCATTAGTTTTTGTTTTTTGTTTTTAATCATGGCATTAGTTTTTAATGTTTATTGCGCTCTCTTACTATTTTCTATTTTCTATTCAAAATGTATGTAAATCTCTAATAAATACAAACATTTGATATTCAAAATGTACATGAATCCATTAGATTTTTATATATCATCACACTATACATGTGCAATGCAACACGGTTAAAAAACTAGAGTCAAGTCAAGAACGAATAATTTCTCCAATCTTTTTATACATGATATTGTTATTTGTGTATATATAATCATGATTGAAAAGAATCACAAGTCTTTTTCCGTTTTGATTATTATCGAAATTGAAAAAGAATTAGATGTATCAAAAACGATATCATCATTTAATTTTTATTATTTGTATTTATATATTTTTTACAGTATCGTATCACAACAAGTTGAACACATTATAGATAACCATAATTTTACCAATCCATTATAAACACCTAATTCACTTTATAGAAATAATAATCACAGTCATTCCTACGTGGACTCTTCGTCTCTCAATTACTACTAAACTTGCTTTTTGGGTGCAACCAAAATAAATTAAAAAAAATAAAAGTGAGAGAGAGAGAGTTTAGAGCAGCAACAAGAACAACCCAACACCACAAAGCCTTCTCCTTTCTTTTTTTTCCAAGTCCGTGTTTCAAAAAAAAAAAAAAAAAAGATTACTCTTTGTTCTCCTTTCTTTATATATCTGGGTTTATACTACAGTCCTTCTTTGGTGCAAAGATCCCAAAAGAACAAAAACAAAAAAAATCGAAGAGAGAAAATAAAAAAAGAATCTTTTGCTATTTGTCTGTCGATGAGGATCCGGAAACGACAAGTGCCTCTACCTCTGTCGTCTCTATTACCTGTTCCTCTATCAGATCTCTACTTTAACCGCTCACCCACGGCCACAGCTCGATACTTTTGCGGTGGACGTAGAGACGGAGACGCAGATTTCGCTTCTCTTCAGCTTCGGCCACCGTCACCGATTCCTGATCAGCTGATTCAAAGAGCCAAGGAGAAAGCTTTGGTGAGTACTTTTAGAATACGTAGAGTCTGAATTTGAAACACCTAATTTTCTTTTTATCAACAGCTTATATAAAAAAAAGATTTGTTATTTGGGTGCAGTTTTTTACTTCTTCTTTTGAATAATTGGTTAAATTTTACACCGGAGAATAAATGTTCTTCCATTTTGCAGATCTTACAAGGAATGTTCAATATTTTTGCTTATCTTCGTTTTCTTTTGTTTATCTATAAGGATGATGATAATAATAATGGTGATGGCGATGTAGACGTCAAGACTAGTACTGATGCATCGGCCAGGTAAGTATAATTTCCAGAAAGCTTTTGTGAATTCTTTTTGTTCTACAATTCTTTCTCTTCTCTGATATAAATGGAACTTTGTGGTGTAATCACTAATTAAAGATCGAAGCTTCAAAAAAAACCCAACACAGAAACTGGATCAAAATTAAAACTTTCATGTTTTCTAGAACTAGAAAAAGGCTTTTGTTATATGCGAATAATGTTTTGTCGATGAATGATCAGGTTCAATTTATATAATCCGAAAGTTAAAATCCTTTTTGTTTTTTGTTTTTTTTGTAATGGTTTTATTATCGTCATTCTTGTCACACCGTAAACATTTGGGGGATACACAAGAGTAGTTAGGGAAGAGTAACACAATAATACTCTAAACATGCACACCTCATGACGGTGCACGTTAGCATGGGATGCCCTCATATGAATGGTCCCCATATCGACCCTTACCTTGTGTGCTCTATTATTATTATTTTCTTGCACTTATAGATCGCTTTCATCTCTTTATATAACTTCTCATTTACGTTTTTTCTTCCTTCTTGCTTCAAACTATCACAGCAAGAACGTTAATCTCACTGGAGAATCTGACTCTTCAACACAAGGTACGTACACACAAAGAGCTTGATCGATCGGATATATGTTTTTGTTTATTGGTTGCACCATTATTCACCATTGTATAAATATATGTATTCGATAGTTGTGGAGAAGAATGAAAAGGTTGTGTCTTTGAGGAAGAGAAGAAGCTTTGTAAGCTTTGAGGAATACGATGAGGAAGAAGAAGGAGAAGCTAGTGGCGGCGGTAATAAAGGGAAGAAGAAAGCAAAAAAGAGCGGTGCGTTAGAGGAAGGATCACGGTGCAGCCGTGTTAACGGTAGAGGATGGAGATGTTGTCAGCAAACGCTTGTTGGTTATTCTCTTTGCGAGCATCATCTCGGTAAAGGTAGGGTGAGGAGCATGAACAAGAGTGGCGGCAGTCGTAGCGGTGGCCGAGTAGGTCAAGGCGGCGAGAAAAAGACAATGTTGGTGGAACCGAAGAAGAAGAGAGTGAAGCTTGGGATGGTAAAGGCGCGTTCAATAAGTAGTTTGCTTGGACAAACCAGCACTAGTAGTGGAAATGCTGATGTCGTTGTTGCTGTTGCAACTGATCAGAGTCAGATAAGTGCACCTGCTGATCAGTTTGCTGCTTATGATAAGTAAGTCTGTCTATCAGCATTTACATGTATATGTATTATGTATATGTATGTATGTTTATGTTTATGTTTACGTACATGAAGATAATGGACATATCTAGCTCTATGTATTGGGTGTGTGAACATGCATGTGTGTGTATTGATCGACGACTTAATTGGCGTTGCTCTTGCATCTTATATATATTGGAGGATGTTTCCTAGTTTCACTTTCGTTTTTATCAATGTTTTAACAGTTGAACTTCAGATGATTGAATGAGACGAAATATGATTGATAAAATATGATAATTCTAAAATAGTGTCTGATCTATTTTTCTGTAAGTAGTATAAGATACTCCATCCGTTACATAATATAAGTCGTTTTAGAAGTTTTGTTGTGTTTCAAAATATAAGACGTTTTCGTATTTTTATGTAACTTTTTACTTTATTGAAGTTTATGTTCCCTCGGTTTTATGCAATTTTTGAAATGTTTATATATTTATGACAACAAAAGATAAACTTACCACCAAGTCTAGTCTTACTAAAGAACTACAAGAAAAGTGACTGTTGAGATAGTGATAAACATAAATAGCTAAACTCTCGGGAGACCTAGAAACGAAAGAAAACAAGTTGAGCTTCCAATAAGGTTGCACTCATGTAGTAGTTCTAACGATTCGCTGGTGTTTATTTCCTTCCAATACCATGAGCTAGGGATGTATAATATTTAATACGACTTTTATGGGATGGTTTGGAGCTTATATAGTTATATCATGTCTCGTCATTTTAATAGATAAAACAAAAAAAAAAGATACAATAATATGGCTGAAAAGTGGGTATGACTTTAATTTAGTGTATGATGATGGCTAGCTTGTTATATGTGTGGTGGGGATAAACTTGTTAAATTAGATCAATATTTTCGATTTTTAGACTATCAAACAGAGAAACCACCACCAATATCCTTTACTAAGTTTGTAACTGTCTTCTAAATATTTCTAATACTGATGTAATAGAGAACCCAAAAAAAAAAAAAGTAATTGTAAGTCTGTCTTCCATAAGTTACTCGACTCATGTTGCAACGATATTATAATTTCTGTTTGATATACATGTGGTTTTGTAATTTGATTTAGAACACTACAAATCTAGACAAGATATCAACCATTACGACCATAATATAATATATTTACATAAGCAACTAATAGTAACTTTGAATTCCATATTTTAATTAGTTGAGTATGGTGAAACATTAAAGTTATTTTTGTTTGGGTTACGACTTGGAAGACTATGTGCTGTCTACAATTCTGTGTGTTTTTACCATTAAAAAAAACAAATAATCTTGGATAATTGGCCTATTGGGTGGTAAATTAAAATAAAATGTAAAACAAAACAAAATGTTCCTATTAATAAGCAAATTTTTTTTTTTTTCTTGTAAATGGAAGACAACAAAGAAAAATGATGTCAGTTAACCCATCAAAATTTAAATCCTGTTGTTGCGATTCGATCAATTAAAATTGTTATTGGTAGTTTGTAGGCAACTAATGTAATGATTACACCCAATAATTAGACATTAAAATTTTACAAAATAAACAAACGAGAGTTCAAGAGATACGATGACTTTATTGGTCAAACCTCAAGCAGTTGACTTTCTAAAGTTCAACGCTGCATCTTTCAACTTTCTGTAATTTTCATTATCCAAAAACTACTGATTCCCATCAAATTGCACATTAAGAAAACAATTTTTTTAACCAATCAAAACAAGTCAGACTTGGAACAATTCAAAGTCAGAGAGAAACTTTATATGCACCATAGTCCAAACACACAAGATTTGCTAAATCAAAGAGACAAACTCCAAGTAGTGATCAATGGAGTACAAACATTTCAGCCATCCTCACACTCTAAAACTCCAACGAATTCAGACACATGGTAGCTCAGGTTCTTCAGTAATCTGCTCAGGCTGCGATTCAGCCATCTCTGAATCTGCAACTGCTTATATCTGTTCAACATGTGACTTCAATCTTCATGAACAATGTGGTAACGCAGTGCGTGGGATGCTACACCCTTCCCACGCGAGACTCCACCACTTGACTCTAGTCCCTTACACAACTTACAGCCCCGGTACCTTCCTCTGCAGAGCCTGTGGTTGCGTTGGAGGTAAAGGGTTCTCTTACTGTTGTCCTTTGTGTGACTTTGACCTCCATGTTCAGTGCGCGCATTTACCTCAAGTCATGGTTCATGAGTCTCATCCTCTCCATAGTCTTCTTCTTGTCTACAACAGTGCTCCTCCTGCAATGTCATTTACTCAGTTTGGTTATGCAAATCAGCTTATCTGCAATCTTTGTAATATGGCTATGGATGGTAGGTTTTGGTCTTATAACTGTTATGCTTGTAACTATCACATTCATGCTTCATGTGCTGTGAATACGCCTAAGCCAGTGGCTGCTTCTGCTGAGAAGTATGGGACGAGTGATGAAGGAAAAACACCGAACGCTGAATCTGTTCCTGCTCAGGGTTTGGAGACTGAGCAGACAGAACAAGTAGCTGCAACAACAGAGCAAGTGGAAGATCCAGCTTTGAGGCAACAGCTTGAACTTCAAAGGCTTCAGCTTGAGTTAGATATGAGTTCTGCTCTCGCAAATATGATAGGTTCCTTCAATCTCAGTTCTTTAATTTGAAGTATCTTTGTGCTACTGCTTTCTTGTCTTTTTCAGTTTGTTTGATTTGATGCATTTACATGTATGTGCCAGTTGTCTGGTCTATATAAGTATGATATCGTTTGGTTTCTCTTACTTTCACTTAAGTCCTTGAAGTAACAGTAACACAGTGACTTAATTACACAAAAGATTGATCAAAATGTGCATCCACATCTGATTTTTCCTTTTACAATTGAGGCAACTGAAACTAGAAACAGAAACACTTTGCTCAGCTATAAATGAGAAACCTAAAGGCCATCCAAAAGCTATTTATCCACCACGAATACAAAAGGAAACTCTGTCCAAATGATCTTCCATCATCTTCTCATCTGTCCAAGGAATCTCTCACATGAGCAAATTCACTCTTCCTTTTCCTTTTAGTCAACAACGAGGCGCAAAACGATAAGACACGACATGGAAGAATGAAGCAAGTCCAGAGCTGCTTCTGTAAGCTGTGGAGAAAATCTCTCAGATTAGCTACAGTCGTAATGACAGATTCATCACGAAGAGAACTCATTCTAAAGGACAATTTTTCCTAAAAGATTCATCATCTGAGGAACTTAATTAGACCCATACAATCCAGTCCACATATGTAGAGGGGAAGAATTGTCAGACCTGGAATCACGGCTGCAAGTGATAATCAAGAGTAAAGGCACGAATATCTGAAGGACTACTTCCAGGCCTGAGAAAGAACAAAGCACATAATCAGTCACATTAAACCATAAGTGATAAATTTAAAAAGCACAACTGTTAATGGTATCTCTCAACAATGACTCCACACACCAGGATGTTAACTAGAACGCACCTCTTATTTATCGTACCATAGTGGAACTTTAGTTTTCCCTTTTTCAGATCTTCCAAGTACTGCAAACAAGTTTATAAAAATTCAGTGAATGGAGACCGGAGAGTATGAGAATTATTTGTGTCCACATTCTTACCAAATTTAATGTAACATATATAGATGAAAAAGCCAAGGAATCAAACGGTATCTCATCTAGCGCAAAAAGACGGCACTCCAATGATTCAGGACCAGGCGCAAAATGCAAGTTCTTAAGTTTTGCTAAGAATATAACATACGTCTGCTCCAAAATATGTAGAGCCATATAAGTACAATGATATGAACAAGGAAGAAATTAAAACTTAGGGATGTTATTGTATATATAATTTACTTGGCCAATAAGAGGAATGTCGAGTTGCGCAAAAGGTGAAATAACTTCGACGGTAGCTCCTGCTTCTTCCCAAGTTTCTCTCATTGCTCCTTCTGCAGCTGATTCTCCAACTTCCAGATAACCAGCAGGAAGTGTCCTGTGTACTCAAACATACATCTTATTACTCATAACTTCACACACAACACTACACAAAAACTCACATTTTTGTATTGGTTCCCCATAAAATATGTTCTCAAAACAAAGAGTTGTAAAATTACCATAGACCGTATGAAGGTTGAATGTTACGCTTGCAAAGTAAAACCTTTTCTTCATGCTCTATAAGGCAACCTACAACCTGCAATTTCACATATGAACCTCTTTTAAAATCAAACATTTAATGATTGACACAACAACAAAAATTGGTAGAATTAAAAAAAAAAGGTACCATTTTAGGATTCTGATATGCGATTTTGTCACAATGTGTACAAATAGCTCTCAATTTCTCTTCACCGTCAGGTATCTCGTGCTTCGTGGGACCTCCACACCATTGACAGAACTTTATCTTACGAACATCACCCTGCAACAACAACAACACCAATGAAGGGACCAAAAGAACCATAAAGATAAGATCTTTCGAGGAGATGATTAGACTCACAGCTGATTGAACAGAGACGGAAGTCGGAGAATTGGCAACTGGGTCTGACCCGGGAAGTGATGAAGACATTCGGGTTGAGTTGAAAGAGAAGACTTTTCGAGGAGAGCTCGAAGTGACAGAGGAGAAAGTGGAGAGATTTAGAGATGTAGAGATGAAAGAGACGCTAGAGGATTTGCGAGTCTTGGTCAATCTCTGTGATATGGTTAACCCTGATGACCAACCCAAGATCTGGACGGCCTTGAGCATTATATGCACCGGAGTTTCACCGGAATTTCTACAATTCCGGCAATAGCTTCTTTGTCAATGGCTCTGCTCCTTTGATGACCAATCAATTTCGTCCGAAAATTTTGACATTTGAGGAGAGATTATATCAGATATGATTTGTTGAATGAAATGACTCTTTAACTTAGCCAAAGGTCCGGTATAATTTCAGACCAGAAAACCGGCTTAATTTGACCATAATAACCGGTTCAGACACAAGTGAGAGATGCACAAATGATTCACTTGTAAACTAGAGAGAACACAAATAAAAAATTCACAGGACAGCAATGGTTGGATGGATCTTGTAGTATATTGCTTGCTTGATCAGAGATAAGGTCATAATGGAAACACTTTGGAAATTATTGTTATAAGAAATCTCTTAGTAATCAAAAAAACCTATCTAACTCTCTTAATCACCCTCCTCTGTTACAAAAAAAAATTCTTATTTGGCTGCTAGCTTCTCGATTAAAGATTGATAAGCTACAGAACAGAGCTTGAACTTTGCTTCAGCCTCCGCCTATCAGTGCATACATTCAAGAATTAACACAAGAGTAGAAAACACTTTAATGAAAATTGAAAATATCTTACTATAAGTTTACCTTGGTAGAGTCATCATGACGATCTGGATGCCATTTTAATGCACAAGTTCGATATCTAATCCCAAAAATAAACAAGAAGTTTGGTTAGAATTAGTTTAGCTTTTTTTGTGTGTTTCAACTTTGAAGTAAAGTAATAACTCACGCATGTTTGACATCTTCGAGTTTTAAGGGACCCCAAGGACTTAGACCAAGTGTTTGTCTATGAGAAGCTTGGAACTGGATTGACTCAGACACTGAGCCTCTGGAATTTCTTGAGCTATAGTCATCTTCGTCTCTATTTTCTTCTTCTTCTTCTTCTTTTTCTTCTTCTCCTTCATAAAAGCTATATTTTGATCTCCAAGAAGAGTTCCTAAAGTAATTAGAAGACCATGAAGACTGATACCACCAGTAATGTTCCTCCTCTCTATGGTTTGAATAATAGAAATTTCGGGATTCGGTAAATAAATTTTGGAACATATAGTCAAAGTCTTTGTCGCAGCAATGCCCTGCAAAATGGAATGGAACACACTTTTGATGAATATGCATCCAAAAAAAAAAAAAGCACCTTAACTAGACATTTTTAAGGGATGAGCAACTTACTTTTACGCCAACTCTCGGAGCCTTGTTTGCCATTCCGTTGTTCCTTAGCTTTTTTGGCTTCTTCGGCTTCTTTAGCTTTTTTCTTTAAGGCCTAATGATAATTAGGCGGAGAGCAATGAGATAAACTAAGTCAATGATTCATGAATAATAGACAATACACTCTATATATAGCTAAAAAGTTACTTTGATTAAGAGAGAGCACATAAAGGGTTTGGTGTGTGTTTTCGTCAAGTTTAAAACTTTAGAAAGCCACATTCTCCAAAGCAAATGCAAGAAAGTGATCTTATTAAGCATGTTTTCCCATCGTAACTGTACCTCTTCTCTTTCGCGTTTAAGTTCATCCACAGCACGACGCACTGCTTCTTGATGTTCCTTTAAAAATTTCTTACTTCTCTTCTTCTTATGAGCATTTGATTTCTGCCAGATATCAAAACCCCGCAAAATAATCAGAAAATGTTGTATTAACACTAAGGAAAGGTTTATTCAATCTGTCTTCAAAATATAGAGATTGGTAAATTGATCTAAATCAATTATTTAGGTAAACCCACACATGTAGAGAAGAGACCGTCCGAAGAAGATGACGAACGGCGTTTGCGTTCTAAGACAGGGGTAGAATGGAAAAACGCAGTTTTCAGGAGACAACAATAGCTTTGTGGTCTGAAAATCGCTGCTTTAATGGCGGTAGTGTTCATCTCTGTCGGAGAGTACACAACATTGCGTCTCAAACGAATGTGACTCCGAGCTTAACTGAGCAAGAAGGGTTAGGAGAAACAAAAAAAAAATTGGAAGATTTACTTCTTCTTTTTTTGTACTAAATGACAGAAAATGGAATGCTAGCTCATAGATTTTGCTTGATCTCCAAGGACTGTCCTTATTCATAACTCATCGAGACAAAACAGAGTGAGCTTGCATAGTTTGGGCCTTGAGAGTAATTGGGCTTCTTACAGTCATATTGTTCATATTTGCAACGTATAATTTCACAACTCCGACCAAAATAAAACCGGTTCAATGACAAACAAACGACGCAAGGTAAAAAGCAAGGATGAGAGATATAAATACAACATTACTAGTAATTTCAAAAGGAAATTAACAAAGGCATTGGTTGGATCCTGTAGTGAATTTTGCTTTGAGGGCTAACCTTATAAATGAAACAATTTGGAAATTATTGTAATGAGATATCTCTAAGTGTAATCAAAACCTATCTAACTCTTTTTCTTAGTTCACCGATAGCTTTTCGCATAAAGATTGATAAGCCACACTGCAGAGCTTGAACTTTGCTTCAGCCGCAGCCTTTTATCATCACACCAGTTCATAAACACAGATTCAGGAACATGAGAGAACGAAAAATAGACTTATAGGGAGATTGAACAGAGAAGATGAGATCTTATTGGTTACCTTGGTAGCGCCTTGATGACGATCTGGATGCCATTTTAATGCACAAGTTCGATATCTGATATACCAAAAAGAAAAAAAGTTTGATGTTAAAGTAGTCAGAAGATGAATGCATGAGTTAGCTTTTTACATGAAGTGAACTACTCACGCATGTTTAACATCTTTAAGGTTTAAAGGACCCGAAGGACTCAGGCCAAGTGCTTGTCTATGACAAACTTGGTTTGGCTCAGACTCAGAGTCGCTGGACTCTGAAGTATAGTCATCTTCGTCTTCTTCATCTAACCGATATTTGGATGTCCAAGACCTTTTAGAGTTTTTGGAAAACCTTGAAGAGTGATGCTGCCATCGAGGTTCATCCTCTTCATGAGTGAATGAAAAAGAGAAACCTCGGGATCCACCAAAAGCAGTTCTGAACACATAGTCGACTTCAAAGTCATCATCAACTTCGCAAAAATCGAAATGCCCTACACAACGGAACAAATGTATTGATACGAGTGTGTAGCCAAATAAAATTGCACTTGTTGATTCTACAAAATGACAATAATACAATTTCAACGGCCACACAGATAATGTTTATGAAGGCTTAATATAGGAACAGGAGACAAGCCAAAGAACTGAGGCCACAATGAGCCAGGAATTTCGATAATTATGTAAGCCAGATTAGCCAGTACAGGAAGCTTAAGGTCGTTCAGGGGATGAGTGTGAGTTCAGTAAAATCCGGGAGTCGCTCAACAAAACCAGATTGAAGCCCACAAATAACACATAGCATTAGCATTAACGGCTAAAAATCCAAAGAGGCAACAAAACCTTGGTTGTAAAAGCAGTGAGTAAACTACATACATGCCTAGAGATTTTCCTACATAGTTTAGTCATTGAAGAGAAACAGAGCTAAAACATTCTCTTACTTTTACCCGAAAAAGGGGAGCCATGTTTGCCATTCCAGTTCCCTTTGGCTTCCTTGGTGTACTGTTTTTTGAACCACGAGGTTTGCTTCCGAGATGAGGGATCATCATCAAACTCATCATGCCAGCTCTGGAATCAAAATGTTAACTGAGGCTCTGAAAGCTTTACATATGAAAATCCCAAACATAAACAAATGCACCTTTATAGAAAGAGCAATAAGAAACACTAAGTCATGCACAAGAGACTAAAACCAAGACACTTCACTTGCATTTCCCTTTCAGAATGGACTAGCTAAAGTTACATCACATAAGGTGTTTTGTGCGTGTTCCCCAAAACTTAGCTTCAAGTAGCTCAAACAGTAAAACCATATTTGCAAAATGTAGAAAGCAGAGAGAAACAAACAGCTGAGGCCAACAAAAACTAAAGCAGCAAAAGTGATAAGCTTTGATGAAATAATACCGAAAACATATTTGCTGCAAAAGAATTCACATTACGCAATAATTCTTGCTTTTCCCTCATTCTTCTGAATCTCTTCTTGTGAACATTTGATTTCTGCAGATAAAATAAAACCCAAAATCAAAAGATATAACTCTTAAACGCTAGTAAATGGAATCAATTTACATAATTTAACCTCTAAAAGTCCCAACATTTTGTCTGCAAAAAGAAAATCCGAATTTTCAATCTGTCTACAGAAGCTACAAGAACATGGTCATTGATTCATATCAATTATCTCCAAAAATGACATCCATGGAGATGCCAAAGCACGAAAATTTAGCTGGCGGATCTACACAAATATCAAAATTTCAGGAAAAAGTAAAAGGAGAAGAGAGCTAGAGACGAACCGAATCCCAGGAAGTACGACGTTTGCCTTCTAAGACAGGGGTAGAATGAAAAAACGCGATTTTCAGCTGAGAGGAATAGCTCTGTGGTCTGAGAATCGCTGCTCTAATGGCGGCGTTCATTTCTGTGAGATCGGAGGAGAGAAGATTGCGTCTTTACGAAAACCAAAAGCCGGCCGATTTGTGTAATGTGTGACTCGGGCTTGACTCAGTTGGTCTGACCCAGCAATAGGGCATATTTTAATATTTACCGTCGGTAAAAAAAAAACCATAAGCGGAGGAAGAAAAATTACGTTCCCCGTTTTTTCACTTGTTTATTTTCTCTGCCTCACGAATAAGTTAATATCACCGTAAACTGAGTGAAACCACTTGGAAATTAGAATGTATGATTTTGTGATTCTTTTGGGTATTACGCTATTAATAGTTTTTCTTTTCTTTTTTTTCATACTAATAATAGTTCAGTTTCCGACCGGATTTTTTAAGCAGTTGATTTATAAGCGGTTTTGGTCCAAAATTTTTAATATTCCACAGTTTGTGATTTATAACTTCCATACACATACACTTTTTGTTTTGAAAAATCATTCCTTATTAGTTCTGAATTGCGACCATTAGAAAAATTATTATTTTTTAATATAATTGTTCAGAAGTTCTGACACAACATTAACATAGGAGAACTGTAAAAATCAAAATTAAGTCACATAGACTTGTAAATAAGCAGAGGGCCTAGCAACTAACACCTTTTTGAATCTCAAAATTTAAGCTTATGAGAGACCGTATATAAGGTATTACATATATCGAGTTTGGTTTTTCATAAGTCAATCATACCTAAGGTGACAAGAGGAAAAAAATAGTAAAATGACTAAAAAAGTGCTACACAGCACCAGTGGTTTGGTGCTTCCGCATTGGCATAAATCAATTCATACTACAAATGTAAACAATACATTAAAAATCTAAAGATGAACTCTGAACATAATCCATGATGGACCATGTTTCATGCATTTACATTTTAGCATAAACAGTTTTTTTTTAGTCATTATAAAATACAACCATAAACTTGTGTGGAATCTTTTAACAAAATAATATCACAGGCTCCAACTACCCTAATAAATGTAGCCTTGTATATAGTAGGACTGTAGGAGTATCATGAAAGTGATTCCACATAGAAGCAAAATTGAGTGTCGAGGAAAAAGTGAACAAGACGACGAGCAAGATGTAAACTAATAAAAATTGTAACGTGAGAATAATAATACAAACGAATGTAAAATAGTGAGTAAACCAAATTTTAACAAAGAAACAAAAAAATAGTGAGTAAATTATGAGGTTGAAGATTGTCGTTTAAGAATACAAATAAAAATTTTAAACAAAAAAAAAGAAAAGACAAAGTAGAAGAAGGCTAAACGACGTCGTTAATGAGACGCCTGTGTCTGTTATAATGCTTATCGATGAAAACTCTAGAAGCTCCTTCCATGGTTTTACGCCATGTCTGAGCAATGAGCAGATTATTAAAGAGAAAAAAAAAAAAAAAAAAAAAGGTTGCAATAAAAGAAAGAGAATTAATTCTAAAAGGAATCGCTTAATTAATTACCTTGCCGATAGTTCTAACGAGAGACTTGTTTCTGAGATGTGATTTTCCAGAAGCAAGCTGCCGGAGAAACAGAGATCGCCGTTTAGTGGCTCCCGGAGCAAGCAAAAGCCGTTTCCTCTCCATCAAGCCAATAGTGTTACTTTCGAAGTCAACGCCGTTCTCTAGAGAACTCGTAGCTGATTTCTTCCTGCGTTTCGTTGACTTTGACTCGTCGACGTCAGGATCCGCGAACTTCCTGAGCAATTCGTCGGAGGATTTCTTGTTGACGTGTGTGATTTTGGTCGGATTAGACTCTGTGATAACAACAAGATCCATGTCGGTGGGTAATTCGTGAGAGAGAGAGAGGATTAAAGGTGAGAAGAAGAAACTGTTGGGGTTATAAAGAGGAAGGTTGAAGAAATGCGGGAAAATGGACCGTTGGAGAATATAATGCGTTATATTATTATTGAAATCTTTTTAATTAAAATAATGTAATAAGTGTGTGGATATAGCCGTTGAGAAGGGAGGAGCCATTTGCATGAGATTCTGTGCACTTTTAACGTTTGGTTTAAGACAGTCTTTTTACCTTCTTCTTACCAACGACCACGACAGAATCTGGTCGGTCCTTTTTGTCCTTTATGCCACACCTAAGAACTCGTGTAAGGGATTTTAATAAAATTTACAAGCCCTAAAATCAGAAAGACAAAACAAATTATCCGAATGAGAATGACCAAATACATCCAAAATTTGGAAAGTGTTTAGTTTCATATATAAAAAAGGGGATGGTTTCACATTTGGTTACAACTTAGGTGAAAATAATTCAAGATTACATCTTCAAGACAGGAAGAAACTACCACAGTCGAAACTCAATCTTATGATTTTAGCTTAACTGAATGCTAAAGCTAATAGTGTGACATTCCAGATTCCTTAGGTTCACCTGCAACAAAAAAACATGGTGATCTTTGAGATATAACATTCTGCAATTTATGAGAGAAATTGAAAGTCAAATCTGCTCAAATATCAACTCACCGCAACAGCAATACCGGTCTCACAGAACTTAGGAATGCAGATCAACCGGACCAGCTGCCCTTCTGTCCCTGCAGCATTAAAACAACTTCAACCACTGTTTCAAACACACAAACAAAACTTACAATCTCTCTGTGCAAGCAAGTTGTACCCTTTATTAAACGATTGTCAAATTTATCTTGATTCCCGGCAAAGTAGACATGAGGGCAGGTTTCAATCAAGAAAGGGTCTCTATCCGTGAAAGGATAACAACCTGTACCGGAAATTCAATCAAACCAAAAGGACTCTAATGAGAAATTTTGTTCCTTTTTCTTTTCTTTGAGGGCTTAGTTTGAAAAGAAAGTAAACTTTCAGGGGCGGGTGAATTCTTACCAAGTGTATTAGGTGCAGTGGGAGCAAGATGTCTCCACCTCAGCGTTCTTTCCACAAAATCAAGCTTGCTTTCAGCCTCTGAGTACTTGTCAAGGTCATCGATGTTCTGACCAGAAGTTCCAAGAAATCTGCAAAATGTCAAAGCCCAAGAGGTTTCTAACTCAGATACATCCAACCAACTGCAGTTACTTTAGGAAAGCTAGATATATTGTATCCTTTATGTATGATAACTATACCTGATATTATCGACATCAAATGAGTGAGGATTTGTACATGATCTAAAGGTGTTATAAGGTGCGGATCCAGGGAAAAGACATCTGTTCAGAGGCTGAGCAAAAGAGGAGAAGGGCCTATGAATCAGATTATTCGATACGTATTTTGGTTTTGAATGTTTCTATGTATTTGCAAACCTGCTGAGGCAATGCGAAGTTAGCTGGATCATTCAGGCCTGGCATGATATCTACTGAAACTCCTGCAGCTATCTAAAATAATCCACAAAATAATTACAATTTGAATTTTCATCTCAATAAAATCGATGACACACAGGTGGATTTAATTAATTGACCTGGTTTAACATGATATCGAGCTCTTTGATGGGCTCATACAGTGTTGATTGATCTTTCGAGGCCAAGTTCTACAAATATCAACCAATAAAGATCAAAAGTCATGACTGGCGCAGATAATTGAAGCTGTATCTGAGAAAATATCGGCAACAAAAGTTATGAGTACCTGTCCGTTAATGAGTTTACGGGGAAATTCAACAGAGTTTCCAGCAATCACCACATGAACTATCTGTGCTGCCTCCTGTTCAAACCATAAATTAGAAATTAAGGAAAGAAAGATGTTGACGAACCTGAAAGTTAAAAAGATTTGAACCTTCTCATCTCCGAGATGACCAGTTATATGGTCAACAAGAAGCTGAAACTGCAGAGGATTAGCCAAACTGCTTCCAATGCACAAGCCCGACAGTAACACAACATATTTATCTTCCTCTGCAGAAAAATATGGATGTACCATGACAGATTGCTTATATATATGATTAAAGCCATGATGAAAGCAAAAGGAAAGGAACATAGTCAGACTTACGTAGTTCAAAAGGCCGCTCTATCTGAGGCGGTAAACCAGCTTCTAGTACATCTTCAACAAAGAATTCACCAGCACTAGTTTCCTTCCCATGCAATGCAACAACAACACCTACAATCCTTGGATGCTTAAACATTCATTTGCTCAAAGACCCCATCTTTTAAGAGAGCTAAACTCGATCAAAATCTCTAACATTTATCACTTCTTAACAAACACAAAAACAATAAAGCAGAAGAGTCACAATCCATTTGCACACCTGTCACATATATTGCGGGTGAAAGTGCAGAGCCGCCAAGCTTAACTCTCCCACTCTCATCTTCCAGGATCAAATTATCATCAGGATGCATAAAGTTATGTGGTTTAACAAGCGGAGTAACTGACCTCTGCATTGTGTTTAACATAGTCTCAGATATTTGAGTAATCGACTCAACCTATACATAGCGAAATATAAAACCCAATAGGGGTTTGTATACAAACCAACCTCTTTAGAATATTCATCGAGAACACAAGGTTTAAGCTTCATGTGTTTGAACAAGGTTCCTACAATTATGCATTCTTTGCCTTCTTCAAGTCCTAAAACCTTACAAACTGCAAACACAAACAATTGAAATTTCAAACTCAGATCTGTAACTGAAATACCTCAACTACCCAGAAAACTAATACTACCAAAAAAAGATAGCAAAAAATCCTAAAAATTATTGATTTTTCACCAAATGATATCAACACAAGGAAATTCTCAAAATTGCTCTCCAATGTTGAGTTAAACATGAAATCAAAAAGAGAGAGAAAGAAAGGTCTGACCAGGTAAATGGGATTTCCAAGTAGGGGCAAGCGAGTAGAGAAGTGTTCTCATGAGATGAAGACGAGCAAAGTAAATCTGACTGTATTGTTGACCTCTGTACATCTCCTTCTGTATCTCAAATCTCTCATCCTGCTTCAATTGCAAAAAAAAATAAAAAAAAAAAACTCAGAATCAGATTACAAACCCTAGCCCGCTTACAAAAGTAGAAAGAGTCGAGCTTCTTTCACTCCAAGTGAATACAGGAAAGGGTTTCGAACCAAGTTATTGTAATCGGATTTCTTCCGTTGGTGAATCTCCTCGGAGTCGATTTCCATGGCGGGAAAACTCAGAAATGAGCAGAAAAGAGTGAGAAAAAGTTTTCAACTTTGAGCACTTGTCGACAAGAGTCGTGTCTTCTTCTTTCTTTTATGAACAAAAACAAACCAAAACTATTCCCCAGGTTAACCGTAGAGACTTTACTTAAACCGGAAAAAAACCGGTTCAATCAGCAAATAAAACTAACGGTAATGGAAGAAACAAGAGAAACTCGTTTACCTACTACTCTTGTCCTGGGATTTGCAATTAAAATTCCCTAAGAAACAAAGAGAGAAACTGGTACCTACTCTTGTCCTGAGATTTGCAATAAAAAATTCCCAATCTTTCATATTGTGCTCATGTCTCTTTCGCCTTCTTCTTCAATGGCGTTGATACATGGTTCGATTTCGGGTACGTCTGCTGTTCGATTGGGCTTTACAGCCTCAGTGCCGCCGTCGAGTGCTTTTCTTGTTGTTCCGGTGGTGAAGGGTTGGAGGAATTCGTGCCGGAGAAGGGTTTTAAGAGCAATGGTGCAGGAAGCAGTTCAGGGCTCTCCTTCTGTTTACGCCAGAGAAATGGAGCGGCTTTCTGCTAAAGAATCTCTGCTTCTCGCTGTAAAAAGTTCTCACTTTTTTTTTTACTTCAATACTTCGTTCGAGTTCAGTCTGATTTTGGAAATTAGATCTCTGTCTTATGGTGAATTGTGTCTATTTATATTTTCCGTTGAAGCAGATTCATAGGAGTAGTTGTTAGCTGTTATAATCAAGAGATTGCTGATAACATTTCTCGGATTGCAGTTTGCAAGTGAAAAGATTATCTATTTTTCTTAGTTTCAGCTCAATTGGGTTTTATTAGATATAGGAAACAGTTGTGTGTTTTGAACTCTGCAATCTTGTTTGTCCTGAAACCATTATTATTACAGTTAAAGGATGCTGGAGGTTTTGAGGCTTTAGTTACAGGTAAAACAACCAATATGCAAAGGATTGATGTGAATGAGAGGATTACGAGTCTAGAGCGGCTTAACCCGACTTCTAGACCAACTACGTAGGCACTTCTTTAATCTTTTGATTACGAGTTTGCTTTGGTTTTAGGAGAATTGTCTTTTAAAATGGTTCCTATAGCTTTCCAGGTCTCCTTGTTTCGAAGGCAGGTGGAGTTTCGAGTGGTTCGGGTCTGGAAGTCCTGGTTTACTCGCTGCTCGGGTTATATTCGAGTCAGTACTTGCCTACTTATATATTCTTAAAGCTCACCCTTTTATTCAAAGTTTAAAAGTGTTTGATTATCTGTTTGCATTGTTTCAGGAGGTTTCCTTCAACATTGGCGAATTTATCAAGAATGGAGATACAGATCAAGGATGCTAATGCAAAGGCAACAGCAAATATCAAACTGCTGAACTCGGTAACATACTGAAACACTTTTCAAAATTTGATTATGTATTTACACGGAATCATATTAGAGGTTTCTAACAGTGGCCAAAAAATGCAGATAGAAAGCAAAATCGTTCTGTCATCGAAATTGACTGTCGAGGGACCTTTGAGATTGAAAGAAGAATATATTGAAGGTATGCTGGAATCCCCAACAGTCATTGAAAAAGCAGTTCCTGATCAGCTAAAAGGCGCATTGAGTCAAGCCGCCACAACGTTGCAGCAGCTTCCTGCTCTTATCAAGGATACTTTATCCAATGGTCTAAGAATTCCCCTGAGTAAGCTTCTTTGGTCATTAAATGTAACATAACCATTTTCCCCGCATATGTGCACTGAACCAACTATTGTTATCCATCCATTTCAGGTGGATCCTTCGAAAGATTCTTCATGATATCTTATCTAGACGAGGAGATTCTTGTAAGTTTACTAAGAATGATGAAACGGTCTGAGATCGTTCCACTAACCGAGTTTGATCCCTTTTGTTTGTTTTTGTATATTTTCGCAGATAGTAAGAGATACCGCAGGAGTGCCTGAAGTTCTAACAAGGTTGGATGCACCGTCATCGAGTGTTGTAGAAACTCTTGAATACGATAGTTAGATGTTACTACTACCTTACTCCTCTGTTCATTTCTATGTTATTACAACAAACCAACCACCAAGTTGGTGTCTGTAATTTTATTAAGTGAATAACTTTAACCTTGATCATTTCCACACATTAAAACCTATTCCTTCTTTAGTGTTCTTTTATTACCTTCTCATGTACTTTTCCAACTACGTACAGATTCGTTGTTTTGTTTTATCTTCATAAAACTATTTCTCTATAAGAAAGACCTCATATCCAACATTTTCTTAGTTGATTTGTAATGCCTACTTGATCAAAGATGTGATGAGGGTTATCATTTGATGTGTGGTTCCATCATCATCAATGCATCATCATCAACATCACCACCATCAGACGGATGATGTATATATACACGTTTGTAAATGCGGTTACTTGTCTGCTTTTTTTTTTTGTCGCCTAGTTACTTGTCTGCTTTTTTTTTTTTTGTCGCCTAGTTACTTGTCTGCTTATATATATAATATTTGTCATCTTAAATTATATATGGCCCCATTTGTACTTATCTTATGTTAAGTATCAGTCAGTCAATCAATATGACTATTTTTCTGTCCATTTGGATAAGCGAGGAAAACAATTCGGAAGTGTCGACACAAAATACATATATTTGGAGTGGAATAAGAGTTTTAAATTTTATAAACGTGCGTTCAACTAGTGTTAGTTAATCAAGTTATAGCCAATCACAATGATATTTTGTTATAGATTTTCAGAATCTTACATAGAAAAAATCCTATCTTCTTAGTAAATTTTTTTGGGAAATTCTATATTTTCATATCTACTTAAAATAAAATATGATTAATTACTCATTTAGATATGCAATAGCGAATGCGCATTGGACACCTACTTACTAGATTATAGCGTAATCACAAATCTTATAATCAGAGGGGGGAAATGATTAATAGAACTCGTAATTATAATCATAAACACGAAGCCCACGATCCACAAGATTATCCAAAAGTCAAACCTTTTAATCATCGAAAAGAACAAAATTAGCTTCTAGCTCTCGTATACAAAGAAGAAACAAGAATTTATTTAAAGTTTACCTAATTTCTAATAAATAAATTAAAAAAAAAAAAACGCTTCCGTTTGAGACGATTTAGGCGTACTGGTGAGACTCAGCGAAAACGCCGCCATGTAAGTAGGAAGGAGAAGCAACGGCAGGGTCAATGGTCAAGGGTAGATAAGGAAATTCACCTAGCTCCTGAATGAAGTCATCGAGAGCTCCTAAGCTGTTCAAGTACCCACCGGAGCTCTCTCCGCTACGGCCGTTCCACGTCACCGACACCATCTCTTCTTCTCCGTCTTCTACTTCTGAGTTTATGCTGAATCCTTGGCTCTTGTTCATGTCATGGACTTGATGATGATCATGACTTCCTCTAGATTTAGAGTTTCCTTTGAGATCCTTTTGATGGTGAATATCGTGATGTTCATCTTGTTTTCCAGTGAGATTCTGGACGATTTGGCGGAAGTTGGAGACGTCGGCCTTAATGATCTCCGGTGCGAATATGTGGATGATTCGGATCTTGGGTTTTGATTTGGTTAGTTTTCTTGACTGGTTGTGCATGGCTATGGTTGGTAAGCTTCTTCTTTTCTGGACTGTATTTGCTTCAAGTTCCATAGTTTTGTTGAAAAATTTAGGGTTTATGATTTTAGAAGAGAGAGTTGGGTGAATTTTTATGGTTAGTAGAATCTGATCAGGGTTATATAGGGGAAGAGAAGGAAATGATAAAGAGAAGGAAAACAAATAGTATTATTTTTTAGAGTTACATTTTTAGTCTTTTTTCTTATTTCTTTTGTTTAATTTTGTCAGAACGTATATATATATATATATATATATATGTGTAGCAGAACGTACGATTTATATTATATATTGATCGATGTCTTGTTGAGATCAATAGATAATAAACTATCTAGAGTTGGATTATTTAAAATGCATAGAAGTTTATTTTATATTGATAATGAAAGAGATGTGTCAGGCTGTCTCCGAAGACATGAGATTTATGATTCCTAAAGAAGTCCACGGACCCCTCCAACTAAGCAAATCCTCGTGTTGGAATGTCTTACGACATTAATTCGTATTATATTCTTTTAGCATTTTGCTAGTATCATTGATTTTTGTTTCTGTGTGTGATAAAATCTATGTAATATTACAAATTTCATGTAAATTGTAATCGTTTTTTGAAATATATAGTTAAATGTGTACACATAGTGTAAAAGGATATACATGAAGGTGAGATACGTATATAAAAATGTTAGTGTTGGAGTATGTATGAAGGTGACATATGGGAGATATTTCCAATTGAAATGTATTTTTATGTCAACATAGGCGAATTAGAGTAAAAGTAGTCATTTGGCAATGTATGTTTAGGTATATTAAGCATAAATCCAGGTGGCTACGATTAAACAAATGCCTATAGGATTCCAGAAACTTGTCCCCATGTAATGTACACAAACTCAACCACCTTATCATTTGCAATCTCTAAAGTTGCTCATAAAAATACAATTTGTGTGGACCACTACCAAAACCTTTTTATAATCTATGATTACAGCCTTAAAAACAAGAATATTAGATACAAATTTAACTAAATTAATTTGGATGACATAATGTGAAACAAGGTGTAAACACATATAGACAAGTCTTGGTAAGAACCACAAATTAATGTCCCAGCTAGTGTGGTTGCATTTAAATAGAAGATATGTGTGTGCAATGTTCATGATGAATGACAGTTTATGAAACATTTAAACCAACTTATGATAACTGCCAAGACTTTAAAACATAATAATTGGCGATACAAAGATAAGAATGTACTCTTTATCAGAAAAAAGGAGGATAAGATCGTACGAAATCGGACGTAATGATATTAGGACATGGAAATGACATGACACTCGGGTGCACGAGGCAGTTGCACTTCCTGACGAATATTTTCTCCATTTTACTTCGTTTACTACTATTTTATCTTCTCTTTTTACCATGCGAATTGATTGATCTAAGTTCTACAAATTCATTTCTATGTATTTTGTATATGAATATGTGTCAACTCATTTGAATCAAATTTTCAGTTTTTCTAGCACCTGGCTATTGGAGATAAGTAACAATATCTTGAAATCTCTACTTGTCATCCAACACACTATGATATCTTGGCCAAACAATTTACTGTCTTAAATTAAGCAAAATAAACAAACCAATAATCACCAACAAATGTAAAAATAATAGACCAATTGGCTCATACATGTGTGTTTCGAGTCAATTAACGAACGTCCTTTATATTTATACACACACTAGCTAGTTGAAAAACTTAAACAGGAACGTGTTAAAGGGCATACCTGTATAAATCATAAGATATTTAATTATGTTTATGTCAGAAGTCAGAACTTATTAAAAAAAATATTGTTGTGTGGTTCTGTAGATATAATATCAACATTTTAAAGGGATATATTTATGGGTCATCTTGTTTAATGTTTACAAACAAGCACCTGTAAGATTTATAACGGATAATAGCCGTCGGATGTACATATGTACACGTGAAGAGTTTAAGATATGAAAGAAATCCAACGGCTAGGAAGAAGAAGAAGAAAAACACAGCGGAACCTCAGTGAAAGGATTTGGTTTGTACGGCGCGTGCGTGAGGCTCAAGAGTCAAGAGTCCCGTGCTCTCTTTTTGAATCGAGACCACACGCGGCCTAAAGGCTAAAGCAGCTTTACTGTATTGTCGAAACGTGGCCACTAGAGCCGTATGGGTTGTGGGGCCCATTTATCTCTTTACTTGACGTGGTTCCCAGTTCCAAACTCCTTGGCTGGCACTTTCCTTTTTCTTTCTTGAAAATATAATTTGATTTAATTATTTACAGTGGCAGTAATATTGTTCTAACTTTTAAACCACGGCAGACGCAAAATCAACTTTCAAATTCTAACTCTATTCATTTAAAATAATATGCAGAAACTTACAAAATAGGAATTATATAGTATTTTACTTTGGATTTCGTGTGGAAGAAAGCAATAGAATCGGGGGAAATTGATGTGTACCTACGAGGCAAGTGCAGTGGATGCTGATTAATCAACTAATAACTAATCCAAATTTGCATTTTGCAATTTCAACACTCGTGCCGCATTAGGTGAAAACTTATTCACACTGGCAAACCTTTTAATTATAAAATAATATATTTCTCATGATTATTGTTTATTAAAACTTTTTGCTGTGAATGTAAATGCATGAAATTTAATGATTGAGTTCTGCATGTTAACACGTACTGTTCCCTACAGGGGAAGAAGGAAATCAAAATCATGCGGAATTTTTAAACATATTACTTACAGCTCACCAACCGATTACTCATCATTGACAGAATCATTTTCCCTGATCAAATTTAAAATCTTTTTATAATCTTAATTTTCCACTAAATCGTATAACAATTTCCTAAAATCAGGATCAACTCCATGTAAAACTGTTATTGTCCAACATTGGCATAGCCATATTTATAAATAAAATAAAATAAAAAACACTCCAAAACAAATCAAGTTTTTTGCGGGGAAAAAAAAAAACAAATCAAGACTTTTAAGCTGCAAAAAAAAAAAAAGAAAAAAAGAAAAGAAGGGAAGTATGCATATAGAATCCGACTACATAACTCAGATGGCGATGCTTAGCAATACCCACAACATTTTGCTGAGTGATACAACATTGAATGACCACATAAACAATTAAAGCTGCAATGATTTATGAATTATGATTGATTAGTGAATGATACGTAAACAATCAAATCTGTCTAATATCAGTTTTAGCGAGTGAGCTCTCAAACAAATGGATAACGTGCGAGTCAATTATTGTGGGCCTATATGGGCCTGTACAACGCATTCTTATCTTGTACACCTCATATCTTACGCTCTCGTTTCGAGCCTTAAATTTTGAATTTTCGACAAATTATTGTTCAACTATTTTTGAAATTCAAATTCGCCTGAAACAGAATAGGGAAACGACCAACCTAAAACAAGGCTTTGTGAACTGTTTCCTTCAAACATTCGCCGGTAAAATCCACTGAGCTTATCTTAAGCCTCGAGACTTCACCAATATTACAGGATGAACCATTAGGCTTTCTCTGTTATTCTTTGTATACCCCAAGGGCAAAAATGAGAAACCACAGTCTCCATGGAGCCTCCCTCATGTGATCAGACCATGTCCAGCCAAAATTTAGCGGATTCTCCGCCTGAGATTTTAAAATTGTCAAATCTGAAGACAATTCAACAAAAAGAAAAACAAAATTCAAATAATTCAAGCTCGAAAAACTTCGTATATATCTCCACTCGATCACTGCACTCTCCTCAGTCTCTTGTGACAATTGATTCGCATTCTTAAAATTGAAGATGAAGGCATCGATGAGGTTCCGGGATGAGCAGAAGCCGATTTTGAAGGCTAAGATCCCTCTGAGTATTTTAGGTTTACCATTTCAATCAGGGATCGTCGCTGGAGAAACGAAGGAGCTCAGTCTCAATCTCTCCACCTTCTTCGAATCTGGTCCGTCCCTCAAGATCGCTTACCGTCCGAATGACACGTGGAATCCATTCTCGCTTATCGTCAAAACCGGCACGGGATCTTTCGGTTCGCCGATTGCTAGCTCCATGCTCATGAGCGCCGAGTTCAGTCTACTCGGTAAGGGTAACCCTAGCTTCATGCTTCACTTCAAGCCGCAATACGGCGATTTCTCTATCAAAAAATCCCACTCTTCTTCTTCCTTCGATAGAAATCTGCTCAAATCGATGAGTGGATCTGTATCGGAGGAGGATTCCTCTATTGAAGTGGTGAATGTTTCGGAGGTTAATGGCTACGCCGGAGCATTCAAAAGAGTCTCGGTTTTACCTTCCGCATGTGCCGGAGATATCGCTGGATTAATCTCCGGCATCGATGTCGCTGCGAGGACGTCTTTGCCTGTCAGAGGACGCGCCGTTGTGAATTTCCGATGGGGAATTAGGGTTCCTACGGAGATCAAGCACGATTTCGATCCAACGGCTGCGATTTCGCTGAGGAGAATCCCTTTTCTGGTGATGAATAAAATCGGAATCGAACACGTGGACGGCTCAAATGCGGAACGAACAAAATCCGTTAACAAGCCGGGGCAGGTTTCGGATTCGGGTCTGCCCGGAAGTGCTGCCGTGGCGGAGGCGTGTTTGGCCGTGAGACGACAGATGGAAGAGCTTCGAACGGAGAATTCACTGTTGAAGAGATCCGTGGATGATCTCCGGCAGGAGATAATAAATGTCCGTCCATTTTCTCCGGCGTCGATGGACTTCGGATCCTCAAGGTACTGCGAAGATGAAAAGATCAATGTTGGGAAATCGAAGGCCGACAAGAGGAGCAACGAGAAAAAGACGACTGATTACGGCGGGAAAAGAAACGCGGCTGAGGAGCTGAAGAAAGCTTGAAGCTCGACATACTCGCCATGAATCTGAGTTATTAAATTTTTCTCAATCACTTGTTTGAAGTTGGTTCACGAGCTGCATTTGGCTTATTAGCAGCAGCAAGGGCTTTTTGCACATATGTGTTAAATCTCTCGATTTTTAAACTCTGTTCTAGTTTATATTTGAATAAATCGGTGTAGTATTTTTTTTTTCTTTTTCTAATATTTTAAATGTTAGATTTGTTCTAGAAAAATTTAGTCAAGGATTCGATATTAAGACATGTATCCAAAATTTCCATAAAGTTTAGACTTTAGAGTCAACAATAACCACATTATATCTTTTAGTAGATCGATGTTCTCGTTTGCATTTTCTATTGGTTTCATTTGATGATATACACTTTTTATTCATTTAACTACAAAATGTTAAATCCCAATAAAAAATGAATATAAATTTTGAAAGTATTTATGTAAATGATATAGTATTATTAGCCAATTAAAATTAAAAACAATTTTAGTTAATTCAAACAGCATTATAGAGATATTTTCTCCTAACTCATCTAGTTTTTTCTTTGATCGGTAAACTTCAACAAGCATTGAGAGAACCTTTTGAATCGGATTCGCAGTTGTGGGTTATAATCGGGCCGACTTAAGGAATACATCCAAAACAACATTCTCAGTTGGTGCATATCGTACGGATATAACGAAACGTTACATAATCACTTGTCCAAAATATATGGGTTATGTCACAAAGAAAATAATCAAATAAGAAGGGAAAACAAAAATAAAAATAAAACACTCATATTTGTCTAAATCGAAATAAGCTTTGTATTCTGCCATAATGGCTAAGCCGGAAAATGACGACATCTTTCCCGAGAAACAAACATGGGGAACAATGGAAGAGCTTCTCCTCGCCTGCGCCGTACAACGGCACGGTACCGAATCATGGGACTCCGTTTCAGCCGAAATCCAAAAACGGAGTCCCAGCCTCCGTTTGCTCACCGCCTCCGCCTGTCGCCACAAGTACTTCGACCTCAAACAGCGGTTCAACCGAGAACTGGCCTTACCGGAATCTGTCGCTGAGATCTCAACCGTTCCTTGGCTCGAGGAGTTAAGGAGGCTACGCGTCGATGAACTCCGTCGCGAAGTCGAACAATACGATCTCTCAATCTCGTAATTTTCAATACACCTTGAAATAAACGGTGTATAGATTTTGGAGTATTACCTCAGATTTTTTTGACATGGGGATTGATTTCGTGATTGCAGGTCGTTACAGTCAAAGGTGAAGAGATTGGAAGAAGAGAGAGAGATGAGCTTAACTGAGCCGGAGACGAAGATCGAGAATTCAGATCTAGATAAAATCATGGAGAAGAAAGATCGTAGCGATTCCGGTGAACCGGTCCCAAAGCCGCCTATTCAGTCAGTGAATGAATCTGTTTCCCCAGATCCGAAAGAAACCGGATCGGATAACGCGGAGAGGGACCAGAGAATGGCGAGAGTAGCAAACGGAAGCGGCGGCGGAGAATCCAAGCAGGCCGGAGAGGATTCTGGTAGAGGGAGTTGTGAGAGCGTGAAGGAGGAATCGGATAGAGTTGAACCGAGGAGAGGAACCGAGTCGATGGCTGAGTCGGAGGGAGGAGCGAGCCGTGGAGAGGAACAATGGAAGGAGACTAGTGACGTGCAGAGCTCGGCGAGCTTGCCGAGGAAAGGAACGTCACAACAGAACGAACCGGATAACGAAGATCAATCGCCGAGCGCTAAAGATTTCCCCGATGAGTCTCAGCCGTTGATTACTCTCGTCGAGATTCTTCTGTCTCAGCCCTGTGGCTCCCACTTTTCGCGCCGACTCGAAAGCCAGGTGAAAATTGAAATTCTTTTTCTTTTTTTTTTTTGTTGAAAAAACTTAATTTTTTAATAAATCATTTTTTTTTCTTCTTCTTAAAAAACCTTTATTAATTTTAATAGAAATCTTGATTTTTAAAAGAATTATTAATTTTTGGCACAAAAAAACCAATGTTCTAAAAATCGGAATAGAAATAGTTTAGAAGATAATTTAAATTCACGCAGCACAATATCTTATCGCTAATCCGATTTAAGTATTCAAATTCGGCGCGGCTAAACTATCCAATAAAAATCTTAATTTGAAAAATCTCATTAAATTTCCGCGCCAAGAAAATCAATGTTCTAAAAAACAGAGTAGACTTACCTTAGACGATAATTTATATTAAGGCGCCACAATTTTTTTTAATCGCTAATCTGGTTTAAGTATTCTAATTATGTTTGGCTAAACAGTCCAATTAAACATTTGATTTAATTTTGATTTTTTTCTTTGGTTTCATTAAATTTTTTGGTATTTCTTGTAGCTTATATTATTACTTAAAAGGAAAAACTATTTAGGTTTAAACTTTATTATTTTAGATAAATTTTTTTTGATAAATTTAATTATAAATTGGAATATGATATTTTAAGTTTCTTTATATTGTTTTCCCAAAAAAAAAGTATTAACATGATTTTTATATGTCAAATTATTATATAAATATAAAAGATATTTAAATGTGTATAAATAATCTATTAACGTCTAAATTCTGATTAATTCGTTTACGTTATAAATTCTTACTAAACATTTAGCAGGCGCCTGAAAAAAAAACAAAGAAGATATCCAGATAATTCTTTTATTATCCTCGTGTCTTTTTTATTCCTAGATGTCTTATTTTGAGTCACGAAATAACAACCAGTAGCATTAATATAGATGTTAAGTAGTATTATATATACAGTAGTTAAGTATTTTATACTTAATATAGATGTCAAAAAGATATACTTATTAAATATAATATTTGCTAATAAATCCAAACTCGAAAGTTGGGGGGGGGGGGGGGGGCACACGTGACGTGCTTGATTGGTGTTATGATATCAAATGCCTTCCGAGTTCCGTGACCAGTTATTTAGTTAGGACCGAAACCACGTACCGATATCTTCGTGACAGTAACAAAGGGCATGCATGTATATATATATGCATTATTGCAATTTAATATTTGAAAAAACTTTAGTATTTTTTCCTTTTATCATAATTTTTCTTAATGGCAAGCGTTTTCTGCTTGAAACTACAGGAAACACCTGAGTATGGTAAAATAGTAAGACAGCACTTAGATTTTGAGATAATTCGAAAGCGGGTAGAAGAAGGCTGGTACAAAAGCTCGAGGATCAAGTTCTTTCGTGATTTGCTTCTACTTATCAATAATGCAAGAGTCTTTTATCACAAGGGATCTTCTGAGTTTAAATCGGCAGAGCAGCTTCACCAACTCGTCAAGAAACATATGACTATTACTCACAAGAGAACTAGAGAGATCTCACCACCAAAAGAGGAGTCACTTAAAGATGTTGTCGCAGTCTCTTCAAAACCAAGAATGTCTGTTCCTATTTTAGCTTGTCGGAAACGTAGTTCCTTGGCTGCTAAACCTGTGGTGATTACTCCCGTACCAGACAAGAAAAGTAAGAAAACAGATCGTGTGGTTGATGATGAGAAGTCGGTTTCAGACAAGGATGAAACCTCTGAAAAAGGTGACGACTCTCCGATTATGAAGAAGATGACGAGAGGAAGAACCTCCTCGACTAAAAAAGTAGCAAACAGGAACGTCAAGAGCCGTGATTCCAGTTTGAATGTTGAAGATAGCAAAGGTAAGGTTAAGAAAACAGATGAAGAGAAGAAAGGTAATAAGAGTAACACAAATGGGAGCTCGAAAAAGAAAAGTGCTGCGAGTTTCCTCAAGAGAATGAAAGTTGGTACTTCATCTGATACTGTGGTTGAGACATTGAAGCCAAGCTCTGCGACTGATTCATCTACTGCTGGGAAAGGAGGTGCAGAACAGAGGAAGAATAAAAGCAGCAACAAAGGTAATGATGCTAAGAAAAGGGAAACAACTGGGAAAAACCAAAAAAATGAAAAAGCAAGTGATCCTGTGAAGAAAAATAATGGTCGAGGCTCGAAAAGAGAGGCAGCTTCTTCTACTATTCCGGCAAAGCGAACCAGAGAAGCTGCTGGTGAAAAAGAGGCTGCTTCGTCTTCTACTACACGCTTGAAGAAACGTGTAAGGAGGTGGTGATTAGTTTTAATTGTACTAGTTACATTCTCTGTCGAACAGTTGCTAGCGGTTTAGGGTATGATTGTTGATACATAATTGAAACAGAGTCCATGGTTGGGACTTGGGAGTATGTGAAAACCATTTACAGTATTTTAGGATAATCTCGTTTTGTTATTCTCTATCTCTAAATCAGCATAATTTGTGTTTAATGATTGTATAAAAGCTTTTGAATACCTACAAAAAGGAAAAAAAACAAGTGCAAGAGATACAAATATATTTAAGAATGGGAACCAATATGGGCTTTAAATTGGGCCCATATATGACTCTCTCTCTAATTGCAGGTTGAGCTGTCATTATAATTCTTATCCATAGAGACAGTTGGAGAGCACCACTTAACATTAACAGATGTGGGAGTGAGAAACACGCGCTGAAAGAGGGAGCGTGTGATATGGGGAAATCCGTATCCCATCTTCAACGGGCTAAACAAGATCCATCGGCCAATGGTTAGAGGGTATAGGATGATGGTGGTATGATTAATTGTGGAACTAAGCTATGCCTCTCACTTAACTCTTTTTTTTTTTTTTTTTTTTTTTTGTCTTTCTTTTCATTTCTCTTCCTAATTCTTAGATCTCTCTATATTTTAGGTTTATTCATGAGTTTTTTTAAGAGTTTCTCTGATCAGACTAGGTTTTCCTCTGTTTCTCACTAAGTAGATCGATTCAAAACCCAAAAGAAAGAAAGAAAGAGATCATTGTTTTTTATTGTCCGGTTCTGAGTTATGTGTTCATGTATCTGAGATTCTGATGATGCGGTTTAGCCACACATAGGTGAGTCTCCACTTTCTCTTATCCTTCATCCATTTTTTGCATTATTGTTAACTTCGATTATACTTGTTCTGGTGAAGCTCACTATTGAAATTTAGACTTTTATCGTTTCTTTCACTGTTCAAAGACTTTAGTGCTCACTGCCCTTTTTTATGATATGGAACAAAGCTCAATGTCTAAAATGGAATCTTGTTTTCTTGTTGTAAGTGTTTGTGCTTCCATTGTCAACTCATTAGTTCCTCGTAGATCTGTAATGTGACCTGGGAGTAATGTTACTTGGTCGTTTCTTTGTTAGTCTGCATGTTGAGAATGACATCGAGATCATGTTTCTAATGAGCTGTTTAAAGTGGGGGGAACTTGCAGGTTTCTTATATTTGTGTTTGTGTTGAGTGGGAATTTATAGACTATGAGAAGAGGTAGAGGGAAAGGGAAGAAGCAGAATGCATCTGCTAGGGAAGATCGTGGAAGCGGTGAAGAAGAAAAGATTCCATCTTACAGGAGAAGAGGAAGGCCACAGAAGCCAATGAGAGATGATTTTGAAGAGGAAGAAGAAGAAGAAGAAGAAGAAGAAGAGGAAGAGATGGTCGAGAAGATAGAAGAAGATGAAGAAGTTGATGATGATACAACAATAAATAAAGATCTTAAGAACGAGAGGAAGAGGAAGATATCTAATGGAAGCAATACTACTGAAGAAGAGAATGGGTTAGGATCGAAATCAAGCACAGATGATTCCACGAAATCGACATCTATTGGCTTTAGACAAAATGGAAGCCGGAGGAAAAGCAAGCCGAGAAGAGCTGCTGAGGCTGTTGTGGAATGTAATGGAGTTTGAGAAACCCTTTTGGTGAACTACTTCAAGAAACAAGTTACAAAATAACATGAGGCTTCTTCCTTCTTTTTTTTTGCTTTACTTACAAGTTTTTTTGAAGTTGACAACTTTGGATCTTTATTTTTGGTGTTTATATGATTTCATGAATCAACAACATCAATCTGCATACTCTTTCTTTCTGGTCTCTCTCATCTGTTTGGGTTTTAGTCCACAGATGGTCCTGTAAGACATGAAGTTGGTAGGTAAAAGAGGTTGGGAGAGAAAGTGGTTGACACTTTTTGAGAGATATGTGAGATCCTCTCATCTCCTAAAGTTCACATCATTTTTGAGATTGTTATAATTGGAAATCCTGCAAGTTAGCCTTAATACAACAACAGAGCCATTACGGAAAGAAAGCTAAGAATTGAGAGAAGAGTAATTAGACTTGAGAGTTTGGTTTTTTTTTTTTTTTTTTTTTTTTTTTTTTTTTTGTTGTTGTTGTTGTCAACAAGGGATTGGTCTAAACAATTTTAAATAAGTTGGCCACCGCTAATTTAATCCAAATGAAAAAAGAAGAAGAAGAGATTTTTCAAGTATAAATCATACTTGATTATAATGACGGCATAAATGATAAATTTATAGTGTCTAGCTCCAGAAGCTAGTTATTTTTTTTTGACGTATTTGTAAAATCAGTCTTAAGAGATCAGGTCTTTAGTTTCAGGGTTTAACCAATGCAGCCAGACACATGGAAACCACTTTCACTAAATAAAGCTAAGCAAAAAGAACAAATCAAACCTAAACCTATAAAAAAATATGTAAGTATTACAGTTTACACAGACTCTGATGGATGTCTATGACAAAGATTTAACTTTTCATACTTTTTATTTTAACGAACATCAAGAAAGATCTTGCTTTGGATATTGAAACTAAAATTTATCAAAAAAGAAGAATACCAAAATTAAATAAAATTTGGCTTTAATTTGAAAAAAAAACAAAAAATCAAAAGCCAAAATATTACTAAAAAAATACATTTTGTTATAATTCGCTTATAAATAAGAGAAAGAGGTTTAACAAATTTAAAATAGGTAGTGAATTCATTTATAGGGTTGCTTGCACATCTGCCGACACCAACTAGTTCCCTTGAAGTGTCACATCTTTTGTTGTGTTCCAAGAACTCTACTGCTCATATTTCAGTCTTTAATAGTATTTTACTAACATGTACAATCATTATATTTCTAATTTCACTATTTTTTTGTTTATCATACTCGTTACTCTTTAACTACTACAGTGTCAAAACCCTCTATTTATAGAACTCTGAACTCCTCGTCACTTTCCTTTTGGTTCCCAATGCTGAGTATAGAATCTATGAAGGATACTAATAATTTAAGATTAAAACGGTTATTATTTTAAGAACTAAAATATCAGATTATTAAGATGTGTAAAGTTGGATGTCTTATTCAAGTCTCTGAAGATTGCTCCCTGGTGGCAAATAGATGCTCTTAAAATTTAATACTATTTTAAATTAAACTTACATCACCTATGACCCATACAAACTTACATCACACATGACCCATCACCATCATATGATTCACATTTAATTATGGATGTCCAACATTGGAATACCATGGAACGAGGAGTCCTAATACAAACACATGAAATCCAAACTTTTACACTAAAATCCATGGACAAGAGAATTAAATCTTATTGTTTTGTTTAGATTTTTTTAACTTTATACATTGTAATTATTACAAATAACAAAATTCCCAAAAAAAATGGATTCTTGATAAGTTAAAAACTAATGTTCCATTTATTATAACAAACATGCCGAATATGAGATGATGTGTTAATCGATTGCATGAAGTATTTTTTTTTTTTTTTTTTTTTTTTTTTTTTCATGAAGTATTTATTACTTGGTGGTGATGATATATTCGAGCCAACCAAAATTGGTGTGGAGGTTTTCTTGTATGTTCCAAAAGAAAAATTAGACACACATAAATCATATACATTCGAAACTATATGAATGAACAGCTGGTTAATTATGATGTTGTAAAAGAAAAAAACAACAAAACAAAAAACAGCTGGTTATGAAAGTTTAAACACGTAAAACTAAAATTGTGTTTCTTTTACGCAAAGAATGTTAAATTTTGTTTAGTTAGTTTTAATAAATTTCACTTTCATATCAATAGCCTAAGTTCTATTCGGTTTGAAAACAGTTGGATATCGGTTTGCATTGAGTTCAATTCAATACCAAGTAAAATTTATGGTAGATTTGCTATGGGCAAACACAAAATATCATCTTCATTTATTGCCAACCTCATAATGCTAATGGTGGACCAAAAGAAAGAAAAAAACATGGATTTATTTATTCTTTTTTTGACATAAGAAAAAAAATGCATTAACTTGTCAAATAATTGCAAGGAGAAAAAATCTATAAAAAGGTAGAAAATGTGAACAGTATAAAGTAAAAAAAAAAAAAGTTGTGTACATGAAAGACCTCTCCAATGTTCACTTGCTCCAAGTTTCTCTAAGATTAGAAACTGCTACATCTCTCTGTCTCTCTCTCGTTGTTTTGCTTTGTGGTAATCAAACAGATAACAGTTTTATTTTTCTTCTTGTCCGTACCGTTTTACTTACTATCTCACTGTCTTTGTCTATTTCCACTCTCGTCTCATTTTTCTTCTGTTGTGTCTCTCTCTCTTCTTTCCCTAAACCCAAAACAGTCAAAATCAGGGAAGCCAAAATTTGCTTTGCTTTCTTCTCCTTTCGTCCTTTCTTAAAACCCAAGACAGTTAGGTTTGAGAGAGAGAGAGAATGATGAGTAAAACCCTTTCTGTCTGAGGAAGAGGAAACCAAAATGGAGATGGGTTCCAACTCAGGTCCGGGTCTGGTTCCGGGTCAGGCAGAGTCGGGTGGTTCCTCCACTGAGTCATCCTCTTTCAGTGGAGGACTCATGTTTGGCCAGAAGATCTACTTCGAGGACGCTGGAGGTGGATCCGGTTCTTCTTCTTCTGGCGGGTCAAACAGACGGGTTCGTGGAGGCGGGTCGGGTCAATCGGGTCAGATACCAAGGTGCCAAGTGGAAGGTTGCGGAATGGATCTAACCAATGCAAAAGGTTATTACTCAAGGCACAGAGTTTGTGGAATGCACTCTAAAACACCTAAAGTCATTGTCGCTGGTATCGAACAGAGGTTTTGTCAACAGTGTAGCAGGTTCTTTCTTTTTTCTTTTTCTTTTTCTTTTTCTTTTTTTCTCCCCAATTCTACCCTTTACTTCTTGTGTTTATTTACATGTTTTGCCATTGCCGGAGTTACTCGAGTCCGGCCAAGCCTCTCTCTTCTTGTTCCACTCTTGTGAATCAAATCTAAAGGCTTTAGCTTTTTGTGATTGTCAGTGTCATATGCTTTTTTGGCTTTAGCGTCTTTTTATTTTTCATTTTTTAAACTTTACAGCTTAGTTTTGTAACCTGGTCTTGTGTTTGTTGGACTCGTTGGGCTTATTTTTGGGAATATGTTTACGTGTACTTGTTATATGCTTTTCTTTTATTTCTTTATTTTTGATTTTGGCTTTCTAAATATCTAATCCTAAGGGATATGAAATGAATGGACAAGAAGAAACACATTGCTCTCATATTTGCTTCTTTAGGTCATATCATTATTGAGGGGGACAAAACTAGTGTACCATAACACCACTGACATGATCACTGAAAAACTCTGTCACAAGTGTGTGGTTTTAGATTCGAATTTTCAAACTGATGATGAAAGCTGATAATGACTTGTAAAATGTAAAGATTTGGTGGTTTGGAATGTTTTTGTTTTTGTTACTTTTCTTTGAAGTTAACTCGATCCGAATCAATCACACAGGTTTCATCAGCTCCCGGAATTTGACCTAGAGAAAAGGAGTTGTCGGAGGAGACTTGCTGGCCATAATGAGCGACGGAGGAAACCACAGCCTGCGTCTCTCTCTGTGTTATCTTCTCGTTACGGGAGAATCGCACCGTCGCTTTATGGTTAGATCCTTTAGCTCTCCACATGAAGACTCAGTCGTCGTGTGCTTTAAGTCTTTAACTAACCTTAAAGATGTGTTTCAGGAAGTGGTGATGGTGGAATGAACGGAAGCTTTCTTGGGAACCAAGATATGGGATGGACAAGTTCAAGAACGTTGGATACAAGAGTGATGAGACGGCCTGTGTCAGCACCGTCGTGGCAGATAAATCCGATGAATGTATTTAGTCAAAGTTCAGCTAGTGGAGGAGGAGGGACAAGCTTCTCATCTCCAGAGATTATGGACACTAAACTAGAGAGCTACAAGGGTATGGGCGACTCAAACTGTGCTCTCTCTCTTCTGTCAAATCCACATCAGCCACAGGACAACAACAACAATAACACATGGCGAGCTTCTTCAAGTTTTGGTCCGATGACAGTTACAATGGCTCAGCCACCACCTGCACCTAGCCAGCATCAGTATCTGAACCCGCCTTGGGTATTCAAGGAAGATAATAATAACAATAATGATATGTCTCCTGTTTTGAATCTGGGGAGATTCAGCGAGCCAGATAATTGCCAGATAAACAATGGCACAACAATGGCTGAGTTTGATTTGTCAGATCATCATCAAAGTAGAAGGCAGTACATGGACGATGAGAACACTCCAAGGGCTTATGACTCTTCTTCTCACCATAACAACTGGTCTCTCTGAGTCACTTTGCCTTTATCTTTGCAGCAGAGAATCTTAACTGATTCTGCAATATCTTATCTTGTGTTGTCTTGCTATTAATAAACCAGACAATTGTTTCGCTTTTGATCCTTTTTTTTCATGCTGTTTTATCTCCATGAAATCCAACTTAAGAGATCAGATTAAGCTCCCAGATTTATCGACAACACTTGAAACCTAAACACCAGCTGAGTTATGGCCTTACGAAACTCAAGTATCCAAATTTTACAAGTTTCTATAGTTACAGTAAGAAGGCAAAAATGGGCTTCTTAATGGGCCTAAACATACAATTAGATCCTCTGTTAAATCTAAATCTCTAATTGGGCTTTCTCTGGTCTCTCTACCATCTCGTCTCCGAGAAGAACCAAGGAAACACATTTCATCGAGCTCCTGCACTGAATAGCTCGTCCCTTTGTTCGTCTCTTTGCTTCTTCGAATTCCAAAAGGTTAGACCATTCTCAATCCTTGTATGATTCATCCTCGTCGCGTTCTGTAACATTCTTCTTTTATTCAGTGACTGATTCCAATTTTTCGTTGTATTACGACTTTGATGAGCTTACTGAGCTTCACAAACTAGGGTTCTGCTTTTACATTTACCAAATCTCGTTTTTTTTTATTTTCAATCTAATGTCTCTTAACATGATTTGTGGGTCTTTAAACCTCATGATATTGACGATCTGATTAATGGGTTCATAAATTTGTAAAGGGCGCGACTTCAAAACTTCAATTTGATGAATTACTCAAAATTCGCGTCTTTCAATACACATCCTCACATTTTTGTTGTTGTTGTTTTGATCGTGTTGAATATTTTGCTCGTGTGCAATTATTAGGTAGAACCTTAGAAGAAAATCATGGATCCAGCTGAAATGAGGTACTTGGAAGAAGAGGATGGTCCGATGATGAAGACAATCAAAGGCAGTGTCACTGGTTTTGGTGCTGGTACGATTTACGGAACCATTTTAGCTACATGGAAAGATGTTCCAAGAGTGGAGAGAAATGTGGCTCTTCCAGGACTCATCAGAACATTGAAGATGATGGGAACCCACGGCCTCACTTTTGCTGCCATTGGAGGTGTTTACATTGGTGTTGAACAGCTGGTTCAGAATTATAGATGTAAGAGAGACTTTTTCAATGGTGCTATTGGTGGCTTTGTGGCTGGAGCTTCTGTGCTTGGCTATAGAGGTAATGGTTTTTCTTCTTCGTTCATAGTTCCTTTTGTCGCTGTGTCAGTATAAACCTATGCCTCGACGTTAAGTAGCTTCGAACTGATATGGTTTTGGAGAAGACCATTTGAAGTTAGTAGAATTAACTGTATGTAGTTCATTTCATGGGTTTTAGGAGCTTAGCAGTTATTGATGGACAAACAACAAATTTGAGTAGGAGTAACTAAAAAAATTGTGATGGGAAGAACTCAAATCATTGTTTACTTCAAAGCTAATGTTATTCAATGTAGCTAATCTATATGATATCATAAGTGCGAAGACTTTGATATGGAGTATGTACAGGAAACTCCCAAAATCTCATATTTGTAAAGATAAGAAGTACATAGTTTTGAGTGACTTGATGCTATAGATTCGTGCAAGACTATGTACTTATGAGTGACTTGATCCAATAGATTCGTGCTTGTAATTTCAAGCTTTACTTAGAAGTTAGATGAAAGTATCGCGTTACTTGATGCTATAGATTCATGCTTGTAATTCCAAACATTAGCCCTCCCAAAATCTCATACATGTAGATCTCCAAATCTACTTCATCTGATTGTTTACATTGTAATCTGGCTTCTTTTGTTTTCCTCTTTTACAGCAAGGAGCATCCCGACAGCCATAGCTGCAGGTGCAACTCTAGCTGTTACCTCTGCTTTGATTGATTCTGGAGGTCAGACCACAAGAGTAGACAATGGCAGAGAATACTATCCTTACACCGTTGAGAAAAGAGCTGAAGCTGATTCTTGATTTCTCTTCTGGTGACTGAAATTAATAAGCTGTGCATTGGCTGATCCCAGGCCCTTGAGATAATCTCACTTCCATGTCGTCCCCTCTTTTTTTTTGTCTATGTATCTGGAGATGCGAAATTATAAAACTCTTTGCTCTTGTTTTTTCAGTTACTCTCTCACATCTTTTGTATGAATGTTTCCTGCAATAAAGTATCAGATTTGACATTTGATTCAGCTTTATCTGCAAACATAAGAAATGTTTCAGGTCTAAGTAATCAGACATTTGCTTATGTGTAATTTCAAGGTAGTTACTTTATCTAAACTTATCTGAATCTATAATAGATTAGAACATGACAAAGCAAGCATTAGGAAACAATCAGACGAAGAAGTAGATTTGGAGATGTACATGTAAAAGCTGAGTTGAAGACGTGGCAATAAATCATTGGCTATCTTAAATTTCCTTGTGGTATGGCTAATCTAGTGGTTCTTGTCCAAATGACTATCGCATCACTGTGACGAGTGTTTTTGTTTTCTCGAGACCTCTGCATCAATGGCGGGGATCATAAGGCCTAGTCCTACGGCTCTTTATTTCACCAGGTAAAACTAGTTCCCTCATCTGAAAATGCCTCTTTGGAGAGTTCTCATCCAAACACAAGAATCAAGCAGCTTAAGTTTAACAGTTTTTTAATTTCTGATGCAGTAATATCGGTGTGAAGCGGTTGAAAGCTGTGAGCTGGGCGGGAAAGAGCATCTCCAGGAATGGAATTCGCCGGAGAAACTTGAGAATTGCGGCGGAGGTGAAATTCGTGAATGCAGAAGAAGCCAAGGAGCTAATAGCAGTGGAAGGTTACTCAGTGGTAGATGTAAGAGAGAAGACTCAATTCGAGAGAGCTCATATAAAATCTTGCTACCATATCCCTCTCTTCATTTACAACGAAGACAACGATATTGGTAAGAACTCTGAGAGCGCCTAACTTGAACAAACTCTTGGGAACTATATTTCTGAGATTCTTTGGTGAAACAAAATTGCAGGCACTATAATAAAGAGGACAGTGCACAACAATTTCTCAGGGCTCTTCTTTGGTTTGCCTTTCACTAAATTGAATCCGGAGTTTCTAAAATCAGTTAGAGAGCAATTTTCTCAAGACAGCAAACTTTTACTTGTTTGCCAAGAAGGTCTCAGGTTAGTAGAACAAAACTCTGCATTCACTGAGACATGTATCATCATCGAATCTAATATGAAGATAAGTTTAAGTTTCTTTGTCAATCTTGAAAAGATCTGCAGCTGCAGCTAGTAGATTGGAGGAAGCAGGTTTCGAAAACATTGCTTGTGTTACATCAGGGCTACAATCTGTAAAACCAGGTTTGATTCCGTTTAAAGATCATTTCTTTGGGTTTTGGAGATAGTTTGGTTAGGAGAAGGATGATAAATTGGATTTTCTGCTTGTTGCGTCTTTAGGGACATTTGAATCGGTTGGTTCAACCGAGTTGCAGAATGCAGGCAAAGCAGGGCTTATCACAATTCAAGGCAAGATCTCAGCAGTCTTAGGAACAGTGCTCGTCTGTAAGTAAAATTTACCATAGAGTTTAAGAACATAGAGAATGTTGTTTGTTCTTTTCGTTTGGTTATGAATAAGACTTTGTTGAACTTGCAGGTGCTTACTTGTTCATAACGCTCTTCCCGGACCAAGCAGAGAAGCTGTTTCCTCCAACAAGCTAAAGACAAGAAAAAAAAACAATTGATCCAGAAAAATGTTCACAGTTTTAGCCTGTTTTGAGTGTGTTAGAGTTTAAAATGAAACCCAAATATTTTAAATTCAAGAAGTTATTAAATATATATATGTGGACTGATGTGGTGTTGAACAAAGTTGTTATCTGCTTATAACAGCTGAAAGAAATCAAAACTTGAAAAAGATTGCATAATAAATTTGAAAAGAGAGCTTAAAAAACCTACACAAACAAAAAAAAGAGAGCTTTATAAGTTAGAGAGCATGCTGTGCAGTTAAGTTCTGATGTCATACGTGCTAGCAATCTCCGAGGAGGAACCAATCAAGAGAACTCTACAGTGACTGTGACATCTTCCATTGGAATTGGTCTTTAGTCGCCTTGTAGACAGTAAAGTTGCCGAATATTTCCCGTTGCTGTCAGCGAAAAAACAGATACATATCGATCATTAGATGACCAATGGAATGAATGAACTAGAATGGGGATTTGATTTGATTACCATAGAGCCAGTCTTTGAAATGCATGTGGAACGCAGTAGTAAGTTCCCGTTTTCGTTTTTCTTCAAGAGGTGTTTCTTTTAAGGATTGTCTTGTTTCTTCTAAGTTCTTAAGCTGTTCAAAACCAAAACGCAGTTAAGGGATCAGATGCTGAGATATGGATGAAAAAAACAAGCGAAAAGAACAAAGAAAAAATATACGTTTGTCTGTTGCACTGCCTTGTATGCATCTGGCAATGGAAATGGATTGTCTTTCGTGGAACCAAGCGCCTCGCCTGCAAACCAGTTTGGGATCTGAAACAGAGATATTGATGTGACAAATAGACACGTGATCAGAATCTTAGTTTAGTAACCAACATCACTAGTTATTATAGGATAAACAAACTAACAAAAAGGGGAATCTTACCAAAAAATTAGTGAACTGTTCAGGTTCCACACATGAAGCCGCTTCAGATTGTTTATCAGAGGCACCGGTAGGATGTGATAGTGAGTCATGCGGATCAACTGCTCCCAGTGCCAAGGATTCATTCCATTTGTTGATAGTTGGCTCAATTCCTACCTCGGTCATGTGCACCTCCAAGTGTGAGTAAAATGTATTATATGGAGCAACCTGGAACAGATCAAAATCAAATTAATGCCAGCAGTTATTAAACAACACATCAAAAGATGTTTCCACTAAACTCAACTGAAGAAATGATACTAACAGTATGTTCCATTGTCCAAACCCCATGAAGATTAGCTTGACCATTAGTATAATAACTTAACAAAAGTTTAACAAACTGTGGTGTCTTTACTAATTTCAGCTGAATATCAGAGCGGGAAAGCAGAGTTGTGCATGGACCCCGATATAAAACTTGTAAATTAAAGCCTCAATCTTAGAGAGATGCTATACCTGTAGTTTGTGGTTATCGCCAACAATAAGTGGTCGCTGATTGACTCCCAAAAAGAACACACATTCACGGCAATTGGCGATGCAGATTCGTTTGGTAGCTGCAATTACATGAACTCTCTCACAATGCTCAACTCTTACTGCCTGCAGAGAACATAAAATATTCTCAGTGCATCTTATAACCCAAACCTCACTATAACAACGACTAAAGCAGGAAGGAGTTTATTTGTTGTACCTTGCCAGCAGCTCCCAGGACGATAGTAGAATCAGAACATCCATACACAGTTGCATATCTCAGTGGCGCTAAAAGATAAATGACAGAATCATGGCAATTGGCAACCTGCAGAATACACACAACATGCAATTGACGTGCATACATGAGCGAAAAAATCGGAAAGAAATTCTACAACTACAAAATGTAAAGGATTGCTGATTAAATGCAAATTGGCTGTTCAAAACAGACCTTCACTGATCTACCCTTAACTTCGGAAGCCTGCTTAAAAAGTGAAGTCTTGGAGACTCCCTCAATAATACACGGACCTCTATCGTTAGATGAAACTTTATTAAGAGCTGCACAAGTATCTGCCATTGCAGCATCTTGATCAGAGGCATTAGATGGCACATTTTCTTTCCCAGCAATTCTGTCAGAAATGCTTTCTAAGGCAGAAGCTATGTTTTTCAGAAGCCAATCATGCACTTGGGAAGCAGGAACAGGAACAGCAGGCATATTAGGGTCAGAATTCGCAAAAAAAGTAGTAGCTTGGCTCAAAGAAGGTACATTAGATCCCTTATCACCAAAATGAAGAAGAAACCCAATGTGCTCAAAACTCTCCATAGACAGGACCTGAGGAGGAGATTTGACAATCAAAATAAATAACTGCAGTTAAACCGTAATGAAATAAGTCAAATAACCATCTAACATGAGATGTGCGTTATATTCCATTTCCCATAATATCTGTATTCCAACATAGGATTCTTCTATATTTATCTAATAGAAACACTAACTTCTTCCCGAATGAGATAAAGAAAGGTTAGCACATACCGACGACTCATCTCCTTCTCCCTCCACAGGCTCTGCAAGGAGAGAAATAATATTTGCTATGTGCTTTTGCAGATACAATAATTGATGAGCTTCTTCATCTGCGGGTGATGGCATAAACCGACGGCTGTTGCTACGAACAAACTGCAAAATGATGAAAGGGAAATCTAACTCAAACTTCAATAGAAACAAGGTTGCCTAGACCTATATGATGGAAACAGTAATGAGAACAATTATCGCTAAATTATTTCAAAGCTCGGAAAAAGCCATTTCATAAACTGTCGCCCAATTAGAGACTAAGACAAAACTTACCAGAACACACCCTACATTATCACCTAGTGGAAACATGGAAGGACCAACCAAAATAAGAAAGTATGAAAAGAAAGAGGAGTCAAACATTTGCTTTGCTTAATGCTAACATCGGTAAGCTTCAGGTGAATCGAGTTTCTCCAAATTTCTTAACTTGCATTGCAAAATCATAGTAGAATTCAATGCAAAATGTAAAAATATAATCTTTTGGCCCAAGTAAATGAAGCCGTTACGTTCCATTAAGTACTCGAGCTACCAAATAGATCACAAGAAAACATATTGAGCCACATTAATTAAGCGAATGTAAAACGTAAAGAACTTGCCTGAATTGGCGATAATGCCGATAAGTATCCATCGAAAGCAGAAGTAGATGGCCAAACATCAGCCACAGCTGCAGAGTCCTTATGCGTCCTAGGCAACAGTTTCTTATACGATTGAATGTACAGAAACAAAATCAGATCCCGTAAATCAGCTCCCACGGAATCAACTTCCTCGGGTTTGGCTAGAACCAGAGGATCAGTCTCACAATGGAGCACCGAACCGAGAGTTTCAAGAACGAGACGCGCATGGTCACCGGAGATCAAGAGAGCATCTGAAATGGCAGCAGATCCGACACGATGATTCGTAGCGGAAGCAGCTAACTTTAGCTTGATCGGAGCTAGGGTTTGAATAGGGTCGGTGAAAATGAGCTTTTGGATCGGGAGAAGGCCGTGCTCGAAAGGTACCCGCCTCGGATGGATAATTGAATTTGAATTCGGAAATGGTTTCGGAGTTTGAATCGGGTCCGGGTCAGGTGCTGGTGATTGGTCTTTGAGTTCTTCCGTCATAATGCCTCACAAACCAGAGATGCTAGAGAGAGAGAGCAGTTGTGAAGTTACAGATCGATCTTTGAACAACGAAAAAAATTGTCATGGAGAAGAAAGACAAACATGTTCCAGTGCGTGCAATCACATGCTATTATCCTACGCCTCGTTTCTCCTATCGTTGGATTTTCCGAGCGATAAATGATCCAATGGATCAAAAAGGCCAATATTAAAGTGGGCTTTAAAGGCCCATTAAGCAACACTTGGTAGTTGGTATTAACTACTTTTAGCTGCGTCTCAGTTTCGGCCGGCGATTAGATTTAGTCGGCGTCAATGGATGATTTGTCAGCTTACTACTCGCATTATAATCTACCGGCGATTGTTCCTCCTCCGCCGCCGGGAGTGGCTCCGATTCCAGTTGCTATAGCCGATTCTGTTTACTTGCCTACACACACCTCAATCGGAGCTCGCGATGAGGTTCGGACTCTTTTCGTCGCCGGACTTCCCGAAGACGTGAAGCCCCGGGAGATCTATAATCTCTTCCGCGAGTTCCCAGGATATGAGACTTCGCATCTCCGGGCCTCTGATGGAGCTAAGGTAATCCATTTCTATCTCTTTCGGACTTTTGTAATTCGGGAAGTGATGATTTCTCCGGTATAGAGACTGAGAATCTTACTGTGTTTTTTTTTTTTGGTAGCCCTTCGCATTTGCTGTGTTCTCCGATCTGCAATCAGCTGTAGCGGTGATGCATGCTCTCAATGTGAGTAAACATTTCTTCGAACTTGCTATTGCAATTTCTCGCAGATGTATCTACTTGTGTGGACGATCGAATCGGTGAATATTTCGCAAATTAAGTCCTTCAGAAAGCTTAAGAAAGATCATGCGAACTCGTCTGAAGCTAATTTTTTGGGGAAAGAATGAAATTTGGAGTCTTTCTGATTAGATAGCTGGTTGGATTATGAAAGTTTATGAATTTATTTATGACGAGCATTAAGCTATCTTTATTTTATGATTTTCCTTTCAGGGAATGGTATTTGATCTCGAAAAGCATTCTACTCTTTACATTGATCTTGCCAAATCAAACCCCAAATCTAAGCGTACCAGAACAGGCAAGTATTAGGATTCTTTATGTTCCGTAGCTCAATAAATTTGTTATCTTTGCTTCTGTGCTAATTTTTTGTTTGTGATGTGGTAGATGATGGTTGGGAAAGCTTAAAAAAACCCAAGTCTTGGAGCACCACTCCTGAATCTGGTAAGATCATTGGCACAAGCCTTTATCTTGGGGCTTCTTGTGATTTTATATGTTTTATGTTTCCTGTATCTGATTTTTTTTTTTATAGTATTATCGTTCCAATCTTCACGATCCCCGCTCTTTAGTTTAAGATTTCACACTTGGTCTTTGAGTTCGTCAATTTGGTTTTACGTTTCTGAAAGCTCACACTGCACATTCTTGCACGTTTGGGCACTAGCAGGTTTTGGCAGCTTTCACACTCCTGGAAAGAGTAGTTCTGCTTACAACACAATTGGTTATTCACCTGCACAAAGGTCATCTGCACTACTTGAGCACATTCTTTGGTTACTTAGGAATGGTTAGATTTAGTTTCTTTGTTGCACACACTTTTCGTGTATCTCTGCCCCATAACGTAACCTACTAAGGCTTGGCTGAACTGGTCAGGGCTCCCATACCCTCAATATGAGATAGCTTGTTCTGTCTTAGTTACTTAGTTATTTGCTAACGAAATTCAGTGTCTCATTCTCTTCTTTATTTGCTCATTCAGGCAAGGAATTCCTAATGTTACTGGGAGGACAACGACTACTGGAAAATCTGTAAACTTCTGGCTATTTTATACTTATATGAATATTAATTTCTGTCTTGACAATAAACAGTGAGGTAACTATCCATTACCAGTGTACATAACAATCTTCTGTTGACAGAATAATGCCGCGGAACCTTGTCCAACACTTTTCATAGCTAATATGGGACCAAATTGCACCGAATCTGAGCTAATTCAAGTTTTTTCGAGGTAAGAATACTCTGTTCTGCACACAAAATTATAACCACTAGAGATGTATTGGTTTTCACTCTCTTTCCGGACAGATGCCGTGGATTCTTAAAGCTGAAAATTCAGGGCTCATATGGGGCACCTGTTGCATTTGTTGATTTTCAGGTACAGCTCTCTCAATATCTTTTTCTGAAAGATTTCAAAAGAGATCCTTTGTTTGAATAGTGAATTGACTTTGAAACTTTTACTTTGGAAGTAAAACTCTTTTGATATGTGGCTTTTGCAGGATGTCAGTTGCTCAAGTGAAGCACTACATACTCTTCAAGGCACCGTGCTTTACTCATCCCTCACTGGGGAGGGTTTGAGGCTGCAGTATCCTTCACTACTATACCTATGTTATTTCTTGATTTTTTCTCGTGAGACTTTACTGCTATTCCAGGAACCGACTTAACAAGCAATATCAGATATGCTAGATCACGGATGGGGATGCGTAAGAAGATTTATTAATGTTCAAATTGACTAAGCTCTGATTAGTTAAGATAAAGTAGATTGCCATGCCAAAACGGCATAGTTACTGAACTTTGATATATGGATGTATAGTCACCGTACTCTGATGTATTATTTATCAGATTTATTAAGGGACCATATTGGAGAGCAAGTTTTATGTAAAAGAACCTTGAAATGATAACGAACCTTAGTTCCTTTATACATGTACTTCTTGGGGAAATCGTATAGAAACAGGTAACATCTGGCATTACAAAAGTGCTTAAAAGGTGTTGAAGCGATCAACAGGGTTGCACACAAGTGGTCGAGCCATCTCGGCAGCAAAACCAAAACCTTGGCTCAGATCGACCTTATGTCCATCAACTCTCTTCCAGTCGAAGTGCTGCACTAATGAACCTACACCTATATGCATCACATTCATGGCAAGGGATGCTCCTGGACATCCTCTTCTTCCACTCCCAAACGGAAGGTAACGAAAATTCTGACCCTTGAACTCCATCTGATGTTCACCTATCTTCTCTTCAGAGCTCTCTAGAAATCTCTCGGGGATGAATCTGTCTGCATCCTTCCACAGTTCTGCATCCCGCATGATTGCATAGACATTTACAAGTACACGGGTTTTTGACTTGACTAGGCACCTGTTCACCTGGCAGTCTTCTGCGCATTCTCTTATGATCAGAGGAGCTGAAGGGTGGAGCCTCAGAGTTTCCCTTAGCACAGCTCGGAGGTAAGGGAGGTTCGGAACGTCTGATTCTTTGACGAGTCTTTTGCTTCCAACAACGGTATTGATCTCTTCTCTTAACTTGTTGAACGCTTGTGGATGGTTAATTAGTTGCCCCATTGCCCACTGCATTGCTGCTGCTGATGTATCTGTTCCCGCCATGAAAACATCCTACGAATTTTCACGCAACATAATTTTTTTCATGTCAGAATGATCAGCTTGAGATCTGGATTCTAATTGTAGGTCAGAGGAAACATACCAACAGAAAAGATTTCATGTCATTTCTCGTGAGCTTCATTTCAGCAGTGGGATCTCTGTAAGTCTCCAACAATATATCCAAAATGTCCTTTCTCGTACCTTCTTTCTTCGTCGTATTTGCCTCTCGTTCCTTCATGATCCTCTCTATTAGCAGGTCATATTTCTCCATGACAGCCACTAATTTCTTCCCATTCCCAGAAAAGTCGAGTACTTTCAAAGGCCCCAATACGTCTCCTACACTGACCTTCCCTGCAAGCTCCAAGCATGTCTTGACCAGCTCCCTGATCTCTTCTGCTTCATTATCAGTACCTGAACACCTCGTGCTCATCGCCATCCGGCAGATTACATTGTTGGTGTAAGTCACAAACTGGCTACTCAAGTCACAAGGCAACCCTTCTCTGCAACACTTAGCCACAGATTCAACCAGCTTCAGTTTCTCTTCGTCACGGATGTCAGCGAATTTCTCAAGCTGTGGAACAGCAAGAAGCTTAGTCATGCACAACTTCTTCATGAACCTCCAGTAATCTCCATACTGCGCAAGGACAAACCTGGAGCCTCTATACTTGAAATACTCAGCAGAACCAAACTCAGGTCTAGAGGAGAAATTAAGCTCTTGGTCCTTGAAGATCTCTCTCGCCACCGAAGAGCTTGAGACAACAACGCACTTAGAAGCACCGAGACGTATCTCCATGAGTGGACCGTACTTGAGAGCTAGACTCTGGAATGAGACAGGCAATACTTTGCCTATCAAATGAAGGTGGCCAATGAATGGTAAAGCTAAAGGGCTCTGTGGCAACTTTGTAGCAGCCATTGAACCCTGCTCCTTGAAGAACCATTTGAAGAGAGCATAAAGTATGAAAGCAAAAACAAAGGATGTGATGAGAATAAGGTTAGTGTTTAGTTCTAGATCCATTGCAGGTTTATTGATACAATTTTCGAAGTATACTTGTATTTATACCCAGACACAGAACGAATCTTATTTGTTAGATTCTCATTGTAAAGGAAACAAACTACAGATGTGACCTTCCACCAAATATAATGTGACGTAACATATATGAAAAATGTTTTATTTCGAGAAAAAACAATCATTTATGGGATTGAAGGCATTTCCCAGATTGTGACAATTACAAGATACACAAAAAAAAAGTCTCAGGCTAAAAAAGGTCATCTGCAATTTCCACCAACAAAACCGAAGTTGGAAACTTCTATACAATCTGTTTAACTACAGTATCCCGAATCAAGAAGATACAACAAAAATCCGTGAACTATCTAACAGTTATCTCACTTACGATATATCATCAGAAGATGAATCTCTTAACTATGTTTTATCATCAGAAAAATGATAGAATCTCCCAACTATATATCATCAGAGAGATGATGATTGACCTCTTCATAGTAATATCATCAGAGAATGATACCCAAAAGTCTTGACAAATCCACACGTCTCATGAAGATATCACCAGTAGATGATCCAACTCCCCCCTCTTTGATATCATCAGAAGATGATGTACTCACTGTGCAGGCACACCTTTATTCCCTGATTCCTATGGTCTCCTCCTAATGTCACATTATTTTTTTCCTTTTCTGATATGAAAAGTGAATATCATCATCGCATGGACATTAACGTCCGAACCCTTTTCTCCCTTTCTGCTCTCTTAGCACTAGGAGTGCTCTTCATTTTCTGAATCTCTTCCATCACAACCTTCTCCACTTTGTCAATAGAGTTGAGGAGCTTCTTCTGTGGAGTGAGTGCATCTTCTTCCCCTGAATTTTCTCTTGTGATGTCGAGCAGAATCTGATGGACCTTAGCAGCTGAGGGTGGCCAAGGACGCTTGAATCCAACAGATGGACCAGGAGTGACCATGGAGTAATTGTGCTCGAGCTGAGCACCTGACAGTGGTACTAGAGAATCAAGAACCCCAAGCTGTTGTGGAGTTGGGGTCTCAATATCTCGGCCAACGCCTTCTCCCATACGAGCTCTCCTTCTCTCAATAGCCTGCGTAAAGGAGTTTGTAAATAGATTAGATAGCCAGGCTAAGCAAGCCTTTTGGCAACAGGTTGTGATATAGTAGTTAACAAAGAGGCTAAGCAAGCCTCATATGTTAAAACACAAGAGCTTATTAGAATCAGATTACAATCCAGCTAGGGTTAAAGTCAACTAACCCTAACGACAGCAGAAACATCACGAAGGGGTGTTCTTGGATACCAAGAAGGTAACACAGAAGTTGAAGCACGAGCCCTTCCACGCCTTGTAACACCTAAGCTCGTGTTCTCTCGTCCCTGTGGCGATCTAAATTGAGTTTGTTGACCTCTTCTACCACCAGTTCTTCGAATACCGAAATTACCCCTCACAAGCCCACCTCTTCCAGTCATAGATCCTTGACCAATTGACCCAAGTCCTGTATTCCCAGTAGCTTCCGATGGCACTCTCTGAACCGGAGACCCAAACAAATTGAAATGTGTTGCTGGTTCATCAAGTAAAACACCATTCGAGCGTCTATTGAGAAATGCGACTGAGTAATCCACAGGTCTCTCTATTCGGTCTCTTGCTTCTGGCATTGTGATTTTAGCGCTGAATAGATTGAAGATATCAACGATTAGAACACATCCAAGATTGGAATTACAGAAATGGCGGAACTAACAATCCCAAGTTTTCAGGTAAGAACTCAATCTTGTTCCACATTGTAATCGAACTTCAAAAAAAATCCCAAGAAAAAAAGATCTCCGTAACACAAACTAAACCATCAATAGCTTCATCAAGAACAGCATTAAAACCCCCCAAGCATCTACATACTCTGTGACAACAACAACAACAACAAAAACCATGGATTTACCTATGAATCTTCAATTAGATTTCTTCGTGATAACCCCAAACGGCTTCGTGAACAATAAAGGGAGGAGACAAAGGGAGAATAAAAAGTGAAAAGCTTTTCTGAGAGAGACGATCTGGCAATTTTTTTAGAGGCCATCATCTGGGCGGGTTTTATAATTGAAAATGAAATCGAAAATTTTCGAGTTCGCACGTGTCAGAGAGGTTTTTCATTTCACCTGTGTGGAAATTTTTTTGAATTTTCATCTCAGGCGGGATAACATTTTCGTTTTGAAAAAGCACAAATTTCGTCAATTCCTTGTGAGTTCACAGTTTTGCCCCCCCCCCCCCACCTCTTCTTAATCTTTTACTGGGCTTTTAAGCCCAATTTCTATTTACAACGGTCAGCGCTTTATCATGTGGGCTACAAATCATCCGAGTCAACATGCACCTTACTATACCGATCGAATCCTCACCGTTAATTGTAATCCGGTAACATTAACCTTTGATCAAATATCCAATACATATATATTAAGAAAAGGAAATATCCAATACATTAACCTTTGATCAAATATCCAAAAAAATTGAAAAAAGGAAACCGACGAAAAAAAAAGAAAAGGAAACTCATGACCGACATCGACATGTATTCGGGGTTTATATAAAGCAAATCGAAATCGTGCCTCTGAATTATTTTTCATTAACACCAACGAATTTCAAAGACGACGGCCAAGGATCTGAAGAAACAGAGAACGACAGAGGTAAGAGAAGTGGTTTTCGTACCAATTTCTATTTTTCTTCTATTGATTTGAGTTTTTAATTTTGGGGTTTCTTTTTCTGATTTGGTGATGGCGAATTTGGGCGGTTGTGGTGGAGCGGAGGAACAGGCTAGGTTGAAGCAGTATGGGTACAAAGCCAATTCGAGTCTGGTGCTTAATTCTGATGAGCGTCGTCGTGATACGCATGAACCTTCTGGAGAACCTGAGAGTCTCAGGGGCAAGATTGATCCTAAATCTTTTGGAGATCGCGTTGTTAAAGGGAGGCCTCATGAGTTAGATGAGAGGCTGAACAGGTCGAAGAAGAAGAAGAAGGAGCGTGATGATGATATGTTATCTGCTCGGGAGAGTAAAAGACCTCGTCTTAGGGAGCTGAGTGTGCTCACTGATACGGATGATGGTGTTTATCAGCCTCAGACTAGAGAGACCAGGGCTGCTTATGAGACCATGCTTAACCTTATTCAGCAGCAATTGGGTGGGCAACCTCTGAGTATTATTTGTGATGCGGCTGATGAGATTTTAGCTGTTCTCAAGAAGGAATCTGTTAAAAACCATGAAAAGAAGCTGGAGATCGAGAAACTACTAAGCACTATTTCTAATCAGGTTTTTGATCAGCTTGTTGCGATTGTGAAACGGATCACAGACTATCAAGAGGGTGGTGATTCTTTAACTGATAAAGCTAGTGAGGGTGAAGGACTTGATGATGTGGCTCTTGAGTTTGAAGAAGATGATGATGATGAGAGTGGTCTTGATATGGTCCCGGAGGAGATAGATGAAGACGATGAAGACGCTGCTGAACCTAATCAAACTGGAGGTGTGCAGGTGGGTGTGGTGATAAATGGTAAGGATACAGAACACGCCAAGGAAAGCATGAGTCTTAATGCTCGGGACATTGATGCCTATTGGCTCCAGAGAAAGATATCCCATGAATATGAGCAGATTGATCCACAGGAGTGCCAGGAACTTGCAGAAGAGCTACTAAAGATACTTGCTGAGGGGAGTGATAGGGATGTTGAGAACAAGCTGTTTGAGCACCTTCACTTCGAAAAGATCAGCCTTGTTAAATTACTGCTACAGAACCGCCTTAGAGTTGTGTGGTGCACCCGTTTGGCTAGGGCAAGAGACCAGGAAGAGAGGAATCATATGGAGGAGGAGATGACGGGGTTGGGACCAGAGTTGGCAGCAATTGTGGAGGAGTTGCATGCAAAAAGAGCAACAGCCAAGGAACGGGAAGAGAAACAGGAAAAAAATATCAAAGAAGAAGCTCGACGTCTTATGGATGATGATTCTGGTGGAGATGGTGACAGAGGCAGGAGAGATTTAGAGGATAGTTGGTTGAAAGATCAACGTCAGGTGCTGGACCTGGAGTGCATTGCTTTTAACCAAGGTGGTTTTCCGAGGGAGAATAAGAATTGTGAGCTTCATGATGGCTCTTACAGAATTCGTGGCAAGGAATTTGATGAGGTTCATGTGCCATGGGTCCCTAAAAAGTTTGATAGTAATGAAAAGCTTATGAAAATCAGTGATATGCCACATTGGGCCCAACCAGCTTTTAGGGGAATGCAGCAGTTGAACAGGGTTCAGAGCAAAGTGTATGGTACTGCTCTGTTTAAGGCAGAGAACATTCTTCTTTGTGCTCCAACTGGTGCGGGGAAGACCAATGTTGCCGTTCTCACCATACTGCAGCAGCTTGACTTGAATAGGAACCCAGATGGAACATATAACCATGGGAACTACAAAATCGTCTATGTTGCACCAATGAAAGCCCTTGTTGTTGAGGTAGTGGATAATCTATCTAAACGTTTGAAGGATTATGGAGTTACTGTGAAGGAACTCAGTGGGGATCTGTGCCTTACTGCGCAAGAAATCAAAGAGACTCAGATAATTGTCACAACGCCAGAGAAGTGGGATATCATCACCAGGAAATCTGGAGATCGCACTTATACTCAGCTTGTGAAGCTTCTTATAATTGACGAAATTCATCTTCTTCATGATAACCGAGGGCCTGTGCTTGAAAGTATTGTCGCTAGGACTCTTAGGCAGATTGAAACCACAAAGGAGCATGTTCGTATGGTGGGTTTATCAGCAACACTGCCAAATTATGAAGACGTGGCTTCATTTTTGCGGGTGGATCTTAAAAGTGGGTTGTTTAAATTTGACCGCAGCTACAGACCTGTGCCTCTCTCTCAACAATATATAGGAATTAATGTGAAAAAACCATTGCAGAGGTTCCAGTTGATGAACGACATATGTTATCAGAAAGTATTGGCTGGGGCAGGAAAACACCAGGTCCTTATATTTGTCCATTCGAGGAAGGAAACAGCAAAAACTGCAAGAGCTATACGGGACACTGCAATGGCAAATGATACCCTCAGCAGATTCTTGAAGGAAGATAGTGAAAGTCATGAAATTCTTCAGAGTCAAATTCCACTTGTCAAGAGTAGTGACTTGAAAGACCTTTTGCCTTATGGTTTTGCAATTCATCATGCTGGGTTAACAAGGAGTGATCGCCAGATAGTTGAGGATCAATTCCGTTTTAGGAATGTGCAAGTGTTGGTTTCCACTGCAACTCTTGCTTGGGGTGTGAATTTGCCTGCACATACTGTCATTATCAAAGGAACCCAAGTCTATAATCCTGAGAGAGGGGCGTGGATGGAGCTGAGTTCTTTAGATGTTATGCAGATGATTGGTCGTGCCGGAAGACCTCAATATGACCAACAAGGGGAGGGAATAATAATCACTGGATACAGCGAGCTGCAGTATTATCTTCGTCTGATGAATGAGCAGTTACCTATTGAAAGCCAGTTTATTTCCAAACTTGCTGATCATCTTAATGCTGAAATCGTACTTGGAACTGTTCAGAATGCTAGAGAAGCTTGCCACTGGCTTGGCTATACATATTTGTATATTCGCATGGTTAGTAATCCGACACTGTATGGTTTACCGCCTGATGCCATTGCAAAAGACTTAATATTAGAGGAGAGAAGAGCTGACCTGATACATTCTGCTGCTACTATCTTGGACAAAAAAAACATGATCAAGTATGACAGGAAAAGTGGATACTTCCAGGTTACTGATTTGGGACGCATTGCTAGCTACTATTACATAACCCATGGGACAATAGCTACATATAATGAGAATTTGAAGCCAACGATGAGTGATATAGAGCTTTGTCGTCTGTTCTCATTGAGCGAGGAGTTCAAGTATGTAACTGTTCGACAAGATGAGAAGATGGAACTGGCAAAACTTTTGGATCGTGTACCGATTCCGGTCAAGGAAACACTGGAGGAGCCTAGTGCAAAGATTAATGTTTTGCTGCAGGCATATATTTCAAAGCTAAAGCTTGAGGGTCTTTCTTTGACATCTGATATGGTTTATATCACCCAGAGTGCTGGACGCCTTCTACGAGCTATTTTTGAGATTGTATTGAAGAGGGGATGGGCTCAACTGGCTGAGAAAGCTCTGAAATTGTCTAAAATGGTAGGAAAGAGGATGTGGAATGTTCAGACACCTCTCCGACAGTTTCATGGAATTCCCATTGAGATTCTGATGAACTTGGAGAAGAAAGATTTGTTGTGGGAGAGGTACTATGATCTATCTTCGCAGGAGCTAGGAGAGCTTATTCGTAATCCTAAGATGGGCAGACCACTTCACAAACTCATCCACCAGTTCCCAAAACTGAGTCTTGCACCACATGTTCAGCCGATTTCTCGTTCTATTCTGCAGGTGGAGCTCACTATTACACCTGACTTCCAGTGGGATGACAAAGTACATAAATATGTTGAACCGTTTTGGATAATTGTGGAAGACAATGATTGTGAAAAGATCCTTCATCATGAGTACTTTCCTTTGAAAAAGCAGTATAGTGGTGAGGATCACACATTGAACTTTATTGTACCAATCTCTGAGCCACTGCCACCACAGTATTTCATCCGAGTGGTTTCAGACAGATGGCTTGGCTTGCCGACTGTGTTACCTGTATCTTTCAGGCATCTTATTCTTCCAGCAAAGTATTCACCACCTACGGAACTACTGGACTTGCAGCCTCTCCCAGTGACGGCCCTAAGGAATCCATCTTATGAAAATCTGTATCAAGATTTCAAGCATTTCAATCCTGTGCAGACTCAGGTCTTTACTGTTTTGTATAACACAAGTGACAATGTATTGGTTGCTGCTCCAACAGGAAGTGGGAAGACTATATGTGCGGAGTTTGCTATATTGAGGAATCATCACGAAGGACCTAATTCTACAATGCGTGTTGTCTATATCGCACCTCTTGAGGCTATTGCTAAGAAGCAGTTTCGTGATTGGGAGAAAAAGTTTGGAAAGGGGCTTGGTTTACAGGTTGTTGAGTTAACTGGGGAGACGGCATTGGATCTTAAGTTACTTGAGAAGGGTCAGATAATCATAAGTACTCCTGAGAAATGGGACGCTCTGTCCCGCAGGTGGAAACAGAGAAAATATATTCAGCAGGTTAGTTTGTTTATCGTTGATGAGCTTCACTTAATTGGGGGTCAAGGTGGTCCAGTATTGGAGGTAATTGTCTCTAGAATGAGACATATTTCAAGTCAGGTGGGGAATCAGATCAGAATCGTTGCGTTGTCGACTTCCCTTGCAAATGCGAAAGATCTTGGGGAGTGGATTGGGGCCAGTTCATGTGGCCTTTTCAACTTCCCACCTAATGTTCGTCCTGTTCCACTGGAGATCCACATTCAAGGGGTGGACATATTGAGCTTTGAAGGCAGGATGCAGGCGATGACTAAGCCAACTTACACTGCCATAGCTCAGCATGCCAAGAACAAGAAACCGGCTATTGTTTTTGTCCCGACCCGTAAACATGTTCGCCTTACTGCTGTGGATCTGATAGCATACTCGCACATGGACAACACGCAGAGCCCTGAATTCTTGTTTGGGAATCTGGAAGAACTAGAGCCTTTTGTTAACCAAATTTGCGAGGAAACTCTGAGGGAGACTTTGCGCCATGGCATTGGCTACTTGCATGAGGGCGTAAGCAGTCTGGATCAGGAGATTGTGACTCATATTTTCGAGGCTGGACGAATACAGGTATGTGTAATGACTAGTTCATTGTGTTGGGGTACTCCGTTGAAGGCGCACTTGGTTGTTGTAATGGGGACACAGTTCTATGATGGGCGGGAAAATTCTCATTCAGATTACCCTATCTCTGATCTGCTCCAGATGATGGGGCGTGGTAGCCGACCTTTGCTTGACAACGCTGGGAAATGTGTGATCTTCTGTCATGCACCACGTAAAGAGTATTACAAGAAATATCTATATGAAGCCTTTCCTGTTGAGAGTCATCTTCAACATTTCTTGCACGATAATTTCAATGCGGAAGTGGTTGCTCGGGTTATAGAGAACAAGCAAGATGCTGTGGATTATCTTACCTGGAGCTTCATGTACAGGAGGCTTCCTCAGAACCCTAATTACTACAATCTCCAGGGAGTGAGCCACAGGCATTTATCTGATCACCTGTCGGAGCTGGTCGAAAACACACTCTCTGATCTTGAAGTGAGTAAATGCATTGAGATAGAGAATGACTTGGATCTCTCTCCTCTTAATCTTGGTATGATTGCTTCATATTATTACATTAGTTACACCACCATTGAGCGCTTCAGTTCTCTCTTGGCTTCCAAAACCAAGATGAAGGGTCTTCTTGAGATATTGACTTCAGCTTCGGAGTATGACGTGATTCCTGTACGTCCTGGTGAAGAGGACAGAGTTCGGAGACTCATCAATCACCAGAGGTTCTCTTTTGAAAACCCAAAATGCACAGACCCTCATGTGAAGGCAAACGCTCTTCTTTAGGCGCATTTCTCAAGGCAAAAAATCGACGGGAACCTGGCAATGGATCAGCGTGAGGTCCTCTTATCTGCAACAAGACTTCTTCAGGCAATGGTCGATGTGATATCAAGCAACGGCTGTTTGAATCTTGCTCTGTTAGCTATGGAAGTAAGCCAGATGGTGACTCAAGGCCTGTGGGATCGAGACTCTATGCTTTTGCAGCTTCCTCACTTCACAAAGGACTTAGCCAAAAGGTGCCAAGAGAATCTGGGGAATAACATCGAAACTGTATTTGATCTTGTGGAAATGGAAGACAACAAACGTCAAGAGCTTCTCCAAATGTCAGATGCTCAGCTTCTTGACATTGCCAGATTCTGCAACCAGTTTCCAAATATCGACCTTACATACGAGGTTGTTGGCGCGAACGAGGTAATCCCTGGAAAAGAAATAACATTGCAGGTAATGCTGGAGAGAGACATGGAAGGGAGGACTGAAGTGGGACCTGTGGACGCACCCAGATATCCCAAGACCAAAGAAGAAGGCTGGTGGCTAGTCGTTGGAGAAACCAAGAAGAACCAGTTGATGGCAATCAAGAGAATCTCTCTGCAACGGAAGGCGAAGGTGAAGCTGGAGTTTACAGTACCGAGTGAACCAGGAGAGAAGTCATATACACTCTACTTCATGAGCGATTCTTACCTGGGTTGTGACCAGGAGTACTGTTTCTCTGTTGATGTCAAGGATTCTGACGCTGTAGATCACATGGACGAATGATTTTATTGTATTTTCTTGTTAGTTTTGGCCACTTTTCTCTGTTTTTCTGGTCATAATTTACGCATTAAGCTACTGTAGTTGATCGTAACTTGGATATGAAAAGAAAAAAAGAACACTTGGAATCTATTTTATTGCTTAGGATTTGTTGAAAGCAGACGCTTTGTTCTCGGAGCTTACAACATAGACAATTTGGTCTGTTTCGGCTAAAAAATATTCAGAAAATAACATTGTTTCTTTCTTATCCTTAATCTTTGCTTTCTTTAGTCTTATGTACACACTTTGTTGCGCCGCCCTATATTGACTGCTTCTCCTTGTCCATACACTTGCAGTTAGCTCTATTCTCGTTTAAAATCTGTGTAAACCCACAGAGAAGTCTCAATCAATTCAGTCGGTTTTCTTGTTTTTTCGACAATGATCAGGAACTTACCTTATACTGTCTTTGCAAGTCTTTGATGTAATCCACAGCCAAATCCAACATGTCCGAAGTGTTCGTTTGCTGTTAAAACAAAAGGATACAGAAAACATTAAACCAAATCAGTCAATACATGAGAATGAGAAACTTGTAATTTGTCCATTACAACAAGTTCCAGTGAAACTGTACCTTGTCCATGTTAGGAACAAGCTCTTGTAATTTTCTCATTCGCTCGCTTATCCGCGTTCTTCTTACCTGACACAAAGTGAAAAAAGAATTTTTGTTAGGAAAGAAGAAACTTTTCAACCATTAGACTTTCAAAATTCAAACTGAAGGATTTGTATCGATATGTGAAGAAGGTTTTTAACTAGTTGAAATATACCCGTTCAGCGATACTTCGAGGATGTGTGGCGCAACCACGCTTGGCTCTGATTTTACAAGGCACAGAATCTTGCAAATGAAGATACTTATCCACTGAAACCATGTCCGAAGCTGTAGATGATGACTTGGGTAAACTCAAGTGGTGCGACAGCAACTGCATTCGATTCCCTGACTCTCCATTCTATACAAGAAAAAATAACATTCAGTTCTCTAAAATCCATTCCAAGAAATCAATTACACTTTCAGCTATTGAGCTATGTATAACACTAAACCGGTAGAGTAACACTAAACCAAATAGAGAACCGCGTACCTGAGCTCCGTGAAACAATTTTCCATCGTCCTCTGTTTCTCTTTTAAGGGATGATAAGTTATCAATGAAGCTTGACGGATCATTCCAATGGCTATATTGAAAATTCGTTTCTGTGGAGATTTCAGGTATCTGAGAAAGCATTCCTAGTGAAGAAGGTGGGCGTGAAGAGAGGCTACAATGACGTCTTAATCCATTGGGATTAGATGGACTCTCTTCATCTTCTTCGTAATTCATCAAATTCCTAATTGAACCATAACCTGCGATTGGTAAATATATTTAAGAAACCATCAAAAACTTAATTTCTTTAGGTTGAGGGGCTTTTGTCTTAAAAGTTGCTAATTCGAGACAAAATCAGACCAGATCTTGTCTTAAAATTATTCTTTTAAGGAAAGCAAACATTTGAAAAACTTGAATCAAGTGTTAAACACAATAATAAAATGATTTCAGACTTTAAAAGTAAGAAACTTTTTTGAGAAAACAAAAACGGTACCGTTCTGGTCGGAGAGGTTTGTGAACATTCCGGCCGGCGAGCTGCTTTGCCGGAGAAGACTGGATTCAACAGGTTTCGTGTGATGATTATTCATACCCAGAAACTGATCCAAACCAATCGAATTCATTATCCCTTTACTATTATGTCTCGGGTAATGCGGCGGCAAACCCAGAAAGCTCGACGGCTCAGGCTGCGGCGGCGGGAGAGTGGCGGCGTATGAAACAGAGGTGTTCGTCAAGGAAACGGGAGACTTATCTTCAAATTCACTCCGACTCGGTGAACGCAGATCGTCATTAGAGCTAACGAATCTTGAAAGCAACCTATCGGAGTCGAACCCACTCTTCTCATCGTTAACAAAAGCGGCAAGAACCGAGCTCGGAGCTGAACGGAAACGAAGAAGACCCGACCCGGAAGATGAAGATATGTGATTCGGGTCGTAAAGATGATTATGAGTATTTGAATCCATGTATCAAAAAAAAAAAAAAAAAAAAAAAAAATCCCCTGTCTCTACTTAAAAAGATAGTGCTCTGTTTCGTGACGTTTCAGGAAGAACAAAGTTAGGGAAACCGAATCTTAATAGCTCTCCAACGTCAACTATTTTCTATAAATTTAACCCTTTTTTTTTCTCCCCTCTTACGTTCTTGTTTGTGTCACTTTCCCGAAAAATGAAACTTCGGGTTTAGATGTAAAAGAAGGTGAAGAATTTGGAGAGATAAAACCTTGAAGAAGAAGCAAAGGAGGAAGAATAAGAAGAAGCGAGAGAGAGAGGTGATGATGATGAATATTTATCGTCTTTTTGCTTCTGAGTTTCTGCGTCCAACTTTAATTGCTGAAGATAGCGGCGGATCGAAAAGCATTACCAAATATATATAAATCAAAAATTAAAAACTCAAAATTAAAAGTACAGAGGAAGACGTCGTTTTAAGCCGCCTGTGAGGCTGAGTCACGGAAATGCCTTTCCATTTTATATATATATTTTTTTTTTTTATCTTAATGTATATTTTCGAATACTCTTTGAATCTTTTTTTATACGGAAGAAAAAAAATCTAAAAATATGTAAATGTAAAAGAGAAGATCGAGTGTAGATTTTGAGATGAAAAATACACACTTTAATATTCGAAATACAGGAAGAGCATGTGAAGTAAATGCCAACCTAATCAATTTCTTGGCGAGTTACACTGATGGGTCCGTGACAAATTATTTATGCTCTTATTATTATTACCAACAAATATCCATAATATCATTTTTATACTATTATTATATTTTTCCTTTGTCATCCAACCACTTCTATAATAAAATATAAGTAAAATATATCTGATACTAGTCTTTATGCGAATTTATAACACACGAACAAAAAAATTTGTACGAATTAAATCGCTAGTAGGCCATACGATTATAACATGGTATGAGGGAGTCAATCAAATTTATTATTTTTGAAAATAAAGTACTCGTTATTCAGAAACCAATAATCATTAGATTTCATACTCCACAGTCAGCAATTCTACCGACAAATCTAATATTTTCACATTCGAATAGTACAGTTAAGAATTAAGATTGTCCCATCGGAATATAAAAGTCAGAAATTAGATCTTAATTTGGTTACGCATAAAAAACATCCTTTAAATAGAAAGAAATTTGTCGGAAGTACAGTTTTTGGTAATAAGAGTCAAAACTGACTACTTTTTTAAAACAAAATCTATGTAGCTTTTCCGAATCCGATTTAAGGTTCACGGAACCTATCGTGACGGAGGACGTTGACGACGTTTACGCGTTGGGAACGCAAGTTGGCGTCTGTCGAGGTGGTGGAGTACTATCATGTTTATGACATACGGTACACCTGCATTAGAAATGATGAATGGGAACTAAAGTCTCAATCTTCATTGGTCGAGGATGAGAAAAATGACGTCACTCCGTGTGAATGATGCACCAGATTGGGGCGTCGTCTAATAAATCTCCGTCAGCCGTAGTTTCGCACTTTGTTTTCCAATCTCTAATACTACTTATAAATAAATCTTATCTTATTTAACTTTAATAATTCACGAGCGCCGTCTTTCAAAAAATCAAATCCAATATAGCGACCCGTTTTCTCTTACGAAATTTCATTTCAGTCCTTCAATCGAAATTGATAAGTACTCTTTAATTAAACACGTAGTTAAGTTACGTTTTCAAAACATATTCGTGAATTGCTTTGGATGCGAATTTATCACATCACGTAGCTTTAGATGTGAATTTATTCTCAATGGAGTTATTAGCTGTTTCATTCTTTTTATATGGGGGACTATGGTTTATGTGCCTTAGGCTCTAGATATGTATGTGTATGATATTGAGACATGTAGACTGGTGAGATGGACTAACTTACACAATTTTAATCGAGCTTTTTAATAATTAATCAACAAAAAGACAAAAATTGTGTATGCACAACAACCACATGCACATGCACATACATTTTACTATTTACGCATAAGTAATATTATTATTAACACACAAATAGTTCATGAGAATTAAGACATCTAGCGGAGATAAATATCAGTGTTATTTAAAAATTGTATAAACTATTTATAAACTAAACTGATGCTAATTTAGATTTTAATCACGTACTGATATATAAAAACATTGATATCACTCTTTAACCCAAAAAAAAAAAAAAAACTTCATATTAGTATGCAACGAAAAACCTTCAAATTATGACACCCAAATGTTCTCAAGGGCTCTCACCATAACAGGTCATACTTTTTTTTGTTCTAATATTTGTAAAGACGTGTATAACACAAACTCTTCATTATTGAAGTTATTTCGAAAAATCAATGGTGTTAACATTTTTCTTCTAAATGCAATGTATACGACGGGAAAAAGAAGAAGAAATGGAAATTAAAGAAGCAAAATAGGATGTAATATGTGAAATTTAAAAGTTTTGCCTAAAAAGAAAGAACTTATAAAAGCAAATCACGTCCGTGGCTATGTGGATTGGAACATGGACACGTGAGACCCCATTAGCTTCTCTATGTTGTATAGGATTTTATTTTATTTTTGCTTACTGTTTTGTATTTGAATTTAATGAATAAAACAATGAAACGATTCCCCATCAATTTATTTAAAATATTAATGTTCTGAAAAATAGAGTACATTGATAGAAGTGGGGAATCGTGGTCCAGCTTTGGCTTTTATAATGTCAACAAGCTCAAAAAGGGGGCTTCTCTATTTTATTTTCTCCAAAAGGAACTTCTAAATTAAGCAAGTGTTTCTCTCCTTTTTTAATTTGATTTTCTCGAGTGGGATGCTAAATTTGGAAGTAATCAATCGTGCTGGGGCAAGTTATGTTTTGCCATGAAGATCTCTCTTTGTTGTTTTCATTTTCTAGTGTATAAAAGTAATACTTTTCGTTGTGAATTTGAACAAAGAACCAACGGTGGGATGTGATCATGTTTAATGTTCTCACCAAAATTATATTCGAAATAGATTTGATTTTTGCCTTTTTCTCATATCTATGTAAATGCTAAAGATTGATTCAAGTTTCATTTCTCACACCTCCATGCGCAAGAAAGATGCAATCATGCACTTGAGTTATTTTTTTTTTAGTAGCAACTATTTTTCCATTACATAGAGAAAAATCTCATTGTATAAATTAGAACAGGCCCACTAAAAAGCATCAATTGAGTGTGTGTGTGTGTGTGTGTGTTTTATTTATTGTTAACTATGATCTTTCAAAAAAGCTATGCATCTAATCAAAATGGAATCTCTGTTTCGACATATAAAACAAACAATTGAATTACATGTATTATAAACCCACTTGGGATATATTAGACATATATCTTTTTTTTTTGGGATAGAGAGGATCTAATCATGCAAGGAAGGACTGTCAACATTTTTTGTATTTTTAATATATACTTAAAAGTTTAATAAGGTTTTTGAAACATATCTTTATCATGTTCATTATCTTCTGATATAAAGATTCTAGAAGGCGAGACAGAAGTAGCCCATGACACAACCAAACTCTCTTCCTTAAGGCACAAGGAAACATGTGACAGACATAAGATCCGGAAATAAACTCTAAACCCTATCATTAAGCTCGCCATATAAACTACAGAACATTACTTTGCCTGAGATTAACATACAAAACATATCCGTGCTTTTTCAGTAACGGTACACTATTCCTACTTGATTCGACAAAGACTCTCAGAGACAGATCTCATCCTAGGACGCATCTCTGGATCCATTTCAGTGCAATTCAAAGCGACATGAATGGTTGCAATAACCTGCTCATTCGCGGAATCCTGTTTCAGAAGCTTCGGGTCTAAGATCCCAGCCAACGACCTCTCTTCCTTGTGCCACTTCCTCAAAACATTCACGAGTTCTTCTCCTCCGTTTTCAGAGGAACCATTAGGTAACCGACTAGTCAACAACTCCAATAGAATCACCCCAAATGAATAAACATCGCATTTCTGAGATGATTTGCAACCAGAAGAAGCTCGGGCTTCGGGTGCAAGGTAAGCAGCTGCAGGAGCTGAGAGTCTTGTGGCAAATGTTTGGTCTGTGCTTAGCGTGTTGGTGGATGGTGAATTATCAGTGAGTTTGGGATAACCAGAAACCAGACGTGTTAGACCAAATCCTGAGATGTGAGGATTTAGCTCATCATCTAACAGGATTTTGCTTGATTTTAGGTTGCCGTGTACATACTTTTTCGAACTGTATTCATGTATATACATCAAACCCCGAGCAGTCCCTTGTGCTATACGTAACCTCTCTGCCCAAGAGAGCAGAGGTCGAGTATTCGAAGGTCCACCTACAAAAAAAAAGCCAAATGCCATCTTAGCAAACCCGTAAATCAGAATGCCTCAAAATACAAACAAATCTCAAGAAAATGGAAAAAATCTCAACTTTGTGCTCTAATCTGATACACCTGACTACAGAATCAAACTTACCAACGCAGATATAGCAGAGGATAAGACTAAAAACACATACAGCTCTCGGATCTTAACCTAATAGATTTCTGTCTTAAGTACCAAATGGAATTCTTCTTTATGTCACCTTCAACAATCTTTAAACTACCATTAACTCAATCAACTGACTTAACTTTTTCTATGAAGTTAACAGGAGGACCACACTAAATTACTTTATCTATTCAAGATCTCCATAGAGAACCAAATCTGTTTGTTTGTTTTTTTCTGGTAGGTAAAGAGATCCATGTTTTGTCCTCGGAACTCTAACAGTGTCAAGTTTCAACACATGTAAACCCAGTAAGCTATGAACAGTATAATAACAAGGAGAAGAAGAATCCAACAAGATAGTCACTATACCACAATCACACAAAAGGACAAAAAGCTCTGCACTTACAGACCAAAAGCATTGATTGATGTGCAAATAATGATTTTGAGGAATGCAATATGAGTAATAAAATTAGGAAATTAAGAAAAGATTAGTGTTTTACCATGTAAAGCAGAGTATAAGCTGCCATTGGTTATGAAATCAGTAATGAGGAGCTTCTCGTCCTCTGCATAGTAGTAAGCTCTTAGCCGTACGATGTTTGGGTGGTTGATCCTACCAATGGTCTCCACTTGGCTCTCGAAATCCTTAAACCGCCACGTGGCGTTACCGTCACTGAGCCTTCTAACGGCGACAACGGTGGAGGACGATTCAGCTGCCACTACTCTGTACACAATCCCGCTCCTGCTCTTCCCTATCACGTAAGCCGATGCTCTCAGCAAATCCTCAAGCCCGAGCTCGAATCCTTCGTCAAAGGCTACGAATTTACCGTCTTGTCCTTCTTCGTCGAACTCTGAGACCGTCGTCGTCCTCCTCTTCGTCTCCGTTTTGAACCCGTCGGAGCTTTGTTTTCTCCGGATCAGCCATACCGACACAGAAACAGCTCCGATTACAACTGAAACTCCAGAAATCAGAGAAACCGTCACTGATCCCGTGATCTGCTTCTTCTCCTTGGCGTCGTCATTGCTGATTACACTCGGATTTGGTTTCTGGAGTTCTTGCGTGCTTTCCGGTTTAGCAGTATCGAAATTAGGGATTTCGATTTCTTCGCAATGTGTTTGCAATGGGAATCCACAGAGATGAGAGTTTCCAGCGAATGCGATAGGTCCTTGGTTCAACAGAGAACCCACCTGAGGTATTTTTCCGGTTAGATTGTTGTGGCCAAGATCCAAGCTGATATGAACAGAAAATCGACCGTACGACGTTGGAATCTCGCCGGTAAGTCGGTTATAAGATAGATTTAGTGTTCCGACGAGGCTGCCGAGTTCGGTGAGTGACTCAGGGAGTGACCCGTTGAGACGATTGGAAGATAAATCGAGGTGGCTGAGAGTTTTCATGGACTTGATTTGGGCTGGGATTGGGCCCGAGAGTGAGTTGTGAGAGAGATCGATGTACCGGAGCTTAGTGGCTTGGAAGAGACGAACCGGTACGGTTTTGGAGAAATTGTTGTGAGCTAGATCAAGCCGGATAAGCGAGTCGAGTAAACCGAGTTCGGATGGAATGTAACCGGAGAGACTCTTTCCGAAGATTGCAAGTGAAGTGACTCGGCCGTTTGTACAGACGATTCCGGACCAATGGCATGGAGTCGGGTCGGATTCAGACCAATGGGTCATTACTCGGGTCGGATCGTTATCGACGGCGGCTTTTAGAGCAAGAAGAGATAAACCGTCGGAACTGAGAGAGGAGCAAAAGCTCATGCAGAGAAAGATGGAAGAAACAACAAGTGAAAGAATCCAAATTGACTTCATATTCTCGTTTAGAATATCAGATTCTTCAAACTGTTTTTCTTTTTGTGTTAAAGAAGATACAAATCATTCATATAATGATGCAACGAGGAGTTGCAGAGAAAAAAAAAATCAACAGTGAAGACGAAGGAGAAGGATAAGGGAGATTTGACTGAGGTTGGATTGTTTTATGGTTCCATTGTAGCAACGTGGAGTAATGTAGTCATGATCAATTTTTTGAATTCTTGTGCGCAGGAATATGGTTTGAATATATAATAATATAATCTAATTTTAAATATAATACTGGGAATAACGACAAAATAAAATAAAATACTGTATGTACATATAATACTGGGATTTACGTTTTGGGTTTTTGTCGTTCTTTTATTGTTAAAACTTTTTAAGTTTTGTTATTGACTGATGCATGTGGGATCTTGTTACATATATAAAGTTTTGTCTGCGTCGATGATGTCTAGGATCGTTGGATTTATCGGATGAAAAGAGAAGGAAAAGGCTATAGTTGCAACTCACGCTATTTTGAGTTTGAGATTACAAATTGGAAATCCAGAAAAAAAAATATTAGCTGTTGAATCTTCAATTAAAATCTTCGGTAGGTACTAAGCAACCGATAATAACAAAGGAATACTAATTTAGCTATTAAAATATGTTTAATATAGAATAGTAAAATGGAAAAAAGGGAACTTGATTTGAATTTATTCGTACAGGTTACTGCTTTCGCTTTTGTACTATTTGTTGTGACTTGTGACACATAATACTACTTACTACATCTACAATATCAGTGGACAATAGTACAAGAAGCAAATCATGAACCTGAAGAAAGAAATAAAAAAACAAAGAAACTGTAATCATAAATGCGTAGAATCTTAATTCATATGGGACACCTTGAGCCATGAAAAACTTGTACAGTCCTACTAAACCTATACTTAATTTACTTTCTAACATGATATTGCAGTAATTGATAAAAAAAAACTTTATGCATTTTTAAGAATAATTGACAATAATCGAACTCTGCCGATTATCTTATTACGAAGCTCGACTTATCATATAAATTCATGTGTGGCTTTTGAAGCTATGGATTTGAATTTAAGTGACGTTGTTTATATTTAGATTTTAATTCAAAATAAAGGAGGGAAGAGACGATGGAGAAAGGAGTGTGTCAGAGGAAATCATAAACCCACCGACAAAAGTCACCAAACAAAGATGCAATTGAAAATATGCCACGCACTCCCGCTCCAGTCCCAGTCATAAGGGTACTTCCGTAAATTAACACACCGTAGGTTAGGTTCGGCTGAATGCAAAGTTTAGTGGGCTTGGGCCGACGATTGAAATAAACAAAACCAGCCGAACATCTTGGTTTTGTTGGAGCACCATGCCTTTGTTTATTCTGTTTGAGAAAAATTAGAACAAAAAGTGTACGTATCTTTGAACCAGACAAAAGCTGCTTGTGAAAAAACTGCAAGCACTATAGTCAAACAATATACTTGAAAAATCTTGCCGTTATTGGTACAAACAGATGGATTCAACTGTAGTGAATAAGACGGGCTATTTTTGGTAATCTAATTTTAATATAGGCCCAATAAATTGCTAAGACGGCCAATTTTTTCAGATCCGTGCAACTTGAATGATGGTAGGGACGGGGCGTTGAAAAATGAAAAGTTTTACTTTTTACACACGATAAGTATTTGTTGGTTTCAAAATGAATTCGTTTATACGTCAAAAAAATCTTAATTCTTTAAACATATTTGTATTTTTTTTAATTTTTTTTTTTTGCTTAGAAAGATAAATTTTGTTTTATTTAGTAGCTCTACAAACCAAAATTTAGAAAATGGTAATGGAGTAGTAAGTAAGTAAGTGCGTAAAAAAACAAACAACCATTCAAAAGTTAAAAACTTTATTCACTAGTCTATTTTTGTTTGTTGACTATTCAGTATTCTGACCTTTGTTTATGGCACCAACTATAGTGACCATTGCAGTATTTGTCATTTTCCTTAATTTACAAAGTATTTTTGAAGCCCAAAGGCCCAACTGGTTACCATTTGGGATCCAATCCAAACGTTATACAGTATCCTCAATCTCTCTCATCCTCAACCCCATAATGGATATTTCCTCTCTCTACAAAAATTTGGCTTTATTAACAGACGCACTCCAAAGCTAACGTTGCTTTCTTCCCACTCCAAATGGCTCTGGAGTAATCTTTTCCTCTGATAACACAAACAGACACACTCTATCGAAGAAGAAGAAGAAGACTTTCTTTCTTCAGCAACCTCTGACAAAAGCGAAATAGAAAATTTTGAGTTGATTCCGCCATTGATGCAACCTTCTTCCTTGGCGTTTATTATTTCTCTACCTGTCCAAATACTCTCCAACTTGATAAAATTAAATTCCCTTTTATTCTCTCTCTCGAACGGTTTTGAAGCTCTAAAAAAGCACAAGCTTTACTCGACCGAGTTGATCAAGTCGGTCGGTGATGTTTTTTTTTTTCTCTGAATTTCAAGTCGGTTAATTCCGGTTTAAGCTTTTAGTTTTCCGTTTATGGATCTGACCGAAAGGTTCGGAGGTAGATCCGGCGTTGGCCCGGTGACCGGACTGGAATCATCGCTCAATTTCAGCGACGAATTTCGTCAATTGGTGACAATGCCTCCGGAGAATACTGGCGGCTCCTTTACGGCTTTGCTTGAGATGCCTGACACTCAGGCCATGGAGCTTCTTCATTTCACTGATTCATCGTCTTCTCAGCCGACCGTTACTAGAGTCGCCGGAGATATCTCTCCTCCCACTCCTCTTCACCCTTTCGGGACTTTGACTTTTCCTTCTAACTCACTTCTCTTGGACCGAGCCGCTCGTTTCTCCGTGATTGCTACTGAGCAAAACGGTAATATCTCCGGTGAGACTGCTAGTTCTAGCGCCAATCTGGACAGAGTCAAGGCCGAGCCTGCTGAGACCGATTCATCTCAGCGTCTTGCTTCTTATCCAATTGTGGAGAAGCAGAATCAGAACAAGAGGAAAGAACGCGAGAAGAAGGTGATACCAATTGGTCCTTTCACAATCAACTTAATTAAACCCAAGAGAGATTGGTTCCCTAATCCCCTTTATGTTCTTAATTTCTAGGTTAAAAGCTCGATGAAGAAGACTAAGAGCTCCGAAGAAGCAGACAAGTTGCCTTATGTTCACGTTAGAGCTCGTCGTGGTCAAGCTACTGATAACCATAGCTTAGCAGAGAGAGTAATTCACTTCTCTAAAAACATGCTTATTTATTATATTAGTGGCTATGCTAATATATCATTAACTCTTGATTATTAGGCAAGAAGGGAGAAGATAAATGCACGAATGAAGCTGCTACAGGAACTGGTCCCAGGCTGTGATAAGGTTTGTCTCTAGATAATCGACCTTTAATCAAAAAAAGCTTATCAATAATTAGATCTTCATTTGTGTTTAAAGACAGAATCTTTCTTTATTAGACCAACCCCCAAAAAGTGAGTTTTTTTCCCTCTAATTTGATCTTGTGGTTTGATAAGGGTCTTAATCCTTTTCACTTTCTTTTTATATATGAAAAAAGTGGAATGCTAGATTCCTCTTATATGAAAAAATGTTTTTCTGGCCTGCCAAAGACCAAAACCACTAGTTTGGTAATTTCATTGCCTCTTGAAGATCTAAACTTTATTTTCGTGTGGTGGAGGAATATCTCACGAGTCATCACCATTTAGGTAAAAAATAGTTATACGGAAGTGATGTGACCTTGTTCTATAGATTCTTTCGTTTCGTATTCCCCAAACGTATTCATTGAGCTTACTCCATAAATGACGATAGTGGCTTTATAATGTGTGAATGCTAGCTAGAGTGTTCCTTTGAGGTTTTGGGTAGAGGGGACAGATTTTTGTGGATAGATCAAGATCAGACTGTGTTTTGGGGTCCATCTTTTGATAATAAGTGGCAAAAGTTGCAGGCTTTCTATGAAGTATGGAGGATGCGGAGTGTAGTATCGTCTCTAATAAGTTTGGTATCTATCAAGTAGAAAGAGGGTGAGGAGTGTAGTATCGTCAGTAATATTGTTATATGCTTTGAGTCCCACAATACCTAATTGGTTGGAAACATGATGTGACACTCCTGCAGACAGCTAACTAATCGATATATATCTTGGAATTTTGCTGCAATTATTGGTGGAAGGAGATGGTGATAAGTGACAACTCTTTAAGAGTTTGTTAAATTTGTGGGGTTCTGGGACTTGATTGTTTGTTCATGAAATCTTGAGTAATTCTGAGTTCATGTTTATGAACGAGAGATGTTGCTCTAGTTTGCTATTCTGGCAATATTATGTTGAAAGGAGCAGAGTTGTTGAGATTACAGAAGCCGTTTTACATGTTAGTTTGGACTACGGCTCATTTTCTAGCTGTTTCTTTAACTACATGTAGTTTTAAATCTTGTTAAGTTTTGTATTCATCGATTAGTAATAGATACACATATAATAATTTCCTAACTATAGGATTTACTAGTAAAGAGATAGCTGCTTAGAAGCTCTTCTCTTTCTAAAACGTGTGGCTTGTTCTTCTTTATGTCTGGCTTACCAGAAAGCTTTGGCTTGCAGATTCAGGGCACTGCTTTGGTTCTGGATGAAATCATTAACCATGTGCAGTCTTTACAGCGTCAAGTGGAGGTATGACTTCTTGTAGTATTTTGTTTTGTTTTTGTTTACCTAATTGAAACAGTAAGCTACATAATATGTGATCAAATTGGTGCCACGATGTTCACAAAACTCTTCTTCTTTTCAGATGCTATCTATGAGACTTGCTGCAGTAAACCCCAGAATCGACTTCAATCTCGACAGCATATTGGCTTCAGAAGTAAGTATCAACTAATTACATACAAGATTTAAGTTTCATGTGATCTTCTTCTGCAATAAAAACCCTTCAAATTAAATATTCACTAGAAAAGAACCTCTCATTGACCATGTTGCTCGTTCAAGTAACCATAGGGATTATATTTCTTTGAGTAACCTTTTCGGTTGTATCACAGAAAGAGAAACTTTTGGATATTTATTGATCCAACATTAATCAACCCTATTCTAGACTAGGCTTAAAGAAGAAGAACAACGTGGGGAAATAAATACATATGCCTTACAAAAATGCAGTACACACACTCAGAGCTTTTTGTTAACGCAAGAACTCAAATTTTTTTTTGAAAAGACTCATTAGTCCTCTCATTTATATCATACAGAGAGGTAAAAGTGATCAGAAACACGGACCACCTTTGTTCTGTGGCCTACGAATGCTGTCTTTTTTTTATCCTTGCACAATTATTTTTCTGTGGGTCTCAGTCTAAGTTCTTGCTGCTTCAAGTTTCACCTATCTAGTCTAATAATCAACTTTTGTTTCTCTGCAAATAACTTTCTTATTAGTTGACCTTTTTTTACAGCTTGTATATCATTTAAGAACCAGGCCCCACTCCTTAAAAACCTTGTTCTCTAGGATAGAATACAGTAAAAGAGGGCTGGCTTGTTGACTGGATAGAGAATCTAGCATGTTGAATCAATCAATCTCTAAGAGAAGCTGATATGTTTTGTGAAATTTTCTATGCAGAATGGCTCTCTTATGGATGGTAGCTTTAACGGAGAGTCTTATCATCAGCTGCAACAATGGCCTTTCAATGGCTACCTCCAGCCAGAATGGGGAAGAGAAGAGGATCATTATCAAGCCAATTTATTGATGGCTTCAACTACTTCACACCCAAATCAGGTGAAGATGGAGCTATAAGTTGGAGACAGTTTGACATGCTTGTGTACATATTATCAGAGTTATATATATATCTCCTAAGGTTCCGATTATTGAAATAGAGTTAGAAGATGGTTATGTTTGTTTCGGGTCTCCTGTTCATGCCATTTCAATATTTTCTAGATTCAATGTAGAAATCAGTATGTCTCAAAGTGTTGTCCCTTAAGAGAAAGTATATGAAGGTTTGATATGTTATTACTCTGCAGTACGACGTCGAATATGAATGTTTTCTGCTTAACCGACTACTGTGAGTTTGTGACCAATTGGATTTGGTTTTATCTAAACAATAATAAGCGAACTGACAGAACCGATATCGACCACAAAAAATTCCAGTCAAACCGGAAACAAAATGAGAACTGACAATACCAAATCATACCGAACATTTTTGTGTGTTTCACATTGGTTTATAACCAAGCAATAAACATATCGAATTGGGTAATTCCCAATTAAACCAGGTTGGAATTCTCGGTTTGGTTCGAATTAACCTTTCTTTTGTAGGTCGTCGGTTTGGTTCGAATTAACCTTTCTTTTGTAGGTCGTGGTGGTATATAGTTGGACACTAACAAAACTGTGGATTTCCTTTTCGTCTCATTTGCTTCACAGCAGAAATCGGAACCAAAGCGATGCCGTCGACGCAGTCCTTGACCGTCGCAGCGAAGACGCTACGAAATCGGATCTTATCCCGGTCTGGATCTACATCCGCCGGCCCGAGTCGATGGGCGACACCAGGTCACGAGGAGCGGCCCAAGGGTTACTTCATGAACCGAACACCTCCGCCAGCAGGACAGTCGCGAAAATGGGAAGATTGGGAGCTTCCTTGTTACATCACCAGCTTCCTCACAATTGTTATCCTCGGAGTCGGACTCAATGCCAAACCTGATCTTTCCATCGAGACTTGGGCTCATCAGAAAGCTCTAGAGCGTCTTGAGATGGAGAAGCTCGCCTCAGCTGGAGATTCGTCCGATTAAGCATCACCGATTGGATCTCATGATGCTTGATCTGGTATGTCTATGTCTTTTTTTTTCCCGGGGATTTGAGGAGTTCTTTTTTTCCCGTTCAAGGACGATCACGAAGACTGGAGAGAGTTAGGGTTTCGTTGAACTTTATTTCAATCTCTTTATTTTGTCGATAATGATGATGTTCATGAAATAAGTCTTCTTTTTTTTTAACTGTAGTCAACGCACTTGCCCTTACTCTCTACTTATTATTACATTTCTCGAATTTGGTCACTCTTGTTTTTGCTCCTTTTGATCACCATCCTAAGGTTTTGATTTGTTTATGTTATCTGTGAATTTTGGTTTGATAATTACACTCCCTCATGCAGTGCTTTTGATGGAATTCATGGCCAGTAACATTCGTTGATCCTGAATCTCTCTATAGATACATGTTTCTGCTTGTCATTTGTTGTTGTAGTCAAATGCTGATGGATTGCTCTCTGATAGATTTTCATCATAGTATATGATTATAGCTTTGTGCAGTGTGCACATTGAGTTTGGTAGGCTTTGAAGTGGTTGGAATGTAGTTATCATTGGCATCAGCTAATGTTAGATGCAACAATCTAGATTTCAGTTTCTTCTGTTGTGGTATTTATTAGGCTTTTACTGCTAATAGCTTCAGTGTTGGATGCTTGAATACTTCAATAACGGTTAGAGTGTAGTTCTCATGGTGTCAACCATTGTTAGAATTGGCTTACTAGAATTCAGTTTGTTCAATTGCGGTTATATATTAGGCTTTACTGCTCATTGTTGTGTGGATATTGAATTGTTAGCCTTTTCGCAAATACTGAGTTGAGTATAGCATGAGAATGTTGATTTCGATCTTTGGAAGTAGTTGTTTGCATGTTTGGGGGTTACTTGTATCAGTCAAGGAGCTTGATCAATTATACTTGGATAAGTCTCGAGTTGTTGATAACTTCATTGAATATGGGTAGACAAGGTTTTAGAAAACATGACAGCTCACCACTCTCTCTTCAGCCATTTCGAGTAATATTGCTTGTCGTTTCCGAATCTTCTGATTAGTTTCCTTTAGTGTGGCTTGATAATATTGCTGTGTAGGCTACTTAGTGAGCTGTGATATTGATTCCATCCGTTAGTTTGATGCATGATGGTTAGACAATGAAAGAGACTAAGATCAAAGAAACCCAATAAGTAGTAGTAGTAGTAGCTTGATTTGTTATATGTCTTAGTTGAGTAATCTCGTGGCCACGTATTGCTTCACATAGAGAGGCTATTGTAGGAATTCCATCTCTCTGTGTATGTGTGTTTCCCGAGAGTAAATGATTCAGAAACACTGAAACGATTAGGCTTTGGTAAATGTACGAAGACATCATCATCACCACTCTCTTCACATGCTATTTTGCTGGAGACCCGAGAAAGAATCCAGTGTAAATCCATGTGAAGAACCACTGTCCTCTGTACAACAGAGATGTAATTTGATGTCGGTGTCGGTGGTGTCAGGCAAATGTGTTTGGACGAAAGAGAAAAGGACACTCCGGTCATTTATAAAGAGAAGCTACTTTTTTCGGGTAATATGACCGGCTATTCCCGGTAAACACTCGAGTCACCGACACAACCTTCCAAGGGTCACGACCACGATCATTGTCCGTACCGTAAACGATCCATGTTTTTAAAAAAAAAATTCTTTAAATGCACCATAACTACCCGCACTTGGATCTCCCATAGCCAAGAGTTAGAAATAGAGAAAAGAAAAGAAAGTGAGTAGGCATTATTATGGAATACAGATAAAGACAGCTAATATCAGTGACGCAAATCTGAGAGTAGACTTCACTCTGAGTAGATTAAAGTAACCACCGTCTTGAAGAGGAAGACAACCAAATGGGTTTCGTAATGATTTCCATGTGAAACACAACACTTTCTCAAAGTCTTCTCTGCTTTTGCTGCTCTGTTTCTTCCGGAGATTTCTTTCAGTCATTGGTAATCTTTTTTTTTTTTTTTTTTTTTTTGCCTCTCCATCTTTACTTGTTGATCTCTCTAAGTCTTCATGGATGTTTCATACTCTGTTTCTCTCTATCAAACTGATATCTTGTTGGATATTTTACAAAATGCAGTTCCTGAAATTTTTTGGGGTTTTATCAAATCTGCATTGTTTAGTCATTCATGTAAATCAGACCCCCAAAAAAAAACTCATTCTTGTTAATCCCTATGTGAATGCACCCATTTTTGTTTTTTTTTAAATCTTAGCAAGTAGCTACTGTAGAATCAGACAAAACGTAGCAAGTGTCGATTATGTCATTTTCCTCCTCAATTATTTGCTGTCGTTTTCAGGGACAGGAATATATCTAGCTGTGTTTTTATCTTCTTGCTCATCTTGCTCAATCTAAATCTTAAAATCATTACTTTTTGAGGCCTATAACTGATTTCTTTTTTCTCCTTTATTTTCTGTAGGGTTACACAAATCTTCTTGGATTGTTTTCTCACTTGGAATTTGAAAATAACTTCTGTTTTGGCTGCATTGGAAGAGTTCCATGATGAAGGCAAGAACAACTAACAATGTCCAGTCCAAACGATCTACCAAGAGTGGAAGAAAAGATCAAAAGCTGCAGAAGACGAATAGCCAGAAAAAATTGTCAGAACAAGAGAAACACAAGGACTTGGATGCTAAGGAAGAGTCTAGTAATATCTCTACAGTAGCAAGTGATTCAACCACACAATCAGATCCTTCTGAGGCTTACCAGACTGTAGATGTTCGTTACTTGGATGATGATAATCAAGAAACAGATTCTTGCAGAGTTGTGGAGAAAACCGAGAAACAACATAGCTTCAATGGATCCGTTTGTGATTTGGAGAAAGACGTCCATGAACAAGAATGCAAAGATGCTAACATTGATAAAGAAATCGATACAGATGCTCGTGAAGGTACCAATGCTGATGTCTGGGAAGATGCTTCGAATGGTGCTCTTAGTGCTGGAAGTGAGAACGAAGCAGCTGATGTAACAGAGAATAATGATGGGAACATTGACGATGGATCTTCGAAAGAGAAGATTATGCATCTGGAGACGAGAATTGAGAAACTAGAAGAGGAGCTTAGAGAAGTTGCTGCACTCGAGATTTCGCTTTATTCTGTTGTGCCTGACCATTGTAGCTCTGCACACAAGCTTCATACACCTGCTCGCCGTATATCTAGAATCTACATCCATGCCTGTAAGCATTTTACTCAGGGAAAGCGTGCTACCATCGCAAGAAACTCTGTTTCTGGTCTTGTTTTGGTTGCCAAATCTTGTGGGAATGATGTTTCCAGGTATATTTGACATGTGACTGAAATTTCAGGATCTTGATTCTTATCGGTTGTGATCTAAACAAATGTTTTCTTGCTTTCTGTTGGTTCCCATTTTCTTAGGTTGACCTTCTGGTTATCAAACATCATAGCTCTGAGGCAGATAATTTCACAAGCGTTTGGTAAGTCTCGCATCACACATATCTCTGAATCAAATGGGAGTGAAAATGGTGATTCAGGGAAGAAAACAAACCTTAGATGGAAGAATGGTTTCCAACAGCTATTGGAGGATTGGCAAGAAACTGAAACATTTACTACTGCACTCGAGAAAATCGAATCATGGGTATTCTCTAGAATAGTGGAGTCTCTTTGGTGGCAGGTATAAACAAAATGTCCTCATTAACAACAAACTTCGAAGTTTTGTGAAGCATCTTACTTATGTTTTCTTCTTCTCATATCTTTAAGGTGTTTACTCCTCATATGCAATCCCCTGAAAACAACTCATCAGCCGGTGAATCAAATGAGAAACTGATGGGACCTGCTTTGGGTGATCAGAAGCAAGGAAACTTCTCGATTAGCCTATGGAAAAGTGCTTTCCAAGATGCTCTGCAACGGCTTTGTCCTATGCGAGGCGCAGGACACGAATGCGGTTGCTTACCTGTATTGGCTAGAATGGTATTCAGATTTTTTCAGTTGTTTTAATTCAACTCAAGACAATAAATTCAAGCCAAGATATAAGCATCATGTTCTTATTTTCTTTAAACAGGTTATGGAGAAGTGTATTGATAGATTCGATGTGGCCATGTTCAATGCTATTTTGCGCGAGTCAGAACATCAGATTCCAACTGATCCCGTCTCTGACCCTATCCTTGATTCCAGAGTTCTGCCTATTCCTGCTGGAGACTTGAGCTTTGGATCAGGGGCACAACTTAAAAACGCGGTAACCAACAAAGTTCAAATTTTCATAGTCATTAGAAAGTGGATAATGTGGATTAGTCCAATGATGCAATATTTGCCTTACAGATTGGAAACTGGTCTAGATGCCTTACTGAAATGTTCGGTATGAACTCTGATGATTCTTTAAGGAAAGAAAAACGAAACAGTGAACATGATCATGTAGAAAGTGAAGGCGGTGAAAAGAAAGCCTTTGTTTTGCTAAATGAGCTTAGTGATCTTCTTATGCTCCCAAAAGACATGCTTATGGAAGCATCCATTAGAGAAGAGGTTTGTTTGATATTATATATCTGTGTCATTCTTTTCTTCTTGGTTAGACCCATTTGCATTCACAAGCTTCGTCGAGCTTTGTCCTTGATTTGTTGGTTTTAAAAACAGATATGCCCATCAATCAGTCTTCCACTCATCAAAAGAATACTCTGCAACTTCACTCCTGATGAGTTCTGTCCAGATCATGTACCCGGAGCTGTCCTAGAAGAGCTTAATGCTGCAGAGGTACAAATAATTCAGAAATTTTGATTCTATTTCTACTCATAATCTAGTAAGTAAAACTGTAAATATCATTTTCTGTTATATTGCAGAGTATCGGTGATGGGAAGCTATCAGAAATAAGCTTCCCTTATGCAGCTTCTTCTGTTTCTTACAAGCCTCCATCGACCATGGATGTAGCAGAAAAAGTTGCAGAGGCTGCAGGAAAACTGTCAAGGAATGTATCTATGATACAGAGAAAAGGGTACACAAGCGACGAGGAGCTTGAAGAACTGGACTCTCCTCTTACATTCATCGTCGACAAAGCGAGTGATTTTACTGATTCAGCGACTTCAAATGCAAGATACAAGCTTCTTCGAGAAGTGTGGGTTTAGTTGATGAGTGGTGATTGGAACCAAGTAAAACTGTAAGTAGTGTATGTGTGTTACTATGGCTATTGCTTATAGAATTTGCCATACAAGCAACGATATGTGAGAGCTTCTATTAAATAGCCACTCTTTTTCAGGTATCATAATGATTTTGATCAGATTCGAGTCTAAAAACGCCAAACATAATAATAATAATGCAATAAATTAAAAATGTACTACCAAATAAATAAAACTGGAATAAATTAAATAATGCAATAAATTAATTTTCCAACAAACGCTCTCAAAATGGAAGATGGAAGCGATGACTTTAGATTGGGAGATTCAAAGCTTATCTTTGACAATATAATTGACTTCACTTGAGAATACGATTTACGGCTCTACATTTTTCAACCATCGCCATTAACTCTGATGGTAGTTGTTAAAAACTCATTAGCCAACAATCTTCCATCTCACCTAACTTATTTAATGCTTATTCTTCTTAAGTATTCTTTTGGCACCACTTCTCTGAATTGTTGTATACCCTCTTTTCCTGTAATAACTTCACAGAGATGAGATGAGGTTGTGGAGAAAGAAAGAAAAAAATAAAAGGCATGAGTGGTTTATGAAGAATGGAAGCACTTTTCTTAAAGAACTGATCGCTGACTGTAACGGTACATCAAATCCTATCTGCATATTCTCTTCTGATCAAATCCTCAGCGCCACAAAGAACTTTGATCCAAGTAGTTATATATCGATCTCTTCACAGATTCTTTGCTTGGCACAAGGGAATTATCCAAGGTAGGTGTTACCTGATCAAGAGATTTAAAGACGAATATCTATTAGAAGACTATGAATCTGTGGTTTACAATGATATTGTTATATCTGCTCAAGTCAGCAATCACAATAGTTTTCTCAAGCTATTAGGATGTTGTCTTGAGTTTCCTCTTCCAATTCTAGTGTTCCAAGATGCAGAAAATGGTGCTATGGACGAACAAGGAGGTTTTGGTTGTGAGAACAGACAAATCTTGCCTTGGAATGTTAGATTAAAGATTACAAAGGAGGTTGCTAATGCTGTGACTTATCTGCACACGGCCTTTCCAAGAATCATTATACACAGAGAAATGGCCAAAGATGCGTTGAGATGCTGTCAGAAGAGGAAAGAAGAAAGACCAAAGATGATTGAACTGGAAAAAGAGATTAAGCTGATAGAGCGATCACTAGAATATAAAGAGACAAGACGTGAAAAAAGGAGGGAAAGTAAGTTTATTTAGACATGACGGTATATCTATTATTATTATTTATTTTATAAATTGTTTTATTATTTAATTTGATTTGAAAATCTGAGTATATTAATAAAATGCTTTATTTTCTTTTCTGATAAGATAAGAAAACTTGACGGTTTTTATTTGAACATATGAACAATTTTTTTTTTTTTCTATTTAAAATGTAAATAGATTAAGAAATTCATGATTTCATTTTTCTGATAGAATAATTTTCCTTTTACGTTTTAATATATTAATAAATCCTTTTTCAAAAAATTTAGGTTAATATATTAACAAAATGTTTTATCTATAATTACAGATTTTACATGTGGCGAAACTATAGTAATAACCAATTCATACACAATCTGTACAAAAAGCGTTTACTTCTTAACCGAATCTGATACTTTAAAAATATATATATATATATATATATATATATATTAATTCGGTAAAAAGTTAATGACAATACTTAAAATACTTGTTACGAAGCAATTATCACATATAAAATGTTAAATGTTTTTTGATATAACTCGAGAAGATAATACCATATATTTTGATGTAATAAGAAAAATAATAATAGATGAGTTACAAGTAAAACGGTAAGTAGTGTATGTGTGTTACTATGAATTTACGACTACTGTTTAGAAAATTTGCCGATATGAGCAAACGATAATGTGAGAGCTTCTGATAAATAGCTAGTCTGTTTCAGATATCGTAATAAATTTCATGATTTTGATCAGATTTGAATGTTGAAACTGGAGTCGATTTTAATCAACCATCAACCTAAAAACGCCAAAGTTAATAATAATGCAATAAATATAAAATGTACTAGATAAATATAAAATGTAGAAGGAAGTGAAGGAGAGAGTGCAATAAAAACGCAATTGCCAACATTCATCATCGTTTGAACCTGGCTAACACTAATCGGCCACCAACAGAGTGAATGCGGATGCACTTTGACTCTATGTAGATGCTTTATTTTAACAACAATTGCTACTTATTACTCACTAGATTACTAAATGTGAAACCGATCTCCCAAGTAAGCCTGCACAGAGAGATGGTGATTCACGAGCCAACATAATCAGGCGGAGGAACAAACTAATTCAGCGCTATTATGAAACCACTGAAGGTTGGACGTTCATGGAGTACCAAAAAATGATGAGAAGAACTGCATCATTTCTGGAGAAAGTGAGGCGTGAAACGAATGAAGACCTCCTAAACGCTGATTTAATAATCGTGGAACAACAGAGAAACGCCGTTGTCCGTCTCCGTAATCTTCTACCAGAAGTGTAAGTAGCAACACTTGTTCTCAAGATCAATCTTTCATTCTTCTTTAGTAAATGCACTCTAGTCTCTGGTATCAGTTTTATATCGTTATTATGTATATGAAATTGGTATTTTGAACTTAGAAATCAGTTTTTAAAGCCATCTTCCAAACTTGTTATGCGATTGATTGTTATTCGTTCGTTGTTTTATGTCCAAATTCGAAACTGCTTCTCCTAAGCTTTACAAGCTACAACCTGTGCAAACTAATCGAATAAAACTCACTGTTAGTTTTTAAATCTTTTAAATGTAAATGTCATAATCATCTTATGGACCGTGGGCATTCGGGTACCCGAAATATTTTTTTAAAATTTTTTTTGTTAAACTTGAATAAAATTTGGTGAAATTTTCACAAATATAAATAAAAACATTCGAATATTTAAGTTATTTTAGATGTTTTGAATTTATGATCTTAAAATAATTGATATGTTTAGGTTTATAATTGTAATTTTAGATATTTAGATTAAATCAAGTCTTTTTTTTTTTTTTTTTTTTGACGTCAAAGGTAAACTTCTCATTCAAGAACCATGCGCAAATGGAGAGGCTACTCTAGGTAGCCACGTTGGCACGGTAGTGTTTACAAAAGAGAAAGAAAAACTTCTAGTTCTTGCACAACGGGCAAGAAAGTCCGCATGAGAATTGGATTCTCTAGGGATAAAAGAAAGCGTGAAGGATAAGAAATTCCTACGAAGAGAGTTAAAATCCGCAAGTTCAGCTTGAAAGATTGGCCAGGCTTCTGAGTTTTCCGTTATGGTGAGGAGCTCTTTGCAGTCTGTCTCAAAGATGACGCAATTTGAATTAATATCCAGAATACATTGCATAGCCCAAACTAATCCCAACAGTTCTGAATGTGTAGCCGAAAGACATCTTCGTGAGCCTTTCAGTCCAAGGTGGAGAGGTTGGTTTGAACCATCAAAGAGACACCAGGCAAAGCCACAAAACGTCTCTGATTCTTTCCATGCCGCATCTATTCTGCATTTTAAAACCGGGGAGCTGGGACCTGCTACCGAATTTAAAGAAACCAACGCAGCCCCTGCACCTTCTTCTTGTTCCGGCCTCTTGTTTGCTTCTGTCCACTCTGTGCATTCTTTCATGGCAATTCTTAGCGTCTCCTCTAGGGCTCTGATTATACCATTAAAGACCTTGTCATTACGTGCCTTCCAGATCATCCAAAGAATCCACGGGTAACATCGAACTTGATCCAGTTCCGCTAGATTCTCTCTTAAACGCCAAAAAAAGGAAATCAAAGTTGGTGTAGAGGGCGTCCGTGGGGAAAGTTCCCAGCTCCAAGTCTTCAAAAGCTGTTCCTAGAGGGGTTAAGTTCCAGACTTGTCTTGCCAATGGACAGGAAAAAAGCAAATGATTCGTAGTTTAAATCAAGTCTAAATATAATTAATATTTGTATTATATATATATATAACTATATTTTGGGTATTTCGGATATCCATTCGCTTTTTCGGTTCAGATCAGGTTCGGGTTCGGGTGTTCGGGTTTTGAAATATAAGACCCGTCCGAGTATTTCAAAACTTTGGATCGGGTTTGGTTCAGGTTTTTTTGTTGGGTTCGGGTTCGGATTTCGGGTTTAGGTGTTTTTGTATGGCAAATTGGCAATGATCTCGAATCAGCGCCGTATGCATTGGTTTTCTTTATTGCGGTTTTCCAATCTCCAATTTTTCGAGCATCGTCGGATATGTTTCTCAATTGGAAGATCAGCTTGATCTGGACATTGCCCGGAATAGCAAAGATGTCGTCTTGCATTCTCAGCTTCTCCTTATCTAAATGCAACAAATACAATCCCTCATTTCAATAAAATGGATTAGGATGTTGTCTTGAGTTTCCTTTTCCAATTCTTGTGTTCGAACAGGGCCGGTGTTGAGATAGCGGGGACCCTAAGCAAAACAGAAAATTAGGGCTTTTTAATATTTTATATATATATATATTATATATATATTAATTTTATTTATTTTTATTTGTAAAAATTATAGAATCTATTTTTATTGTTCAATTAAACAAAAATATTTTAGTGTATACATATATTTTAAATTTTTTTGATATGATACATAATACATTTTTATTACTATCCCTTTTAAGTTTTAAAACAATATTTTTAATCCTAAAATAAAAAAAAACTTAAAATGGAACCCCCGCAAAAATGGGAGGCCTAGGCAAATGCTTCATGTGGCTCCCCTCATATCCGGCCCTGTGTTCGAATATGCAGAAAATGGTTTGTATGGACGAACAAGGAGGTGTTGGTAGTGAGAACAGAAAAATATTGCCTTGGAATGTTAGATTGAAGATTACAAAGGAGATTGCTAATGCTGTGACTTATCTTCACTCGGCGTTTCCAATGATATACACACAGAAATAAAGCCGACAAATGTGTTTCTTGGACAAGAACTGGAAAGCCAAGCTGTCTGATTTATCCTTGTCTATATCTCTCCCTGAAGGTAAGTCATGGATTAAGGATAAGGTGATGGGAACACTTGGATACATTGATCACTCTTACCTCTTTACGAGTATAGTAACAGAATACACTGATGTCTTCAGCTTTGGAATCTTTTTGTTGGTTCTTCTGAGTGAGAGACCTGCTATTTTCACTGGATCATTTGGATCTACTGATAATATTTATGATTTATGTGAGCGGTTTACAGGAGAAAGAAGAGCTCTTTGAACTCAGGGAGGAGTTTGGTCAAAAATCGATGTATGCATTTCTTGAGCTTGCATTGAGATGCTGTGGGACGAGGAAAGAAGCCAGACCAAAGATTATCGAAGTGGAAAAAGAGATTAAGCTCATAGAGAAATCGCTAGATGTTGCATCTATATAGAACCCCCAGAGAATAAGGGACAAAACTAGAATTTTTAATACAAGCTGGCAAAACAAGGAAAAAAAGCTTACTTAGCCTAAAGTTAAATCTCTATGAAGAAGGAACACTCATTGTAAAATCTTTGAGAGATCCAATCTATGTGAAAGATGAAAATTGTTATATGCTTATTCTTTTATATTTGATGTATACAGAAAAGCTTACTTGGTCTAATGCGGTATGGTTTTGGCTTGAACAAGCATTGTTTTAAGTTCTTTGGCAACTTCAATCATTTTCAGAACTTCTCCTCCACAGCCAATGCATCTCAATGAAAGTATAAGAAAAGCTTTCATCTGCAATAGCTCTTGTTCCTTGCAGCTTTCCAACACCGTTGGATCAATGATCTCAACAAATCTTCCATCTTCAACCAACTCGATAAGAGAACCCTTGTGTAGTTGGTCAACAAGACTCGGGTTCATTGCAGTCAAAAGAGTAAGCATGAATGCTCCAAACCCATAAACATCAGTGTTTTCTGTTACTCTTCCCGTATGCATATAGTTGTGATCAAGGTACCCAACAGTTCCCTCTACAACATCCTCAACAAACTTTTCTCCTTCTGGAATTAAAACAGAGTTGTCGAATTCACTAAGCTTCGCTGTCCCATTCTCATCCAAGAAAATCTTACACGGTATCATATCTTTGTGGATGATACTCTTTGAGAATGCAGTGTGAAGGTATGTTAACGCGTCTGCGATCTCCTTTGCAATCTTCATTCTCATATTCCATGGTAAATTCACATCAAATAGATATTGTGTTCCATTTTTTGGTCTGCATATTATACTCTCTGCATATTCATAGACTAGAACTGGATAAGGAAACTCGAGAGAGCATCCTAAAAGCTTGATGAAATTCTTGTCATCACTAACCATTGATGATATTGCTATGTCACGACAAGTCTTTCCACTGCGGGAACTAAACTCTGCTACCCATTTCTTGACAAGCACGAGGCGGTCTTCCAGCATACCTCTGTAGCATTGGTAGCTACTAAGTCGGCTGCGATAAAGAGCGTTATTGTGGCTGAAGTTGTCGGTGGCTCCAAGGATCTGAGAAGCAGAGAAGTTTTTGATTGGATTGGATTTTCCATCGCAATATTCGATGAGCTTCTCAAGCAACACCTTGCCGTTCTCATGGACCAACCTCTGCTTTTCATCGGCTTTTTTGGACTTGTTCTTTCTCCACCAACACATGTTAACACTGAGATGAAGTAATTGAGTTTTCAAGGCTGAAAGAAAAGGGAAGCCAGATATTTTACAAGTTGATGACTTGCTTTATAGTGAAAGAAAACATGTGGATGGTTGAGTGGAAACGACCTCGTTTCTTACTGTTGGTGAAGCATTTTGAGAGTAAGGACAAATAGCAATTAACAAGGCTTGCTCCTTTTGTTGACCATTTTCTTAGAAACTTCAAAGAGGCGTAAAGACAGAAACTTGACTGAGAAACTAACAAAGAATGGACATAAGACTTATTCAACGAAAAAAGACTCTTTTTTAAGTATTGCTCTTACATTCATCGTCAACGAAGTGAGTGTGTGTGTGCCTTTACGGGTTCAGCGACTTCAAATGCAAGATACAAGCTTCTTTGGGAAGTGTGGGTTTACTTGAGTGATGACTGGAACCAAGTAAAACTGTAAGTAGTGGGTGTGTGTGTGTTTTGCTATGAATCTATGGCTATTGCAAAGAGAATATGCCGAGACGAACCTTCTGTTACTTAGTACTCTGTTTAAGGTATCATAAAAGAAGCATGTATATCTAAAATATATGGATTTCATGATTTTGATCATATTTGATTATTGAAACCAGATTCAGTTTTTTTTTATTATTAGCCATCAACCAAAAAACGCCAAAATACATGGAAAAATATTGAACTTGACGTAACGTACTAATAATGCAAGAAAATAAAAATGTAGCAAACAAATTAAAACAAAAGACTGAAAGAGTAACATTCACGGTAAGGTTTGCTCAGATGCAACCACTAGAAAACATACTGACTTCTCTATCTCAGGCCAATTTTGCAAAGGACTGTCGATGCTTCCAAATCTTTTCTTCACACTTCCTGAAACAAACAACAAAAAGCACATATCAGATCAATATTATTGGCACGACATTAAGAATATCACACTTGTCCAGCTTCTGCAACGTTGAAAATTTATCATCTAGTTATTTTAAATATCAACTCTTCTGCGTGATGGGAAAGCTATGAACTCTGTATCCTTAAATCTTCAGGCACATCTTCAGGATTGACCAACACAGCATCCAAAGTGTAAACCTTTACAACCTCCATCAATGATCTGTTTGGTAACCTGAAAAACATGAACTGCGAATATGCATTGTCTAACAAAGAAAACAACTTCATCAATCTTTTAAGTCGTTACACAAGTGACTGGTCAAGCCAAGGTATACACAAACTCTGATGCCTGCAGCGACAAAAGGTGAAAAGTTTTTAAATGTCAGAATTATGATAGCACACCCATGAATTCTCCTGGTTATACCAGTAAGTGTTCATATTCAAACCTTCATCATGTTCCAAAACTCAGCTTCTTCTGCTAATGTTCCTGAAATTAGGATATTAATTATACAATAGAACAATGGACGAAATAGAACTCGGTTCTCTACTTGACAATTAAAATCTATCATACAGATAAATGGATTCCTAGAGAACGCTCACCAAAAAGTACACATTGTGGTATGCAGGTTTCTAGAAAGCAGAACACAGGGGGGAATAGAGAAATGGATTCCTAGAGAACGCTCACCAATATTACCTTCCTCGGGGAGATGTTTCATTGGTTTCCAGCAACAGCACTATAGTGCATCTTCAGCAAGCTGTCAAGATCTACAGGAAACCAACCTCCGGCTTTCTGAGCCAACAACTTAAAGTTCACTGAGTCTAGTACCACACTCACATTCCCGAACTTATAAATCTGAAGACCGTTGTGCATCCTATGAGGTTTGGGTTTCAACAGTAGCTCCTTCTCCTGCGCAAATAATTCTACTGCTTCTTTAAAACTCAGCTCTGCGGGATCATCCACCTGACCCTGCCCCTTAGCACGACCCTCGAACTGCCTATGCTCTTGTGCCTTGTGGTAACTAATGTTTTCCCTTTCCCCTGGCTGAGACATTTCCATCCGTTCAACTGCTTCCCTTGCCATATCTAGACCACGCTTGAACTGGATTTCGATCCTCCTGTTTGAAGAAAGCTCCTGTGGGAATGATCCTTTCCAACCCAAAAACCACTTCCGTATCTCATCAAAGTTTGGTTCTGAACACAACCAGTGATATAAAACATCTAGCCACTTAGGGAAAAAGAATCTCTCCATCAAATCAATCATTAGATGTATGGGTACTGAAGATGCCCACCCCATAACCAAATCAAACTGGTCTAATTTCTGGTCTGCTGGGTTTATCTGGAACTCTTGCAGAGCCAGCTGTAGTTTAGGAACTATGTAACGACGCATAAGCTGCTCCCAGCTTGCAGCATCAAAAACAGTCTTCCAAGCGGAAAGAATAGTGCGGTCAGACACAATACTAGGATGCCAAGCATCAAGAAGGTTACCGAGTTTCATCCGAATGATCTGATACACACTTTCCAACTTCTGGTCAAGCACTGGCAGCCACGGATGCACCCAAACATGGATGGGAACAGTTTCTAAACATGGTTCCCAAGATTCAACAGCGGTTGACAATTTTGGCAACACTATTGTGTCCAAAATTGTTTGGAGAATAGGTGAAGGCAGCAAGTTTTCCCATGTCTCTACAAATCTCAGCATTGGCTCAGGATCTCTAGGTTCCCAAATGTTAATGCCTGATATTCTTACAGCAGGTAAAATTACCTCTGAGACAAGTTGGCTAAAAGGCGTCGAGATAATTTCATTGTCCTCAACTTCCAGCAGTATTTTCCAGGAAGACATAACCTCGATTCCATGACCTGCATCACTAAGAGGGTCCCAACCCTGAAACATCCTGATAAAGAGAGGCAAGGTTAGTGAGCAAGCAACGGATGACAAGTTACAACGCTTATAGTCATCAGGATAGCTTGAAAGCAGGTACTTGAAACGATTGGCAAGTGAATCCAATGTTAAATTCCCAGAAGCATTCTCCACCTCAATTTGATCGATTTCATCTGCAATATATACCAAGTTTTCAAACTGCATCTTCTCTTTCTCTTCCTCCGTTTTAAATTTCTCCTTATCTTGCTGCAAGCTCAAGGCTGATTCTTTCTCGTACCTCAAATCCTTATAAATCTTCTGAATTTCATGCTCGACCAAATCAACAATAAACTGCAAGTTATGCTGGAGCTCTGGCATTGGAACATGTGCACCTCTTGCTTTCCCCTCCAAGTCCAAATCTTTCAAAACTCGACCTTGTGTTCCTCGCATATCACTAACAGTCTGACCACAACCAAAACCCTCTTCGTGCTTCTTATCCAATAACTCCTCTGCAGTAATATAAACATCCTTCCTCACCTTTTGCTTTTTCCAAAGATTTACCCTTCCATCACCATGATTCTCACAAACAGTTTTCTTCTTCTTCTTCTCCTCAACTTTGTTTAAAGCAGGCAAGGGTCCAATGTTCTCCTTGTAATCATTGTACCCCATACCCATATTCTTGGGTCTCAACTGTACTTCAATAGGAACTAAAATTCCCTGGTGGTTCTTCCCAAGCCCTCCTCCTTTGTATCCCATTTTTTCAAGCAATTTCATACCAATCCCTCCATTGAACTTTTCAAAGTTTTCCTTTTTACTCGTCTTCCCTCTTACACGTGCCTTATCAGCTATCTTCTTACCCAATGCAGCACGTAAAACAGTATTTTCCTCCTCGTCAATTTCGATTTTCTCATTCTCGTTCAGAACCTGATCACTGGTACCTGCAGAAAGAAAATAGACAGGTTTGGTTTTACGCCTCTTCCTTTGAGAGCCGGAGGAATCATCAGAGTTGGAATCGCTTTCGGCGAAGTTGCCATAAGTAGCGTCCTCCTTACTCTGTTTTCGCATCTCCTTGTGCACTTTGAATGAATTCTTGTCACCCATGATAAATTAGGGTTCCTACAGAAATATGAAACAATTAGGTTTACCTCAATCGACAACGAACTTGGAAAAGGGGGAAATTTTGAAGAAGCGTACCTGAGACAGAGCGAGAGAGGATGAAGATAATAAACAAAACGTAGTTTAAGCTTTTTGACCAATTCAAAAGTTGAGAACTTGACAAGCAAGGGTTTGACCAATTCTAATGAAGACTTTTATTATATATGGATTAGTTTATTTCAATTTAATAAATTAAAAAGAAATACGACATCGTTTAGTAAGAAATTAATTAACGTGGCAAGCTTTTTTTATAAACGCTAGTGTGAGTTACCGATTTCGCCGATAGGAACCACACACATGAATTAATTTAAAAATGTGGTCATTTGTTTGTTATATAAAACCATGTGGATTAAAAAAATTTGTTCCAATCTCTCTTTGATTATGGTATTAATGCAATTGTTTTGGACAAAAAAAAAAAAGGACAACTCTCTTTGTTTATGGTATTAATGCAATTGTTTTTGACTGGTGAGACATTTTAAGGGGGAAAAACCAAGCTACAAGACATTTTCAACGTAGGTAGCAATGTGGTTTAAGTGCGATTGAATAACTTTGTTTAATTAGGATCTCTCGATCCTCTTTAGTTCCTTGAAAATTTGAATATCTACGGATTTAGAAGAAACGAACTTGCTTTAGTCTAAAGATTCTGAGGTATACATAATATCCGTTTTTTGTTCTTGATTTCTTCACTATATAGGTTCTAAGTGTAAGCACAATAAAGTGTTTTGGGGAATCGTTAATTAAGCTGACAGACTTATAAACTTATATAATCAGGTTAAGTATTCATAAAGATCATCAGATAAGCAGAGAAACTTCTGATAGACTTGGATTTATCATCATCTCTAGTGGCAGTTACAATTAACGAGTATATCTCACTCTTCATTAACACTTGTTGACTCCACACATTGAGTAATGTAATGGTGACAGCGTTAAGCGTTTCTTCAGACGTTGACTGAGCTATATATATGGTGATCCCTCCATTAATGAGGTTCATATAGGGAACCAACTCAAACAATCTAATCTTCCAAGTTATAAATTACTTATAGATCATCTTAAATCAAGCTTTGCTGATATCAAAAACACTTCTATCTAGACTTATTATTTAGTTTGTTTGATAGCAAACAAAGAGCATAAAAGAGAAAACCCATTAACATAAATAAACAGAGTAGTGACATCAGATTTTCAAAGAGAAGTACGAATGAAAAACCAAAAGTCTTGAGATGGTTCTGCCAAGTGACAGTGCTTAACAGGAACCAAACTGGGTCTCGGCTGCTCCTTGATGATCTTCAATTCTCCAGCTCTTTCTAAGATAGATGTAATCTGCGAGGGCTTCTCCAATTTCAATGCAACTTCCTTCGGATTCTCAGTCTTTACATATTCACCGGAGGCTCCTCTGTGATCTCTTCGACGTCTGCAAGCAAGAAGCTATGTTCCAACAATAGCAAAGCGTCTCCTCTCTCATCTGTTTCCGACGCAAAGCAAGTCATAATAAAGTGTTTTGCATCACAAGGAAGATCATTCGGAATCAGTGGTGTAAAACACTTCTCGAGACGATTCTTCAGATCCTGCAAGCCATAGTGTTCTGTATGCCACCATGGTGTCATTCCAGTGTACATCTCCAACACCACACATCCCAAAGACCATAGATCAAGGCCTTTCCCTGTCTCTCCGTTAGAAAACGACTCCGGCGACATATAGATCGGCGTTCCGGCAAACGGACGACTAGGTTGCCACCAGTCACTGTCTCCATCTCTTTTTGCCACCCCGAAATCAGAAATCTTCAGTTCGTTAGACCATTCCAACACGCCATTCTTGTAGACACATCTCGGGAAAACAAGGATGTTTTCGGGTTTGAGATCGCAGTGAACATAGCCGTTTCCGTGAATCGTGGCTAAGCCTTCGAGAAGCTTTCGAGTAAACTTTCTGATCAAAGGATCAGGCAATTTCTTGTCTTCGGATCTGTTCATGAAAGTCCTCAAGCTTCCTCCAGCTGCGTACTCCATCAGCATCATATACTCTATGTTACCCTCACCGTCCAGATTAGGTATCACTCTGTCTTCGTAAAACTGGACGATTCTCGAACAACCCTTGAACTGAGACAGGATTTGAAACTCTTTTTCGAGAGACTCGCGGTTTTCATAGTCACAAGTCTTCACGGCGGTGTAGAGCGGCGTGCGTGGTTTCGAATACTTGAAAAGGCTCACCGAACCGAACGAACCCTTTCCAATATCCCTTATGAATTCTAACTCAGGCGGCACCATTGTCATGGAATATGATCAATTCTCTGATTTCTTCGGCTTCAAGCTAAGAAAAAAAAACCCTAGATCAGGTGAAATCTGAGAATCGCAACTATTTGGTGAAAGAAGAAAAGTGAGATAGGTAATCTAAAGCAGCTTTCAGCAAATCATATATATAGAGGACATATGTAAATCCTAATCTACCTGGGAATGTGTTAGTCAGATACAATTTCCATTTTTTTTTTAATTTACAAAAGGAAATAAGAATTTGAGGATTTCCTTTTTTTTCTCTAAAAGCTTACACACTTTTCCTTTTTTGATATAGGTTTTCTAAAGCGTACAAACTTTAGTAACAAGGCAACAATAAATAGTACTGTGAGAATTACCAAGGCTGTTTATGACTTATCTGAGACATAAATCTACATTAAAAATTTATTGCGTGCCAATAATTTGATGAGGCAGACTTAACCAATAACATAAAATTTTATTTAATTGAGTAATCCTAGACTAGTTTGGAGTATTAAACAAGTCATAAAACACTCGAACTTGAAATTATTCTTTAACTAAAAATAAGACAGTATACCATCGTAAAAAATAAACGGAAAGAAATTAGAAAACTTAATCGCAATTAAATTGATACTGGTTTAGTACTATACATTTTAAAAAATTGAAGCATTACAATTGTATCAACGTCACAACGTGTAATTAACTGTAAGACTAATAGTAATACTGCCATGCCCTACTGAACAGGAACGAGATTGCATCCTGGGGGTTTTGGAGGTATAATCTTTAACCTCAAGGGTCTATTCGAAATTTTCTTAAACTGCGGTGGCTTTGGTGGAACAATCTTGATTTTAAGGGTCTTTTTTGGAAAATATTTAGACTTCAACACCACCATCGGCTTGTTTTCATCTCCGGCGCCGGTAGCTCTCACATGCTTCTGTTCGGAAACTTTATGTAGAAACGTATGCTTCAACAGCTCTGAAGCGGTTCCTCTCTCCACAGGATTACTTGCGAAACACGTTTGTAGAAACTGCCTTGCGTCCCAAGGAAGAGACTCTGGAATCTCTGGAGCGTTCCCATTCAACAAAAGAGGCAAAAGCTCCTTGGAATCTTCGAACGGCCATGGCGTTTCTCTTGTATACATCTCCAAGACAGTACAACCTAATGACCACAAATCTAGGGCTTTCTCGGCGATTCCGTTTTGCACCGATTCCGGTGACATGTAAAGAGGCGTTCCTAAAAACGGAGAATCAAACTCCCAAAGCTCCGATTCTTCTCCAACTTTTGTCGACATTCCAAAATCCGAAATCTTCAATTCATATATAATATTGCTCCCACAAGGACGAGGAAACACGAGAATATTTTCCGGTTTAAGATCGCAGTGAACATAACCGTGATTATGAACACAAGCAAGTCCTTGAAGAATCATACAAGTGAAGTCTCTGATCATCAAATCAGACAATGATCTTGTCTCCATGAAAGAAGATAAACTTCCAGCAGCTGCATACTCCATTGACATTCTGTAAACTCTGATTCCGTAATCATTGACACCTCTCGACAGACTTGTCCCGAAGGTTTGCACGATTCTCGGACAATTTCTGAGTTTAGACAGAATCTGAAACTCTTTGAGAAGAGGTTCGAAGTCTTGTGCGTAGGAGCTTTTCACGGCTTGGTAGTACGGATTCGAGCCGTCGGGTTTTGTGAATTTGACGAGATCGACGGTGCCATATGAGCCTTTGCCTAAGTGTTTTAGAAACTCCATCGATGGAAACATTCTTTACTCTGATCGATTCTTTGACTCTACGCAACTGCAACCGAAACCCTAATTGAAATCTGAATTTGGGATTTGTTGAGAATGAAGAAAGGAAAATTCTAGAGTTGTGACTGAGATTGAAGAATATGAGAAGCGATTTCGTATTTAATTAGCAGATAGGAAGAAAAAAGGAAACTTTAATGAAGTAGTCTTACACGAAATATCTGCCGTTAATTCCAACCATCAAATGGATTATAACCGTTGGATCAAGCGTCCCGTACTAAATACACTTCACACCGTTTTGGTCTCTGGAGTCTGGACTAAAAAATTGGAAAAAAAAAATATTTCTCATGATCAATGTAACAATAATAGTCACACTTTTGTTAACTGTAATCATTCACTAATAACTTTAGTCACACTAAAATTACACCAGTTTCACAATGTACATATGTACACTTACAAAGTTTACAAGTTAAGATAGCAAGTATTTATTGATCTGTTATGCCCGGTCCAGTCACAAACTTAATTAGAATGACAATTCAGAATAAATCTGTTCCAACCATTTTTTTAATATTTTAACATTTTTATACTAAGAGAATTGAAAATTACAGTTAAAATTATGTAAGAAGATTTAGAGTTATAGTATACATGCTTCATGTTTGTGATCAAAGATTCAAAAATTACAGTTCTGAACATTCTTAAAATTTCGGCCACAAGCACAATTATTCAATCAAACCCATTATTTTCAAGATATGAAAATTCTGAGTGGTTTCAGAATTAGCGTATTTCTATCTACACAATCTGAGAATACCCTATATAGATATGGACCATATGGTATCCACAATTCATAAGGTTCTACGCAACATTACTGATATACCATATGATTAACGAAATTTGTTAATCGGTCCGGACTAAGAAAAAAGAAAGTATTAAGTGACTGCTGGCCCAATATAAGAATATGAAGCCCAAAGCCAGTGATGTGAAAGTAAAAGAATTACAATTATCTCAAACCGGGAAATTGTATATTTTCCATGTTTTTCTACAGCTACATGGATTATGGATAATATAACTTTAAAAGTATTAAGATATAATGACTTTTTCCTACCAGGAATAAAAAAAAAAAAAGCTAGCGTATGAAGAAAAAAGAGGAGAGTTGAAATTGTAATGTATTCACAACTTGTGGTAGATTAACAACATGTTTGATGTTTGTATTTGTATACTCTGAAGCCTCTTTTTCAAGTCAAACCATATGATTCCTACACGCAGCCTCACTCCAAGCCTCACGTTATATAACTTTCTAAAAGTTCGTATTTTCTTGACTATATGTTCAGTTTACATTAAGTCTACTCATATTATTGGGAGAAATTGTAAAATCATATCTAGGATCGTTACATACTGTCGACATGTACTGTTCTACTGGTATAAATATTAAAAAAAAAAAAATATTGCAATCCGAACTGAATTTCATATATTTGATTAGAATCTCTAAAATAAAACAAATCTTAGTAAAGTCAACGGTGGCCTTTGGATTTATGAGTAGTACAGTATCTCATAATTCTATTATCGACTTATAGTACTTGCCTAATTTCCTTCACCCACCAATCATATTATAATGCTTTGATGAATAAATAAAATTAAAAAAAAATCATACAAATAAGAAGTTTTTACATTAAATATAATTTTATCACACAACTAAGATCGTTTCAACCTACATTACTTGTTATTAACTTATAGTTACCACTTACCACATTATGTGATCTTGTTCCATTCTTTCCTTCTCATCGAATCAAAAACGTTTCATCATGAACTCTGATGACAACAGAAATGATGATCACCAAATCGATTCCGACCGTTCGTTCTGGCAAAACACGACTGCTTACGATGCCAACAGCAAGATCTTTCTCGTTACCATCGTTTCCTTCTCTACTATTATCCTTATCGTCTTTATTTATTATCTCTACGCAAGATTCGTTCTCCACCGCCGTAGATCCGCCTTCCAAGAACTCTCAGTACTCTCCGTCGTTTCTCAGCCGCCAAAACGTGGCCTAGACACTCTAGTCATCGCTTCTCTTCCTACGTTCGTGGTTGGAGTCAACGGTGACGTGGCGGCTACGGAATGTGTTGTGTGTCTAAGCTTGTTGGAGGAGAAAGATACGGTGAGGATGTTACCGAATTGCAAGCATGTGTTCCACATCACTTGCGTTGACGCGTGGCTCACCACTCGCTCCACTTGTCCCGTTTGTCGAACTGAAGTCGAGCCAAGTCTAAGGCTTGAGCCTGAGCCGAGAGAAGGGCCATCGGAAGCGGCGGATAACAAAACCGGAGGGTCATCGATTTTGCGGTTAGATTCGTTTCGGAGGATTTTGTCAAGGGAAAGATCTTCGAACAGGCTCGATCATTCTCGCGTTGACCAAGATCGTGTTTTGGATCAAGAAAGACAATGAAATCACATTTACAGTACATATACATCGATAATCAGTCTTTAATTCGTACGCTTGTTTCTTTTAATTTTTGTTTTCGTAATCAAATCTTTTGTATGTGTAAATATAATGGCACCACGTTTTGTATGTTATTGTAAGAGATACGCATTATTGCAAAGCCGTTATTGATTAACGTGTGAAAAGGAGAAAATGGAGAGTTGAACTTGTAATATACGATTCGATCGAGACAATTTTGTAAGATATTTCAATTCAATAAGCGTCTACGTCGAAGACTCTTCTTCAAGTCAAACTATATATGTGGCTCCTACACGTATCCTCACACGTTTAACTTTTCGTTTTCGTATTGTCTTGACCAATGGCGGAACCAGGATATTTAGTTATGGGTGTCATAATTTTTGTTTTTTCAAAATACATAAATTTTACTATAAAAAATAACCATTATCTGAAGACGTATTCTATACTCAATAATGTTCTGGAATTTTTTATTCATTTGTCACACTATCAAATACGTGTTTTCAATAAAACAAACTAGGAAATCTCTAAAGAAAGCATCAATTATATGGTTACACAAACCGTCTTCCCAATATATATTGCAGAAAAACATCTTTCAATGATTGCAGTCGTAATAGATAAAAGGTTCAAAATACGATAAACAAAAAAATAAAAAAAAAAGAAGGAACAAAAAAAAGTAATGTTAGGCTACAAATAGTGAGATGGATAGGGTTAATTAGGTTTTGTTTTAAACCTAGTTATTAAGTTTAATTCACTTTTTTTTTTGGTTATCGGTCGAGTTTAATTCATAAGCTTATTTTAATTATTATTATTTTTCTTTAAAAAACTGGATTGGACTACAATGTTATATATATTTATTAGTCTATAAACCTATATTTAAGTATTTCATGGGGGTCAATAATCTTTTATCAAGGGTGTCAATTTAAAAAAAAAATAACAAAACATAAAAACAAAAATTAAAAACCATGGGTGTCAATTGCCACCCCTGGTCTCAGTGTACCTCCGCCTCTGGTCTTGACTAAGGACATTTTACAGTATTTGTAATATTATTGATATAAATTGTATTATCATTTATTATTATTTTTAAAAACTTGTGTTATCATTTTTAAAAATTTATTGATTGCAATCCCATGTAAGTAAATATACTAATAGTTGAACAAAAAGAAAGAAAGATATATGTGTTTACTGCTGGTCCCCTATATATTACTTTCAACCATCAAATTCAAATCTGTTAAAAAGTTGATATTTAGAACAAATATTATATGTTTAGAATGGATGTATGTATCTATTTGCGTGGATAACCCAATTTGCACCACACAAAATAACGATAAATAAGACTAACTAACTCTTCGAATGATGGTAGACAATTCAGAGCCAACTCATATAATACACTGAAATCATAATAGGCAATTCAGTTCAGTCTACAAAATATATACAAAAAAGGACTTTGATATCTTCCAAACTTATATTTAAGATCTCTAAACCTTGGAACTTAACCTATTATACTAGTCTACAACAAAACTTATCCTAAAATATAGAAACCTTGTTTGTTCTTGAACAATCCAAGTTTAGTCAACAATGGTGACATTTCTAAACCGTCTCCAAAGTCTAGCTATCTCCCAAAGTCTAGCTATCTACATATTTTTCTCCACCCACCAACTAAAGTACATAAGCCATGGAAAATAATTAAAATAAATTTTTTATAAAAGTCCTTTATTCCTTATATAATACATCAGAAGTCAGTAACCAAATTTGTTCACTTTCCTTTCCCATTCACCGAAGAAAAAAAGGCTTCACAATGAGCTCCAACGACGGAGATCAGCACTGGTTCAACTCCTCCCGCCACCACTCGTTCTGGCCCAGTCCATCTACTTACGATCTTAACAGCAAGATCATGCTCGCCGCCGTCGCTTCTTTATCCGGGGTTATCCTCATCGTCTTCGCTCTTCATCTCTACGCAAGATTCGTTCTCCGTCGCCGTAGAGAAGCTTTCCGAGGCCTTCCCGTCGTATTCCGCCACCCTTTTCAGACGCCAAAGCGTGGCCTTGACCCAACAGTCATCGCTTCTCTCCCTACTTTCACCGTTGGCGAGGCCGCGACCGCTACTGAATGCGCGGTGTGTCTAAGCGTTTTGGAGGAGCAAGACAAGGCGAGAGAGCTGCCGAATTGCAAACACGTCTTCCACGTGGAGTGTGTTGACACGTGGCTCACCACTTGCTCCACTTGTCCTGTTTGTCGGACTGAAGTTCAGCCAAGACCGAAGCTTGAGCCTGAGCCAAGGGAAGGACCAGTTGGTGGCGATGTTGCTGCAGCGTCGTCGTTGGAGGAAGTCAGGCTGAATTTGACGGCGGCATCTTCTTCGGATAACAAAACTGTTGGGTCGTCAGTTTCCCGATTAGACTCGTTTAAAAGGATCTTGACAAGGGAAAGATCTTCGAACAGGATCAATCATTCTTGTGTTGACCAAGATCGTGTAGCGGATCTTGAGAGACATTGAGCCTACATGAAGATACATATAAATCATACATACATCTATAAATCTTTATTGTATACTAAATCTTTTCTTCTTTTTTGTTGGATAGTTTTGTGTAATGGAACACTATATATACGTTAGTCAAAAGATACATATTGATACAAAGCTAATTGATGGCGTTTTAGTTAACTCTTCACAGTAAATAGCTAAATTATGAGGGATCCATTTGTAGATGCAGAACCATTTAGTTACATAAAAGTGAGGGTTGAGGGAAGGGATTGATCACAAAGCGGTAGCTAAAGATGATGAATGATCAATGACATTGTCACAATGTCGCCTAAAATGAAGAAGGGCAACGACCAGCTGCTAAAGATCCGTCTTGCTCGGCTAAAAAATGTTCTACACACAGAAGGACTGCTGAGAACAAATGGGATTGTTTTTTTTTGCCTAAAATAAGAGGCTAAGAGTATTCTGGTGAAGTTGTTCCCTGCGTTGAAGTGGCACCAAGAGCATGAGTGTGTGTATTCGTCCTTGAAAGAGGCAATTAGTATTGTGGTTAAAGAAAATCAGTCCTATGGAGAAAGAAATGATCTGCTTTTTAATTGGTATTGCAAGTTGTTGTTCTATATTGCCATGTGTGGATTTGAACACTATCTATCCAAGATCAAAAGCACTTCTTCAGTTAATGAAATAATTTCATCCTTGTAAACTAGAAACTAATGTAAAGAAACAACTACCCACAACATCGTTTACTAAAATCAAGTTATGGAAAGAAACTCAGATTGATATAAAATTTATCCAAACAGAGCATGAAACTAATGGACTTGACACATGAATGCTGATGGACAAAATGAAAATTGTGCATTACTTAATTACCTTGAAAGAAATTTGCATGTCCCCCTGACCTGAAAACAAAAATGATTTCAACGAAGCAGTACAAATGCATCTAACTTTGAAAAATTCAATTTGCAGTGGCATCGAATTACATTTTCCAGAACTAAAGACTCTAGCTTTCTGAGATTCCACTATTCTATTTGATTACTCCAACAAAAGAAAATGTAAGCTTACTGGGATTAAGGGAAGTAACAGCTGCGTTGTTACTGAAGTTGTTGAAAGCTTCATCGGCAGGACCGTTCTTCAGGAGAGAAAGATGCATTAGGATACAGTAATACTGAGAGTGAGAACACTCCATCATTGTCCGAGAGATTAGATCGGTCGGATATTTCGCGATGGAACCAGAACTGACTTGATCGTGTAGACTGTAGAGGAGGAAGAGAGTGAATCTGAAAGAGTCAAAAGAGACTTTGGAGTTTTTCGTTACGAATGTAAAGATACGGGTCAATTATGTAATTTTGGACTCTTATTTTCGGTTAAACTGATTTTGGCTTGTATTAAAATCTTCTGGCACAGATACTTAACATCTGTCTTTTTAAGTCTGGTCTAATTTATTTACGTGGCTCGAAACGGTATATCAGTAAAATAATATTTGGTTCTTTTACCTGCTCAGGAAAAAAAGTAGCCATGTGATAGATAGGCTGAGGATTCCTATAGCTTTCATAAAGAACTTCTGTTCGTGGAAGAGGGTTAGGACATCTTTAATAATTATATCAATGCGATGTCGTTTTACCGTTTCTAGGTTTCCTTTATGCAATTACAACATTAACCTCCTCTCTTCTCTCTCTCTCTATCGGCCGCTTAGGTCATCTTCTTCTCTATTCATCTTCTCTTCGATCTAATCTTCTTCTTTCCTTGTTAGTCCGAAACTAACACCATGGATTCTCCCGCGAATCATATTGGATCTCCAGATCAAGATGCAGTAACTATTTCGCGAAACCAGCAACCAAACATGGAAGAAGAAGAAGAAGTTTCTGCAGCTCCAGAGACGCATTATGTTCCAGGATCAGTATCGGACGATATTGGGAAATCTCAGGAGGCTGAGGAGCTCGATGCTCAAGATCAGAAACCTGAGGTGTCGATTGAGGAAAGCAAGACTGATATTGTAGATGCAGTTGACTCGCAAGCTACGAGCTCTTCTTTTAACTGTCACGGTGGTGGCCCGAAGCGGAAGAAAGGGAACAATAAGAAACGTAAGCAGCAAGAAGAGAAGTCCAAGGAGAAGCTTAAGGTGCTCGTTGAAACATTAAAGCTCGTTCCTTTCAAGCCATTTGAAACCCTAATGTTTGCTCCGCATGAGAGTTTATTGAAGGCTTTAGGTTTATGGGAATTTGTGAATTTGGAATTCGATCAATATATAAATTTTGATCTTGTGGCTCAACTTATCGCTTCCTACAGTCCTGAGAATAGGTGTAGCTATATAAACGGGTCTAGAATCAATCTCAGTCGCGCCGATTTAGCTCGAGCTTTCAAGTTGCCTAGTAAGAAAGAACGTGTTGTAATCTTAGATGAGAATAAGGAACTTCTGGAATCAGATGAATCGATCAATTTCGTTGAAGATTTTGTCTCTAATTGGATTCTACTGCATTGTGATGATGCGTGGATGATGCCTGATGAAGTGGTGGAATGGAAGAAGGGTATTAAGGAAAAGCAATTGGATAAGCTGGACTGGGCTGGATTGATCTGGTTCATGGTTGAGAAAGAGCTGAAAGCTGAGCCTCCACTTGGGGATTGTTTCTATGCGACACATATGCAGATGGTGATAAGATCACAGAAAAAAGATTTATTTAGGGAGCAGGCTGAAGTGGAGGATAATGATGTGAAAGTGGAGGATCCGTTGGTCAAATCCCCGGAAGAAGATAGACCGAGGGAACAGTCAAGAGTGGAGGATGTTGAGAGTAACGATGTGGATCCCAAGGAAAATGATGATGATATTGCTGCTGTGGATCTAAGAATGGATGTTGGAGCCAGTGACCTAAAGGAAGAGAAATGTGTTGAGGAAGGTATGATCGAACTGGATCTTGGGCAAGAGACTGTGTCTGAAAAGACTGCTGAGGAGGAGCATGATCATGAAGAACAACCAATGGATCTTGAGGAAAACAGGGAAGACGAGGATGGCAAATGGCTTTGGAATGAAGACAGCCATGCTGGTTCATATTTTCTTCAGGGATGTGATGTTGGTGGTACTACAGGAGATGAAGGGATCAAAACAGAAGGACACAGAGAAATGGGAGAAAATGAAACACTTGAAGATGTTGCTGAAGAGGAAATTGAGGAAGATGGACATGAGAATCAAGGAGGTTTTTTGTTTTTTCCAAACGGTGAAACACTGCCTGGCGGTTCCCAAGGAAATCTGATGTTGGCTGATACATCTCCATTAGGCTATGATTCTGGGCTACAAATTCATGGCAATTCTACTGGTGATTTCCTGGCATCTAGGTCTGGCATGCATATGGGTCCTGGTAGTTCTCATTTTGGGAATGGCAACAAGAGAGAGATTGATCATGAGAATGATATTTCATACCAATTTGATAACCCTGCGACTAAGAGGTTGAAGACTGATGGACCATCTTGGGATGACAAGCCAGTTCCTTTTGAGGTGTGCATGGAGCAGATTAAGCAGTTGGCGATTAAGGCTAATTTATCATATCTTGAGAAAGACCGAGCTTTTGAAGAATCTAATATGAGGCAACAGATGTTGCTTAATGAACTACAAAGGAGGGAAGATATAATTCAGCAATTGCACAAGGAAGCTTATGAAGAGCAACAGAGGAAGGACATGGAGGTCTATAAACTTGAGAATGAACTTCGAATGATGACAAGTGTATTAGCCGGGTACCGGAAAACTTTGAAAGAAACACAGAAAGCATATGGAAAGCATATGAAATGTTGCCCTTTGCGTGATAAACCAATATACAAAGATGTCAAAGGTTCTGGAGGTTTAGTACTGAGCACTTCTGAAATCGAAAAGCTGAGATTGAAGCAAGAAGAAGAAGAGGGGATGAGACGAGCTCTAATAGAGAGACAAGTAGAAGAACGTGGAAGCTTCTTGATTAAAGAATATGAAGAAAAATTCAACAAAAAAGTAGAGTTGCTTGAGGAGAAGCTGATTGGGTTTCAAAATGATGTGAAACTGTTGAGAGAGACGGTTTCAAGACGCAAGATTCTCGATACACCTGAAAGCTTTGATGCAACATCAGACACTTAAGAAGGTACTTTTCTATTTTATACTCAAAACTTTCAACTTAACTTTGTTATTCGCATAATGTTGCTCACTCAATTCTGTAAAAGTAGCTTGTGGACAATGGAACGAACTAAGAAAGCCTTTAGTCTTACTGAATAATAATTCCTTTTGAGATTCCTAGTCATCAAATACTTAGTGGCGTTTCATTCTGTAGGCATTTGCAGAAGCGGCGCTGCTTCAAACCAAATATAAGCAAGATACATTGGATTTAAAACCTTTAGTGGTGTTGTAGTTTCTTGGTAGATGTATTGAAGTCTATTTAAGGTTTGTAGGCATTAGCCAGCAACTGTGGCAGTTTCTATAAAAGCATCTTATGAACAACATTTCTACCATTTTCTGATGTGGTTTCAAGTGACAGTGACCAGAAAGTGAATTGTAAGTACAAATCTAAACGTTAATGGCTTTATTGTGAATCTATTATCCTACTGCTTGCTGTATTAATCTGAAGAAAAGGATTATTGTGATTGTCAGAGGAAACATATTTAAAGTTAGTACGTCTTGACTGACAATTACTCACAAATCTAGTTGGGTTCATCCGTTAATAAAAATAAAATTTCCAAAACGTGGAGGTGTCTTTGTTTCTTTCCCCGATACCATTTTGATCTATATTTAATTTCAAAAATGAAAATATATAGTTAAAAGGATTATGTTAAAATACCATTTTGTCTCATAGACTCACTATTTAATCATTTTTGTTAAAATATCAGTATATCATTGTCACCATTGGTCCAATGTTAGCTAGTACCATTTGCTAAAATGTTTACTTAAAACCCCAAATCTTAAAAATATACTACTAAAAAAAAAGGAGAATTAAACCAAAGCCAATCATGTAATCATGTAACGAGAGCGTAAAAGTGGTCCAGTCTAAGGAACACATCACGTGAACTCACAGCTTAGCCTTTCACATGTGTCCACACGCGTTCCTCTTTTCCTTTCTTTCAATTTTACTCCATAAGTTTTTGACTGACCCATTGACACCCCAATGCAATCTTTTTTCTTTAAAACCAGTTACAGGAACTAATGTATCAGAAAATAGATAAAACAATTACAGGAATTATAGAGTATAAAATGATGAAAAAATTAACTATTCAGAATAAATCTTAATTAGTACACAAGTCTTTACACACTCCCAAATAAAAAAATAAAAAAAATAAAATAAAGAACAAATCAACTAGTTCTTTAATTTGTACAAACAACAATTGATGACTTCCCTTCCATTAACCCAAAATAAAATAAAAAAAGCGACATGAAAAAAAAAAAGATACATCCAATTGAATTCATCACAACTTAAAAAATAATGTGATTAGAATAAATAAAATGTCATCTTCTGGAATTATTAACCGAACGAGATTTTGTAGTCAATAACATTTGCCAAGAAGAGAGAGATAGAAATGCTGTTGATGATGATAATTAGTTTATCAGACATTGAGGAGCTGCTCTTTTTCAATAGACGGCTTCATGTCGACGGCCGAAATAGCTCCGGCTCCGGTCGCCGGTGAATGGTTTGCATTCTCCATCGTCTTGATGCCTTGTTGTTGATACACTTGTCGAAGCCTCTCTATTTCCCTCTTCAATGCTTCTTGATGTGCTGCAAATCATTATCATTTTAAAAATATTTTGTTGTATCGCCAAAATAAAGAAAATAATTGGGATTGCTCATACATTGTCAGTGATAATTGAATACATGGATTAAAAAAAAAAAAAAAAAAATTATATACGCATATTATAGAATATTAATCGATAGACTCGATACATATCTATATAACGAAAGCTTATATATACATTATACACACACATTCGGTAATTTCCCCGACAAATTTACTTGAGAATTAAATCGAATGGTCGAATGTTGATATTGGTTACGGTATATAGTGTATTCTTTTCTTTTGTGATGGATATAGATTTTTCCAATATTTAAAATTCAGTTTATAATATAAGGGAATTAATAGGTGTAATTAAAGAATAAGAAAAAAAATAAAGAGAGAGAAATTACCGTCTTTGAAAATCTTGTCTTGGGCTAAAGCAGCGATTCGTTGCTTGAGAGCGCTGTTGTCGACATTGAGAAGCAAACGCTGATGATCCAAGAACGCAACTCTTGGCGATAACACTGACACTTCTGCCTTTAATTTCATTTTTTTTTCACTAAGTTAATAATCATCATAATAATATCTAATTTTTAAGAAAGTTTATGAATGTTAAATATGTACCTGCAATGAAGTGACGCTACGTTCGAGCTCTGAGATGTATTGCAGTTTCCTTACCCTTGATCTCTGTGCTGATTGCCGATTTGCTAATATTCTGTACAACCCATTTAGATTTTTTATTTAACTTTATTTGTTATTGATGTGACACTAACTTTCGATTATTATAATTTTTTCAAAAAAAATTTGATGCATCATAATCAAAATCTTGGTTAATATTTGTACGTGCATGCATGATGTTTAATCTGGAATAACACGATAATGAATTAAAATGTTTTTACCTTTTAACCCTTTTGGGATCGAGAATCCGGTTGCCGGAGCTATCGCCAGAATTGTTATTGGACGTCGTGCCATCCTCTGGCTCCATCTTGCATTGGCTCTGGACCTCGTCGTTTTTGTTGTTGTTGTTGTTGTTGTTCATGTTATGATCGGACGGTGGTTCTTTGGTGTCGTCATTGATGCTATTAGACGGCGTGGATGTATTCGAGGAAGAGCCAGTGGGCCCCACATTGTTGTTGTTGTTGTTGTTGTTATTATGGGAAGGATTACAATGTGGGTCATCTTCGTCGGTGAACATCGACATGAATTGTTCGTCGTCGAACCTATCGAAGTGGTGGTTTTCGATGCTGACGTGGCCTGTGACGGTTGGAGCTTCGAGGAACGCGATGGAATCGCTGATTGAGCGACGGTGGTTAACCCGGCGAGAAGCTGAGAAGTCGAGGAATTCGTCGACCCATGAAGGGTTTTGTACGGCGGCTGAAGGGGTTGTAGTGGCGGCGGAGAAAGAAGAGAGCTTTTGGGAAGAGAAATCAGGCCAATGTGGTGTCATGTTGGGGATTTTAGGAGGGAGTTGTGCCATTGAAGAGAATCTCTAATGGCAAGAGGAAAAACAAAAAGAGATCGATCTTGATGGCAAAATTCACAAACGAAAACAAATCTGAATTTACAGGACTAGCTAGGAAGGAACAAAATTAAAAGAGAAAACCTTAATTAATTACAAGAGAAACTAACGTAAACCCAATTCAGAAAACCAAAAAACGTAGAAGAAAACAAAGGAAATAAACAAAAAAAGAAAGAAAAGAAATTTGAGACAAATGGGAAGTAGAATCAGATCAATGTCCTAAACCAAAGGAAGAATAGAGATAGAAAAAAGAAGGAGAGGAAGAAAGGAGAAAACGGAACAGGAGTAACCAAAATGGCTATGTTTAACAATTGGTAGTTATTATAAATAGAAGGAAGATTAAAAAAAAAAAAAAAAAAAAAAAAAGAGAATTAATAAAGGAGATAAATTATATTAAAGAGGATGCATGAGATATCTTATGTAAAATCTGATGAAAGAAATAACATAAATGAATTCGATGTGATCAAAGTGTTTATGATCTCTGAGTAGGGTCACATGGGGGGAGAGATTGAGATCGGACAGCTATGAAACAGCTGTCTTGTGAATAGAGGCTAAGGTCTCAACGGTATTACTGGAAAGTCTCCTCCACTGGTTTTTTCCACCTTCATTATAAGAATAAGAAAATAAATCTTATGTATATATAAGAGATTTGGAGGACGAATCAAGCAAGCACGTGTCCTTGTGAGCTTTGTTTATACATATAATTAATAAGTCTCTCATTATTTTTTACTAAATATCATAATGTAAACATTCTCAAAATTCTCATGATATCCTCCGATTGTTTCTCCTCCTTACTCCTCAGATTAATTCCTTTACCCGTTTTCCGATACTCGGCCGGTTGTGCTATCCGTGTTGCTCGATCACGAGTAAATGTTCCGAAAAGTTTAGAAATTAACTTTTAATTTTTCTTGAAAATAAACCAAAATTCATGGTGTTCATTTTTCAAACAAATTTACAGTTATGATAGTTTTGAAACTAAAACTTGGTTTTTTGGTACTTTAAGATACAATTTTATCTTGTTCTGTAGTGTATTTACGTTCAATATTATACCATAATATTCTGCCATTTTAGTATTGTCTTCAAAAGTCGTCCTTAATAAAGTTATAAAGGAAAACGAAAAATAAAAATACATTAAGCTCTTATATATATTTTTTCGTTGATAAGGAATACGATACTTTAATATGTAAACACAAATAAAATTAGCTGAATATATAAAAAAAAATCAAAACTTAACTCTTGTTGTTTGATGAATAAGGTGACAACATGACTACTACGTCTTTTTATTTTATTTTTATTAATCTTGGCTACTACGTTTGTTTCATATGAATGGTTTTTCCATAGGTTCACATACATACAAATGTGTGTTTTCTCGTATTTGTAGTAAGATTATGTGTCAATCAATAATTTATGTACCAAAGAGCGTAAACCTTACGTAGAGGAAGTAAATTGATTACAGGAGTTAATAAGATACAATAATCTCTATAGAAATAAGTCGAATAAATCAACATGACTTGGCTAAAAAAAAATCCCATGACTTTGCTTACTTTATCACACGTTAGATATATGGATCATATATATTAGTCAATACTATATCATCGAGCGATCTCTTTCTTTACCTTCACCATGTTATAAGATTCTCTTGTTACCATACATAAACATACATCATTGCTATGATGAAGGGAGAGAATCAATGGAGAGAGGAGGAAGAAAGTAGAGTAATTAAAGACTAAAGAGTAGTGGAAGGGTGGAGAGAGACTGAAATGTGAAATAGGAAAAAAAAAAAAAAGAATAAGGAAGAGAATAATGTTTGATGTGTGAGTCCATGTGATTGGTTTTTTTGTGTACTCTTTTTTCTCTATATATGCTTTGTCCGCAGACCACACCCACATGTAGGACATTTGCCACTTTGTTTCGTTTTCATACTATTTTTCTCTCTTAAATCGTATAATTTGGGATTTTTTTGTCAGTTCATTTTTTTCAAAGTTTATTCTAGATAAGAATAATTAATGGAACATACTCAATCAATGAACTCTTTTCTTTAGATGTGTGTCGGACAATAATCTCATAGAAATAGTTTTATGTTATTATAAGAATCAAACGATTTTCTAAAAGAGGAAACCATGAAATAGTGACAAAATATATTAGCCATACAACCCAATAAACAAATATGCGTGAAAATAATTGTCTCACAAGTGAGTTTTCACAACACATTAGCTAGATCCCATGAGTCATAAGTAATACACAGAGCCACCCTAAAGCACTAACCTATATACAACTTTTACTATATCTTCTTCTAGCTTCCATCTAAGAATCAATGGACTTATACAAGAATAGACCAACATGACTCAATTCTCCATTACCCTTTTGTCGTCTTAAAAGACAATGACATGAATGGGAAGTAGAGCAATATCATAACATTCTCTCCATATATGTTTCATGGCTTGGTGATACAAATGATTCTTCGTCTGTTTAGTGGTTGATGGGGTTTTCTTAGGCTAGTTTCTCTGAGTGGGGCTACTCAATTATGGGAGATGCCTCAATTTACAAACAAGATTGCTGTCTTCAAGGATCACTATGCCAAGGAGAACACTGAATCTCCATTTATAGAAAATATGCATATCATGAGAGATGTGATAAAATTCATCAGTACCATCTTTGGTTTCTGAGGATCTTAAGGGCTTAAACACAAAAGATAAACAAGAGAATTATATAATTCAAGAAACAAATAATCTCACACTTCATAAGTACAGTTTCAGCTACTATATAATGACACCTTGACATATGGGATTTTAGCACTCAGGTTCCGTGTAAAAGCTTCAAGAAACAATAATCAAAGAGTTCCCTAGCTAGAGTTAGTTAGCTGATCTACTGGGAGGTACAATCTTCAACAGATAGCGTCTCCTCTTAGACCGAGCACGGCGCCTAAGCATCCATAAGATCACCAAGAAACCGATAAAAACCAGCTGAAGGGCGAAGACAAGCTTCATACCTTGGAGATTCTTAACAATGTCCTGGAGATTCACAATGGTATTTGATTCCTTAAGATAAGTTGTTGAACCGAGTTTGTTGTGGATAGATTTGAGGCTGGCTCTCCTCGGTTTGTAGATGTAGTTAACGTTACCACCCATAACACATGTGTTGGGACAAGTAATGCTACTTTGGTACTCGTCGCTTCCATCACAGCAATCTTAAGTAAGACAGACAATTATCAAGCTGAAAACTGTTGATATCCAAACATACACCAAGAATCATTTAAGTATGTATGATTCAGATGAGAAATATGTTACTACTGACCACAAATTCCATCGTTGACACGAGAAGAGTAAACAAATTTTGGAGAACTTCCTATGTTCCTACAGTAAAATTTGCCATTTGGACACGCGGAAGTTCCTGAAATTAATAAAAATTTGTTGTATATGATCTGATCAATTATACTTGTTTCCTCCCAAAATCTGATCTAAGCAAGAATCTCAAGTCTCTGTGGATTATAAAAAGAAAGGGAGTACAGTACCAGGCTCATCGGTGCCGTCGAGACAATCGCAGAAGTTGTCGTTGAGACGGTCTCTATGAAAAGATTTGGATCCATCTTTGCATTTGATAATATCTGAGTCGAAATACTTTTCATCTGAACAAGTATTATGTATAAAGTAAGAATCAGAGAACACAGACACGAAATTTTCAGATTTGTCAGTGGAAGATAGAAGTAACCTAAGGGATGAACGCCAACGAGGGAAGAGATCGAAGCGACGGAGACGACGATGATGGCGAGTAAAGAACACAGCACGCAAACGCAGTGCAGCAGCATCAGTTGACTCGCATTTGGGTAGTCGATTCTTCGTTTCTTCACTTCTTTGCCTCTAATCGGACCAAAGTTACAAAAGCAACTGTCGGATTTTTTCTTGTCCGATTTGACTTCGAAGTAGGCCCATAACTTATAAATCTGGGCTTTGAGAACTTGTATGGCTTTGGGCTTATGTTATTACCTATGACTTTATCTTTCCCCGCAAAAAAAAAACAGAATCGAAAGAAAGAGGTGAAATCAGGGACAACCACAAATGAAAGAGGTGTAATTCAAAAGACTCCAAGTCACAGTTATTTCTGGTTGGCTTGGAATGAAGAATGAGCGTACTGTAAGAAGTAGGTACGAAGCAACCAACTTCTACAACATTAAACAGTTGTGATTTTTGTATTCAAGTGTGTGTGACTTGTTTATTCTTGTATACACTCTATTCTAGACTAAGTCCATTTTTTGTAGGTTGTATGCTTCAAATCCTTCTGTCAGACCTCACATGAGTATTGTCATTGGTCATGGCTGATGGAACTGTTGTCTTTCCATAACTTTGGTCAGAGCTTATAAATCATGACCAAGCTAATAAAATTTTATAGCATGCCAGGCAAGGATTATACCAGAAATTTGTGGTTAACCTCTTATAGCTTACTGTTATCAAGGTATACTTAGTGTACCTCTCCTAGATGCTCAGCTTAAGAATCATGGACAACAAGACTCAATTCTCCATACAAGATGAATCCAAACAAGATTTTACAAAAATCAACCTCGAATGACAATATGACATACATATATATATATATCTTTCTTACTAACCAAACCAAATAATTTAAAACAATACTAACCTAGGACTCACTGTTCAAGTAGTTGTTGGTCTTGTCTTGATTCTTTTCTGTGATTCTCTGAGATATGCCTCTGCTTTTCTACCTTTTAAGAGTTCCCTAAAAACCTTAGTGACAGTGGTCTGTTCAACACCGTGATTCTCCTTCATGTAATTGATCATCTCAGGAAGACTGTAGAAATTCTCACAGCAGAACAAGTAGCTATCTCTCACTTTCTCCTCTTCCCTGCTCAGAATGCGACCACTTTGCTGTGTTGTAAATTGTAATGAATGAATCAGTGAGAATTATATCAGACAATTACAGTAATGAATAAAGCTAATTTCAATTACCACAATGTCAGTTGGATCCTTAGTGACATGGGATTTCTCTGCTTTCAACGAATTTGTCGCCATTGCTCTCTCTACTCAAATTGCTTTGCATTTAGGGTTTAACGATGTAAGGATGCCGATATCCCCATTCTACAGCCCAATTAAAATGGATGGGCCCACTTAAGTCCAATTACATCCTAAGTAGAACCTCTATAAATTAATAACCTCTATAAATTAATAAATTTTTCCGGTACCGAGTTGGGCCGGTGTAAAAAATGACACAATTCGATAAAAATAATAAGATAATAATTTATTTTAGATCCCTATGTAAATATATGGTCTCATTAATAACATAAATTAATAATCATATAAATTTATTGTATATATATAAGATATTTTAGTAAAATATGATTCTAATGTTGTTTACATATTCGTAAATTTATAATTTTGTTGGAGTTTATCTCTATTTTTCTTAAAATATCAAAAATATACGATATTATCTTCTCAAATTGCATCCAAAATTATTAAAAAACTATATATGCAATGATTATTTCCTAATGTGTAAATGCATTTAAAACACATCAAAATATTGTCTTCATTTTTCTATTTTCTATATAACATTTTTTAAAATTCGGAAAAAACTCTCTATAAATTAATAATTATTAATTTATCGATTAATTAATAACCTCTATAAATTAATAAAATTCTCCGGTCCCAACATTATTAATTTATAGAGGTTTTACTGTATTTAAAAAATCTTGATCAAGATATATCAATTGCTCAACTTAAAATGATATTCACCAATTAATTTAATGCTAGTATTATTATTCCAACCCTAACATTTTACATTGAAACGCAACTATGGCCCATTACATCACATATATAAAATGGGCCCATTATTATAAATATAAAACCCTCGCCAATCACTTGGTGCTTTTCACTTCTCTGCTCGTATAATGTCGATCTCCGCTGAAGCTCGGGATATTGCCGCTCAAATTGTTTTTGAGAACTGTACTGTTTTTTCTCCATCTATCCGTAGGTTTTTTTTTTAAATTTTAATTTTATTTTTGTGTTCGGATTTGATTATTCTATCTATATGGAGTGATGACTATTACAGATATTTCTATGATCTCACCTACTCCTGCTGTCCGACTCAACAGGCGCAACAAGGTATTCAAATGCTTTGCAACTCTTTTGGTTTCTGATTTGCATCTCAACTTGTATATATATTCTGCTAGCGTTTGGTTTTTTTAGGTTCTTAGATGTCGGCGATATTAGTTTTAGGGTTCTCTTATAGCTTTTTATTCCAAGTGATCTGCTAGACATTTATTTATCCGTGCCCAGTTGGTCTAATCGTGATTCGTTTTCAGAGGCCGGTGGTTAATCTTGCTCACGTGAAAAGTGCTACTTCCCCCCCCCCCCCACCTGCCAAGGTTTCCGCTGAAGCTCGGGCTATTGCCGCTCAAATTGTTTTTCAGAATGGTACTATTTTTTTCTCCGTAGTTTATTTTTATTTTTGTGTACGGATTTGATTGTTCTATCTATATGCAGTGATGACTGTTTCAGATATTTTTAAGATCTCACCTCCCACGCGCAAGGTATTCAAATGATATTTGTGGTCTAGTTCTTGGGTTCTCTTAGAGCTTTTATCCTAAGTCTCCGTTAGACATTTGTTTCCGTACCCAGTTCGTCTAATTAATCGTGTTTTCGTTTTCAGAGGCCGGTCCTTAATCTTGGTCACGTGAAAGCTGATACTATTCTTAGGGACTTGGGGATCCAACCCAAAGGTATTTGATTCATTCGTTATGTATGGTGGTTTATATATATATTCTTATCATCATTGCACATTTATGATTTGTGTTGAATTTCTTCAGGAATGAACTGAGGATGAAAGGACAAGTCTATCAAAATTGATTACTCAAAGCCTCTCTTGATTCATTTGTCACATCCATCTTCTTCATTTTTCTTCTGTGATTCTCTCAGATTTTCTTACCTTTTAGTTTTCCCTGATAACCTTTGTCACAGTCGTATGTGATTCTCCTTCATTTATTTGATGAGAACAAGTAGCTTTCTCTTACTTTCGAATGAATAAGTCAGAATTATAATTTGCATTATCTAATATTATACTATTTGAATTACTTGTGCTTTAGTAATATAGTCCCCATATGATTTCTCTCCTACTGAGCTATCAGAATCAGAGAGCCCAATTACATAATCAGAGAGCATTTAATTTAAGACTTAAGGTTTCAGATCTACGAGACGACCTTTGAAATATGATGGAGGAGATAAGCACAAAATCATAATGGTTTAGAGAACACATCTCAAAAAAACATATTCCCAAAAAAACTACAACCCATCTCAGATTCATATTAACACCAACCATCAAAGATGATCCTATCTCATAACATACTATAGTCAGAAAGAAACAACAGAGAGTTAAACGATCCTTTACTCCTTTGTGCGACCTTTGGTTGGAGGGGAGGGTTTGTCTGAAGCCACTTTAAACTGTCCCATCTTCTTCTGCAGATCAGCTAGAGGGTCTTTTGAAATCTTCCCCTTAGGACTCTTCTTTCCATTGCCTACTTTGAGTTCTAAGCGATATAATGCATATTCATCAGATTCATTTAACTGGTATTCAAAGAGATGCCACTCAAAGGGACCTGGAGGTTGTGGATCCATATAGTAAGATCTCTTCTGCCCTTCTTGTTCCTTCATCAGTTGTTTTCTTGATTCATGCCAACCTCGTCCGCTGTAATCTGGAAGTGATCTTTGCTTTCGGTTTCCGCTATCATATGCTCTTCTAGGTTTGTCGAAGAAGAGCCATTCTCTAATCGTTTCACCCTCAACCAGTTCAAGATCAAATAGCTCTGCAGGTATAAAAAATTTACAAGTAGAAATAAGAAACTCGCATTTGGTTTCTCTTTTAAAAGAGATGATGAAATGTTGGAAGTAAATAGAAGAAGAGAAGGAAAAACTCCTCTCACCTGATGAGTTCCAAGGGCATTTTGTGTTAACAGCTCCTTCACACACTGGGATGCCAACATTCTTACCCTGAGTCTTTGCACGAAGAGCATCAATCAATAGATTATCTTTCAAACTAATGCCCCCCGGCCTTAAGACAGGGGATGTGCCAGGCGAATCTTCATTCAGAGCTAGATTCCCATGGTAGTCACTGCAGTAATCCAGGTACCACTCAGAGCCCTGAGCAGGCCTTGTACAATCCCATAGTGCACACTTGGGTCCCAGAAAAGCAGAGGGAGGCACACGGACACTTGATGGAGTAGTAAATTCAGCATAGTTTTCAATCTCTTCAGAAGAATCAAGCTTAATGGAGGGGCTGTTGTCGAGTTCCTGACGCACTTCTGAGTAAATATAATCCAACTGAGAAGTTATATCCAAGTTGCTGAGTTTTTGGTCAGAGAAATCAGGAGCAGTGTTTATGCTTGGATCAAACCCTTCGAATTCATAATGGAGTTGCTGGCCATGTGCTTCCACATTATTAACAGCATCCTGAGATAGAACAGGTGAACTTGTAAATAAGAAAACAAGAATGAAAAATTCGAAAAGATCAAAACTCCTAGATGAACTGGAACATAGTGTTGCAAATGTCTAGGAACATCTAATTAACAACCAAAAAACAAGAGATAATAATGAAGATAGGCTAAAGCAAAAGATTATAGAAGACAACTTGGACAGATTAATCTGACCCAAAAACTGTAGCTAGCTCACCTGAAAACCACAGGAGAAATTTCCGTTGAAAGGACTTTGACTAAAAGGCTCAGATGCCCAATCCAATAGTTCTGGAGGGCACAGGCTTTGAGTGAAACCCTCAGGCTTTGGTGCAGGGTGTTCCTTTAACGAACTAGTTGCATCATCCTCCTCGTCTTTTAAATTCAACAGACGAGCAATCTCCTCAGAGAATTGGCTAATACTTTCACCCTGCACATGTTAAAGACCAAAAGAGCTAAATCCACACTGACCAATCAAGGGTAAACAAAATAATGGATAAATCTCATCCAAAGGGGCACCTTTCTCATCAAAAACAGAGAGAAACCAAGCTATTGATCCACTAAACCAGCGAGAATTACAAGGTATTGGTAAAGGAGTACGAACCAGAAGAGAAGATTCAGGAGAAGGAGCAGTGAGTTCAGCTTGCCACTCAGATAGATTCTGAGAGATTTGAGCTTCCAGAAGTGCATGGTCATGAAGCCTCCCATCCTTCCTAGCAGCCTGAAGATGACAGAACCTCTCTTGGAGCTCTCTTAGTTTATGCAACAGATTCTGATGAGCCGAAGATACACATGTGATCTTCGGATGGTCTGACATCTCTGCTTCTGATCAAAAAAATCAAACTAAAACCTAAACCACACAATCCCTAAAATTTCAAGATTCTAATGAGGAAAGAAACAAACACATTACCTCAAAATCAAAGCAATATTTGGATAGAGACTTGGAGAAAAAAACGGCGATTGATCTCTTCCTCCTCCGTCTCTGGCTATGCATCAACAAACCAAAATTGATCAGTTAATGGAAGATGTGAAAAGAGTTCATGACAACAACAAAATTAAACAAATTATATCAAATCCAACCATAAGTTCGCTCGATTATACACAGACCATCAATCTCAACCCTAAATTTCAAAATCAAATTCTTAAAATCGGTCAAGAACCCTAACATAAGTCTGACATATAAAACCATGAAATTGAAAGGAAACTCAAATAAAATCATACTTTTCGCGTCTGTCTGGATTATATAGGTCGGATGGAGAAGAAGAACAAGTAGGAGTTATCGGGATGAAGAGCGAAGAAGAAGAAGGCGACTCATCAGAGCGAAGAAGAAGAACGATAGCGACGATTTTGTTTCTCTCCTGTTGGTGAAACGCTGCGTTTCATCTTTATGAAACTAACGAATGGGGTAATTTTGGTAAATCAGGTTATGCAATTTTTCACCTTTTCTTTAGTTTTTAGATTTTTTTGGGTCTAACTTTAGTTTTTTTTTTTGGTTTACCTTTTCTTTAATTTTGGTAAACTAAACAAATGTTGCAATTGACAGCTTTTAGATTTGGCTTGCTCATAACTTATTTCCTTAACTTTCAATATATGTTTCATACACTGTAAGTCTGTAACAGTAGTGATACACAATGTCAAACGTGTATATAAGAATAAGACGCAATAACTCTATGGACATCAACACGTCATTTTCTATGTCGTTAATGCATACACAAGCCTTGTTCCTTTCCTTGAATAAATTATATACATTTTTTACTTTCTTCCAATAAACAAGTAATAATTTGCTTTCTTCTATATATCATTTGCAATCTCTGATAATATGATCAAACCCATCTCTCAATAACAGAAATATAAATGTGTATTGATGCATTTAACATATATATATATATATATATATATATATGCAGATGTCATGAAAGAGAGATTTGTGGAGCCAAGATGGAATATGATGAAAATGAAATGGCAAGTTTCCTGCAAGATATTGACACAAAATATGAATGCAACACAGAGTTCCCATACCACAATAACATTGGTTTCAAGTAACTTCCAATTATAGTAATTATAAGCAGACACATTGCAGGCATGAGCATCATGAGTTACTAGCCCTCCCCATTCAATTCTCTTTCTTAATCATGAAACTACCCTTTTGTCTCTTTCTTTCTCTTATCTTTTTTATTATTTCCACTCATCTAATCTAATCGAACGTAGCCTAGCTATATACTCATTATTCTCCAATATATCTGACCAAACATGTAACAGACTTAAACCCTAATAAATGATCATCCATCCGTACACCTAAAAAAAGACCCTCAAGATAGGATAAAACCACCTTCTCTTTTCTTTCCCTTTGACTCCATATAACAACAACACACACACTGTTCTTCCTTAGATCCTCAGCGAACTCCAACTCAAATTCAAAAATCTTAAAATCTCTCTACGGTTTTCATCATCTTTCACTCTTTTTCTTTTCTCACTTCTGAATTAATTTATACACTACATGCATATATATATATATATATATATATATATATATATACATAACAATCTTTATTTATATCATGCAGGGGAGTATCATCATCATCATCAATTCAAAATCATTCACCACCAGCATTCATCACCATCTGTAATATGAAGAGGACACATTTGGCAACTTTCAACAACAGAAACAAAACCCTAGAAGAAGAAGAAGAAGAAGACACTAATGGTGATAACAGAGTCATCATGAATCACTACAAAAATTACGAAGCTGGGCTGATCCCATGGCCTCCCAAGAACTACACTTGCAGCTTCTGCAGGAGAGATTTTAGATCTGCTCAAGCACTTGGAGGCCACATGAATGTTCATAGAAGAGACAGGGCAAAACTCAGACAGATCCCTTCTTGGCTCTTCGAACCTCACCACCACATTTCTATTGCAAACCCTAACCCTAATTTTAGCTCTTCTACAACACCAGCTCATCTTGAGCCTTCCCTAACCAACCAGAGATCCAAAACAACTCCTTTTCCTACTGCCAGGTTCGATCTTTTGGACACTACTACTAGCTATAGAGGTCTGATGGTGAACACAGAGAAGAACAAGAGCAATGTATGTAGCAGAGAGCTCAAGAAGAGTGCCATGGATGCATGCCATTCTGCAAGATGTGAGATAAGCCGTGGGGATCTGATGAATAAGAAAGATGATCAAGTCATGGGGTTGGAGCTTGGGATGAGTTTGAAGAATCCCAAACAAGTTCTTGATTTGGAGCTTCGACTTGGGTACCTTTAAATTCAATTGATTAGTAATTTTACTTCAAAGTTGTTTGCAGTATATGCATCAATAGCTGAGCAGTGAGCAAGAGATTGTGATTGCAATCAGGCTATATGGTATTAATTAAGAGTATTTAGAGTTAAAGTAGATGGAAGTCAAAAAGAAACTAAACAAATTAAAGTTGGACAAAGCATCCAAATTTCTTTCTGGGGTTTGTACCTTTTTATAAAAAAATATTTCTCCATGATTTTTACCAAGAGTGTTTACATCTCCTTATAAGAGCATGTTTATTAATGGTATTCATAGGAGTCTCTCACATTTGTAAAATAAAAATAAAAATTATGATAGTTTATTGAATAGGCATATCAAATTGGTGAAAAACTCACTATAAAGTTTTTCAACAAAATGCTCCAAGGGGTCATTTTAAGCTTGAAATGGATTTTTATATATATGGTGTTCCTGTATATGTGTTATTTTCCTAGTTTTTTCAATCAATAACAAATATTTTAAAACAAAACAACGATGTTTGTATATTTAACAACATTCTTATTGGTAGTAACTCGTATGTAGTTTGTAAAAATATGAAATTGTAAAGTAAATTACGTGCAGTATATAGGAGCTACAAAAGATTAGAGAAAGTGGGTTGCATGTGTATGTGAGTATTAAGAAAGACAAAAAGTGATAAAGATTGCATTATTATATATAGAGATGGGGTGATGTCTTGATGAGACACAGACGCATGCGACAAACTGGTACTATGAAACATATAAAGATGGATGATGATCAATTGACTCATGAATAGTTAATGTTTTCATCTTTTACACTCACCATCACATATAACGCTTAGCAATTTACACTATAGAATTAATTATATATATCTTGCAATATATTCTCATGCATATCATGAAAGCACATGCCACATCATTGTGTGTGTTTGTGTATGTATTAAACTGTCTGATACAAAACGAAAATGTGTATACATCATTCTACAATCAGTATTTATAGATGAAGAACAGTTGGGACATGGAGCGTTTGTGAACATACAATTCAAGGAATTATTTTTTTTAACTTTTAACAAACAAACAAAAAATGTAACTTAATCCTTTTATATACAGGAATTTTTTTCCTGCAAATAGCATCTCGTTTTGAATATATATTAAAACCATTATATATGAACATGTATTCCATATCATGACATGTGAATGTGATTAAATAGTGCTTTTTTGGTTATGAAATCCAGCGCCAAAATCAACTATAAAGACACACACATGCATATGTATACACTTTAGTATAGTAACATGAATGAATGTACAGAGTATAGACAGATCAAGAGCCAAGAGTGAAGGGGACAAGATTAGAAAAATAGAAAACAAGTGATGTGAAAAGGAAACAATAAAATGGAATGTTTGGTCAATACATTTGGGATGTTTGTGGTTTCCCATGAACAAATTAAATCTGACATCTTCCATCTTCCCCAACAATTTTAATTTAATATGTAATCCATCATCACCTTTCCCTTTTTAGAATCGATCACTTTCCACACTAATCTCTACGTTCCCTTCAATTCTTCCCTTTTCTATGAATAATAATTACAGTGAGTTTATTTGTGTTTGAGTGATGTGAAAGGTAAGAGATTTTCATCATGCACCATATTTTTCGTCTTCTTACAAGTTTGCCCCTAATTTTTTGTGTTTCTTACAATAATCACCTTTCATTGTCGAATCTATTCACACCCACACCATGTCTTAAATAGATTTGGTTCTAACTTCTAGTAATGGTGAGAAATTTATGTGGGTAATCCTATATATTATTTGGCTAAAACTGTAAAACATATAGGTTTTGTTAACTGTCTAATCACATTGACTTATGTCTCTATCTCAAAATCACATGTGTCTAGTTATGTCTTCTCACCGGTTCTTTCGAACCCAAGAATCTCTTTATTTGTCTGAGTTGATTGTTCTCGAACCGTGTGATACACTGATACAAAACAATAATATACCATACTGGAATTGAATGTGAGAAAGCTTGTCCATACTTGAGCAAAAAAAAAAGAAGAGAAAATGAGATGTATTAAATTAGCGTGGGGCAAAATATTATAACTAAAAACTCATATATTTTCATGCATCGAAGCACCAGTGGTCTAGTGGTAGAATAGTACCCTGCCACGGTACAGACCCGGGTTCGATTCCCGGCTGGTGCAGCTTTTTTAGCAAAACTATAGTTTTAATGGCCATATACTACTTACTATTCAAGCCTCCTGAAACCCTTTTGGGCTTTAATGGCCCATTTTCTGTTGTTCGATCCGTAATTAGATCGTTTATTTTGTTCGATCCGTACTTTTTTTTTAATTTAGTACGTACTTTACTTATGTTTACTTTTTTTTTGGTTTTAATATGTTTACTTTACTTCGTCTCAATACAAGACTACACTGAATACATAGGGGGGATATGCTTAGAGTTCAACTTTTCCTACAATTATTTTATCGAAATTCTTGCAGGGTCAGTTACAACAAGGAAATTTTGATTTCATTTTATTATCCTCTCAAGCCTCAAATGGTAAATTTTTGCCTACAGCCATATTAATATATTGGGAATTAAAAAATCTTAAAATTGAAATTTGTAAGCCACGATGCAATGCAAATAAAATAAGGGATATTTATGAACTGATAATTATTTTATATTATTATTATGTGGAAAATCGAGAAACTCCGATGGGAAGTGTAAGTTTTAAACACAAAAGGACATTTTTGCTCAAGTCAGGCGTGATGGAGAAACCTCTCAATGGATTATTTCTTTTCCTTTCTTCAAGTTAAGTTATTATGTCCATAAACATGCTTCAGTAATTTATGATCTCAACTAATTCGTAAATACGAATAATTTCTGATCCGGTTTTGACTTGTGATGGTGAAATCCTTATAAACAATTCCTCGAGTTTTCTATTTAGTGATCTTCAAATTTTGATCAAGTTTATTCATTGATTCAAATAAGTTATCTTGTACTTCAGTCTAGATTATCATGAACAACAAAGGTTTAAACTGAAAACATAGTTGACCCCAAAAAAAAAAGCAACTGACACATACTAACATGTTTTGAGACAATTAAACTAAAAAACAAAAAAGTGACAAAAAAGTATAATTTGAGCCAGTGTTTTTTCGAATTCTATATTTCATCTACTATTTTCGAAACATCCAATATAATATTAATAAACAAGCTGGCTTAGCAGGGTACATACGCGAAAATGAAACACATTAATTGAAAATCGATCCCTATTTCACCAAATATATATGTTTCAGTTAACTCAACTGAAAATTACTAGTTAAAAAAAATAAAAATAATGAATAGTTCAGACCAGAATGGCGTATTTAACATGTTTTGTTTCTAAAATTTCCGGATGATTAATTGGAACTTTTTGCCAATAACAAAATTACCAACTACGAGTGTTAAGTGAAACGCACATGCACACACTATCCTAATTGTATAACACGATCTCCCCCCGTGTACAAAATCCGTAAGTACATAACAATGATTTTTTTTGGGGGCATATAACACATTATTAAATTCTGATAATCTCCTCAGGTGATTTGAATCCTAGTCTGTACCAGCTACACACTCACTCCATGTAACCAAATATTCCTAAGCCACCTAAGCAGATCCAGCACGATCAATTAATTTTATGAGCTTGAGTGTTTTGTAGTCATAAAGGAACTTTAATTCGCTTATAACTACGCAATTAACAATTGTTTAACCAAAAAAAAAAAAAAAAGAACTACGCAATTACAAAAATAGGATTCAAATGCATTCATGGCATTAGCATTTGTCGGTACACCTTTACCGGCATTTGCCGGTTCACCCGGTCCCCCCGCATAACGACAAACAGCAGCAGTTCCAATGTCCGGCGTTCGGCGGAAGAACTTATAAATAACTTTTTTTCTAAATATTAAAATTTAAAATTTAAAATTTAAAGAAAGAAAGAAGATATAAGAACTTAAATAATTAAACTGAGTTTGCTCTAAAGCTCCAAAAACCAAACGTATTCGGGGTATAAAATAATACGAGAAAAAGTGACACAAGACCTAAGACTACCTCATTGCTAAGGATATGTTTATTTGTCTATAAAAATCCACGAATGACAAGAAAAAGAAGTTGGATTGATAAAATTAAAATTCTATAACAGAAAAATAACAATTATAATCCAATAAAATAGAAGCCTCATGTTGCAGTCTCCATTATTGATTGTCTCCTTAGAATCCAACATGTGACCCTCCATTGTCTACCATTCACACCTTAGGCTCGCTCGATAAATTTGGACATTAATTGTATTTTTTTTATTTGCAAAAAATAGGATCTCAATTAATGTTAATTATGTAATCAAATTGTTTTTGGTTACGTATAGACAGAGCACTTCTTCTTATATACTTGCATACTGTATTTTAGTTCATGTTCTATCCACCGACTAAATATAGTGTATCTATGTGGCTTCCCCTCGAATATCAAATTTAAGCTTTTTACATATATATATCGTATACGTAAATTTTTGATGTTCTTTGAGTTTCAAATTAACTTCCAAACCAGTAATTAATGGTTTATATACTGAATATTTCTAAACAATTTGAATAATCAAGTATGTTTAGTTTGACCAGCAAAAAGTAAATTATGTTTCAATGCTATTAGATCCAAATTCAAGCTATTATGAATGGACTATGTATTTTGGGAATCCGCTACAAACATTAGCAAACTATTTTTTTTGATTCTAGAGAGATTATAAAAGTTCGAAATTTCATACCTTAGAAACAATACTATTTTGGCTGGATAGCTCTGATACCATGATAACTTTAGGGAATGTTTGTGTTTGTGTTATCGATTAATGAATGTCTTACAACGATATATATACATAAGAGTTATCTCTATCTCAACTAAACATATGATTTATCTAAATTTTATGATATATTTAAATAACTTAATCCTTATCCCTATAGGATTCTAGAATATTCTTCGGTTCGGTTTCATTGGTTTCACGAGCTTCACTTCACAATCAGTCTCTAACGGTCCACATTACTTTATCCACAAGATACACATCTTGCTCTTCTAATAGATTCTATATTTATATGCATTGTATAATGTAAAATAATTATATCCTAAATTTTTGTAGAATTTTCTGTGGTGAAAAGTAATGGCTCGAGTGATTTGAAATTTATATATATTTTTAGCAAGAGTTATGGACATGGTCTTTTATAGATAATTTATATATCATAATTTTAGATATCATGGATAATCCTTTTTAATATAGAAAAAAACTATATGTAAGTGGCATGAAACTAAAACATACACAAAAAATTGAATACCCACTCTGTAGCAAAAAATATCTTGTGTAAGCAAATTCTGCTATAGTCTAAACTCCATAAAAAGTAGAATTTTAAAGATCATGATATTCCAATTATAGTTTCATCATATATTACAATTTATGAACGAAACGATAAGTATGGCTCAAACTCTAGTGATGGAGAATTAAAGTATTTATACAAAGATGACACAATATGGCAGACCCAAAAAACTAATTAAAATAGTATCATATTATATGTGATTGTAAATGATTATTGAGTGAACACCTCTCTATAAAATAAGTCGGCCCAAGAAAAGAAAAAAAAGGTCCTCTTCTCTCTCCTCATAATGTTCCTTTTATAAATTCCACCCAAAGACACCAAACACTTCTCCATCATCATATCATTTCTTTTTCTTTTTCCTCCATCACCATTTCCTAGTTCGCTCGTGCACATCTCCGACGATCCCAATTCTAAAATCATCACTTCTTCCAATCTTTTCAACATCTCTCCAAAAATATCCATTCTTAAACAAAACAAAACAAAACAAAAACAAAAAAAGAAAACAGAAAGAAGAGAACCCTTCTTTCCTTTTTTTTTGTAAAATCACCACTTTTGTTTGTTTATTTCACCGATGGCATCTTCCGGCAACGGTGCAACGGCGGGAACAGGTTCACCTTGCGGCGCATGCAAGTTCCTGAGGAGGAAGTGTGCATCGGATTGTATATTTGCACCTTACTTCTCATCGGAGCAAGGAGCAGCAAGATTCGCAGCGATTCACAAAGTGTTTGGAGCAAGCAACGTTTCTAAGCTCTTGCTTAATGTCCCAATCCATGACCGATGTGAAGCTGTTGTCACCATCGCCTACGAAGCTCAGGCTCGTCTTCAGGATCCTGTTTATGGCTGTGTCTCTCATATCTTCGCCCTCCAACAACAGGTAAATTAACCGAGCAATCGCTAGTGATCCATCAATATTCATAGACTTCATTTTTTAGTCACTGTGGACTTTACAAGGTGGTTGATTGGTATGAGATTTGGTGTATGTTCTCCAAGAAAATGTTGAGGAATTAGTATCACTAATTTTCCCATCAAAACGTTTGTTTTCACATTAGGGTTCTTATTATAAAGTTCATAATCGTTTGAGATTTCACACATTAATTTTTTTTAAAATATACATGCATTTGTTCACACTAAATAATTTTCATAAATATGAATCAATAGTAATTCAATTGTATTCATTTACTATTTTTAAATTTTTTTTAAGATGCATTAATTAGTAGATCAAATGTGTATAAAAAAACTAACAATTAATTTTTGTGGGAAAAAAACTTTAAAAAACTAACAATTTAGAAACGTTACAACGATTACCAGTTAGTTTTTTCGATAAATTTTTGTCACGATGTTTTCTTTTTCAATGTTTTCCTTTTCCATGTTTGTCGTTTTCGATTCGCCAAAATTTAGAGTAAATGTGACATGAACTATTTCCGTTTCATAAAGTTGGATGTTTTGAAAATCTTTTGCATACTAATAAAACGCTTAAAAAGTAGGTAAACATGTCTCTTATACTATTCTTGGAACATCCACAATGTACAGTATATATCTATGTAAATTACATATGAACATGTTTAGAAATATTATTTAAATTTGCATAAAAGTTGCAAAAAACTTATTTTTTCTTGGGCACAAAACATCAATGTTAGTAAAAAGAAACATCATAAAACATAAATCTTCATGAAAAAACAGAAGGAGCTTTTACTAATTCGCCTATTAGTTTTCAACTTTTGATTAAAATTTAATCGATCTTGTTTAACCTAGCGTTTGATGCGTTTATACATAGGTGGCTTACTTGCAAGCACAAGTCATGCAAATGAAGGCACAGATCGCCGGCCACCCGACGTCAGCCGCCGGAGATCTAAGAAACATCTCAGAGAGTACTCACCAGTTTATGACGTGGCAACAAACTAGTGGCTCTCCGATCGGTAGTGTATACCCAACACCGTATAACCATCATCATCCTTATTACGGTCACGTAAACCCTAACAATCCGGTCTCGCCACAGAGCTCGTTAGAAGAATCTTTCAGCAACACTAGCAGTGATGTCACCACAACCACTAGCGTGCGAGAGACTCATCTAACCGGAGGAGGTGTATACGGTGAGGGCGGGTTAGGGTTTCACGAAGGATATCCTAACAAGAAGAGATCAGTGAGTTATTGTACTGGCGATTTAGGTGAGCTTCAGGCTTTGGCTCTTAGAATGATGAAGAACTAATATAAGTTGGTAATCTATGTAGACAGGGAAGAAATGACAAGAAACATAAAAAAGACAACAAAACATTCGATGTTCACATGATCTATCATCAATAAACATGTTTGCTTTGTAGTCTCTAGCGATCGCGGGCATCTATCAATGACTAAATCATAGTTATTCAGTAGCTGTTTATGATTGTTTATTCAAAACATTAGACATTTAACATTATAATTACATTTTTTGGCATCAGTACTCGAGAAACCTGTCACTCAACCTAACCAACGACTATAAAATGAAAAAGATCTGTGGTTGTTGATCAGTGATCACTGTAAAATTTTAAATGAACATGAGCGCGACCAAATCAATGTAGGTTAAGAACATAGGTTCTTTGTAAATGTAGTGCCATCATTTTCTAAAATTATTTTGGTGTATGTGCAGAATCTTAAAAGATTTGACTGGATGATAACTTTTATGGTGATCTATAGGATAAACCGATAAATTTTGTGATTTTTTTTTGGAAAGCATATCACGCTTCCGGCCGCTTGCTGATCAATATAAGATGTTTCTACTTGACTAATGCGAATTCAACGCATATTGATGATTGCACGTCTTAGATTACCATACAATATTATTGACTACCCACAAAAAAAAAAAAAAGAGAGTTCAGAAATAACTAATTTAAGACTATCCACTCGACGGTAACATAATGTTTCTTCCGCGAAAGAAAAAAACAAGCAAAGAAGGTAATGTCACACGAGTACAGAAAAAACAATGTGACGGGTAAAATTTTTTATAGGTTAGTTATAGAAATGCTTATATGTATGCAGAGCTCCACCACCTTGTATGAGTTTGTATAAGAAAGCACTAAATTTCCATAACTTACAAAATAATTGTAGACGTGTGCGGCGCGGCGCAATCAAGGGGTTGACTTATTAAAATCTTTTAAAATTTTAATTTTTGTTGAAGATACATAGATAGGTTATTTGGGTCTAGTTTTTGTTGAATATAAACAATCTTTAATTAGCGTATTAATGTTCACCATAAATCAAGAAGTAACTCTCAATTTACGAAACATTGAAGAAGGCAAGATCATGAGTATGTATTCGTATTGTTAAATGTAAAACCTTACCAAAAATATTTTCTTAGATCTCTATGAATTGATCTGTGTATATGTTTGTAACTAAATGCCAACTGACCATTTCCTGTTTAGCATTCCTATGAAGGCTAAAAATTATATGGTCTACACGATAAAAATAATATGAGTACAAGTCAACTTTTATCTTCACTATTAAAAAATAATTTTATAAGGGACGAAAAATAAAGAAAAAATAAATGATAATGATTATAAAAAAAACAATCTGAAGAACATAGGAGGGGTGGATGCTATGATTGTCTGTCAGAGAAGCAAATCATCGAAAATCATTTTATCTATAAATTTATGAATATATAAATGGACCACGCATTAGTATTACATTTAACAAACATGTTTACCTAACATTAACTAAGCAATGTCTTGTTAATTATGATAGCACCAATCCCCCATATAAATTTTAGTGGTCCTATTAGACAAAATGTCCCCTAAATTGTACACAGACTTTCAAATTAAATTCATTTAATGATCCCTTTAGTTAGTTTTACTTTGCCAACTCTAATCAGTCTCATCTAATTCTAACCCGATTCCCCACCAAGAAGCTTCGGTTGTTGTCCACACTAAAATCACAAGTGCTCTTTTAGTCTTTTAAGAAAGGACTTTATGGTTTGTAATCTCGAGGTAACCTAATCAAAAACAAATTTAATTAAGCACATGATCAATACTTCACCTATACGTTTTAAAAGATCATTAATTATATTGAGTCCACTTAATTTGATAGTCTGTCTTTTGTTTAACACTGTATGCTACCTAAATATTCAGTAAAGTTGTAATATAGTAAGTATGATACATGTCTCACCTTATCACTTCAATATGTAATAAAGTTGGTTACTTCATCATGTAAAGTGCAGATTGGAAAATTTGGTCAATTTCAACCTCTCATATTTTTTGTTTCTGTGGGAGAGAAAGACAGTTTAAAAACTCACAACTATTCACAATGAGCGAATTTGTGAGACTTTCACTAACTTTTCAATGAACAGTCAGCAATATACATTGATTGTAGTTAGTTAATAAAATGCATCACGTCGATCTTATTATATTTTTAAAGTATGAAATGATTTAAGTGGGAAAGCATCGAAATTGTATAAAAAAAAAGCATTTGCAACCCAAGTTTCTAATCAAAACTCAAAAAGTTATTATGGTTGTGAGACGTGTGAGTTATGAACAAGAATTCGGCGATGCCTATTCATAGTCAAGCCGTTTATGTATGTGCGTGTATTTACTATTTACTATGTCTATTAAATAATATCCGATCTCTTCGAGCCCATTACCGGAGACGAATTGTTCCACTCACTCTCTTTCTAATATTATTATAGTAGTACAGAACAGATCAAAAGAGGGTGGTCAGGTCAAACCATGATATCACAACTTAGACATTAGGAAGACAGGAGCGTATGTTTATTATTCATGTATAAACAAGCCAATATATATGTTTCGAAAATCTAATTAAAAAACAATATTGAGAGAAAGGAAAAGCTCATCATCGAGAATTAATTGGATGTATAAAAGGTAACTATTATCATCAGAGATAATTATTAAAAAAAAAAAAAAAGTAACTACATACACATTACTATAATGCGTTTATTTTGAGTACAATGACGTGTCAACGGACAGGGAATAAACACGAACTATTGTCATCTTGTCAAAGTTTTCTGATTGAAAAATATGGTAAAGGGACTGAAACGGCAGGAGTTAACACACGTGGGGCCCGTGGCTTAAAGTACAATCAAAGTCTTTGACCGTTGAACTATCACACGTGCGGGTGTAGCCTGTCCAAGCCGTTACGCTCGTGGGACCCACCTGACCATTTCTTTCCCCAGGCCGTGAATATTACTTAATTTGCATTTAGAGCTTTTGGAGGTGTCATGTGGTGGTAGTGAGACGTTCTAGGCCCATTGTTAGCAAAATCAACTCAATGGGTCAAAATGTTAGGGAATTCTTGAAACTCAAACGTATTTTTTATTATTTTTGATGTTGATTTTGATGAATTTCTCATAACATTTTCGTCCAGATCTATATAGAGTTATAGACCCATTCCATACAATTACAAGGTTTGAACATGGCACATCCGAACACATCTCCTATGGAAGTACAAATAGATTTATGCGGACATGGTGGGCCTAATAGGTCTCAATGTTAAATGTGCCCTTCTTTCAGATTGGTCTATAAATAATGCAATGCTTAGGGTACATCTCCCAGATGCTTTTGTGGCCTCTTGAAATTATGTGGTAAAACTTTAGTATAAGAAGAATTGTTAGTTGAGACATAGAATCTAATAGTTGAAGTTTTGGTCTGGATCCAATGGTGAATGAAGAACTTGTGCTTTACTGCTTTAGTAATATAGTCTACATCTGATTTCTCTGCTACGAATGAGCTTTCAGAATTTGCCGCCATTGCTCTCACTCTTTGATTTTGCTTGCATTTAGGGTTTTAGAGACTCTTTTATTAGCCCAATTACATAATCATAGAGTATTTAAGATTTCTAAGGGTTTTAGATCAACGAGACAACCTTTGAAATATGATGGAGGAGAAATACTTTATTCTTACAATGGTTTGCAGACAAACTAAAACATTATGTTTCTACCCAGAGATAAAGATTACATTTTCATTTGCATCTCTTCTTAAAGATGCTCTCGTCGATAAAACTGGGAAATCCTTTGAGCACATCTCGAAGAGCATAGTAATGGCTATCACATTTATGGTCTGTAATGAAATTACCTGAAAGAAGTATTCTCTGAAAATGTTGCCCTGGATCTCTCTTCCATAGACTAAAGTATTCTACTGGTTTCCCTGCTGCGCTTTTCGGGTTTCCTCTTAAGTTCCTCATCAGATAGTAAACTGCGCCTGGTACATATAACTCTTCTGGCAATTTAACAGCATCTTTAGTGGTAGATTCAGAGATTAAAGTCTCACACTGGTTGTTCTTGGATGACGGGATTTCTGGTAAAAATCAAGAAATATGAGATTCATGAAGCGGTAAGTCTTCTAGGGATACTCAGAATTACGCGAAAGAATATTGTATAGTTACCAGGAAATTCTTTCTTGTTTCCAAAGTTTGCATAATCAGAAACTTTTCGAGCTACGTCTTGCACAGAGGAGACAACTTGTTTCGCGTTTGTTACCAAATCTATTACACTCTTCCATTCTTCCTTCTCGATTACACTTGTCCTGGATTTACAAATTAACAGCGGTAAACAAACTGATTGTTAAAGGGTAATAAAGTTTCAAGAAGAGAAGTGTTTGCTTACCAGTCGGTCTGTAGAATTTCATTTCTCAATCTCGCTAGAGATGCTGTACTCAGTCTAGGTATAATATCATCCTGAAATCGGCGGAAATGCTCTAAGTTCTAAGAAGAGAGTAATCTCAGTAAAATTTTGATCAAAGAAAAGAGGGATTTTTGGTTGTTCTGACCTGCATTACAATAGTTGTCACAAACTCAGAGCAATTCTCTGCAAGCTCTTTGGAAACACAAGGAGGTGTCGCATACCCAACGGCTGAAATATTTTCAGCATCGAATCCCAATTCCTCCCTTGGCATCTTCCTGAGCATTATCGCCATTAAAGAAGCTATAGCGCCGCCGAGAGAATGACCAACAAGCCTTAACTTGTATCCCTATGGATAGTTCATTGCAATGTAAATCCATCCTTCTCATGTCTCACAAACAAAAGAAATGAGGAACAACAATGATTATATCATCACCTCATATTTCTCTAAGCACCTTCTTATCGTTTGCAATTCGTGATTAAGGAACCATCGTGCAGCTTCAGCAGTTCCAAAGTGTGTTGAGTAGCCTTCAAAAGTGACCTCTTCATCGCTTGAAGAAACAATGTCCGTGATAAGATCATAAATTGTATGTGTACCGCGTATTCCAAAGACTACAAGTTTCCTCCGATGATCAACTCCTATGTAATAACCAGGCCTCATAACACTTGAATCTTTAACAAATTTAAGAATGTTATTCTCTCGGAGCATCGTGTTCTTTGCAAGTCCAGTCACACTATCCCTGTAACAACCTTTCGCTAACTCGGCATTGTATATGAGATCATAAACCTGAAAAGCAACAAAGCTACTTAGAATTTGGTAAAAAGGGAAGTTATCTAAATGAAAATGATTAGAATAATGGTGTCTTACTGTAGACTCTGAAACAACTTCTACACCCTTGACATCATCAAATGGAGACAAAGATGCTTGTCTAAGGTATATAAGATAGAGACCAATTGTAAGATCACCAAGAGTCCAACCTTCAATCCCGAGCTTACTCCTCTGAATACTAGCAATGATCTCAGACAGAGATCGAGTACCAGGTGGTGACTTCTCTCCTACCGGAAACACACATAAAACGTTTTTACCTCAGAACTATGGATTTAAGAAGCACAATGAATGCAAAACCGAGAACAAGAACCATATGATATAGACCTGTTGGAAGAGCCCATCTACGCAATTGCATAGCTGGCTCAAGTGCTCTTGTGAGCCAAGCTAGGTCCAATTTCCACTTTCCATCACTTGTATCTTCATCACCAGAGCTATCACTGTCGATTCCTGATTCAAATAGTCTTCTATTCTCTAATCCAGAGCTCGAAGAAGAGACATTAGGCGTTCTCTTCTCTGCCTCATGTTCTTCTAACTCCTTCTCTACCTTACCAGATTCTGATAAATGCGACTGAAATCGTTTGATTACATTATACACAACTCCTTGATATAATCTTCGACCCTTCTTAAACGGTGGTGAACCTTCTACAACTGCAAAAAAAATATATATATATATATATATAAAAAGCTCAAACTAATCCTTACTAAATTCCAAAAGAGACTTTCATATGAAACATATTAAAATTGTCAAGCTAAAATCTTATTAAGAAACCTAGTGGATACAAGTAGAGAAACCATAAAGATAAGTTTTTCACACAAAGTTTATAAAACAAGAACAAAACTAAATATCATCCACTAAAGTAATTACCACATTCTACAGTCTCATTCATTAGTTGTTCAACACTCGTATTGGATTCACCTAAAAAGGCGTGAAATTTACAGAAGTAAAGGGTAAATAGAGCTTACAGAAATTCAATAGAAGCCGGTTCAATGCTCTGTTAGCCATTGGTGAGCTGAGAAATGGATTGTCCGACCAAAAATAAATACTTTTCAGGAAAAGGATCCTTCCGAAGACGACGACGGAAGAGAGGAAAGCTTTAAGTAAATGAAAATTGGAAGAAACGGCGGAACATAGCAGATGATCGGTGCATGTCGGCCTGAGCAAATCGGGAAAACCAAAACCGGAGGAAAAGAAGAAAAGCTAGACGACTGGATTCATCCAGACTTATTCAGTAAATAGTTATGGGCCTTATTTGGGCCTTTATTGGTCCATTTATAATCGGGGTAGAGTATTTATGTTTTTTTCCCGGGAAACAAATCTAAAAAGTAAAAACTTCAATTTAGAAGAGTTGAACAAACTAAATATATAGGATTCGAGTTGACTTGTGTTAGAGCATTTCCTTTGGGAGAAGTTTTAGTCGTCTTCTTCAATGATTCACGACTAGCAACATTCAAGTACACAGCCAAGTGATCACAACAATAGTTTCCCTTGGGATGAACGCTAACATACCTGAGAAAGAAATAACACCAGATTTAACTCTTCTGATCATCTACAATCCCAATATATATATATATATATATACATTATTGTTGCATCTAGCCAACCAGTTTATAAAAGTTAAAAGAGTTTTACCATGAGCAGCCACCACCAGTTGAGAACGGATGAGATTGCATTACAGCTTTCTTCTCCGACAAGTTTTCAATCTCAAACTTGAAACTTTTCTGAATTTCATTCCCCATATCAGCACACATCGCTTTAATTCTTACTTTTTGTTTCTTTGAAGAATTTCTTAGACACTTTGATGATTCATATAACAAAAAAATCTATATATATATACTTTAGCAAATCTTTGTAGAAAGATCCATAAGGTTGATAAAGATATTGTAAATATATAATTTATATTTGTATAGATCGTATCCATTCTTGTTAATGAATTTAATGTCTTTTATAATTCCAATGAGAGTAAATCATTGAACGCTTTTTAAGGATAACATTTTTTTATTCACTTTTAATTACTACATTTAAAAATATTTAGAGAAATTCCCTCAAATAGCACAAAAACAAGTTTTTGTTCCACAAATAGCTCACATTTTTATTTTGTACAAAAATAGCATTTTATGAAGTTCATAATTTATTTATTTTGGTTTGAGTTGATTATATTAGAATTTAGGGTATAGTTTTTAGGGGGTAGGAGGTACAATTTAGGGTTTAGGGCTTAGGGTTTAGGGTTTAGAAAACCCTAAACCCTAAATCTTAAAAATATGAGGCCCTTTAATAAAAATGCTAATTGTGTCTTAAATAAAAATATGAGCTAAAAATGTCACAAAAACCTTTGTGCTATTTTTGAGAATTGCCCAAATATTTATGTAGTTCTCCCAATTCTCTTTTGAAAATATATAATCTATATAACCGCCAGAAAACAATGATTTCAACTGATATGTAGAAATCATAACCAATGAAAGGCTCTTACTAGATCTCATGACAGTATATAATTGTGAACGTTGACAAAAAAAAAAAAAAAAAAAAAAAACCTATGAACTAATTATACTCATGACTTATGTTTCTTTCTTATTTAAATCTTCGCTTCGGATAAATCTCCCTCCTAAGCCCTTAACAAGAATTGATATGCCGTGCTGCTTTATTGTTGGGAAAAAATAAGTTTGATTCATATTTTTTCGGGAGATAGGTTTATCAGCAACAATCTAAAAACGAAAATTGTATTGAAAACATTTGACTTCTAGAGATGAAAATATATGAAAAGCTCAAACTCAAAAGCCTGGCAAACTATATTAAAAAAAAAAAAAAGTCATAAGATATAGTGAAAACTAGTAGTCTGCTTTCAAGGTTTGAAAGCAGTTTTGAGATTACACATCATCTGCTCAAGATTCTTCAACTGTTTTCCAAGTTCCTGAGCCTGTGCTTCATAATGATTGAGTTTCTTCCTCTCCCCGGAAACATTGTCAAGCTTTTGCCTCAACCATTCCAGCTTAAAACCGGCTTGTGTCAGATCAAGCAAACCTTTGGAGACGTTAGTTAGCTCAGCATCGGTGAGCTTCTCAAGAGGACTGTGATAAAGTGTCTCGTAGATTCTGAGGAGAATGTTCATGTATGCTGTCTTAAGCTGCGGATCTTGTGGATGAATATACAAAACTGTTTCAGGGTAAGTCTTAAATATCCAGTTTGCTGACTTTACTTGTGAATCAAGAACTTGGAAGCCATTGACATTCACCGTTTGGGGTGACAAAGGTGGATCTAGTCCACCAGTAACAGTGGAAACCTGTATGTAGACTTCAATTTTAAGTTTGTCGTTCACAAGAAATCTTTCCTCATGAAGTTTGGAGAGACGCATTCTAAAACCCCGCGCTGGATAGTTCTTGTGAAACACATGATAAAAACCTGTTGATATATATAGAGGACATAAACAAAAAGAAATAACTAATATCATCTACATATGTAATTTGCTAGATCTGAAAAAAAAAAAAATGAATAGTTAAATTCTTTGTTTTTTTTTTTTTTTTTTTGCTTTAAATTCTTTGTTTTCTTCATGTTACTGAATTTAAAAGAAAGGGGTTTTTGAAGAAACGAACCACCTAAACTTTTGGACTTGAGAACGTTGGATAGGTTCACGATGACGAAACGAAAGCTGATATTTCTCGACCAACGGTGAAGCTGTAAGAGAGAATCTGGAACATGTAGGTACACAAACATGTGTTTACCACTACTAGTACAGCTTCCCTTGGGATATACGGTAACATACCTAGAAAAGTAAAACAAAAACTTAGTTTAGTCATTTACACGTGTAGTGAGAATCTAAAGCTTTATGATTGATCTTGTTTTTACCAGTTGCAGTGTCCAACAGAGAACATAGGAGATTTTATTGGAGTATTCCTTTGGGAGAAGTTTTCTATCTCAAAAGTGTAAGCCTTGGGAATTTGGTTCCCCATGACTTCCAAAAATTAAACGCTCTCTTAATTTTAGGGTTTGGTAGCTATTCGAAGGAGGGACAGAGGAAATTTCTTAGGTTTAGTCGGACTCTTAAGATTGAGGGAGAGACGCGATCAACCACGTAAAAGAAACATAATTCCACTTATATTTTGTGTATTGTTCTCCAACAAGTCTTTATCCTGTAACTTGGTAAGAGGCAAGGCCTTCCGAAAACCCCAGCCAGCGATTTCAGCGTGAAACAAGCCATATCCTTCTGTAAGACAATAAAAAATAAATTTGAAAGCTTTTTTAATATTCATGTTCATCAATGATATATAGTTTCTGACTCTTACAGATTCAGATTTGGAAGATAAGTAATTTTACCAGATGTTCTATGGAGAACTTTGCCTGATTGATTCAATATATTGAAACGCAAACTGGCTCGCCTTTTCCATCCAGGTTTTAATGATTTAGGGTTCGCTACACATAGATACAGAGGCATGTAATCATCAAAGTAATCTCCCTGCTTGGGATGAAGTAGAACATACCTGAGAAAAAGAAAAAAAAGAAAACAGATTCAACCCTCTTTAGGGATACGTACAAGTTTTTATTTGTAGAATCTAGACAATTTGAGTTTATCAAGAGAGCTAATGATTCGGTTCTTCTAGGTTTTACCATTCGCAGCCGCCGCTTGAGAACACAGCAGACTCTATTGGAGATTTTCTTTCGGAGAAGTTGTCTATCTCCCATGTAACAGTCTTCTCCAATTCCGTTCCCATCATCTCAAAACGCTTTCTTAATATTAGGGTACGTTCAGTGAGGGACAAGAGACTTGTTTGATTCTTGCTTCATAAGTAGATCACGTTTTTCTTTATATAGGAAGCGAAATAAATTTTTGTATAATTACCATTTAAAAACGAAATCTGTAAATTGTAATTAGAATTTAGTAGTAGCTAGAAAAAATCTGTAAACCCTTTTAACAAAAGAAGAAAAGAAAAAAAATCTGTAACCAATAAAGGCAAATCAAACCGAACGAAACCGGTCCGGTAAGTTTTATTTATTAGAAAGAAAAACCGTAGACGTAGAGAATGAAACATAACCGAATCTCTAAGCTATTAGGATTCCAAAAGCAACAAAATCAAAACAAAGGAAACAAATCTATGGGAAGAACTTATCAACATCAAACAATCTTGTCAAAAATGGAAAAACTTCAACAGTAGAAAATTTGGCCTTATCCTTTTGTCACTTGAGCTTTGAGATTTGAAAACCTAAGAATGAAACTATATATCAGTAACAATGCCTTTCAGTTTATTAATTTTTTGTAACCATATCTCTTCTGCTGAATCCCAAGACAGTTAGTATGTGAAAATATATCGTTATCTTCCAACAAAACTTCAGCAGTGATAGTAGAATTTTCATTCTTCTGATTCTCTTCAACTTTGAGATCAGACAAAGTCTCTTTCAACGACAAAAATTTAGCAGCAGCTCTTGTAGATTTGGCTTTCTCCTTGTCTAGTTCAACTTTGAGATCAGAATACGTTTCCTTCAACAACAAAAATTTAGCTGTAGCACTAGCAGATTTGGCCTTCTCATTACTCAGTTCAATTTTGAGATCAGACAACGTTTTCTCCAACGACAAAACTTTAGCAGCTTCACTAATAGATTTGGCCTTCTCCATGTCCAGTTCAACTTTGAGATCCGACACAGTTACCTCAAGATTCTTGACGTGTTCCTCAAGTTGTTGGTTCCGAAACTCATCAGCATTTGCTTTCTTCCATTCCGAGGAGACCTCCTCAAGTTTTCTCTTCAACCACTCCAGCTTGAAACCTACTTCCGTCAGCTCGGTCAAATCACTGTGAGCGTTGCTTAGCTCAGTCTCTGAGATACTCTGTGGAGGCTTGTGCATTGTCTCGATGACCTTAAGAAGTACATTCATGTATTCTGTCTTCACTACTTGGTTCTTTGATCTGAAATCTACTGCAATATCTGGATGCTCCTCGAAAATCTGCTTAACTGAAGTAACCTGCCAACAAAAAGAAGAAGAAATTATGAGTTTGAATCTTAGGGTGTGGTTATTATTAATCTTAACTAACTTACGTGTGAAGAAAGAACCTGGAAACCATTGACATCCACCGTTTCCTTGTCATCTAAGGAGCTTTTTAAGAGCTTAGATGTGAATAAAGAAGCTGGAAACATATGATATCCATCAACAGCTTCAACAAGTTTAATATAGATTTCAATGGTGAGTCTGTCGTTTTCCAGAAAGCTTTTTTCTAGAAGCTTTTTTTGAGGCAAAGTCTGTGGAAATCCCCAGCTTATTGGGTCAGAGCAAAACAGTTGATCACCTATTTCTGTTAAAACAAAAGACAAAAAAAAAGGTAAACCTAAGTTTTCTTCATCATCAATCAGATAAGATGTGTATGGTTGCTGCTTCTTACCAGGTGTTCTATGGAGTTCTTTGCCTGATTGATTCAGCAAAACAAAGTAAAAATTAGCCTTTCTTTTCCAATTAAGTCCAAGTGATTTAGGGTCATCAGGGGAAAGGAACAGAGACAAGTAATCATCATCACCATTTCCCTTGGGATAAACTTTAATATACCTGAGAAAAACAATAAAATCCCGGATTAATTAAACCTTATAATAAGTGCTTATCTGTCTTGAAGAAAACATTATTGTTAAAAAAGCTAAAGAGTGACTCTAACCATTCGCAGCCACCGCTTGGGAACGAAGGAGAATTTATTGGACAATTCTTTTGGGAGAAGTTGGTTATCGTCAAAGTAAACGCCTTGCGGAATTGCGTCTCCATACTGTTAGTTTTAGGGCTTGGGTACTTCTTCGATGAAGTAACAGAGGATATTCTTTGAGAATGATTTGTTCCTTAATCTTGAATTGTAGGCGAAAATATAGACACAAAACCAAATCTAGTTAGTGGAACACAGAAACCGTAAAATTTTGAAATAAAGATAATCCTTATATGAAACAAGATTTATCTCTCTAAAAACTAAAAATAAAAAAAGCCAAAAAATAATTATATATATATCACTCATAAATCTAAAGGTCCAAATCCAGACTATATATCAATCGATCATAAAGAGAGCAGAGTTTCTTGAAACCACAAGATAAAAGTTTATAATGTTATATTAGGTATGAAAAAAACTTAAACAACCAAAAACAGGAGTTCACTGTATAAAACAGAGAAAATATTTTTTTTTAGAATGTTATAATAATAGGGTATAAAAACTTAAACAATTAAGCCTTTACTCACTCTTTGGTTCCAACTCTACGAACCAACCACAACGCAATTATCAAATCTGCGGATTTCCTGAAACCCAGTCATCTCTCTCACTTTCTAATATTTCCTTTGTAAATCAGTTAAAGCTAAAAAAATAATACATTTAAATATTCAGTAATCAAAAAAAAAAACGTAAACAATTAAAATCAACCAATTCTTGGATATAGAAAATGTCTTCCATTCTACGTTTTGGTAACCAATTCTCTCCAGATTGTTAGTGAATCCATCAGAGACGCAAGTTTAGATGTAGCAGGTTTGGCGGATCTCCAAACCAGTTCAAATTTGAGGTCTGACACTGCCTTCTTCAACAAGGCAACTTCAGCAGAAGCAGTAGAAGATTTGACCTCTCATTTGACAACGCCTTCTCCAAGGACAAAACTTTAGCAGAAGCACTAGAAGATTTGGCCTTCTCATTGTCCAGTTCAAGTTTGAGATCTGACACCGTCTTCTTCAACGACAAAACTTTAGCAGAAGCAGTGGAAGATTTTGCCTTCTCATTGTTCAGTTCAAGTTTGAGATCCCTGACATGTTCCTCGAGTTCTTCAACCAAAGAACCATCAGCAATTGCATTCTTCCTCTCAAAAGAAACCTCCGCAAGCTTTGTCTTTAACCAATCCAGTTTGAATCCTGCTTCTTCTGTTAGCTCTCTCAACTCACTCTGAGCATTTCTTAGGTCAGCCTCAGAGAGACTCCTTGGAGGCCTGTTTAGTGTCTCGATGAGGCCGAGGAGTACATTCATGTATGCTGTCTTCACCAAGTGGTTCTTTGGTCTGAAATTTAATGCAATGTCTGGGTGCTCCGCAAAAGTCCAAGTCACTAAAGGAACCTGCCAATCCAAAACCAGTATCTTATGCGGTTTTCGATTCTTCATAACCAAACGCGCATATAAACCAAAGGGTTTGGGATTATGAGATCATTAATAAAAAAAAACTAAATGATATTTAGCATACCTGAGTATAAGGAACCTTGAAACCTTTGTAATCTAACATATCTTTAGCAGTTACATCTCCTTCATCAACAACTTCAACTACTTTTAGTTTGAATTTAATGATAAGTTTGTTATTCTCTAAAAGCCCTAGTTGTTGAATCCTGGTGATAGGCAATACTCTGACTTTACCCCATGATGGGAACTCATGGCAGAACAAGTAGCATGCTTCTATAAGACGTTAATAAAAATTATATCAATTTTTGTTTTTGTGTTTTTTTCAGCAATAAGATACGCATATATACAAAGTTGAAGATGTGTTAAACCCTTTATCATAAATTGAAAAAAAATGTTATTTACCAGATGTTTTTTTGAGCTCTTGGCCCGATTGATTCAACATAATATATGAAATTATAGCTCTCCTTTTCCATCCAGGTCGTAATGATTCAGGGTTGGCAACACGCAGAAACACAGACAAGTGATTTTTAATTCGGCATCCCTTGGGGTAAACTTGAATAAACCTGAGGATGATGAAAAATACAAAGACTAAAACATTTTCTACTTTGACATACAAACTAAATTCAATCTTTGAAAACAAGTTTTTGTTGAATCTGTTAACAAATAATATTAGGAAAGCAAAAGATCAGAATGTTTTCGTTCTACCACTCGCATCCGCCGCTTTCGAATTTAGGAGACAATATCGCAGCTTCCTTCTCCCAGAAATTATCTATCTCTAAGGTGAAACTCGTCTGCTGATGATTCTCCATACCTCTTCAAAACGCTTTCTTAGGCTTTCAAAAATAAAATAGAAAAACACAAAAGGCTACTTTCTCACAAAGCTTGTTTTTGCTATTTTCACACATAAAATTTTCTGTTTATATATATATATATATATATATATATATATATATATATATATATCTTATAGATAAATATATAGAGAGAGGAGACGAGAACAATTACTAAACCATATATTTTGGATGATTTGAGTTTAAATAGATGTATGATGATTTTTGGAAAGTTGTTATGATCTTATTATCAAATCTTCCTAAATTACACTCAAAAGCATAAGATTTTACATTTTTATACTTTTAACTAAGGAAATCTTCTAAAACACCATCAAGTCACTAGAAAGCCAATGCTTGAAATATTTCTAATTTCTAATACATATTTGAAGATACTTTTTAAAATCAGTAACACTGGATTTTTTGAGAATTTTTAAAAATTCATGATTGAATACACCTCTTTTTTTTTTTAATATATATAAATAAACAAAATCAATAATTATTAATTAAGTTGAATTTTCTTTTTAATAAAGTACGAAGTTGATTATTGCTTTCTTTTGCATCATCACAAACGGCTTGACTCTTTCAGTTTAGCTTAATAAAGTACGCCCATTATAAAAATTTCACCATAAACAATAATTTATATATGTTTCTTGCATAACACGGTGGACAAATTAGATCAGAAATTAAGATGGTTAACAGATGGCCAAAAACAGAGTAAGAAGAGCTGTATGTATAAGTCTTCTCCTCCATCATATTACTAATCAGCTTATGGATCATATCGGGAACACATCAACACATCCAAAAGTGAAGCAGATGAAACAAAGATTTAATTATGAAACCATCAACATAACCAGGTCTTTTGAGTAAGCCGACTCTCAAGACTCCTTGGATTCATAAAGCAGAATAAAAACGAAATAAAGGCAAGGATAAAAGAAAACCAATTCGTTCTTTTTTTCATGTATTCTGAGAAAATTTAGGTGATGATCGTGAGGAAGCACGATGACAAGCAACTTTTGGCTGATATAGTATACCGATCATCACCTAAATTTTCATAAGTCTTTTCTTCTTTTTTTCTTCAAAACGACAATGTGAAAGACAAATAATATTCAAATGACAAAAGGTTTTGAATCTCCTTTTTAGTTAGTGATATCCCGAATCTCAGATATTAGTTGTCACTGATGATGATCCATGCATGGATTATTTATGATTCTATTCGACTGTGGATTTCTGAAAGATCTGGTTACTGGTAATGAGCAAGTGATCAGTAAAATAATATTCAAATGACAAAGGTTTTTTTTTTAATCTTGCAACCACACACCAAACAACACATTATTCAAATCCGAAATGATCGGAGCAACAGCAACGTCTCTTTGCAATATTTATTAAGAGGGAGAAAAAAAAATGGTCTTCTTCAAAGCTTTGAAAGTAAAGCAGTCTGAACAGGCTTCGGTGCTACAACCTCTTTGACTTCACTGTCTTTAGTCTCCAATTCGCATGGATTCGGTGGCACATCTACGGCCGGTGAGCAGTTGAAAAATCCATGTGGCTGTGTTTTATCCAAAACCCAATCAAAACATTTTTGAACCAATATTTGTAAGATTTTTGACAGACAAAGATTTGACTTACCATTAGTGTGAAACCAATATGTTCCACGGGCATAACCGGCCAATCTTCAAGTCTAGGAACATGTATGATCCCAAACACGTACCTATGGAACGAAACTTTTATATTGAAATCCAAAATTTGGTAAACTAGTGGTTTTTTTTTTTTTAACTGAATCAGATAAGTAAAAGACGGATACTGACCAAAGAACTACGTCAGATTCTTCCAAGGAGCGATTCTGTTTCACCCAAGTGGCAAGACCTTCACCAGCACGTGGGTTTTGGTTTGGGAACTCTCCTCCGGGGAACTTCTCGTCAGGAGCATAGCGAGTAACCCAGAGATTGTGCTTAAGGAAAGCAGCTCTTCTTAGAAACTTAGCCTCAGGTCTAGCTAATGGCAAACAATTTGAACCCGGAACAAGTTTGTATCCCGTTAACTGCCCCGTCCTGTTTACTGTCCTTGTGTTCCTTACCTGACAACATAATTACAATGACAGTAGCAATCAGAAGAATACTTCTTCATGGAATATATATCTTGCATCGGTATACCATTTTTACTTCAGCTTCAAATCATAATCAATGACACTGTGAGATGAGTCGATTTATTGTAACCAAACTCAATTATGACTTATAAGGACATAACTCAAACTTAGGAATGGTCAAGTGATCTCTTCTTCCGAATTCACTCAGGGACGAGATCAGTAGATAATCAAGGATGAAAGCAAGGATAGTTCAAAGACAGGAACCAGTATTAAGTTTGCATGTCTACCTAATGGTGTAACTTGTGCACAAAATGGATTGTGAAAGTAGACGAAAATACCATTTGAAATGCAATTAATTAGTGCTTTCATATGAGAAGATAGTGGACGAGATCTTGCAAGGTACAGATTGCTTACAATCCAATGGCGAGCAGAAAAAGGGTCACAGTCACGCATCGCCTCTGCCTCAGATCTAAGTAACTTCTCTTCTGCATAAAACGCATTGTTGTGGACATTGTTTTCACCGGGCTCATCAACTATAGCATTTACCTCAACTACCTACAGATAAAAGTACATTCAGCAATATCACCTTCTAAACTTTTTTAACAAAAATTCATATGCTACCAATGCCATTCCTTGAAACTGAGAAAATAATCCGCATATGAAAGTAAACAACTAGAAGAACAAGTAAAGTAAAAATACCTGATTAAAAGCTTCACCAGGTTTACAGTCAACAGACATATCCATGCGTGCAATAAAGAAATGTTGATGGACTGGTGCATACAACCCAGGAGCGATAGTAGTACCATACTTTCTAGTTTCTCCTGGCTGCAGCGCTCCTAAACTGAGGATACCAGTAAGTTTTACTTCAGCTTCGATTTTCCCATCCTACAATAAGACATAAAATGATATTAGTCTTCAAATATCTAGAAAGATGAAACAAAATACACATCATCAAACAATGAAACTAGGATGGACTCTTCTACACTGGAAAACAATGTCCATAACTGAACAATTGTGAGCTTCCGTTCTAAATTCAAAATGCAGAGACATATCATTGTCTTCCCTATATGTATTATCTGCTTTACTCTAGAAATGAATAATCACGTATTATACTTACCTGGTAGAAGTGCCAGTAAAACCCATATTCGTAGTTAGCAACAGTACATAAAAAAGAGACAGTTAGCCTCCTAGATCTTCGAACTTCAGCTAATCCTGTTCTCCAGTCCTGATGTTTCCACAAGATCCCATGGTCCTCTTCATGCAAACAAACACAGTTCTCAATTGTTTCAACTCCTCCAGTGAAATTTGTGAAATGGGCATCAAAGTACTTGATAGATCCCAGACAGTCACACCCCTATAAAATCCGATTGTTAAAATGCAAATCGAGATCTGATTAGAGAATGAAAACACATCAACTGATTTCAAACCTTTTTAAGCGAATGTGCGTTTTTTCCGAGACCATCCTCCCCTGCATCAAAAGCATTTTTCCTGTAATGTGGCTCATTCGGATCTCCATAAGGCACAACCATCTCCACAAAACTTAGCCTATGTGCAACAGGCCTTCGACCTCGACTGCCATCAACATATGCTACTGAATGTATGACTAAACCTTCCCTTGGAGTGAACCCAATACGAAAGTTCCACTGCAATCAAAATGTTGAGCCAATTTAAAAATAAGCTTAAGCATAATCAATTGGTTTCAATTAGGCTATTACTGAAAATGTACCTTCTGCCACTCAACAAAGTAGCCCCTCACGCGAAAACTTGGACCTTCAGGCTGAATAATCTGAAGTGGCTTAACATCACTTCTATCAACACCACCTCTACTTTCACCTGGGGTATAATTCCTCAAAGGGTCAGGTGGGGGGAGTGGCACAAACTTACGGTCTTCAAACTCAATCACCACCATGTTTTGCATATCTACAAGCACATAAATGCCCTCAACTGGACGAGCATAGCCATTTTCCATTGGGGAATCACTATCAGTCCGACAGTATATAAGGGGCTTTGCAAGCCTACGACTAGGAGCGTCAGCCTCACTATGATAACCCACACACCTACACAATACATTCAGAGGCAGGGTCAGGAAAAACCGAAAAAGTAAACCTTATTTGACAACTCTGACCAGAAAGCAGGATGTTATTAACATACCAGGGATCAACCATCACTAAATCCATGTCTTCAATACCTCTCCTCTTCATTGCCTCTATAAATGGTGGGAAGTCTTTGACAATCGCTTCACATTCAGCATATTCAGCCGCATCCTAATATCAAAAAGAACTAAACTGAGAGACTGGCAAACAACAGTAACATCTAAAAATCATATCCAATTACTTAAAACATACCATAGGTGGCTGAACATCAGGTATAACGTGTGAGGAAACAACTTTTCCCCTGTGATGGCCACCCCGAGTGACAGCATGAACTTCAGATAACTCCACGATCCAAACACTTGTCTCATTGGACTTTTGATTGTAAACAACAAGTCTTGCTCGTCTTGGAGGGAGCTTCATCGGAATCACAGGTCCAGATTTAGTTCTTGGAAGTAGCGATGGCTGGAACGGAGGGAAAAAGTAAGCATCTGCTAGCGCCACAACTTGTTTATCTGGTTCCACTGATGCCACCTCTATGAAACGCATGCCATCCCTAACCTGCCAAAGCAAATATTAAACAGTTTCAGTGAAATTAGATTAGTTGATCAAAGTGATGACTATATTTTAGATGAAAAAGAACAAAGTAAGTTTCCGCACCTCAGGGTTGGCACCAGCGGCGCGAACAGTCGCCACTGCAACTGATATTTCTGCAGCAGATAGAGGATCCAATGGGTGCTTAGTTTCCGTCCTTGGCATCACAGAAATTCCTGCATTGGTACAATAGTGATCATCAACAATTCAACCATCATCAACAATTGCAGTGAACAAGAAGTCAAGTGATTCAACCATATCGAGATCTAAGATCAGAAACATGTATAGCAGAACAATGATCAATAATTAACGATCAAGATTAACGCAGTAGCATAAATCCAAAGGCAGATGATAAGATTCTTGAAGTTATTCAGTATTGTACCTTTGTTGGCAGGTTTCTTGGCTGTATCAGGAAGCGAATCAACAGGGCGGATAATGGATTCCAAAGCAACCTTAGAGGCTCGCTGATCCTCAGCCTCGGACCATCCAGCAACGGTATCGGGCGAAGCAGAGACGAGTTTGGGAGGCGGAGCAGAGGCGGCTCCGTGGTGAGTACATGCCGTCGTCTTTTTCGAAGTTGAGGCCATTGAATAGGGTTCACAAGTTCTCCAAATCCACCAAAATCAGTTTCAACACAATCTACTGACATACAGCAAAACCTATCTCTATCCGTCGCTTAATCTCCCCCACCTTCTCTTCACCTCTTTCGCTTTCAAAACAAATACAAGCTCCAAGAAGAAGATTCCGAAGATGGCGAGGCTAAGATTTGGCAAGAGAAAGAACTCTCCGATCTCCGATCACAGTTACTACTACTGTCTCTCCGACTTCAGGCTCCGTTACAAGAAGTTGAACGGTGGATTCGTCGCCGGATCTGAGCTCTCAGCTCTCTGTGATCGTAACTGTCTCCCGTGGTGGTGGAGGAGAGAATCACTGATTCAAATTTGTTATTTTCTGATTTGTTTTTTAGAGTTTGATTTTGTTGTGGCTTGAGTCCAAGCACAAGAGGCCAAGCTTACTTGTGGGCTCTACTTTTAACAAAGTGTATTTATTAGGGACTGTAATTATCAACTTTGCTTTATAAAATCACAAATATATCCAACTTGGAAGGCAACGTGGATGCACTATACTTCATCAGATTCTCAAATTGTAATTTTTTTTTTTTGTGTGCTATCTTTTACTATTTCCTGATATATAGTTGGAAAAATAGTATATATTAATATACGTGTCGAGCAATTGAGCAGAGATTAAATATATATTTTTAATTTTAATTATATTTCATCATCAAAGTTTAAATATAAATATCATTTCTATTTTTAATTATATTTCATTAAAATAGACTAAATGGGGATTTTTGTTTTTTGACAGCAAATATATGAAAATTTTAACTATGTCTTACATATAGATTAAGATCGGAAATAACAAACAAAATGAAAGAAATACAAAATTTGGGAATGATTGTCAATTCAAATAAGTTTTAGAAAATGTTCAATTAAATTGTAAAAAAAAAAAACGGTCGAGTCAAGCTAACAGAGGTAAAACATGAAAGAAATAAACATAATCAATCATATCACCATTTAAGAATGAAACTGGAAAAGTAAAATACCTATAAGATTGGAAGATACTTATTATAAGTTTTACCACAGTTCTACATGTGTTATTGATATGGCTACATACTCTTATATGTATCATGCTCTTATTGGAACAAATACTCTTAAAATAAACAAAATGTAAAATAACAAAAATGAATACAAAAAAAAAAAAAAAAGATATGTTATCAATTTAAGTTGACGTGTTTCACCAAAATTCTTCACGTATTAGTTTTTAGTAGTTAAGTTTTTTTATAAGAAATGTACAATATAAAAATAGTGCATGATAAATAAATGTCAATTTATATATACATAGTTGCAGTATTACTAAATAATATTAATATATAAATATAGATCGTGAAGTGGACCGCACAATCCATGCAACCTCAACCAGCAAATAACCGCTGTCTACGACTAGTGGAATGACGAGGCTCACATTCTGTGGGCCTTATTGCTTTTGGTAAGATCAAACTCATTCTGTATTCTGTGGTTTAGCGGAGTTAGCTCCTTCTGGACTGCACTGAGTCTCATATTGTTCTTTGCTTATCACACACCCTTCAATTGTGTTGCATTAGGAGTAGTAAGCTAAGACAAAGTTGTTTTGCTAATGTATCAAAGTGTTGTATTGCTTTTCAAGACAAAATGTTAGGATTCGGAATCTTCTCACCAGAGCTCCCAGTTTCATCTTTTCTTGTGGGGACACCAACGATACGCTTTGGTGATTCTGCATAAAACCTTTTGTGACATGAATCTTCCACAATATGTCTAACATTCTTATAAGAAGCGACTGAGAAGAAGTCAATTTTAACCAAAAATTTCCAAGAATTGTCAATTCTTGAACCAAGACTCTTGTGATGTATACACAGGTATAAGATTCCTGTGATACACAGGCCTTGCCTGGTCCTTTAGTTATTTTGTTCTTTCAATATTTTCTTACATTAAGCCTGTAGTTAACGTTTGAGTGGATGATATAATGAATTCTGTAACTTCATTGCTATTACATCAAGCTTTCAAAAACAAATAAACAGAAAAACTTCAAGAAATCATTCAGCAATCAGAGAAGATCAAGGACGACTTCAGTGAAATAAAATTAGAAGGTCTCTCACATGAAAACACATTCTTATGCAGAAGGAAGAAATAGAAAGAAGCTAATAACATCAACCAAACAATTGTCCATTATGGGTATCTTGTTTATCTTTTTTTTCTTTTTTTTTTCTTGGTTATAGAGGAAGATAAGAGAGCCTTCTTCGCCTATAATACACACTATACTCCGATGGTGGGACTAAGTTGAATTTAAAACAGAGCAACCTGAACACAATGCATTGAAACCAGAATCTTGAGTTACCAATTGTGACTTTTCACTTGTGGGTGCCTGCAGCCGCTGACTGAGATGAGTATGTGTTCAGTGATCACAGGAAATAGTCTGGTGTTCTTCGGGTGACATCTGGTTCTCCTCTTCTCGGTGCTGGTTCAAACTGCACTCAGAGTTTTATATACTTAAGTTAGCAATGGTCACTCTTCTACGCTAATGAATTCGTAGACAAGACATGTGGGTTTTGGAAAAAGACCTGAATGAAGGTGTGGTTCCTGCAGTCGTCAACCTCAAGAATAGAGGCCATGTTCCCACAACGGTAACAATAGTTTGGTGCACTGAAAATAGTAACCACTTTTTGCTCCTGTTGATAGGGAAAACAATATAAGTGAGCAAAGAATCTTAAGCCTTGCAAAGCTGTGAAAGGAAGGTTTAGTTGTATTATTACATGAGCCCAGTTGTATCCATCCATAACCAACTGGTGAGCTCGGGCAATCAGCTTTAAGCTGTTTGTGTGATTGAACTGTTCAGATATATCCTACGGAAACAAATGAAAAAGATAAAAGTCAATTAACACTTACTTTAAAAAGCAGAGAGATTTAGGACAGTTTCTGAGACTTAAGACTCGTAATTACCTGACCAAATGTATATCCAGCACCACGAGGAGAGATTCCCCAACCACATCGGTCATCAGGGTCAGACCATAATAAGTCACACATTGGCCCTTCATGGGGAACTTCTTGGACTCGATCAAAATTCCTTATGTTGTCAAGGGTCTCGATAGATGGAGACAATCCACCATGAAGGCAAAATATTTCTGACTCAACCTGCAATGAAATAACATAACGATTTAATGATACCCAAAAACTTGTGTAAAAAACACCATCTGTTCAGTCAGATAAGCCATACATGTAATCTTCCATTGTTTGCAATTTTCAGAAGCAATTGATGTGACACTAGCAAAAGAAATACGACAGCACAGTACAAAAGCAATACTTTAGTTCAAAATAATATTGCCAGCACAAGACAAAGTACTCACTCATCATCTATATTAAGTGACTACGGGACTAGGATAGAGTAGACTCATGTGAATCCCACCAATAAAAAAGAGGAAGAAAGGTATGAGATAAGATAGGTACGTACCAAGGCTGTCAGTGGGAAGTAATCGAAGAGGTCTGTAAAGATTTTCCAAACATTAGCGTTGCCATACCTGCAGAATAAAATAAGGTTTATTAAAAAGATTGCCATCTATATCCAAATAATCAAATGCATTTCTAAGCAGCAAATCGGATGTGTAAGACAATGTATAACAGTGATATAAGCAAGCAATCATAAGCCTGAAAGATTAATAAAAACAGGGAGTAAAGAAAGAAAGGACAATTGTGACATACACATAGCAACAGCAAAAATAAGGACAAGAGTAATGCTAATGATAAAAAAGAATTACTTGCATGCAATTAGCAGCATCTACAAAATAAGGATTTTTCCAGAAGACTCACTTTCGCAGACATTCATCATAAAATCCATAAACCTGAGTAATCTGCCAGACAGAAGAAAAGAGGGGAAAGCCTGTGTCAGATAAAATAGTGGGATGATAGAAAAGTGTTAACAAACAAAATGTATGTTGTAGACAAAAACCAAAAGTTATAAGAAACATATGTGTCAACCAAGATCTCAACGATGGAACAAGACATGAGACACAATGGGTCCTGTATTTGGCCTCAAAAGGTGAGCTTACAAGTGGATACAGAGTAATAAAAACATAAAGTAATAGTCTACCTGACGACTTTCATGGTTTCCTCTAAGAATAGTGATTCGCTGAGGATATCGCATCTTTAAGGCGACTAACAGCTGGAAAGAGAATAAAAAAGAGAGACTGAATCAACATACTTCATATTCAGACCCAAAATGCTTGTACTGTAAAGAAAAAATACCCATCATGCAAATAGTGTCTATTCACCAATACAAAAAGACAATGACTGGCTTGCCAATATTAGCATACTCTTAAATTGAAAAAAGGAACTCTTAATAAATCATCCTCGTACCGTAACAGTTTCAACAGAATAATAACCACGGTCCACATAGTCTCCCATAAACAGATAATTGGTATCAGGGCACTGCAAAAAGAGAAAAATGAATATTTTGTTAGACTTGTCGAGCTATTTACACATTGGTAAACAAAAAGTCAATACCAGAACCGAAAAATATAAGACTAGCATCTATTGCGACTCTCAGTAAATTTTACAGATGTTACCATTCCCCCTATACGGAAAAGCTCTGCAAGATCATGGAACTGTCCATGAATATCACCGCAGATTGTCACAGGGCTTTTCACAGGCTGCATGCAGGAAAGTAAAAAAAGTTAAGAACGGATTCATGGCCAGTAGCACAATCTACCACGCTGAAAATACAATCGCCAAGTGTGGTTAACGAAACTCAACCAAAGAGAGATATAAGACCAAGACCTAACCTGAACGTTGCTTTCATCCATTAAGATCTCCTTGGCTTTCTCGCATAATGCCCTAACCTAAATAAAATTAAACATTACTGCAAATGATATTCATCTCTTTAACTTCCTAAAGAGATTTGGGATTACCAGTAATAATCACTATCAACACACATGACTTGGAAATGTGCTCTAAGGAAATCAACTTGACACAAGCAGCAAAAAATTGAAAAGCTAACTGATGCGAAAAGATAAAAAATTTACTATCTACATCAAATCACCAGCTACATAGCAAGAAAACTTGAGGCATTACGATTGGCAGAAGAACCCACATTACCAGGCACATAAAAACTTGAGCTTAGATGTGTTCAGTTAATCACTCAATGCAGCCAAAATTCATCATCAAACCATAGAAGCAAAGCCAATTCCCCCAACCAATAAAACTGCGGTGAAAATGAACACATACGTCAAGATCTAACATTTTCCCGGAAGATGTTTCATTTGGATTAAAATCGAAAATCTCCAAATCAAATCCGATAATCTCATACACGAAGAAACCTCAAACAGAGAAAACAAAAAAAAACAGATCCAATCCAAGTTCATAGCAACAAAGCTAGAAAAACGTCAAAGGGCAAAGGAAAAGTTATCATCCAAGGAGGAAGTCTCAGGCACCTGTTGCTCGGAGAGGGGCTTGCACTGCATGAGCTGGGAGATCTGCTCATCTAGATCAATGGTTGCGTCCACCGGAATAGAATTCGCGCCCATTTTCGTTAGATCGTTCTCTCGTCCGATCCGGAAAACAGATCAGGAAGCAGGACTAGGTTTCCAAATTAGGGGCAGCCCTAACCCTAAATTGGATGGAATCTGCGTATTCTTCGCTTTTTCCACTCTCTCTCTCTCTGTCTCTTCGCTTTGTGTGCAGTGAAAGAGGATCGGAAAATTTGAGATGGCGCGTGAGGAGAAGAGAAGCGAGTGGTTTGTAGCTTTCGAGTTATTCTGTGATATTACCATAATACCCCTTTGAGGAGATCACATTGGTGGAGTGGTGGTTCAGAAACCGTTACCGGTTGAATGCTGGATTTTTCTGGTTTAACTTAACCGGTTTAAGTTTATATACCGAGAAGGTTTTGTTTCCTTTTGCCTACGCTTCATTGAAGTCTCTCTGTCTCTTTTTCGAACTCTCTCTTTCTCCGGCGTTTCGTTATGGCGACGAGATCTGATTCCTGTGAATGTACTGGGAAGGAGATAACTTTGATTCCTCGGGATGAATTTGCACAAGACTCGCTAAAGCTCGTTTCTTTTTCGCCAGTAGAGAACGACGACTCTGTTGAAGAGATGATAAGCCCAAAGAATCAAATGAAGTCTTCGCCTTTTACTTGTGTTTCTGAGAAAGACGGAGAAATAATCGATTTGGGTTCTGTTGAAGGTTCTTTCTCCGAAACGACTTCGTTGCTTCTCAAAGAAACCGAGGCGATGAAGGTGGAGTGTCCTGGAGTCGTTTCTGTACTTGAAACTGGTTCTGCGGTTCTTGAAGAGAATAAGATTGATGAGGAACTACAACAGCTTAAGCAAATCTCTGAGATTTCTAAAGAAGGCGATCAATTTGGAGATGATGTGCCCAAGATAGAGGAAGTTGTTGAGAGTGATGGGTGCGTTGTTTCTATCTCTGAAATTCAAGGCTTTGATAAGGAAAGCTTGGTCCCTAGGAAAGAAAGTTTGAATTCTGAGAAGAAGGGACAAGATTCTGATGTTCAGAGGCTTTTGGAGGAAGAGAAGAGAAGATTGTTGGCTGAAATCGAAGTTGGGACAATTTTCAAGAAGGACGATGTGGACACGCTCGCTAGAGCTTCTGATTTCCATAAGATTGAAAATAATGGAAATGGCTCTAAAGAGCAGCATGAGAAGATGGGAAGAGTGAGCATTAAAGATAATGCTTTTGTTGGGAGATCTGTGAAGATCGAATTGGTTGATGATACTGCGTTGTTTGATGTTGTTCCTTACTACAAGAAAGGTAAAGATCATCCTTCTAAGAGACCAGGAACTGCACACACTGATAAGGATGCACCAAGAAAGCATAAGAAAATTGGAGGAGACAAACCCATTGATGATAAGGGAAATGCTTCTAACGTTGTTGAGAGGAATGCATCAACCAAAGTTTCTGAATTTGGTAACCGTGGAGAAACGAATGGGAAGCAGTTGCGGATTATGTACTCTAGAAACCAAATGGAGTCGATGAGGTATGCCCACATTGCGAATCAGAAGAAGCTGTGGAGTGATATGTATGCTAGGCTTCTACCTGAGCTGGTGACTGAGTACGAAGGTTTAGTTAGCGTGAAGAGTCAGAAGACTTCAAAGTCTAATCCGAGGGAGAGTGGCATCAGTATTCTCGGTAAAGCTCCACTTACTTTGTGGTGTTTGGTCTTATTGTCTTTCCCTAGCCAGCATTTTGTGTGTTTGCCTGTTGTTGGTTGAACATATTGTCTAAGAAAAATATGTCATCCAATTGTAGATACCTAGGCTATATTTGATGCATTTGTGTGTGTGTGTCTCTCCACGTATACTCAAATGGGTTTTTCTTTGCCACGGTTTTATGGTGTTTTTCCTTCTCAAATGGGTTATCACAGACAAACCCAGTTGGTTTTGTGTCCGGTGAGGACTGTTTCAGCAGTGCCTATTCCGAAGTATCTCTATTTTAACCACTTCGTATATTCCTCTCTGGCCTCTTTGACGATTTTGATATTCTGTGGCTATTTGGCATTTGTTTGCGTATGTACTCAAATGGGTTTTCTTTGCCACGGTTTTCCTTCTCAAATGGGTCATAACATACAAATCCAGTTGGTTTAGTGTCCATTGAGGACTCTTTTGGCAGTGGCTATTCCGAAGTATCTCTATTTTAACATTTTGTTTAATCCTCTCTGGCCTCTCTGACGATTTTGATATCTGTTATTTCTGGTCGAGAGCTCTTATCTTGTTTCCAGATCTGTTTTTCATTCTATCCTCGGCTCCAGTGACATGTCGTTTTGATAGGGGCCTTTTGTTTTCTTTCCCACAGGTCCAGTATCAGCTGTACCAAGGCGAAACCGTGTGAATGTCTTTGTACATTGAGCTGTGATCTGAAGAAATCTGTCAAAGTCCTTGTTCACCAATTTTCTCTTTTTCTAAGACACAATACAAGTTTTTCTTTTGATTACATGAGCTGACACCTTCTACATTCTTTCTGTAAATAGATTCTTTGGTTCAGATTGTAAATGGGGCATAGATAGGTTTTTTTGTTCAAAGTGTGTATGGCCATGATTTTTTGGATAAAATTGTACCTGTTCATACATCTTCAATAAAATCAAAACTTTCGAAAGCTAAATCTTTGTTATTGCCTTATAGTTCTTATCTGTTTCTACGCAAGGTCGTTTTCGTTACTTACCCAATCATACTGAAATCCAAATTTGACTCTTATTTTCCTGATGAGAAAAGGAACGGATGAATTAACTCTTGAAGAAGACTATGTTGTGGAAGAGGAGTACACTGAAGATAATGACGATTACAAAAGCATTTTAAGACCTGCATTTCAGGTGGATGGAGAACCTGATTTTAATTCTGGACCACCAGAAGATGGGCTCGAGTACTTAAGACGCGTCAGGTATATTTGTCTCTCTGTTTCCATCTCTCAGTGTTTCTTAAATTTGGTATATATGGTTAAAGCTGTTTCTGCATTTTAGGTGGGAGGCTAAGCGAATTCCAAATGTAAAAGTAGCCAAGATAGATGGAAGCAAGTACAGAGAGAAAGAGCAAAGTGTTTACATGCCACAAATTCCTGAAATCCCCAAATGTCCAGAGCACCTGTTACCAGTGAAGGAGTGGGAGGACTCGTTGCTTTCTGACTTCTCACACCTCCGCTTGGTAAATTTATCTTCTAACTTGCATACTATCAAGATTTTCTCTTAATGGACAAGAAATGAAGGTAACTGTTATGGGTATTTCACAGGCTTTATCGCAAAATGGCAACGAGTGCGAGGATGAGGTAATGTCGAGTCAGTCTGTAGAAGAGGTGCTCATGGAGGAGATATTCAAAAAGCGTCTCCACACAGACAGTGATGAGTCATTTGGTGGGGTGATTTCAGAGATACTAGGAATGGACTCAGTGACGCGGGTATCAAAGCTGAGAAAGCGGATATGTTTGGTTGAGAAGGAGAGGGGTTTAGAGAGTAGTGACTGCAAATGGGTAGTAGCATTATGTGCATCAGTGGACACTCCTTTGGATGCTGATACTTGTGCTTGTCTCAGGGCTCTTCTGAGGAAGTGTGCGAGTCTTCGTGCGTTAGAGGTTGAAGATGAACAAGTTATCACCATGGCAAATATGCTCATCACCATCACAGGCAGATATTTTGGCCAAATGGAATAATAGAAGAAGTGAGTTGACCAAATTGTTTTGATCTCATCTTTAGTCAACGGAAACAGTTATAACTACAAACTGTTTATCAACTTGTTAAGAATGTAAAACGACGTAGTTTCGATGTGTTGCGGGATTGAGTTTTTAAAATTTCTCAAATAGGAGGCAAAACGACGTAGTTTGGATGAAATTCAAAATTAAGCAAGCAAGTCGCCGACATACAATCCAAAACGATACCACCAAACCGACACGCAAGTTGGAAACAGAGGATAAATCCTATGATGATAAAAACGGGACGCAATCTCTTAAGAAAAATTTGATAAGAGGACGACGACGAAGAAAAGGAACAACAAAAAGTCAAATAAATATCTCTCCACCTCTCTTTCTCAATTGATTCTTCTATCGCTCTGCAGCAGCAATACGTATCTCTATTTTCTCGATCTCGAAAGGTAAAACTCAATGGAATTTTAGGGTTTAAAGTTGATTTCGTTATATGGATTCTCTCAACCGAGTTTTGAGGTTCTTCTATTGATTGATTACGAGTTGTAGCTAGGGTTGTATGCTCTTTTGTTTTACAAAATTTATTCGCTTTAGAGGGTGAGCATTGTTCTCCTGTTTGCGTGATTCTGTTGGCATTTGTGTTGTTAATATTCGTTTGATTATGCTCTTCTCCAAAGACTGGACTTTTCAATTCGTCCTGAGTTATTCTCCAAAGACTAAGACCTTTTTATTTTATTTATTAAAAGTTATTCTGCTTCGTTATATAAAGCTGCTGCTATTTTAGCTTCGTGGAATGCTATTCTTCTAACTGAAACCTATCTTTGATTTTTCAGGATTTTCTCTTACCATTAAAGAAGTTTAAAGTAAAGAGAGCATCTGCGAGGATTTATTTGTTGATTTTGATATCTAAGGATTTGCAAGCTAGTTTTGGTACATTTCAGTTATGAGTGCATCATGGGCAGATGTAGCTGACTCAGAGAACACAGGTTCTGGGTCTTCTAGTCAGAATTCTCATCCCTCACGACCTGCTTATGTTCCTCCACATCTAAGAAAAAAGCAACCTACTTCTGAGCCTGTTGCTCCATTGCCAGCTAATGATCGTGTAGGTTATGGTGGTCCACCTTCTGCGTCTCGATGGAATTCTGGTGCTGGTACTGGTGCTGCTGGTGGTGGTGGTGGTTATAGGGCTGATGCAGGTCGCTCTGGCTATGGCTATGGTGGACGAGGAGGTGGTGGTTGGAACAATAGAAGTGGAGGGTGGGACCGTAGGGAACGTGAAGTAAACCCCTTTGATAATGAGGATTCCGAACCAGAACCAGCCTTTGCTGAGCAGGATAATACCGTCATTAATTTTGATGCCTATGAAGATATTCCGATTGAGACCAGTGGGGATAATGTGCCTCCTCCTGTCAACACATTCGCGGAGATTGATCTCGGGGAGGCATTGAATCTAAATATCCGTAGATGCAAATATGTAAAGCCAACACCAGTTCAGCGACATGCAATCCCAATATTGCTTGGAGGGAGGGATTTGATGGCCTGTGCTCAGACAGGGTCTGGGAAGACAGCTGCTTTTTGTTTTCCAATAATTAGTGGAATAATGAAAGATCAGCATGTACAGAGACCCCGTGGTTCACGGACAGTCTACCCTCTTGCGGTCATTCTCTCACCAACAAGGGAGTTGGCAAGTCAGGTTGGGCTTCTCTTCCCACGTTAAGATTCTATTTGCTTTGGTAGAAGTTAGTTTCTCATATCCCATTCTGTGATTTTGGCAGATACATGATGAGGCTAAAAAGTTCTCTTACCAAACTGGTGTGAAGGTTGTTGTTGCATATGGAGGAACACCTATTAACCAGCAGGTATTTAATGTGCAAATAGCTTCTGTCAATGCTGTCTGTTTTATGTGTTGTCTCTTAGGCTGATTGTTTTGGGTTTTGCAATCATGTTCTTTTGCAAGGCTCCTCAACTTAATTAAAAACACTTTTAGATTTTGGAGTCGACATTTTTCGTATTAAGAAGAATTTATCAATATATGACATGCAGAGGCATAACTAGATGTTGTAGCTGTATGTGTTACTTAATCTGTTTTCAAACTTCAACTTATTGATCATGTATTAACATATGTCTTGTTGATCATGTATAAATATATGTCTTGTTGTTCGTGCAGCTTCGGGAACTTGAGAGGGGAGTTGATATTCTTGTGGCAACTCCCGGTCGATTAAATGATTTGCTCGAGAGAGCTAGAGTCTCAATGCAGATGATTAGATTTTTAGCTCTTGATGAGGCTGATAGGATGTTGGACATGGGTTTTGAACCACAAATTAGAAAGATTGTCGAACAAATGGACATGCCTCCAAGAGGAGTTAGACAGACGCTATTGTTTAGTGCTACTTTTCCAAGAGAGATTCAGGTTGGTTAACTTGTTTGTAAATCACTTTTTCTTGAGTCACCTTCTTGCTCCAAGTTTCTTGTTTAAATTCCTTTGCCATGTGCGTTGATTCTTGTGTGCCTTACTTTTTCTTTGCAAACTATCTGCTTGTTACATTTTCTATGTTGGGTTTCAGTCGTAACATCCTTCTTCGTCCAGTTAAATTCCTGTGGTTCTCTGAAAAAGTAAAGGGAAAATGTCTTAACATACACTGAAACTGTATGTGATGACCATTGGAAAATAATATACGAAACTATATGTTTTTGGGAGAGAGATTTTCTGGTTGTAAAGTTGATTACATGAATTTAGTCCTACTATAATGCTAGCTAGCCTATACATGGGAAAGTTTATCTGTTTTCATGATTTTCCAGTTGACCGACACGGTATTGATAGTTCTCTATGTCAGAGGATTACAATGCCAATTCATTAATGGATGATGATGAACCTTTTATGGCAAGGTTTAGATTGACTAAATTGCATGCTTATGTTTCCTGTGTGATTAGAGCTGTGTTACAAGAATGTTTCTGCGTTTGCATAATCATTTCCAAATTTTAGAAGATTGGCATATTTGTTTCTTGTGCAGAGACTGGCAGCTGACTTCCTAGCAAATTATATATTTTTGGCTGTGGGTAGAGTGGGTTCAAGTACTGATTTAATTGTCCAAAGGGTTGAGTTTGTTCTTGACTCTGACAAGAGAAGTCATCTCATGGACCTGCTTCACGCTCAGAGAGAGAATGGCATCCAAGGCAAGGTAAAAACTAATACTCCTACTTTGTTTACATTGGTCATGGTTTATTACCAAAGTAGCTGGTCTTTTGTTATATTTCGAGATGCTCCATCATATTTCTGATGATTGTATTCTCTCAATGATTGCAGCAAGCCTTGACTTTAGTTTTTGTGGAGACAAAGAGAGGAGCTGACTCTTTGGAAAATTGGTTGTGCATCAATGGGTTTCCAGCAACCTCCATTCACGGGGACAGAACACAGCAGGTTTGTTAATTAGTTTGAAGCTGAAATCTTGCATGTTAATGTGGACATCAGAATCCAGTTGTGACAATTCAATATCGACACTGAACAGATTTTGTATAGGAATATAGTCCATTGCTGCTAAAGCTAAAACTAGAGTCAAGAATCTGAAGTAAATGTTGTAATTAACTCTTTGATCATCATTATCAAGAAGTGTTAGGATCTATTTGACTAAGTTATTGTGTTGCTATATATGCATTGAAGGAAAGAGAAGTGGCACTGAGAGCCTTCAAGAGTGGGAGAACACCGATTTTGGTTGCAACGGACGTAGCAGCACGTGGTCTCGACATTCCCCATGTGGCTCATGTTGTGAACTTTGATCTGCCAAATGATATTGATGACTATGTCCACCGTATTGGACGAACAGGACGTGCTGGAAAATCAGGACTAGCAACCGCCTTCTTCAACGATGGCAACACCTCATTGGCCAGACCGCTTGCTGAGCTGATGCAAGAAGCTAACCAGGAAGTCCCTGCATGGCTCACACGGTATGCATCGCGTTCCTCTTTTGGTGGTGGTAAGAATCGACGGTCTGGTGGTCGGTTTGGTGGCCGTGATTTCAGAAGGGAAGGGTCTTTCAGTAGAGGAGGAGGTGGTGGTGGTAACGATTACTATGGCTATGGCGGTGGTGGTGGAGGAGGCTATGGCGGTGGATATGGTGGTGCTCCAAGTGGTGGATATGGCGGAGAAACTCCAAGTGCTTGGGACTGATCTCCCAGTGTTTTTTTTTCTCGTTTTGGTTATAACTTTTGACTATTTGTTTTCCTTCTACATTCACAAAGAGAGAGTATGTATTACCCTTTACACCTATGAGATTTCACTCAAGAGATGGATATATAACAAATGTTGCTGTTTTTAGGTGTTTTGATCTTTTTTTAGGCTACTATTAGGGAATACCTTACAAAAACAGTCATCAATTTCACAGCTTTTTGATTACCATGTTTGTTGGTTTCTTATAACACGAGATATGAGTCAAAAGATGTCTTACAAATCATTGTTCTTTTTTTAAAAAACTATAGAGGATCAAAATGAGAGAGAAAAGGGTTAAAATAGACAAAAGGAATTTCCCAAATCCTAACTCAAAAATGATTTGACGCTATAATGAGATGATTTTATCTCAAATGAAGAGGTTTTGTATAGAAAGGTCTAATATGGTCTATCACTCATATCCTATTTGTCCAAAGCAGGTACGTAACTAAATTGGGCTGAGAGTGCAATGTGGCTAGAAGGCCATTGTGGAGATGGGAGAGCTTTGTTTTTCACCACTTCCTTTTGTTCCACTAGTTCCAATAAGCCTTCAACCCTCAAATTGTTCCCTGAAATAACAAAAAAAACTTATGAGAAAACCTTCCGAGGAAAAGAGAGTTGGATAGAATATGTTATCAAACAAACCTGTGTAGAATATGTAATCACGACAGCCTTTGAAATCCTTGGTAAATTTTGTAAACACCGGCTCCTTTGAGCTAGAATTTACCCTCATTTTGTGTTTAGCAAGCATCGCATCCAATGGAAGTATCCAAAACGCCGAGTATGCACTCACCTATTTGGTACATTCAGTCTCTTTTTCTTAGTCATAGGTCCCACAAATAAGAGAGGCAAAGAGCTCAAAATCGGTAATCACTTGAAGGAACATGTTACCAAGGGCATATTATGATCAAACTCTGCCAGAGGTTTCAGGATTCCGTAAGGGTCAAACTTCAAATCCTCGTGTGATGGATCGACCTTCCCCGATAGAACAAGCAAATGAGGAGCACTGAAACGAATTTTGCAAAGGGCACTTGAGTAATCATAAAACATTTGATGTATTTGGCTCAAAATAGGTAAATGAGTCAGCCAGACCTCTCAGGAATCATGTTGAAATCGCCACACATAATCATAGGAATACCCTTGCCACAGTCAGCTATTGCTGCCATCCCTTTCAGTAATGTGTGAACCTGCCAGAGCATCACATCCTTCAAATCTTGTTTGATTTCCAAACGTGTGTTTGCCTGAGTTCCAACAAATCAAATAAGCAACTTAACACAGCATGGAGCAATCAACAATGATCCATGTGAAGAGAATAAACTCACCACACAGAGTAGCTGGCGCTTCTCAGAAGGATCAACAAATGCTAGAATAACTATCAACGCAATGTTATTCTAGATCATAACAAAAGCTGGAATTAGTTATATCAACAATACGGTCCCTGTGATTTAAAAATGTAAATGCACCTCAAAGTACCTGAATTAGTCGTTCAGAAGCAAGGGGTTCAACATCCACAAAAGCCTGAGCAATCTTGTCGAATCCAATCTAGATTCCACAATTAGCGTGAGGGCCTAAACACATATGGAGTTGGTAACATTTGGAAAATGATACTTACACAATATTGCTTAACAATCGAAAATCTGTCCCGTTTGAAGAATGTTGCACAGCCATCAATCATACTTGCGTTTCCGCTCAGAACCTCATTAGTCCTTTTCTGGTAACAATAATCATATCCATGCTTGTTAAGTTCAGGAGCTAAGAAATCGTCCAAATGGCCACTTTGTACCTGCCAGAGAATAAAAGAGGAGTCAAGAAAAGACTTAAAATGAATGCTCTGAAGAAGGAAGCTGTATCTAAGAAATATGTACAGAGTACATACTTCTTGCAGGCAAACTACATCTGCATCATAACCAACAATCTCCTGTAGCAAGTTATGTCTACGGTATGTCCAAGTACGAGCCCATGGCTGGCAGTAACCGTACTGTTCGTCACTGGCAGAGGTATCAGACAAGATATTATATGTAAGGACAGTGAATGGTCCTGACTTCCCTGTCACATCATCACCTACATAAAAAGGGACCAATTTACGGGGAAAAGGTGTAGGGAATGGAACAACACGAGAAGTCGAGATTCTACGGGTTCGTCCCAAATCCTTTTTAGTCTCAGAACAGATCACAGCACACTCAAGCTTCAAAACGCAGCCTACATCTTCAGTGGTTGGTGTGTATGTTCTACTATCCCCGACTTTGCATATCTTCAGTTTTTGGTGTGTACGTTGTCCAGCTTCTTTTTCAACTAATATTTTTGGTTTCTCATGTGTAGCCCTATGTGATTGCCAGGCATCTTGAAAGCACTTTGGAGAACAATGGTAGCTTTTTGCAACAAAACCTTTACGCTTTCCACAGTCTGAACATTGGATAGTGGCTGGTTCTGTAGGATGAACATAACAAGGAATAGCTTTATTATCATTCTCCACGCGATACCTGTCCATGTCAAATCAAAAATCAGAATACAGAAAACAAGATTCCAACTTTTACGAAACCAAAAAAAGATTGAATCTTTTTACCAAGTGTAACGCAAGGATTGACCCTCAATGGGAACCGAGTTCAGCACATCGGCATTGGACACAGTGTCACTCATCAGACTCACACGCATCTTGGGCGTAAGTTCACAGCTCACAATTGGTACCTCCGAGTCTAATTCCAAATCTATTACGCTCAGCATTGTTCTTTATCCTCAGACCCTGTAAATTCGTCGCAGCACTGTAACTACTACTTCCGAATCAAAGAAATGGAGAAACGAAGCATGGCGCAAAAGAAGAATGTGTAATTGAAAGTTGAAACCCCCGATATCGCCTGATTCGAGGTTAAAACCCTAGAAATTATCACCCCTCAAATAGCTATCGTAACTAAAAGCCGAATCGATAATCCAAAATACAGGAAATGAAAAGAAGAAGCAGAGATATTGTTACTCGAAAGCAAAGCTCGATGTCAGTTTCAGAGGAAGAAAGTTGATTTTGTTCGCCGTGAATTGAAGAAAACGAAGCAGTTCTCCGATTCCGATGAGAAAGATTTGTGATTTTTCTTCGCAGAGAAGTATTTTGAACCAAACCAGTGATAGAAAAGTTTTCTCAGAGAAGCCTTCTGGTTTATATATGTACGCCGCGTAGAGAAAATTAATCATATATTCTTATTTTATTATTATAACGTCTCTTCGTTGACGCTGATTGGACACAATCGCAAGTGTTTTTTTTTGGCGCATTATTCAATTTTAAACAATAGTCAAAGTTCTTTTTTTCTAGTCTTATTCTCCGATTCTATTCCTTTTGTAAGTTAATTTATTCAGACGTAAAAAATTTTGGAAAAAAAAAAAAGAAGAGGAAAATGAAATGGCATGAGATAAGTTAATAAGTTACTTATATCTCGTTTGTATTTAAGTGATTTTCTTCTTCTCTAAACAAAATATGAGAGTAGCTTCTCTAATCAGTTAGAATCTTATTATTCCCTTTCTTCATCTTCAACCTTCATTTCTTCTATTTCTCATATGTTTTGGTGACTATACATGAATTGAGTTTCTACTGAAATTTAGAGATACCTTAAAATGAAATTGGATCTTTCTATAACTTAAAATGTTGGTGCATATGGTTGTTTAGTGAGTAGTGACAGTCTCTGATTAGTTAATATTTGATTTGAGTTCTTGTTGTTGGGATAATTCATATTTACCTCTTGCAAAATGTGTATCGTACATTAATAAAATTTGGCTTGAGACGAAGGATTTAATGCAACATACAACAAGAAACTACAAAAGTTTGACCATGAATCTGATCAAAAAATGGTCAGAAACAGATATCAAATTTTGACAAAAATGAGTGGTCAGAAATCGGTAGACGGAAATTGAGTGTTGGTCAAAATTTTCTGATCTAAACAAGAAACAAGATTCCACTGGTTCATCGTCAACAAAAACTAAGTTTTACGAAGAACAACACTAAACAAGATTTCATCTTTTTTTTTTTGCCAAAAACAAGCAAGATTTCTTCTTCTTTTTTTTTTTTTGCCAAAACCAAACAAGACTAACTACAAGTGAAAGTTACCATGTATAAGTCAGGAATTGACCACGGAGCCGACTACAGCACATCGGCCGTGGAAATTGTATTATTGGGTAGACAGAGAAACACCTTGGGCGTTAGTTCGGAGCCCATGATTGGGTATTCGGACGCTAATTGCAACTTTCCCACACTCGACTGATAATTCTATTTTGGTTATTTGTTAACTGCCTACTGTCTATTGTCTACGGCCATATTAGATGTTATTTCTTTACTCCGTTGCAAATTAGTTTTTTATAACCGTTCATACTTTTAGCTAATATTATTTGAAATTTCTTTCTCTAACAAATTTAATTACACAATCCGTCAGACTTCATATATGGCAGTAGATAATAGTTGAACAAGCCAAACTGCACACCCACTGATAATTCTATTTGGGTAAACTGACCTCGAAGCAACGAGCTTAATTATAAATTTTAAAAAATTATCACATCTGTTGAAGATGAAATCAACTAATATCAGATTAAAAATAGATATAATGATGCTAGGTAGTCTTCGAGCCAATTAACATGCGGAACAATACTCTCAACTTTGGTTATAATAGTCTAATAATTCATCTTTGTTATAACAAAACCATTAACCGTTTCTCCTCTTGCCTTGGATCGAACCCAAGAGGTGAAGCTAAGTCCTCTCTAACCAAATGAGCTACATGACTGGCACAAAACCAATAATCAATTTACACAAAAAAAATAAAATAAATAAATACTAATATGAATAGGTTGATAACTCGAACCGGGCAACAACCACAACATCGTGTGGTCTCAAATTGTAAGGCCCTGATGAGTCTGTAATTTTGGAGTGATTTTTAGTAGTTTTAGACTAGGTCTCATGGGATTGTAATTGTATAGTTTAGAACTATTTATTAAATGAATATTATTAATTTAAGAGAGTAAAAAATCGATAAAATGTTTTTTTTTTCCTAAACTAGATTAACTCTTTGAAACGGGGTTCGAATACTCTAAGAACCTATTACGACAATGCATTAGGGTTAATTTTATTTGAAATATATTATGTTACTTGTAGTCACTATATATAGTCTCTTTTAAAATCATTTGATAAGAATTTAAAATGGGCTGCTGAATAATTAACATATCTTCATCTCGAATGGTGAGAAGAGAAACTAAAACAAACTGATCTTATTGTAAAATATTGAACATGAGTGGTTAAATCAGGGCTTTGTGGCATCTTTAGCCTCTCCTGCTTTACCCTCTGCAAACTCAGCTGCCGTGTTAGCGGATTCTTTTCCTTTCTCCGTCAAGTAATCCAAAGTTTTCTGAGCTTCTTCATCTGCCGTATTCTTGGCTTCAACAGTTTTCTCAACAATGTAATCTTTTGCTTTCTCACCATCTTCTAACGCTTCCTTCGTCTTCTCCGTCATGTAATCCGAAGCTCTCTTTCTGTTTTTTCATATTAAATTATATGTATTTAGATTCACTATTCACCAAGAGTTTTAAAACATATATCTACACATGGAATTATCGTACTTACAGATTTAAGGCTACATATGTCAACTAAAAAAGAACAGAAAGGATCATTTTTATGGTATATGAAATAAAATCTAGTATGCTATTAAAAATTCAGTCTTCAACAGAACCATTACAGTTGATTATGTATCAAAAATTCAAAATGTTATCATGGTGCGCGAGTACATAATATATATGATATTTTTTTTTTTTATTGACAGCTTTGAGTAAATGTATAGTAGATAGACTTAATTACAAAGGGAAAATACGAAGATTTAAAAAGAAAGAATAAAGACTTACGTGGCTTCATTGAGGTCATCGAGGATGTTGCCGTCACCTTTAACGGCATAGATCAACGACTTCTTGCGCTGTGCAACGAAGACGAACTCAGTCTTCCGGCCAACACTGACAGCGTTAACGGTGGTCTGCTTGGCTCCTACGCTGTGGAAAGAAGAACCAGTCCCACTGAGAACAGCTCCTGAGAAAGACATCGCCATATGAGATCTTTAAGATGTGGAAAATATATAAAAGGAAGAGTTATCAATGGACAAGGTGGAGATGAGAAGAATCTAACCTCCAATAGTATCGTTTTATAGATCTCTAAACCAACTAGAATACGTGTCATCGTAAGATCTTTTCTTCGCATTGATATTATCTTTAACTATTGAACAAGAAGAGTAAGTTGTTATGCTGCCACGTGTAATCATTTTATGGTTTTCCAAAAAGAGAAACAGGTCGGCCATCAACGTGTGGTCATGTAAACATGTGAGCATTTTTGGCAAGCAAATTTTTCGTGTTAGGTCTGAGTGTCTGATATAGAAATGTAAAAGTATGTAGCGGTAAAAATGATAACTAATACCGAAACAAATAAAATATATGGACACTTGAATATATATATATATATATATATATAGATTGATGGTGTTATTTTTGGTTTTGTTAACTTTTATCGTTTGTAATTTATAAATAGTATACTCTTTACTGCAAATTACTACTAATCACATATTCACATCCACTAGTATTTCTATTTTATTTAAATTTTCAGTATTAATAAGTAGACACAATAGAAGGAGAAAGATAAAGAGAAAAACCAATTTGTCCTTAAACTGAAACTGTGTACAATACGCGTGTGTGTGTGTGTTTTCAACAACTTTTTACTATTCTAACAAACTATCCGTTTGGCCATTGATGGTAGAGGTATATCCTCTAAGGACATAGTACTCCAACAACAACAACAACAAAACATAATTGTTAGGATTTTACATTGAAATTATAAATTCACTTATTATTAACATGAAATTATACAGTTTGAGTTTATTTCAAATACAATGGTCCAAATATGACATATTGTCAATTCTACAGTGAAATTCAGTAGACTTACAGAGTCATTAATTATAACAAGGAGACGTGTTAGAAATATGTCATCGAGACTTAAATTGAAAGAAAAAGAAAAAAAATAAAAGGATCAATACATTAATTATCAATTGGTTTTAAGTTGTAAATCCTATTTATTTTTTAATGCCATAGGGTTGATTTTTTACTTGTAATGACTGATGTTACTTACTCCTCATTTAGTTGTTTTTATTTTCAATTTTTTTCATACGAGTGTGCGATGGTAAGTAGTTAAGTACCATATCTTATTTCAATGGTGAAATTAATAGAAATTACAAAAGACTGATCTTATTGTAAGATATTAAACATGAAGAGAGATGCTTGATCCATATATCTACTTTGTGGCTTCTTTAGCCTCTCCTGCTTTATCCTCTGCGAGCTCAGCCGCATTGTTTCCGGCTTCTTTTCCTTTCTCCGTCACATATTCCGAAGCTTTTTGAGCTTCTTCAACTGCCGTATCCTTGGCTTCAACGGTTTTGTCAACAACGTAATCTTTTGCTTTCTCGCCATCTTTCAATGCCTCCTGTGTCTTATCGGTCACGAAATCTGAAGCTTTTTTTCTTTAATTTTAGAAAAAATTAATATGAAACAAAATATATATTTAGTATTTACTGAGGGTTTTAAACACACATAAATACAAATGTGTATATGAAACTACTAGATAAAAGATATGCAAGTGTAAGAAATATATGTTATTTTTTATTTTTTTATTCTGAATTCGTAATCCATATTAATATTTGCGAGTAATTTATATGAGAGTTATTGAATAACAACTATATGGATAGACTTAATTACGAGACAAAATGTAATTACTTAAAGAAAATATAGACTTACGTGGCCTCGTTAAGGTCATCGAGGATGTTGCCATCACCTTTAGCAGCGTAGATCAACGACTTCTTGTTGCGCTGAGCAACAACGACGAACTCAGTCTTCCGGCCAACACTGACGGCGCCAACGCCACTCTGCTTGGCTCCTCCGGTGTGGAAAGAAGAACCAATCCCACTGAGAACAGCTCCTGAGAATGACATCGCCATGAGATCTCTTTTAAGATGTGGAAAAAGTGTGAGCAAAAGATATCAAAGGATGAGATTTTAGAAGAACAAAGTGAGATAAGAAGTGTATAATCTCCCATAGCATCGTTTTATAGATCGCTAGACCAATTAAAATCCAAAATAACACGTGTCACTTTAAGATATTTTCACGCAATACTATTATCTCTAACAACTGAACAAGAAGAGTTTATGTTTGTTCATATTGGCCACGTGTAATCATCTTTATGATTTTAAGTAAAAAAAAAAAAAAAAAACAGGTCGGCCATGAAGTTGTGGTTTGTATACATGTTAGTACTTTTGGCAAAAAAGAAAGTTACATGTTAGCATTTCTAGTTTATTTGCAATTTTCAGTACTAATAAGAAGTAAGAGTTTTAATCGTTCTTATTTCGCCACGTGTAATGAAAACAAAAGCACGTCGGCCAACAAGCTGAGTTGGGTTTTCAAGCCCAAAACTATGAAAAGCCTACACAAACTGTTTTTTTTTTTTTTTTGAAATTTATAGTAAGTATTTTCCTTTGTTTTTCTTACTTTATTTTCAGTCAAAAATTCCGATCGTAGGGTCAGGATAAATGAAGAAGATAAACTGAAAGTCAGTAGCTCTCCTATTTCAAAATGGTATAGAAATCCTAATAATTTCATATCGTAAAATTAAATTAAATTCCAATTTATCAAAGGCATAAAATAGATCCAACGGACAATATCTACTTAAAATTAAGAGGCAGTGTAGATTCTGGTGCACGTTAACTAAACAAAGTCACCGACATGAAGAACCAGATAACTCAAAGAAGTTTCCCTTTTAACTCTTCCTCACCTGATTCGATTCTCTCTAGGGTTTTTCATAAGTTAACTAAACCTTATATATAGCTCACTAAAGATCGAAGCTAAGTAGCTTGTTGTATCAAACCTGTCGTCTCGATGCCTTCCAAGATTAACAGTAGAAACCAGCAGAAACCAAAGATCGATGAGAAGAAATCAATTCTAAAGATGCAACCGGAGATGGAATTCGTGAAGCTCTTGGGGAAGGGATCGTTCGGTTCCGTCCATCTCTCAAGATACCCTAAACCCGACGGCTCCATGTGCTACAACGCAGTGAAAATCTCAGACATTCTAAGCTACAAATCTCTGAAGAAAGAGTTTCAGATTCTGAAAATACTTAAAGGATGTCCTAGAATCGTTCAATGTTTTGGAGACGCTCTGCTTCAAGATGTCAATTACAACGGAGTCAGAGTCTACAAGATGGTTATGGAATACGCTTCTGCTGGGACTCTAACCTCTTACATTGAACGTAACAAAAATCTGTCTGGTTCAATTATTAAAGACTTCACTCGCATGATTCTACAAGGGTTGGTCTCTATTCATAGTCATGGTTATGTCCATTGCGATCTTAAACCGGACAATATCCTTCTTTTTCCACGGTACGATCAAGAAACTTGGGATTTTTCATACGATTTGAAGATTTCGGATTTTGGAATGTCGACAAAGGCCGGAGAGGAATCTGAATACTGGGGAGTTGATCATCCGTATGTTGGAACTCCTTACTATATGTCTCCGGAGTCGGTCCAAGACGGTACGGTCGATAAAACCCTAGATTTGTGGTCACTAGGATGCATAGTGTTGGAGATGTATATCGGTAAACAGGGATGGTCAGGGGTTGATTCTGATGACCTCAAAACTCATCTACTAGACAACCTCGCACCAGAGATTCCAGATACTTTGCCTTGTGAACCAAGACAGTTTCTAGAGGAAGCGCTTCGGAGTTGTTGTTGCATCCGTTTTTGACCGGAGAGCAGATGGTGGCCGCCGGTGGAAAGAGAAAGCCGCCGTTTCTGAGGTTGAAGATTGGAGCGAACAAGTCTATTGTTATTCCAGAGAAGCCGCTGAAGTTGGAGAGTATTCGGATAAAGCCCCCACAGTTTAAGAAAGTTATGACTAAACCCCTGAGGTTGAAGGTGAAGATTAAACCTCCGAGACCTACAGCTTCCACTTTCGTTCCTGTTCAGTAGTGCGTAGTTGAATTCTTCTTTGTTACTAGTTAAAATCAAGTTACATGGATGTGCGTGGATGCAAAAAAAAAAAGTAGATCTCAGTTTTTATTTAAAGTGTACATTTAGGATATTAACTATTAATATATTTTTTCTTTCAATAATTTCGTTGTTATATATATACATTTTACATGCATGTTAAATTTGGTTTTTAGCTATGGTGATTTATGGAACATTAATTAATACCAGTATTAGAGGTGTACTAAAACCGTAAAGCGGGTTTATTTTTTGCATTGTTCTAAAAGTTTATAGGTGTTCTCATTGAACTAATGCCAAATATCACATCAACAAATTAAACAACATGTTGTCTTTGGGTCTCAAGTTATAAGTTATAAAATTTTCTTTAGCTCCAGTCCGAAAAGAGTATGGATCTACGCTTAATTATAATAATTTGGTTACCAAAAATATGTATATTTATAACTAGGAAAATAACTACGGTTAAAACTATTTTTTTCTCTAGTTATATCCACTTTTCTATTGTAATTCTGATCCGAGATCATCAGGAGAAAATACAAGATAATCTCACGGACGTTAACATCTCCTAATTCAATTTGATATAGAAAATTGAAACCCATAAAAAAAGGAGAATCAAAATGGATCAAGGGACAAAATCTAATTAAAATTGTGAGGCAAAAGTCTGAAAATGAATCCAACGGACAAGATCTGGTGCGTGCTTCCACACTCTCCCAAAATTAAACGGAAAAGTCACAGACTTGAAAATACCCTAAACCCCAACAAAAATTTCCTTTTTAAATCTCTCTCTCTGACTACTATTTATCAACTGATAATTCACCCCTCGAGTGATTCAATTTTCTCTAGGGTTCCAAGTTTCAACCGAAGTTACAAGAAACCTTAAGAGATCACTAGAGATCGATTCAAGCATTAGTCAAAGATGCCACCAAAAACAGAGTTCGTGAAGTTCTTGGGAAAAGGTTCGTATGGATCAGTCGATCTTGTCAAGTACATCAAAAGCAACAGCTCGTCGCCGCTTTATGCCGCCGTGAAAACCTCCCAATGCGAAGACTACGACTCTCTCCGAAGAGAAATCCAGATTCTATCCAAACTCAAAGGATGTAAAAGTATCGTACAATGCTATGAGAATTATACTTTGAAAGAGGATTTTGATGACGACGGATTCAGAGTCTACAAGATGGTTATGGAGTACGCATCTGCAGGGAGTTTAACCACTTTCATGGAAAGTTACAAAGATAGAAAGTTACCAGAAACTATGATCAGAGACTTCACTCGTATGATCCTCCAAGGATTGGTCTCTCTTCATAGCCACGGTTATGTTCATTGCGATCTAAAACCCGATAATCTACTTGTCTTCCCATGTAGACAGTCTTACGAACTGAAGATTTCAGATTTCGGGTCTTCGACAAAGGTCGGAGAAGAAACTGATTCCTGGGAAATTGATTCTCCGTTTGTGGGATCACCTGTTTACATGTCGCCAGAATCAGTCCAAAACGGCGTGGCTGAGAAAGCCCTAGATTTGTGGTCGTTAGGGTGCATAGTATTGGAGATGTTCACCGGTGAGATTCCATGGTCGGAGGTTTATTTTGATGATCTTGCGCCTCTTCTATTGGATGGGAAAGCTCCGGAGATCCCAGAGAGTGTACCGTGTGATGCAAGGAAGTTTCTAGAAACGTGTTTCGCAAGGAACCCTAAGGAGAGAGGAAGCGCTTTGGATTTGTTGTTGCAACCGTTCTTGCAGAAAGCGGAGAAGATGGTCTCGGGCTGCTCGTTGCCGCCGTTGCAGTTGAAGATTAAACGAGCTTCGATGAAATCCACGGATATTTCAAAGAAACCCCTGAAATTAAAGATTATTCCACCAAAGCCGCCACAGTTTAAGAAAGAAGGGATTAAACCCCTGAAGTTGAAGATTATAACTCCAAAGCCTCCAGCTTCCAGTTTCGTTCATGTTCAATAGCGTGTTGAATTTTAGCCCCGTTTCTTAGTTTATAATTGTAGATCAAGTTACATGTCCATACAAAATGTAGATCTCAACTCTCAACGTGTATTACGACATAATACATTTTTGCTTGAATACTTTACATATCTGATATCTACATCAAAAATTTGGGAGTGAACCACAACGAAATGTGCAGCCGTCCAGAAAATGGATCACTATGCTGCTATTGATCTTTTGGTGAAAAAAGGCTCATGAAGCAGAGAAACTTGCTAATGCACTTGAAGTTTGCAAACGTATATCACCAAAATCCATTTAACTTTAGTTTCACCCATATAATATTCTTCCAACCTTTTAACAGAAACAGAGCTTTTTCTTTTATTTACCAGGAAACTCTGAGAAACAGAGTTTCTTGTTATTTACATACAAGACCCATTTAAACATAACAAAAAAACAACCCAAAACATTTCTCCATTTACTTATCAACGATGTCCATGTTCCTGTCTCATATAGTCAGGAGTAGTTCCATGCCCCTGTGTCCTCCCAGGCTCATCACCAATCACTATGTTCTTCGTTGTCTGTGCAATCTCAGCTATAGTCTCGCCAATTGCCCCAAGCACTCCTCCCGCTCCAACCCTTTCCTCTTCGACATATCTCTCACTGCCTCTTCCTCCTCCGTATTCCTCTCCAAATTCTCCCCTCGCTTCTCCGGCCATTCCTTTTGTTCCGTATCCGAAGACATCTTCCTCACTCCCTCTTCCTCTTCCGTACTCCTTACTAACATCTCTCCTCCCTTCTCCGGCTTCTCTGGCCATTCCCTTTGTTCCATATCCGAAGACATCTTCCTCACTCCCTCTCCCTCTTCCATACTCCTCCCCAGCTTCTCTTCTCGCTTCTCCTGCCTCACCTTTTGCTCCATACCCGAAGACATCTTTTTCACTCCCTTTTCCTTCTCCATAGCCTCTCTTTTGCTCTGTGACAAACCCTGGTCGCTTCTCTTCCTCACCTCCCTCAAAACAAATCCAGCAAAAAAACAGTTTCTTGAGCAACAAGTAACAACAACAACTAAAATGAGCTAAAAAACATCTAGTTTTGCTTTGAGTTGTGCAATACCTGGTCCATTTCTTTGTTTTTGTGTTGAGCTTCCTCTTTTTTCCTCGCCGTATACTCAACCACTGTCTCAGCAACCGCCGCAGCTTTATCCTTCGTTAAATCCACCACCTTAGATCCCACTTCCGCCGCCTTTTGCCCTGTGTACCCCACCGCTCCTTCCACTGTACCCGCAACCGCTTTCGTCCCTTGCACCACTTTCTCCGTCGTCAAATGTGCAGCCGTCCACCCAACCTCAGCCGCTTTCTCAGCGGCCACTCCGGCGTAATGTGCTGCTCCTTTTCCTCCTTCCACTGTCGTTTCTTTTACGTATCCAGCAGCTTCGCCGGCTTTCTGAACAGTGTAATCCTTCGCTTTTGTTGTCATTGAAACAGTTTGTTCTTTCGCTTGTTGTCCTCTCTGAGCAGCAATGTTTCCAGCCTCTTTTCCTTTCTCCGTTACATACTCGGAAGCTTTCTGAGCTTTCTCAGCCGCTATATCTTTAGCTTCAACAGCTTTCTGCAGAGTATAGTCTTTTGCTCTCGCAGCCTGTTCAGCCGCAGTGTTTCCCGTTTCCCTCGCATACTCGGAAGCTCTCTGTGCTTTCTCGGCCGCAGTGTCTTTAGCTTCACCAGCTTTCTGCATAGTGTAGTCTTTTGCTTTCCCAGTCTGTTCAGCAGTCACATTTCCCGCTTCTTTTCCTTTCTCCGCCGCATACTCAGAAGCTCTCCGAGGTTTCTCGGCCGCCGTGTCTTTAGCTTCACCAGCTTTCTCCATCGTATAATCTTTTGCTCTCGTAGCCTGTTCCTTCGCCTCTTGACCTTTATGCGCTGCCACCTGTCCAGTTTCCCTTCCCTTCTCAGTCACGTAACCCGAAGTTTTCTGAGTACCTTGTCCAACACTTTCCTTAGCTTGCCGTCCTTTATCGGCAACGGTATCTGTTGCACTCCGACGACCACCACCAGCAGCTGATTCTTGACCTTCACGTTCTCTCATCTCCGCACCTCCGGCAGCCAAAAGCTGAGCATGGCGTGCTTTCTCTCCATGGACACCACTCTCTTTTTTTTCTCCTTCTTTGCCACGAGCTTCACGGCCAACTACAGCAGCTCCTCCGCCACCATCAACAACCTCAACGCGAGAAACATGGACACCACTTTCCCGTCCTTTTCCCTCCATTTCTTCACTTCCTTTGCCACGAGCTTCTTGTCGGCCACCATGGCTCAAACCCTCCTTGGCCTTGTTATACCGTTCCTCAGCTGCTCTTATTGCATCCATTGACTTCTGCTGAGCATTGGCTCTATACCCCTGAATATCCTCTAGAGACGCCTTCCCCTGCTTCTCCTCTTTCTCATCCTTCTTCTTCCCCGTCCCTTCTTTGTCACCACTGCTCACAACGAACTTTCCAACAGAGTGAGGCATCTGAGTCCTCTTCATCTTCGTCTCCCCCTCTCCTTCATCAGAAACAGCCATGTGACTCCCTTTGTCCGACAGGGACACGAACTGATGAGTCCCACCAGCTTCTCCCTGGTGGTGACCCTGCTGCGAATCTTTGCTTTTTTCGGCCATGGACTCGAAATGACTCGTCATCTTTGGGACTCTGTCTTTCTCCACCTGAACTTCTCTCTCTTTCACCACGTTATCTCTTCTTGCTTGCTCTGACGCCATTGTTTATGCTAACAATAATTTTCAAGAAACAGAGTTTTGCTTTCAAGATGATAATTGGATGTTTTTTTCTTGTTCTTTACCTCGGATGATTCCTATCGAGCTGTTTAATTTATGCTTTTATAATCAAGAACCTCTTTAACCGAAAAGACAATATTTGGGCGGTCATGAGGATTGGGGAAAGGTGTGGGTATGTGACGTGTTGAGTTTACTATTGAAACGTGGAGGGAGACTCGGTGACTCAGCTTGTGAAGAGATCAGCTTTAAACCTTATTGAGCCATCGAGAAGAAGCCAATCATCTCGGTTTTCGACACGTGTCTTTCCTTACTTGTACACGTGGAGACTGGAGAGACCTTCCGGAGTACCTTTGCTTGCTTCTCTGATGACTTTATCTCAACAACGAACACTTCATCACATATGGGCTTCTTCAGGCTATTCATGTCTTCTTGGCCCAATTATATCTAATTAATTTTTTAATCTCATTTTGCTAATTACAGTACTCGGAAATTTCTATTAAACATCAACTAAATTCTTCGTCCTCCGTTGTATATTCATTTCTTGAGATGTTTTTTTTTTTCTTTCACACTTTCAAATGCATTGGTATTAAACAGTTATTTTAGTCAAGAATCAAGCGACTACAATGAAAAGATAACTCTAATAAATAGATTGTTCTTTTGAGCAACTTATGCATTGACGAGAAAGGGATTTAAAAAAAAAAAAAAAAAAAAAAGAGTTAGGAAGAGAAAAGAGTAGAGTAAAAGAGCACGTTCCAAGTATCAGGCAAACCAGGAAGACACCAATGACTACAGTCATTACCAGGATGGTTGCCACTAAAAGCAGAAGGATGAGCATCTTTACGAAGCTGAGAGAGACCAGTTATGTCGAGCCAATGGACCGGTTTCTTCAATCTCCTCATCACTTTGTTTAGAACCACCCAAGCCATTGGTGTCCCTCCTGGATACCTCCTCCCGTAGAATGGCTGCGTCTGACTTGAACACGACTTCATTGGCTCTCCCCAATCCTTTCCCCTGCATAACAATATCCACCCAATTTATTATACGAGTTGGTTATCGAAATCATACAGTAAAAAAGTTGTTATTGATATACAGGTATCGCAGTTAAGTAATGTCTAGATACTGTTTTTAGACTTGCAAAAGCATAATCACTTACGAACATAACAACCTAGTCCTTGCTAAAATTGACATAACTTAATCGACTTAAAGAAAAAGAAACATAAGATTTAGATTGAAGGAAGTTGGTTTACTCGTAATGTACTGGAGACACGCCGTTGAAGAAGACTTTGGTCTTGGAAGGATTGACGTAAGCATTGACCCATCGAGCCCAAGTGGTCATTCCTTTGTAGTAAGCAACGAGCCGGTTCATGTCTTTGTACAGTCTATGCCCATCTTCCATGTAATCCCACCTGCAAACACGTCACCAAATTAGTCATAGTCAAAGTCAAACTAGAAAAAGACAAGAGGCAAAGAAAGAAAGAAAACATACGGCTGGATGTGGCCGGTGTGGGTCCACCAATGCCACGAGGTAAAAATCAAGACGTCCATGCCTCTCCACATGTTGCCTTGCTTAATGGAATCTAGCTTAAGCACTCTCCCAACTTTCTCCGAACACAAATCCACTAAGAACTGTGTTCTGTAAAGCATCAACGTCACTCCGTATTCCTGCGTCCCGTACAAACTCATTTTTTATTTCACTAAATAATTTATTTTTACTTGGCCATGTGCTTTTTTATCTCAAAAATACTAATGGAAAACATAACAAAAACGAATCTCTTTTGCGTGGCTCATGATGTTCATAAAGATAATAATAACATGACATGGTATTCCGAAAGATTCTCTTTTTTTGGGAAATAAGCCACTAATCACGTTCATCTTTAAATGCTCACTCATTCTCTTGTCCCTAATACTATTCTTATAACATGAATAATATTTACATCAAATCAAATGAGACAAACCACAAAAACTTTATCCTTTTTTTAGTTAACTTTATCCTATTAATAATCGCTATGGTGAAAAAAACAAAAAAAAAAAAGAAGACTTTTTACAACACTTTCCACAGTATAAAGCGAAAAACCCCACTTAAAAAATCATACCCCAATAAATACCTATTTATTTTAGGAGAATAATATATTGTTTTTTAAAAAATTAAGAGAAATGAAAGAAGAAACCTCGAAGGTAAGTGAAGCAAGACCCTTTTGGCGAAGAAGAGTGTAACGAGTGTTAGGAACCCAAGAGTGAATGAGACAAGCAAGAGATTGCCACATGTTTGTGCTTAGTGAATCTCCTACGAACATTATCTTCTTCCCTCTCATCTTCCTCAAGAAATACAACCCATTGAATCTGAAATCCACAATAGGAACTTTTTTTAATCTCAAATGTTAGATCGGCAAGAAAGAAAACAAAAAAACAAACATTTCCAGCTGGATTTTAAGGATGAACATAAATTTAAAAAAAAAGTTACAAATTTGAACTTTTTATTTACTTAATCAGTTAATCAAGGACACTTTGGTTTTGTGCATCGGATTCGATATTATACCTTTTTGGAGAGTGAAATTATGGGATTTTCGAGACATTATTGCTCCAAAGGCAACTCACAAAAGTTTCAAATTTTGAAATCCAAAAAGGCAAACAAAAATAAATAAATAAATAAATAAGAGAGAAAACTATCTAGCTTTGAAATTAAATTGTAAAGCTATAGTTACCTTTCTTACCAATGTGCCTAAATATCTCTGTTAATGGCATTTAAACCAAAAAACAGAGGTCTACAAATTTCCAGCTTCCATATTTATTAATGGAAACAAAAAAAAACAGATTTTTGATTCACAATAGAACAGGGAAATAGACACACACACAAAAAAAAAGTTATTTTATTATTCTGTCTAACTAATGAAAAAAGAAAGGCAAACAAAACACAAAAAAAAAGCTTTGATCTTGAATTAAAACAAAACCACCAGAATTAAAAGAAAGAAAGTAAGAAGATAAGGAGAGAGAAGAGCAAGAACCTGGGGAGAGAGCAAGAAGATGGTTGCCATCGATACTTAAGGTAAGCATTGTCGGGACGACCATACTTCTTGCAATTGAACTGTGGATCTATGAATGGACATTTGTAAGGATCGTAAAGTGGGTACTTTACATCATAAACCCAGTTCCCTCTAAACCAATTGCATCTCCCAGAAGCTAGCTCTCTTCTTTCTTCTCCATTGTCATTGCTTGTGTTGTTGCTGTAAGCAGAGACTGTGGAGAGACAGAGTAAGAAGAAGAAGAAGAAGAAGAAGAGACAAGGGTTTTCTTGGGAAGAGAAACCCATTCTCTTCTCTCTCAGTGTTTCTTCGATCTGAGATTCTCTAGCGAGATTGGTGTGGGAAAAGAGGTGTCTTGGACTGGTTTGGTTATATAATACTCCAAAATCAAAAGAGATAAAGAAAGAGAGTTGAGTGAGATTGTTCACATCACATGGGAAGGGGGAAACAAGAAACAAGATCCTTTTTGTGTCTTTTTTTCAATTATTAATTCTGTTTTTAATTGTGTACTAGGTACGTTCCAAATTGTTATTTCTCATTTTTTTTCAACTTTTTTTACTCTTTACCCAAAAAAATATCAGTCTTTTTACATTCAAAGATTTGTTGATATAAACAAATTACTGGTAAATAATGGGTTAATGTGAAAATATGTTCTAATTTCTATGCTAATATTGTTATGTCACTTGCCAGTTATTAAATCCACATTTCTATATAGTTTCATTATTATGAAAGGATTAATAAGATGAGAAAAAAAAAAGAAAAAAAAAAACTCATAAAAGTAGGCTTGGTGGGTAAAGGATACAAAAAGATAGGAAAATATAATTTCATGAAAATTTAGTTTGTGAGAGTGTAAAGACTAAAGAGGGACCAACTTTGACTTTACACCGTTTTGCACTCATAGATCTATACGTACGTGTAAATATACATATACACATGGGACATGGCCCACTGTAAATAATTATTGCTATTATTATCACTCGAAAATGAACAAGAAGGTGTAATCGTTCGTGCCTAATCAAAATTTAAACTTTTTCATAGAAAGTTATTGACAGATTTTTTTTTTTTATTTTTTTTTTAATTGACAGATATTTTATCTCTATAACTTTCAAGTCTTTCCATATGCACTCATGCAAGAGTGTGAATATAAGAGGAGAAAACAAAAAAGTATCTACACAACTTCTCATCGATCATCATCTTTTCGCCGGTGATTGTGGATAATTTCTTCTTCTTTTTTTTCTAAATCACGGAGATTAATTGTAAGAAATGAACAGCGGTGAATCTAGACTGTATAATACTATTAGACGTGTTAGAATTCGAGAAAGATAATAAGTAATGCGAGATAATATTTTTGAAATCCATATTGTTAATTTATTCAAGTGTGGCTATATACCCAGATGATGAGATGAAGTCATGAAAGTACAATTATATACAGGACTAATAATTGAAGCACTCGATATTTTATAATGCGATGCACATCACACCAAAATTTCGCCATAATGAATTTTTCTAGTAACATATAAATTTATAATTAACAAAATGCGATAAAAGTACTAGGTTATCGTTGAACTGAAAATGAAACAAATTATGAGATTATCATAACGCATATATACCGAACAAAAATAAACATTTGTAATCTTTATGAATATACAACATAAAATTCCAACCGAACCAATATAGTAATCTTTTCGTCAATCCAATCTAAAATCCAATATATCATTAGTACAAGATTCCAAGATCTAGCTAGCTGTTTAACATCTACACAGCAGACACGTCTATTATAGTATCTTATTTTTTTTTCTTACAATACATGTAGTTTTTAGTATCATGAACCACACAGATATACTGTATATGGTCATAAGTCCAGATTGTAAATCAAAATTAAATTAAATACAAGAAAAAAAGAACTAGGAATGTAGGATGAGGATATAAGTGTGTATATATATATATATATAGCCTGTTATCGAGATCCAAAACTGAAGGCAACACGAAGCGATTGGTTTAGGCAATATGTATAGAACTTAATAATAATTTGCTGGAGATTGAAGTGTTCAATAATTCAGAAGGAGATAGAAAAATTGGTCCACCCACGTTTCTCCATTTTCAATCTCTCATGATAATTTAAGTATATGATAGAAACACACCACTGGTGATATTCCTTTGTTTCTTTACACGAAAAAAAAAAAAAATTAATTAAGTTTAATCTTCTCGTACTGATTTTTAATATGATCATTATTATATTCCTTGATTAAAAATTAGTTTGATTTTTCAGGCATGACAAGATGAACAGTGCGGAATTCACATGAAGAATAAGACGGAAGGTCAAATTGTCCTAGAAGTCTCACTAATATAGATTAGAGAATTAAAAGGTCATTAGTGAAGTGACTAAAACCTGAACTTCCGAGAATAACGGATTTAAGGCAGATTTGACAAGAAAGTGCCGAATTGAGCAACCTCTTGTCATAAGCTCAAATGCTACATTGTCCCTATCACCATGCTTTATGCCCCTACCTAGCACCCGCCATATCATTCAATTCAACTCTCAGACTTAAATGATTTCCTAAACATCGAAAGAAAAAAAAAGGATTATTATTTTTTGTACTATCGCCAAGAGTTTTTATGATGTGTCCATTTACGTCAACGGACGAACCGAATAAGGTTTCATATTGGGCCTATAAACTGGCATTGAGCCCATTTACTTATATTCCTGTTTTTATGTCACATACTTTCGGTTTCGGGTTTTAAATAAGTTCCGGTTCAGTGTCGGTTTAGAGTTTCAGATTTGTATCGGTGTAAGGAACGAGAACAAGTTGCTCGACATGTGTATCCTAAATCACATTCATGCACGCGAGAAGAGTGTGTCTTTCATGGTATACAACGCGAGACTCGGGCCAAAAAAAAAAAATTTCTCTCATTTTTTTTTCCCATGAGGTAGACTCAAAATTATTTGAATCACATGTTACTATGTTAGTGTTAGTGCCTTAGTGGCATGTGCCAATCTCCCACATTTTCATTATTTTCTCAAGTGTTATTCTTCTCTTAGTTTTAAAAGGGTACATTTGTTAACAAAATACTTAAATAGTTGGCAACTTTTTATGAAATGATACAATTTGTAATTTGTAGATGATAAAGTATACATGTTAAAGAAACATAAAAGAGTAGAGAAATTCGACTCCAATGATGGCGTGACTGAGGTAACAGAGAAAGACAAGACCAACATGTGTCGCCAATCATGTTGCTTAACTCTTTCCTCCCACATCTCATGTTCGTTTATAAAACAAGCATTTCTATATTAAAAAATAAAAAAATAAAATAAAATCTTGATTGTGTCTAGATGTTTGAGTAAATTTGAATATACTAGGTAAATACCCGCGCTACGCCGCGGGAATTTTCATTTAACTTTTTATATATATATATTTAAATTTAGTAAATTATTTTTATGGACAATTGAGAGAATCCTTGAAATCAGGTGAGATAAAACAATATAAAAATATTGTTTTTATTATTATTATTTAAAGTAAGTTTTTTTGATAATATCAAAATGTTATAACCTATTCAAAAAATCTAAATTATGATGATTTCTTTAACTATATAAAAAATATTAAATTATTCTATGTTTGAGGCAATAATAAATTAAACTAACTCGTTATATTAGTTTTTTTGGTGATAACACAATGATAAAATTTATAATAAAAAAGTTTATAATAGTGAATATAGAAAAAAAACAAATAGATCTTGTAATGAACATATACTAAAAGAAAATAAATAAATCTTATGAATAGTGATATTATGTTACTCTCTTACATTGTATTAAAGTTCTTAAACCATCAAATAGATTTTAGGAACATTTGTATGGTTTATCTGAAGATTGCAAGCTTATAACCAAAAGCAAGATAAATAAAATACATTATTAGGTGGAAGAGAAGATAAGTAGAACACCTTAATTTTATGGTCTTGATAAGAAGATTTTAACAATAAAAAGTGCAATTCGATTTTTTTTCTGCAGTTGATTCTTTAACTGTTGCACCAGTTTCAAACTCTGAGCTTTAATGTTTAGTAGAAAGGTGAGTGAAACTCGCATCGTGCTTTTCAAATCTGTAAAGATAACAAAACTTGATGTTGTTTCGGAATAAATAGACAATGAATCTGAAATAAAAAAATATAAATCTAAGATAAAGAAAAATGACGTAAACTTGGATCGAATACAATTGTAATTTTAGAATTATGTTTTTGAAGAATCTGAGAAATATTATAAAAGTGGTAGAAAGCGGAAAAAAGTGAGAGACGGATTTGAGTCTAACGTGAATTGGATTTTTAGAGAAAGATAAAAAAAGTTTGAAAAATCTTGAAATAGTTTCAAACTTCCAAATATCATATAATCAAAGTGTGGTGTGTCATGTGTGAAAAAAATTAGGATTAGTTGGTTGTTTGTTTTCTCGATTTTTTTGTTGCTTAAATTTTTTGGTCAAACTACATGTAGAAAAAATATAAAATCTAACAAAACTGCATTTTTTTGTTAATTTTTTTATTAAAATTTTAAATTATTAAAAAAATTCCACGTGGTATATTTTCATTGGTCAATTGAATTATTTTTTTATAAAATAAATAATTAAGTATGATGTGTATAATTAAATCTGATGTGTCTAATTAAAATAATTTGATTGGATCTTCAAAATTTTTCATTAATTGACATGTCAACACCATAATGCTTAAAAAATCTGATGTGTCAACACAAGGAGAGACACTTGTGTTATTATAGTGTTGATTCTAAGGGAAAAACTAAGAAAATAAAACAAAACAGAGGAGAAAATTTGAGTAAATGACAAAAAAAAAAAAAAAAAAAAAAGATTAGCTATGGAATTGGAAATAGTTTTTAACCAGATTCATTTATTTATTTATTTATTTTTATTTTTTTAACCAGATTTATTACTAATTATTAGTACTAGAATCGTGGATTTTGACTTGTTTTGTGGTCGGGTCAAAATCTTAGATTTATATAATTTATTTAAGGGTTGATTTTTAGGTTTAGATTGGATTAATTTGTTTGTGGGTTTGGATTAGTTCTTAATTTTCTTTTAATTGCTTTTTATCCAAACGACCTCTTTCTCGCTACAATTAGGCAAAAACTTTCACTTTACTTACGGTATACTAGTTTATCATATTTTTACTTTTTGTGCATATCATTATACATTTACCGTTTTATTAGTGTATTCACTATTCATGACATACACATCGTTTAATTTATAATTTAAAATCACATGAAGAGTTCTATTTTCCATGTTTTATTAACAAACTTTATCTTTTGGACCGAGTCAAGTCAGCTATGTGCATTTAGCAAGTAATTTTTTGGTCTATTTATAAAAAATGTATTTATTATATAAGTTGGTTACAAACACTAATCATGAAGATAAAAGATGGAGTGTTCAAATGCTTCCACTCACATCTTAAATATAGGTCCACAATTTGTTTTTTTATACCTCATACATTTCGAAGACTAGTTTTGTTTTCAGGCCTTTAAAAACACATGGAAATGTATATGTCTCTGCAAACATTTTTTTTTTTGTCGTTTAAATCTTCATTTCTATGAAATGAGACAGCAGCTTTTACATACGAGTTACACCCAAATTTTATATGAGATCTTTCATATATTGATAAAGTTTAGCTATTACAATTAGTCATAAATAAATCAAAAAATGTCACAGTGATGAGAAACTAGGGAGCCTATATAACCAAAAGTAAAAGCTAATTGGACATTTTTGGTTAAAAAAAATCCTTACGTTATTTTTATTTTTTTTTGATAAAGGGTATTTCATACGTTATTTTCGAGAATTGAAAACGTCATTTACCAATCTATTAGATGTATGAAAAAGTATCGTGTATAGTTTTGCCCTTACCCTTATAAATATGAGACATTGGGCATGTGGAATGTTTATGTACAGCACATAGGACGCTCCCTCATTTGCGAAAAGCACATCAATTGTTTTTCTATGTTCTTTAATCATAAAAAAATTATAACTAGAGATAATTTTAGACTGAAGTTTTATAAATGTTATTATTATTTTCATAAAATAAAACAAGTAACATTTTTTATACAGAAATATTTTTGTTTTGCAGTTAAACCAATGCTCGTTTTTGGTAGAGAGGTAATGGTAATTTGATCATAAATTACAAAGTAATGTAAAATTTCGATAAGTTAGTTTTTATTATGTTTACTTCGATATTTTTTCTACTAAGACTATTTTAAATTTTTTGCTTATTTCGTACATGAATTGCTAATTTGGTATTGCAATATTGCTTTAGATTTCAATATGATCGATTTGCTGATACAGTATTGTTTTATTTTAATCCATAAATATATATATTTAAAGAGGGATAATATAAATTTTGTATAGATTGTTGATAGAGATGATGAAGAATTGAAGATTCATATCATATCAGCATGCTCACATGATCGAGCATCTAACCTCAGGTGGCAACAAATAAAATCAGGGCAATACATAACTGATCTGTTAAATTTACTACGAGATAAGTGATTTGTTTTCGATTATCCACACATGCAGCCGGTTGTCTAATTAAAAATATATTTTGTTTTCTCAAATTCAAAGATCTGCAGTTCTTATATATAACTTCAATTCTATGTTTGATTTGAAAGTCAATATCATCCTTCCAAAAGTATTTCCACCAACAGTTTTTTCCACGCACCAATTTTAAAATTTAGCTTAGCTATTTCAATAATAAAGTTTGACAAAAAAAAAAAAAAAGGCTCAGCTATTTCAATATTCTTAAAGAAAGTACTTATTTATTTCTGGAATTTAGATTTCACGAATGTAACATTAAAAATTTGTGGGTTGACAATAAAATACCGAGTTGGACGGTAATGCGATCTACGTATATTCTTTGCTTGCACTGACATTATGATCTTAATTTTAATAATAAAATAATATAAATTAATGAAACATAGGATACCCTTAATTAATAATACTCATAGTGGTTAAGCTTAGACAAGCGTGGATTATCTTTTAAATAAAATTATTAGTCGAATAATTAAGAAAACCAGATAATTCTCATACGTGTTTTTGTATTCAAGAATCAAGGTGTAAGACATACAGATAGATAAGAATATACCACGAAGAACAAATGCATGTTAGGCTATGAAGAAAAGTTAATCCCAACAAAAAAGTGCAGGTATAAATAATTGTCATCTAAAAAAAAATAAAAAACTGTCATAATGTGCGGTTACAAGAACTAATGAATTATTTTCGTTTTCTCGTATAATTTAAAGGCACTCGTAAGTTTTTATTTACACAGAAGGAAAACTTTTGGCGTTAGAAATCCATATTTTTTACATTTTAAGAATTGTGAAATTTTCTGTCTAATTTAGTTAGTAGAAAGAACAGTTCAATATTAATAATGTAAAAGAATCGTTAGAAATGATAATGTGTTGAAAAAAAAAAGGAATCGTTATAGATGATATGTTTTGAGCATTATGTGAGATGTCTTATGGGTATCTCAACTATAAATTAATAATATTTTTTTTGTAATTTAGTTATTTAATTTAAATTTAATTTATTAAAAGTGTTTAGACCAATTCATGCATTTCTATTCTCTTTTTTCCTTTTATTTTTATTTTTATTTTTATTTATTTTAATAGAAACCCAATAGTAATGCTCTTAGGTTTTGGATATACTTATTACGTATTAGTATAGTTTTCAAGATCTGACCCCAAAAAAATAGTGTAGTTTTGGAGATACCATATTTTATGTTTAGTTACTGGTTACTACTTATTAGTTATTAGTATTATTGTACGGGGAAATTAAGCATAGAAGTCTTTATATATATGATTCATCATTAGCAGCTAATTGCACTTATTTTCTACTAATTTCCACACATTTCCTCTTTTGGCTAGTTTGATAGGGCCATTCATACTCATACATTACAGATTTACAGCCTGAGCATTGTATTATTTACATACACATACCACATTTACGTACGTGTTTTGCTATTCAAATCCATAAATTCGTTTTTTTTTTCTATAGTTAAGACGCATGATAATTTTACTAAGGTAATCCTTAAATCGTGACTAATCATGCATTTGCTTGTTTTGGTTAATTGAAAATGAGCTGGTTTTGTTGAACCGAGATTTAGTGATTTGGTGAGTCACTATCGTCGCCCATATCAGTCTGGCGGGCTCGAGCTCAGTTTTTCGAATAATCCGTCGGTGTTAACAGAACAATCCGTTAGTGAAGTCTAAACGCCGTTAACATTGACTGTGTGCTTAGCTGGCATACGCAGCAGTGAGGTTAAGAACCAGCTGGCATGATCACCGTCTACATAATCCCCGTTACGCCCCTACGTCCTTCTAATTTGTTCGTTTTCTATTTTCCTTTTTCTTTGGTTATGTTCTCAATATCCTTTTATTATTATTTTGAAAAATTCCATCAAATAACTAAAACAATTTTTTTTTCACAAATAGTACATATTTTTATTTAAGATAAAAATAACATTTTATAAATTTCATAATTTAATTTTTTTGTTTAACTTAACTATATTAGAATTTAGGGTATAATTTTTAAGAGATAGGGATACAATTTAGGGTTTAGAACTTAGGGTTTAGGGTTTTCTAAAGTCTAAACCCTAAATCCTAAATCTTAAAAATGTGAGGTTATAATTATCTTCTAATAAAAATGCTATTTGTGTCTTAAATAAAAATGTATGTTAAAAATGTCACAAAAATTTCATTTTGTGCTATTTTTGAGAATTGCCCTATTATTTTTTTAATAAATTTTTTTTTTAATATATATTTTAGAAAGCGTTTACTCGTTGAGAAAATGATCATTTTTTTTTTATGCAAAGAGAAAATGAACATTTAGAAGAAGAAAAATGTAATTTGAGGGTGAGGAGGCATGACCAAGATAAATAAAAGTAAAAGTAAAAATCAATGGTGCCTGGTTCAATGTAATCAGTGGTTCCGTAGGTCTCAACGGTACGGAATATATAGTACCGAGCGATGGGTCTATTAGAAAGTTATTATGAGTTTTCGTAAATTAATTATACATTTAATTAGTAATCCCAAGAAAAGAAAAGAGAACTATGACAGCCTTTTTCAAAGGACACATGTTAAATTTTTTGTTTGCCAGCTCTGCATTCGATAATGAATTTTCATTTGTTATTTTTTGTGTGCTAAACCATATTTTGCTCTCTTCGCAACACGCAAGAAGAAGGAAAAGCTTGTATTATCCATTCATCTCTTTAACAAAACAACAGCAAAAATTAACAAAAATATCCATTCATTTCATGTAAATTTAAATAGGCTATTGTCACAAAATGTTACTTTATATGCTTATAATAGTACAATAAATATGGTGGCTTAAACAAAAGTTTGGCTGGCTTGATAAATACATCTATATCGAAAGACGATTTTGCCCTCGATCTTGCTGTCTCTGAGTACGAGGGTTAGAATTCGTACGTGGCATTTTCTCATTTGCCACTATTTTTATATAATTATTTTATCATTTAAGTTGGTCAAATAGTTTAACCAAAAGTCAGAGATTTGTTGAAATGGTTTTAGTTGCTGAAATTTTATTTGTTGAAATAATCAATAGATGTATTTTTCTTTTGGATCAAATAATGTCAAAGAAATTAATTTAATCAATTGAGCGGCAAATTTAATGCGAGGGTTCTGTACAACGACCCTAAAAGTGGGTTTGATAAATGAAAATATGCACACAAAATATAATGATAAAATAGTAACATGTCGGGGTGCATTGAATATCCTACGAAGGTTTAGTGTTTAAATTTCGTAATGATAGCTTGCTTATGCTATTGTATAGCTTGTAATTAATAAATGTGATAGTATACGAAATTAAATTTGATAGAGTAACATTTTGGGAACATGAGCGAACGTGCTTGAATCTGCGTGCCTTGACATTTTGGGCAAATATAATTAAATCGTATACTACTAATATCACGTCAGAGGCTAATTTAAATAATTAACATTCCAGAGGTTTTACGCATTCATATGGTTGTACACTTACATTTACAGATGCAATGCATATGATTAATTCGTTACCTTAACACGACGCAATAGTATGAAAAGCAGATAGATGTATTTAGCTAATTAGCAAGGGGTTACATGTTCCGAATTATGTAGAAAATTAGAGAAATTTAAGTCCATTAATATTCGTAAAAGTCTAATAAGTTCGTATTCGTGTACTGTGTCCAAAAGTTCAAAGTCAACTATTTGAGTCTATGTAGTTGATAATAAATAAAATAAAATCTGAGAAATGACCGTATAATTTTCTTCAACGACAAGCAGCCGTGAAGACACGGGAGTGAAAAGAGAGACTCGTGAGATGAACAGCAGAAGAAGATCATTGTCATAATCCCAGGGAAATTTGTAATAATTATTAATCAAGGTTAATCCAATTTATAACCCAAAATTATTTCTTTTTTTTCACTTGTTTCGTTCATTCTTTGCTTCCTCCTTTTCTATTTATCACGAGATCTGTCTTCTTCTTCTTCTTCTTCTTCTTCTTCTCTCTCTTCTCTCTGGACAGTACTTGTTTAAGCTTCGGTGGTGGTTTCTGACTTCTGAAACTAAAGCCATTAGATTCTTTGGTTTGTAGATCAAGTACGAGGATGTCTCATTCTAGAAGGCTTTCATTGGAACCTGCTATAGACTCAATTACAGGTCGATTTCGTGACTCATTGAGAGACGATGACGTCAACAAACCTGATTTCCGAGAACTCGATCTGGGTTCTCCTGTTTCTACCTTAATGCCACGTGGCTCTGCTTCTTCTTCAGCCGCTGCTACTCCTACAAGCAGCTCAGGCTCTTCAGGCTCTGCTTCTGGCAAACCGTCGGTGACTTCTCAGATGGGTAAACGCTTAGAGAATGGTTACAACAGCCACTCTGGGGAGCTTACAAGCCCCGGATCCGGAATGCAGACGACCCGGAATCTTAAACCGGGTCATAGAAGATCTTCTTCCACTGGAACGCCATTGATCTTCTCTGGCTCTAGCTTCACCTCAGCTACGAGTCAAGCAGGTGGTGCTGGTGGTAGTGGAGCTACGTCAGCAGTATCTCCGACTCCCTCCGTTTTACCGGCTGGGAACATTTGTCCGTCGGGTCGGATCTTGAAAACCGGAATGGCGAGTCGGACTTCAAGTAGGACGGAGACTCTGTGCACAGGAACTGGAAATTATGGACATGGAAACGTTGTACGTAGCGGCGGAGGAAGCAGCAACGTTAAGGCGGCGAGAGCTGTGGAGAACGGTGAGACTCCGGAGGAGTTGAAGAGATTAGGAAACGATATGTATAGGAGAGGGAACTTCTCTGAAGCTTTATCGCTTTACGACAGAGCAATTTCGATTTTACCGGGAAATGCAGCTTATAGAAGCAACCGTGCGGCGGCGTTAACGGCGTTAAGACGGTTAGGAGAAGCCGTTAAAGAATGCCTTGAAGCTGTTAGGCTTGATCCGTCTTACTCTAGAGCTCATCAAAGACTCGCTTCTCTCTATCTCAGGTAACCAAATCTTTTGAGGTTTTTTTGTTTGTTTGTTTGCTGTGTGATTTAGTTTAAAGATTGAGAATTGAAATGATGGATTGGATTTGTTGTTGGTTTTAGATTAGGAGAAGCTGAGAATGCAAGACGTCATCTTTGTTATTCCGGGCAATGCCCGGATCAAGCTGATCTCCAACGGCTGCAGACGCTTGAGAAACATATCCGAAGATGCTGGGAGGCTCGAAAGATTGGAGATTGGAAAACCGCGATAAAGGAAACCGATGCAGCCATTGCAAACGGCGCTGATTCATCTCCTCAGGTGAAAGATCATAGCCATATGTGGCTTGTTGCATTTACTTTTTAAAGATTTTTAACTAACAGTGAGGTTTTTTTCTATTGGTTTGGACAGCTTGTAGCTTGTAAAGCCGAAGCCTTTTTGCGTCTTAACCAAATAGAGGATTCGGATTTTTGTCTATCTTGCATTCCAAGATTGCATTCTCAACCGCAGACGAAAATCTTTGGTATGGTAGCTGAAGCTTATGTGCTCTGTATCCAAGCTCAAGTTGATATGGCATTAGGAAGGTGAGCTTTCAAAACTCGGAAAAGTTGTGATTCTTTCTTTTTTGATTATCTCTACCGGTGAGTGAGTAGAAATGATAGGTTTGTTGCAGATTTGAGAATGCGGTTGTAAAGGCAGAGAGAGCTACGATGCTCGACCAGACCAATCCCGAGTTAGTATCGGTTTTAAACAATGTGAAGATGGTTGTGAGGGCACGTACTCGTGGTAATGAGCTATTTAGTTCGGGGAGATACTCTGAAGCGAGTGAAGCTTATGGAGACGGGCTCAAGCACAATGCTTCCAACTCGGTTTTATATTGTAACAGAGCAGCGTGTTGGTATAAACTCGGTTTGTGGGAGAAATCTGTTGAAGATTGTAACCAAGCGCTCAAGATCCAGCCTAACTACATCAAGGCACTTTTACGAAGGGCTGCTTCATATGGAAAGGTAAGATTATAAACTCAGCAAAGTCAGTTATTAACTGTTGTGTATGTGAATGACAATGTTTGTTGAAATATATAGTTTGGTAGATGGGAGGATGCGGTTAGAGATTATGAGTTCTTGAGAAAGGAACTTCCGGGAGACAGCGAAGTTGTAGAGTCTCTAGAGAGAGCGAAAACCGCACTAATGAACAGAAGCCAAGAATCTAAAAGCTTAGGATTCAATAACGAAGTTGAAGCGGTTTCGACTTTGGATAAGTTCAAGAGCTCGGTATCTCTTCCCGGTAAGTTTAAAAGAGAAACTCCAAATTGTATGAAAGGTTGAGATTTTATCTGTCTTGCTCAAGTGGACACATTTTTTCATTTTTCTTCAGGTGTCTCTGTGTTTCATTTCAAATCATCATCAAACCGACAATGCGAAGAAATCTCTCCATTCATCAACACTTTATGTCTCCGGTATCCACTAGTACATTTCTTTAAGGTAAAGAACTTGATTAATACCACAGTTTCGTCTAAAGCTTATATAACCTTATGCCTCTCTTTGTTCTAACCGAGAAAATATAATGTTCTTTAGGTGGATGTAGAGGAGAGCTTGGCGTTGGCGAAGGCAGAGAGTATCAGGAAAGTTCCGACATTTAAGATGTACAAGAATGGAGATAAAGTGAAGGAGATGGTTTGTCCGAGCCACCAGTTTCTAGAGGACTCTATAAAGCATTTTATCTTATAATTGAAAAGCCTATCATCATCATTCTCTGCTTCCCTATAAATTCGATCCGAAGATCCCTATTTAAAAACTCAGAAAGCAATCTTTATGAAAGATGGGAAAGAGCTATTCTGTCAAATTCAACACAATTATTCATTCTTTCTTTCTTTTTTTTTTTGGATTAAGACTCTGCTTGCATTGGCTATATATTACTAAATGAGTAAATGTTCGGAAGGATTCAAGAAATGCAAAATTCATGATCTATTTACGCTTGACTTGTGTATTGCTTGATTCACCAGTATAGAGAAAGAGCTGTGAAAGAATCTAAACAGAGTTGATTCTCTATGGTGTGGTAGATTCAACCAGCGACAGGGTTCAGAAGAGGAGAAGAAATAAGCAGGGTTCCAAAACCAAACTGTTTCTATCTCATACAAGATTTGATCCATAAGGACAATAGTCAGAAGACAGTAGTGAATTACAAATTACAAATAAGACAATGTCCTGAGACAGGCATCATCAGATGATGCAACACATTAACCAGAGAGATTTGGGACTAAACCAGAGTACAAGTAACATAGACAATAATGATACAGGAAACAGAGGAACTCTTAAGTTTCACTATTATTCACCGCGCATTCAGTTGTTCTTGAAACATGTTGTCCAGTGCCGCTGCTGCGGGTGCACGCTTATCAGATCACTGCATCAAGAGCAAAGAGATCTAGTATCAGAATCTGACTTATTCGATTCACCTCAAGGAAAGGAATCTCTTCTACTTTACCTCTGCATCGTCTCCACCTGCACCGGCTTTGGCAGTACCATTTGTCTTATGGGCATCATCTCCTGCACATTTAGGCAAAGTAAACAGTTGAAGTCCGAGCAAAATTATGAATCATTAAAAACTGAAAATCGTCTGCTGGATGCTACTTCAACTATCTATCATCAAGTATATCAATGGATATGCTTAAAATGCCTTATAGATTCATTGCTTTCCAAGCAAAACAACACCACACAAAAAAAAATAAATAACAATGAACAGATACATCTAGAATGGGAAAATACCAAAACATTTTTGTAAGACATAAAAGCATCATAATTTAAGAGATTGCTTAGGACGAGAGTGATCATCACCTCCTTCTTCTGGGATGTCAGAAGTCCACAAGGTAAGATTATCCCTAAGGAGTTGCATAATTAAGGTGCTATCTTTGTAGGATTCCTCATTCAGAGTGTCAAGCTCTGAGATAGCTTCATCAAACGCCTGCTTAGCAAGGTGACATGCCCTGAAGAGAAAAGACAAAACAAAACAAACAATCTTAAATCCAAAAACAATGAGTCTTTTATTCTTAGAATAAATGACAATCTCTAAACCTTTCAGGTGCGTTCAAGATCTCGTAGTAGAAGACAGAGAAATTCAAAGCCAAACCCAATCTGATAGGATGTGTAGGAGGGAGTTTAGCCTCCGCACAAATAGTAGCAATCTGTAAAGAAACAAAAAATAAATTCCAAAAGTAAAGCAACGAAGTCCAAGAATATCCAGTGATCCAAAGAACACTATAGATCACTAGTAGAACTACCTCATAGGCCTTCAAAGACTGATCAGCAGCCTCTTTCCTCTCATCTCCTGATTTGAATTCTGCAAGATAGCGGTAATAGTCACCTTTCCTGCAAAAATAAAAACAAAAAACAAAAAAACATAACTTAAAACCTTAACTTTAACATCATGTAAAGAGCATTATTATAATATAAGCTTACATCTTGTTGAAGAAGACAGTTGATTCACCCTCGGAAGCTGATGGAATCAGATGCTCATCTAACACAGACATTATATCAATGCAAATGTTTGATAGCTCTAACTCAACTTTCTCCATATACTCTTTGATCCTCTTTACATTAACATCATTCCCTTTCACTGCTTCTTTCTGTTCGATCGACGAGAAGATCCTCCACGAAGCTCTCCTTGAACCGATCACGTTCTTGTATCCCACGGAGAGCAAGTTCCTCTCTTCCACCGTCAGATCAACGTTCAATTTCGCCACATTTTTCATTGATTCCACCATTTCTGTGGTAAAGGTTTCACATTTTCAAATACCAATCTTGTAAAAATCGATACTTTCGAATCCAATTCCTTGCTCAGAAGTTCCCAATCAAATTATACGAATACGAAAAACATTGAATTCAAAAGATCAAACTAAACGAGCAAAAACCCTTGGATAAAAATCAAAATTCAGTAAAATCAAACAGAGCATCGAGCTGATGAAGCTATCAAAAAGACCTGATTACGAGAAATTCATTCAAGAGAAGAAGAAGGAGAAGAAGAAGAAGAAGAAGAAGAAGAAGAAGAAGATTCCTTACCTTCATAGCGTTCAGCTTGCTCAGAAAGCTTGGCGAGGTAAACGAAAGTGTCACGCTCTTTTCCAGAATCCATGACCGAATTTTCAAGAATTAAAAATCAAAAGTATCAAATTCCAAAGCTTTTTTTGACTGATCCGAGTACTGTATGTCTCTCGACGATCGTTGTTGTTCTTTTGTTTTTTCTCCAGACAAGAGAAAGAAGAAAACACACAGATCTTTGAGCCGCGCGTAGGGACAGAAGCGTAATTAACGCAGGTTTAACGGGGTAATTATTACTCAATTGTCTCTGTCAGTAAAGTGATTTTATTCATTATATTATTCCTTGTGGGATCCATTGGTTCTTCTTTGTCCAACCAAATCACGACATGTCATCACTCTCTATCCACCAGTCCACTCATTTTATTAGTACTTTATCTTCTTATGATAAAATTATAAAAAGTTTCAAATAATAGACAAACAATAATCAATATAAATTATTTAAGAAACTTAAAAAAAAATTTAGAAAAACAAATTTTCATCTAAAAAAACTAAGTCTGCTAATTTTTTTAATAAAAATTTAAGATTAATAGTTCAGATTTTTCTGAAAGTAAGAGTATATTATTTGGATTTAGAGTTTGGGTCTTGAAGTTTACGTTTTTGTTTTTGGTGTTGAGGACATAACTTTACAACTATTTTATTACTTAAAAAGGCTCTATGACATTTTCCAAATTTTGCTAAAGATTTATACTCCCTCCGTTTCAAAATATAAGTCGTTTTGGGTTAGAGCACGCATATTAAGAAATTACTTTTAATTTTTTTAAATAATACTTAATATATTAAAAAAAACAATTCAACCAATTAAAAATAAAAATTGCAGATCATTATTGGTCACACGATATTCAATAAAGTAAAAAGTTACATAGAAATATGAAAACGTCTTATATTTTGAAACACAACCAAACTTCTAAAACGACTTATATTATGAAACGGAGGGAGTACTTTTTAAGTAATTTCACGTTCTTAGAGCAAAAACAAAGATCACTTGACCTCTTTTCTGAAAAATATTTCATAGATATAATAACAGACGAACACTCGAATAACATAAGAAATTATCATACTCATAAAAAGCGTACGGAAGAGAAGTCAAAGAGAGATTTCATCACACCATAGAATAAACATAATACATAGTAGAGACTTAGGGAATGTTACAAAGACGGTTTAACTGGCTTAACCGGTGTTTTGCATACCGGCAGCGATACCCTTCATGGTGAGGATTACGGTGTCTTCGAGTCCAGGTGCGTATTCGCTCTTCGGATTGAGCTTAACAAGCTCAGCCGCTGGTTTACTAGACTCCATGTAGTCCTTAGAAAGGTGTGGCCTGACTTTGACGTGGAAGCTTGGGTCACGGATCTGCTTGAGCGTGTAGGCTTGGCACACATTCAATGTTGTGATGTATGGGTCACGTAGCTGCAGCCTCTGCCTCAAGTATGGGTCACCTTCTAGAATGTCTTTGTGACCTGCAACCTGTATTAAGGAAAGAAACGTGCGGTTAGCTAGCGTTTTCGTTTGTACCCTTAGCTTGGGGTTTTACTCGTGGTGTTATCTGATCCGGTTTAACTAGTCCGCATCAAACTGAAAATGTACTGAAATGACAAGATGAAACAATATAGTAAGTTTTACCTGAAGGAGAAGGCGTCTGGTCTCTTGGTAGTTAACCCGAAGTTGTTCACCGAATGGTTGAAGTTCTTCAGAGACGAGGAGGCGGTCATACAGAGCCGCGATTCCGGGGTCTCCTTTGGCAAAAACCATTTCGACTAGATCGATTGTGACACGGAAGAAAGGCCATTGGTTGTACATTGCTTTGAGCATGTCGAGATTCTTCCCGTCCTTCTGAATCACGCGCTTAAATGCCCCTCCAAAGCCTAGCCACACGGGTAAGTGAAACCTCGTCTGAGTCCATGCAAAGATCCATGGGATTGCACGCAGTGATTCGATCCCTCCACTTGGTTTTCGTTTCGATGGTCGGCTTCCTATGTTCATCCTTCCATATTCAAGCTCTGGTGTTGCCTATAAAACAGACACAAACTGAAATTATGACCTTTTCTTAACTAAAGTTAGCTAAAAGAGAAGTAACTGAGTTACTTAAAAACTTACCAGACGGAAGTACTCAACAAAACGGGGCTCCTTGAAGACGACAGAACGGTATTCTTCAGTGGCAATAACAGCCATTTCATCCATGAGGGCACGCCACTCGGGTTTAGGGGAAACCGGTGGATGCATTCCATGCTCAAGTGTAGCAGCCGTGAAACGCTGAAGAGTCCTAAAGCATAAGTGCTCTTCCCCAAAAGACTGTTCAATAACTTCTCCTTGAACCGTTACCCTCAACTGCCCGTGAATGGTATCCGGAGGCTGGGACAAGATAGCAAGATGGGTCGGTCCACCTCCTCTACCTACAGTCCCACCTCTTCCGTGGAACATTGTGAGCTTGACTCCGTATTCCTTTGCCACCTTCACGAGCTCTTCTTGAGACTTGTATAACTGCCACGCCGCAGATAAACGACCAGCGTCTTTGCCGGAGTCAGAATACCCGATCATGACTTCTTGCTTTCCGTTGATCCGGTTTCTGTACCATTCTATGGAGAAGAGACGGGCGACTGAAGCAGGAGCCGATTCTAAATCTGCCAGCTTCTCGAACAATGGGACAACTCTCAGAGGATGAGTGATCCCGCATTCGCGTTGCAAGAGCTCAACAGCAAGCACATCTGATGGAGCAGTAGCCATTGAGATTATATAAGCACCAAAGCTATCAGAAGGAAGCTCGGAAATGACTTTGAAAGTGTCCAATACATCTGCGACCTCTTCGGTTGTGGGAAGATCTGGTCCAAAGAGAGGGCGTTTCCCGCTCAGCTCGGATAAGAGCCACTCCTGTCTTTTATCCTCTGACCATTCTTTGTAAGATCCAATACCTAAGTGCTGCGTGATCGCGTCCAAAACATCGGTGTGTCTGTCAGACTCTTGACGGATATCAAGTTTCACAAGCGCAAGCCCAAATGTCGACACTTGCCGCAGGAAATCGAGCAGGCTTCCATCAGCAATAGGTCTGTCACCGCAATCACAGAGCGACCTGTAACAAAGCTCGAGTGGCTCCAAAAACTTTGGAAAGACACAGAAACAATCAAAGGTTAGAGCGGTTAATCCAAGTTTTTATTCTCTATTGTTTGAGATTTTTTGGTTTTAGAAAATTAGTTACCAAATCAAGTTAAGTATGCATTAGTTAAGATGTATAATCAAAACATGTCTAGCAGACATCAAGAAAACACACCTGATCCACATCTGTGAAAACCGCGTCTTCGGGAATGTCTGAAACTCCGCTCGACAGTAACTGACGTGCACGCTCACGTGTGTTGTACAGTTTGTCCCTCACATCGCCAAGGATAGCTCGGTATGGCTCATTCGAAGGGATTTGTTTCCAAAATTCTACATTCATCCAAAACCCGAATCATACATCAAACATAACATATCAAAACGCTTAAAGAGCTTGGACATATCTATAATTAGTGAGAAGGTAACACAAACCTATATAGTGTTTGGCATCCCTTTTCGCACACCTTTGACGTTCTGCACGAACCCGAAGTTCCTCATTGCAACGCCACATAGACATCTGCAAACAAACACACACAACCGAAAGTAAGATCTCTGTCATTAACATGAACAACCACGAAACAAGAAAAACTGGAATGTGATTTAACTTCCCGTTACCTCAAACATAAGATCTTCTATCTGGGAGAAGTAGAGATTAGCAGCCATCATTCTAGCTAATAAGCATACATCTCTTGTAACTTCAGGAGTTACTCGAGGGTTTCCTGGATTCAGAACATGTTCAATAATTAAAACCAATTCATGTTTAAAATGGTTCAAACAAGAAGAAGTTAAGAGTGTACCATCACGGTCTCCGCCCATCCAAGAAGAGAATTGAATGAGAGGCGCATTGTAAGGAACACGCTCGTTGATTCCAATGTTCTTCAAAGCCGTGTCAACACGTCTCAAGAACTTTGGAACTCCTTTCCAGATTGTCTCATGGAAGTAGCTCATTCCTGCTCTCATCTCATCTTGAGGTGTAGGAGGAGTTCTTCGGATTTCATCAGTGCGAAAAGCAGCTTGAATCTGGTACAACAAAAATAGAGTTTTAGTAGAACTCAGGCAAAAGAAGCTTCATCAAGTTGCTTGTTTGCATATATATATATACCTCTCGTTGCAGAGCTTCATCGAGTTCTTGCTTATCATCAGGGGTAATGTCCTTGGCATATAACTGCGTCAAACAATCACGAATCCTGAAAACATTTGAGAAAAAACACACATAAGCAAAGTCACACACAAGGAATCCAAAATGTCATGACTCGGATCAAGTTTATAAACAAACCTTCCAAACTTTTGGAGCAAAGACCGACGAACAGATTGAGTGGGATGAGCAGTTAAGACCAAGTCAACAGTCTGATTCTTGAGAGCATCAAAGACCTCTTCAGGAGTCTTGTTAAGCTGCAAAAGCCTCTTAAGAGTTTCTTCAATGTCAGATTCCGTTGTTGCAGAGGCCTCATCAGCGAAATCGCCTTTCTTGAGTTTCTTAATCCTACGCCTGTAAGCAATCTGGACTTCCTCAGCTAGATTAGCTAAGCTAAGCATGTTGGAGAATGATTTTGTGACAACAATCGAATCCCCTGGATCCAAACTCGTCAGCATATTTCCAAGCTCCTCTAGCTTATCTGTGTTGCGGTTTCCATCGTAATCAGCCGCAACCTCGTAGCATTCTTGAACCTTTTAGACAAGACAAAAACACATGATCTTAATCAGAACATTAACTGAACAAACATCAAAAAGAGCTTTTGATTAACAATCACAGATTCAAACTGAATGAGTCATTGAAGCTATCTGATGCAGAGTGTGCTCTGATCTGCTCAATTTCACTCAAAAAGGATTGATTTTGGGATAATTTAAGCATAAACAACAAACCCACAGCATGATTTACTGATGAGTAAAATCTAAATGTATCTCAAAGTTCAAATTTGTAACACAAAACGAAATAAGAAAGATTGAGAATGATCTGTAAGACAAAAAAAAAAAAAGGGAACATACGAATTCTCTGACTTCTTCGCCATGCAAATCCTGAAGAATATCCAGAAATCGATCCAGCAACAGAGCATCGTACTCGACAAGCTTGTCGTCTTCAGAGACCTTGCCAGGAGCAAGAAGCCTGAGCTGAGCATCAATGGAAGCCATCTTCTCCAAGTTTCTAGCAGCCATGGTTGAGATGTTGCTCTCTTTCTCTCTATCTCTCACAACCACAAATATAATAAAATCCCCTTTTGCTTCAGGATTCTCGGGTTTAAAGCCGTTAAATCCTCAGTAATTTCCAGATTGACACAATCGGAGAAAATCAAGGAAATATATCCGATAAAGCTGGAAGTGAATTAAAAACGTCAAACAAAAAGATTCACCTTTAGATTAATTACGGGAAAAAAAAAAAATGGAGTGTCGTAGTAGAGTGGAAGTACCTCGTGAAACCCGAAAACAGTTGGAAAAAAAACAAAAAAAAAAAAAAAAAAAAAAAGATCGAGAAGTTTCGTTCACGAGGAAGAAGATGGAAAGAGAAGAGACAGGTGACGATAAAATTTGAAAGGTTTTTTTTTTTTTTTCTAAAAGAATTTTAAAAGCCTCAGAAAAATCTGAGTCTCAGAAGCGTAAGCTAGTCTAGGCCATTCGATATGTAGTTGTAATCTTATTTATAGCCGAACACTCATTTTTTTAATTCTTGTGGGGATCTTTGTTTTCTTCTCTTTAATCAATTCTTTTTAATCATAATTAAATTGATATTTCACTCTCTAAAATATTAAAAAGATACTCCATTAACCGTTTTCTTGTGAGCAATATTTTTTTTTTTACTTTTAAACTCGGATTGTGATAGGTGTAATAGGTTATATGTCTTGGTCTAACCATATTATTTTATTTTATGACCTATTCTAAATTATTATACTCGCCCACAAAAAAAAACATAAGTAACGTAGTCAGCTATAATAAATGTTTTAACCTTAGCATGTTTATATTCGCTTCGGATGGATGTAGGATTTGTAGAGTTTATGATTAAACACTTGTGATAAAATTTTAGCTAAATAAATTAGTTTTTTTTTTTTTTAATGATTGAGAATTTGAGATGTATCAGTATCTTTTTTATTCCAAAAGCAATTAAAAAAAAAAAAAAAAAAACTACAACCATTCAATATTCAATATATTATAGTAAGTTCTCCTGTATACATCAATGTCAATATTTTGCTCTAATCCAAGTTTTAATTTAGCATAATGTGCTTATCTAATTTGGATAGTTTAAGGAGGGTATATTGAAGTGGGTATTTGGTGAGAATTGAGTTTTAATGAATTCTGAGAGGATTTGATTAAGAGGGGTATATTGGAGTGAGTATTTGGTGAGAATTGACTTTTAATGGCAAATCATGTGTTATTGAAACATGAATTTCAAAATATCTTTTAAATTCCACTGTTATTGGATTAATGATTTTAAAATATACAATCAAATCCACTGTTATTGAAAACGTTATTAGGATTTCATTTAAAAGTTTCAGCTGAGATTTGAGAGGAATTCTTAGTTAAAAATACAAAGACTCAATTCTCATGGTTTTAGCTGAGATTTCAGAGAATTTAATAACAAAATTCCTAATTCACCAAAATTTAATCAAATCTTCTCAGAATTCATTAAAACTCAATTCTCATCAAATACTCACTCCAATATACCCCTCTAAATTTTGGTGAATTAGGAATTTTGTTATTAAATTCTCTGAAATCTCAGCTAAAATCATGGGAATTGAGTCTTTGTATTTTTAACTAAGAATTCCTCTCAAATCTCAGCTGAAACTTTTAAATGAAATCCTAATAACATTTTCAATAACAGTGGATTTGATTGTATATTTTAAAATCATTAATCCAATAACAGTGGAATTTAAAAGATATTTTGAAATTCATGTTTCAATAACACATGATTTGCCATTAAAACTCAATTCTCACCAAATACTCACTCTAATATATCCCCTAAGTCTGTCAATATCAATCTATAGTTATGTCCCGGTATAATTTTATGAAAATATGCGGTAAAATATTCGACATGTTTTAGCAAAAGACATATATGAGTATGACATGCAATAAAATGTTTTCCATGAACAAAAGTAGTTATTGTAATTTGTAATGAAGTTTTGAATATTGTACGTCGTCATACTAAATTAGGAACGGGACCAAAGTGCATGTGTACGGTCCTGATGACTTTATAGTGGACATATGAGTCACCTATTCAACTTCTTATTTTATTTTATTTTTCTACTCATTTCGTTTTTTCTTGGCTTCTTTTAACATATCACGAAACTAGAATATCATGTATGTTTTTTTGTTTAATTTTATCTTATGCTTTTGTACGAAAGCATCTTAAAAACAGGGAATGAAAGCTTAGAGAAAATTACGGGCAAGATATGGAATATGCCAAAGGATATGCTGATTTAGTTTGCTTCATATTTATTATCTTCTATACGGTAGGCATAACAATATACAGTAATATTTCTTCTCTTTAATTTATTTTTCTAAGATAGATAATTGCTTCTTCTTTTTTTTTAAATAATTCCGATTTCGAAGAAAACAAATTGAAAACAGTAATGTAAGAATACTTTCTTTTGAGTTACGAAATTAAATAAGAGTTTTTTTCTGAAAAAGGGATTCTGCGTAAAAACTATTTTTAACAACAAGCCTTAGAAAACTATAAAGTTTAAGAACAACAACACCAATTTGAGTATTAAAAGGGGGGGGGGGAACTATTTGGTGAAAACTGAAAAGAAGAAAAATCCCCAAGAATTGTGGAAGGAGCCAGAAATATAATTCAGCTTTTTGACCTTTTGACTTAAACGTACCACGTCAATTACGGTCTTATCATATAATTTTTTAAACCAGTATTTATATTTATAATTGTTATCTTTATTTGATTCTCGAATCTAAGAACAAATAGCCAACCAGAATTCCGATGCGTGGAAATAGAATCATATAAAGACCTTATCGTATCAATTTATTTTCTCAACGACCTTATCGTATCAATTTCTAAATCCCAAGACAAAAGGAATCATATAAGTACAGATTTATTTCATCGAATATATTAAATTAAATTTTAGTTTAATATCACTTTACTGTACAATTGAGAGGTCTACATTATATACATATGTATATTGTATAATCAAGTAAACATACATCAAACGATACTATCAAAAATCGTATGAGCTTTAGAAAATGTGAAAGGGCAATGCAAGTTTTGTTTATAACCTTTTAATTTCTTCAAGAGTCGGACGAAAGAAACATATACACCAATATTGAGTTTTTCATCAATATGAGGTGTATATAAATAAATTTGTTCTCATTTAATTTTATATTTAACTATATCCACCAAAAACTTTACCAACCCACATCTATATCGTGTCCTCTTCTCAGACTCCCTCACGTCGAACATATAAATGATATTTCAAAAATTGAGAGGGGAAAAAAAACAAAAAACAGTACCAGTATGGAAAAGAAGCCAAAGAAAATTCGTACGTACTATAGATATATATTTGTTAATGGATATACGTACACATATTGTTTTGCGTTATTCGTTCACATTTCCTATAGATGAACTCGAACTACATGTTTTGTGTACCGCAATTTCATCATCTTCAGTAGTAGCATACAACATACTAGCATTATAAATAGAATGCCAAATTATTATTATATTCTTTATAGCTTAGTATGAAGCTATACTTTGAAGACAAAAGAGCATAACTTTATATCATCAAAAAAAATGAAAATGAAATTTGAGATAGTGGTGGTGGGAATATATGCCAATTGTTCTACGGATATTCTTTGGATATTTATGTATCTAGACATATAAACCTTCGTCCATACTAAAGCTACCATGTATATGTATATATGATAAAAACTGCATTCTACATATATATGTGTGTGTATTACGATGGCTTAATATTCACATATCTCATCTATATATGCTCATGATGATAGAAAACAAAAAAAGTGTAACTAAAAGTGATTTTTTAGATTACGATTTTTTTTTTTTTTTTTTGATAAAACGACGCATTACGATTGTACCGACCAAATAAAACGTCCTATGACAAACCCAAAAGGTCAAATACGTGATCCGTGTTTTCAGAACTCGATTTTGAGTGGTCCAAGTTAATGAAAAAGAAAGATGAGTAGCCGTCTATAGTCGTACGAAGCTTCCCAAAGATTTTAGTTAATATATTTCAATAGATATGCTCATAAGTCATAAATTAGTTTTAGAGATAGTGAAAATTTTCTATTATGAGATCACTTTACTTTGGACCTGAACCTACTAGATCTTTTATAGCTCATCACTTGATTGTTTGATAAAAGACTTATATACATCACTTCCTTGACTCCTGGTAGCAAAATTAGTCCTAAAATAAGCATAAGCGTTAACAAACAATAACAAACGGCATATACAATTATATATAGAAATTGTTTTGGTCGGGAACAATAATAAAAATAGAAATAATAAATCAATATAGGGGATATTATAAATCTTTAAATAACTAGACTGTTTTTGAGAAAACTATTTAGGGGGGCAACTGATCCTATATACACATCCGCATGTGTGGTTAACTACATGCAAAAAATTTAATATATAATCAAAAATAAAGACGAAAACAATTGAGAAGAGGCATCAAAAACAATACTCCCTCCGTTTCATAATAATTGTCGTTTTAGAAGTTAAAATTCGTTTCATAATACTTGTCGTTTTGTGTTTCCAATGCAAATGTTTGGTAAAAAATTCAATTTTATCCCTATTGATTTAATGTTTGACCAATCAAATAAAACCAAATAAACATTAATTAGGGTTAAAATAGAAAATTTAAATGTTTTCTTAATATGTGTGAAACAACCTTAAACGACAACTAATTTGAAACGGAGCGAGTAATAAATTTTGAAATGAAAATTAAATGAATAAGTGAATATGGTTTTTTTTTTTTTTAAGGACATATGTATTGTATATACATTTGGCTTAGTGATACACAACGAATATAAAAGAAACAGAGCCCTAGTGGTTAAGGAATTAAAATGACAAATAAAGATGGCAGACAAATGATAATCATACTAAAGAATCTTACGTCTGATGATCTCAATTGTGAGTTTATGACAAATGGGAATGACTGGTAAAGAAATTTGTAAACGAGTAAAAAAAAAAGTTTGATGAACCAGAAACAATACCCTTTTTTCAATGATAAACAGATAAGGCCAGGCCCAATATTAAATCAGACAGGCCCAGAATCAAGACAGATTAGCTCACGTAAATTCGACCCATTATTAAGTTGGTTGGTTTAAGTAGGTCAGGTCGAATCGGATGAATGAGGTTAGTTTGGACCGCAATGCGTTGAGCCGCATCAGGTAAGATCCCTTATCAGGGCCCGTATACTTCGAAGTAATACATTATCATATATATTTTTTTGTTAAATACGTTATCATAGTCATTGGGTAAATAATTATCGTATACAAGCTTCGAATATACTAAAATCACCTTGAATTTATTATTTATTTTAAGATGATTAGTCATAAAAATATATATTGGGTTGATAAAAAATAAGATCATTAGATGTAGCTAATATTTTCGTGCTAGTGTTATGGATGTATTATCATCAATAATGCAGATTATTTAAAAAATGAACAGAAAATAAATGTTTGTTACATCTCCTGTTTTTTGAATTCAAGTATATATTAACAAAAAAATGGAAAATAATAGTTATACATCTCTCTCCTCTTTAAATTTCCACTAAAAAAAATATAGGGATAAAAAGTCCAACTTAATTTCCCAAAATTTATAAACTACCCAAATAACAATTTAGTCACTAAACACCATTTTCCTAGTTATTTTAAAAATTGCATACCTTACTGAAATTCTCATTATTATCTAGATTCTAGTCAAAAATATTTTTTAAGCAGTTGCTGATTTAAAACAACTGCATGAAAAACAAAGAAATTTAAGTTATTGAAAATAATGTATATGTATTATTAAAAATGAAAGATTTAGTTGTCATATTTCCAAAAATAATGTAGATCTACTAAATCTAAAGGTTTTAACAACCTGAACTTACATATAGAATTACTATTTCCAAAAAAAAAATCATTAATCTATTCATTGTCACGTCAACTTCTTTTTCCCACTATCTATAGTGCAAGATTGCCCAGTTTTGATGTTTTACTACATATGATACGATCAATACTTTCAGAAAATCATATATAACGTAATGAGAATTACTACTATCAAATTACATATAAAATTACAATTTCCAAAAACAAAAAAAATCATTAACCTACTCATTGTCACGTCAACTTCTTTTCCCACTTTAATATATAGTACAAGATTGCCCAGTTTTGATGTTTTACTACATATGATTAATACTTTCAGAAAATTATATATATAATTACATATGTATCTATATATTATTTTTTGAAATCTTGTGATTTCAAAAGTTCAGGTTGATTCTTGCTTAGATAAGTGTAAATGGTCGCTGACCTGTGAATTAACAAATTTATAAATATACAGGTTAAAAGTTCAAACCTTAATAGTATACACACACACACACCAAAAAAAAAAAAAAAAAAAAAAAAAAAAAAAAAAAAAAAAAAATATCGAAAACTTTTGAATGGCATAATTCCGTTGCAATCTCATCTTAAGTGATGTCAGTAGAAACGCTTACTTATATGTGTTAAAACTTAAAAAATGATAGATTGTTCAGAAATGGTAAGAAAATAATAACTCATATGAATATATATATAGAAAAAGTTATTTTTACCTTTTGAAATCTTCTTCCAAATCTTTAGTATTTAAATTTTGTCAGACTTGTCGATAAATCAACTCGAATAAATAGTGTATTAGGTCACAATTTATTTTCTTACGTTAGCAACCCCTCTTCAAATAGTCAAATGCATCGTGCCGATGTATATAAAAATTGTTTGTTTTTCTTTTCGTGACATAGACTCGATGAACATTATACATTATTGCAAAAACGAATAAACTTTAATTATTGTCTTCCACTTATTTCTATAAACTTTTTCACGCCCCCCATACAAATACAATTCCCAAGCTACTAGCTAGTCCAATAATCGGGGCATAAATTAAACACCTGATATAATGTTGATGCATGTGTACTAGTACATCAGACCGATTCAAGACTTCTTAACCGGATTTAAACCCGAAGTAGATTCCGGTTAAAGTGATGAACTGACAAAAAGGCTACAACACAGTAATGAAAAAAAAATTGAGTGTGGGTGGGAAGACAGATGAATCACTTTCAACAAAAAGAGAAGCAAAGAAAAAGATTCGTGGGGGCAGAAGACTAACGCATAAGTGTGCCTTTGAGACTGTGACATTTTTGGCAACTCATGCGTGAAGATGTTCCTTGCCCATTGTTTCTTCTTTCAACATGATTTTAGATATGTATTATCTATTTTTAGGGTTATTTTTCTTCTTTTTCTTTGTGGGTATCAAAGTAACTTTTCCAAACCAAGTGGTGCTCCACATATAGTAAGATAGGTTGTCTTATTGATCGAAGACAATGACTAGAACATGGTTAATCACTTTATATGTGATTTTTCAGATACATTAGAACCAGAACTACTGTAGAGACCCTATCTTCAACATTCTATTAGTAGTGAGCTATTAGTGTTATTTCAATTATACAATACACGACATGAAAATGTTAGTGATGAGTTTACGACAAAATAAGATAAAAAGTTTATCACATTTTTTTTTTCTTCTATATATACGTAAGTACAGTTTAACAAAAAAAGAAAGAAAAATATTTAGACATTTAGACTTGTAATTCAGTGGTTTTAATTATTAGTGTCACCCCGTATCATATGCATAACTAGATCTGTCAATAATGCTCGATGCTTGCGAGCCTACCCACATATTCGCTTGTTTTTGCAAAATAGGTATAAACACTTCGATTCTTGCATGCGCTCCTTTGCTGATGACCCACAACGAGCTAAAAAAATAGTAGTTTCCGGCGGACTTGTTTAGACGGTTTCGGGCATGCCTGTATGACATGTCTATGCATAACGTGTGCAAATTGTAAAGATATATATAAAAAAGCGTAATTTAATAGACAATCGTAAAATTTTCCTTTAAACAAATTATAGTGATGACTTAAAAATAGTATGCAGATTCTCATTCCATTAAAAAGTTATAACATTAGAAACATATGTGCAATTTAAATTAATGTACGTAAGCACGTAAACTGTAAATAGTTTAAGAAAATTAGGAGTTTTGGCTAGAAATTCAAATGGATTAGTATAGAGTTGGAACTTGGAAGCACCTCCAATTAAAGTCCTATTGTTAATTTCGTTCTTTCAAGGTTTCAGTTTTCACTATGTCCGATATTATTTCGCACCAGACCACTCTTATGTGAGAGTTTACAAGAAACATCTTGATCGCAGGATAGTCGAACGCTAAAACATACCGTACAAATGGTAATAGCGGCACTGTATACAGATTCTTAACTCTAACACAGTGTAAGAAAAAGACGAACTACGTTTAAAGCAACCTCTAAAAGAGCCGTACACTGGCACTTGATGACATCCAATATTTTCAATTTAAAAGTGATCAAAACCCTAGATAACGTCAGAAAATGTCGCTGCCCACTTAATTTCTTACCATTTTTTTTTTTGTTGGAAAGAGGTAATAGACCCCTTAAACAGTAACCAATATATGTATGTGTATAACTAATATAAGCACACAGTATACCTTTACATCTACTTTTTAAACTGTGAATTTTAGATCCACAACGTAAATGGAACTGGCAGGTGTTGCATCTTTGACCCATTTTAGTATGTTACACTGACATATATATATATACACACACACATCTCTCTCTATATATATTATATTTTCCAAGTTAAGACATTGTAAGATCCACCAATTTTTGATACTAAAGTTTACAATTAATGCGTTATTGTTGAGACTTGAGAGCAAAGTATTCCACTAGATATTTTGAGCAAAGTATGACACTAGATATTTAGTGAAAATTAAGTCAAATTAAAACACCTCACATATACTCCAACGTTTGATTGTTTTTAATTTTGAATAGAACATATCACACATCAAAAACTGAAATTTTAAAAAGATACACATGTTTCGTAAACAAGAGATTTGATAACAAATTAAAACTTACACAATAATCAAATTCATGAGATCCATCACTTGAAAATCTAAAATAATTGAACATTTTATTAAAGTGTTAAAGAAATTTACCTTATTATATGAAATATTTAAACTAAAATATTTTAAATCATAAAGATAATATTTAAAAAAAATTGGATAGTTTTTTTCTGTGGTGTTAATTGTGAAATTATTTTCTGAATTTTTTTTTATTTTTTTTTTTATCAATTTTATTGCATTAGTTGTGATATAATGATGGCCATAGAAAACCAATGCATTATTATAATGTGGGCTCATAAACTTTAAGAATGCCACCTATATATTTAAACGAATCAAACCTAAGTATAGACAACTTTGTAAACATTTAAAAAGTTACAAAAATTAGTAGCAAGAGAAAAACAACATTAAAATATTATATCCTAAACAGTCAAATTTGACAGGTTGGGAAATAATTGTGTATATATGCATACACAAGTCTCGTAACACATCACATGCTTTATCTTTTGTTCCTTTCTCGTTTCTCTTCATCCTCAGTAGATCACATGGTTGTTAGCTAATTTTGAGTTTCCTTTAGTTTTTTTAAGTTAAAGAACAACGCACAAATTTAAGAAATCATTAATAGAACCTTGAACGGTTTTGACCATATATATTACTCTATAGTCTATAGGAGTATATCTTAGAAATTATGACCGAAGGTTTTAAGGATGCATTCAATTATATAATTTAATAAAGTATTATTATGATTAATTGATTATCATTTGAAAATTTATTTACATATTTTTGACCTGATATTTTAGTTTCGTGTTTTTTTATTAGAATTGTAATATTTACGGGTGAGTTGCATCTATAATGTTAGTCTGTTAGACTTTGTAAGTCTTTTTTTTTTCCGAAGTGTTTAGTTATATCTTCTTATTTTTTATATGCTTTACATGATATATTTCCATTCTTAAACAACTCTTCTTCGTGCCGACAAAAAAAAAACGAGTGTTCTTCATTAATAAAATTAACGAAAACGTGGGGCCGTGGAAATTTAGATTTCCGAACAGGTGATACTTCCTTCTCCTCAACATGACGTAAATCTCAGGTTTTCTTAGTTCCAAATCATTACAACTTAGACTTTCAAAATCACATTTTATACCGTAATCAGAACACAAATTTGATTACAGAAAAAAAATGTAAATTTTCAGATCTTATATAATCCGATTTTGAAAGATGTCAATCTGGTCGAACCAAACCAAAATTATGATCTATTCGGGTTCATTTGTACTATTCCCTCCGTTTCATAATATAAGTCGTTTTAGAAGTTTTGTTGTGTTTCAAAATATAAGACGTTCTCATATTTCTAGATAACTTTTTACTTTATTGAATATTGTGTGACCAATAATGATTTACAGTTTTTCTTTTTAATTGGTTGATTTTTTTTTTATTAAATAATATTTTTAGAAAATAAAAGTAAATTTTTAATATATGTGTTTTAAAGCAAAACGATTTATATTTTGAAATGGGGAGAGTATTATTTATGTGTAGCTACATATATCATATTACTTTAGTATCCTATTGCAGATAGGCTTTCAATTTTGATGGAACATGATAAAAGATACCAAATGTAACATACTCACGTAGATATGTCGTCTAATTAAAATAGCTAGAATCTAGTGGTTAGTGAGTCATAACCTATTACCTAGTTTTCAGATGCTCACTCTACTTTACATCTCGCTCAATTATTATTTCATTATATTATTATTATATTGCTTATCACAATAAAAATGGAAGGACTAAATCTATCGTTAAATTAGGCTTTAATTGGATGGAAATTTTTTTTATGTGCAATGTATTTCGGAGAAGAAAACAAGATCCCCTAATTAGAGAATATCAAGCATTTAGACCATCTCCATTAAATATATTAAGAAGGATGTCTTAACATATAATTTTTAAAAATATATTAATATTGTAAAATAATTTTTTAAGAGAATGTGAGACACTAATGTCTAAAGTGTTTTCATGAATACATTTTTATTGAGTTTATTATTAGTTTGGAGATATCCATAATATAATATTAATATTTTATAATTAAATTTATGTTAAAACATCCACTAAAATTTATGCAACGTGGATGCTCTTAGAGACGAGTTGACAATGACTTTGACCAGTGAAACAATTTGAACTCTTTACTTCGTTTTGTATCGTCGAATAATAAATAAATGTTTATTAAATTTATGCACTTGATTATATTAAGTGGATTCTAATCCACACAATAATAATAACTATAATGTATTTGGAAATAATATGTACACTATAATATATCAGCGTGAAATTAGTAAAGAAAAAAGTGAATAAAAAATGGTTGATATCTAGTTTAAATGTTTGTGTGTTTTTATTTTTGTTTAAAATTTTATAGATGCACGTTAATTTTATTCGCCAGAGTTAATTTTCCTTCAAAATTAGATTTTAGTTACATTTTTTTAGAGAAGTCCTTATTTTAAAATATTTTGTAAAGATTTTTTCCCTGAAAATTGTAAATAAATAAGAATATTTGAATGAATATAAACTTTGTGATGTTTGGAAACTGATTTTGTATAGTGAAATGATTGTTTGGCAAATTGGATAGGATTTTGTATAGTAAAAATTTAAAATTTACTAGCATTGTTGTTCAAAAAAAAATAAAATAGTAGCATATCATGGAAATTAAGGGGGTGTATTCAATCGGGCATTTGGAGAGATTTGAGTTAAATGGACAAATCATGTGTTATTGAAACTTGGATTTTAAAATATCTTATAAAATCCTGTGTTATTGAATTAATGATTTTAAAATATACAATCAAATCCACTGTTATTGAAAACAGTACTAGGATTTTATTTAAAAGTTTCAGTTGAGATTTGAGGGGATTTTTTACTTAAAAATACAAAGACCAAAATCCCATTGTTTTAGGTGAGATTTCAGAGAATTTAATAACAAAATTCCAAATTCACCAAAATTTAACCAAATCATCTAAAAACTCATTAAAACTCAAATCACACCAAATATTTAATTCAATACACCCCTCTAAGTATATATGATGAAAATTTTATTCAAAAACAAAATTAACATTTTAATATTCAGTAGATTTACTTAGAAAAATGCAAAGCATCCTTATTTATGAAACAAAATAAAGAGTTAAAAAACAATTTAAATTTGATAGGAAACAGAAGTGAACCCTACGACAAATTTTGAATAAACAACATCACTCCCCAGTCTCTATCAACAAAAATCGATTAGAAGATTGCAAGTATGGGTTTAGAGAAAAAAAAAATCAAATTGCGACAACAAGGAATATCAACAATTTAAAACAGAAAGGAAATATATATCTATATATATTTTTATTTTTCTTTAATCGAAAAATACGATAAACTTATCAGAAGATATCTTATAATTGGTCCGCCGAATTGAGTCCGCTTCTCCCGAAAATTGGATGGACTAGCTAGTAACTAGGCGTGTTAACATAATGTTATTTAAAATTTTTGTTTTTTAAAGTTATATATTATTCTTTGCGTGTTGACTCTTGTACCAGCAAGAAAATAGAAGTTATTTATTATTCTAATACATATTTATAAATAGACTACAAGCGAACTACTCTAATCTGATTCGTTGATGAACCAACCCTTATATCTCAACCTGACCGTTTTTCATAGTAGATTTATTATAGGCGCGTTAAACATTCCTACACAAATCAAGACCGTTTTTCACATCCTTTTATATATATATATATATATATATGCCATGTGCTTATATTTTTCCACATCCGTTATGTAATCCAACGTATGTAAATCTCATATCCGCCACTAAATTTATCTAATTTCCTTTTTTTGTTTTGTTTTATAGCTTAATCAATACAAATTGTTAGCGTTTAACACACAATTAGCTACATTAAAACTATCTTCAACACTATTCTATATTTACCTGCAAAATTCACTTGAGTGGGTTAACACATTCTCACCCAATCGTATGAATTCAAAAAAGAAAAACCGTAGAAATTTGTAGTGGAATTTTTACTAATATCAGAAATTGATTAAAAAAAAGCTAGATCTAATTCTAATGGTAAAATACGATTACAACGGATGTCCAACATTGAAATTTCAATGGAGAATTTGAATCACAATTCTTCAACAACCCGAGTGAATCTTTCAGCCATCACAATGAATGGATTAATTAATAATAATATCCTAGTTACCCGTTTATTACTTATTAGTTATTACTATGGAGATTAGGAACAGAAACACTATGATTCTTTTACCAAAAAAAAAAAAAAAAAAAAAACAGAAAAATGAGAGATAGTCCAATACAAAATAGAGAGAGAGAGAGAGAAGAAGAAAGAAAACAAAGTTAGAAAGGGGCCCATAACATGTCTTCTCTAACGTCAACATCATCCTCCATTGCTACTACTATTACTTTCACCCTCTCATCAAAATCACTCAACCCTTTTTTATTACCTAATTCATCAGATCCATAAAACAAAATGATCTCTTAACCTTCTTCTTCACCAACATATCTCCCTCTCTACACTCAACAAGATCACATCATGTCCTCTCCAAGAGAAAGAGGAAAGAGCTTGATGGAATCATCAGGATCAGAGCCACCGGTGACACCAAGCCGTTACGAGTCACAGAAGAGACGCGACTGGAACACTTTCGGACAATACTTGAAGAATCAGAGACCCCCCGTGCCCATGTCTCACTGCAGCTGCAACCACGTGCTTGATTTCCTCAGGTACTTAGACCAGTTCGGTAAGACTAAGGTGCACGTGCCAGGCTGTATATTCTACGGCCAGCCTGAGCCACCAGCTCCTTGCACATGTCCTCTCAGACAAGCTTGGGGAAGTCTCGACGCTTTGATCGGACGCCTGAGAGCGGCTTACGAGGAGAACGGTGGATCTCCGGGAACGAACCCTTTCGCTAGCGGAGCTATAAGGGTTTATCTGAGGGAGGTGAGAGAGTGTCAGGCTAAGGCTAGAGGGATTCCTTACAAGAAGAAGAAGAAGAAGAAGCCAACGACGGAGATGGGTGGTGGAAGAGACGACTCTTCTTCTTCCTCCTCTTCCTTCAGCTTCTCTTAAGATTCTCCATCTTCTTGTGAAAGACTTTGTGGTAATATAATTCTCCATTAACTATGCTTTTATGTTGTTGAATATGTGCCTTTGCAATTTTATATATGTACATATAAAAACATGCATATAGGGCCATTATAATATGAATATATGTATATACATATAGTTTTTTTGCTTGATCACTTTACTAAAAAAATTATGAACTTATGGTTAATTTAACTAGCTAGCAACATATACCTCATTTTGTTAATTTAGAATAGTCTGTGTGTCAAAACCCTAATTGGAGAAATAAGTAGGCTTTTGATTTCTGTGAAAGTCTTGTTTAGATAATTTTTTAACTGATGTTGGGTTCGCATTAAGGGACCGGTTTGTTATTAGATCTTAGGTTTTGAATGGAAGTAGATAAATGCTTTTTTAGATGATTTCATTAAAATCATTTTAGCACTTTCAATGAAAGTATAGATTTTATTTTTGGAATGGTACATAGTAAATACAGAAAAAGAAATTTCTAGTTTTTAGCATATCAAAATAGTATTAAATTTTGAATGGATGATTCATTTAACTTTCTAGCATTAAAAGTAAAATAAACTAGATTTATTCAAAACCTTAATTTGAAAACGCATCACATTATTTAAATCTACGTATGTGAAAACTAAAGATTCTTCAACTTATCCTAGAGAATTATTCACTAGATTTGGAGAAACATTTGATTCTTCAAGTTATGTCTGTGTGTGCGTACAAAGACAAAGAGAGAGAGAGAGAGATCTATATAGTATATACACACACATTTTCACTTCTGTTGTTTTTTTTTTTTTAAACATAATTGGTTCAAGGACGTAATGATTGGCTCTTGGAATGCTTCTCTTTTAAGATTTTTGTAGATTTTGTTCCCCATTGATGATCAAGGGAAATATTGATTGAACCTTTTCCCCCCTCATTTTTATAACCTAAAGAAATCGATTAATGATTAAGATTCCATTACTGTTTTCAAAGGTAAATAAGGTTATCTCAGAATAGAAATTATCATACATATAAGACTTTACTGTTTCAAATTCATGCTTTAAATTATTGCAATGTGGTTCTTAGGAGAATTCTCAATATGCACAATTGAACCAAATCTTTAACATTGTCAATCATATCATTTGCAACAGGGTTCTCAGATTTTAGAGCTTGGGATTGTGACATATTTACTAGAGCTTTTATAAAGGCTGTGTATATCAACTTTATGAGTCTTCCTTTAGGATCTCTGTCAACACTAACTTTGGAAAAGCTTGAAAGTTGGTTGTCCCCCGCAAAGCTTTATAGATTTTGTTCGATGATACACTATAACATATATACGGTAAATAATATATCTTGGATGATTTGGCATTGAAGTATGGTTTACATTTTAGGTTACTTTGATTTATATCGCAGAAGCATGCATGCATCTCGCGTAAGTATGGTTTAAACTTGGATTTATATTAATCTCTCTGTATCTTAAATTCTAGCTAAGCTTATAATAGATGTGTTCCTGACAATAGATATTGGCAGGATCAGTAAGTTTCAGAGAGGCATCAAATGTAAAAGAGACCTCAAATCTATCTGCTGATGAGCAAGAAGTCAAAGTAAAATGGCATCTTCAATATATCTTTCGGCCCATTTTTGCCGCTCATCGTCCTCTCCTGTGTTATATCCGTAGCTCTCAGTCATATATATCTTCATCTCTATTCTCTTATCAAGCTCTTTTTTGAATAAGTATACAGAGGTTATATTGAAGTCAGGTTTGTTTTGTACTTCTATGTCTTCTGATGTCAGCGTACTTATTATATATATGTCTTATATAAAGCCCAACATATTGGATTTATCATGAAAATGATAACAATGGACTATGGTGGACATAGCAGAGTCTGACCATGCATTGAATTTTTTATTTTTGGCATATTATAAATTGATGGATCGACGTAATACTCTTTTCGAAAAACTAGTAAATTAGTTAATAATAATGTACTAGCTAGCTTAAAAATTTGTGACAAAATAGTGGTTCTTTAAAAGAATTAAGAAGGTGTAAATTAATGAGTTGACTAATCTAAAAGGTAATGCAATCCAATTGCGCATCTTGTTATCGTTTTAAACATTTTGACGCACAGTCAAAGTTTTTAAAAAATTTAAATTTCTTATTGTTATTATATATTAATAAAATATACTAAAATATATATGGTTCATCTCTCTCATTAATAAACTAAGTTAATAGGAATAAAACTGAAGTTATGTTAATTATCTGCATTAAAAATATAAAACTTATTTTTTATGAAACAAAGATAAATTCTAAAACTATACTGATTAAAAACGTAGCGAGTGTAAAAAAAATATATTTTAAATACTATTAGAAAAGTTAGTTTAAAATATATATATATATATATATATATATATATATATATATATCTCTTGAGTATATAGTTTATAAATTTACTGTGATTGTTTTTAGATTTAATTTTGTTTCTAGTAGACTATTACACTAAGACAAATAAAAATCAATAAAAAAAAAACTTAAAATAAAAAATTCAGTTGCTGATGTGTTACCAAAGATAAAAATGAGAAAAACAAAAATTTAAGCTTGTAAGAACAAATATATTGGTAATGGTAAGTCCATTTAAAAATAACAACAACAACAAATTAGCTTTAAAAAAAAGGCTGTTTTAACGGGAATACCATACTACTAATTATCCCCGAAAAGACGAAAATGGTGTTACAATATTGGTAGGGAAATTATTTTTACAAAAAAAAAATCTTGGTAGGGCTATTCAATTCGCATATTTGTCTTCTGAATAATACTTTGTCGTTTTCAAATTAATTGTCAACTTGTATATCGTGTAAATCCAGCGAGTTTGTGACAACATAGCTCAGTTGGTATTTAAACTTTTTTGTTTTTGTTAATGGATTAAATTAAGTTATGAGTTTGAGTCTCAACAATAGAGAAGAATGACTACTTGTAAGGGTATATTAACAGTTTTGGTCTTCTCTCCAAGAAAAGGATGGTCTTCTATGAATATAGAGTAATACTTTGAGAATCTTGTAAGTTAAATGACAAGAGCAATGATACTCCACAAACACTATAAATTTTGAGTATTCCTCATTTAAATGAGCATTATTCATATTTATTGAATTTGTTCAATACTGTATGTACAAATGATTTAGAATTTGATTTATTTTACTTAATAAACAAATTTAAACATGATTTTGTCAGCTGTCGCCTCTTAAGCCTCGGTTTTTTTTTTCTATTTAGATTTACATTTTAATGTTATAATGATTTTAGTTTTTGAGTTATATTTTCAGTTTATTTACATTTACATTTTCAATACCTCTTTCTTGTAATGCATGTACATTTCCGAAGTTTAGTATGTCTTCGCCTCGGCTATAAGGCTCACTCCACCGGAAAGCTTCGTTGGTATGCTTCAACGGCTCCGTTAAACGCAAGCGTAAACGAAAACATAATTAGACAAGCAATATAATTTAATTGTTTTGTGGCCATATAATCTCTATGGGCCCAATAAGATAATCAAAATAAGCCCAATATGATAACCCCATTACTTCTATTTCTGACATGCTGTCATCTTTGAAGGTGATTGTCCCGTTAATTCTATTAATAGTGTCGAAGAGGAGGTATCAATACTGAATATTTACAAAGAGATCAAGACCCTAAGAAGTTCTAGTGAAACTGCACATTTATTAGCTAGATTTGATTCTCCAAATAACTTTTTTTTTCTAATTGTATTTATTTTCCTATTTAGTTGTATTATAATTTGGTTTTATTATCAAATTAATATATTTTATTTGCTGGAAAAAAAAAAAAAACTCCTGAAGTTCTCAGCTCTCCTCACAAGTCAATTGTCACGACTCCCCTACCTCAGCTACTAAGCTACCATGTACTCTCCGTTTCAAATTAGTTGTCGTTTAATTATCTATTTTAACTCTAATTAATGTTTATTTGGTTTTATTTGATTGGTCAAACATTAAAATAATAGGGATAAAATTAGATTTTTTATCAAACATTAGCATTGGAAACACAAAACGACAAGTATTATAAAACGAATTTTAACTTCTAAAACGATAATTAATATGAAACGGAGAGAGTATTATATTTAATTCATAGAATAAATATTTTCCTTAAATTAAAGTTACTTTAAAGCAAAGGAACCATACACAAATTTTGCTGTACCCCCAAAATATAATCGATATTTTCTTGAAAACTGAACTGAAAATGATTTGCTCTAGAATAAATCTGATCCCGATTTCAAATATATAATCACAACGCCGGCAAAAAAAAACATAACCACACAGATTTTTTTTTTTTTTTTGTTTGGAACAAAAACCGTTGGAACGAACGTGGAGATCGGACGAAAGCATTAAATGAAATATAGTTCCAATAAATCATCGTGCTACTTTTATTCGTTACCAAAAAATATATAGTTCCAATAACTCCTATATGTCCAAAATTCGAACCCACATGCGACACGTGGCATTTCTAGAAACTGCTTTGTTGCTAGACGTCCACGTCAGTAATAGATTGATAAGGATTTGAAAGAAAAATGCAAAACGACATGCAAGGCAACGTCGTGAGAGTGAGACAGCATGGTGTACTTTGAAGGAAAGAGTAGTTACGGAACACATCAATACAAATTTACTAAAGCCTCCACTTCAGACCACCTCCAATGGAGGGTCTTATGGGTGTCTTAGCTTAGGGTCTTAACTAAAAAAGTAAAAAAATTTAATCATAAATCATTAAATTACTAAGAACTGAGTCTTAGAAGGGATACTTCAGAAATGGTAAGACACCCATACGTGTCAGATAATCGTTGGGTGAGGAGAAAAATGAAAAAAAAAAAAAAAGTCAACATTTATCATTTATTCTTCGTCTCTCTCTGCCTCTTGGTTGTATCGCCAATGGCGAAACACAAAAACGGCAGTTAAATCCGTTTGATTTGAGAGGAGAAATAGTAGAGTTTATTGTTATAGGGTAGAGAAAAAGTTAATCAGCTGCTTAACAATGCCTACTCATACATCGAGATCGGAGAATAATGACGCCGGTGAAGAAAATGAGCTCCGATGACGGAATCGGCGTCAGTATGATACAACTGGCTCTGAGGTTAGATTTCATACAAATCTTGAGTTCTTAAACATTGTTTTTCAACTTTGATGTTTGATTTTGAAGCATTTAAGGGTTTCGTTTACAAGTTTCAGGTTATACTCAATCTTTTCTTCTGTTAAATCTGAATTGAGGTTTTAGGTGAATTTTGTTACGCAATTGTTCTTCGTGATTCTCATAGCATATTCGATCATTCTTTCACTGAAATTTGTGATCTTCAATTTGATTTATGTTCTTCAATTTCTTGTTTAAGGTTTACAACAATCTAAGAGCATCACTGTTTACATACCAAATGGATGAACTGTTGCCTGAGAATGCTTCTGGCAGTGAGAGTGATGCTTCGTCAGTCACGAGCAATCACCAAGATTATGAGGTTGTCCCTTGGTTTTTTTCAAGAGAAGATATTGAAAATAACTCACCATCAAGGCGAGATGGTAATGAATATTCTTGGCAAAAGATTGAAACTGTAAGTTGCTTTTTCTTACATGTATTTGTTATGCTACTTTGTTTCTATCTCGAGTTAGTATCTTAAGATTATTAACTAGAATCTTAAGAGTTAAAAGCTGTTAATGGCATACTTATTTCCATGTTGTCTTCATTAGGCATTGTTCCATCTGAATCTAAGAAGCCTTTTCAGTTTTTGGTTCCTTTGATGAATGTTGGCTGATATTAATTTCTCAACGCAGTCCTCAGATAACGAAAGCCACTGCTATAGTATTCTGTCACCGATTCTTCATTCGTCAATCACATGCCAAAAATGACAAATGGGTGAGTTTAGTTGGATACGAACAAACTGGTTGCTAAGGAAATATATGTTCTTTAATCTCTGCTGGTTGAAGTGAAACTGTGAGTCTATTAGTCTTATCATGTGTCTGGTGTTCTAAAACATCCCTGGCTCCTAGAGATTCCTCTATAGGTTAATGAATTTGTGATTGCTTTGTGATAGATCAAGCTCTCTGTTTTGTCGGTTTGAGTAGATGTTTATAATTAATGAATTTGTGCTTGCTTTGCGATGATTTATTCTTCTAGAGCAGTAAGAACAACTAGATTAGTACTTATGCCTTTAACTGTTACTTTTGCCCTCCAGACAATTGCAACAATCTACATGCTCCTTGCTGGGAAGGTTGAGGAAACTCCAAGGCCGTTAGACGTTATTATTCTCGCTTATGAGATAATACACAAGAAGGATCTTGCTGATGCTCAGAGAAAGGTTTCCTTCGTACTACTGATCCTACAACCCTCCTTGTCCATTTCTTCCTTGTTTATTTCTTTGATACGTTTTTGAAGGTTTCCTCCGTACTACTGATCCTACAACCCTCCTTGCTGATGTTCTTTTTGTCCCTTGTATTCTTTATGAAGGTTTGACTCTGTTTGTCCCTTGTAATCTCTGTTTTGCATTTAACACATTGATCACACTTTGTAAACTTTGAAGAATCTAAGATATATTTATTTTCAAAACCAAGTCTTACACATGATAACACTTTGTCTCATTTAACACATTGATCAGACTTTGTAATCTTCTATTCTATATCTTTGTTTTCAAAACCAAGTCTTACTCATGATAACATTTTGTCCCATTTAACAATGATAACACACAAATTTATTTGTTCCAATACACCAAATTATACACTTAAACCAAACTTTATTTAAAAAAAAAAAAAACTTAAGAACCCATGAAGGGTTCTACCATTGGACCAAGTAATTGTTAAGAACTCCTCATGGGTGTCTTAACTTTGAAATCTCCAAAATTTTAAAGTAAAAAATTGGTAAGACCCCTCATGGATGTCTTACCATTGGAGGTGCTCTCACGTCACCACTTATCTACTTCCACGTCACCACTTATCTTCCACCACTTCTTTATTTTTCCCATTCTCGTTACTTTTAATTAATTAATTTTTTCGGTTCAATAAATTCAAAACCCGGGCCCAGGCCCACCAAAGCTTTCACTAATTGGTCAATTTTTTCTGAGGCACAAGAGCAATGAATTAAAATACGGTTCCTTTCTCTATCGTTTGCATTCACCTTTTAGGACGAAATTAATAACATGTTTTTTTGTTTGGTTGAAATTGATAACATATCAGTTTGAGAAAAAGTTTCACTAGCTGATTTATCTGTTCAATAGAAGAAAATATGAGATATAAGATATTTCAGTGGCGATAACATTTGAAAAATTGAATGAAATGTAAGATTTAAGAGCAGTGAAATCTTTTTGGACCCCACTTGTTCGAAATCCACCTTCTGACGATCTTAGTTGTTTTTTTTTTCTTTTTTCTTTTTTTCTTTTCGGATAACCCAAGAATTCCAAATTTGTGGGTATAAAGGCTCACAGTTTGTTTTTTTTTTTTTTTTTTTTATATATATAAAATGGGTATAATCCCTTCGCTGCTCCCGCCTACCGGTAAGACAAACGAATTGAATTCGATACTGGTTTCATGGATTTTTTTGTAAATTTATTTATTTTATATTCTAAGTTTTAACGAATTAGAGTATATTATGATCTGTTGATTAGCAAGAACGATCAAAAACTTAATTCAGTAGAACGTTTTTCCACGTAAGATAAAAAAAAAAACTATTAGCCCAATAAAATTTACAAATTTGTTTCCTAAAAAGTATTAGCTTTGGGAAATCTATATATTGATTCTTTCGTTCAATGATTTGATATGTGGGTATTATGAGCTGTGTGTAGTACGTTCGATATGATCATATATTTTATATGCTAGGGGTACAAGCTAATGATAATACAAAGTAATTAAATTACGCATCTTAGGACTTGACAGGGTAACATTTTTTTGGAGAAACATTAGATATATCATATATGTGTGGAAAGTTTGCTGTAGCCAAATAACATCCACAAACAAATAATATTGAATATCGTGATCTTCTAAGATATACAGAGTATTGATACATAGCACTAATATTAGATGCGCCGAAAGAGCTTATTTTACTTTTTCTTTTAACTTTAAACTGAAACCATATATGTTATGTAGAAGAGCTGAATACTTTTGTTCTATAAGCTATCAATTGTGAGTGAAATCGCAGGAAGTATATTCAGCGTAAATACACATTATGAAACTTAAACCATTGTACCATATATTAATTGGTTAGCTTATGATTAAAGGGGTGTATTGGAATAAATATTTAGGAAGATTTGAGTTTTAATGAATTCTGAGAGGATTTGGTTAAATTTTGGTGAATTAAGAATTTTGTTATTAAATTCTCTGAATTCTCAGCTAAAACTATGAGAATTGAGTTTTTGTATTTTTAACTAAAAACTTCTCTCAAATCTCAGCTGAAACTTTTAAATCAAATTTTAATAACGTTTTTAATAATAGTGGATTTGATTGTATATTTTAAAATCATTAATCTAATAACACTAGAATTTAAAAAATATTTTAAAATTCATGTTTCAATAACATATAATTTACCATTAAAACTCAAATCTCACCAACTACTCAGTCTAATGCACTCCTAATTGTTTTAATAAATTTTATACTTTTCCTGATTTAATTAATTAAAAGTAGTGTTTATTTATAAAATCTGTGTAGTGTTTCTATATAGTATTATTTTGGGATTAAAACCACGTAAAAATATTGGGGTTGGGGGGGGGGGGAATACTTCTGGTCCACGTGTCTTCGTAAGTGTTGTTTGCACAGTAAATACTAAAATACTAAAAATCATGCACATAATAATTTTCACAGTAAGATTTGGAGTTGGGATATACTTCTGGTACACGTGTCTTCGTAAGTGTTTTTTTTTTATTGCTCGTCTAAAAAAGTAAAAACTTAAAATGTCTGACGGATTATTTTATCACTAGCATTATGGCCCCTGCTATGCAGAGCATATTAGTTGTTAATATAATTTGAGATTAGTTTTAATATTTGTGGGATATGCAGCTATTTTTATTATAATAAAAATGTTTATAAATGCTTAAAATTATAAAAATTAACTCACAGGAAAATTGACTACACCAATCATGAGGACACTTACTTTGCTGTTTAGGTTTTGCGTATTCTCTGACCTGCACTAAAAATAAAATAACTAAGAGATAATTTTAACTTTGGATCATGTTTTTTTTTTTAAATAAAAGATGGCAAACAAATGATATAATTGGTATTAGATAACGTTTTGATTGTTAACCTGGTAACTTTTGAATGAACTTGAGCAAATGAGCAATATGATCACCATAAAAGTTCAAAGTAATTGCAATCCAAAATCTCAAGAAAATTAAAATTAAATTCTTGTGAAAGATACGTGAGAGCAGAGTGAGAAGAAAAAATGAGTCTGCATCTGGAGAAAGAAAACAGTTTTTAGTACTAATTTAAAAAGAAAAAGAAGACAGTTTCATGAAAATTGTAGAGAAAAAACGTGAAAAGAATTTTAGAAAAGATGTGATTATTGAAAAAATAACTAAATAAGAGATTTGCGAAGATCATGGTTTCCCTTAAAAATAGGAACAATTAATTAATAACTTCTTTTCATAATTAAATATTAGTTTTAAAAGTAAAAAAAATAAATTATCAATAATTATAGTGTTGACACCTCACAAAAGTATACGTATCAATTAGAAAATGTTGCAGTTTTTGAAAAAAATCGTGGGTGAGAAAAAAAAGTAAGAAAAGATATTGCGTTTCCTTTTTTTCTCTGAAAAAGATAGTAAAAATAATTGTTGAAACTATTTACCTGAAAAAATTATATTGTGAAATTTTTTGGTGTTGACATGTCATCAAAAACTGACGTGTCGAAAGGAGAAGATTGCAGTTATTGAGAAAGTGACTGCTGATTTAGTAGATATAGATTCATTGTTCCACGTTTTCCATTTCATGATTTCATGCATGCTAATTAAAAGGTAATATAACTATGCAATACAAATAATTACTAATTATTATAATGATAATCCTACGGATTTATTTACCAAGCCTGGATTCTGATGAAGTGAATTACCTTTTGTGTCAAGAAAAAAATGAATTGTATATAAGGGATTAAGATTTCTGGTTTCTCCGACTTGCATTGAGCAAATGTCACTCAATAAAGCTTTCGTCGTCACACGACTCACACCTATGTACGTACGTACCTCTGATCCAGGACCATAAAATCGAGACTTTTAGGCGCAAGTACAATATTCATTTAGACATGACCATGATGTAAAATACTTCCTCCGTTTCAAAATATAAGTCGTTTTTGCTTAAAGTACACATATTAAGAAATTACTTTTTTTTTCTTTTAAAAAGTATTACTTAATATATAGAAAAAAATAATTCAACCAATTAAAATAACAACTGTAGATCATTATTGGTCACACAATATTCAATAAAGTAAAAAGATACCTAGAAACATGAGAACGTCTTATATTTTGAAACAGAATTAAACTTCTAAAACGACTTACATTATGAAACGAAGGGGGTATATTTTAAAAGATGTTTTTATTATTCATGTAATTTGGACTCTATGTAAACCTTCAAAATTATTTTAATGCATCAAATATATGTTGCTCATAGCCCCCAAATAGTTCTAGGTTATGATATGTTCATTAAATCTATACATATCCTCTTTTTGTAAACGGCAATGTAAGCTTGATAATATTTTTACTATTAAACATCCAAAAGCACCTAACTAATCACAACGGCTTCCACAGATGCTGTATTAGCTAGTGCTCAATGTGTAAACCAATATTGTGTATTTTATAATCCCCAGAACGTTATTGTGTGCAGTGTTCATCGAATTGTCACTTTTCCTAATATAAGATAGGATTACATTAACTTTATAGTACATAATTTAATTCAGCCAATTATAAGCATGGGCAGAAAAACATGGTATAGCGGATATGTATATATATAATAATATGGTCGCGTTTATATGTTCGCATGTGTAATCACATGTATATGTTATATGTATGTGTGTATGTGTTTTTGTGACCGGCAAGATGAGTAGGCAAGAGATAATGCGTGCCCTACAAATCTTAATTTCTCACTTTCTAAAGCAAAAAGAAAATAAAATTTAGTTGCAAGCGACTTAGTCACTATTGCTTTCGTGATTATGCTCACTGAGTTATCCATTAAACTTTTAACAATATATAAAATATATGAATTTGTATTTGCGTTAGCACTACTAAAAGTCTAAAACCTATGTTAAATTACTTTGGACTGAGCGAAATCGTATCGCAAAGACCAAAGTCTATTCATGTAAGACTCTTTCAACTGAATCAATTCACTGTTTTTGGATCTATATATGTTTCTTTTAAAATGGAAATGAGCTCAACTTAATTAAATGTGGTTGAAATTTCATTGATTCCAAATTTCCAATTATAGTTGGCAAATGTGAAAATTTTAAATGAAATAATACTTAACGTTTTACACGTTATGACATTAGTTTGAGACCCAGTCAGATCATGATCATACAAAAAATAAATTGCACTTTTGTTTTTTGTTAAAACAAAATTCGGTAGCTTGTTTCATGATTTTAATTTCCGGGTTAGTACACTTTTGAAATTACAGTCTCTTTTTTGTTTTTTGTTGATAAAATTACACTTTTGTTGTTGATTTTATTTCACCTTCTTCTCCTATATGTTTTCAAGCCATTCGAAATTGTGTATTTTTGAGATATACTATATATTAGGACATTTTCCAAAGAAATTATAATCATTGAAATAATTGGGTAAAATTAAAATTTTCATATTTCCTCTTCCAACACATATATCAGCAAACGAAATAAGAAGTATTTTCCGTTTCCGTCTTCCAACACATAAAATATATCTATCAGCAAACAAATAAGAGGCGTAGAGAGAAAAAAAGAAAAGAAAAAAAAAAGAAGAAGAAGAAGAAAATGAGTTTGGTATTATTCTTGAGGGAAATAAAGAAATGTTAGATGCATGCACCTTATAAGGGACAAAGGTGGATGGGTTCTTTAAACCAATTCAAGTGGGAACATACGGGAGAGAGAGAGAACTTGATTTTGACTCTTATATATCGATCTTATATCAATTCTCTATTTGTGATGTTTTGGAACAATTGCCACGTCGCCAAATTCATACTCGTTGAATTTGATAGATTTTAAATAGGATTTCATATTTCATATATATATATATATATATAAAATATATTTATGATCTTTAGAACCAAAAGTTGGTGTGCTAGTAAATGGGCTGGATGAGACAGAGAACATTAGTACGGTTCAAGTTGGGATAACAGTAATTTAAATCTATTATTTGTTTCATTCAAATATGAAATCCTTACTTAAACCAATCATAGATAACTTGAGTTACATCGCGTGGGAGGCTTCGGATTGTGGATCAAACAATATATTTGCATTATGAAAAATGTTTGTCCCAGACTTTAATTGATTTATATTTTTTTTTATATATATCAGTCTTATTCATTTATATCATTTAAATGTATAGAAAGTTTAGTATATAGTTGTACAGATGTAGACTAGTATAAATACTGTATTGTAACTAACTTTACAATTAATTATATACTAAACTTCATATACATTTAAATGATATAAATGAATAGAATTGATAATATACATTCACACCTACGATTGATGGGATGTTGAGTTTCTATATTCACACCTAAGATTTATCCTATCTGCTTCATAACTTCACAAAATTTTCAAACTTTGGTTTTGAATTCTCAATTTCATGGCAAACCCATCGAAGAGCAGCAATCAAAAACCCTCCCAGTTTCCGGCGAAATCAATAAACTCCGACGAATTCACTGCCCGCAAAATCTATCTCTTAATTGCCTTATTAGTGTTATAAGATTATTATCTTTTCCTTTTTCTTTTTCACATCAAATATCCATGATTTATTATCAGTCGAATACAAAAGAAAATAAAAACAATAATAATGACGTTTATCTATTTTAAGATCCTTTTGCCCGTAACACATAGCAAAGAGACATTTATCCAAAATCAAATAAAAAAGAAAACACAAAAACAATTAAAGACCAGAGAGAGAGAGAGGAGAGTAATGTCAGTATCACGTGGCTCTCTCTCCTCCCAACACAAATCTCTTCTTCTTCTTCTTCCTTCTTTCTCTTCCCTCAATCTCTTCTCTGTAGATTTGCCGCTTCTCATGGCTTCTTCTTCTTCTTCCACCACTCTCTCTGACCTTCCTGACGTCATCTTATCCACCATTTCCTCTCTCGTTTCCGATTCCCGAGCTCGCAACTCTCTCTCCCTCGTCTCTCGCAAATTCCTCGCCTTAGAAAGATCCACTCGTTCTCTCCTCACTCTCCGTGGCAACGCTCGTGATCTCCCCCGCGTTCCCGCCTGTTTCCGATCTATCTCTCATCTCGATCTCTCTTTCCTCTCTCCATGGGGTCACATCCTTCTCGCCACTCTCCCAATTGATCACCAAAGCCTTCTCGCTCGTCGTCTCCAAATCTGTTTCCCTTCCGTCGAGAGTCTCAGTGTTTACTCTCGATCTCCGACTTGTCTCGAGCTTTTACTCCCTCAATGGCCGCGAATTCGCCACATCAAGCTCGTCCGATGGCATCAACGCGCTTCTCAGATCCCTCCAGGCGGCGATTTCGTTCCTATCTTCGAACACTGTGCTTCCCTCGAGTCTCTAGATCTCTCCGCCTTCTATCACTGGACTGAAGACTTACCTCCGGTTCTCCTCCGCTATGCTGACGTGGCGGCGAAGCTCACACGCTTGGATCTCTTGACGGCGTCTTTCACCGAAGGTTACAAATCAAGCGAAATAGTCAGTATCACTAAATCGTGCCCTAATTTGAATGATTTTCGTGTAGCTTGCACGTTTGACCCCAGATACTTTGAATTCGTCGGAGACGAGACTCTCTCCGCCGTCGCTAACAATTGCCCTAGATTAACGCTTCTCCACATGGTGGACACAGCGTCGTTGGCGAACCCTAGGGCAATTCTAGATACGGAAGCTGGAGATTCAGCGATTACGGCGGGGACGCTGATTGAGGTTTTTTCAGCTTTACCTAATTTAGAAGAGCTGGTGCTTGATGTAGGCAAGAACGTGAATCATAGTGGTGTAGCTTTAGAGGCTTTGAATACGAAATGTAAGCAGCTAAGAACATTGAAGCTAGGTCAGTTTCTAGGTGTTTGCTCCGCTACAGATTGGCAACGGTTCGACGGCGTTGCTTTATGTGGAGGATTGATGTCGTTGTCGATTAAGAATTCTTGTGATTTGGATGATATGGGGTTGGTTGCTATAGGAAGAGGATGTTGTAAGCTGAGTAAGTTTGAGATTCAAGGGTGTGAGAATGTAACAGTGAAGGGATTAAGAACAATGGTTAGTCTTCTGAGAAAGACTTTGACTGATGTGAGAATCTCTTGCTGCAAGAATCTTGATACTACTGCTTCTTTACGGGCGATTGAGCCGATCTGTGATCGGATCAAGAAGCTACATATAGACTGTGTGTGGTCTGGTTCAGAGTTGGGGGAAGAAGAAAAGGTGGGAACAAGCGAGACTAACCACGAGGATGATGATGATGATGATGAAGAGAGGAGCTTGAAGAGGTGTAAGTATTCATCGGAGGAAGAACACTGCTCAACAAGTGCTGGGAATGGATTCTGTGCTGAAGACAGAGTATGGGAGAAACTGGAGTATCTGTCTTTGTGGATCAGTGTTGGAGAATTTCTGACGCCATTACCTATGACAGGACTAGATGACTGTCCGAATTTGGAAGAGATTAGGATCAAGATAGAAGGAGATTGCAGAGGTAAACGTAGGCCAGCTGAGCCGGAGTTCGGGTTAAGCTGTCTAGCTCTCTACCCGAAGCTCTCAAAGATGCAATTAGATTGCGGGGACACAATCGGTTATGCGTTGACCGCACCACCGATGCAGATGGATTTGAGCTTATGGGAAAGATTCTTCTTGACTGGAATAGGAAACTTGAGCTTGAGCGAACTCGATTATTGGCCACCACAGGATAGAGATGTTAATCAGAGGAGTCTCTCGCTTCCTGGAGCAGGTCTGTTACAAGAGTGCCTGACTCTAAGGAAGCTCTTCATACATGGAACAGCTCATGAGCATTTCATGAACTTTTTGCTGAGGATCCCAAACTTAAGGGATGTACAGCTTAGAGCAGACTATTATCCGGCACCAGAGAACGATATGAGCACAGAGATGAGAGTTGGTTCGTGTAGCCGATTTGAGGACCAGTTGAACAGCCGCAACATCATTGACTAATACTGAAGAAGTAAAGAGTGAGTATTATATATGTATTGACTTGAGAACCTGGTCCATTTTGTTTGGATGGTTGAATGTTATATATGTTTGTAAAAGAAAGGAGCAGAGATTATAATTTTGCAATGAACAATGATTTCGTAAAATATACAAATGATTATGGAGAGTGGAGACTACTGACTCTGTTTCTAAGTTTTTGCTATGTCAAAAAGAGACGGTGTGAATGTGAATCCTGATCCCTGTGAGAACTCTGTGTTCAAATCAAAGGAGTGTCTCTAGAAATATCTGATGATGACTAAAGCGAAGTATTGAGTGTAGAAATGAATTTTAATCTCTGTATAAACTGAAAACATGAGCATTTTTCATGCTTACAACCGTTTTTTTCCAGCCAAAACGTTATTAAAGCCCTCTGCCCGACACTAACGGTTAATCAAATATTATTATGAACTTTTGCAGCTATAAACTGCATATGCGTTTGAAGCAAACTCATCAACTGCAGTAAATGTTAATTTAGTAAGGATTCACATAAGATTTGGAAAATAACTACCATTTTTTTTTTTTTTTGAAAACAGAGACAATACAGAGAAATTAAAATGACCGAAAACTATAGGATCGACACAAACTAAAACAGAGAAACTATAGAGAATTAGACAGCTCGATCACCAGAAGCAGCTTCCGAACCAAAATGTCAGCGAGAGCCACAGCAATCTGAAGCCAGCCCTCAATACTTGAGATCAAGCAGCACCTACAGCTTCACCTTCATTTGGTTGTGAAGCCACATATACTCTCAAAACCTAACTCGGCCACAGCTATTGCATCGCAGTTGACTAGACAAAGTTATGTACAATAGGACACAAATCAGAGAAAGAGAATGGACTTTTAATGGTTATCATATTTACCCTTTTATCAATAAAGATAGTTAAACAAAATTTAAGGGAACATGATCAGGACACTGAGAAACAATATATAACCTGGAAATGGAAGCTCTGAGATTTCCCATCCAAAATTCACTACTTAAGTTTGGCTCGCTTTGTGAAAGACTGATCGTAAACAAACAAAAGACCAAAAATTAATAACGTACCTTCATACATGCAAAACGTATTTGCTCGGACAAGATAGAAACATATATATATATATATATATATATATATATATATAAACCAGTTGGTAGAAAACACACAAACATAATCAAGAAAACTAAACAAATATGCTTACCGCGTTAAACCGGCCGCTGGGTTATGAGCAGTATGGATTGGGTAGCTTAACAGGCGTAAGAGCTGACAAGGTGATCGCATAAGGTCGACCATCATTTCCACATTATTGATCACAACCACAACATACATACGGTCAGATGTATCGACATTTTCTGAAGATCTCGGATCAACAGGAAAACCCTGATCAAAGAAAGTTAACCGAAATGTCAAGTTCTTAAGAAAACCAATGACATGTAGAAATAAATTGATACACAAGGCAACTGATCACATTTTCGAGTACTTATCACTACAATCCTACTTGTAATACCAACAGAATCAGCAAGAACTTTGAATAAGATTGCCCGAGCGCGGAAAGAACCATGTTTGATCTCTCCTAGCAGTTGGATATCGCGATTTTCAAAAGTTTTGCCCGGTCTCTGCAGAGTTTGTGGTTGTGTATATGCAGGAATCTGCTGCCACTTTTCTCTTTCATATGTGTCGACAACCTGCCAGAAGCAAGAAATTTTTCATTAAAGATTTCTCTGATAACCTAAAAGAGTATAAGAAGGACGTTACTTAAAGGGGATAGAATATATTTGTTTCCTTATTTAGAATCATGCATGCAGCAATAAGATAAAGTAACAAAAAATGATATGCACTGAGCACTGTAGCTAGAGTTAAATCTTAGTAGCAAACGAGATTAAAAATAGTGATGTCCATTCTTACCAACTCAGCTATTCTCTTAACAACTGAAAGAGAGTCCAGTTCTTTGACATATGTTTCGATCAACGGCTTCAGCCGTTCAATTTTTTTTTATCATTCTTGAAATCTATACGAATCACATCAGCCTTTAGACCTTCTTCGTCACCCAACGTACGAAGTTCGTCTAATGTAGGAATGTCTTTAAGGAGCTTCAAACTATCATTCTGTCGAAAATTCAACAATGTTATAATATCAAATTAGAAAATAGTTCTTAACAAGATAACTGAAATTATTTTGGACAGAGATAATATCAACTTAAAGATAAGCTTACGTACATGGATCACAGAATAAAAACCACCCGGGATGGGATCAGAAAACGACCCAGTAGTCCAAAGAGTATATTTGATGCCCTATAACCCATCTTCATCAATATTTTTGATTGATGCGTTAGTACTGTTAGAGGATTCTCCTTGTTCCTGATGAATATAAACAATATTCTCCGTCACGGTTGGATCTGATTGTCTTAGTTCCGATGATATTGGTCCAACATCATCATTTCTTGTCTCTTCGGAATGGTGATCTGAAAACAGTATTGTTGCTTCTTTACATTTGCAACAACTTCCTCCCATTGTTGACAACCTTTTTCTTGTTTATTTTAGTTGGCCTACAAATACAAAATACGGAAAAAATAATAATATACATGAAAATATATTATTTAGAGTTTGGTTGGTGAAAAATAAGGAGTATCATTCGGGTGAAAATTTTGTAGAAAATGTGTCGGGTGCCACAACCTTAAGCAAGAGTGATCTTCTAGATTTCTCTTTCAAAATAGTTGTTTAATTATATAACTAATATATCTATGTGAATTATTACTTTTATAATCCTAGAAATATTTTAGATAAAAACCAAGATCCGTAAATGATTATATTCGTAGAAATATTAGACAAAATTCTTAAGAAGATTAGTTATGGTATAAGGCTCGCATGTAAAAATTAAGTATAAATTAGGAAAATTTCAAATGACGAGTTGGATTCAAACATCGTTGGGAAAGATTTAAACATAAGTACAGTTACATAAAGGTCGTGTATACCTTTTAGTCTTTTACGTCAAATTTACTTGTCGCCTACAAACCTGATACATAAATAATTATTAGAATTTTATTTAACGATAAAAGAATAATATACAGTACGTTGCATGATATTGCTGGATCATCCAAATTAAAAAAAAAAAAAATGTAGCAGATAAATGCTTTTGGAAAACGATTTGATATTCATTGCATTATGAATGACAATGTAATGTCAAGTTGTTAACATATACGTACGATGAAAAAAAAAAAAAAAAAAAAAGAAAACATATACGTACGAGATAGATAGCAAAAAAAGAGGAGGATGTAGTGGGATCAAACAAGAGTTTGATGAAAATAAGGATAAATTCTTTTATAAAACTTGAATTTCAACAAGATCATGTGATGTTATGGGTTATATAAAATCGTTTAATATATATAGTAGTATTTATAAAAATAATTTTTTGAGAAAAAAAATTTAATCTAAAAATTGATATAATCAATCAATGTAATTAATTACATATTTATGTATTTTTATTAAATAACAAAAAAAAAAGGAAAGCAAATTTAAGGTAAAAAGGAATAAAAACTTTAAAATGATGAAATTGGTTATATATAATTTTTGTGGATGTGATTAGTCCAAATGTGGACACTACCTCAAAATCTATTATATAATTTATATACTTTGCATATAAAACTACTAATATCAAAATTAAAATCATTTTATCATTTAGGTGTACTTTAATTAGAGGTTTGCTTATTTTATATTCCAAAAAGGTACATTGGATATATTACCTATCTATACCGATATCTTGATACATTTTTTTTTTCCGAATTAGAAAAATTTTAAGTTAGTCACATAAAAATATAAAATTATCAGGATATTGTTGTTTGAAAATTAATAAGAAAAAAATCTTATTTCTAAAATTTGTTTGATTTTAGACAAAAAGAAGTGTAAAGCACCGATTGGATCATTTTTTAAGATATATCACGTGGAAGAAACAGATAGGAGTACCGAGTACATTAAAAGCATATCTCTCCTTTTGTTTTAGTTGATTATTGACCAAATATCCTAACAAATGTTTCCAATTAGGCTATAAACATAAAATTGGAAAAGTAATTTGGTTTCTAAGGTTCATAACAAAAAAAAATGCTAGTTTAGTTAGATCTTTTTAAATTGTAAATAGTACGATTAAACTCTGTAAAAATAACTTGTGGACACTTTCTAGGACGACTCAGAATTAAGCCCATCAACTATATTATGGGCCTTAATAAACCCTAAAACTCGTTTCAAAGTTTTCGTCCTCCCTAAAACCCCAAACAAACTTTCTGTTTCTCCGACCTAACAATGACCACCGCAGCTCAGCCGGCGCCGCCGCCACCATCAGATCAGCCGGAGCTATGTCTCATTATCGACGATAGATCGAAAAGTGGTCTCACGAAGGACGATGCGATGAAGAAGATCAAATCAGAGAACATACCAATCACTAAAGGTTCTTAAGCTCTCAAAGCTGAAGTCGGATTATAAATCATTTGAATCAAACGGAAGCTATGTGATTGAGAAATTGGAAGGAGCAGATTGAGAGAGCTTGTGGAGCTGCTTTGTTCTTCAAGAGGACTTGTAGACTTGTAGTGTCATTAAAGTTGGGAAATTGTCGATGAAATAGCTGAGAATGTGATGGCTACTTTGAACAGAGTTGTTGATGTTTTGCCTTGTGAGTGAGAATACATAAGATCGTTTCATTTGAAGTTATCTGAGAATTTAGCTTCGCCTATATATATCAGACAGTGCCTGATTTGAAGCTCAAGATTGATCCTTTTGGTGTTAAAGAAGAAGATGAGGTTTTTTTTTTTTTTTTTTTTCCTGCTTGAGTGGTTTTTTGAGTACTGAATATGATTTTGTCTTATCATATCATGATTCTGATATATTTAGTGACAGAGGAGGAAACATAGTATTATTACATGTGTTTTTTTTTTTGCATTCTAGAATTTTGAGTTGTATCGAATGATTCTGATTTATTTTTCAAAGAATACAACAACCTCAAGAAAAGTACTTACAGGATCTGAATCAAGTCTGACCCAGATCCTGGCTAAGTACTCATCCCAAGGAAAACAAAGTCTCTACTCTTGAATCTTTTTTAAAGTTAAAACTTCATCTCTCTACTATGTCAGATGCTATGCTTTGGTCTGGTCTCCCGATGATGTCGAGAACAGAGACAGCGAGAGCATCGTGTTGATATCATCTTTTGTTTTTTGCCTGCTATTTCCATATTCAGGTAACTGATTTCCACATCCGGACATTGATTTCAATCGTTTGATAGATGATACTTCTCGCGCTTGTTCATCTCGGACTCTTTTCTCGTGGATAGTCTTCCTAATCTGCTCAAGATTTCACCAAGATTACAATATCTATCATTAGTTCTACCAAAACTGTTCCTCTCTAACTCTTAAACTGAAAAAAAAGGTAGTTAATCACCTCGAGCAGAGGCAGAGTCTTGTTCTCTATGCTATCTCCTTCATTTCTGCATAACCCGCTAAAGCAGCTCAAAGGCCTCATAAGAAAGTTACCTCCAAGATTTGTATACACAGCGTTTTGATTGAGTACCCTAAAGAAAATAATGCATTTTTACTCGTCGGATCAACAAATCTGAAACTTCTTAAGAACTGGAACTTGTGTCTATGACTGACCTCGAAGGAATGGTTTTAGAGTTATAGACATGCCTTAAATCGCCATTAGGGATCATGTCCATCAAATAGCTTCTTTGTCCACTCACGAAAGCTCCAATCTCTGTTCAAAAGTCATTACGAAATCAAAACCGATGACCGAACAATATACAAATGTCTGCGGATCAATATATAGGATGGCTGTGAGGATCAAAACTAACGTACCATGTCGGGATGATGGCTCGAGCTTCTTACTCCGATACATCTAAAAACCAGAAACATGAAAAACATTGAAAAAGAAGAACAAATTAAACTGAGATAATCTTTATACTTTAGAGAAAACATACGATGAGATTATAATAGCGTGGACCTGTAAGTGACTCTTGACATGTGCAATACTCAATCCTTTAAGATTCATCATCTGAAGAACCAACTTCGGCGTCGCTCCTGTAAAACCACACAACAATTACAAATCACAGAGAGAGTATTGTAGAAGAGAAAGAATCGTACTGTGTGGACCGCCTAGTCGTTGAACTGCACGCACGAAGGAGTGATGAAGATCAGGCGTCCAACGAAGCCGAGGCATGTTGGATCGAACATACTGCCTTACGTTATTACTACTACTCGTGGCTTGGTCTTCGTCTTCAACTGATGACTCTTCTTCATTGTTCCTCTCCACTGCATCTTCTCTGTTCAGGTCAAGCCCTGTGGAGCATCTTACAGGCAAAGATGTCCCGGCCATATATGTCTCTCTGACGAGAATGGTCTTTAGCCTAGCTAGCTTTCGAGATCAATTACTCAAAAGGAAAACCATCAAGGTCTCAAGTTATATCTGTAGTCTTTCTAAGCTCTATGATCATTTCAGTGTTAGAACTTAGCTTCAATAATGCCTATGATACTACATATATGCATTATTATATAGTTTTTTTTTTTTTTAATTTGCTAGAAACAATAATATATATATAGGCATATATGTTCTTATCTATGTTATGCATGTTTACGTGTGTGTGTATATGTTTTTTATGGAAAAATGTGTTGGAATCTTCCGTTTGGTGAAATCACATTAGTTATTAGGTTTTGCTACATTTTTGTTAACAGACCAGAAATATATCCGTTTGTTCTTTTAATGACAATGACATATAAACTTATCGCCTTTATTGCTTCAAACAATTTATCCCTTTGAAAGAAGTGAAGTTAGAATATGTGTTGAATATGAATTTAGATTCCAAAAACTATAGTATATTTTTTCTTAAAATTATTCTGCTTACAAAATATGCCTTTCATATATAATTAATGTGAATGTGTGATAATAGCTAGGCTTTTTAAATTGGTTAATTAATCACGCATTTGATATTGCAAATCTTGGTTAAGATAGTCAAGTGTATATGTATATACAATTAGTAGACGAATATTTTGTGTCATTAGAATTGTAGTTTTGTGAATGATATACTTATTAAACATTTATATCCGACCAAACCACTTTTGTTTTTAATTGTAACATCTTTTCTCTTTGATAATCTCTTATTAAGTTGACCTTTGCCGGAGACTACGCTTTACCCTTTTGTCATATTATACCACTTTTTTCAAAATAACTTTAAAAGGTGAAATCAAATCATCGATAAAACCAAATCGGACATTCAAACCATCGATCTATGCCGGTCATTCGACCTCTGATATACAAAGGTTCAAAATTTCAAATAATTGTCTTACAAGATCAATTAAAATATGATGGAATAAAATATCTGTCTGCATTAGGACAATTTAACATTTCGATGAAATTTCACTATTCTTATAAAATGAATGAAAAAAAAGTCAAGGTCCTGACCATTGATCTATACTCAGTTTCTCACATATTATGTTAAATACATGACGGTCTTCAATCCCAACGCTTAAAAACAAAACTTGTAAATTAAAGAGAAGGGAGTTTTGTCAAATAGTTAAGAGTGTGATTCCCAAAGATTCTTGGGTTCACGTTTGTACAATTAGAAGTTGTCTTTATCTTTTTGGTTTTACTACTAGTGACCCCTTTCAAATTTCAATGGCCATTGGGTTACACACCTGCTTATATTTGATATTTCTTCGAGTTTAGGGCTTGCTCTTATGGTATTTAATCTGAAACTAGGTCTCACCATTAACTACCAAAGCATCTATTGATATCCTTTCAAAGTTTGATCACACGTCATTTGCGAAAATACTATTTCTGAATTTTTCATTTTAAAATTTATATCAGTCGAACTAATATCACAATACCGTCACAAAGTAATTCAAGAAAACAATACTACAAACACCTTTTACAAAAAAAATTAAAAAATTTGAGGTGAAACTAATAACTCCAAACCACACAACAAATTAATTATAAACCGTCCCAATGCAATATTTCGACACTCTATGTCTATGCACACACATATCTATACAAGCATTTTGGAACATATGTGAAAAACGCGATAGGATCAAATTTCAACTCCCGAAGTCATATATAATACACAACTTGGGTTTTATGGAATTTGTATGAAGTCTTTAATTACCATGATCGCCCTCGATCTTCATCTGTAGGGTTATAGAAGAGATAAGACAAATATTCGAACTAATTAATTGAGAGCGAGGAGAGCATTGATGGCTGATGGGAGAGAAGGAATCGTAGAGACTCATGTGGGCAAAAGATGAGGAAACTATGTTTTGTCCTGACTTGTTTACGTACCGACACTTCATTCACAATTCCTTCATTTCCCATGCTCTCTTTTATGGAATATATTTCAAATTGCTTTTATAATTCTTAATTTTTTTTAATTGACATTATTTATTTGGTTAAGAGAATATTTTGTCGAGTTCTTTCCAAGAAAATTCCTTTTTTTCCATTTCAGAGGAAGAAAATTAAATATATGCGTATTTCAGTGTCTATTAGATACGTTGTATTATATAAGTACCAAACAATTTTATTTGACAAAAAAAACATGACAATAGTTTTAGAAATTAATTACTAAGAGTTACAACGACAGTTATATAGACTTTAACAAAAAAAAAAAAAAAAAAACTTAAACTTAAACTTATATAGAGCTTTCGACTTTGCAAATTCAAAATTTTATTAGCCTGTTCCGTCATTTTAAAATAATAGGATGACTACAATTTTTTTTAAATTTATAAACAGTCAACAATTCTTTTTCAAAGTGAATAAAGAACTTTGCATATATTTCATATCTTCGTAATCAAAAGTTCACAATTTGTTTGGTTTGAAATTTTACCACACAAAAGTTTGTCTGTTTAGTAGTTAGTACACTCGGAAAGCGCGAGATACCTATTTTATAATGTAAGATCTCTACAAACTTTAAAATAAAATGGGATGCTTGATCCAGTTAATATATTCATTTATAATACATGCAAGAAGCTAAAAATCTATGCATGTTGCCCTAAAGAATCGCCGCAAAATAAGGCACCGTCTTCGAATTCTTCCTCATCACATGCCTAGCTACGTATACCCAGGACCGCGATTAGCTTCAATTTTCTTTTCTCAATATTTTATAATTAATTTGGAGATGAAGTTGTTTTATAATAGTCATGATAAGAAACCAATAAAAAATAAATAATAATAATGTTATTATGGTAAAGATGTAGAGAGTAACAAATTAACAATGTAACAATATAATTATGATATCTCTTCTAAAGTTGTTTCCATGCATACTTTTGTGGGTAGAAACGGCGTTGCGTTCAAGGCGGTTGGAATCAAAGGGTCTATGATAAACTTTAATCAATGAGTCATTTATTAAAAAAAAAACTCAACCATGATTCCCCCAAAATGGTTTTTTTTTCTTTCCCCTGGTCGTTGGGTCTAGCTTAGGGACCATTTTGCTGGTGGGTGTTGAACTCTATGCTCATGATCATCACTTTATCATCATAGCAGCATCTATACTTCTAATTGTCTACGTACGTGAGAACCCTAAAGGAAGAAGCATATAGCTAAATTCTCTGATGAAATATATATTTTTTTTAAAATTGAAATGAGAGAGAGGGTTAACATGTATTGAGTAGTAGAAATTGGTTTAATCCGGTTCAATGTCAATATTTTTGCTATAATCAAAGTTCGATTCTGATTGTCATAAAACTATATATAATTTTCTTTGCCGGTAAAGATAGGAAACGTAGAGAAGTCTACTACCGAAGAGTTTATAAAGAAACGGAGACACCGCATCACAAATTAGTATGTACATACAAATTAGTATGTACAATCCCGTTTGCAAGTTTATTTCAGAAAGGAATATAATGATAATAAATAACAAATAAGAATCCAAACCCGGTGATCATCGAGTTATGTGAGAATTGAAGATACAGGTAAAAAAAAATCAAGTTCTAATAATAGGACCTCTATACGGAATTCGTCGTATCACAAAGTCATCAGGCGGTTGAAATTCCTCAAGCCAAGTCACTTCTCTGACCACTTCCCCATCCACTTCTATTTCACCTGCTCCGTACAATAATATGAGTTTTCTTGTTTCATTTGGATTCAATTTATTTAGCAGTTTCTAACCAAAGACTAGTGTTTTGGGAGCTCAAGTTGTGTTACCGGGTAAGTCTTCTCTTCTGGATCTCCGGAAGTAAGTGCAATGCCGATCATGTTCTGACGAGTAAGGTGGAGACAAGATATCAAGTATAGCACAATGGGTGATGGCTTTGAAACAATGAATGTTGCCACCACTTCTCGGATATAACGTGGTTGCTGGGGTTGGAGCCGTCATCTCACTATCCTTCACCAATTTAGCGGCTCTTGCTGCTTCTGCATGAATAAGAATTTACAGTAACACCATAATATTGCAATTGGTTTAAAGATAAAAGACCAAGAGTATGATACCTTGTGATGGATCATCTGCTTCAGTCACATCAGGCTCTACCCAATCATATGACTTCACATGCATTGAACCATAAACAAGCTTGCTTAGCACGGTCATGCCCGGATGGTTATGAAGTGGTATCACTGAAGAAGGTGGCATACAGAAAATTCCTATCTGTTTTGACAACAGAGACAAAACAAACCAAATGAGAGATATCACTTGTGGCAGTATAAGGAAATATAAAACCCCGACTAAAGGCACACTCAGAATTGACTCCAACTGTACTCATACTTTCTAGATCATTTGTCATAGGCTTTTTTTGCAGACTTCAGGCTCATGGCTTGGATGATTTGGTTCCTGAGATTCTCTCAAGGACCATGTTTGGATGCCCCCTATTCCCCTAATTTTCAATATGCGGAGAAAGAATATATTAAATATCCACTAAATCATCTCAGGATTGGCTATAGAGCATGTATCTCTACTGAGAGATCGGCTTTTGCATATTATTCCAAGCAGAACCATTCCTATGTAAACCTAGGAAGTTAAAATGGGACCCTTATGATATGTTTTATCTAAGTCATCCTAAATTAGATCACAAAAGATGCACCCTTTTCCTAAGAGTTTCAAAACCCCACATTTGAATATCTTGTAGCCATCCATCCCTAACCTTTAACAACATTTAAGACTTATCAGCCATAGATTTTTTAAGTCAGTAAGCTTACAGAGAAACTGTCACACTCATGCAAATGAAGATACTTTATCGCTGGAGGGGACTGATGACTTCCATTGCGTTCATTGAGAGGACCAGACCTGCTCCGTGCCAATTGAGCTTCCTGCTCGATTCCAACATCAGATGGCTTAATTTTCTCTGAAACATAAATTACAAAATTAGAATCAAGTGCAACAGGGGACCACTGCATTAAAAACTAGAGTGAGATATAAGATTGCTGCCACCAACACCTTATCTAATACAATCATATAAGGTAATTGCAGAATGATCAGATAAACTATTTCACATGTAGTGGGCCATACAATTCATAAAAATAAGTCATTGTCAAAAGCACTCAAAAGGATAAACAAATAACATATGCGAGAAACTGAAAACCAAGTAAGAAACCACTGGACAAAAATTCAACAATATGTGCATGTAATCATACCCAAGACATTGCGAACCTTCTCCAGAGCCTCGTCTGATATTGGCCCGTCTGAAGAGAACGATGCCTTGCAAGTATTATAAAGCCTCTGAGCAAAGTAAGGCATGATCTGAATCCAATTCCAAAAATCTCAGGCTAACTCAGCTATGTCAATGATAACAGAGGAAAAGAGGCGTTCCCAGTTTGCTAATACTAGAACTTCATGAAAGACAACCATTTCCTTCTTCTACAACATACAAGCCATTTTCTTCCTGAAACAAAGCAAACAAAAAACAAAAGAACGAGGTTTCAACACATTTATACATAAAATTCTCAATAAAAAATGAGCTTTTAGCAGGAACTGTGAGTAAGATGAGCATGAGTTCAAAGCAAACGTAAGCATTGAATCACAGAACCATCATTACTACTCCTACTTGTGAACCTAATCGCACAGACAGCTCAGAAACTCGACATATACAATATAGAACATCAAAACGCTCACCATTTTCGCTATTGAAACTAGATATAATCGAATTCAACAATATAATCATCAGCAATAATTTTAGCATTTATAATCCATTTTCCTTAGAATCTCTACACAGGAGGACATGTAATCTGATTCAATACAAAACTCGAGCTCAAATCGGAGACTCGTTTTATCAAATAACCAGAAAAAGAGCTGAATCCAAAAGATAGGAGCAAAGGAGAAACCTGAACTGAGAGGTCGCGTAAGATCCGCAAGGAATAGAATCAATCGGTAGATGTTGAAGAAGACGAACAAGGCTGAGAGATAAGTCTATGAGTAATTATTATTTTATTTTTTTATCAAGTAAAGAGTAAAAAAATTTAAAGCGGATCCAATATTATTAATTTTGTTGCCATACATGCCGCGAGATATTTCTTCGCAAGTAGGACCCATAAAACTATTTACTAAAATACCCCATGATAGCTAGAGAGCAAAATAAACTCCACACCAAACTATATACCAACAAACACTTGTTTGGTCAATTTTTTCATAATTACAAAATACAAACACACAATTCATGTGGATCTGGTTATTGTCAAATAATTTCATTCTATTGATCAGTTTTTGTAAATTATAGAGACTTATAGTCCGAATTTGTAATTTATCAATCGGAGAAAAAAAAAACAATTGAAAAAAAAAAAGTAGCGTGAAGCTGACGCACGGCTTTTGTATATTACATATATATATTCGATATTTCCTCTCATTTTCTTATCATCTGTTCACCAAAGTATATCTGGAAACCCTAGATTTTGTCAAAAGGCGGTTGCAGAAGAAAAAAAAAACTTTGAGACGAAGCCATGGCAGGAATTGGACCGATGAGTCAGGATTGGGAGCCGGTGGTGATCCGAAAGAAAGCCCCTAACTCTGCCGCCAAGCGCGACGAGAAAACTGTCAACGCCGCTCGCCGAGCCGGCGCCGATATCGAATCCGTCAGAAAATGTTCGTTCTAACTTCTCTATCTCCTTTTTTTTCTTTCCTCTTGTTTCTGGCTGATTCACAGTATTCGTTCCGGTTGATGTTATCTAGCTTAGGTCTCGCTATAATATTTCCTTAATTTGGCCCCTTTTTATGGGTTTTAATTTGCGATTTTGTTCTTGATTGAGCTTCAATTGAAGTATCAGCTTTCGATTGGGTTTACTTGTTATTCGTATCAGGTCGATATTTTCTGTGGTCTTTGCAAATGATTTGGTTTATGTTCTTCAAATTTCATTGTTTTAATGTGCAATTTCGAGTTATGGATCCTATCTAACAGGGTTTTTTTTGTATTCGTTCCTCTAATTTTGATGTGTGTGTTGGGCATTTAGTCAATGCTGGAACCAACAAGGCGGCATCAAGTGGCACATCTCTGAACACCAAAAGGCTTGATGATGATACTGAGAATCTTACTCGTAAGTCTTATCCCTTCTAATCATTTGCTTTACTAGTGCTGATATTGATTTTGCTAGTGTTAGGCTCTGTAATCTAAGCAAATGTGTTCATCTCTTGATTCAAATTGTCACACTCACACGCAATGATTGATGTCCATGTCCGTTACATGATTGTGTATCTATTCGCCTGAGTCTTTGATTGTTTTAGCGAGAGGAACTTTTTATTCATTGATGTGTGTTAGATGCTAAAGTTCCATGTATTGATTTATGCAAATTGTGAAACCAGATGAACGTGTACCCACTGAGCTAAAGAAAGCTATTATGCAAGCTCGAACAGAGAAGAAGCTTACACAGTCCCAGCTGGCTCAAGTATTCAGCTATCTCTATATCTCATATTATTACTACTACCCGTTGTTTGTAACTCTGTACGTGACAAAAAGAAAACTCTTGTCTGTTTCTTTTTTGTGTAGATCATCAATGAGAAGCCACAAGTGATTCAAGAGTACGAGTCTGGCAAAGCAATCCCAAACCAGCAAATCCTTTCTAAGCTGGAGAGAGCACTTGGAGCTAAACTTCGTGGAAAGAAGTGAACAAGTCCTAATGATGTAGTACGTAACAACAGTCAATGCTTTGATCTAATGTCATAACTCTGTCAAGAGGAATCTTTTCTCATGTAAGAAAGCAAAACCGTTTGAATGTTTGTTTGGTTGATGAATCTCACTCATCTCATAAAACTTTTTATCAATATAAATAACTTGGGTTTTTTTTCATCACACAATCGAACTGGGTATTGCCCTTGATTTTAACATGAACTTAAGAAACAGACAGAAAATTCAATTTTAGAATTCAGGCTCAGGTTCTTCTTCAACTGGAGCAATGACCCATTCACCAGCTTCGTTCTTGATCATTCCTTTGTTCTTTTCCACCCACCAAGATCCTGGCACCAAACACTCATCTTTCAAGAACTCGCATGACTTGTTCACTAGTGCAATACTTCTCTTCACCATCAGTTTAAACTCTCCTTTCTTCCCATTCCATCCTGCTACGACATGGAGCATTGCCTGCACATATATGAAACAAACTTAAGTTTCTATTCTGTATCATCGAAATTGAGAGATAATCTTACAGATTCCCACCTGAAGGTTGTGCCAGTCCCCCGGATTCCTTGATTCTTTTAAGAACGGAGACTTGTTTGTATCGATCACAAAGTTGATTCCTATATCGACATACCCTAAAAGTCCCCCTGGATATCGAGTTAAGAGATCAATTGTGTTCCTTACATGGAGGATCTTTAAGTTCTTGTGACGCATTACTTCGTCTCTGAACTCCTTGTTTCCTACCTGTGGGCAACCAAACACAAAAGCAGTGACAGGAATATCATCACTAGAACCGTTCTCAGCTATATCATAAGCGGCGAGAACAGCTTCTGTAGCTCCCAAGCTATGTCCAGTCAACAAAATGCTCGGTTTCTCGTCCTTGTACTTCAATAGAAGCTCCTTGATCTTAGCTAACAGCTGTGACCGTAGACTCAGCTTGGTGAATTTCGAGTCAGGGTGATCAGAAGTATAGATTGTGAGCCACCCGAGCATCACCTTACACCCTTCTTCGTCTTCACTGTCACTATCAAAAGTAGTACCTTCAACTACACCAGAACCGTCCTGTTTTGGTCCGTGCAGCAACGGGTCAGCTGAAGTGGGCCTAGCCCCCAAAACATTGATCCACTCATAGTTCCTACTCGTTCCTCTCAACACTACATAGATCTCACGACGTCCTAAAGCCTTTGTCCGTTCATCAGACGTGACAGCAATGTAACCAAACCAGTTAGACTCACGGTCCCAAGAATCTCGTGATTGTGAGCGGAGAAGCAAACCTTCAGGGAGAGAAACACGAGCTGTGGCGTAGAGAAAGCTTGCAACCTCATAGTCAGAAGCGGATTCGAGCATGACCTTGTCGAAGAAAGAAGATTTTCCGTAGCGGCTGGCTCCACAGTACTTGGAGTTTTGGTCGTTGACGAAAGCATCGTAAGTGGCTTGACAAAAGTCACCACAACGGAGAATGAGTTGGCGAAGTGATTGATCTAATGGATCTAAGAGAGTGTCCCAATTCTTTGAGCCTAAGAGCTCTTCCCAAGATGTTGTTGTAGCCATTAGAGAGGAATGGTGTGTGTAGGAAGATAAAGTGATTCTTGGCTCTTGGGTATATAACAAAACCATAAAATTTTATTTTTATTAAACATGTTATCGTTATTTAAGTGGTCGTGATGATGATGGTGTGTGACCCACTTAGCGATAAAGGTTTTTGCTGGTGTAGGAATATTATTGGCATATAGAATCACATAGTTCCATAGACCATAGACATTCTCAACCATACAAAAAAAGACAGGAAAAACCAACCCAATCAATAGTAGAGAAAGAAAAATCAACCCAAAAGTAATAAAGACACACGGAAAGAAACATTTTGGTTTGTTTGGTTAGTTCTAATCAAACTCGACGATGGGCTTGTCTTCGTCATCGGGAGTGGCCATGACCCAATCACCATCATCAGTCTTGAGCATACCTTTGTTTTTCTCGACCCACCAACACTCGGGAACCAAACATTCCTCTTTTAGTAGTGCACACGATTTGTTAACCAATGCTATGTTTCGGTTCACTTTCATCTCGAACTTTTCATTCTTCCCGTTCCATCCCGCCACCACGTGTAACATCGCCTACGTTCATCCCAAATCACAATCGATAAAACAAATGCCAATTTTATAGATTTTTTTTCAAACGCCAATTTTGTGGTTGTGTTTATATGTGAAAAATAATCAACAACAAAGTTTAGATTTTAACATATTATTGTTGAGAATGTAAATGCAAAAATAATTTTCTCATTCGTTTACATTAAGTTAAGAATTAACATGAAATATTTATGATTATATATTCAAATAAAGCAAAATAGAGTGACTTGCCTGAAGATTATGCCAATCACCAGGATGATGAGTTTCCTTAAGAAAAGGTGAAAGTCTCGTATCTATTTTGAGTTTGGTCCCAATGTTGACGTACCCCATTATCTTAGCTGGATATCGAGTGATGAGATCGATTTCGTTTTTCACGTGCAATATCCTCACATTGTTATGTCTCTTGATTCTGTCAGAGAATTCTCTGTTCCCAACTCTCGGAGAACCAAACACAATAGCTGTCACAGGTGGCACGTCACTATATCCGCTTGTAACGTTTTCAGCCATGTCAAACGCTGCGAGAGTCGCGACCGTTGCACCTAGACTGTGTCCCGTGAACACTATGCTAGGCTTCTCGTCCTTGTATATCTCTAGCAACTCTTTTATCTATCGTACCAAGTTAGCTTTTACTCAAATCGAATGAAAATATGTTCAATCTTTTATTTTCATAGTAAAAGTATAATTTTATTGTTATACTTTCAATAAACTGAACATGATTATTGTAACTTTTCACTACCTTGGTGAGAAGCTGTGAACGTGCACTCATCTTAGTGAAAGTTGAGTTTGGATTAGCCGTCGTATAAATAGTGAACCATCCAAGCATAGCCTCAGGGTCATCTCCACCGTCCATCAACAGTTCCTTCACCGAAGTCAACTTCGCACCCATCACATTAATCCATTCGTAATTCCTCGTCGTCCCGCGAAACACGACATAGATCTCTCTCCTTCCAATCTCAGCCGTCCGTTCATCAGATGTGACCGCGATGTAACCGATCCAATTAGTCTCACGGTCCCAAGACTCACGAGACATGGAGCTGAGGAAGAAGGCTTCATGGTCGCTGACACGAGCCGTAGCGTAAATGAACGAAACGACTTCGTAGTGTCTCGCATCGTCGAGCATGACTTTGTGGAAGAACGATGGTTTGCCGTAACGACTGGCTCCACAGTAGATGGAGTTTTGGTCGTTGATGAAAGTGTCGTAAGTGGCTTGACAGAAGTCGCCGGTTCGAAGGATGAGTCGGCGAAGTGAGTGGTCAAGTGGTTCCAATAGGTTTTGCCAGTTGTCGCGACCGAGAAGCTCTTCCCATGTTGGCTCGACCATGATGATGATGATGATTCGATTTCTTGTGTGAATGTTGTGTGAGTAAACTAATGCATTTGAGGTTTGCTTATATAATCGTGAGAGCCACTTTTAATTTATTTGGATCATATGAAACATTTGAACTGATCTTGTATTATATTATGCCGTAGAATATGCTAATGTTCACTATTAAATTGGTCAACACCAACGACTAAGTGGATTAACTTTAAAAGCATTTGTTATTCAAAATTGATATATTATTATTTTTGAGAATAATTCATGTTCGGAAGGTAATATAATTAATACACATACACATACACATAGGTTTTACTTTCAAGTTTCAACTTTTGATTTTGAAATGTGATTAGGACAATATCTTGTGATTATAAAGTTATTGACTGGGTTATATAATTGCCTTAAATTCATATTGACCTATAATTTCATTTTCATTATACACTTTAACATCATTTTCACTCCTAACAAATAATATGGTGTAATTTATTATTATTAGAGTTTGAATGAGCTCAAGAGGAAGAGAGGCCCATTCTAAGTTAGAGATGACTTAGAGCCCATAAAGAGGTAAAAGCCCAACAGAGTGATACGATTAATACGAAACGAAATCAAGGAGCAGCTCAGCTGCGATGCTTGCTCGTCGTCGGTGAGATTTCCCGGCGAAGCGAAATCGGTGTTTCTCCGGCAGTTCTGAGATTAGTCTGATTCAGAAAAACACATCGCATTATATTCTGCTTCTAGCTAGCGATTTTAGTCTACTTCGACCAACGGCAATCATTTCTCGTGCTGAAATTAGTGATAAAACGTGTAGCTGAGAGCTATGGCTATGATCGATGTCGCAATATCTTGTCTCAACTCGATCCGCGAAGTAAAAATTCGGAATTCTCTTTTCCCTTTTGTCTTACCTTCGTCATTAGGATTTCTCAATGATCTTTTGTTTTTCTTTCTCTTTTTTTTGTGTTTCCTGGTAAATTTAAAGAACCTTATCATAATGGAAATCTCAAATTTGTCAAAATGTTTGTTTTGCAGATAGAAGAGGATGTAAAAGATGCCATTGTGTATATAGATGCTGGCTGCACAGAAAGTTTTCAATTTGCAGGAGCTTTCCCTTTGTTCTTGGAACTTGGTGCTCGAGCAGTCTGTAGCCTTGAAAATATGACTTCACTTGATGCGGTAAGCTTGTTACGGTTTAAATGCTGGTTAAGGAAGATGGGATCAACGTTTAGTGTTGATAATATGATGTTAATTTTTGTATGCCTTTCGCTCTAGGTTGCTGATTGGAATTCAAAGTTTGATTGTGCAAAGAGAATTGTGATTATGACATCTAGGCTTCTCAATGATGCTCATCGATACATGCTACGGTGTCTAAGCACCCATGAAGGTGTTCAGCGCTGCTCAGTATTCACCTCTATCTCAGAGGTGCTCATCATCAACACTATCCTTGGTCTCCTTCTTTTATGTTTCTCTTCTTCTTTTTTTTTGGGGTTGAAGAGAGGAGGAGGGATGACTTATCGAGATTACTGGTTTTTGTATCCAACCTATTATCACTAGTGATTGTTATATGATCATATGCAAAGTGACTGTAATGTATAGTCTACTTTGATTGAGTAGTTCTGGTTCTTTATGCCTTTTCTTCAAAATAATTTCCATCTATATGACTCTTCAGAACAGGTGTCTGTTTTCTTGCGTCACTGTATATTTCTTGTCTAATTACTCTATTAACTTTTGATTGTTTAATGTATAGGGATCTCACTCAGCTATCCCTGATTCACCTCTAGGTCCAGATGCGTATCGAGAGTATGAAACCTTACTTGTTCAGGATTACAATGAACATACCAAGAAAAGCGACAAAATATCTAAACACAAAGGGGTTTCTAAGTTCTCTTCTGCACTTGAATCCCTTACTATGGAGCCTATTATAAGTGAAGATGTAGATATATCATCAGGTGGTGCAGAAGGTTTGGTAGTCACAGTGCACCACTTCCCCTTGATCATTTGTCCTTTTACTCCTCGAGCGTTTGTCTTACCTTCCCAAGGATCAGTTGCAGAAGCGTCCTTGTCCCGTCAACATGAGGATTCTTTTAGTTTTGGGTTGCCCCCCATAAGTACTGGATCTATGTCTGATACTGATGATGTTCCTCCTGGTGCAACTCTTACCGCACATTTTCTTTATCAGCTGGCTCTTAAGGTAAATTAACAATGCAGAAATCCGTTTTGTACGTATTCATGATGTACTCGAAGTATGTGAGCTACAACACTACAAAATATCTGTTCCGCTTGTGATCAAATTTTTTGTTCGTTTTCTGAAGTTTGTGACCATGTCTTGGTTTTAAAAAAATTGTAGATGGAGTTGAAGTTGGAAATATTTTCACTTGGTGATCTATCAAAGAATGTCGGGAAGATTCTGACAGACATGTCAAGTCTTTATGATGTAGGGCGTCGTAAGCGATCTGCTGGCTTGTTACTTGTTGACCGTACACTTGATCTTATCACTCCCTGCTGTCATGGGGATTCACTTTTCGATCGCATCTTTTCATCTTTGCCTCGGGCAGAAAGGTTTTCTTCGCAAGCACAGCTTAAACAAGGAGTTCCAATCATCAATCGTCCTTCTCTTGATGTTCAAGTGCCACTTGGGGAACTGTTAAATGAAGAACCAAGCAAGATTCGGGATTCTGGTCTTCCTGAAGGAGTTGAAGCTTTTTTACGTGGCTGGGATTCATACACTTCTGATCCAAAAAATGTAGGTTTGCTTAATGAATCTGACAAGAAATCTACCACCAACTGGACTGAACTACTAAATGGATCTCTTGTCGCCACTGAATGTTTTAGAGGAACACCTTACTTAGAGGCCATGATTGATAGAAGAACAAAGGATGGAAGTGTACTGGTGAAGAAATGGCTTCAAGAGGCTCTGCGTCGCGAAAATATCTCTGTTAATGTGAGAGCTCGTCCTGGGTTTGCTACAAAACCAGAGCTCCAGGCCATGATCAAAGCATTGTCCCAAAGCCAGTCGTCTTTGTTGAAAAACAAAGGGATTATTCAGTTAGCGGCAGCTACAGCCGCTGCTCTTGATGAATCTCAAAGTGCCAAATGGGATACTTTTAGCAGTGCGGAGATGATGTTAAACGTAAGTGCTGGTGATACGAGTCAGGGTTTGGCTGCCCAAATTAGTGACCTGATAAACAAAAGCGCTGTGACAGAACTTCAAGCAAAGAAGAATGAGAAACCAGATTCTTCCGCATCACGAGGGCTGCTATCTTTCCGTGATGCCCTACTCCTTACAATTGTTGGTTACATTCTTGCTGGCGAGAATTTTCCTACATCTGGCTCAGGTGGGCCTTTCTCTTGGCAAGAAGAGCATTTTCTAAAAGAAGCCATTGTCGATGCTGTTCTCGAGAATCCATCAGCAGGAAATCTCAAGTTTCTCAATGGGCTGACAGAAGAGCTTGAGGGCAGATTGAATCGCCTCAAGACCGAGGAAACCAAAGAAGCCCCCTCTGATGATCAGTTAGACATTGATGCTCTTGATGATGATCCGTGGGGGAAATGGGGCGAGGATGATGAAGAAGAAGACGTTGACAATAGTAAAGCTGACGAGTCATATGACGATATGCAGCTGAAACTTGATTTGCGTGATAGAGTAGATAGCTTATTTAGATTTCTCCACAAGTTATCGAGTCTAAGAACAAGGAATCTACCACTAAGAGAAGGCTCACTGGCTTCAGAGAGCAGCTTTCCTGGCGATCCATCTGGAACCAAAGGGCTACTCTACAGGCTTATAACAAAAGTGTTGAGCAAACAAGAGATACCCGGATTAGAATACCATTCTTCTACTGTCGGAAGGTTTATCAAAAGCGGATTTGGAAGATTTGGTCTTGGTCAGGTTAGTTACTCCTTCTCTCCCCTTCCATTACTTCACGAGACAGAGATTTGACATTTGGCAACATTATTGCAGGCAAAACCAAGCCTTGCAGACCAGAGTGTCATTCTTGTCTTTGTCATTGGAGGAATCAATGGTCGAGAGGTGAGTTTCTTCACCACAAAAATCGCATTCACTGATTTTAGGCCTATCTTTGTAATGACGGTCTCTGTTTCCTCCGTTGTCAAGGTTTTGGAAGCTCAAGAGGCTGTGTCGGAGCGCGGAAGACCAGACATTAACCTGGTTATTGGAGGAACAACCCTTCTAACTCCTGATGACATGTTCGAGTTATTGTTGGGACAGTTCAGCCATTTTTGATCCCTTCCAAAAAAATCTCACTCTCATAATCTCTGTTGTTAGCTTGTAAAGCTATGTATTAGAAAGAAAACAAACCATGAATATGATCGAACGCGCTTAATTTACAAAACTCTAGTTCCATTTCCGATAGAAAACAAGAGAATTGGGTTTAAATTGTGAATAAGTGCCTTTTCATCCCCAAATTATTTATATCTTTGGCCCCTCAAGTTTTATAACATTTAGAGAAGAAGCATTAAATTTGTAAATCAGAAATCCCCTTAAACCCCCAAAATCACACACTTGACACGAAAAACCTCGAGTGAAGAAGAAGTGAGAACGATGGCAGCTATGAAGCTTCTACTCTCTCAAGCTCGCCGCCAAGGTCTAACCAAACCATTTTCGTCTCCGTTTCAACAAATCCCTAGACTCTTCTCTTCCTCTTCACCATCCGATTCAAATCCTTCTCCCGATTCAAATGAATCTCGCAAAAAGCCTGTTACACTCAAGCCAGTATCGTACGCCGCCAAACCGAAACCTGAATCCACCAATGTTGAATCGGCGGAGAATCTTCAGTCGCCGGAATCGGCAACCCAAGAAGGTCGATCAAGCTGGACTCGTGAGGAAATCCGATATGTGAAAGACGCTGCTTCCATCAATCCGGTTTCTTACGCTCAGCGTGTGGCTCCGCTTCCGGAGGATCGCGTCGCCGGTGAGGGAGAAGGAGAGCGAACTCCGGAGGAGATGGAGAGAGAGAGGAAGAGGATTGAATCAGAGAATAGAGCTAGAAGAAGGTTTTTAAGAGCTAATGCTGTGGAAGAAGATACTTCTTCACTTCCTTTACCAACTTTGCTTAAACCAGAGCTCAGACATGGAAAGAAACCTATTTTCGATCTCATGGAGGCCATTAGAGAGATTAAGGTCAGGATTAATTTAGTCACATATTGATGTCTCTGCTGAGCTGCCATTGTAATAGAATGGAAGCTACACTATTTAGGGTTCTATGAATTTTGTATGTCAAGGGATTTAATTTTTGCTTGTTTCGTAGCTAGAAGACTTGAAACTAGTAGTAGAAAAGAAGCTACAATAGTTGGGTTTATTTGACTATATAATGCGAACTAGAAGCCTCTCAAAGGAGGCTTGGAAGCTTTGTTATGCGCTGTGGATTAGTTTAGAAAGGTCTAAATTCTCACTTGTTTCGTACATAGGGAACTCCAAACGAGTAGTAATAGACCATGCAAGTTTTGTCTTATGGTGGTACTGTGAGAGTTCTGGAATGTTTAAACTAGTGATAGTTGTTGCTGTGTTGATTTCAAGTGGAGTGAGGAGGACACAGTGATGTTTCAACGTGAATATAGACTCATTAATATTTCAATTCTGATGCTGTTTTTATCAATGGTTCAGGCCAATGCCAAGGCAAAATTTGATGAAACTCTTGAGGCGCACGTAAGGTTGGGCATTGAAAAAGGAAGATCTGAGCTGGTATATGATTCTTTTCTTTTCTCTGGAGATACATCTTATATTTCCCTATCCTATTCTTGATAAAAGATCATATTCTTTCATTTTTAATGGTTACCTCCCAATCATTTGTTTTGAGACAAGTGATTCTCCCTGGCTTTTTCTCTTGACTGACTGCTATCACTGTTTTTATCTGCAGATAGTTCGTGGTACTTTGGCCCTACCCCACTCTGTTAAGAAGGTAAAATAAATGTCTTCCTAATCCACGATGGGAACTGATATTTATCAGCCGCTAATGTAATACAAAAAAATGATTTTACTTGTTCAGGATGTGAAAGTGGCTTTCTTTGCTGAGGGGGCTGATGCAGAGGATGCAAAAGCTGCAGGAGCTGATGTCGTTGGTGGTCTTGAACTTATTGAAGAAATCTTGAGTAATGAACCAATACAGTTTACTTCACCCTTATTTGTTGATTCACTTCTAACATCTCATTGAACAGGCTTGCATTTGGCTCTGTCATAACTTATCTCATATCCCGACACTATTTTTTTTATTTGAATCCAATGGTAGATTATTTATTCGTACTTAACTCTATGTGCAGAAAGCGGCAAAATTGACTTTGACAGATGTCTTGCAACTCCGAAAATGATGCCCCGTGTTTACAAGGTTCTTGGATTTGATCACTTATCTAAGTCTGTTTGGAGCATGATGAAGGCAATATCTTCTCACATATTATACATATGGTTTGTGCTTAATTGTAGATATCAAGGATTCTTAACAATCACGGTTTGATGCCAAACCCAAAAGTGAGTTAGATTCTTTCACTCAACATCTTACTCTGATGTATTTAGAATTAATTTAAACGAATATTTTATCTGTTGTAGCAAGGTAGTGTGACCAAGGATGTTGCGAAAGCAGTCAAAGAGGCAAAAGCTGGACATACCAAATTTAGAATGGATAAAACTTCCATTCTTCATGTGCCACTAGGAAAGGTAACATCTCTTCCCAAAGACTCAAAGTTGATCTGAATCTGATTAGCTTCATTCTTAACAAGAACACTTTCCTAAATACATTTACCAGATGAGCTTTCCTGAAGATGCTTTACGAGAGAATGTTGGTGCGTTTATGAACGCCCTTTTGCTGGCAAAGCCTGCCGGATTGAAAAAGAGTAAGTCATACAAGGGAACTTATAACTTTTGTCGGGATGTGAATGATTTGGATGATTAGATTGCTTACTCTTTACTTTTTTATCTGCAGCTTCAAAATATGCTGGTTATGTGAATGCATTCCACTTATGCAGTACTGTAAGCCTTATAAATCAAAATCCAACGTCTAATTTGTAGAAACATTTTTGGATTATCATTAAGCCTAAAACAATTGCTGTTGCAGATGGGAAAGGGTTATCCGGTATCGATACAGTCGTTATCTAGAGCAGCGGATCTCCATACCAAATTGCAGCTAAAGTGAGCAAGTAGGTTATTTGATTATCCCAGGGAAAGTTTTTAACTGTTTCCTAATACTGAGTCTTTGAAACGATATGATTTGTTGTTTCTTAGGTAGTCAATTGCAAGAATTGGCTTTTTCTCCTTTGTGAATGTTGTTTGAGTGCCCCCTTCAATTGAATAAGACATGATAAATTTTGTCTCTTTTTTTTTCTCTACATTACAACTTCCTTTTTTTTGTTTTTGTTTTTGTTTTTGTTTTCTACATTACAACTTCATGGCAATCTCTTAATTAAAAAAAAAACACTCTCATAACATTTAGCCAAATGAGATATCATGGTTTAAAATAATTATTGTCAAAGTAGATAATTTGTTAGATAATTTGTTTAGTTTAATATCTGAAAGATTATATTAATAAACAAAAACAATTTCTTACTTATATATTTTAGAAAAGTAAAATTTATACGTTATGATAGTAAATCCTCCTTCTGTATCAGAAAGATTGATTTTCTGAGGTTTCACTAAGATTAAAAAAAATAATAAATGTTTTTGGAAAATAGTAAAAAATTAATCTCAACTGGCTTTTTATTTTATGTATCTTTTTTTCAATAAGTATAATCACACTAAGTATTAAAAATATTAAGTAATTAATTGCTCTTGAAAATATAAATGCATTACAATTTATTAAAGGAAATCAATCTTTTTGATACAAGAATAAAAACTCAAAAAATCAATCTTTGTGATACAGAGGAAGTATATATATAAGATATTGAAAAGTAAATTGATTTGTGTGTTGTTTTCAAAAAATGACAAAAAAAAAAAAATTTAGAAGCATTTATGAGTAAAGCAACTACTACTATATATATATATAAATAATCAAATCATCTTCCTCGACTAGTTTCAAAACACAACTGGGCGTTTTTAGGGTTTAGTTTCTAACATTGATAGAATTAGTCAACTACCCGATTAGGTGATCGGCCAAGTCTTATCTTTTCTCCCCACGAAAACGGCGGCTTCAGCATCAATACTCTCGAAGAAGTGGAGGAATTTGTATTTGTTGGTGACAACTCTTGAGCTTTATTACCTTCTTGAGATTTGTTGGTGAAGGGTCCTAGAAGATTACCTCGAGAGTATCACTAGATAAGTGAAGGGCCCTAACATTGTGGATTTCGTTGATAAGATAATAAAGCTTAAGAGTTGTCACCAACAAATACAAATTCCTCCACCTTTTCGAGAGTATTGATGTTGAAACCGCCGTTTTCGTGGGGAAAAAATATAAAACTTGGCCGATCACCTTATCGGGTAGATGACTATTCTATCCATGTTAGAAACTAAATCCTAAAAACGTCCAGTTGTGTTTTGAAACTGAGTCGAGGAAAATGATTTGGTTATTTATATATATAGTAGTAGTTGCTTTACTCATAAATGCTTTTTTTTTTTTCCTCTCATAAATGCTTTTAAATTTCCTTTTTTGTCATTTTTGTGAAAACAACACACAAATCAATTTACTTTTCAATTTTTTTTTTTGGAAAATTTACTTTTCAATATCTTATATACTACCTCCATTTCTAAGAATTTTATTTTCAAAAAGATTACATTTTTATATTTTATATACATGATTTATTAGCTATTGTCATAGATGATAAATTGTAAATTTCAAGAAAGATAATTGAATTCTATCGATTTAGAGTTTTAGAAAATTGTTGATTACAAAAATAATACATTATTAATATGTGTGAAAATTTTAAAAATGCAAACAATTAGAAATAAAGGAAGTATATATTTAGCAACAAAAAGAAAAGAAACATAAAAAAAGACGATGCAATGAAATGTTTCTCAACGTGTCCCGGAACATAAAAAAATCCTCTAAAATCTTTCTTCTGTCATAAAACCCTTGTCTTAGTTTTATTTACTTCTTTGAATCTATGTGTTTATCTTTTATCTATCTATAAAATTACAGCTAATGAAAACAAAAATTCAAATTTTCAGAGTCGGGATTTAGGCTCTGATTGGTAACAACGCATAACTGCGTAATTGAATATTTGCATAACAAAAATTTGCAGATTAGAAAGCTGTAGAATAAAAATTTGCATAATCAAAATTTTGTGTGATTGGATATCATGCATAATGAAATAAACCACTAAATGCATGCTTATTTGCATAATGACTTTTTACTTATATTTTTTTTAGGCAAAAAGCAAATTTTGCGTTTTTGCCTAATTGTCTATTATTAAGCAAATTTTTGTGATTGGTAAAATACTTGCATAATCGCATTAGAAAACGCAATTAGGCGATTATGCATGTTACCAATCAGAGCCTTAATCTTTGTATATTATATATTTGGCTATATAATAATATCTAACTAGATTTGTACCCGCGGTATACCGCGGGTCAATTATTTGAATATAAATTATATTTATTTTTATATTTATTTTTAATAAATATTTTTATTTTATTTGTATAATTTTAATTTGATTTTTTATAATGTTTATAAATATTTTTATTTCTGTTAATATTTGTAGTTTTTATTTATTTATTTTTTATAATATATCTAACGTGCTTTCAAAATCAAATTGTTTTATTTCTCTCTAATAATAGCAAATTTTTGTTATTTGAATCAAACATATGCCAAATGAATGATGTTCTATACTCTCATTCAAACAATTTAGACCAAATCGTACTGAATTAAATATTAAATTAATCTGAACTAAAAAAAAAAATACAATTGTAAATCATATGTAATTGTCAGTCATATCTAAACCTATTTTAATATTTGGTAGTTAGTTCTAATATTGAAAATAGTAATTATACTTATTATGTATTTTATTATCAGTTTTACTTGTCTTAAACCTGCTCATTTTGGGAAAAAACCCCGTATTGTCCCATAGTTGTCGGGAACTTTCCATTCCATTTCGGAATGATTATTTTAGAATTTTTAGTCTATTTATATTTAAAATAACTTTCCATTCCATTTCGGATTGATTAGTCGATATTATATAGTTTTAGTATTAATAGTATTTTAAACTTAATATTTTAATAGAGTGAAACCGAATAAATATTTTAAATTTTAAATATTATATTAAATTATTTCAATAAGTACCAAATTAAACCGGACATTTTTAAAAACATTTGTATTTAAAATAATTTTGGTCTTTTTTTATAATATGACTTTGAACTGTTGCACAAAAAAATTAATCGATATGGGACTTTTAAATTATTTCAACTAATGAACTGGATAAAACTGAATAAGTTTTTTAAAAAAATTTGGATGCATGATAAATAAAGTTTCTTGCTCACTCGCATTTAAAACAATTTTTGTGTGTTTTATAATATTATTCTGAACCATCCACCAAAGTTTTAATCAATGTGAGATGTTGAACACATTTTTTTTCTTTAATTGAGTAATATATGTCCGTTTTTTAAATTTTGAATCATAATAAATGGAGAAAAAAATTTAATTTTTTATTAATTATATGTATGATATAATAATTTTAAATAATTTGAAAATAAGATCTAACAAATATGATAGGAGAATTATAATTCATAGTATTAATATTGCAACATTAGATAAGGAAATAAATGATAAAGAGGAGAAAAAAAAAGATGGAAATAAAGTGTTTAATTTAATTTTGGTGGAATTAATATTTATTTTTATGGGTGTTTGGATATAGGATTAGCCATAAACTTTTTAATTTTATGTATACTGATAGAGTGTTTGGAAACATCCTATAAGATTGAGTCTTTTTTAATAGTTTAGTAGATTTCGTGTGCGAACAAGCAAAACAAAGAGAAAAAAAAAACCTTGGCGGGTAGTTGAAGCGTGAAGAGACAGATTAGTCCACTAGGTGACACGTGCCACCGTCGGCTAAGCACGCTTTCGCCGGTGGCCGCTCGCCGTTAGATTCATCTCGGATTCCAAATAAGCTTTGTATGGTTCTTATCCTGCCACATCAGCATTCGACCCTCGTACGCCTTAAATTCTTCTCCCTTCCTCCACCCTCACAAAACTAATAAAATATTAAAATTCAAAAATTAATGAAATTACTTTGACGAGATTTTGATTTCTCTCTGGGCGTAGTGATCGGACCTTGTTCAATGGCGCAGCTACTTTCTCCTGTTTGTACGGATCTTTTGAAATTCCAGAACTCAATTCTTAGCTCCAGATCAGGTGCGTCGCGGTTCTCGGCGAAGACCAGCGGTGCTTCTTCATCTTGGTGCTTACCTCGAAGGAGGAGGAGAAGTGGTGCCATCGGAAGGTTGAGAGTTGCAACTGAGGATGCTTCTTCTCTTTCCACCGGTGATGTCGCCGATGATTACTATGCCGTTCTCGGACTCGTAATTACCCGCTTCCTATTATTCAACTACCTGATTTGATAATCATTTTAGGGATTTTGAAGTGGCAAAAATTATGACTTTATTTACTCTCCTTTGCTTATTTGAATAGCTTCCAGATGCGCCACAGGAGGAGATTAAGAAAGCATATTATAACTGTATGAAATCTTGTCATCCAGACTTGAGTGGCAATGACCCTGAAACCACAAATTTCTGCATGTTCATTAACGATATCTATGAGGTCAGTTTAATTTTGACTTCAAATATAATACATTTTGTGAGCTCTAATTATAAGGTCCATGGGGTTGCATTGCAGATTCTCAGTGACCCTGTACAGCGTATGGTCTATGATGAAATTCATGGGTATGCTGTGACTGCCATCAATCCTTTTCTTGATGACTTTACCCCAAGGGATCATGTTTTTGTTGATGAGTTTGCTTGTATAGGTATTATTTTCTTGAGTTTTCCTTAATGCAGTTTCATTTGCACTCTTGATGATCTTAGAAAGTGACCCTACTGCATCTGCGTTTGCTGTTTAACAGGCTGCAAAAACTGTGCCAATGTGGCTCCAGATATATTTAAAATTGAGGAGGACTTTGGAAGAGCAAGGGCCTGTAACCAGCGTGGCAACCCAGATTTAATTCAGCAAGCAGTTGAAACATGGTAAGGTTTTATTATTCTGTAGATGCTGCAACTGATTGTGGAGTAGCAATTTCAGTGAACTGATTAGGAGATGCTTTTTTTTTGTTTTCAGCCCGGTTGATTGTATCTATCAGACTTCTGCTGCACAGTTGTCATTGCTTGAAGATGAAATGCGAAGGGTTGAAAGAGTTAATGTAAGACGAGCATTGCTCTTGTAGCTATCTTATGGTTTATTGAAAAGATACATAAGTCATTGCTAAGGCTTCTTGATTATATATTTTGTTGCTAAATTGCTGCATTAAAGCTTTTGAAAAAATGTTATTGATTGATTGATTGATTGATCAGGTTGCTCTGATGCTTTCTGGAATGGGGTCAGGAGCAGTCGATGTTTTCAGAATGGTAAGAAGGAAAGAAAACCGCTCGGTTCTGTAGCTGATAAGAGCTGAAATGTTCCTAGTCTTTTTCCTTCTACTCCTTATTCTCACTTACAAATTGACGTTGGCCCACGTTTACTTCCTTTGCAAAACAAGGTAGCCTATTGGTCCTTAATTTTTCATCCAACTGATCACTCTTTTCATCCCGTTTCAGGCGAGATCTCGATGGGAAAAGAGGCAAGCAAAAGTTTTGGTATGAACTATCATCATCACCTTGGAAATCCTTGCAAAACTATTTACAATCTTTTAGATGAACATAACATCACCTTGTGCTTATCTATATTTCAGAATCAAGCTAGAAGTAGAATGATGAAGCGGAAAAACACAGACGAAACACCTTCCTACTGGGATAACCTCTGGGACAAACAGAATGAATACCAGAAAAGCGGTAAGATTGATAGTAAACTCTCTTATCTCTTTGGCTAATTGATCATAAGATACATATTTACTCATTTTGATGTATGTGACAGAGGAAGAAGTACAAGAACGAGCACAGCGAGCCGCAGCAGCAGCCAGGAGATGGAGGGAATACTCACGAAGAGGCGTGGATAAGCGCCCCACCTTCAAACTCCCGGACTCCACCTCCAGAGGAGACAACTGAAACCATAGACATCAACCTCTTATAGTTATAGCCTTATAGGTATGTACCATTCTTACTATGTTATGTAGTATGTAATAACTTCATTTGGTACGGGTCGTGTTTTGTCCCGTTCTAGACTTGTATAGCTTTTTAAGGAAGATAAAAAAAAAAAAAAAAAAAAAAAGTGTATAAACGTTTTAATTTGAATATAGTAACTGTTATGTACTACATAAAATTCTAACGCCTGTGCCAAGTGTTGAGCATTATTGGATATGATTGGCCCACCACTTAAAAACCTAATCATATATTCTTATCTTCGACAATGACATTTAGTCAATGGTCATGTTAGAGATCTCTCTCACTTAACAAAAATCGAATTTTTGTGAACACACTTTTTCTTTATTCACAAGAATTTAAAACCAGCTGAATGATCAAAACTAAAGATACAGAAAGGATTGGTCATATAGAATTAAATCTTGTGTGTTATCGAATAGTCGAAGCCACAGCATGAGCCCAAAGCTTGAGATGATCTTTTAAGTCAACTTCGTTCCCCACCGGAGCCGGAACTCTCCACTTTATCTCCGGCGTCATATGTTTCTTTCCTTTTCTTCCTCCACAATGATCCCACGCCTCCGACAAATACGGTCTTGCTACTCTGTTTCCATTGCTCTTGTCTTCTTCTTCTTCTTCTTCTTCTTCTTCTTCTACTTCTGTTACTTTCACTACTCTATTATCTTTCTTCACCAGTCTCTGCAATCCAGGAAGAATCGAAACCAGATCAGAGTCTCTATGGTCTTCCTCGGAGAAGACAAAACCCAAATCCATAAACCCTTTAAGCTCCTCGTACTCCAAATCCGACATACTCTTTCCCCTTCTTGTTCTCACATTATTCTTCTTCTTCTTTCTCTGCTCTTCCTTCTCTAAAACTTCAGAAAGAACTCTCTCTCTTTCCGCAACCGAGAACTCATTCACTTCTTTCCCGGAGAGAATCGTCTGAAGCTTCATCGGCGTTGCTTTAACGGTTAAGACCGATCTAGGAGACAAGAACAAATCATCTGATGAAGAACCACAGAAACTTGTCTTGGAACTCGTCATCATCGTCTCATCACTCATAGCCCTCTCTACAAGAAAGCTCACCGGAAAATTCTTCGCTGCTTCTTTTTCTTTGTACTTTGGAACCTCTGCTTCTTCACGGTTCTCTCGACTCTTCTGATTGAGTTTCAAATGATCTTTGTCTTTCTTGAAGATTGTTCTCTCCGACCAGTTTTGCTCGAACAGTCTTAGCAACTCCTCTCCGGCCATTTTTAAAGGTAAGTTTTTTTTTTTTGTTTTCTGTGTTTACAGAAGATGATGAACGAAGAAATGAGGTTCGGTATTTAAACCCTGTAATTAGGTATATAAGATAATTACCATAATACCCTTAGCTTCCATATAATTACGTGTGGACCCGTTCTTCCTCTAGACATTAAACTCTACTACTACTAAGCAGTGCGCCTTTAAATGGATAAAGTCATACACCATTAGTTTTTGTTTATTAATTAATTTGTATTTGTTGTTATACAATTCAAATTGGTCATGAATAATATTTTCATTGGATGCGTACATTGTAAAGTCTATGATGTATGCAAATTAAATTTTTTTTTTTTTAAATATATATTTACAACGGGAAGATAAATACATACAAATATTTTCATTTTGGCTCTTCGAAGGTTCGAATATCTTTAGATGCGTGTGACGCGGAAGGGAGCGTAGGACATACAGTAGAGTTACAAATTAAAAAAAAGGAAAAATCATAGAAACTCATTATAAAAAATTGGCAATTGTTTTCATATTTAACATGTGGTAAGACATTTCCATCTTATACCTAAAAGTGACCAACCTCTCTGCACCTTAATTTTAAATCTCAACCACGGAACCAAACAAAACAATAGTTGTTGGTTAGTCTACTCTTAGATATATATATATATATATACGTTCTCTTTTATGTAATTTATAGAAGTATATATAATAGTAAAACACAGTCAATCCAGGCGTCCAGAATATTAGCGGTTTTTGGTGAGTATTGTTCTGGAACTTTCCAATTATGACAATCAAATCATATAGTAAAACAGTTTACAACCCAGGTTATAGGGGGCTCAACAGTTTTTTTATACGGAAAAAATCAATCTATTGGTGAAATTATTTATTTTGAAGTAATCATACCCATATTTTTAAACATAATAACATATATATATATATATATATATTATAAATTTTCAAAGAATTGCAATGTTTAATCAAGTTGTTTCTCGGTACAATAAGAAAAAATAAAAATTAGACCTTATTCTACTAGTAGATAAGTTTTCTACGTGAGTTTTATTGTAATACGTTGTGTGATACTAAAAGAAGAGAAGGATTGAGAATCAAAAGAACCTTACATAACAATGATACCATAAAATATATTTTTGTCAACTCATACCATAAAATATTAAGAAATTTGTTTTGGAGAAAAGACAGTAATGTACTAATAATTTCTTTCTTTTAAAATAATAATTACATAGTCATTTATACTTAAGACTGCTCCTAGATATTAGCAAAACTGATATGAAGAATAATTTCTCCTAACTTCGTTGTTTCAGCTCATACGTGAGCCTGATATAACGACCTTGATGATGATATTTATTAAGAAACCGTCTCTTGTGCTGATCAGATTCTTTGCTTTGTCTTTATATCCAAACATCGTACCACCTCTGAGCACGATTCAAGCCATATATAGAGGAAATTATTCCGATTTGTCTTTTTTTTTTTAAGAAATTTATTAAAAATTATAATTAGCTTGCGTTGTTTTCCTATTTGATGATTTCCAAAATTATAATTTTTTTTTTTGTCACTCCATCAAGTATGTTTATATTCTAAATTCAATAATCGATATAATCATAAATCTAATGTTGGACCAACAACCATTCAAACAGAGAAAAACAAAACTTAAAGAGACATATGGTAATCAAAAACATCTATCATTAAATCAAAAACATCGTAGTTTTGCTTATAAATATTACTTTGAATAACATGTATACCTTCCGATAAAAATAAAAATATATAGATATGTATGCCAACATTATTATTTATTGTTATAATTATCTCAGTAAAAATTCTACTGCATATTATCTAGATGTATATATCTTTTGATAAAAAAAATAAAAAATATATATATATAGATATGCTAAGCCAATATTTATTATTTGTTGTTTTAATAATGGAGCAAATTATGACAATAATTTTAAAAAACATTTGTTATAAGATGCAAGAGAGAGGTATAACAAGTGTTTATCCGTTGAAAACGATAAACTTTCGTATCATAAATTCATTAAACAATCTGAAACCTATCTCTGGAAGAAGTATATGTAAACTACTTGCTCATAGTTGAAGATAAGTAGAAGTTCCAGAACACAGAATTCATGGACATGAAAGCTACACGAGCTTGAAGCGGGACAACCCTGTAAGAAAATCACCAGAATGCCAATTTAGACAATGCATTACATAAGTAACACATATCATCTATGATGAGATTTAATGATAGAGAAAGAGAGCCATACCAAAAGTTAAGTATGCTAACGGGAACCCAGAAGCGAAATCCTGCAAAATGCCAAGAACTGTTAATATACAATAAAAAAAAAGTTTTAACTCTGTTTGATGATATGTATCTCACCAGATAGAAGTGTTGGAAAAGCATCTTTCTGATACTTGTTTCCAAGCTCAGAGATCTTTCCCAGCAATAAGTTGTTCCAAGCAAATACAACAGCAATCACACATGGACCAAGGATCACTTGGTTAAGCAGAACCTAACAAGACATCGGTATAAGGGGTTAAAAACTTTTATCACAAAAGAACGATTAACATAACTAATTCTCGAGGTAAATAGTACCTTAAGTATAAGATTCGTTGCGGTTGGTTTAGGCAAAACATGGTCAAGGTATTGATACCAAGCATAAGAACCAGGGCCATACCAGAGAAACCCGTAAGAAGTCATCCGCAACGCACGAAACCAGTCATGTTCTGAGATAATGCTCCACAAGTCCCCCTAAGTTGAAAGATCCAATCATAAATCCTTAGTCTCAAGCCAAGTTTCACCCGTAAGAGGAAATATCAATTATCAGTTTTTTTTCATATTTCAGGTATCACTAAATCACAGTAGAAACTCGATTCATTTATACTCAAAACAATCGAAACATTCACTAAAACCTCTGATATTTCAAATCTATATTACTCGAAAATTATAACAACATAGAAGAAATGTCTTGAGACGAACCTCAACAAGCTCAGAGGATGATTGTTTAAGAGCCATTCTCTTATTCCACCTCCCAGATATCTGAGCAATCGTGTCACCAGCGAAGGTGAGTGCTCCGGCGGTCACAGCTTGCTTCAAAGGAAATCGATAACCGGCGGCGTCTCTGCTCACATCGACGGAATCAGACGATCCAGAATTCCGTTTCTTACTTCTGTCGCCGGAAGACTTCTTCTTCCTCCGATTTTCGAAACCATTCCAACCCCAGAAATTGCCAGCGCCGCCACAACCACCCAATGCGTCCATTAAAAATGATTCCTTTTCTCGTCGAAACAGAGTTGCCCCAAAATCTTTAAAACACAGAGTCAGTGTGTCCTGTCCATTTATTTTCCGGTTTGGTTCGAGAAACAGGTTAAAAATACAGTACACCCGAATTTGATTTCGGTCTGATAACATTTGACTCGGTTTAAATTCAGTTTGATTTTTAATATATTATTACAAGGTATCGATGTCAATAAAATACATTTGAATTCGATTGATTTTGTTTGGTTACGTAAAATTCGGTATAAAAATGATTGAATGAACTTATTATTTGCCGACAAAAAAAAAAAAACTAAAAAAGAATGAACCTCAAGTTTGAGTCGTCGTAATTTTTGGTTATTCGGTTCGGTTCGGTTTATTCCGCTTTATGTTTCTTATTGTCACGTGAAAAACAGGTGAAGGAGAAAGCTAGCATCTTTTTTTTGGTAAGAAAAGCACATTTATAAAGTAAAACGTAAATTAATACATATCTAGTAGTCTAGGACCCACCAGAAATCGTGGTTCCAAAACGCGCGTTTAGAAGAATCGCGTCATCTAGGTTTTATTTTTCCTAACGAAAAAGAAAAAATTCTTAATTGTTTTCTACATCATCATCGGTGTGGCAGATAAATGATTAAACAAACAAAAAGAAATAACCGCGGCGTCTGCTTACCTCTTTCATCTTCTTCCGGGAAGAAATTTGTTTTCTTCGATCATCGAGGAAATTTTTTTGGACCGGTCAGCTGCGACTCTCCTCTCTTTTAATTTTATTGGTAAACTCCTCCTCTGCATCTACTCTTTTCGATTTTCGATTTGGAATTGGATTGTTTTCGATTGTGAATTCCAATATTGAAGATTTGATTGATTGGATCATTTCATTTCATAAGTCAAAATTTTGATTTGAATAGCTCTAGCTCAGTTTATTGAAGATCTGCATCGTACTTGAATGTTCAAAACAAGTGTTTTTTTTTGTGTGTATTATCAAGCCAACGTTTTCATATTAGATATTGAGGGAAAAAGTCAACTTTTTTGTATGAAGTTTTTCTCATAAGCTGATGAATTATGTATCTTGTACGTTAGTAATAGACTCTACTGGTGCCTCCTTGTGAATTCATATTGAGAATGCTCTTCTTCTTTTTTTTGGTTGTAAGTTTGTTGAAGCTGCTATGTTGTTTGAGGGGCTTACCAAGCAACCACCTTCGCTTGTTGAACTTTGCGTTAGGCTAGCGATTGATAATGTACGATACATTGGATATGTTGGAGGGGTTGATTTTCAGCTCCTTGACCAGATTTTTCAACACTGTACACTAGAACAGCTGATTCACATTGAGGATTCTACTCAAGTAAGAAACTTTTCTCACCATATGGCACCATCAAAATCTTTTGTATGTTTTGACGGTTTCCTATACTGTAAGTGATGATTTTTCGTTGTTTTTTTTATTGTTTGTTAGGACACAGATCTTAGTCCAGTCACCAATAAATTCTGGAAGAGATTCTATAAGAAGCAGTTTGGTGAAGAGGATTTGAATGATGTTATGGAGAATATGAAGCAGAAGAAAGTAAATTTCAAATGGAGGGAGTTATATGAGGTGGGTTTTTTTTCCCTTCAATTCTTGATGTAAAATGTAAGTTTTGAAATACTTAAGATATATGCACATGGTTTCACGCAGGCAAAGTCGATACAGGTGCAAGAAAGGGAGAAGAAAGTTGTTGATCGACTGAAACAACGTTACAAGAAAGAAGATGAAAGTATGATCTTTACGAATCTGTCTTCTTATTATGGCCGTTAGATCAATCATGAGAAGCATGTTCATTTTCCAAATTTATTCTTCGTTCATTCCCTTTTAATCGTTTTCAATTTTTTTCTTTTCAGGGAAACAAAGCCGACAAACTAAGCTCTGTTCAAAAGCTCCTCCAAGCAAAAGACCATTTTGGGGTAACACTTTTTTTTTTGTAAATCTATATGATTATTTGCAGCATCTGGTCAGATCTTGTAAAAGGCAAAGGCTCCATGCATGAATTGGTTTTATACCTCTGGCTTTTGTACTCAAATAGTTTATATTTTCTAGGTAATAGTGCAACAGGTTACAATCTTTCGAATGTGAAGAGCAACATCATGAAGAAGGCTAAATTAGATGTTTTGAAGAGGTACACTTCAAAATGTACATTAACAAGCTTTTGCTTACATGGTTTCTAGCAACAACCTATTCCTTAATTCAAATTTTCTTATGGTATTGATTACAGTCAAGAAGTGAAAAACCTTACTGCAATTAGAAGGAACACAATTCAGAAGAGTTTCAGGTATCATGTCTTTGATATCTGTTTGTCTATAATAGAGCCACATTCTTTATCCCCCAAACCATTGATCGGTTTGACGGATCATGTCTTGTTTAGTATTTCTGCTCCAAACAGAACTGGCTTATCTGCGAATGCGCCTTCAACTTCAAGGAGCATTCCCTGTGGTGGACAAAAGCTACCTCCAAAGAGGATCAACAGCCTTCCTGGGACAAATCTACCTCCAAAGAGGATCGACAGCCTTCCTCGAACAAGTCTACCTCCAAAGAGGATCAGCAGTGTTCCTGGGACTGCTGCTCATTCAACTTCCAAAAATGCAGCCACCAGACAAAAACATGTTATGTAACTTCGAGCTATTTTACAGATCGGATTTCTTCAACTGTGTAGTTTATATGGCTGCTTCGAGTTTCAAGAACACCGAATTTTGAAACACTGGCTTGGTGATATACTCTTTTGTACCATTAAATCTTCAAAAGTTTCTGCAGTTATTTACCAAACTTTTTTGTTTTGTACTAGCTGCTTTGGCCGAGAAATTTCACAGCAAAAAAAGTCTGTAGAAGTCATCGATATTGAAATTGGACTACGAACATTGTCTTTGGGGTAACGATAAACACATTCTGATAAGCATACAAATAATGCGACCAATCACACCTTAGAAGATGGATTGAATCAAATATATGTTTTATCGAAGTTCCCAAAGAGCTCTTGCTCCACCATCAATTTAAGGAGAATCACATTGTGCATACAAAGTGAGAAATCTTAATTTAGAGTACGATCAAATCAAGACTCGAGACCCTTTGATTTTGCCTAGAGAGCTCAATCTCTTTTATTCTTTGCGCTGTGGTTCAATGTATAGTAAGAAACCAAAAGGGCCTACGTCTAAACTGAAGATCCAGCCAAACGTCTTCTTGATGCATTTGAAGTTGAGACTTGACTCAATCTGTCTGACTCCTTCGAGACATCCATCACCGTTCTCTCTTTCGCTGGTTTGTAATGCCTCAGCCACACGCCCGTGTACACCTGCAACATTCAATATCCCAATGAACCATCCAAGTTTCAACATTGATCCAAGAAAACATCTTTCTCTATACTGTACCTGTTGTGGTCTCATGATCTTGGTGTCAGGATCATCCAACGACTCTTTCCAATGCGACAAGTATCCAGCCATGCGGGGAATCGCGAATAAAACCGTAAAGAACTCTGGTGGAAATCCCATTGCCCTATTTCAGTGGTCAAAGTTTGCAGATTCAGATGAAGTTGTTGCGAGGAAGTGACGAGCACTTGATAGGAATTCAAACTTTTACCTATATATTAATCCAGAGTAGAAATCAACATTTGGATAAAGCTTTCTCTGAACAAAGTAATCGTCAGAGAGAGCTGCCTTCTCAAGAGCAACAGCGACCTGCAGGCATCAGAATTATATCTGTCACACACATTCGCTTAAAGGAAACACAAAGGAAAAGGTGTGCATCAAGTTTTAGTATAAGCTTGAACTTCGAGGACATAGCATACCTCAATAAGAGGATCCCTTCCAACAATGGAAAACACTTCATCTGCCAGGTTTTTGATGACTTTAGCTCGTGGGTCGTAGTTTTTGTACACACGGTGTCCAAAACCAGACATCTTCCTCTTCCTAAGATGTCAAAAAGATGAGAATATTAATGGAAAGGCTCATCACACATCCAATAAACGGAAGCATATAGTTTCAAGCATTGAGTTGACCTGTTCTTCACACCCTCAATGAACTCTGGAATATTTTCAACAGTCCCAATCTCTGACAACATCTTTAGCACAGCCTAATGGAACCAAAGACATGAATTACAAAGACCATGGAGCATGCAAATACATCAGAAGATAAAATACATGAAGACATGAGTATATGAAGCACACCTCATTTGCACCACCATGAAGTGGACCATAAAGCGCTCCCACAGCTCCAGCAACAGCAGTGTACACATCAACACCACTGTAAGAAGACATTTCCTAATCAGTAGACATCTCTTATCAAGTTGACTAAAATTCAAATCAAAGAGGTGTTACCTAGAGGCAAGATGCCGAGCAGCAGCAGTGGAGCAATTCATCTCATGCTCTGCATGCAGTATGAAGAGGATGTCCAACACCCGAGCCAGTCGAGGATTAGGTTTGTATGATCTATTTCCCCTGTAAGAAGGAGAAAACAAATGTGTTAATGGCACACTACAAGTTATGATGGTCTAAAACAACTAAGCTTCCAGTGCTCTGAACTGATCATCCAAAATTTTAGTTTTTAACTACTTCAAGAAGAAAGATAGAAGAGACATACAGGGAATCAAGCATATAGAGGAAATTCTCTGCATAAGAAAGGTTGCCAGAAGGAAGAACAGGAGGCCTCCCTGCCATCCTCAAATAAGCCGCTGCTGCAATCGTTGGTGCCTGGAAATTGCAAACACATGTTTAGTTCTATAGATTGTAAATTCTTCTTTCAGGCCTACAGGAAATTCACATTCTATATATGGTTTTTGCATGACTAGAATGAAGGACAGAAAATAGGAAGAAGTAAGTTAAACACCGATAAAAGACAAAGATACCTTTCCAATGATGCGAACAATTTGTTTGTCTCTAACTTGTTTTGAATCGTAAATATCCTGGCCCTGCACCCAAAAGAAGTATTAGCTAAAGAACATAATTCTTTACAATAGGGAGAAAAAAAAAAGGGCCTGACATGTTGTTAGAGAAGGAATGTAAGCCTTAAACCTACCCTCAGAGCAGGATTTGCATCAGGATGAAAGATTGAAAGCGCACTCATCGCACTCACAAGAACTCCCATTGGGTGTGCATCGTGAGGCATAGACTGTATAATATCCTGCACAAAAGTTATCAAGTAACTCGAGTTAGATATGAGATATCAGACATATTTTGCAAGATAGCTATGAATAAAGCATACAACCCTCATAACGACATGTATAGAACGTTTTGAGAATAACTGATGGACTATACGATCATAGATTTACAACCACAAAACAGACAACTCGAACTTGAAATTCACATGGAAATCCATATATTAAGGACTAGAGAGACTCACTAACACTCCTTGTGGGACAGCTGAATGCTGAGAAACTGCAAACTCCCAATCAGATAGCTGACTTTCAGAAGGCAGATTCCCATACACTGTCAAGGAGGAAACTTTTCAATCAATATCCAATTCGATCCTTAGAAACAAAAAGGACAAATCACTATCCATGTAGCACTTGAAATCGTTGGTTATACTATGATCAGAAACTTAGTTTGCTCCTAAGTGTTAAAAAGCACCGATACTAAAAAATTCAGTAGCAAGCTACAACATGATCGAACAATACTTACTGAGAAGATAAGCCACCTCCAGAAAAGTGCTGTTCTCAGCCATTTCCTCTACTGGGTAGCCACGATAACGTAGGATCCCTTCATCTCCATCGATGTAAGAAATCGAGGACCGAACCGGAGCTGTGTTCAAGTAACCTGGATCGTACAACTTAATCCCCTTGTCTTCTTCCTTCCCCGTCGCTATCTACATCCCAGACACAGGCAACAGATGAAATCCTCAGCTCAGAACCCCCACAGTGATAAAATTAACAACAAACAAAAAAATCAAACCTTGAATAACAAATATAACTAAACACAACTAGTAGGCCACTACACGTTTTCATGATTTTCTACTTCTAACAAGAATCAATCGGAGGATACCTTCTTGAGATCAACGGCTTTAACAGTACCATCATCTGATACCGGAACTTGATATTTCTTTCCGGTGCGTTCGTCGACGACCGTCAGAGTTCCCTTCAAAGATCCAGGCGGTGCTGCACTCATATCCGACAACGTGCAACATCGCTCGATCGCCGGAGATAAGACGGGATTACCTACTGACAAATGCGCCGAGAGAACAGCTAATCGAGCTCTAACTCTCTCTGGTATCTCCATTTTCAACAAAAAAACAAAATCAAAATTTCAAAGAAGGATGAAGAAGAAAGGGAGCGAAGAAATTATAAGCAACCATTGTTGTCTTCGTTATATAACACGTGTTTGTATCTCCTGCGGGCAGGAGTATTGACTGGTGTCCACGTGTATTAAATCCAACGGCTATCAAACGCCGAAAAGACGCCTCTGTACCCCAACTTGGATCAACGGTAATTATTTCATACGTTATCTGTCAGAACTAATATAGGACCCACATATCCAATTTCCCATCATCTCTCAAACTACTCTAGTCTACGTGATTGGCGAGTTGAGTATACACTTACCCTATAAATGTGACACGTACTCCCTACCTATATACGCGTGGTCTTCAGACGCTTAAATAGCAAGTAGAAGTCGATTGCTTTCCTCGATTCGCTAAATATCATCAATGATTACTGTCAAGCAATTGCTTCATGAGATGACTTTTTAATGTGGGCTTATGGATATGTATCTTTCGGGCCCAAGCCTATCTACTAGCTTCTCTCTTGGGCCTTATTATTTGTTGACTCGTTCACTTTAAGCTTCACTCACTCTTAAGAACAAAAGCAACACTTTTCTAAATTAAATTTATCTTTTTCTTTTTCTTTTTGTTAAAAAAATTAAATTTATCTTATAACCCTGGAAATTTTATATTGAAAGTGAAAACATACTAATCTTCGGGAGTTATAAAAAAAGCTCAATATTTTGTCAGCTAAAACTTTGTATATTGATCAACCAAGACATGACTGAAATTACACTGAGATGAGCTATCCTCTAAATCTACAGTAGAATATGATATTTTCTAAGCAAAAGAAAATCTATGATTGTATGATATCCTTTTTTGTCAAACTATTGTATGATATCTCTATTTTAAAGTTTTAAAGTGATATCAGTCACAAATACCAAACTATAATTATCAAGGAAATACACCAGATTTTAGTTTTCGAAGACATGGGAAATAGCGTTTATAATTTATTCTTTTATGTTAGTGTATTATTCGCCATTAATCTTATAAGTTTTGTAGAAAGAAAAAAAGGAGAAAATGAGAGTAGTGAAAGATCTAATAAATGAGATGTTAAAAGCGACGTGTCATATATAGTTGCATTCGTGCCTGAAAATGGAAATCTAATTTCCCCCACGTGAGGCTCTGAATATGAGAGTGATAGATATATATTTCTTTCCCTCCTTTCGTTTTCAACAAATGAAGGAACACTTCTTAATTTTCCTACTAATACAATACTCCCTCCGTTTCAAAATACTTATCGTTTAAGGTTGTTTCACACATATTAAGAAAACATTTAAATTATCTATTTTAACCCTAATTAATGTTTATTTGATTTTACTTGATTGGTCAAACATTAAAATAATAAAGATAAAATTAGATTTTTTACCAAATATTTGCATTGAAAACACAAAACCACAAGTATTATGAAACAAATTTTAACTTTTAAAACGACAATTAATATGAAACGGAGGGAGTATACGAAGAACACATTATATATATAACTAATTTCATATCAACTATTATCTTCTAAATTAAAATATATACTCCAACTTTGATTACTTGTATACCTTTAACACGTCTACAAAATAAATTCGAATATGGTATTTACAAATTACAATAACACAATCTACATAATTATTTTCAGTTTTTCAAGCAATGCCATAGTAGTAGATAAATAAAAACAGCAAAAAATGTTCTTGAAGAATAGACCATACCAATGAGACAATGGCAATATAAATTATATATAAACATGGCTTTTTCACACGTATGGAATTCTGCAGTAAAAAAACTATTTTTAAAAAGACTGAGAAATGTGTGAGAGAAGCAAAGGAAAATGCAAATTTTTGCAGGAAGAAAAAGCATGAGAAAAGAGTAGTTGGATTTAGACAGATGACTGACAAATTATGTTTTTTCTAGTTTTTCTCCTATATGTGTGTGTTTTCAGTTTTTATCATGTTTAAATATATTTAACCTATCATTAGTCACATCACATCCGCATGATGCGTACTATAAAAAGGAAGATTATATACCAAAATCTGTTTACTCAGTCATCTATTTGTATTAGATACGATCATAGGGTGTCCTAACTTTAAGTAATATGACACACTTAACATGTCACCAAAAGATAAAAAATAATGTAATATGACACTGAAGTCTCTTTTGACGTATAATTTAGGGTCCTACATAAGTTCTTTAACTAATAGCACCTAATAAACAAACACTAAAAACAAAAATCAAATATAGCTCAAAACAAACCTAAGATGCTTGGTTGAAACTTGAAACCAAATTTTAAAAACTATAATTTTATAGCTCTTCAATTTAATTGCATGGTCAGACTGAATCAGATTGTGTCGTTTTATCAGATCAGTGCTGCACACTCTTTCTCCAAACTGCTCCCTTATTTTTGTTCATTACACTTCATCTATTAAATATTTTAATGGTATCTATATAAACAAACTTCCTGAAATTTTATTTCTTACCCAATAGAAAACAAAAACGTCGTTTCATCTGTTATTTTCCTTTTGTATACACACACACATTTATAAGCACAGCTATGAAGTTGTTCAGGACCCATATTTGCACCTAAACCCATAATCACTCAAAATGTTATTACAATCATACAAAAATCTGAAGCGAAAAAAAAAAAAAAACACTATTATTATTAAACTAAAAACAACATTAACTACAATAACGTCCATTGCTTTAATAGGAAACTACTACTACTAATACACATCAAAATCGATTCTTAATTTAATTCCCTTGAAATCATCGTTCTTCTTTGGGAACAAACACAAATCTTCTCTCTTTTTCAGGGATAAATATTTAATTTTTTATTTTTTTTGGTCTTATCCTCCCTCTTAGAGAACCAATCGATGATGCAAACCCAGAAACAGAGCAAACTGAAACAGAGCATTGGAGAAGAAACAAGATCTGTAATACCGAGAAGAAGTAGCTTGAGATTTCTTCTTCGAATGCATCAACGTTCCAACTCCACCATTACTAACATTCTTCCCGCAGACATCAACTCCGGTCTTAACGACACTGAACTCATCCTCTGGATTCAGACACAATCCTCTGTTCCCGCTCAAATCCAAATTTTTACCCAACCGTCTTAGAAAACTCGAGTCGAACGGCACAACGCCGATGAGTAAGTTCCTGCTGAGATTCAAATGGAAAACGTGAGGCAGAGAGTCAAATGCAGATGGGATTTCGCCGGTTAATCTATTGTTAGCCAGAGACAACGAGCTAAGGTTCATCAATTTGGTGTAACTCTCCGGAATTGCGCCGGAATATCCAGAGTTCTCGAGTTGGAGCTCTTGAAGCTTAGGGAGAAACCCTAATTCAATAGGGAGAGCAACGAACATTGGGTTATTATCCATTATGAAGTACTGCAAACTCTGAAGTTTCGAGATTCCTTTAGGAAAAGCTCCTTTTAGTTTGTTGTTGCTTAACGCCATGAATGATAAAGAACGAAGCTTTTCTACGCCTTCTGGGATAAGTCCGAAGAGAGAGTTCGAGCTCAGATCGAGTTTCTGAAGCATACCCAGTTGCGAAATCGTGGATGGGATTGTACCGGTTAACGAATTGTAGCTCAAATCTAAGCCAACGAGGCTATTGAGATTCCCCAATTGCGGAGGGATTTTACCTGTGAGCTTGTTGTAGCTGAGATCGAGGTGTACGAGGCTTTTCAACAAGAAGATCGCCGGAGGGATATCTCCGGTTAATCGGTTTTGTGAGAGAGTGAGGATTTGTAAAGATTTGAGGGAAGAAATGAGAGGAGGGATTTGACCTGTGAGAGAAGGGTTTGATCTGAGGCTAAGCTGTTGAAGAGATGAGTTAGGGAGGAGTTTAATGGGGAAGATGATTGTGGTTGGGAAGTGAGTGAAGCAGTTGAAGAAGAAGACTGATTGAAGAAAAGGGAGAGTGAAGATTAAGTGAGGGAAAGAAGCAGAGGATTTACAAGAAGGGTTTGGAGCAGAGCCAAAATCGAGTCTAGAGACATGAGGCAAGTGGTCTGGACCAGTTTTGCATTCAATGCCAGGCCAAGATGAGCCAGGTGCGCAAGGGTTTGGGTGGGAGTGACGCCATGGTTGATCAGAAGACATTGATTCCATGATGGTGAAGAGAGTCTCTGACTCAGAAGGAGGCATTGAGACAGAGACTCTGTTTCCTTGACAGAGTAAGAGAGGTGTTATCAGGAGAAAGAAGAGCAGTGAGGAAGGAGATGGTAAAGCTATCTTCATCGTCAAAGAATTTGTGTAAGAGATGGGAGAGAGATAGTGTGTGTTTCTTGGTGATGTTATACTTTGAGAATTCATTAGTTTACTTTCTCCAATGCAAAAGAGAAATGGGAGGGATGTGATCTTAATTAGAATCTTTGAGAAGAGAAGGCATAAAAGTGATATAGATCATGATCGATAAGAAAAAAAAAAACCAAAAGAGAAAAGGTTTAAGCTTTGAAAGAGTTTTAAGTGAAGGGTTTAAGGATTTGGGACAAGACAAGACAGAGACACGTGAACAATCAGAATCTAAACAAGGTATGATAAAAGAGTGAAGACTAACAAGGAAGCCTAGTAAATAATACGAATAGGTTTTTGAGTGTGTGAGTGATAGAGAGAGAGAGAGAGATGCAATTATAAATGGAAGTGATTGAAAGTGACACGTGTGGGGTCGTGAGAGACAAAGAGGTAGGGACTCAAAGACATGAAATTGGGAAGAGAAGAGAAGACACAAATTAAAAAGAGTACTTGATGGTTTTGTAAGGCCATACACACATGTTTCTTCTTTATTCAAACACTTTCTTTAGGACCAAATTTTCAAGGACTTGTCTTTGTTGGTGGTTATCTCGTGAATACGTTACCTCCTCGAATCTCTCAGGTTCTGTTGTAGCGGCTCCTGTTTATGTCTCGACCTCTGTTTGTATTAGTTTCTAAACATGTGATATCTATACCATGTGTATAATCCAAGTCCATTGTAAATTTGATGTGAACCTTAAGTTTTGTTATTAATCACATTCGGAAAAATATGATGAAACTAAAAGGAATGTATCAAACATAGATCAAGAAACTCATCGCCATTTGGTTTTGCAATCTCATATAGTGATTTAAATGATTTAAAATTTGATCATATAGTGAGACTATGTCAAGATGAATGGTTGGTCAACATCTTGAAAAGACGGTTAGAAATTACACAACAACAAAAAAAAAAGATGAAACTTAAGACAATAAATATGGAACATAATTACTATCAATTGTTTTTAATTGAAAATCCATGAAACTTAATAGATTTTTTCTTGTTCGATCCAACTAAGCGGATCATTAAGACAAAATGAACCATAAAGGTATATGCATACACACCACATGACAATTTATAAATGGCCAATTAATAGTTAAATTTGATGTATGATGACTATTTGATGGTTAGTTTAAAAGACAACACACCACATGACAATCACAATGTATAGGTTGTCCAAACTCCAAACTGTTTCAAAATCACCCCACAATAGTTTTTCGACTGTTCACAAAATAGTTTGAATTTTTATCTATCAAATATTTCAAATCATTTTTCCTCTTTAGATATTTTTTTTTTTTATAATAAAAGCTAATAAGGAAAGGCTCATGAAAAGTGGTGGGTATAGTATGTCTCTCTATTTACTGTCTTCAATTATTATGTTTTTTTTTTCAAATTTCTCTCAAGTTTGTTTTATTATTCATAGTTTGAATTTGACCCAAACAATATCATAGTTACTTGTACCGTATTACAAAACACTGGAAATACGTATAACAACCGCATAAAGGCTTTAAAACGCATAGATTCTTGTTTTTCCTTTGGCATTTTTTTGGTAAACCGTAGAATTTGTATTTATGTTTACTCCAACTTTGTATAAATAAATGTCTTGTCCTATTGCAAACTAATAAAAAAATAGCTGTAAAATATTTGATATAGCTAGTGTCCACTTTATTCTTTTATTATTAATTTTTCGTTTTGAATGTTAGAGTTATAAATAATAATAAAATAAATAAAAAACCAGAATTTCAAACGTTGAGTTATTGTACTACACTTGGCAATAATGTAACAGATGTTTAGTAAAAACGTACATGTATGTGGTGTATAGGTAGTGAAGGATCTAATCGGTTAGCCTGGACTAAGTCTCCAGGGGTAATATCAGAACCTACTATTTACCGTACGGATCTAACTCAAGCCATGATCCGCATACCCTACCCCCAAAACAATCCAATGGTCATAAAAGTCACTGAATATGGTTACAAGACTTTATTAAACCGGCCAACGTCATTTAAGTTTAAATTTCTTCATCCCTTAAACTTGTCAAATTTGTAAAACACCAAGAAAACTAAAAATATACATAAATTGTGTCTATTGTATTGTTAATGCTTTCTGGATCTCACAGTCCTTTCATCAGTGCTTTACGATTTGACACCACTTCCATTTCCATCTCCTTTTGCTTTCTCCACACTGTTAGTACATGCATCTATGTTTACAATAATCAAATATAATATCTCATGGTTACAGTATACACATGGATAATGATTCCTCGGATTCTAACATGCTATGTTTATCCACAAAAAGAGGGCTTATCCACATGAGCTGCAGCTATTTTTATCTGAAACAGCTCATGTAGACAAGGGAAAACAATAGTATTTATAGCTTTCACTTTAGAAAGTAATTAAACAGCTCACCATTTTTACAAACTCAAATAAGATGGAAAAAAACTGAATCTACATGAGAATCACTGTTGCAAGAGCTATACACTGTTGACAACTCTGTCTTTGTTTGCTGTCTTTGTCTGGATATATGAATTATATCCTATTTCATAAAAAAAAACTTAAGGTCTAAGAAGCAGACAAGAAGATTTAGAAAATCACCCTTTCATTTTGTGATTCATGAAACCATTTTAAGTACAGGGAGTTTTGGGGGTCATTAGGTCACTCTTTTGTTGTGTAATTCACAAGATTTTCATCTAAAATTAAGAATGATCCAATACCCCTCTTACAACATAAGACAAAAAGGGACAAAAGTTACTGGATAAGCTTAAAGGAAGAGGGAAACATCTTTATCAAAAAGAACCGATCAAATCCAGATCCTGTACCTTTAGTTATCATGGGCTCCCTTTCCTGGAACAACATGAAAAACTGCAGAAGATAAGAAACCAAAAAAAAAAAACAACTTATATCATTATGTTTCTGAAACACTTCTGGGCTTGACTCTTTAGCATATAGCATTCGAGTTGTAGAAGCTTTTTGCTAGTTAGTTGAACATCCTGAGAAAATTGTTTGCATATGCCATTGGCTTCACATCCGGGTGAGGCTGTGAAAGAAATTACAATGATCAGACAATCAGATGAGTTTCTGTCAACCATTCCCAACAACAATGGCTGCAAGAGGTATACTACACTTACCACTGCTGAGAATGTTACAATGTTTGGCTTCATATCTGGAGCTTCGAAACGAATGAAGGCTCCCTTATTACCCATCTACAACAATACCATTTCATGTTAAGTAAGAATGAAGTTATTTGGTGCTGTTTCAAAAACGAAGACAGAGTTTTTGGAGTCACCTGATCACAGTAATTTGGCGCAGAGAAGACAGTTATGAGTTTACCGTCATGCTCAACCTCATAACCTTCATCTTTGACTTCATGTGATCTGACCAACAAGTCTGTGACATTCATAAAAATCTAAGTTATAACAAGAATAGATTGGCGCCAGAGACCAAAACCGAATAATAACAAGACAGTAAACTAACCTAGATTGTTGTCTTCCAAAAATTTCTTTGTTACATCTCCACCAAATGACAGACCAACTCCACGCTTGCTTGGGCCTCTTCCAGGGAGAGGTTGAGGATCACTCCACAATAGTTCACACATCAGTCCTGAACAAACCATTAGCAAGCTTAGACGATTAAACAAAATGCAGAGTTATAGATGAAGAAATCTTACAGAAGATGTATATGATGAAACATACCTTCCTCGGGAGGCTCACAGAATCGGTCAATGGCTCTGATGTCCGAGAGTTTAACGCCGTCGACACTGAAGAGACCTCCATGTACCACGAACACCTTCCCGTTTATAACATGAGCCAACGGTAGGTAACAGAAGACTTCAGCAAAGAGATCCACAAATTTTTCACTCAACTTGGACCGAACCTCGCCCTCAAAGCCATATATTTTGTTCATGCTCTTGCTTTCATGATTTCCTCTGGCCAGATATATGGCTGAAAATTTGCAAATATAAATATGGGTAAACAGCAATATACAATTGAGTTCGAAATCTTTAACCCACAGGGCAATAATAGATCATTATAATCCTCCTCAGTGATAGCAAAAGTGATTATAAACTTGAACAACAAAGAACTGTTACAGAAAGGGTTTAAAGCACTTAAAAGAACTTACATGATGGACACATGCACTTGAAAGCAAACAATGTGAGGATGATCTCAACAGAGAATGAGCCTCTGTCCACAAAGTCGCCATTGAAAAGGTAGGGATTCTCCTCAGAAGGGAGACCATTAAGCTCAAAAATATTTAGGAGATCATAGAACTGCAAAAATAAAATAACTTGTCAAAGGCACACCCAATACACTACACTACAGCTCTAGCTAACAAAATCAAGATATGAGAAGCGAGTAGAAAGAACAACAATAAAACCCAGTCACGTAGATATAGCTTGAGAATGGGTTGTTAGCATGTGAATGGTTTTTTATGCTGAGGATTGTGGACCCTCTCAGATTTATTTGAGAGAAAATAAATTATGCTGGGAAAGTAGATGAAACCAAAGCGTACCTGACCATGAACATCACCGCAGACTGTAAAATGCTTGCCATTAGGTACACTAATATCAACAAGAGAAGGCAGTGCTAGCAAGATTTGCCTTGTCTGTAAGACGATTTGATATGCATACCTACAAATAATATGTCGGCAAAGCGTTAATAGATGATCACTGAGTTAATTAAGTTAAACACCATCAAAACAATACGCACCGTTTATGCAATGTCTTTTGGTTCTTGAAATCTTCCATCATATTTTTAACAAAATCCAAGGTAACTTCCTCTCCCTCAATTCTAGCACCAGAATATTGTGGCTCAACCTCTACAATGACATTGAAAAGAAGACAAATCAGTAGATTGATAGAGTTAAAACCCTCTTTAGCAATGAACATTAATTTTCAATGAATGTTAAACACTACAAGCCATGGACACTTTAAAAAAAGGAGAAGTTTGTACATCTATGAAAGTTTCCACCCCTGTTGAGATGGTTTTGACAACAATATCATTGAACTTTTCAATTCTTAACTGAGACTCCAAGAAAGAAAACATATCCAAGCAAAATATGCATGAAAACGATCCACATTGATCCTAGGATGAGGATTTTTAACCAGAGAAAAGACACTACTACCACTGAAGCTACCCCACCAAAATGTTCCTAATACCACCGAAACCAACACCATGAGTATCTCAGTTGTGGCAAATCCTCGGACCGCCACCACCATTACTGCTGCAACAACTGCTGCTAAAGCCGTTTTGGTGGGCATGAACGATGATCTGGGTTTGTTCCCTATTATGTGACAATAGGTAGAAGAATGATTACTAGTCTTAAGCTACACTCAACCAAATTTTCAACTACTGAATCAAAGGCATGGCATAACAAGAGAAGAAAGAACCAGGGTGGCAGAACCAACGGCAAGCTATAAGACAACAGAAACATAAGCAAATAGATGGAGGATACCTATCGTGTGGAAGTCAATGGACTCGGCAACTGAGCGCCTTTCAGATACTGGTACAGAGATTGCTTCTTCAAATTTGAGTTTCATCACTGCTTTCTCACATTCTCTTAGCTTTCTTGTGGCATCAGGGTCATTAGGAGAAAGCCTTTTGACCTAAAATATAAATAGCAGACCATGTCAATAATACTGTACGTGCTAGTCTCTCTTAATTGATAAAGACAGGCCACAACCAAATCGGATTTCCACAGATAACTATTAAGTTTCCAGGATCTTATCACTTGATCAGATCAAAACAATCAAGTTATGGCCTTTTGGGTGGGTTCAAGCGACAAGCCTACAACATTTCATCTATAGTATATTGACATTTCTCAACATGAGCTGACTCCTCACTCAAAAAGTTTAGAATAAATAGGACAAGAACTATCAGATCGACAGCTACGAAATCACAGAGGAAAGAAACAAGAAATTGAATGGCACAATGCTGGTGCTATAAACAATAACCTGTTGGAAATCCTTCAAGGCATCCTTGAATTTTCCCATGGCAAGATACGCAGCACCGCGCCTGTAATAGCCCTGTGATTCAGTAGATAATCAGTGAATAAGGCTGAATATGTGTGAGAAGAAGAACAAGCAACATAATGTCACAGAATGATACCTTAGAGTATTTTGAATCAATTTCAATGGCCTTTGATGCATCCTGTATTGCGCTGCCATATTCTTCCAGTTTTGTGTGAGCAAATGCGCGGTTTGCCCAATACACAGCGTTATTGCTGTTGAGTTCAATAGCTTGTGTGTATAGCTCAATAGCATGGGAGTACTTGTGACCTGTAAGCAATAAACAAAATTTAGCGAGCTGTTCTTAATTCAAAGATAAAAAGAAAGAGTTCCCCATTGAAAGTGTTAAAATCAAACTGACTCCACAAGATTCTATTAAAGTTTTGAACAAAAATACACACCTTTAAAAGCTTCATTAGCCTGATTTTTCATCTTCTCCGCCTGTGAAACATCAGAATTCTCACTCTTGGTCTCCATGTTTTCAGAATGAATTTATCTCTTACTCAATTTCGCCGTCTTATCCAGTGAAGCCAGAACTGATTGACAGAAAAGAGGGAAAGTTAAAGTTTTATCTCGTCATAACCAAACAACTAGCATGACGCAGAAGAGCAACAATCATAATCAGCTGGACAATTCTCTGAGCATTTACACAAAACCAATAAGTTCTACTTAACAGGGAGCTACTTCAAGAGATTGAAAGATTTAAATCATACTCAAACCTAAATAAAGTCCAGATTTTTCGTAATACAGCCAGAGACTTTAGTCATGCAACTCATTCACACAAAACCATTCGTACAAATCAATGAAGTTACAAAACGCACATGAAACTAAATCCAGATAAAGAACACGATTCATAATAGATAAATTGCCTAAGCGGATAGATAAGAAGCAAAAAAAAGGTTGTGGCTTTTCATATCCTGCATCGTTTTCATTATAGCACAACAACGAATTGGAAGAATCACGAGCGTAAGAAGTCGAAAAAAACGATAATTTACAGACAAATCCCGTGAAAGATCTATTAAAATCGAGATAAGAGCAAAGCAAAACAGGACAACAACACAAGGAAACCAGCGTCTATGACGTATTTGTCGGAAAGAGAGATTAATACCTGAAAAAAGGCTCAATCTTTCAGAAGAGGAAGAAGAGGCTGAGGAGTGAGACAGGTTTAAGAGAAGCTTCAAGTGACCAGAAACCCTAGATTGGTCAAAAGAGAGAGTATAAGCTTGAATCTATGGAAAGAGGGGTTTTTGGAAATTATTTAATTTTAATTTTTTTTTTACCAGTAAATAAAAGGGACGAAGAGATGTTGTAGAATCTCAAAATTATATTCTCATTTTGTTTTTATGTAATGGGAAAGAAAAAAAATCATTTTATATTTTCCTTCGTGTGTGTGGCCATAGAGTAATGATCACGGATCACTGAGTCAAGAGACTCACGAGGACTCAAGAGTAAAAGACCGGTTAAGAAAAATTATCTACTTTTAACAAACTGGTAAAAGATGTGATTCTTAATTTACTGTTACTTACTGTTACATACACTATATAGGTAACAGCTGTGCTAGTAAAAAAAAAAGTAACTAAAGTTAATGGGTTATCTTATAAGTTGGGTAACCAAAAAGTTATGTTTTAAGGTCTAGATGATCGAAATAAAATAGATTAAATTAGTCTATTAAATAACTCTTATCAATTTCCAAAAAATAATAATTAAGTTCAACTGATTGAATTACTGATTTATAACATACACTACTTCTTCTTTTTGTCTAAACCAAAATTTTAATGTTAAGATTTGCCGTCAAAAAAAAAAAAAAAAAAAAAAAGATATGGAACTGATGTGTAAATGTCCTTCTCGATTGTTTTGGTTTAAAGGGAAAAGAGTCTTAACTCTCTTTTTTTAGTTGAGAGCCATCCAAATTGGATCCGATTCTGTTTTTGTTTGTCCAGATTCATGGCTTCACTAATACTTAGTAACCTCTTTTTTCTTTTCTTTTTTTTTTTAATAGAAGTTTTGCTCTATACATTAATCTATACACATACATAAACAAACACTTTTGAAATCAAGACACCAAAGAGTAATGTTTCTTGAATCTTAATCTTCCATCTCAATGCTTTCTTGTTTCTCGTTCAGCCTACATTTGAACACAAATTATGAAGTTAAAATCCAAAATATTTATGTATTCGATTTTATATATATAAAAGGGACCAACAACAAGAATACTATACCGCTTTGATTGCTTTCTCAACAGAATCCCATCCAAACCGGTCAACATAATCTTGAACCGATTTTCTAGCATCAAGACTCATCATCTGTAAAACACTTTTCTGTTCATCTGTATAATTCGTTCCTCCCCCAACATTCATCCCAATTTTAACGTATTTTCTCACAAAAGTAGAGTAAATGTAAGCTGCACCACTGAACATTGGCAACACCAACCACATACAGAACAAGAGCTTTAAGTATGGCCAAAATGGTAGCCTGCAAAATGATAACACGATTTTATTTTTTTAATCTTTTTAAGACATAATATATTTTCTGTTAAATATGAGTATTATTATTATTACCAGGCAAGGACTCTCCAAACGGATAGCTCGAATATTGTTATTAAGGAGTAAATGATCCAATATGTGAGCCATTGTTGATCATCTAACATCGTTGGACTCTCTATGGCTCGAAATGATGCATACCTAATCATTCATGTATCCAGTTACTTAATTAATTTGCATTTATATTATAAACCATTATTAAAAGTTTAAAATATTGATTTCACGTACAGAGGATATAGAAGCATAACTCCAGGCCTGCATGCACCAAGAAATAGAAGAAGATAATGTTAAAAATTTGACAAGTCTCGATGGAGACAAAAGCTGATGAAATCAAAACTTACCCAATTAGAGCATCAAAACGTTTTGCAATCACAATAATGACACCCATTTTTTTTGAGTTTTTTTACTCGGTCTCTTCTTAACTTCAGCAGAAACTTTCTTCTTGTTGATCTCTTTGAACAAACGTCTTTAGCACTATGGCATTGGATATATACACAAAAGCTTGTCTTTCTTAAGCAAGAATATTTACGTGAGTTAAGGTTACAAGTCATGTAAAGAATCTCCAACCCGTTGATACGTTTCATGAACCAATTCCATCTATGTTGTAAGAAAAATATTTCAAAGTAACTGTGGGGAAAATTTCAGATGAAGGGAAATCTAAAGTCTTGGGTTTCGTATAACTCATTATGAATTAGATTTGGAATATGTTTTTTTGTTAAAAACAAGATTCTTTTCTTTTGTCACAAGAGTTGGTCTTAAATTAATGAGATTGGACGTATTACACAATCTGATTATGATATTTGGTCTGCGACTTTGTTTTTATTTTGGGTAAATCACCTGTCCTTTAATTTGGAGTATTTATATAATCTCTCTTTCTTACCCATATATATGCATTTTTCATCTATTTGAAGTTCATAAATGATCATTTTATTTGATAAAGATTTAATTTGTGTTGTCACTGAGCTAGTAAAAGTAATCTTTATATAGTTTATCTTTCTTACACAGATTACTTGTTTCATAAGTATTCTATTTGATAAAGCTTCTTTTGTCACTGAGCTAGTAAATAATACACCCAATATAAAAAAAAAAAAAAAAAAAAAAAAAAAGAAGATAATATCATTTCACGCTATCTCTCCACAACAGATTTCAAAAGCATAATATATATACCACGAAAGTCAATCAAATCCCTACCAACTCTCAAGTTCCTTCTTAAAATGATTTTGCACAATTTAAAGCTTTATTCGACATGAATGTGATATATGAACGTGTATGTAGATGTTGTTGTTGTTGCTTGTGATAAAAATTGAATAGAATTTAAGTGCAAAGAAAATGATGGGGGTATGGGCAAAACTCAACAAGAGTTTATTTTCATAACTACAATTAATTAATGCAAATCTGAGAAAGGGTTTATGGATAATGACTGGACACATGATTAGTCATTCCCCGTGGGCTCTTCGCTTTCATTTACTTGATTAGTTTCATCTTCTCTAACTCTAATTATATTGTCGCCTATATGATGTGGTTTCTTGCCTAAATTACGTACATGATGTAATTAATCCTTATTATTCAAGATGCCGTTGGACTAACCTAATGTCCACAAATATGACTCGAACATAAGAATTTGGAAAGACGAAACCAGTTATATTATATACTCTTATATTGCCATTTTTAACAAGCCTTTCTTTAAACACAAATAATTGTTTTTTTTTTCCTTTTGTGTTTTGCGTTTTCATTTACAATTTGTAATTGATAAACACACTAATACACGTGTTTGACAAAAAAAACACACACACACACAGGGGCACTAATATGCTATGAATATTTTTATAACTTGATTGTAAATCGTAGTTCAAAGTCTATAACATAAACACAAATTCAAAAAATATATATATATATACCTGAAATCTCATTCAGTGGCTCGTTTGGTAGTTGATAAGTTATAACATATCAATCTAAAGTTGAGGAGGAATGACTTAACAACGCAAAGTTCTTAGCATATCATATAACTATATAAGTTAAATATTGGGATAAATAGTGGAATATATGCGTACAAAAAAATGCCAGGTAACGACATATATAGGAGTATGGCAATAAAAAGAAAAGGAGAACAAAAAAAGATTACCCAAATAGGAAAATTTCCAAAAGGTGATTCTGATGAGAAACAGAGCCCATACCTCTCTTTTTCCCCTAAACATGAAAGAAAAATTGGATGGTCCTCCTTCAATGCTCTCTCTCCCCACCCAATCTCAACCCAACTCTCTTCTTCTAATTTTTACCATTTTTATATTTTTATACCACTTAATTCCCATAAATTTTCAAATTTCAATCTAAATGTATTCATAGACAATTAAAATTAGAATTAGGTGTATGAGATAAGTATTTGGCAAAATGCTAGACTAATGGTCCATTTTCTTTCTTTCTTTTTCTTCAATAACATTTCAGTTTGAATTTTTTTACCAAACCTTCTGTTTTCTGCAAGTGGGTTTCAAAATACTTTCAAAGAAATATTCCTCTTAAAGAAATTATAAACGAAAACGGAAATCAAAACAAAAATAAAAGTAGGAGCAGCAGTTAAGTGGTACTGAGATAATAAGAATAGTATCTTTAGGGAAGAACACATTAAATCTCTCATCAGATTTCATCTTCCCTTCTCATCACTTCTCCTTCTTTTTTCTTTCTGATCATAATCTTGCAAACCCAGGTACAGTACTACACTACTTGATGATTATCCAAGCTTTGTGATAAAAAGTTTTATCATTTTTTATTGATTCAATCCGTAAATGGAGTTTCCAAATTTAGGGTTTTTCATTTAATCCTTAAAACCCCATTAATCTTAATCAAAGGACCTTCCTTTCTCCATTTTAAATCTCAGAACTTGGATATATAGTAGCTATAGTTTTTTCATCTGAGTGCAAAAAAGATTTGATTTTTATTTTTCTCTTGTGTGTAGTGATTGATTGGGTTTTGTTCATTTATACTTTAGGGTTAGTATAAATGGAGGGTGGTACAAGTAATGAAGTAGCAGAGAGCAGCAAGAAGATAGGGAGAGGGAAGATAGAGATAAAGAGGATAGAGAACACTACGAACCGTCAAGTCACTTTCTGCAAACGACGCAATGGTTTGCTCAAGAAAGCTTATGAGCTCTCTGTATTGTGTGATGCTGAGGTTGCTCTTGTCATCTTCTCCACTCGTGGCCGTCTCTATGAGTACGCTAACAACAGGTACATACATCTATCGGATCTTGATTTTCTTGAATTTTTCAAGATTAAAGTTTCGACTTTTTTGTTGGGGTTTTTTCAATCTTTACGTTTTCTCTCTTAATTAGTGGGTTAGTTTCGGTTTGCCTCCATCTCTGTTGATTTATATGTCTTTCTACCAAAATTTTAGGGTTTTTTTTAAAACTTGGAACCCTAGTTAGTTTTGTTTTTGGGGGAAATTTTGATCATCTTTAATTTCTTCCATCTCTTTGTAAAAAGCTGTGAGGTCTTCTTTGATCATTATTTTACATCCCCATACCTTGTTGCAGTCACTTTATTTTGTTTGCAAATTAAATCCTTAAAATAGCATCTATATACATGAATCTATGTATGTCAGTTTCTACAAGACACTTTGATCAATTTGATGACCCATCAAGTTTTTATTTCTGCAGATTGATCATTAGGTTTCTATCAGAGAACAGTAGGGTTCTAGACAAAATATAATAATTTCTATATGGCTATATAAAAGCTCTATGTAGATTCCTTAAAAATTGATTAACTAGGGGAAGACTAGCTAGTAGGTGTTTGTCTTCTGACACTTCTCTAATATTTCGGTGAATCGGTCTGTTAAATCAAGAAATTTGTTGGGGACAGATCTTGTTGTTGAGTCACTATAGTTAATCATCCATCAATCAAGAAAAATAAATAAAACAGAAAATTTTGACTTTTGATTAATATTTTCCCCACTTCAAGTTGGGGACTTGTCATTTCCATTTCTCTACAAGTTTCCAGCTATTTTACAGCTCATTTTCATTTCAACATTTTGATTCTTTGTCTGCGTTTTTAACGAGACTATATTTAAATATATTTTGTTTGTGTTTTGGTTAATTAATACTAAACTACAATCTATAATTTTGGTCAAGATGATCATCTCATGGATCTAAGATAAAGCAATAAAGTTTTTAATTACAATGTGAATTTCACAACGACTAAAGAAATCTTTTTTTTTTTCTCTTAACTGACGACTAAAATATCTATATTTAATAAACTATGTATGTGATATATGACTTTAAAGTACCTTTAAGTCAATACCCAACTAATTTGATTAACAAAAGAGGAATGCATTAGGTATGTAGAAATGCATGAATTATATGTTTTTACTCTCAAATGTGTAGCTAATATTTATTTCTTATAGCAAGCATCATCATGCTTTAGTGTCTTACTTTTGACATTTCTCAACCTTACATCATACAAAACAATGTGAATTAATTAAATGAATATGAAAGCCTAACATACACACAGATACCTCTACTTTTTTCTATTTTGCAAAAGGATTTACAAATTTCACGTTCTTGGTAAAAATGCATTTGCTTGGATATACATTTGCCTCAGACTAGCTAGATGCAACTTTTGGTCACATCGATCACCAAATATAGGCTGTACTTGGAAATATGAATTTGCTTATAGCTTTCTCTACACTTTGAACTTTGATTATTATATATAATAAAAACTTGGTGAGGATTTCACCTTTAATATAGATATGGGCAATAACAACAATATCCCAAAAAAGAAGGGCAAAACAAAATCATATGGTACTGGTCCAAACAGGCTATCACTCTACTTTGTTGATTGAATTTAAGTAAAGGTTTTGGCCGGACAATACTTTTATGTTTCAAAACCTTAATACCCGCCTAATATAGTTACCTATTGTATATACTGTTTCAAATACCCAGGTAAAAATATGAAAATCCATTTGTTAAAAATTTACTACTTCATTTTTATTTCTTCTGGTTTCTGTGAATTAAAGTTTTGGGCTCTTGTTTAACTTCTGGTGCTTTAACTTTGACAAGAGATTTTCCACTGGTTGCATATCCATTTAGCTGCCATAAAATTTATTTGACGGCTGTAGATTTATGATTAGGCCAATGATCTAATTGAAAACTAGCTTTTATCCTTTGATCAGTGCATGTTGTAGATTTATGACTGAAGTCTAAATATATTCGTTTGTGTGTGAAAAAGTGTGAGAGGAACAATAGAAAGGTACAAAAAAGCTTGCTCCGACGCCGTTAACCCTCCTTCGATCACCGAAGCTAATACTCAGGTCAGCTTCATAACCTAATTCACCTTAATTATTTTCTCTGATTCATTTTCATTTACTTAATCTCCTATTCATTATATCTAACTTTACTTAACCTCTTTGTATGTATAAATCATGAATCGAAACTGATGAAGTACTATCAGCAAGAGTCGTCTAAGCTCCGGAGACAGATTCGGGACATTCAAAATCTGAACAGACACATTCTTGGTGAATCTCTTGGTTCCTTGAACTTCAAAGAACTCAAGAACCTCGAGAGTAGGCTTGAGAAAGGAATCAGTCGTGTCCGCTCCAAGAAAGTATATATAACTACTATAAAATCCATCAATATTCTCCTTATGCTTAAATATCTATATTTCACTACTCATCAGTCTGATTTCTGCTTGCCCTGTTACGTTTGGGTTTGACTCCAGCACGAGATGTTAGTTGCAGAGATAGAATACATGCAAAAGAGGGTAAAAGTAAAACCCTATCTTCCTCCACAAGAAACTTACCCCTTAGTACTGTATTTTATCAATTTCTCTTTCTAATCATCGGTGATTTGATTGTAGGAAATCGAGCTGCAGAACGATAACATGTATCTCCGATCCAAGGTTTTCATACGACTCTTTTAGCATTTTGATTTTATTTATTTTTTAAGTGCAAACTAATTCTGTATATTTCTGCAGATAACTGAAAGGGCAGGACTACAACAGCAGGAATCGAGTGTGATACATCAAGGAACGGTTTACGAGTCTGGTGTGTCTTCTTCTCATCAGTCGGAGCAGTATAACCGGAATTATATTCCGGTTAACCTTCTTGAACCAAATCAGAATTCCAACGTCCAAGACCAACCACCTCTCCAACTTGTTTAATTAAGTCTAACATAAGCTTGAGATCGATCTTATGCATGCATATATATATATATATATTCATGTTACACTTACCGTTAAAAACTTAGAATGGAGATGGTAACGGTTTGAGAGGGACCAAATTTACATATATATATTTTGGTTATTTATCATGTATGTGAACGTTGCAGCTAATTGTTAAGGCTAAGACTAAAATAATAGTATAAGACAAGAGATCCAAAAATAAAAAGTGGTTCCATTTAGTTATTGAAATTTTCTGATTGCTAAATAGTGTTATCAAAATGTGTTGATGTGACCTGAAAATATATGACATTTCAACAACACTGTTGAGATGCAAAAGCTGCATACGCTTATCTCGATTCCAAGTTTATACATCTAATTAAGATATTTCTAAATTCGAAACTATGGACATATAGGAGGCGGGGAGGCTAAAGACTAAACCCCCTGTTCTCATACTGCAGAAGACAGAGTTTTTTTTTTTTTTTTTTTTTCTCTCTTCTCAACTTTCTAATGAAACTAATGTAGGAATATACAGCAGAGAGATCGAAGATCGTACCTCAGGGTTACAAATATCCAGACAGGGCTACTGAAATGCAAAATGGTTGTGAATTTGAGAGTCTTGCCAAGTTACTTCAATGAATCAGGACACAAGTATAAAAGGGGAAGTTCTCGGCTGTCACAAATGCAGTCCATGAGAAAGTGTTAGTGCAACGGTCTCTTAGCTAGTGGAGAAGGTATGCGATTGATACAGAAATAACAAAAGATAATAAAAGGAAATGGAGCTAAGAGACGTACCCATCTCCTAATGACTTCAACGAGGCCTCACTTTCTCAGCTTATCCCTGTCTTTAAGCAAGAGTACTTAATACATTCATGCACTCTCAGTACCATGATATATAGCAAACCAAAAGCTCTCATGTTACAAAGCAACAAAATTACTTTAAAAGGACCTAACTTTTACTGCAACAGAGCAACCAAATAAGTTACATGTCCTATCAGTTAAAATGAGTGAAAACTCTCATAGCTAAATGTTGTTTGTTGCTACATGTGTTCTGGCATCTGTCTTAATCTGTGGAGTTTGTTTCCCAAAAATATTTTTAGCTTCCTTAATCCAGGATTTAAATAGGTGAAAGCAGATCACTTTCATTTCAAAACAACAAGAAACCACTTAGTGAGCTCTCGTCCGACAGTTCCCACATGCTCGTGAACAAATCAAGCCTAAGAATCCAAAAGGGTTTATTACTAGAAGCAAAAGTAATTGCAGAGCTAGAATAATTATAGCAAATCTTGTTTAATGTAATCACAACATAAAAAATCTTCATCCTCTGTTCATATATTCATCATGCCTAGGAAAGATCACAAATTTACTCCTCCTTTTAATAGGAGGCATCAAATCTATATAGTATTTATTTATATGACACAGAATTATATATTAAGGTTCAATCTAATTCGAAGTCAATCATCCCAAAAAAAACGGAATTCGTTTTTGTAACCAACGTACAAGAAGCTTTAGCTAATTACATTTCGTTGGTTTGGTTTGCAGATATGTGTTGGGTAAAGATATTTACTGCATTATATGCTGAATGTGGAATTGTGATTAGGTGACAATTATAGCGCGAGATTGTTTCAGCAATGTCTTTTATCATATTCTTGTTTGATACATTATATTGTCAGAGACTCAGAGTCTCAGAGATATTAAGATTACTAAATTTGGTTACTGGGTAAGGTCTGTCTGGCTATATCTGCTAAATTGTTCAAGTTACTTCAAAGTTTGATTACTTTTGCAAAAAAAAAAAAGAAGCTCTTGATGGCTAAAAACAAATCAAATTTTATTTACTTCTGTTAAAAAAGAGGCAAGTCTTGAATCCAGTTCCAGAATTTCATAAGATCATAGAGCAATAAAAAGAAGAGCCTTGGGTAAAGAGTTAAACTGGAATAGAGATGTTCCTCAACCACCAAAGATGCTGCGTTTCTATAAACATGACACTAAATATCATTAATGCAATTTCTGACATTAATATAAAGACTAGAGAGTCATTAAAGACATTAGTCATTGGTGGGTAGAACTTGGGGTTTGAAAACTTGAATGCATGGCGACCATCTTGCAATATTTACTGCACAGTGTTTATTACAGTAACACGACACCACACCATACTTCTGATATGTACTGCCTCCCTTCTTTAATGCTAAACTAAATGTTTGCTCCTTCTCTCTATAATGGCTTGTCGCTCGTTTCCTGGATTTTCATCCAGTTGGTGACACACACATCACTTACTAGGCGTGATTTTAAAAATGCTCATGAACTATTTAATGTAACAGTTATGACATTGTCTTGGTTTGTTGGCATATCAATCTCTATTTGGAGTTTGACTTCTCTGTACCTTGGTCTATATATTAATTATGTTGCTCTTTTCTTTTTCTTTCTTTTTTTGATAAAGAATGTTGCTCTTTTCTTCCACTCTCTTTTAATATGAAAGTTTATGATCCTATTTAATACTATTTATAGTTTCTTCTTACAAAAAATGTATTGTTTCTGTTTTCGTTGAGTTTTATTTGCATGCTATGCATTTCTTTGGATGCTCTTGAACAGTGATTGAGAAACAGGGGAACTACTACTAAATCTTATTTAAGATCCAGAAAACTTTAAAACAACAACATTAAATATAAAGAAGTATCCATCATAAATATTACTAGAAGCTATAGGACACTTTAAAAAACACTACTGAGCACACACACCTCGATCATAGGATAATTAATTAAGACTGCTTTTAATATAAACCAACAAACATTAACTGAGAAATGAAACTCTTTTCTTTTCAGACTCTGGGCTTTAGGCGACCTTCATTAGCAAGCTTGAAGGTACGGGCCTGCTTTGTGGCTGCCTTGTTTGAGGAAAGTCCTGCAACAAAGTGGTCTCTGACTTGAGGAGTTGTGAAAGGGAACTTAGTGTTGACCATGGAGTTTAACCAAGATGCTGTGCCTTCACGGTAGAGATCCCCAATGGGATCGGTACGGGTGTTGGAAAGTGCCTGAAGCAGGTTCATGTGAGGATCAAACCCTAGAATGCTACTGGGAGTACTGACTGTACCAAAAGCTCCTCCAACAGTGCCCCACCAGCCAAGTAAACCCCATATCAATGTAGGGTGGTTTCTCCAGTAACTGCATATATAAACAAAACTTATGAGATGTGAAATCATCATTTGTCTTATAATGTGTGTGTGTGTGTGTGTGTTAGAGAGAATATTTGTCACTTACTCGCATGTTCCAGTGAATGGTGGGAAAGGAGCAGGAACGTAAGGAGTTCCAGGAGTGCCTGGGTCAATGATAGGAGTTGGTGGGCTTCCTCCAATGATGGGTGTGCCTGGGTCAACAATGGGTGTTGGTGGAGTCTCAACGACCGGAGTACTTGGTGGAGGAGATGAGTAGTATCCACCAGAAGGAGGGCTCGAAGGCGTAGTAGGATGTGAAGGTGTTGAAGGGTGTGAAGGCGTTGAAGGGTGTGAAGGTGGGGTTCCACAGTTACAAGGAGGGGTGTGTGATGGAGTGTGTGATGGGGTTGGAGTGTGAGATGGAGTGTGTGATGGGGTTGGAGTGTGAGATGGAGTTGAAGGAGTTGGAGTGTGAGAAGGAGTTGAAGGAGTAGGGTCGTAAGGTGGACTTCCACAGTTAGAAGGAGGCGTGTAAGATGGAGTCGAAGGAGTTGGAGTGTAGCTTCCGTGTGATGGAGGAGTATGTGAGACTGCATGTTCAACAAAAACAAAGAGTCAAGACCAAGATTCTTACTACATCAAATTTATCAAATAGTTACATGTGTTGTATATATGTATTTTTTGTTCTTACCAGAGGGAGGAGTTCCTGCACTTGGGTCAGGAGGAGAGTAGTATGTTTTCGCATCCTCAAACCTTATGGAAGCAACAGAAGCAAAGAGCTGCTGTGAGAGTAAAGCAGCAAAGAGAGCCCAAATGGTAAAACTATTCATCCCTCTCATTGCTGAAAACTGAGTGATAGATTCAGAGAGAAGTTTTTGCAAATGTTGGTGGTGTGGTCCTTGGTGGTAGAATTAAACCGGAAACTAGGGTTTATAAATAGAGGGAAGCAAAGGGTTTTTGAAAACTTTGAAGTAAATACAAACAGGTGGAGGAGTGTGTGGTTAGTTGATGTGTTGCAGGTGCATTTACACTATGCCATTTAATACCCCTGGTGATTGCAATAGCACTTGAAATTCTGCAAAAAAATATAAAGAAAATAAAGAGTTATATTAATCTTAGCATGCAATGGCATGGACGCGTATGAAAAGCTGTCTCCCAATATGAAATGATTCATCTCTCAATCCGTATGACTATTCACGTTTTAATCAATGACTCATCACTACGTTGCTTATGTTTATTGCATGGACATTTTTGTATCTAAAATGCAAGATAGATTTCTGATATCATGTGAAAGCTATAATTAATCCAAGTAAGTTTCCACTCTTAGGACTTGAGAGACATAAGAAGCAAGTGGTCAAGACTTGAATCGAGAATCTAGCTAGACCAACGTAGACCCTTTTTGGGCTTCTCTAAAGATAGCTGGAGTATTAAATTAGTAGTTACTTGACGTTAAAAGACAAGTCAAGCTGCATTTATTATAATTAAGGTCACTTGATATCCCTTCTCGATTTTGTTTAATGGGCAGCAAAGCCCGGATTGGATATAAATCATTGGTTATATAGATAGTGTTTTTTTTTCCCTCAAGTTTTCAATTAGCATAAATAATGGGGTTTTATTTATTACTATTTGATAATATTGCTTTTCACCTAAATATATAGTTTGCATTCAAGTGACATTTAAGTTTGAGTAACAATAAGAGTGGTAAATAATACATACAGCGAGGCTACTCATTAGTGTAGCACGTGGAGATGCAGAGGGAGAAGAGGACCCACAAAAAAAATAAGAAATAGGAGGAGATATATGAAACTTTTGATGGGAGATTAAAAATTATCATAAATGAAAGAGATAAATAATTGTAACATTGTGGTAGGTTTTGTGGGTCTGATTATCATAACCTGTTGATACTTCACAAAATAATGCAAACTCTTTCACTTCTCTTCTATGTATTTGCTCCTCTGGCTTCTCCAATTTCCTAGACTATTGTAATGTAAATATTTTTTCTTTTCTTTAAATCATGTGAATAGTTTGTTAAGCCATGATATTGACGTTTTTCTTTAACGTTCTGAGATTTTTTCTTTTCATTTAAGTTTTTTGGAATTTTGCACCTTTTTTTTTTCTTTAGATGAAACTTTTATTCATTTAAGTTATTTTCTATATTTTTAGCAAATAAACTTTAAAACTCTACTCAACTACTTTTTCCCCAATCTGTAATAAAATGTCAGAAACGTTATGTTAAGTTTATTTATTTATTTTCAAAAATTACTTGAATCTATAAGCTATTCCGCTAAGGCGCTAACCACTAATTGGTCCCAGTCAGATTCTAGCCTTTTAGGATTCGGACACACTAATTGTACCTCCCGACCGATTGGTAAGGGGCGGGGCTAAGGGCCATGATTACGATTTACGGGTTACAAAATGCAAACTTACAATCAATTTTGCTAATACGAATGTAGTATGATTAGTGTCCTTAACCCATGTAGACACTAGCTAGACACCACGTGAATTGTAACTTTGAATAGAATACACTTATCATTTTTATTTTTAACACCGAACAATTCTACCGGTTTTGAGGGTATAACAAGTGTCAAGATATGACATTTCAAATTTCCTTCTTCTTGTTATTTTTGATAAACAATGAGAGAGTATATGTTAGTTGGTATATCAATTCAAATCCGTTGTCACTTAGAGATGCCTTTTGGCTTCTACAATAGGTGATTGCTTTCTTTTATTACGAATTTGATAGATATAGTTAGGTAATTTCAACTAATGGCTAGAACAGTACAAACTAAAATACTCCAAATTAAAACCAAGGTAACATATACGGACAAGTTGTCCTTTTTTTTGTTTTCCTTGCGTTCAAGGCGATCCGACCAACCAAACGCACTAAAAGCCCCGACCATTCATATAAATGTGTGTCTGTGTGTGTGCGCCTAATCTATATGCAAAAGTTCTAATTTTTGTTCGAGTAAAACGTTCCAAATTATTACTCCCTCTGTTCCAAATTAATAGATGTTTTGGCTAAAAGCACACATATTAAGAAACCTACTTTTCTTTACAAAATTATCATTTAATGTTTTATTTAAAATTTATTTAACCAATCAAAATGTAAAGTTTGCATAAAAACTAACAAAACATCTAATAAAATGGAACAAGAAAATTGACTCAAAACATCTATTAATTTGGAACAGAGGGAGTAATTATTACTAATATAGAATATAATAGGGTTCGCTAACCGATAACATTTTCAACAATACCGTTGATGATGATTGACTACCATCATAACGTCGTATAATTGATGTTGTAAATTGTCAAATGTCAACTATCATCCTCATCATTTTTCGCAGCTGCGACTCTTCTCAATAATCTAATCTAACTAAAATTTGCAAGCCAAACTATATAATTAAAGATAATAACTTGATCAATTAAACTAAATTAATTTCTTTCTTATTTTTTTATTTTTTTATAAGAAGTTATTTTGTTCTGCAAGTTAATTAACAAAACCGACGACGTAATGTGGCATCATATATATGCTTTATGCCGCGACAATATTAATAAACTCTAAAAATTCATATCATATGATAAGTCATAAGACATTTTTTTCACAAGGAATCTATTAAAAGCGACTTCTTACCAATTATTCGTTATTACTTTAATCCGATTGATCCTTTCTGTTTCTATCGGAATTATATAATTTTTTCTTAGGTGCATGAACAATACCATGAATAATAAACTGTCCAAATCAATACTGTACACACAAATTATCACTTTGAAAATAATGTAACGTTCGTGAGTGATATGTAAAGATAAATTAATTCCCAATAGTATACACAAAAAGACTATTATGCGATTATTTGGACATCTATGCACCTTAAGATTAGTTTAACGTGTAAGAAAAATAATTAAACGAACAAACACACCGATCTCTCGAGCGCAGTTTGCAGCGTAACTTCGACTTAACAGAATCAGCCGGCCATAGCAGATTTTTAGGGATTCGCGAATAATTTTTACTTTCCAAAATTTAATATAAATCTGATGAAAATTTCGTCAGCTTACATATAGTTATACTATTATTATGAACAAAAAAAACATATAAAATATAGCGAAATTATTTAAGAGGCAGATTATGGGGATCAGATTCATATGTTATGCATACATTTACAATCTTGGTTATAGCATATTCCAATTTCCAAGCACATGCAATTGTCTCTCTCCTTTTCTCTCACCACAATTCAAGAACAAGAAGAGAAGAACAGAAAAATCAACTTTCTGTATCCGAAAAAGTCAATGGTTATATGAAATTATTTTTGGTTATATAGAAAATATAAAACTCATTTTGAACATTTGTTTCGATTAAAATCGGTTTTAGGTATTATACAAGAGACACTATCTCCATATCAATAAATCTAGCTATGTTTAGATTTTCCTTTTTTGGTCTTTTCGTAGATCGATATGTAATATTTTTCTTAGGAAAAGTATTAGCTAGGATTTGTAATTCTTAATTTTCTGTTGAAAGAAAATACCAAAAGACTACACATTAGAGAACATGAACCGAACTGTTTTTCGATATGGCAATATATATATTTTAATGATTTCATATATAAGGGAAAATGTGTTATATCCATATTTAATTTTTGTAATCACTATAATACATGTGTTGGCATCTGCATAACATGTTTAGTGTCACCGTCTGCCGCAAAACAAAATATAAAGATATTGTAGCCTGAGCTCTTAAGGAACTGTATCTTGAAGATCAATCATGTGTCAGAACAAAAAGGGTGAAAATTTTAAACTAAAGAAAAAAAAAATTAGAATAATCCCACTTGCCTTTGACCTTAACATTCACAAAAATTTCTACTTATAAATACTCAGTTCATAATCCAGAGTTCTGCAAAACTTGATTGTTAACAATTTGGTTCAGTAAACAAACAAAAATGGTTCTTGAACCAAACTTCCTTCTCTCATGGGTCTTCTTATGCATTGCTGCAACGATCTCTAGCACACTTTTCTTCTTCCACAAGAAACCTTATAGATTCACATCAAAGAAGAAGAAGAAGCTTCCTCCTGGAGAATTGGGGCTTCCATGGATTGGTGAAACGATGGAGTTTTACAAAGCTCAGAAAAGCAACAGATTGTTTGAGGATTTCGTAAATCCAAGGATCATCAAACATGGGAACCTCTTCAAGACAAGAATCATGGGTTCACCAACAATAATAGTCAATGGAGCTGAAGCCAATAGGCTAATATTGTCCAATGAGTTTAGCTTGGTGGTGAGCTCATGGCCTTCATCTTCTGTTCAGCTAATGGGCATGAACTGCATCATGGCTAAACAAGGAGAGAAGCATCGAGTCCTTAGAGGGATTGTAGCTAATAGTCTTAGCTACAATGGGTTAGAGTCCTTAGTACCTAAGCTCTGTGACACCGTTAAGTTTCATCTTGAGAGCAAATGGCAAGGCAAGAACAAGATTAGCCTCTACCACTCGACGAAAGCTCTTACTTTCACTATAGTCTTTGAGTGTTTGTATGGGATCAAAGTGGAGATTGGAATGTTAGAGATCTTTGAGAGGGTTTTAGAAGGAGTTTTCGCTTTACCTGTTGAGTTTCCTTGTTCTAAGTTTGCTAGAGCAAAGAAAGCAAGGCTAGAGATAGAGACATTTCTGGTTAGAAAGGTTAGGGAAAAGAGAAGAGAAATGGAAGAAGCAGAAGCTAAGAAGCCAAACACAACGCTTTTCTCAAGGCTAGTAGAAGAACTGATCAAAGGCGTGATAACTGAAGAAGAGGTTGTAGATAATATGGTTTTGTTAGTATTTGCAGCTCATGACACAACCTCTTATGCCATGGCCATGACTTTCAAGATGTTAGCTCAGCACCCAACTTGCCTCGACACTCTCCTTCAAGGTAACAAAAAAAAAACAATAACAAATCTCTGAACATTATTTTTCCTATCAGCAAAAATCAACTCTCAGACTTGTCTTGTAACATTTCAGAACATGTTCAAATAAAAGCAAACAAAGGGGAAGGAGAATATCTTACAGTGGAAGATGTGAAGAAGATGAAGTATAGCTGGCAAGTTGTTCGCGAAACAATGCGATTATCCCCTCCAATCTTCGGTTCCTTTAGAAAAGCAGTTGCTGATATTGACTTTGGAGGATTCACAATACCCAAAGGCTGGAAGGTATAAACACATGTATCCCTCTAGATTCTTCATTTTTCTAATCAACATTCTGTTTCTGTCAACAACTACTAATGAAACAAACCTCCAATTCGTTGTGTGAGTGCAGATACTTTGGACAACTTATGGAACTCATTACAATCCTGAAATATTTCAAGAACCAATGAGTTTTGATCCAGCGAGATTTGATAAGCCAATACAAGCATATACATATCTTCCATTTGGAGGTGGACCAAGGCTTTGTGCAGGTCATCAACTAGCAAAACTCAGCATTCTTGTTTTCTTGCATTTCGTTGTGACCCGTTACGATTGGTCCTTAGTGCACCCAGATGAGACAATCAGCATGGATCCTCTCCCATTTCCATCCCTTGGAATGCCAATCAAAATATCTCCCAAAGTGTCATAGAATAGAGCCATGAGTGTGATGTAGCCTGTATGTATGCTTTCATAACATTTCCATGTAACTGGCTCAAGTACCACATATATAGATGCTTTTGCAAAGTGAGGATTCTTCTTGCACATTGGATGGATCCTTAACGCACTGCATCACATCAGATAGCAAATGATGATCCACAGGCCTCAAACCTCTTCTCAACCAACAAGATCATCTCTAACTTCCTAACCTGCAATATGTATTAAAAGCAAAATTTTACTTTTTAAGATATTCAAAAGGTAAATACAAGCAGAAAACAGAGCCAGAAATTAATTGATCCAATTTTTTTTTGTGGAAACAAAATATGGTCATAGTGAATAGGAGTATGTGATGTGTTTCTCTAATGGTCTGTTTCTAAGTTGCTGTCTTTTAACATTATCGTGTCATGTTTTCAGATTGAACCAACTAGTCAAAAGAAGGTGCGAACGTTTCTTCCTTTGGTTCATCAGCCATTACTTTTTTTATCTCTCAACTACTCTTCAAAGTTTCTTTCATATGATTTACTTTCTTTTCTTTATCTTCCTTCGTTGGGGTTAGTCTGTGTTTGGTATTGCAACCGCTGTTTGCAAATAAAATACGAAACAACCTTCTAGATAGCTTGAATCCGTGAACAGAGTATGGAAAAGGCAGCTGAAGATGAGGAGAAGACCATTGAAGAAGCAGGCAACGCAACTGGGGAGAAGAGGATTGATAAGGAAGATGAAAGGATCAGAGGTAAAATTGTTGATTCAGTAGATTCCACAGAAGAAGGTTCCACTGGTCCATCTAACTCACACACGGTCGCCTTCGAAGATCCTGATTCCAATGAATCTGATATGGAGGACGAAGAGAAGGTTCTTGAGTATTTCAGACGTAATAATGGTTTAACGATACCTGAGGGCTCCGAGAGAAACAACTTCCCATATCTGAACAAGTCTCAAGGGATGTTACTTGAGTTCCAAGAAGACACTTCTGCAGAAACAGAACAAACAAACCTAGTGTTCCACAGCTTGATTGATTTTGATAGCAACGAGAATTCAGAATTGTTAGAAGGAACCAAGTCATCATCAGCTTCATATGAGGATACCGAAGATTCATCCAGCGACTCTGACCTTGATTCCAGCCTTTCCAGATATTATTTTGACGGGTCCTTACCAGTTTTAATAGATGTTGAGGAATCTGAAACGCATCAAGATGAATCTCCTGGACCTAGAGATGAAAACCAGGTTTGCTTAATCCAAATAGTTGTAACAAAAGTCAGTTGTAGCTTTAGCTTTTTTCTCATTCGTTTGTTAAAGACAATATCAATTACATTTTTGCAGATGCCTCTATTGTGCCCCAAGCAAGCTCCCATGCTGCAACCAACTTCATGGAGGAATTGCTGCGGACTTCTCGAGCTTCTCTGGGCTGCTCATCCATAAAATTCAAGTACGAGGAGAATCAACTTCCAATGAATGGATCTTAGAACTAGAAGGAAGTAAAGGAACAATAAAAGCATAAGCATAACACCAAGAGGCCTCTAGAGTCAAATATTCTCATAGTAAATTTTCTACGGATACCTTCTAGTGTTTTATGGGTCCAGGCCCAATTATATTAAGCCCAATAGGATATAACTAAGGCAAATCGTATAAAGTTGTTTGTCTTTTAGCAAGCCATGTAGGATGTGATTAGTAGTAATGTACGAGTTTTTTTTGGTGAAGGATTTTGAAGTAATTATTAATGATTTACAACTCGCATAAATATCAGTGATTTAATTAAGTCTCATATGAACTTCATTAAATACACTATACGCTACCTAGATAAGTACTTTCTGAAAATAATGATTACTAACCTTTTTTTTTTGGTTCCAGATCGTAATTAAAAAAAAATCAATTACTTTTTGTAGTGTAATTTGGATAGATCGATAGGGTTGGTAAGAAATTAATATCTTCCCGCTATATGTGGAATAAAGAGTTTCATAGTGATCAGTATAGTTGTATTCTAGGTGAGAGAATATGTAATAGTTAATGAATCGTAAAACTAATCCAATTATTTTTTTTTATGGATAATAGTATTGTTTTGAAATTTTCATAGCGGTTGATTTTTATCTATTGTGCGTAAATGCTAGCTCTAGTTACATGACTAAAAAAATTGTCTTCCATGTACAAGGAATATAACACATGAACGCAATTCTTGGACCACGGAAACTCAAAGATCCAATATGTTCATCATAAGCTTAAATAGATATCGACCGACGTTGGAAATCTTAGTTATAAAGCATGTGAAAATGAGCTCATCTAGATTTAAAATGGGCCACGTTACATTAACTTTCTCAATATCATTAATGCCAAATCTCAAATGCAAGTGCTACCTCGTGATCCAATTTAATATCTACATGGCCTCCAACTAAGTTAGTTATATTATTACTACATTCCCTAAATTAATGCTAATTTTCGTTAACATGTAATGTATCGCAATCAATACTTCTCATAACTACTAAACCCGAGCTTAAAATTAAGGATTATAATGTTACTAAGAAAAAGATTTCGAAGAAAAAAAATGCTGAGATCTCTTTCCTCATATATCAAAAGCTAAAAGCCCATATTGGAAGAAAAAAAAAAAGAGAAAAATAAAATAAAATTAAAAAGAAGTGAATCTTTTTCTTGGAATTGAAAGAGAAGAAGAGCAATCTTGGTTTAGTCATCTTCAACCTCCGAACTTCATATCTTCTTTATCTAAGCGTTGGAGAAATGAAGTGAGGACTTTAATGGTTTTGATCTGACATTGTAGAGACATAATGTAACCAGCTGTTTCTTCGAAGAGCGCGTCCACACCAAGCGCCGTTCCTCCGGGAATAATCCTCTGCAACGCCTCAATTTTCTCCTTTACCTCTTCTTCTTCGTCTCCTTCTTCATCTTGGTCTTCACATACGCGTGCGTTAGTCTCTGACAATCTCCTTTTGGTTCTGCGCTCGAAACCGGCGGTGCGTGATTTCACGGCGACTGAGCACGACGGTGAAAGAGAGCGAGTAGTGGTGACGGGAGTGGCTAGAGTTTCTTCCATGGAAGGAGAGAGAGGAATGAATGATGAGTTTGAGAGAATAGTGAAGGAGTAAGGAATGTGCATATATGTATGCAAATGCAAGTGTATTTATTTATATACAAAGTGATGATGGCTATAGTTGACAAAACGGTGATGGTTAAATTATTGGTTGGTTTTACCTGATTTTAATTTTGGTTTATTGAGAGTTTAGGGACAAATACTATATCGGTTTGGTTTGGTTTGTTATGCTTTTTTCTTTTCTTTTCTTACATGGTGAAATGTACGGCCAGGAACAATTTTTGGTTTGGTTTGTCAATAAAAAACGAAGTAAAAACTAAAATCGAATAAAAGTTCTAAATTTAGAAATGAAAAATGGTTAATGGGCGGTATTGCCATCAAAGCGGGGTCCAGTTGTACATTTTTCTATTTTTCTATTTTTTTTAATTTTATTATCCTCGTGTTTCGGATTAAGGAAATTTTTTCTTTTTTTAACTTGGGTTCTACAGATTTGGATCTTGAAGAATAGACGTGGTTTTTACGCGCCTTGTCGACTGGTTTGGACTTTAGTGGATATGTCACTCACTTAAGTGGATCATCACATCTAGATTGGATTTTTAAATTTCTTTGATTTTTTTAAGAGCTAAAGGTTTGATCAAGTGATCTATTAATATATACTGATTTAATATTGATTATGATATGCTGTAAATATTACGGTGGCGGAGTTATACGGTGATTAGGCCCCTATAAATTTATATAAAACCATATATATTTGTATTTTGAACAATAAAATTGATAAAAATAATCATAATTTTGCATTTTGACTTTTATAATTTTTTTTTGAAAAATTAATTGTAACCTAATTTTTTTATACAATTATATATTATATAAAAATTGAGCCTTATAAAATTATTTGATAGCTTCGCCCCTAATTGTTATTAAAAGTTAGTTTATTTTTAGTAAGCTATCCGTTCGTTGTAGTGATTGTCAATATTATACTTTCAACAAAATTAATGGAACTTTCAAGGAAAATAAAGCTAAATTAAAGATATAAATGATTTTATGTTAGATAAACAAAACAAGTTTAAAGAAACACAAAAGTGATCAATTTAGACGACGACAAACCCTACTTGATGCAATTCGGGAGGTGGTTAGTAGTGGTATAGTAAAGTTGTAGTAACTACGTAGTACGGACAGGACGCGTGAGGAAGTGGCGCGTGGGGATAAGAAGAAGTGAGACAGGTGCATGGGAACAAGGGAGAGAAAATGGGACACAGAGAAAGGCCGAGAAAAAAAAGAAAAGGCAACAAGAGAGAGCACATGTGCGCTCACATGAATATCTCAATCTTCGAAGCCCCATCCCCATGTGCCTCCTCTCTATACATTCACCCATACATGGATACATGTACTATATATGTATTCATATGTACATATGGGAGATGGATGAGATCGATCGAGATCAAATAGATACTCTTAAGAGATAGTGAACTAGTTCGTACAATTGAGGATCTAATCTACTAAGATCCACATGATATATCTCTCGGGCATGGTGGCCACGTGTCACTCCCCGGGTCCCCACCTCATTGAGCTCCTAAATCTGTCCTTCACTTTATTTTTTCTTTTGTCAACTCCTTTGTTGAACATGTATCTACTCCAATATTATTTTCTACAATATCTATAATATTTTAAAAAAGAAACGGCCAAAAACAATAAGAAAGCCAAGCAAGTTTAATGTTATCCAACTTACTCGATACTCAAATATAGTGTAATGTTCTGGTTCTCAATTTTTATTTTATTTTTCAGGAATTACTTAGAATTACTTGCAATACTAAATCTAAATTCACTCTATACTTGAATTTACTTATTTATTTAAGATTTGGTTATATTATATAGAATTTGATTTTGCAGGTAAATTATAAAATAAAAAAAAAAGAAACAGAAAAGGAAGGAGTCTATTTAATGGTAAAAGAAAATAAAGAACACAATAACACATTTGTCGTTTGGTAATAGGGATTTTAATAGGATTGTTTAGATGTTTTAAAGAAGATGTAAAGAGGAAAAAAATAAATAAAGAGGATGAAGGAAGATGATGTTTCCAAGGAGGGGACGAAGAGGGGTTTGGTTTCTCGGGATTGAGATTTACAAAAATCGGGTGCCTTTCGCATTTCACCATCTACCAATACTGACACTTACCCAATTTTAGTATCCATTTATTTATGTGTTTGAATTTACATTAAATATGTTACAAAAATATCACACTGAAATTAATTTTAGCTTTTAGCCAGCTTTCACATTCGTCTTGGAATAATCAATCCCATGTCCTTTTGTATCTTACTATCTTGTTAGTAGTTACTCTTTTCTTTTCAAAGTATCTTTATTTAATGAAGACAACAAAAAAATATTTATATCTAGGAAGGGATTAAGATGATATTATGACTACCATTTTGGTTGATACAAAAATAAAACAGAGACTGTGATGGGTTTTTGGTTAAGACAAGACAAGATACTTTTTAAAAGAGTTGAGAAAGGAGAAGAAGGGATTAGTGGGAATGGTTTAGCTACAAATACCAATCAAGGGAGGTTAGTTCTCTTCCCATTTCTCTAAAGGCTGGAGATATGGGCCAAACAGGTGGGCCCATCATGATGGGTGATCTCTGGGACAATGCTTACAGTTGTTGTGGGCCCACCTCAAAGGTTATTTGTCTCCTTTCTTAACCTCATTCAGTCGTTTGGTTGCAGTGGTATTATTTTCAATGGTAGATGTATTCTCTTACTAATATCTCTTTTGCTATAGAAGAATTATATTAGAAATTTTATAATCAGCAAGAAGAAGAAGAAAAAAAAAAAGCCTCTCTCAATTCAAATTTTTTATATCCTGTAGATCCATAAAAAAAATAAAACATGATTGAAACAGGATATTAAATTTCTGGTTAGGTAAATCATAAACAACCACAGCGGATCGAAGTATAAATAAATAAATACTCTGATTTTTTTTTTCATATTGTTTTGTTTTGGTATTTCTAAATTAAAATACTATTAAACAGCCATATCTTAGTTGTGGAAAAAAAAAACAGCCATATCTTATCACCAATTGGACCTGACATTTTGCTCATTTATTAGCATAGTATGAGAAGAAAAATAAGAGAACTGAACTGGTTTATACAAAAATATATACACGAATTGTTTGGTTAAAGATTTGATCAAGTAACAACGCAGCTTTCTGTTTCTACTGACAATGGAAGAACTAAGTGGTGCCTGTGATATGGCTCCCACAACCACATGCGTTCGGATGTGCCATCAAACCATCATCATCATCATCATCATTATCGTGCGCATCTACATTGATACATCCTCTGTAGCCAGTGGTTGGTTCTTTTAAACGTGAGAAAATCAGAACCTTTCCTGTCCATTCTATGTGCCAGAATATAACATCCATTTATTTTATCTGTCGGAAATAGGAAAAACAAATATGATGAATTAACATTAATAAAAGAACATTTTTTTTTTCATATAGTTTTGTATCAAAGACAATTTTCTTTTATGACAAGAAGTTGAAACATACGATGTTCTGTGTGATGGAAGCCCGCTTAGGAGGAGACTAGTACATCTTTGACATACCGTACCGAACAGCACCAACTTTCCGGTGAGCAGAACCACCAGGAGCAGCAGCAGCTGCCGCCGCTGCAACTCCTATTCCCGTGGTTGCCTGTAACAGATTTGTATCGATTATGATCCGGTCGCTGATGTTTTCGGCTTTGTTCATTCCCATTCCCGTTCGAGACATGATAAACGGGTTGTTATCTATGTTGATGGCTACATCTGGTGCGTATCTATTATACTGAGATATTTGTCTTCCCTGTTTTTCAGATTCCATAGTTGTTCTTCTCTCTTGCTGTTTTCCCATGGCGACTGTTGCAGCAGACTGTTGTACAAAGGGGAGATTAGTGCTCCGGATGAATGATCTCGGGTCGTATGCATCTCTGCTGATTCTGCCATTATCGAAAGGTGCGACTGGTCCCATGAACGTGCTTGGTTTGGCGGCTGCGTGTAGAGAGATGTTTTACGGTTTATAGAATGTGGTTTGGAAACATTGCTGTTGGATTCAGGATGAGGGGTTAAAAGTACCTGAGAGGTTTCTTTGAGGTGCTTGTAATGTTGCATGATTAAGAGGAATGTTTTGAGTAGTTTCAGGGTTCAATGTGTTTGTATTATTAGTAAATTTTGGTTGTCCTCCTCGTGCAACTGCGGTTGAGTGTATGACTGTTGATCTGAAATTATACAAAAACAGAGTCAGAAGGATATACTCTTTCTTTCTGCAACGTTACGAACTCAAGAATTATATACATAGATGAAGTTGACATTATTCTCAAAAAATTAGTGTTCAACACAAGAAAGAAGATAGTCACAATTTTTTTTTTTTTTATCAACCTTTTTTATCCTGGTCATGTCAACAGATATATGCAACTAGTATAACAATTGCATAACGGCTCAAGAACAGAGGAGATGACTAAATTCAGATCAAGTGACAACAGAAACTACAGAAAGAAACAAGAATATTTACCTGGGAAGAGAGGCATGTTTCCTTTCTAGAGGCGCCACAGGACCGGTTTTACCACTGTTTTCTTCAAGATGTGCAAACTGTCTTCTAAATTGATCAACAGCACTGCATAGTATATATCAATGTCAGAGACTGGGTGTGTTGCGATGCAATGCTCACTCAAGAATGTAATCAACATATATACCGACCTTGGGTAGAGAAAACTGGCTTTATCAGCACCGTTCATGTAATCTTTAAGAAGCTGAGGATGGTACTCGAGTATCTCCCTAGAAATAAGCTCTCTTATATCCTCTTTTGTGACTTTTCTTCTCTCAAACTCAAATTCCATCTTCGTGATGGGCTGACATGAAGGCTCCCTTTCCACTTTTGCCAATCCCTTGAAATATGGATCAGCAAGTGCCTGATGCAAGTATAGCACAGGAGCAGTTTAGCAGGTCACTCCAATAGACCACACAATGATTCTTTTCAAAAGAAGAAAAAACCAGGAAACTGAAATTTGTAGATTTGAAATGGTTAGACAATATAGAAGTTGAAAAGCACCTCTTCAGCAGTTGGCCGGTCTTTTGGATCAAAAGCAAGAAGCCTCTCCAATAACTTCAGAGACAAAGGATCTGCATTTGGAAATTTCTGACCAAACGGAATGGGGGGCTTTTTCCTCATGCTTGTTAAGTACCTCCTTGCCTTCTCATTCCTCACCTATCATAAAAGCAGGGTACTCAGTCATTAGTCCTTGCTTAAGATTTGTACTCGATAAACTCCGTTTAACAAGAAGATCAGTACCCGGGAGATGGTGTCCAGGGAAGGTGTCCCTAGCAGATCAGTCATCAGATCCAGCTGATGAACCACATTCTTTCCAGGGAAAAGTGGTTTTCCCATCAATACCTCCGCAAAAATGCAGCCTATACTCCAGATGTCTATTGCGGGTGTATACTACAAAGCAAAATCCATCAGAAGTTATATCGGGGTGATACACCAATTAAAAGGTGTTATATACAGAACAAATGAAACACCTTAGAGTAAAAGGATCCACAAAGCTCTGGAGCTCTGTACCATCTGGTAGCAACATAGTCCTGAAAATTCAAAAGAAAAAAAGGTTGAAGAGTTTATAGACCAACTTCAGTTTAAAAGAATAAAAGGACACATAGAGCCATCTTGTGCAACGTACTGTCCAGAAGATTGTTGTGGGGGTATCATTGAATGCAACCCTTGCCAATCCAAAATCACAAATCTTCAGTTTACAGTTTGCATTTGCCAATATGTTCTTTGGTTTCAGGTCTCGGTGGTAGACGTTAGCTGCAACAACCAAGATACATAAGATATTATATAACACAACAAACTAAAATCTCCAGCGTAAAGTTCAGAGATATTGACAGGACCGAATTTTAAAAGGCAAACATTTGGCCAGACACTTGGAAACCGCATGAATACAACAATCCAGTGCATCAATGTATGAAATAGTAATGAAGAAAGTAAAGTCCTAAAGACAAATCTGACATACACTACAGTTTGTAAGTCCAAGATTAGAATCTACAGAGAGAGAGAGCTAGGTACATATAAAGAGAGATTCAAAGATGAAAAAAAACTTTAGTCATTGCCATATAAAGGGAGAACAAAAGAAATGGGCTACCTGTGTGAATGTACTTGAGTGCACGCAATAACTGATAAAGGAAAAACTGGTAATGCTCTCTTGTCAAATCATCATTGGCTTTAATAACTTGATGGAGATCCGATTCCATGAGCTCAAACACAACATAAATATCTTTAAATTCTCTTCGTGAAGGAGGAAGCATAATATGCTTAATTTCAACTATATCTGGATGCCTTAGGAGTCTGAGCAGTTTTATCTCGCGTAGAATCCTCGCAGCATCAGAAATATGCTCAAAAATATCATGAATTTTCTTTATCGCCACTTTCTCACCCGTAAGGGTATCAATGGCTGAGCAAACAACTCCATAACTGCCTTTTCCAATAACTTCTTGAATTTTAAATCTGTTAGCATCGCCATAGTCAGAGAAGAACTCCATCTCCAGATTATTCTGTTACAAAATAACAATTTCAAGTCAGAAAACATTATAATATAAGACACTATTCATGAAAATTGTAATTTTAGAAACTAGGGACGCATAAAACACATCAACTGCTGCAATACTTTAAAAACCTTCAGCTGATAACTATTAAAGAAAAACAATCATCTTCCGTATGTATGAAAGCTACAAGGTTTCACTATCACCCAATAAAGGTTATAACTAAAACTCATTTTTTCTCAATCGACCAACTCTCTAATTGTAGTCATGAGAAAGACAATATACAAAACGCATAAGATGAATGAAACTGAATCATCTAGAAGGAAATAACCAGACATAACAACAACATAAAGCACAGGTCATGATGATAGGAATACAAAAATAGTATGAATTTTTTGAGACTTTTTTCATCAAAGAAGACCAGTGCCTTGTGGTGATAAGAGATGGAAGGTATTGAATTTAAAAACTCACGCAAAGCCAGTTAATTTCACAGATATATACAAGGATAGAGATGATCAGAGAAGATAGATTGATTGCTAAAAGGAAGGACAAATTGAAGCATCAAAGTAAAAAAATGGATTAATGTGCATTCCTGAGAAGAAGAAATAAACAATTTGTGTTGAATAATGGAATTATGCGTTGTTATTTTAAGACTTGTAACGTTCATTGTATCATAAACAGAAATCAGAATTGCCCAAAAAATAAAATAAAAAAATAAACCGAAAACACAGAGATAAATATCTCACAAGGATCGAATAATATATACAAAAGGGATAGAGAAGAGTTTTATTGACCTTCTTACGATGATCTTGGTGCATCATGACCTCAATTGGATAAACACAAAAAAAAAACCCTAGAAATGAGATTCGATCTGAATAGAAATCAGAAATCAGATCAGCCGCATTGGCCCCATCTACCACTGCTCCAAATAGAATCCGACCTGGTTCTGCTCCGGCAATCGTACACCGACAGAGACAGAATCGCAGGCGAATTTCTCATTCACCGCCGAAATCGAAACAACAACAACAACAACACCAGCTTTAAGATAAATGAAGCAATTGATGAAAGGTGAGTGGGAACAACAACAACAGCATTGCTTTAAACGCACGTTTTGCGTCGGCAGCAATACGAGATCTGATCACCGACACACAAGGTATATAGAGAGAGAAGAGGCAGAGGAAGAAGAAGGAAGAGTGAAAATGAAAGGAGAGAGATAAGGAAGGAATCTAGAGTTGTGATCTCTTTATATATATATGAGAGAGAGAGGGGCAGGCAGTGGCAGGGGTTAAAGTGTCACGTTTTGGTGAGCTGCTTTTGCCACGGTCATCCAAATTACTCCCATTTATTACTTTTTTTTTTTTTTTTTTTTTTTTTTAAGAAGAAGAATTTTACATTATTTTTTTATCGCAAGTGTTTTATAGAATAGCGCATTATTGATCAAATCATTATTAGGATGATCTATATTTGATCTTTATTGTCATTCTTTCATTTCTCTTTATCCAAAATTTTGAAAATTTTTACCTACTTATCTGACATAAATAGTTAATGGAATGTTTTATTCTTTGGAGTTTTATTTATTTATTTATTATTATACTATTTTTAGTTGCTAAATATTTGTCTTGTTTTTTATTCACTTTATTTACATTCTTTCAAAAAATTAATTATTTTTTCTTTCATCTATATTTTGTTATCTTCATTATATTTTGTTCAAAGACTAGTGACAGCAATATTTTGTTATCTTCATGTTTTATAGACGTCACAATAGCATAATTCACATACAATAACATTCAACTCTTGTATAATATACAAACCTAACCCATATATTTAGAGTAGTATATTTGAATTATACATGCAATACCCTATACTGGTTGTCCTTTTTGAGAAGCTAGATTGGTGCAACTTCTCGAGGCGCTCCTTCACCATCTTCGATGTATCTAGGATTTGTAACTCCAAATCTTTTATTTTGTTCTTGAGCGTCGCCTAGAATTTTTTTTGTCTCACTCTCGTTACTATCTATGATGCCTTTCTCTCCTTTGATGTCGGTTTTTTAGTTGCCCGTATTTATCTTTTTGATTTTCTAAGCCAATAAAAACTATATGTATCAGCCACTAAACTACATGTCTCATGCAATTGACAGGTCCTTAAAGATTTTATCATCATCATCGTTTTCGTCGTCGTCATCTTCATCATCATCCTTGTCCTCCTCGCCGTCTTCATCCTCTTCCTCATTGTCGTCATCGTCCTCGTCCTTCTCGATCGCCGTCCTCATCTTCCTCCTTGTCATTGTCATCATCGCTATCTCTCCTCATTGAATATATCCACAATGTATGTTCTTAGTATCTATAGAATGAATTTGACCTAAACAAGTTACCATTCAAGTTTTTAGAAAACTAAAATCTACACCAAAAATCAAAAACTAAAATCTAAAAACTAAAACCACTTAAAATTCCTAAACATTGTACTTGAAAAAAGTAATATGTTGGCCTAATATGATTTTATTTTTGCAGTAACTCAAATACAGAAACTTAACTAATAAGAGATTAGTACATCTCTCCATCTTCTCCTTTTTCACTTTGCCATTAGAGGAGAAAACACTTTGAACTGTAATAAAAGTGAAAGTGAAGTAATCCAACCAGGAAACTCTATTTTTATTTTCTTCGTAAAGAGAACATCGACGTTTATTGCATTATTCTCCACTCAATTTCAATTCCTAAATATTAAACCGTGAGAATCGTGTATACATTAAAACTTAAATAGCTTGTTTTTTTTGTTGCTTAACTTTTTTGTTTTCTTATGTATTTGGTCAATCTCAATAAGATGTTATGTAACTAAACTTGCATTAGCTCATCAAAGCCTTTTCTTCTCATTCAAGCTAATATTATGTGAAACATTAAATGCTTAAAACATATATTTGTTTGAAAGGTACCCTATTATAACTGTTGAACAAAAAGAATTTTTTTGAAAGAACTATAAAATAGTGGCATAAAGTGATAAGTATGTAATAGTAGCAAACAGACGGGTACAGAAAGAAAGAAAGAAAAAAAATAACAAAAAAAGAGAGGATAGTGGCATGACTATGTAATATAGTAGGAATATTAGGGGCAGAGAGAGAAGAAAAAAAAAGAAAAAAAAAAGAAAAAAACCCAATGGGCCCATGCCATTTAAATACACGCAAACACACGCAGGGGTTTGGTGTCCGAATATTCACACTTCTCTGTGCTAATATTTAACGCCACGTCACTTCTTACGCGTGTCGAGTTGTACTAATGTTGTCAAATGTGATAAACCAGCTAATCATTTGCTTGTCTTTTTCTTTTGCGTCCCCTGTGGTAAATTTAAAGTCAAACCTGCTTCAGATGAGTGTAATTTTTTTTTTTTTTTTTTTACTTTAATATTTATTCAGAAATGATCCTTTTGATTAGCTAAATTATAATAGAAGTGATCGTTTTGATTAGCTAATACTAATATACTCGATCAAAGTCTATTTTTTCTTGAAATTTTTAGTTTGTAGACTAAATTTGGGTGTTTAGTTTCTCCGGTGAATTATAATTCATGTCGGAAAAAGAAATCAGAAGATGAACTATGCTCCTTAAAAAAAAGCAACATTTGCAAAATACAAAATAAAGTAAAAAAAAATTAGTGTACGAATGAGGGGTCAAAACACAGATAAACTAAAGGGTAACCAAAACTAGATATATTTATGATTTAAAAAAGGAATAAACCAGAGAGTACATTTTATGAAGGTAGAAAATCAAGCAATACAGATTAATCGATTTGAAATCTGCAGTCCTTATACTCTCGATATTAGATAGGATTTTCCAAACTTTTCACCGATGTGTATTTAAAGTTAAAAAACTTTATTAGATGGATAGAGTAAGGTGATGTACGTTGATAAATAATTGAAGACATATGATCATGTTTCTATTTTTGAATACTCTCAAAAATTATTAAAATACTCATGTTTATCTGTTTACAGTTTATTTAATGCATCATAAATAGGAATGTTACGTTTCTCCAACACCATTCTTATTTTGTTCTAAAGTGATTTTCCCACTGTTGTATGTCTTTATTCGCATGGTTTCTTATTTCGTCAAGTTAGAAAAGAAAAATAAAACTCAATAGGAAATTAGGATTAAAACCAAGAAGATGAACCGTTGATTTCCACAGTAAAATTTTGAATACCCGTTTGGGTTTGGATCGATTCTTTTGGATTTTAGGTATTTTAGTATTAGAAGTATATGAACCATTCAAATATTTTAGAATTTTAGTTTCCATCCAAATTCAAATCTAGTTTGGATACCTAAAGTTTCGGAAAAAACTTTAAACCTTTTGTTCAGTTTAAATAAAAATTGATTAATTTTTCAAAAAACATAACTAATAACTTTACGATATTGGGTATTTTGTTCTAAAAATAATTTATTTTCAAATTTATAATTATTATTTCAGATTCATTTTGTCTGTTTCGGTTCAGTTTACTAATCATTTTATAGGTCAGATTCAGTTCAGTTTTTCGGACTGGGTAAAATTATTCTTTTCATTTCTTTTGTAAATAGACAATTACATATTAAGCCTTAAAAATACAATCCGATCTCTATTAAGACCTATACCACAACTTAAAAAAGCAAAAAAAAAGGAAAAGACCCACAACTAGTTTGCCCTAAAAGGATTGTTACTAACCATTTAATTAAACAGGGAATCTTACGCTCTAAACTGGAAAAAGCAGGAATGGTGAAAGGAATTAACGTAGGAGATGGGTAGAGAGAGCCACACTGTGAAAAAACGAAGCATTTGGGTTTTAACCCGTTATCAAGACTGTTTTATGTATTTCCTTTCTTTAGTCGTCGACTCATAAACTCCAAAAAGATGAAACGTTAAATTTTGTTGAAGATTTTGTACATTCGGTCTCTTTTGTTTGTAAATGTGTTCTTACAGTAAACTTTATATGTTTTTATCTACTAAATATTTTTACTATAATCGTTTATACTGAAAACATTAATAACGCACAACTATCTTGCCCTAAAGAGAAAAATACACATAGAGAACAAGTATCGGTAGACATAAGAACGTATAAACGATTGAGCGAGCGTATAAAAAACTATCTTGCCCTAAAAGGCTTGAAACTACTTTTCTAAAGCGGGGAATCTTAAATCAAAACGGGAAAGAAAGAACGAAATAAGGAAAGAGAGAGAGAGAACAGATGCTACCTATGCGTTTCTTCTTCTTCTGTAGTTTTTTGTCTTTATTTCCCCATCTTCGTTTTCTGCGTTTCTTCTCATTCTCCATCTTCTTCTTCCCCATCTTCTTCTTTTTCCTTTACTACCCCATCTTCTTCTTCCCCTATTTTTCATTACGCTTCTTCTTCCCCATCTTTTTCACTACGCTTCTTCTTCCCCATCTTTTTCTTCTTATTATTATCCATCGAGCTTCATGGGGGTGCAGAGTCGGGATTCCAAAGTCATCGGTCAAATTGTGAGTCTTGAATCTCTGATCTGTTTTTTTTTTTTAATATAGTATATTGATCATGCATCAAGCTCAGTGAAAGTTAGAGATTCAATACCCTTTTCAGAAAATGAACGGAGAACTAGCGATCAATTAGACTCTAGAATTGGGATTTGAAACTTTAGGGTTCAACAGGGTTGAAATACTTGTACCAGTCCCAACGAATCATTGCTTTCTCCAAAGTATAAAATATGAACTAGTACATAATCATAAAATCTCAGTTTTTTCAATAAGGCAAGATTTGAAAGCAGTTTTATAAATGACTAATCCAATAACTGTGGATTTCGAACATTTTTAACAAATATAAGATCCAATAATATGAGATTTTAAATATTTAATTTTAGAGAAGTATGAACTGAATATATGGGTTGATTTGAACAAAAATTAACATTATTCCAAATCATTAATTAAATTTGTCCCATTTGTTGATTAATCTCGTTCGTGCTATTTAATTTAACTCGATGTTCATGGACTAATATTTTTGTTTATTCTTTTGCTTTTTAGTGTCTTCGCTGGTTGCTCCTTGTTGTCACAGTTGCTCATATCGCAAGCTATAGTGCCCAGATAATTACGGTAAATATCAATTATATTTTGTAACATTAATTTGGCTGTGTAGGGTCGCAAAAAAATTAACAAAACCAACAGATTAGAAACCAAAAAATTAACAAACCCAATATTGTTATCTTCCTTTAAAAAAAAACAATATTTGCAAAATAAAAAAAGGGAAATAAAGTAAAAAAAGATAGTGTGATAAAGAGAGGGTCCAAACACATATAAACTAAAGAGTAAATGTCAACCAAAACTACTATTAAAGAGAGAACAACGTATATGTCTGTTTTAATATATTATATATTAAAAAAGAAGAAGAGTAAAGCAGATCATGAAGCCAGAAATCAAGCAATACAGATAGATCGATATGAAATCTGTCCATATACTCTCAGAGTCTCAATATTGGATAGGCTTCTCCAAGCGTTTCACCGATATGTCTTTGGAAAACAAAATACATTATTGGATTTTGATTGCTAGATCAGTAAGTGGATGTATTTGAATAAATATAAGACGTACATATATCATTGATACCAGTGTGATATTTGTAAATTGCTCGCATGATTTTTAGAGTTTGAGGATACAGCTGCAGCTGCGTGTTCTAGAAAAATAAAATAGTTGAAATTTAGCACTTCATTTGATTCCTGTGTTTTATAAACAAGTGATATGAATTTGTTGAGACCTAATTTATACCCCATCCAAAAAAATACATCCAATTAGAAAATTATCTATGGAAAAAATTAATAAGTCAAACCTAACTTATAACATAGGATCGACAACAATTAGTCACTAGATTTTTAATTGATTAACTAAAAAGTGTATAATCGAATGGAACTTTGATGCAACAATTCAATTATTATGTTATTCCTTCCTTTTTATAGTAAATATCGATTCAACGCATAATTTTTTGTTTCATAAAAATATTATATTATATTTTAATGTATCATTTAAAATGAAATTTTAGTTTATTCCTGTTTTTTTGTTTGGTGATTAGAGTGATCAATTATGTAATGTATTAATAAGGAGTAAATATAATTATAGTTATAATGATTATTAAATTGTATGTGGTTATAATGATCATTTATTTGTTTTTAATAAATGACACTGACGGTTCAAATACGTCAAACCTTATGAAAATAATGATAAGAATATCTATTTATATCTATTTATAGTTCGTGTATAAATATGATAAGAATGTCACGGATTTCGAAAACCATTCTTTATTTTGTCCTGACACTGTTTCATGTCTTCTTCCCATGGATTTCTTATTTCGTCAACTCAGGAAAAAAATAATAATTCAAAAAGACAAAAACTCATAACAGGGAATGATAACTAAAACCAAGAAGATGATTCGTTGATTTTCACAGTAGATTTAATTCTTTTCGTTTATTTTCTAAATAGACGTCACATAGTTTTGCTAAGAACAAAATATCAACCATCTCTACTTGAACCTATATATACCCACAACTATTTTGCCCTAAAAGGATTGTAATGTCATTTAGTTGAAAATAGGGAATCTTACGCCCAAAACTGGAAAAATAGAGAGAAAGAGAGAGAGAAAGAGAAAGAGAAAGAGAAAGAGAAAGAGAGAGAGTTTTATCTATTAAAATGTGGTCTTTACATCCATGTTTTTTTTCTTCAAAATGTGTTCTTAATTAGTTCTTACAATAAACACTATATTTTATCTGTTAAAGATTATTAATCCTTTAGACTGAAACATCTACCCACCACTATTTTGCTCTTTAAGGCTTGAAACTACCTAACGAAAGGAATCTTAATTCGATCGAGAGTTTTAGACAACAAACGCCCTTACAACTAGTATATATTAAGCTAAATTGGTTTTACCGTCATTACCCAAAAAACGAAAATAGTTACGTGAAACATTTTACCTTTCTTTTTACACGGAAATCACCGTATGGTCTACCCGATGGACAACAAATGGATATATCCATAGTTCCATACATATACTGAATCTTCGTGTGACAAATTTATACTAATATGTTTTATATTTTTGATATCTATTTTCACAGAGTTCAGATGGAGATATTGTCGATTGCATCGACAAGCATAACCAACCAGCTTTTCGCCATCCTCTTTTAAAATATCACAAGATACAGGTTTGTTTATTTACTTTTTTAAAATTTTATTTTATCTATTATGTATGGTTTGTGTTGATAATCAATTTGTCTCTAATTTCGTTGTTAGTAACATTTTTGAATAAAATTATTAATCATTATTTATTAAATTATGTAGGAATCGCCTTCAGAGATTCCTAGAGTGATCAGAACTACCAAAGAAAGTAAATGGCGAACATTTGAGGCACACGTCAGTACCGCCAAGTGTCCCGAAGGCACGGTGCCGATACAGAACATTACCGCTTTAGATCATCGGGCAAAACCCGAAACGCGCGACGTCAACAGTAGTTTTTACCCCCAACACGAGGTACGTAAGCAGTTAAACCTATATATATATATATATTACTGTGTTATTAGTTACAGGTTTTGTGTTGATTTTTAAAAATATTTAGTCCACAGTTTTGTGTTGATTTTTAAAAAATTTTGGTCGTTATATTATTTTCGTTTCAAAGCAAAATTCAAAATGGGCATATCATATGCAACTTTTTTAACAAATATTTCTGGGGCCTAAGGCCTAGGTACTTCTTTCTATTTAATTGGGCCGGGCTTACTTATGATTTTGCAAACATAACATATAGTAAGACTTTGATTTTAGTTTTTCTGAAATAGTATAAATTTATCCTCTGTTTAAAATATTGTATGGTTTGCAACAAAGAGTTTTAAAAAGAATAGGGCTGGTTGCAAACTTGCAATTTTAAAGTTATGCTGAATTTATTAATACTATACAAAAAGTGAAATATATATATATAATATATATATATATATATTTTTTTTTCTTTTAAATAAAACGATCGATGTTTCAGCTTTTCTTGTCAGACATGATTAGAAATTTATTTAATTTACAAACATCACAAACAGTGTCGATATATATATATATATATATAGACATAGTGCATGTTTTATAAACTAGCCTTATTAACTATGGTAAATTTTGGATTTAAAATGATAGTATGCCGAAGTAACTACGGATAAACAACATAAACTATATGGGACAAGAACTACGATAAATGTGTGGGAACCGATGGTTGAAAGCAAAGAAAACGAGTTGAGCATCTCACAAACCTGGATAACCTCGGGAAACTATGAGACGAAAGATCTCAACACGATAGAAGTTGGATGGCAGGTTTGGAATAGTATATTATTTTGTATTGTACCCTTTCATAATCATTTAATTTAAATCATATGCGACTAATACAATAAATAACTTTGATTATTCAACTATGTATTTAGGTATGCCAGGGGTTATACAAGGACAACAAGCCAAGACTATTTGTCTATTGGACGGTATGTCTGATTTTTATTTCATTGTATTGTACTTATTTCACATTTTCAAACGTAAATTATTATTATTATTATTACAACAATTTATTAGTATTTATTTAAAATTTCAAACTTAATTTATCCATAATGATACGTATAGATACGATTAAATGGAGTATTGCTATTACTTTAGATCAAGAAAACAAGACTACAAACAAAAATAAAATATAAGTAGATATTTAAATTGACTAGATTTGATCTAGAAAAATAAGATTCAAAATCAACCCATACTTGTATTGGAAATTTAGTCTTAGTTAGAATCCAGAATTCAAAATAATTTTAGTCAGTGTTTAAAGTAAATTCAAAACAACATAATAAAATCTTACTGGTTAGTTTTTAAGGTTTTTGTTTCTATCAAGAGTCAAGACATATCTTTTGGTAGATAATATGATATCATATGTACACATATAAATTTTCTTATAAGAAAAATGCATTACATACTTAGTTGAAATATTGCTACCAACAATATTAATAGCTAAATTAATTATTAAAAACAAAAATATTTGAAAAAGACCCGATAACATGTTACGTTTACATAAATCCTCCTTTTTAAAATAAAAACTACAGAATCTTAATACAGTTCATATGTTATTTTTGCTTCTTTTAAAAATATTTAACTTAAAATCACCACAAGAACATGGTTTTGGATGAACTTTTGCATTCTAATAAGTATATAGCAATAATATTGATATTTTCCAGAGTGACACATACGTTACAACCGGAGGCTATAACCTTCGAGAACCTGGTTTTATACAAACCAGTGGCGAGATTGTCCTAGGAGGCGCTATTTCTCCTGTATCTAGCTTCGGAGGTCGCCAGTTTGAAATCACTATCCTCGTCTGGAAGGTTGGTTTCTCTTTACTTGATTTTTTATGTATTTTATTTTATTTTTATGAATATATTTAAAATTTTATTATTATATTATCATTTGTTTAATAATAGAAAATGAAAACAATTATAGGATCGCAAAAGTGGAAATTGGTGGCTTAGCTTAGGACCCGACAATGTGCTGGTAGGATACTGGCCTAGGGAGATTTTTACCACTTTAGCCGATCATGCAACGACTATCGCTTGGGGTGGTGAAATTGTGGACTCGCACGGCTTCAGACGACACACGAGGACGCAAATGGGCTCCGGGCGTTTCCCCCAAGAAGGTTTTGGAAACGCGAGCTATTTCCGAAACCTAGAGGTGGTAGATAACACATGCAGTTTTCAGATGGTCCCAGAGCTGACTACAGAGGCAGAGGGTACGTATTATGACCTTAAGAACTTGCATAGGGATGATTTGGGAACTCATTTTTTTTATGGGGGACCAGGATTTGGCCATGCACATTCACATTCAGGAGTAGTCCCTCTAAGATTAAGTTTGTATTTTCTTTATTTCAGTTTGTGTTTTTTCATTATCATTTAGTAGTTTCGTTTCTTATTTATATTTGTTAGTTTAGGCCTTTTGTGTAAAAATCTGTTTATAATGAACATATTGTAGCAGCATATGTACTTAAACCAAGTGATTAAACTTATTTATTAAGCTTCTTCTTGTTACAATACATCCCTGAAAATGATTGCAATAGCTTAGATCTCCATTTATGCTTCAAGTGGAACTTCATACTAGCAAAAGTAAGATGCCTCAAGCCAATTAGCAGCTCCTTTCTGTATGTCTTGGATTCAACAAACTCAACAACATGCACTTGTAATAGAGAACAAGCCATCCTTAGACCATGAAAACTCTTTAATCTCTAGATTGGGTTTAACGTTTTCTAACCAGACCTTTCCCTTTCTATGAACATGTCTAGCTTTCAAAATTCTTATGTCTCAACATCACCAACAAAAAATGTTATATTATAACTTAAAAGACTAACTTCAGCTAGTACTCTAAGCATATTGGGGCAACATCACAAGCATGGTTCTGCCTAAATTGTTCTATCACCATATTTAGTAACTTGTAGTCATGTAACCACCACCAGCATTGGTAACTAGATAATATGATATGCAGCACATAAGATGGATTTGGTAAGTTCCAGCAAGCAGCTAAGTTCCTCATCAACACATTCATGACCATAGTGTAAAGTTCAAGAGTCTTAAAGATCCTCACCATAAACCTCATCTCCAGGTTGCATACCTTGGAGCTCTTCATCTTCTATTTCATTAATTACTCTCTTTGTCAAACTCAGTCTCAGGTTCAATACAGTTACCAAACTTACTTTTATAATGAGGTTGGTCACTGTAACTCTGTAATTATTGGTCTGTTGGCGTGTTTTGCAAGGACGATCTAGTTAGTGCACATTCAAAACTATATATATAGTTTTAAGCAATCATGGGATTGGTTCAAACACACTACCTCAAACTGACGAAGTTTAGCAGACATCCTGATGATGTAATCACCATCTTCATCACACAGATACTCATCAACAACATCACCTTCTGTGCCTCTTAAACCATTTCAACGCATCTATTTCACCTTATAAGAAAGCAATAATAAATTTCTACAATTCTACCTACACAGTTACCTCAAAACTGGTTTACCTGATTGTGGATAGTACTCCTAATTTTGGGGATTGAGATGATAGTGTTTAAGATATGTATTATATATAATCTTTGTCTAATTTTTGGTGAGAAATACATGTATTTTAAAGGGCTAGTAGGTTTGGGCTACAATTATTGGTTCCGGAAGGAGACTGCTTTCTTCTTACCTCTTCATTGGCTCATTATTTTTGCTCGTTCATTATCAATTATATGTTTTATTCCATTATCAAGAAATTGAAAAGCAACAATTCAGAAAGTTCATCTTTTAAATCACAATACTAGAAACGCATAACTTAAAAGATCAATTCGGCAGTTACTTATGAAGATAATCCATCATTATCAAGGAAAGCAACAACATCGTGCAGGATTTCCAACACAATATCCATGCTTGTAATCATTCTTCTGAGCACAGTCATGAAGGCATGCATGATTATCATATACACCTCCACATGGAAATAGGCAAAGATTAGATTTTGCTGGTTCGATTACTGCAAATATATACAACTCCACATTAATATTATAATTTTATACACATATGTCCAAATAACATCCCCTCTCAAAGTTTTTAAAAACATACATATACACACACACATATATACATATACATGTTATTTTCTAATTACTAATTCTACACTTTACGAAACAATGTCTGAATTAGTGCTTTTGAAGTGATCAAAGATAATTTGAAAAATAACAAAAAAAATAAACATCTTCTCGACGAAACAACATACCTGAACCTGACACAGCCAAAACACTGTAACAAGAAAACGAAGTTGTCAATATTATTATAAGAAAAACAGTCAAAGAGGTCTTTGTGATACCCATTATATATACCTAGAAATTATGTTCTATAATTTTTTTGTTTTTGTTTTCCGGGAAGAGTTTTATTTATAGGACCTAATTTTTTTTAGTAAAGGTTCAATTTTCTACTGTGTTTACTTCACATTAATTGGATCTTCCATATATATATATTATTTTTAATGATAAAGAGATATTTTCATTTATTTTTATTATTTTTTAAAATCGAAAGAATTTTATTTATATGATTAGTTTTCTAAGAAAATCTAAATTTTCTACTATGTGTTTACTTTACATTAATTAAATATTCCATATATAAATTATTTTTTAAGATACAGACAGATTTTCATTTATTTTAATTATCTTTTTAAAATAGAAAGAGTTTGATTTATAGGATTAATTTTCTAGGAAAATCTCAATATTCTACTATGTATTTACTTTACATTAATTGGATCTTCCATATATATATTATTTTTAATGATAAAGAGATATTTTCATTTATTTTTATTATTTTTTTAAAATGGAAAGAATTTTATTTATATGACTACTTTTCTAAGAAAATCTCAATTTTCTACTATTTGTTTACTTTACATTAGTTGAATCTTCCATATATAAATTATTTTTAAGATAAAGACAGATTTTCATTTATTTTATTATCTTTTTAAAACAGAAAGAGTTTTATTTATATGATTACTGTTCTAGGAAATCTCAATATTCTACTATGTGTTTACTTTACATTAATTGGATCATATATATATATATAATATTTTTAATGATAAAGAGATATTTTCATTTATTTTTATTAACTTTTTAAAATAGATAGATTTTTATTTACATGACTACTTTTCTAAGAAAATCTCAATTTTCTACTATGTATTTACTTTACATTAATTAAATCTTCCATACATAAATTATTTTTAAGATAAAGATAGATTTTCATTTATTTTAATTATCTTTTAAAAATAGAAAGGGACCGGCTTTCTAATATAAATGCGGTTTGTTTCGCAGTAGATGACGATTGAGACCATCAACTGTTCGTTTGGCAGTCGCAGCGATCAATCGTTCATCGAATTCTAACGATCAATCGCGTGACTGCCAAATGAACAATAGTGACGATTAGCAACCATAACAAATAATAATTAAAATAATATAAAATAAAATAATTTTTTTCAGAATAAAACCAATCATATAAAATTCTGTAAAATAAAATAAAATTCTTTAAAATTATAATCCCTCTGTTCTTTATTAATCCGATTTCTAGAATTTTCACACATATTAAGAAAACATATTAAAAATGATTATAAATGCATAATTTTTGTGATTAACGATTTTCTATAACTCTAAAACAATAATATTCCATTATTTTTTTTGAAATTTAAAATTCATCATCAATAACTAATAAAAAATGTATTGAAAAAAGAAATTAATACTTTTGGAAACAAATTTTTTTCCTAGAAGTTAGATTATAGGGAACAGAGGGAGTATGTTAAAAAAAATTATATAAAATATAATAAAAATATGTAAAATAAACAAAAATTATGTTAAATAAAACATATATATATATATATATATATAAAACATAAAAAATAAACTAAAATACAGTATTTTGCATGCAATTTCTCGCCAAAATCTTAATTTATGAATTTTGGAGACCAAAGTAACTCCGCAATTTTGCGATGTTGTTCGAAAGAATGTGAGTTTTCATTTTTGCTCTAAAATTGTGATTTTATGGTTTTGATAGAAAAATTTAATTTCTAAAGTTTGCGGTTTTGGTGAAAAATTGTTATTTGTTGATTTTCTTGCAAAAGTGTAAATTTATTATTTTGACAAATAACACAATTATGAAATTGTTTGTTTTTGGTGAGAAAATGTAATTCGTGATTTTTTTATTTCAGCTGAAAATCATCATTTTACGAAGTATCTTCTAAAAAAATAACTGTTTTTATCTAAAATTGTAATTCCGAGATTTAGCAGTTTTGGAGTAAAAATAATTTTGCAATTTTAGCATGAAAATATCATTTCATGATTCTTTCTATTAAAACCGTGATTTTACAGATTTAGCGAACATATATATTAAATCAATCAATCGCTACGATTATAAAACGAACAACACAACGACCACAAAACAAACAACACAATTAGTCGCTAATGGCTAACCATTGCAAAACGAAAAGGCCATGTCTGTTAGCATAAATTAGATTATTGTATTTTTAGAGGAAATCCATATGATTATACCAAGGAAAGGGATAAAACAAGTTTTCTTAGGTCAAATTTCAAGGAATTGTATCATTTTAAAGAGGACGGGAACCTTAATATAGCTAGCAAGAGGTTTTCAAACAGCCACACAAGCTAATTTATACTCTTTCCGTTTCAAATTAGTTGTCGTTTTAGGAGTTAAATTTTGTTTCAAATTAGTTGTCGTTTTAGGTTTTCAATGCAGATGTTTTGTAGAATTTTCCAGTTTTGTCCCTCTTGTTTTAATGTTTGACCAATAAAATTAAACCAAATAAATATTAATTAAGGGTAAAAGAGAAAAATTAATTGTTTTCTTAATCTACGTAAAACAACTTAAAACGACAACTAATATAAAACGGAGAGAGTATATTGTTTAAACATATACATGTTTTTTCGTTGGTTCGATTTTTTTTGTGAGAAACACTGTTTTTTGAAGGGCAAATAGGTTTAGGCTTTGACAATTAGGAGGACTCTAATTAGGTGCTTGCAATTAGTTCGGCGAGGAGACTGTGCCATCTTCTTATAACTTTTTTTTCTAATCTTCTTTTATCTTTATTTGCTGACTATACCCAATCTTGAGATTTAATTTTATTGAGTCATTAAAGTAATCAGTTTTCACTAATTAGTCAGTTCATTAGGTTATAAACCACTGCAGACCTTCAAGGGAAATAATTAGGGTATAGAAATGGTAGAATAATAAACTAATTATATTTTATTTAATTATCAACAAATTTAAAAGCAAGAGTTAAATTTGACCCCCAAAAAAAGAAAAGCAGCAATTAAGAAAGTTCATCGTTCAGTGAAAATCAAGAAGAAATCTAATAATATCCATTCATCAAAGCTAAGTAAAGTGTTAAATGTGAAGAGAAGATGAGACCCCCAAAAAAAAAACATTACTGAGATAGAGTTGCCAATATGTGTATCCTCACACTTGCGTCAATTCAACAAAATAAACCTTCGAAATAATAGTGACCTGAGTAACTTTGTCCAAGTTTTGAGAAAAAAGTTTGAAGTAATATATGAATAAAAGTTCGTATACTTACTTTTAACATATCAGATGTTGACACATATATAATTTTAAAGAGTTTAAAACAAATTAACGATGTCATCAAAGCTGGTTTAGGTTGGTGTCAACGGTTAGGCACTTCGGCCTGAAAACAAATTTTAAATCTTTCATCTCGTTTTCGTATACAAATATTATCAATCTTCTAAACTAGTGACAATGTGTAAGAGGAAAAAACTCGGTAACAAATGCTACCAAAGATCCTGCTCCCTAGTCAAAACCGCGTTTGTAAAGGGTAGATTGCGAATTGAGAATACTATGTTAGCAGGAGAACGAACTGGTATCATAAAGAAAAGGGTCCTAAAAGAATAGTGATCAAGCAAAAACTATTAGATGGGAATTCATTTTTGGTTGCCTAAGGGTTTGGACATTTCCGAGGCTAAGACAAAGGAGTTTCCCTAATCTGTTTGTTTGATTTCCATGAATTGCCTATCCTATATGCTAAATCAGGAAACCAATTTGGATACCATCATCAATGCAGAAAAGTTAAAAACTTTGCCGATGATTTGTTGATCTTCAGTGATGGGAAATTGAGAACATATCACAGACTCTATTTGAAAATGAGTAGAAGTCGGGCCTAGCTACTTGACTCATCAGGAGGAAATAAGCCATATCAGTGAACCAAGTTGTTAAATTCAGTCATAACCGGAATGACCAAGTTAGCATCTTTGAAGCTGATATGGCTCCTATTCTTCAAACATGACTCAATTTGGGCACCATGGTTTAGAATTGAGGTACTTGAAGGAATCTGAAGGATATTTGGGACTAGGATAAACTGTTACGCTGGCAAGCCTGTCAGCAAGATCAGAAAATCAACTCGGTGTTCTATTTCACCTAACGAAAGTGGAAAAGATAAAGTGTATGAGTGGTGGTTCAATGATAAGAAAACAGAGAAATACTCCACAGGAGACATCAGACATGTATGTATCAGGCAATTAACCGAATGTCAATTTGGAACAAACCAGACGAAAGAAAAGTTTCTCACCTGAATCCTTGTCCAACTAAAAACCGAAAGATTAATTCAGTCTCTCCACAATGTCTTCTCTGCAATCTACAAGTCACTTGTGAGCTGAGATTGGCAAGGGACTTTAGTCCATCTCAGACAGAGGATTACCAAAAATAAGACGCTAACAAAGCAAACAGCATGATGATTAAAAGAAAAAATAGTCGCTGGAGATGAGAATCAGTACTGTTAGTTCTGGAGAAACTATCGCTGCAATTTCTGGCGATTGATATGTTGCCTTCATCCAAAACTAAAATTGATCGCTCCGACTAAACCAGAAAAGGAATTCATGGTTTTCTTCCTTGTTTTCTTGTATTATTTTTGTTTTGATCGCTGCCGCAGCGACTCGGTGCCGAACAAGCAAAAACAGAGTATATGCTAATTTATACTATATGCTAATTTTCCCCCAGAATTAGCAACCGAACAAGATTTTTTTTTTTTTTTAACAAAGTTTGGTTGATAAGAAAACAGAGTATTTTATTTCAATTTTTATATTAGAAAAACATAATCCAACGCCTCGAATAAGGATTGATTTCTATCCTTGTATGCAACAACATATTTTTCCATCACGACACAGTCCAGTTTTATACCCCTTTGTTCTACAGTCAACGAAGCATTCATGATCCCAGTAACGCTGAAAATTACATGCAGTTTTGCAATGTACCACCGACTCGACCACTGCAAATATGTAACATATATAACCAATTTTAGTATTTCTAAAAAGATGTTCAACATTCGCTAATATAAAATTATCAAAGATGATTTGTAGTAAATAACAACAACATTTTTACCAGATTTCAGTCCCGATGTCGCCAAGACACTGGAGTTGGACAACGAATGTATCATTATTACTACAAGGGAAAAAGTAACTACGGTTTTTGTGATACCCATAATTTTTCTTCCTTCTTATATTTGTTTTGCTATGAAAAAAAGAAGAAGATGTCTGTAATTTTCTTTGCTTTGTGTGAAAACCTTTATTTATATTACTCTTTGTTGAGAGAAGTCACAATTTTCAACCCTATCATTTATTTTGATTTGACTGTAAATGAATCTTCCATATTTGCTAATATCATTTTATTTTGGGTAAGCATGCATATATGTAAATATTTATTTTTATATCTGCATGTATGGCATGTACGATCTCCTAAATATTGGATAAGAATACATGGGACTACACTGATACAGTACATAAGGTCAAATATTTTTTTTTTTTTTTTTTTTTTTACAAAAAAAAAGAATAATATCTGCTTTCAATATATTTCCCAAAACTTGCTGTGATTGATTAATACTTTAACAAAAAAATATATCAGATGTCGACACACATACATAAGTTTTAAAGAGTTTAAAACAAATTAACAATGTCATCAAAGCTGGTTTAGGTTGGTGTCAACGGTTAGGCACTTCGGCCAAAAAACAAATTTTCAAAAAAATGTAGACTCTAATTAAGTAAAATTACTTACTTAAATTGTAATTAATTGATAAATACCCAATTTGTCTCTCTCAGCTTCTCCCTCTGAGAAAAAAAAAAAAAAAAAAAATTTCATTAAAAGTTATAATTTGGGTAAGCTGGGTTGTGTAATTTCCCGGCAACGGAAGAAGGAGGAGGAAGAGTGTAAGCAAGAAATTCCTCTTCTTCTACGAAACATTAGCTCTTCTCTTCCCTCTTTCTCTTTGCTTCTCCGATTCTCTTCCTCCTTTTTGTTTTTGTTTCATCCCACTTCTCTCTAGCTTCTTCTTTTCATGGTTTCCTCCTTCATCGCAGGTTCTTATTTTCTCCAATCGGTTTTGAATTTTGTTTTTGTTTTGTTTTTATTCTTATGCAAATTTGTTCGTATTTCGCTTTCTTCTTCTTTCTTTAGTTGATCGTGATTGTTCTTGGTTTTTACTCTATACTGATGATGATTTTAGCGACTTAACTAGTTCATTACTGTTTCCTTTTTGGGAATCTTTTTCGATTTTTTCTACCTTTCAATTTTGAGTTTATTGCAAAGTTGATAATGTTTTGTAGCCACAATTAAATGAGATTCTTCTCTCAAAGTTGTCGTTCATCGAGTTGACCAACTGAGAGATGTCATGGTTTTGGTTCGATTCTGTTCCTGTCTGTTTTTATGTTTGTTTATGTCTGGATGAGGAAAGCACACCACTAGCTTGTGATCGAGAGAAGTAATTAGCTTAGGAAGTAGCTCTTTGTCTTTATGATGCAAAAATTAGAAAGTTACTTGAAGATTATTCCGTATAAACAGTTGTTTTTCTTATTTTGTTTGCAGTTGCAGATCCCAAAAAGATGGAGCTAGAACCCAATAAATCACTATCTACTGGTATGAAAAGTTACTTTCTTTGTTTCCTTTTTGTTATAATTTTTTTTTTTAACTTTTGTCTGATATGGATTAATTTTGCTATGTCAAATCTAGACATGCCATCTTTGTTGAGTAGATCATCTGAAACTTTTAATGGAGGAAGTGGATATCGTTCTACAAGTGATCTCAGCATGTTCTCAAGCTCATTGCCTACTCTTTTTCATGAAAAGCGTATGTTTTGAGCATCTTTTATTGATTCAATTTAATTCTTGATTTACTCGATGACAGTGCTAATATCTTTTTGTTTTTGTTTTGACAACCTTGCAGTGAATATGACTGATTCAGATAGTTGGCTCTCCTTTGATGAAAGCTCACCCAATCTGAACAAACTTGGCATAGGAAACTCGGAGAAAGATTCTCTGGAAGATGTGGAACCCGATTCTTTAGAAATTTTGCTGCCTGAGGATGAAAATGAGCTTCTTCCTGGCCTCATTGATGAGCTTAATTTTAATGGATTGCCTGATGAACTTGAAGAAGAGTGTGATGTTTTTTGCACAGGAGGGGGTATGGAGTTGGATGTTGAATCCCAAGATAATCATGCTGTTGATGCGTCAGGGATGCAATTATCTGATCGCGGTGCTGCAAATGCGTTTGTTCCTCGTAAACGTCCCAATACGTCTGGCAGAGTTTCAGTAGAGCATCCAAATGGTGAACATCCTTCAAGGACATTATTTGTGAGGAATATTAACAGCAGTGTTGAGGATTCTGAGTTGAGCGCCCTTTTTGAGGTAATCCACACTTGTTTGCTTCCATTTGTACTCGTCAAATTATTATGAGCCTGAACTCATTGAATATTGAGGCTTGCTGGCTCTTGCTTACATGATTTTTATTTGTCACCAGCCGTTTGGGGAGATCAGAAGTTTGTACACTGCATGCAAAAGCAGGGGTTTTGTGATGATATCCTACTATGATATCCGAGCTGCTCATGCCGCAATGCGTGCACTACAGAACACACTCTTAAGGAAAAGGACACTGGACATTCACTTTTCCATTCCTAAAGTATGGACTAGGATCAGAAATATTCTTGATTTTGAAGTTTCATTTTTTCTTTAGCACTTTTTAAATCATCAGTTTACTGTCTGCTACATGATAGGAAAATCCATCAGAGAAGGATATGAATCAAGGAACTCTTGTGATTTTTAATGTGGACACAACAGTATCAAACGATGAGCTCCTTAAGCTGTTTGGTGCCTATGGTGAAATAAGAGAGGTGATTTATGTCTGTTTGGTTAACTTGTGCGTTCAAATGTCTATATGCTAGCAATGGTTTATCTTTATGCCCAAGATATTCTTCTTTCTGTTTGTATTTGATGTATCAAATCTCCACTTATTGACTATAGACTTGTAAATGCAGATTAGAGAAACCCCAAACAGGCGATTCCATAGGTTCATCGAGTACTATGATGTTAGAGATGCAGAGACAGCCCTGAAAGCACTGAATAGATGCGAGATAGGTGGAAAATGTATAAAGCTCGAACTTAGCCGTCCTGGAGGGGCTCGTCGAATGTGAGTTGCCTGCACTTTGTCTATTTCAAAGAATTGAGTAACATTACTTACACGGTGAACTGAAACTATATGTATGCAGCTCGGTTCCATCAGCAAGTCAAGAATTGGACAGAAACGACGTTACCAATTTTTTCAATCAAGTAGGAACACAGGTTGCTAATTCTCCACCAGGTAATCTCATATTGATCATTTTTTTTATCAGTTTTTTCTTCTCCATTGATTAGCATTTCTTGTCATGAACTCATTCAATCTACTTCATAGGTAACTGGCCAATTGGCAGCCCAGTGAAGGGCTCTCCTTTACATTCCTTTCCGAGGCCACATGGTCTAGGAATAGTCAGGCCAGTTAAGCCGGATAATATGCCGGGATTGGCTTCAATCCTCCCTGCTCATCCCTCTAGCTTTCATGGATTTTCTCCAGTCAGTAATGACCAAGGGTTATTGAATCATCCAAACCAAACTATTCTGAACAAAGGTTTGATGCACAAGGTTGCCTATGGGCAACCTCATTCATTGCCAGAGCATATAGGAGGAGGAATTTCCAACTCCATGAGGTTTATAGCTCCACACTCCTCAGGACTCGGGACTTCATCTGATCACCGCTATCGCTGGGGAAGCCCTCCTCAACATATGAACTATCCTGGTTACGTTGGAGCGTCGTCATCATCATCATCTACTGAACGTCCTTTCACTGTTAGGAGTGGTTTTCCATTTGCTGAGAGGCAAGGTTCATTGCTTGGAAAATACCAGCATCATGTGGGCTCTGCTCCCTCAAGCATTCATTTTAATAGCCAAATAAATTGCTACCCGGGATCACCAGAGATACCCCTTGGATTTGGTGATATGGGAATCAACAAAAACTATATCAATGCTCATGGAAAAGCAAACCTTGGTGTTAGTCTACCGGGAAACCATAGCGAACGGGATTTCACTGGTTTTGGCATGTCTTCAATGCCAACAGTTCCTTTTGGTGGGATTAGAGGATTACAGTCAGTAAGGCCTGAACCTTTTGCTGAGCAAGGTAGGATCCATCACCACGAGACTCATAATCGGAATCAGCTCATAGATGGTGGGCGATATCATATTGACTTGGATAAAATTGCTAGCGGAGATGATATCCGGACTACATTAATCATTAAAAACATCCCAAACAAGTAAGCATTTTATTGATCTCAGTCTAAGATCTTTGGGCAATGTGTAACTCTTAAACGCTTTGTTTTGTAAGGTATACTTACAAGATGCTGGTGGCTGAAATCGACGAAAAGCACAAGGGAAACTATGACTTTCTGTGCTTACCTATAGATGTTAAGGTACTGTCTTATAAGAGAGTGAACTCATGATGCTCTTGTTTGACCTGAGAATTTACTGACGATCTAGCTTTTCCTGGATACAGAATAAGTGCAACATGGGACATGCTTTCGTCAATATGGTCTCTCCGTTGCACATTGTAACATTCCAGCAGGTTTATACCTTTTCTCTTCACTATTGTATTTGGAAACTGCTCTTGGCTTGAACTAGGTTCTGGGATATACCAGTTGAGACTAGTTATGTGATAGCTTTAGAAACATATTCTCTCTTACTGACAAAGAACCAAAGAGCCCCAAAACTCCAATGCTCAAACCCTTAAACAATCAACTACCAAGAAAAACCACAAATTGTAGGTATATCTATTGCTAGCGGGCTGGACAAAATAACTAAAGTGTGAAAGAAAGAAAATCAAATGAAAACTCCTCTTCCGTCATCCTCAATTTAACTCCATTTGTTGTTTCATCAAGTAACCCCACTCTTACCAATGCCAACCTCTTCCCAATTTCCCTCAGCTAATCAAATCGCTACTTCATGGTTTAGTCATGAAGTTGATTCATGCATTATGGATGTGGTACTCTGCTGATATATTGACATTCTTATCTAGATGTACTGGCTTCAAGATTGTTATATTTAACAGATATTCATCATGTGTGTTTCTGCAGACCTTCAATGGTAAAATATGGGAGAAATTCAACAGTGGGAAAGTTGCTTCATTGGCATATGCGGAGATCCAAGGCAAGTCTGCTCTTGCTTCATACATGCAGAATCCAAATCCTATGAAGGAAGAAAAGCAATTGTTTCCAGAAGTCTCCCACCATGATGAGGGTCAGGACTCCAATAATCAGGTAGTTTATCGAATTCAAAATCTTGATTGCCATTTCAAAGGACCTCTCAGCCAGCGTCTTGAGATGTTCTTATTGCTATGGTCCACCAACTCTTCCTGTCTCTTGAATTCCATTTATATTTATGGATCATACAGGATCACCTTTTTTCAAGCATTTGGAATATAACCGCGCCTGATACAGATTGGTCTTACACAATGGATCTTATCGAGAAGCCAATGGAGAACGTTAACTTCAAGAACATTGCAAAAGAGTCCTCTTAAATCCTCTCACTAAACCCAGTAGCTGGAACTCTAACCCACCATCAAAGGTAAACTAAGTGTACAGATCTGGCGCGGTTATGGAAGAAACAGATGTACAGTATTAAGGCTTGTTTTTCCTCGGAACAAAGTAACCGGTTTTTAGGGATTACTTCACGCGAAGAAACCGATCTAAAAGCATCCCTTTTAGTACATTACGTTAATCATCTATTTTATTTGGAACTTCTCCTTATCAGTAATGTATAGTAATGTATATACCACCCTCTTGCGTCTACATCCTCCTGTCCATGTGAAAGACATGATCAGTGTTGTGTTGTATCATTTAAACACACTCGTTATAAGTCTTTGTCTCAATTAGTTACCATTACAAAACCGTTACACATCTCTCTCTATGTAGACATCTCTCAATGGCTTCAATGGCAGATCAAACTCTTCTGCAACCTTTCCTAGCCAAACCAACCACCAAAGGCTCAGCATGGGAATCGGATTCAGGTATTCTTCTTCGGCTTTTCTCTGTAGTTCTCGTCGGAGCAATCTCCTTGTGGGCAAACCATGAGGCTTCAAAAGGTTTCTCTATAACTATCATCAACGATGCAAAGGATTCTCCTTCTGGTAAAAGATTCGCCCTTTTCTTCGAATCTGATGATACTGCGATGCGGATTATGCTGGATGCAAGCTACTTTGTGGAGAGGTTCCTCTACGAGGGTGTTCCTCATCGTCTCCGGAAGCCTGTAAACCACGTAACCGTACGTTTCTATGGAAACAGCAGCCATGGAATCGAGAGGTTCTCGGTAACTTCCAATGCAAGTCATGGAGAGTATGTGATCAGATTAAGCTCATCTCTAATGGAAAGAAGTGACTTTAGTAACGCTGTGAAATCTGCATTGCAACGTTCTATGGTTAGAATATGGCTATGGGGAGAGGAATCAGGAGCTTCGCCGGAGCTAGTGGCCGGCATAGTGGAGTATTTGGCTGTGCATGGCCGGGGACGACGACGTTTTGATGAGTTAGGTTGGCATTGGAAGGATAAGGAGACTGAGTCTGTGTCTGTGGTTAGCTTCTTGGATTACTGTGAAGGACGTAGCGAGGGTTTCATCCGACGGTTGAACCAAGGGATGAGGCTTAGGTGGGATGATGGAACGGTGGATCTTGCTTCGAGTGGTGCGTGCGATTCACGCAAGGATGTATTGCGTGAGCTAAAGATGGATGACAGTTGATTGATGATTGAGAGACGAACATGATTGGTTCTCGTGCTGTCGTATTGTAGCACACATGGCTCCACGTCATTATTCAGTGTGTGTGTATCAATTAAACTTCTTTATTCTTTTCGGAAAATGACTTTTTTTTTCCCTCTCGGACTAATGAAATTTATATGATTGATCTGTGAATTATTGGAGTCAGCTACTGAGGAAAAATTTAATGGAGACCAATTTTTGGTGGGTTGAAACTTTTGAATTTGTTATTTTAAATAGAAAAGGCCCTATCCACCAAGAGTTGTACTGAGTAGCATTAGAACCTAGGGACCTATATATATTTAAGTGTCAGTGTCACAGTAATCAAGGTTTAATTTAAAATTACAGCATAATCAAGGCTCTGAGGCAGTATTTTAAACGACCCTAAAACTATATTGGATTGGATTTTTTTTTGGTTTCTTACGTTCAGTATTTCTTCAGTCCAAATTAACCCTTATAAAATAAAAATTCTATAGAAGTTCTCACTTTAAAGAAAAGAAAGGCTAATTATTATCCAGAATATATCATTATCCAGTTAAAGGTCCTTCTTTCGGAATGCATTAGCTAATTGCGTTGGTTCATGCCGTTTAAGAATGAAAAATAATTAAGTTTTGACTTATGAATAAAGTTATGAAAGTGAGGCAGCAAGAAGAAGGAAATTATGAAAACGAAAAATCGCATGCGCAATGCCTGTTGGAAAGTAATTTTTTTTATCAACATTTAATATTAGTAACTGACTATATAATCTTAGACCCAAAAAAAAAAAAAACTGATTATATAATCTCAAATGTTAGTTTGTGTTGTCATGGTAAATGGAGTAGTGGTAAAAGAAAGCCCAGCTTTTAGAGGTTCCAGATAATGATCAGTGTTTTTGATACGAGAGTATAAATTAGGACGAAATAGATTGAAGGTTTGAAAATATATTCAATATTGGAAAATGATAATAACAACATAAAGCCGGCAAAAAATAATAATAATAACAACATAAATGAAATTTTGGAGAAATAAAGTTGTATATAAGTGTCAGTAAATAAAATAAATATATATATACACAGTAATCTGTGAATGCATAGATTCGGGGTACATAAAAAAAGTGTAAGGAATCAAAATTGTGAGCTGAACAGAAAAAAGGGCTTTTGAGAAAAACCTTTAAACCCTTTTTTTGTGTGTATCCGATTCCGTAGCAAAGACATTCGGACTCTTTCACGGCGTCAATGTCTGAGAACGCAGCCAACAACATCATGGAGAACAAGATTTGTAAAGACGCCATCGTGTCTGAATTACAGAAGAAGAAAGTTCATCTCTTTTACTGCTTAGAGTGTGAAGACCTTGCTCGCAATATCGCCGCTGAATCTGATCACATCACTCTTCAATCCATCAACTGGAGGTGATTTTTCTTCTCCTATTTTCTGGGTTCTCTTCTTTGAGTTTCTGCATGATGTTTTATGAGTTTAGGTTTAGTAAAAATCATATCTTTATTGTGAAATTTGGATTAACTCTGCCCACAAAACTCCCTTTTATTGGTCTGCTCCAGGATCTTGTTTTTTGGCTTGTGTGGCTGTTTGATTTGAGGCTTATGTGTTTTGAATTCCCTTTCTCTCATACTGTGAAACCGATCTCTGATTTGATAGTGTTTGGTGATTGAGAATATGTGAATTGATTTGCTCATTTGTTTATATATATGTTTTCAGGAGTTTTGCTGATGGATTCCCCAATCTGTTTATCAACAACGCACATGAAATCAGAGGACAGCATGTTGCCTTCCTTGCCTCATTTAGTTCTCCTGCGGTCATCTTTGAGCAGATCTCTGTCATTTACTTGCTCCCTCGTTTGTTTGTTGCGTCCTTCACTTTGGTGTTGCCTTTCTTCCCCACTGGTTCCTTTGAGAGAATGGAAGAGGAAGGAGATGTAGCAACTGCTTTTACCATGGCTAGGATTGTGTCTAATATCCCCATTTCACGTGGTGGTCCGACTAGTGTTGTCATCTATGACATTCACGCTCTCCAGGTTTGTTTATATAGTTTCTAATGTCCCTGAGATTTGCTACATCTATTTGTGGAATTCAGGTTCATCAGTCTCTTTATATATATGTTCTTGTGTTGCAGGAAAGGTTTTACTTTGCTGACCAGGTTCTTCCTTTGTTTGAGACTGGAATCCCTTTATTGACGAAACGCCTTCAACAGCTTCCTGAAACTGAGAAAGTTAGTTCATGAAAAACTGTTACTGATAGCGTCCACTCGTGTTTTCATCGACTGTTCTTTGTTTTTTTGGACTCCCTCAGCTAAATTTGGGTCCTTTTGTTTGCAGGTCATAGTTGCATTTCCAGATGATGGAGCCTGGAAGCGTTTCCACAAGCTGTTGGATCAGTATCCCACGGTTTGTAGCTATACTAAACTGATATTATTTCATAAAGCTTCATTTAAACATCTTTATGACCTCCACAATATCTGATGGAACTCAATTTTGAATCATAACAGGTTGTGTGTACAAAGGTTCGTGAAGGCGATAAGAGAATAGTCAGGCTGAAAGAAGGAAACCCCGCTGGTTGTCACGTTGTAATCGTGGATGATCTTGTGCAGTCTGGGGGTACACTCATTGAATGCCAGGTATCGAGATCCTCGCGGACTTACAGTCTCGCTGCATTTTGCATCTACCTATAGCAATCTTCTATGAGTTCATTATCACAAGTGTTGAGTTAAAGCTCAAGGAGAGGCTTTATGTCAAACTCAATTACCCCTTGCATGCTGAATTGTGTTGACATTGCTAGTTCAGACTAGGGTTGATCGAAAATCTTTGTTTTTTCTTAAATCTGCAGATGATCTTTTATGAGATTTATTGAGAGATCTAGTCTAGAATTGTCAAGAAAATGGCGGTTTCACTAGTCTTAACTGTTTTACTTATCTTTTTGTTCACACAGAAAGTATTAGCAGCTCATGGAGCTGCGAAGGTGAGTACTTATGTAACTCACGGTGTCTTCCCAAAGAACTCATGGGAGCGTTTTATCCACAAGAACAACGGTAATAACTACATGTAGAAAATGTGACCGACTTTGTTATACATCTTGTTGAATCTTAAACTGAAATCTATATTGTTTTTTGTTGTTGTTGTTGTCTCTTCAATTTAGGATCAGAAGAAGCGTTTGCTTACTTCTGGATAACGGATTCTTGTCCACAAACGGTTAAGACCATAGGAAACAAAGCTCCTTTCGAAATCTTGAGCCTCGCAGGATCAATTGCTGATGCTCTGCAGATTTGAAGCAATAGAGATAAAGCCTGCTTCTTTACTCGTTTCGGTGGTTTTGCCTTGTTCATGTACTCTTAAAGAGATGTGCTCTTAGATGATCAGTTTATGAAAATGATCTTATCACTTGTGCTGTAATAACCGAACAGATTGTTGAACTTCGTACTTATGTGTCTTGTTTTGCAATGAATTGAATCGCTAAGTTCTATAAAGCCATAAACACGTGTGGTTTTGTTATGTCAATGGCTGTTATTTTCCACACGTGTGACCTCTCAAAAGATCAGGTTTTTTTCTTCTTCCCTATAAATATCACACCTTTAAAGTTTAAACTTAACCGACAAAACTTCAGCGGGTAAAAAATGTCTCAGACGATCTTATGCTACTCCGGTGTTACGGTGCCGGCGATCCCGTCACCGGCTTCTTATCTCCGATTGATAGACACACAATGTAGAACGATGAGAGAACTTAAGCAAATTCACGCCAATCTCATCAAAATCGGTTTAATTTCCGATACTGTTGCCGCGAGCCGCGTCCTTGCCTTCTGCTGTGTGTCTCCTTCAGATATGAATTACGCTTATTTAGTATTCACAAGAATCAAACACAAGAACCCATTTGTGTGGAACACTATCATCCGTGGTTTCTCACAGAGCTCGTCTCCAGAGATGGCGATTTCGATTTTAATCGATATGTTGTGTTCTTCTCCGTCTGTGAAGCCGCAGAGATTGACTTATCCTTCGGTATTCAAAGCTTATGGTAGACTTGGTCAAGCTCGTTATGGGAAGCAATTGCACGGGAGGGTTATCAAAGAAGGACTTGAAGACGACTCTTTTATTCGGAATACGATGATACACATGTATGCGACTTGTGGGTGTTTGATTGAAGCTTGGAGAATCTTTTTGGGCATGATGGATTTTGATGTTGTTTCTTGGAACTCGATGATTATGGGTCTTGCTATATGCGGATTGATTGATCAGGCACATAAACTGTTTGATGAAATGCCGCAGAGGAATGAAGTTTCTTGGAATTCGATGATCAGTGGGTTTGTGAGGAATGGTAGATTTAAGGATGCGTTGGAGATGTTTCGAGAGATGCAGGAGACAGATGTGAAACCTGATGGGTTTACAATGGTGAGTCTGTTGAATGCTTGTGCGTGCCTTGGAGCAAACGAGCAAGGGAGATGGGTACATGAATATATAGTGAGGAATAGATTTGAATTGAATAGTATAGTTATTACAGCACTCATAGATATGTACTGCAAGTGTGGGTGCATAGAGGAAGGTTTAAAGGTGTTTGAGGGTGCTTCTAAGAAGCAATTATCGTGTTGGAACTCGATGATTCTTGGTCTAGCTAATAATGGATGCGAGGAAAGAGCCATGGATTTGTTTTCGGAGTTAGAGCGTTCTGGCTTGGAGCCAGATTCAGTCAGCTTCATCGGTGTTTTAACAGCTTGTGCTCACTCTGGGAAAGTACGTAAAGCTGGCGAATATTTCAGATTAATGAGAGAAAAATATGTGATTGAGCCATCAATAAAACACTACACTTGCATGGTTAACGTGATGGGTGGAGCGGGGCTCCTCGAAGAAGCAGAAGCATTGATAAAGAACATTCCAGTGGAAGAAGACGCTATTATATGGAGTTCTTTGCTTTCCGCTTGCAGGAAAAACGGTAATGTTGAGATGGCTAAACGCGCAGCAAAATGTTTGAAGAATCTGGATCCAGATGAAACTTGTAGTTATGTGCTCATGTCTAATGCTTATGCTTCTTATGGCTTGTTTGAAGAAGCGGTTGAGCAGAGGGTTTTGATGAAGGAAAGACAAATGGAGAAGGAAATAGGGTGCAGTTCGATTGAAGTGGATTTCGAAGTTCATGAGTTTATATCTTGTGGGAAAAGACATCCTAAATCCCCAGAGATTTACAGTTTACTAGGTATTTTAAACTGGGATGTCTCTACACGAAAATCAGAAGTTTGCTGAACTGTTTGAGGGTACAACTAGGATCAGTTTCACTTATTTAACAGATAAATAAGCAATGTCATTGTTCTGGGAATGTAGGGTAGCCGAAGATATCAGTTAGGTATTATACTGAATTGTCATATTGTCAATTATACATAGTTCATATACAAAAGATTTCTTCTTTAGAAACCATATCTGATAGTCCTATTCTACAGGTTTATTCCAGGTCAAGCTATCTGAGCAGCAATATAAGCCAGGTATGATTCTTCACATGTACAACAGTTGTTATATTGTTCTGCTATGTCTTGTTATTAGTGGCTGACATTCATTTTGGAACAAGGATAAAAAGATTGTAATATTTTTTCGTATCAAATTAGAGGATTCTGCTTAAGTTCATAAACAATTACTTGTTCAGTTTCTTCTTTTTTACTGTTGCAGGTACAAACTACAGAGGAAGATAAGTTCAGTTTTTAGCCAAACTTATGGTTCTCTCTACCTACAGAAACATTGATCTTTGATTCCAAGGTAAATTAGGTAGTAAAACTATGGAAACTTTGATATTATGAAACATGGAGATTATAGAATAGTATTAAGGTTTCGACATGGCACGCTGCGCAGCCCCCCAAGAGTAAATATCAGATCCGGAGTTTCCATTAGTGAGCAGGTTTTGAGGCAGTCCATGGATGTCATCTAAAGGACGGGGTCTCCCATTCTGGTAGTATTGTTGGGTCTGCATAGAAGCAGCTTCATCATCATCCATAGGAAGACGATCAAAAACAGCATTCATAAAAGACGCAGCCATGAGAACAACAGGGCCAGATGCGATTAGCCCACCAACCACTCCTCCACCAACAACCTGTCCTTGTGGCCCGGCTAAGTAAATGGTCAGACCAGTAATACCAAGTGGTGCTGGTGGAGGCAAGATAGATCCAAGCAATGAGAGGATCTCGAAACGTCCATGTAATGTCACAATTGCTCCTGATGAAGCTGGTTGCCTTAAAGTCACATTAGTGACACAACCATTGGCACTTAGTATGCAGAGACCTCTCTGTTTCCTTCTTGCGAAATCCGATAAAGTCTCGCAGATGTCACAACCTGAGCTGATCTCAACGGCATGAGCTCTGAGGGAATTGGGACTGTCGTGAGTGACAATGATTGGTGGTTTGGGTTTGTTCTTGGAGCCAGCGGGTCTGCCACGTGGCCTCTTAGCCATCTCTCCTTCGATTGATGAAACCGGTTGGACTGCTTTGGGTAATGCTTTCAGGTTGTTGTTGTTGTTGTTGTTGTTAGTGCCTCTCTCTGTTGCTTCATGGTTTCTCATTGGAACAGACTTGGATCCTACAGAGGTTGGAGTTAGAGCTGTGCCTCCAGCCATTGTTATGAATTATTTCAACTGAAAGATTCAGAAACTTTGGGAGGAGTTTGTGGGTTTAAGTAAGGAGATTTTGGAGAATTATAATAAGGTAGAGACACCAAAAGAATGATTGTGAAGAGTAGGAGATGGTTAAGTTGTCACCAAAATTGTGATTAATAATTAACAAATTATATTGCAAAACAGTTTCTGGCAGCCTACTTCTCAACAGATGATTATATATCTGATTCATGACAATTGTCTTCTTTAACAGAGATATTCATAATAATGTTTAAACATCTTGTAGCTATTTACAACCAAAACTATACCCTTTTGGAGACCAAATCTAAATTAAATCCTGATTGAGACTTTGAGAGTTGGAGAACAACAAAAATGAGAGAGTCACTGTTTTGTCAAGTAAATGAATGCATTCTCTCGTCTTCCCTTCCCGACTTATATTGGGGCTTTTAATTTTGGGCCTATAATAGAGAAGTCCAATAAGGCCCAAATTTGTAAAATAAATACACACGTGTCTTTTGTTCTCGCCTTCCCTTGTTGACTCATGTGCCCGCCACATTGCGCTCTCTCCCTCAACCGAATCGGTGCAGAAACTAAGGGAAGTAGTTGTGCGTTTGGTTCTTTGGCTTAGGTTGCGTTTGAATTCGAGTATGTTCATTGTCCTTTTGTTTTTTGATTCGTTGAATTTCGCGCTTCATGAATGTTTAATCGCAGCCTGATTTCAAGATTTCTGCTGTGTGTTTTTTTTTTTAAATTCAGAAACGAGAAGACTGATATGAATCAATGATCTGTGACTAAAGTGAAATTGATTTGAGTATGAATACAAATCACAACAATGGTTATCATAATCTCTGGACGAATGGCCTTATCTGTGCTTTCGAGTTTTGTCCCAAGAACAGCACAAGTGTTCTTGGAGATTCTCAAGAAAAGTCTCTCACAATGTATGATGATTACTTACTAAACTTACTAAATTAGTTCTTAATTTATTTTTTTCTTGGAGAGTCTTAACCAACTGTGAACAGTGTTGTTGTTGTTGTTGTTGTGATAGCAAGAAACAATTTGGTGGTGGAGAAGAAGAACCATGGAGGAGTTATTGGCAACCAATTGGATGGGATAGGCTCTATGAGCTTCTTCAGACTGTGGAAGTTGATAATGATTGGGAATTACAAAACATTGACATAGATGAGGATAAAGCCACAGTTGCTGAGCTTGCTGCTCCTTACTGGGAACGACCACTTGCTGGTCCAACTTGGTGGTGTCATGTAGATGCTACCCATCAAGGTATTGCCTCCTGGTTGCGTAATGCGCAGTGGTTACATCCGGCTGTAAGCCTTGCTCTGCGGGACGAAAGCAAGCTGATTAGTGAACGAATGAAACATATCTTCTATGAGGTAAAAATCTGAGAATGTTGCTGCTTTGTAATGTGGGTTATGTTTTGGTTCTCTAGCTGAAATAGATCAAGCGCTTGTATAGGTTCCTGTCAGAGTTGCTGGTGGACTGTTGTTTGAGCTTTTGGGACAATCAGCTGGTGATCCTTTTATTGAAGAAGATGACATACCCATTGTCTTAAGGTCATGGCAAGCGCAAAATTTTGTAGTGACTGCAATGCACGTTAAAGGCTTTGCTTCCAACATTAGTGTGTTAGGTATTACTGCAGTTCAGGTTTGTTCTTCTCATCTGATTCATTGTTTCTCTTCACTCATTGTGTGATTAATTAAAACAGGCTTTTGTTTTGTCTAAGCTGATGCATTCTGTATTACCAGGAAATGCTTATTGCTGGTGGAGCCGGCATTCCAAGAACCGTTCATGAACTAATAGCACATCTTGCATGTCGCCTTGCACGCTGGGATGATAGGTATTGTCTTTCTTTGATTCAGATTAAGTTCTAAAAAATTGTATTTTGGGGAAGTTTAGTATTCAGTATGCAAGAATCCTTTAGCAATAGATATGCAAGTCAAATATTGAAAGATGATAGTTTTAGACCAATTTGTCTGTTTAGTAAAATATAAGAACCTTTTGATTCTTTGACCCTATGATGATTGATGATATCCGTATCCTTAATGTAGGCTATTCAGGAAGTATATATTTGGTGCAGCGGATGAAGTTGAATTGATGTTTATGAACAAGTACTTCAACTGAGCCTAATCTAACTTTTGGTATTCTCTTTCTAAGCCGCTCCTTGATGACTGATGAAGCAGAAAAAAATTGTTTTTCTTGATATCAGGAGACTGTACGAGGATCTAAATCTGTTCTCTACTATCTTGAACCAAGAGATCAGAAGGCTCTCGACCCAGGTAAGGCTTTCTTGTTTGACTATGACGAGATCAGCTAATCTGGATCATGTGACTTTATAATCACTACAATATTTTCATGTTCCTCATTTGACTTTGATATCATTAATCAGGTTATACGTGTGAAATGGTCACTTCATGCTAGAGAAGAGATTGTGTTCGAGCTTCTTCAGCAACTAAAAGGCAAAACAACAAAAGACTTGCTAGAAGGAATAAGAAAGAGCACCCGCGATATGATCAGTGAACAGGAAGACGTCCGTGGTCGGTTATTCACTATCCAAGACGTCATGCAAAACACGGTTCGAGCATGGTTACAGGTTAGACATTCACATTCAGAGATGATGACATAAGTACATACATAAATCTCCAAGTCTTCTTAATTTCTTCTAATCTGGCTTGATTAGGACCGGAGCCTCACGGTTACTCACAACCTAGGAATCTTTGGAGGAGTGGGTCTTTTGCTTACAATACTGACTGGTCTATTTGGAATCAACGTAGATGGCATACCAGGAGCTAAAGATTCTCCGCAAGCCTTTGCGGTTTTCTCAGCCGTTGTCTTCTTCTCAGGTTTGGTGCTAGTGGTCGCTGCATTGCTCTACCTTGGACTCAAGGAGCCAGTGGCAGAAGAGAATGTGGAGATTAGAAAACTAGAGCTTGACGAAATGGTCAAGAAGTTTCAACGAGAAGCCGAGTCTCATGCTCAGGTCTGCAAAAAAGTACCTCAGAAGATAGAACGTACGTCTAGCAGCAGTAGAATGATAGTTCATGACCCAAATGGTTATATTCTCATCGAATGATATCAATCGGGTTTATGTTTGTAAATTGTAACAGTACTAAATTGTAACAGTTCAAATTTAGTAATCTTTAGAAAATCATGAATAAAATCTGTTTTTTTTCTTTTCTAACTGATCAATATTTGATATTTTGAAAGTTGTAATATCAGTTTTCGAATGTAGAAGAAGTTACATCCGGAAGATAGCTAAGAGCACTTCCATTAGTATCTACATATAAATATATTAATATTTTGATACAAATTAATTTGTATATTTAATTTTTAATTGTAAAATAAAAAATGAACCAATCAAAACATAACAAATGGAAAATGGATCTCTAGTTAAGAGACTCTCATTTGAGAGACTTTCCCACCTTCTCTTTCATACTTTTTAATTTTTTTTTTTATTTTATTGAAGGGTATCTTAATGAGATACCCCTAATGAAAATGCCCTGAGTTGATCGATTAGATATCACTCTTAACGACTACATCATGCAAAATGTAGCAAAAATTTATTTAAAATATATTTTTAGTCGTTATTTTTTTTTTTTTTTGGGGTCGACTTTTAGTCCTTTTTTTTTCTTTTCTATCCATGTTATTTCATGAAGGTTCTCTTTTCTTTATCAAGGGAAAAAATTGAAGGTTCTATTTAATGTATTTTATCAAATAAGTATACAAAGTTTATAGGAATTTCTTATGTAGCTTTGAACTGGCCACGTGATGGGAACGTGTCAACGAATCTAATTGAACTTATTTTAACGATTGTGAGAAAGTAAGAATCACGAAAACAATACGACAAATACGACGCAACATTTGACAGATATGTAAGAAAAGCTAGTGGTTTTTATGGACGTTAGACTAAAATTATTATCTTAATAATTCAATTTCGTATTCTTTTGTCCTCGTTCAGTAAAGTTTTCACATTCTATAATAATAATGGTTTTCAAGAATGATTCTCTATGTAAGAGGGCTTTAAGCTAACCAATAGCCATTATAGTTGAACATAGTTTTGTCTCTTTGTTCTGTCCGTATTAGTACTCTATTCCTGCTTACGTCATCAATCCATAGATTTACAAAGACGTCTGTCTTTCTCACGTCACAGAAATCTTAAACACATGTCTTTGACAGAGAAACGTTCCGTACAAACAAGACATGAATAATTAATTAGCCAAAAAATATATATTAGAAAAAAAAAAAAAAAAAAAACCAAGTGGCTCCTAAGATTGCATGAGTCATCATCACTCCACAGGCTCTTTTGATTATCAATCAATTAGTTGCTAAGTAGAAATAGAGGCTTTTCAAGACTTGAAGAAGCTACTGAGCCGGGTCTAATGGCGTTTGCGTCTCATCTAAGTCTTATTCACAACTCTTCTCAAGGCTTTGTAATGTGAGTCTCTAAGCCGCTAGGACCAAGAGATTCGTCTTTGGTCTCAACAATCTCCATGCTCGCGGTTCTGCTCCTTCTGTTCCTCCTCTCCTGCCAAAACATGAGAATTTTGATTGGTTTATGAATACAGAAACATATATATAACAACTGTTACAGCTTTGGACTAATCATAGAAAGATTTGTATACCTTGTGAAAAGGGTGTTCATCGGATTCAAGCATCCGCGCAACCTGACTCATTCTAGGACGTTTCTCTGCTTCAGGATCAACACATCTAAGGGAAACCAAAAGTGCACGTTTCAATGCACTTTTACTAGGTCTAGGTTCAAGTCTTGGATCCACAACTTCTTCAGCTCTTCTTGTTCCAACCATCATCTTTAGCCATTCAACAAGATTTACCTGCCAATACACGATTAGTACCTTAGATTTTCAAGAGAGGAACACAATCAAAACCAATTAATTAGTACCTCATTAGCAGGACGTCCATAATCAACTGGATCTCGACCAGTTACAGCTTCAAGAAGCAAGACACCAAAGCTATATATGTCGCTCTTTTCGTTTAACAGACCTGTATTAGCATATTCTGGTGCTACATATCTGAAACAAAAACAGCAATGAATTCTTTGTAAGGACATCATCTAAGAAGATAATGATAACCATAATTGCCTCAGGAGGGTACAAAGTTTTGGACTTTACCCAAAGGTACCCATGACTCTGGTTGTGATGTGACTTTCACCCGAATCCAAGAGCTTGGCTAACCCAAAGTCAGAGAGTTTTGCATTAAACTCATCATCAATCAATATATTGCTTGCTTTTATATCTCTGTGGACCACTTTTGGTTCTATTGCTTCATGTAAATAAGCAAGCCTGTAAAAGTTGTACAAATTGCAGACCCAATTAAATTCCAAGCAATCAACATATCAAACAAAAGCTAAACTGTTTCAAACCACTTACGCTTGTGCAGTGCCGGTAAGGATTTTCATTCGTGCCTCCCAAGTGAGACTTCCATGTTGCCGCATTGCTCCATGTAGCCATTGTTCTAAGTTACCACTATTCACATACTCATAAACAAGCATCCTGTGCACATCACCAGATATAGAATACAGTAAGATCATTCTCCTCCAGCAGTAGAAGTATGTTCAGAATGATATAAATGACAAAGTGAGACTCACCGATGAACTCCCTCTATGCAATATCCTAAAAGCCTAGCAAGATTCTTGTGTCGTACATGACCAATAGCCTCAACTTCTACCCGGAATTCCTTCTCAGCTTGCCCTCTAGATTACCAAAGAAATGAGAAAGGGATTAATAAAGAAATGAAACAAAAAGATTCACAAACCACTGATACTCTAGAGGGAAACTTACAGATTGTTCAGAAGCTTCTTTACAGCAACCTCAGTACCATTGACGAGTTTACCCCTATAAACTACTCCATAACCACCCTCTCCAAGCACATTCACTGCAGCGAAACGGTTGGTAGCTAGCTCAAGATCCCTAAGAGTAAACCAGTGTCCCCAACCAAGATGGGATATTTCTGGTAAACCAACCAAAGGAGATGCTGTTACATGTCCTCCATATTGTCTCCCAACACTTCTAAAGCCTCCTTCTTCACCAGAGTGAGAACTACAAGCTCTCTCATGGTGATTCACAGAGCTACATTGACTCAAAGTATCATTATCACTAGACTTTGTTCTTCCCAAATGAGACATCATCGTTTTTCCAGTAATTCTGTCAGTGGGTTTATCATTCACTGTTATATATAAACTTTCAGGGTGAGGATTCTGGTCCCTGTCGACTCTGATATCTTTGGAAACATGTGGTATTTGATTGAAAGGAAATTTGCTTGAAGATCTTCTAGATTTCCGGCGGAAGGTGATCCATAGAGACAAGATGCAGAGAATCATAACTATGAAAACTCCAACTACCAAACAAACCCAAACCCACAACTTCAAGCCCTTCAAACCAAAAAATGATATCTTCTTGGACATTTCAGCGTTTAAAGAACTCTCAGGTGGCATCTCTGGTTCTGTATCTATCTGCCACAATCGTCTTTTGCTTCTCTTACAACTTCACTATAACCACCTAGACAACAAGAGAGTATCTCACATTTAAACATTTGCATACATCATAAAAAGGACTAAAGAGATATCTAACTTTCACAATTTTTATTTGACAGTTATAACATAATCATGTCATATACGGAAACAAAAAATCTACAAAAGCAATGAACAATAACTCAGTCTGATGTAAATGAAGGAATCTAGTGGGTGTAAGTAAAAAGAAAACGCACAGTTTCATTGGTATAAGTAAAATTGAGGGCATATCAACAAACAAGTTATGGGCATTACGTGTCCCCACAAAAGATGGGAGCTTGAAGAAACAAAAGAATCTCGGCTTTTAAAAATCATCGAAAAAAGCATCACTTTAGTTTCAAGTAAGAGACAATTTACAGAGAATCAATCACATAATGCCATCCAAAGAAACACATTCAGGGAAAGAAAAAAATAACGTTTCTTTTCTTGTTCTCATAAAGAGCATAAATTTACCTTAGAGTGTGAAGGGAGAGACTAAGCTTTGCTCTTTGGATTTGTCCTCATCTTAGAACAGAAGAAACAATGGAAAAAACAAAAAGGCTCCATTTTTAATATTTGTGTCTGAACCAAACCAGAGAAAGATAGTGACTGACATAAATCAATTGGCATACATGTACCAATGATGAGATTTTGAGCTAACCAAAGCTAAAAATCATCTATCCAGAAGGAACTCGCTTTAAGATTATGGTTAAAAGCCAAAAAAAAATGATTAATATATCAAGAAAGTGTGTATAGAGTTTACACAGTAATGGGTTAATGGGGAAAAACAAATTATATATATATATATATATATATATAGTTTGGTGAAAATGGATGGTGGGTCTGTACTACAGCTGGAAAGAAAGCTTTGTTTGCAATGGAGGAAACAATAGAGAAGAAGAAGAAGAAGAAAATAGAGAGAGAGGAGTGAGCAGTGAGCAGTGAAGGGAAAGCAAAGACAGTGGATTTGTCAACTGTATCATTTATAGATAGTTGAAGAAAATAAAAGAGATATTTTTTTTACAATTATTTGTTTCTATTGATTTATTTAAAAAAAAAAAAAGATTATTGCAAATAAAAATGAAGTGGATAGAGATAGATAAGGGGGCAAAGCACAGAAGATGGGAGAATTCCCAAACACATGCTTTAGAATTTTAGGTCTAATTGTATTATTCTCACTCTTCAAATTTAGGAGCACCTTTTTCTTCCGTTCACATGTCAAGTTTTGGATTGTATGGTATTTTTCATTATTTCAATATTTAATTATGATATGAAAACTTTATATTATTGTTTTTTGGATCGAGAAGAAATTTATGTCTTTGTGTTTGGGGAATGTTACAACTCATAAGTCATATGTAAGAAACCAATGTACCTTTCTTGGAGATAATGAATTCATGAAGAGAGAGAGCTTAAAAAAGCCTTTGATGGAGGCTTTATTTGACGCATAACTTTTGGATAAAGATTTATGCCCAAAAATTAAATAAAAATCTTATTAGCTTTTTAACATTAAAAAAATCATTTTAATATCTAAAAATATGATTTTGGATATGGTAAGTCCCTAATTATTATATAAACCTTGCACTTGCATGTTGGTCGTGGTCTGATTGGTTGATGGTGGGTGGGGTTACAGATAAAGGGCCAGGTTTTTGCAGAGGAAGAATGGCCAATCTTTTTTCTGAATATTGGTTGTTGCCGCGCATGTGATCATGTGCTCCTCACGTGTCTTACACCTCCTTTGAGTTTTAGATTCGTGCTCAGTGTTATTCCCCCGAGTTATGTGATTCGTAGATTAATAGATTTTGAGGGAGATAATGTGATGGAAAGTCAAAAAAAGAATGATTAATTCTTAGTACATTATAATATGTCAAGTTCTTTTTACAAAAGACATCTAGTGTCTAGTGATTATATATATAATGAACCCCATATGCATGGGTTGATGCAAGTTGACAAGTGTCTTTGCAATCTGATCATAAATTAAAAATACTTGTGCAAAAAAAGTTAGTATCGAGTTTTTGGTAAACCTTAGATCAGAAAACCGAAGTGTTCATATTCGAGGGACAACGAAACAGATTTTATTTTATTTTTCCCACCCAATATGAAATGAATCTGCAATATAATTCGGCTCTAGCTAGTATCAAATGATAACGTAAAAAAATCACGTTTTATGTTGAAAGTTTTCTACCCACTTTGAAGCAACGACGTATTTGTATATTGCGGTTCCTTTTTGTAACCCTTTATAGGGGGCTAATAAAGAATAAAGATGGATAAAGAGAAAAAGTTTTCCTTTCGTGTGTGAGTCATCAATCTCTATGTCTCTCCTTTCAAACTTTTTCTCCATTGCTTGACCACCAAAAAGACGTAATTATTCACAACGGCTATTTCAAGACCGACACTCCCAAATACGACATCATATCTAAGCTCAATATATACAACAATAAGCATATGGAAGTACTCATTCTCTAGTTCCGTTTTAGTTTCGACTTCCGAGTCTTAATAATAACAAATATCGTTTCTAGACTTCTAGTTTTGCTTTAATACATTTATGTGAAGAAAACACACAAAAATATACAAAAGTAAACAAACATGTAAATTCAATTTAGTACTACGTACGTTTTTACTTTTGTCTAAAAAAACACTTCTACTGAAGTGGATGGAATAGTTTACATAGAGAAGCTAAAAGGGCAGCTTATAAGTATTCTAAATTTCTAATACACAAACTGTTACTGAGGGTGAAGGTCATTAAGATGATAGCCGAATCCATATAGATATATCCACACCACATCAAATTAACAAGTATCAAAAAGACATATATATATTTACAAATAAAACAAAAGTCTTAAACCACAAATTTTCATATATTTCTCTCTAAATTTAATCACAGAGACCATTTCTTAATCATAATTGTAAGAATTTGACATAGGAACAAAAACATCATGTATTGTGTTTTCTAATTTAAATATTTCATACGAAATATTGCTAACAAAAGTGACTCCATGGCCCAATGGATAAGGCGCTGGTCTACGAAACCAGAGATTCTGGGTTCGATCCCCAGTGGAGTCGATATATATATTTTTTTCTTGTTTTTGTAAAGCCGTCGCTTAGGCAGAGACTTTCCGGACACGTGTAAACTAAACGAATTGAGGCGGTTTAATTTGGTCAGATATAAAATTATTATTTTTCCCAAATACAAAATTTGAAAATTTTCCTGACCTCTCAACGAAAATTGAAATAAGGAATCTCAGAGGAAACAGTAAAGAAAAAATCGAATTGTGCAAAGTGAAAGAAGCATCGAGCCTTTGAGGGTGATGATGGCCTTGAACTTCATCTCCGCTTCTCTTCACTCAATTTCGAACCCTTCTTCTTCGCCTCGATACAAACAGAGACATCATCATCTCCTTCTGCAACTCTCTCCTCTTCCTGCAACACGCGTCCGTTCTGAGCAGAGCGAACGCGGCGGCGTTACTGACAACAACGACAATGATCCTTCTTTCTCAGGTACTTGATCCGATTTCTTCTATCCGATGAGTGTGGAATTTGCCAAATTGGTTCAGTGAACTTGGGATTTGAATCATCTATTGAGTTCTGATAAGTAATAACCATCGATTTGGTTTCATTGAAGGTTCTTTTACTTCTTCTTCATCATCAGTACGCACACAAATCGATCTCCTCGAACAGCTAACTTCAACAAGCGACGGTACATAACATTTACTCTTAAAAATTGAGTCTTTCGAATTTTTGATTAGATCATAGAATCACTTAAGGTTTATATCAATCATTTAGGGTATTTGAGTGATGGTGGTGGTGGTGGCTCGAGAGGACTCACAGTGCGTGACCAGTTAGCTGGACTTGTTGGTGACAGAGACGATGATTTCACCATTCCCTTAGGCAAGAACTTAAAGAAAGTGAGTCCAAAATTCTTAACCATATCTCAGAAAAGGAACATTAAGAGACAAAGCTACCTTAATGAGGTCTCTCAGAGGAATGATTCTGTTTTCTTTGCTACTATTGGCGCCTTTGTAATCCTTCCTCCTTTGCTCATTCTAGCCATTGCTATCTTAACTGGCTATGTTCAACTCTTCCCATAAGTACATATTTCGTTACTTTTGTCTATATTGCATCTAGCAGCAGGTTTTGCTTGTAATCAATCACATATGAGAATATCTAATAATAAACATAGGTTGCATAATATTTTCTTCCATATATTGGCACTATACAGATTATCCTAAAGAATGAGAGAATCATTTGTGTACAGTTACTTTTATGTGTATAATAATTTACAAGAGATTATATTTCAGCACATTTTGTGGGTGCGAATCCTAGTCTAGACCTATTTGTATCATAGAGTATATGGAAGTTTTGTTGCTGGTAGTTTCCGATGATTGAGAACGCGGATTTAGGAGTTCCTAGAATTGCCAAGCAAACCAAATCTTCACTCAACCAAATGAAGGAATTCTCAGTTGGGAAGTTCCAAACTGCACCATCTGCAAATGCAATCCCAAGCTCAGGCAGCTGTAAGTTGTTCTCCTCTACGCCTGAGACATTGAAGCAAGGATCTAGGATTGGGAAATCTCTAAACACTGGGTACTTCTCTTTCACTATCTCAGCAAACTTGTTTTTGATGATCTCATATGCAGGTTCTGCAAAATAGCTCAAGGTTGTACCAGAATCAATTATGGTTCCACCAGCACCATCTGATGACATCTTCCATGTTTCTTCAGGTATGTCCAGTGGTTCGCCGCCCACTAGAATGGATTTAATCTGTAAATAGTAAAATGTCTCCACAGAACTCTCCTTCCCATCAACAAAAGAAGTGAAATTCAGATTTGGATGGTTCAGCAAATCCTTGTCTTCTCCAAATATCAACTTGCTAGTTACATTGGTGTCGCTGTTTCTATCGACAAGGCAATAAGAAAAGGAATGACCATAGAGAGACTGAAGCTGAGAAGAAAACGAAAGAGGTCCTCTTCCTAACCCAAGCAGACCTGAAGCACCACTGAAGAGACCTCGGTTCCAATGGCCACACCCAAACATCATATCTTCCACCTTGTACTCTGAGCTTCCTCCCTCAGTGGTTGTGAGATTAACGGTGAAGGTCTCAACCGCGAAATCTCCAGTTGTGTTTGACCTGTCTCCATACCAGTAGAAATAAGGGCAGGATTGGTTATCTGATTCACACCGTACTGAAGGATCAGGTGATGAAATGAGACTACATCTGGGGTCATTGCATGTGATGTTCTTGAATGAAGTGGATGTTTCCGGGTCATAAAACGCACCGTTTTGGTGGAAACAGTCGTAGCAAGGAAGGCATTGGAGCCAGTTTAAATCACTCCCTGTATCAAGAATCAAGGAAAAGTGTTTTGGTGGTGTTCCCACAAGCACGTCCATGAAGTATTCACCAGAACCGAGCGTCATACCGGACTCAAGCGTTGCTACCAGTTGCCCTGATGAAGAAGCCTCTTGAGCTCCCACCGGAGAAATAACCGAAGTAATAATCTTCTTCTGAACCTTGTCATTTTTCTGTTTCTTGGCTTTCTTAAACCTTGCGTGAAGCGTCTGGATTCTTGTGAGGTCTTGGATTTTGAGATCAACAACTGAATGTGATGTTCCCTTTGTTTCCTTTTTAATCTCCCTGCGTCTTAACTGAAGCTTCACTGAGTCTCTTGTATGATCCTTGGCAGGATCAGTGGAAGAGAAACTGCAATCATTGCTTGTGGAAGAAGAAACAGAACTGAAACGCATCGGATCTTGGAAATTAAACGCGTAAAGGGATGAAGAGTTATGCTCATGTTTCCTGGAAAGAGTTCTACAGTCGCCGGAAAATGGTAAGACAGTGAAGAAAATTAGGCCAAGAATTATCATGAGTTTTGTCGACATTAAGCTGCTGAGATTACTAATAATGAAACCGTTAAAAGTATAAAAAAAAGGGAAAAGAGAGAGAGAGAGAAGAAGAGAGACCTATGAGATATTTGAGTTATAGCCTCTATGGACAAAAGAGGAGCTAAGCTTAACATAAAAAGAGTAAGGTAAGTTTATGATTTTTGTGAAAGTCAATGGAATCGAAAATTAAACTAAATTTGAAGATAAATTACAATTCGAAATCTATTTGACTGAGACAGAAGCCATAGCATGCCAGGAAAAAAAAAAAACTATCGCAAAGTTTTTTTAATATAAAATAACAGAATATTGTAGGTGGGTCTTCTCTACAGTGAGACCGGTTCAAACATGTGGAATATTTAATTTTCTGTTTTTTTTTTTTTTCATATTCGCACATTTTCGTTGAACTGTGAAATTCTTCGATTGATAATTGATAGTAACATAGTAGTACTAAACATATTTTTATACTTGGTAGGTCTTTAGAAAAAAAAACGGTATTCAAATAAGGTAATTCTTCAATGTAGAACTTCAAAAAAGTTTTTTTTTCCATCTGAAAAATGGTTATACATTTGTTTGTCAAAATATTGTGTTAAGGAAAATAAAATGGTAAAAATGATTTATATCGGATGTATGTAGGAGGAACCAATTATCCAACAAATATTGGATGCCAATAAAAAAAAAAATTTGTAATAAACACGTTGTTTTTGGCATAAAATTTTATCAAAAAAAAAAACACGCTTTTAATAGTTTAATAAGAATTAGTATGATAAACAACTTAATTTGCAATGTAGTATTCAACTAAACATTTGATTGTAAACCTACTAGTTGAAAACATCCCTCTAAATTTGAGTAGTATAGTTTTATATTTAACTCGATTATGTGGTGTATAAGCTTTTTGTATAATAGCCACATCATTAGATCAAAATCACATCCACAGTGTGACTTATTAATCAGAAAAAAAATAATATATAACTGATATTACTTTAAAGATCATAGATTATTATACTTTAATTGACTGTAGAACAGTCTTTCTAAGTGTGTTTGACCGTGACTAACCACTTATAAACAGTTGTTCAAATTCTTAATTTAATAAGTAGTAAAAAGGTGATGTAAACAAGTACTTACGTTGGAAATGCACCAAATCTTTGGAAAACTTGAAAATATGTATACTTTTCTTTTGCACACTATTGGTGTTCTGTAAACACAAAGTACCTAAATACAATCAAACAATTATTCTAAAAGAAACAATCATAAAATAAGAAATTATTTACAGAGATAGTGTGCCATATTATATTTAATTATTAGTTTTTTACTTTTATATATATAATATAAAATCAAGTAATTTATTAAATAAATGCTAAAATCTCTAATGGTTATATATTAAATGGAATTGATATTAAATAAAATTCAGAAAATGTATTCGTTTTTACTTGGATGTATTTTTGTAAATAAAGCAAAAGATTCGAATTTGACTTTCAGAACTATACTGTGTAAGTGTAACGTGTTCCTGACCAAATTGTGATGAACAAACTGATTAACATTCAATTTGTTATAATCCCAACCAAACTTTCATTTTTAAAGTGTGCACGTAATTCCTTTTTTTCCATGTCTATCGTTTAAGTCTACTTTTCTTATTCAAAAAACAAACGCTACATGCGTTTGATAAACTAATATTTCATTTTAAAAAAAAAAACATTTTTATTGGTGATTAGTATATTGTAGCCGATTTGTTTGACGTTATGAATTTGGCAAAATTGTAGACAGATTGTTTCTTTTTCCAATGTGAAGGCATTAAGAATCAGTTAGATTTAAAAAAAAAAAAAAAAAAAAAAAAAAAAAAAGAATCAGTTAGATTAACTGTATTGGGAACATAGCGATCAAAACATGACAAAAGACACAGTGACTTGGTTAGTTGGAGTGAAGACTCCGTTTTAGTCGGAGTGTTTTGACTAGTTGTTCAAAACTTACGAAGAGAAATGGAAAACATATCCTAATTTCGTAAAAATTTCACATCATGGGATCACTTTAATTGAGAAAATAGTCTGTAAATCCTGAATGAGCAATATAGATTATCATTTTGTTGATTATAAACAGAAATTGGCCATTTTACAAATTTATTATTTTTGAAAACATTACTAGTACTGTTCATAATTCATTAATTTTTGTCAATTTTACCAATCGCATCCATAAAAAGTGTCTACAAAAGACGGTTTTCCATCTCTAATCAATCATAAATCTTTTTTCTTTTTTTAAATCTTTAATAGCGGAAGTTAATTAAAAGAAACAAAAGAGAAGAAGAGTAGCTGTAAGAATGCATACAAACACATGTGAGTCGAACAAATCACAAATCTTTTGTCTAATCAAAAGTTTAATATGGTCTCTAAACTTTAATCTTGACGGCTTGACCTAATTGTCTACAGCTACCAAAACGTTTTTAAGAAAAAAATATAAATGATGAAGCTATATATGATTGTTACGAATCATGCGGGTCACGGGGTCGGATGAAGTCATAAGTGTGGAGGTGGAACCACCGGCACAACGAAAATGATTATAGTCTATATAATTACAGGACATCTCTTCTTCTACATTTGTTGTTTCATTTATTACATCACCATCCACTTTTATCACCCTTCTCTATAATTAAATTTTAATACCCAAATTTTTGACGGACCACTTCCACACATTTATAATGTTTGTCCTTCCTTATATTTCCCTTATTTGTGTTTTTTACCTAGTAGATTAATTATCACTTTAACACTTTACATTACTGCATGGTATGAATACCAATAAGAAGATTCTTCGCATCATATACGTGAATAGTTGTTAGACGAGAATTTAAGGTTTCCATTGTTTGTTTATATTTATGTTATTTGTGTTTTTACTTACATAAGTTAAGTTATAACTAACTAATAACCGAAACATTATTCATTTTTCAAAGCGTTGTAACTAGCCAAGCTTGTAATTATCAAATGGTTTTCACTAATACAGTAGTAATATATTACCGTGTCACCACTAGAATTCAACCAACAATGTGGTGTGTAGGGTTGTGAAAAAGAATTGTGTTTTTTTTTTTTACCATTAGAAATGTGTATCTAATTTATATATGGCTGCTTTTAGGTAGATATCTGTTAATGAGCGCACTGAGCATGCATTCATTATAAATACAACTACCAAACTTCTAACTCAATAAATACTTCCTACTATCTATCCCTTTTTATCTTTCTTTAATCAAATTTATGTAGAGATATGAATCCAAAAAAGCTCAATTAAAGAAATAAATTATCAAATAACGACAATATTATCTTAAATCTTAAGTTCCGAAAAGAAACAATTAATTCTATACCACCGAATTCAAGTAGTACTGAAATTAAATTAACATCATATCTAATATTTAAGTATATTAAATACTATTATCAAACGAACAAAATAAACAATATATCTATGTATATATACTGAATGAAGTTCCTAGGTACCATCGCCGCTTAGCTATACAAATTGTTGGTATGGCAACACATTATTTGTCATCATCAATATTATGCATTATTTTGACCACTCTTCTCTCCATCGCCGGAGCCAAAGTCCCGGCGATCATAGTCTTCGGCGACTCTTCCGTAGACTCCGGCAATAACAACTTTATACCAACAGTGGCCAGAGCCAATTTCGAGCCTTACGGTCGTGACTTTCCCGGCGGCCACGCCACCGGCCGCTTTTGTAATGGCCGCCTGTCCTCCGATTTTACTTCAGAGGCATATGGTCTTAAACCGACCGTGCCGGCCTACCTTGATCCGTCCTACAATATCTCTGATTTTGCCACCGGAGTTTGTTTCGCCTCTGCTGGCACTGGTTATGATAATTCCACCGCCGACGTGCTTGTAAGTCCACATCTACTTAAAAAAACCTAATTATGGCAGTTTCTTGCGTAACAAGAAACACCGAGATGATTGTCTTGTTTGATCTTTTAGGGCGTGATTCCGTTATGGAAAGAGGTTGAGTACTATAAGGAATACCAAAGCAATCTTTCCGCCCATCTTGGCCACCGGAGAGCCGCCAGAATCATCAGAGAATCTCTGTACTTAATCAGCATAGGAACCAACGATTTCTTAGAGAACTACTACACATTACCAGACAGGAGATCTCAGTTCAGCATCAGCCAGTACCAAGACTTCCTGATCGGGATCGCGGAGGTGTTCTTAAGGGATCTTTACAGACTCGGAGCTCGGAAAATGTCATTCACCGGAATCTCGCCAATGGGATGTCTACCACTGGAGAGAGTGGTGAATATGGACGACCCTTTTAGCTGTTCCCAGAGTTATAATGACTTGGCTGTCGATTTCAATGGGAGGTTGAGAAGATTGGTGATGAAATTAAATAGAGAACTTATTGGACTGAGGATTTTCTTTGCTAATCCTTACGATATCATTTGGAATATTGTTACCAAACCTAATTTTTACGGTCTAGAGGTGTCTAGTTCTGCGTGTTGCGGCACAGGATTATTCGAGATGGGATTTCTTTGCGGCCAGGACAATCCGTTAACTTGCAGTGATGCCAATAAGTTCGTTTTCTGGGACGCCTTTCATCCGACCGAGAGGACTAATCAGATTGTGTCTGATCACTTCGTTAAGCATCTCAAGAATGTGTTTCGTTGATCCTAAATTCCTAATTAATTTCTTTGTGAGTACATTTACATATAGTCAGATTCAGTTTCGAATATTAGAGTTTTAAATGGAAGTTGAGAGTGCAGAGGATTGATCAAATTAAAGAAGAAAGATGAAAAAAGAGTAGAGAAATGACTGGTTGCTTGAGAAACAAGTATCAGACAAACTCTACCTCGACAGTATTAAGAATTGTTTATTTAGTCATTTCATCTTAAATGTCATTTTAAATATTCCTGTAAGATTTCATAAAAAAAATTTAAACTAAATTTACATATTAAAATATAATCCAATCACATGTAAGTTATTTATGCTTCATTCACTTCCCTATTGACTTATGGTGCACATTATAGATCAAAAATATCAAAAGTGAAAGTGTTTGTGTATATATAGATAGATATATTATTATTTATCTAAAAGAAAAACAATGGTTTGTTTTATCTTTAATACAAAGCCGATAAAAGTAAAATTATTACTAGGGTTTAGTGTTGCCATCTATAACAGATCTAAGTTCATCCCAACTTGCTGAGTCTCCGATGAAATCTTCACCGTTTATGTTCCAGAAACTCGGGAAGTTATTATCATTACAAGTGTATGTCGTCGGTGGATTGAAACCAACCATATGTTGGTTCCAATAAGGATTCTGTGGCTGAAGCGGCGGCTCGTGGGACAAGGAATCTACAACGCGGTGGCTGGTGTGGTCGGAGTCTAAGCTACTTGTCTTAGAACAAGAGTCGGTTAAGGTGATAACCTGTTTTCGGTTTGGTGGTACGATGGTTGGGTTTCTGTGAGATGTGACTCGTTTGAAGATTCTGCATAGTGTCCATACCTCCTGTGGAAAACAACATGGACCCATTAAAATTTATTTCAACTGTAATATCTGAAACCAATTTATGATTGCGTGATGCATTTTTTGTCAAATTATGATTAGTTATATTCTATAAAGAAAATTCAAAAAAAATACATAAGTGTGCCATTGAATTAAGCTTAAGGGACATAAGAAAGTCTGAATATTACTAATTAAGATAAATCCGATTCGAACAAAATGATAGCTAGTCAAATGTCTTTCGATTCAAAGAGACAAATGCATTAACTATACTTGATGATTTTCTAGTAGTTCTAAACTTCTAATTTTGTTGATTGAAACCATAGATCAATCTTTACTGGATGTTCACACTTAATTTGACCTCTATAAATTCCATTAAACCGTTGTAAAAGAAACATATTTAGTATTGTGAACGTTTCACATATCTTAAAGGTTAGTTTGAGCCACTCATGATTCTACAGGGGAAAAAAAAAAAAAAAAAGAAGTCTAGTTATAATAAAAAAAAACTGGGACCCATTTTGTGGAAATAAATTCATATGTGATGTGCATTCGTGACTGACTTTTTTTGTGTTTTTTGGCACGAATTCGTGACTGACTTATAAGTTATAAAAGCACTTGCACCAACCATAAGTACAAGAAAATTGTCCCACTAAAAATGGACAAGATGGTTCAGCCTGATGCATACCTTTCTTGGTTGAATAAACCGGTTTATTTGTTCAGAAAACAATTTGGAATAACTACGGAAAACGAAAAATGCAAATTATTCAAAAAGAGAAATTAGGAAGAAGAAAAAAACTCACTGCTTGTTGAGCTGGTGAGTCAGTTTTGGTGGTGGAGGGGAGGCGGAATTCGTGCATCATCCAATCGGTTTTGGTGCCTTTACCGGCTGAACCAAGATAGTAAACCAGAGATTTCTTGAGACCTACACAATCTAGGTTGGAGTACACCGGTTTATCAATACCCGTGGCTTTCCAGAAACCTGAACCGGTGACCCGGTTTGGTCTAACGCTATTCCTGTATTTCCTGCCTCTCATGCAGAAGAAGTACCACTCCTTTTCCCCGACGCTGCTCACTCCTAATACAATCCACAGTAATTAAGTGTTCATATAAATTCCTGTAACTCCCGACAAATTACAGTTTGGTTTGTACTACATCGAACGTTTCTAAATCTTCATGCGATCGACGATATAGGACACATTATATATATATATATATATATAATTCTTTTTGACGTCTTTTTTTTTTTTGTTCAAACCTATGTTATAAATGCTTACTCTCTACGAATAGAGCAAAAGTTTACAGAATCTGAAAGAAGACCATCATGGCCAAACAGAATTTGACGTCTTTATATGGATGGTACCACATATTCTAGTACATGAAGTATAATTATATATTTACATCCTATAAAACCAAAGTTGACCGTCAGTGTTTTAAATTATCTATAGTACTGCCGCATTTCCGAAGTTTCAATTGACTAGTATGTTGTTCAATTCAGATTTTGATTTTTAAATATTTGGTATACGAAGTTTCAATTTATTAGCGAGTGTGTATATCAGTTTGGCTCGATACAATTTTTAGATTATATGGTTTTTTTGCATGTTTTTGATTCATACCAGATCGAATTGGACATCTCTAATTACTAATTTAACAATCAGTTGGGAGAAAAACAACAAGTACTTTTAACTAAATGATCGTATTATTATAAATAAGATTCCAATATGTATAAAAAGGGTGATCCAACAATAAGAAGACTTACTAGGGAGATCCCAAGGATCGAACTTATAGATATCGATCTGTTTAATAAGTTCGAGTTTGATGGGTTTGTTCTCTACTTTTCTTCGAAGATAATACCCTAAAAGCTCTTCGTCCGTCGGATGAAATCTAAATCCAGGAAGTGGTGCTTCGTCTTCTTCTTCATGTTCCTTACCTTCACCACTCATTTTCACTACATCGATCTCTTTATAACACCAATCAAGTATCTCTGTATGAAAAGTTCTCTATACATATATATATATATATATATAGGTAAATTTTTATATGTTAATGATTATTTTTCTGCCGTTCAATTAGTTCTCGGTCAATTACGAATGACTTTGACTATTATTATTATACACACAATATCTTTATGAATGGTCACAAATTTGTATATTCTTTTGTCAATAACATATATACATAATGAAAATCTTGTATTTATATCGTGGAGCAGTAACACACTGATCATACAAACTCTTATGCATTATGCAGTAATAATTTAATATTATTATAATAGACTTAACCAAATATATTAAAAAAATTGATGTAAAAATTATATAATATTTATATATTTGTATATCATTGCTACAATTATTTAATATTTTCTTAACATAAACATTAATTTATTCGTCCATATTTCTTATTATGGCCTTCGTAATTTAGTGACAAACTCTTTTTCAACATTTAGCAACACACTTTTAAATTTTAAATGCAATATTTTTTTTCAATCATTTAATTTGACTCTTAACTTCAAAGTATATATTTCTTTGTAACTTGGGAAAATGCGAAGTCGTGAAACTCAAACTAATTTATTTATTTAGTGTTTGGGAAGTTCAAATATTTTCTTCCCAAATTAAAGTTGTTATTTTATTTTATTTTCCAAAATTATGGTATTCTTATAATTAAAACTTATTTTTTGTTGTTGTGATTTAGATATTGGTGGTCTATTTATTACTACTATGCAGAAAAGTCCAATGAAATGGAATATAAGACCATTGGTTGCAACTAATTTATATGACGATGAAATTATCGAAATTCAAACATGTCGGTATCCGTAGTTGTTACGTATATATACAGTAATTATATGAAATGATCAATAAACTGTAAATTCAATACATACGTATGGGTGAATTCACGTGGTTTGACCATATTATCATCATTTTACAAAATATTGAAAAGGTGTAAAATATATCAAAATATGATCTCTTACGAACCAAAAGATAACTTTTAAATATGCCTCCTTTTTAGACTCAACTATTTTGGTAGCCGAGGAGCCAAACACTAACGTAGATGGTAGACCAAATCTATTAAATAATAACCAGTCTATTATCATCAACTTCAACTGCTTTCCAAATTGTTAGTTACACTTAGTTCGAGTAAGTTTGCTTTAGTACATTTTGTTATATTCCAAAATATTTAATCACTATTTTGTGGATCAACAAATAGACAATTAATTTTCAATTTCTGTAGAGGTTCCAACCAAAGCAAGACTAAACAAATTAAAAGTAACAACACAGTAAGCGATATGCCAATACAGAATTAACAGAACAAACATAACAAGAGTATCATTGTGGAACAAACATAATGGACTACTCGATTAGAACGAACACGAGAAACAGACAGTCAGAACGTGGTATAATAACGGATAATAACTAATTTGTTTACATTCGAACAAAAACACAAGATTTTATTTGTCGGTCAAAAAACAAAAGTTACCGGCTTTTAAAAAAAAAAATCAATAATCTAAATTATTTACATTTAGCTCCCTAAAATAAGTCAAACGATGTATGTCGAATTGCGAGTAAGTTTAATTGTTATCGTTGTTGTAGTACATGCAACATATAGAAAGTAGTTATTTCATATTTAATAAAGAAAAAAAAAGAAAAAAAAAAGTAGTTATTTCATACTCCCTCCGTTTCAAAATATAATCGTTTTGGCTTGAAGCACGCATATTAAGAAATTACTTTTTATTTTAAAAAGTATTACTTAATATATAAAAAAAAAACAATTCAACCAATTAAAAAAAAAACTGTACATCATTATTGGTCACACAATATTCAATAAAGTAAAAAAGTACCTAGAAATATGAGAACGTCTTATATTTTGAAACAAAACAAAACTTCTAAAACGACTTATATTATGAAACGGAGGAAGTATTTTTTTGCCGCATCCAATATTTAAAAGTCTACGAATCATACTTTTGTCTTTTGTAGACACATTTTTCTACTATAAACTACTAAAATAACTCTTGCGGTTGCCGATTAGAGCCTTGGTAGATCAGATAATGGTAGCACCTAGCAAATGATACATGAGGTAAAGATGACGCTTAAATGATCTCATCATTAGTCATTAGCCACCCCCATTCTTACGAGAAATTAAATTAGTTGGAATGATTAGCAAAATAGTATCTAAAAAAAGTGTGGTATACTCGAAAAACATATTTGATCTCAAAACCAATATACATTTTGGTAGTAAAAACGAAATTAACATGGACAAAACAGTACTGTTATTTCGAGATTTAAAATTTTTCCATGACCATTTCGGCAAACCGCTTTTAACTTTTTTTTTTTTTTTTTTTTTTTTAAGTTCTAGGCTTCTAGCTTTGTATCCGTAAAATTCTAACTAGATTTATAACAAACAAATATTAAATTTCTAGCATGTTGTCTATTGGTTATTAACAACAAAAAAATCCTTTATAAAAAATAATATTTACATATGTGAAAGTAAGGATGGCCTATTTATAATTTGTAAAGATTCTCGGCACAAATCAGAAGGACGTTAAAATTAAGAAGTTAATGACTTGTTTCCATAGTGGTAAATGGTAATATTTTTTAACGGATTGTTGCGTTAATTCTGGTGTAGTGAATCTGTAAATGAATAAAAGGAAAAAAACATATAAAACTCACAAAGAAAAAGCAAAAAAAAAAAATGATGAAAAAAAAAAAACGAAAGAATGGAAACCCGCAGATGAGGTTTAAAACGACAGCATGGAGGAAGAAATTTTTATTTTCTTAAGGGCAGACGATAACTTAGCTATTGTGCAGAAAATGAGAAAGTGACCCATTTGATCTATAGAACATTCAAAGTCCAGATTTTGACTCTTGAAAATTATCATAAGAATGCATTTAAAATTGCAAGTAATAAATAAAAGTAGCCACAACAATATTAGTACGCATCCAATCTTCTCGGGAAGATAAACAAGAAAAAATAATCAAAAGATTTGAAAGAAGGAAGAGAGTCAAAAGGAACATAATATCTAAGTATCTAAATTTTCAACTCCATACCTTAACTTTTTTGAATTAATTCGACATGAAAAGAGGAGAAACTTTGAATGGCATCTATCACTATCAGTATCAGGTTTCTATAAAGGGTATGTTCATACTTATACGAAAAAATGTTATACAAAGAAAAATGAAACCAATATCCAAATTAAGAAAGACGCAAGAAACTTTTCCACTTTGATTTGCAGATAAATAATTTAGTCAAAATCATAAGGTTGGTGGAAGCGGCGGAGCAACGCTTCGGTGGGACGGATCTTCTAACTTCTAACCGCCCATTCTCCGCCACAACTAGTCTTCGATTCTCCTCCTTCCTCTCCGCCGACAAAAGTGGATAATAATGGCCTTTTTATTGAATAATTCAGTTTGGGTTTATTTGGGCCTTACCCATACCAGTACTGCAAACTTACGAGTGTTTACAACGACACATTTTTTTTATAACAACCTCTGTATTTTTTTAATTTTGGTCAAAGCATATATATTAATATATATACTCATCATGAATGAACTTTTGTTCTATACTTCTATTATATGCAAAAAAAAAAATCAACTATTCAAACAAAAATCGAATTAATCACATGCAATATTACACCCGGACGAACATTCAATATGCGACTGAGTATGATTAGGATGACTGACAAAATATATAGAAGGCTCAATGACAAATCAGTTACACTGTCTAAATTGAAAAGGCATTACATTATAATATAATTTTCTACTAGAATCTACCTTCCTCATATAATGATAAACTTGACAAAGTTATGAAACCTAGTGGTTTACTGGTTTATGTAGTATTGACCAGGTATCAGCATCCAAATTTAATTCTCCACAATACTTGACCAAAAATATATGTATATTTGATAATCCATAAATAATCGTCTCTATTTATCGCTAACTAATTACTATTATCGAGGTCTACAACTAATTATTTCAAAAATATATAGCGATGAGCAATAAATATATTATTATGGAGATTGTAGAATGATTAGCAGCTAGTTAGCAGATGCCAAAAAATATAATAACACAATATAATTACTTTATATTGTCTTCACAGAAGAAAAAGAAAGTGAGAAGTATTTTAATCCATACGGAGCCAATGCGTTTTAGAATTTGAGTGAGCGTACCACTCCATTTACGTACTTGATACAAATAGTCGAAAACAATAGTAATGTTTTGGTCACTCAAAATCTTACTAAAATAAAATGAAAAAATTTCACAAAACATAAGTAAAAAATAAGCAAAATAAAAGTAAAACATAAACAAAATGTAAAAAAAAAATTGAATATTTGTTATTCATTGTGCATAAAATACAATAAAAATAGGCAAAACATAAACAATATGTAAATAAAAATAACAAATAAATGAATATTTGTTGACATATAATAACAAATTACTTGAAATCATAGTTATTAGTGTGGATGAATATTTTACATAACTTAACTTTTATTTAAAGAGCATACATTAGTTAGTTGTATCATTAAATTTAGTTTGACGATATGTGTAGATGGAGAAAAAACTGATATCATATATATACATGATTTTTCACTTCTATTCAAAAGCTTCGATGAACATTTTTAGGACTATTATGTGTCCAAGGACGCCCAAATGACATGCCAGAGATGTTTTTGGTCGTAAGGATGTTGGAAAACGAAATCAGGGACATACATCACGAAACTATCTGGCAGAGTTTTGAAGAACCAACGGATACATTTCTACCGGGAATGAAATTGATGAGAGAACAATTTTCACCACCGTCATCATGGAAAAATCCAGATGATCCGTCAAGTGGAGCTTTCACGTTGGAGGTGATGGAGAGATCATTTCTTAGCCTTTTATTGTATAACAAAGGGGAAACCAGGTATGATGTCCCTCTCTGGACCGGGTATACCAATATACCAGGTATATCTGTTGAAGACATCCGTTTCTTTTTCCATTTCAAGAAGAGCAAAAGCATCTCTAGATTAACCCTTAGCGACAAGGGTTTTCTACAGCACTTCAAGTGAGAGAATACCTCTCAGAACTGGAATCTCATATGGTACGCCTCAAAAGAGGAGTCCGAAGTATTCAACGTGTGTGGAGATTACGTCGTTGATGGTTTATGTGTTAGAATGAGCATAGATTATTAAAGAATGTCAATTTGTTCTGATTTATGATTTCGAGTGTATATCATATGAATTTAAGAACGTTTGTGTTCTCCATTTCAGTCTAATGAAATATTTCACAATTTTTCCAAAGTTACAGTTTTTTTTTTTTTTTTTTTGGGATGAAACGTAAAAAATTTACTGACAAACTAATAGAGTGTTATGTACAAAAGAATAAACAACACTTCGAAAAAAACTGAGAAATATTAAAAGCTGCAAAAGAAGAGCATTGGACAATTACAGAGCATTAGTTCTGGGTATGGCTAAACCATCCGATGGAATTAGACCTCCACTGAACCAATATCAAATCAGGTCTGTGCGCTTCTATCAAAAACTTTTTTAGTTCAGCATAGATCCTAAAATGATGTCTAATCCCTAAATTGGCGCATCCATAAAACATGAAAAGCTATAGACCAATCAATTTATATATGTAATGTCTATTACAATTTTTGACTCTGGTTAAAATAACCTTTAGGTCCGCCATTGTCACTCCATTTACTAGATACAAATAATTGAATTGGTCACTCAAAATCTTAATAATATACAATCGATGTTTGATTGCCATCTTCTAAAAACTTAAGACACCGTTCAATATTTTTTTTTGCCGTCATTTTTCTGTCGGTTCTGTTTATTTATGCCCGTTTGCTTGGCTATCACATATGTGAATCTATTAGTTAAATTTTTTAAAATCCATATCAAAATTAAACTTTGAAACTATTTTGCTAGAGAATAGTAAAGATATTATCTTGACGGTTCAATTGAGAAAATTATATACATTTGAATTTAATGTGATGAAGTTATAAATAGAATCCGAGAAGAGGTGTGGGAATTGGGATGTGTGGTCCATTACCGGTAGGCACGATGGTCCACGATTAATTGTTATTACGACAACATAATTAAATTGTATTCAGTATGAATCAACGGAGATCACTAGATCTTTCTCAAATTTACCAAGAAAATGAATTCCTTAGGTGAACAATAAATATATAAAGGTTATCAGAAAATACTAGTAGTCCATATGTTTTTTTTGTTTGGTGGTAAATCCAAGAGTTCCTCTAAATGCGACTTGATAAACGCCAAAAACTATGATGTGAGAAATTATAAGTTCGTTATGAGACCATTGAAGTCAGCTAATAAATCGACCTTTATTTACATGATTACATGGTAGATAACAAAAAAAAGAACACGTAATTTAATTTGGCGAATAGTGAAGAAGAAAACGGCAGATTGAAAATCATGTTCAGAAAAAGAAGCCAGAGAAGTTGTCACAGAAAGAAAAGAAAAGAAAAAAAGGCAAAGATGATGTGATTTGACAAAAACACCCTCAAATCATTGTATTCAGACTTCAGAGTTGTTTGTAGATAAGGTACAGATCAGAAACCACCTCTAGAAATCTAGCAATAGATCTCATCGCTGAAGAAGAGATCTCGACTGATTCCAACACAATGTCCCAGAACTTGCCACGTGGCGTTGGGTTACAGTACTGTTGTCCCTAGAGAATCATTATCTCCCTCGCTGTAACATCTCTCTCTCTCTCTCTCTCTCTCTCTTTATGCTTCTGTCGCTTTCTGTCTGTACCCAAAAGAAGTAAAGAACCTTTCTCTCTCTCTCATATTCTTCTCTGTTTCTTTCATGTTTTATGAGAATTTTCTCAGTAATCTCTGATCTTTGTGTTTATCTTAATCCAGAGGACAGAGTGAGAGGAGATATAAAAGTTTTGTTCCATTTTTAATAACTTTTGTTGGGCGTGGAACTTCGACTTCCACAGTTGAGGTTTCAGTCTTCTCCTTCAACTTCTGATTCAGCTAGAAGCTTTCCTAATCCGGTCAGTACTCTTATACGGTCTTTTCGTTTTTAAAGATGTTTCTATATTTGGAATCTCCCTTTTTTTTTTTAATTCCTCCCTATTAATATAACTATTTTTTAATCCTTCCTAGATTGCTGGAATATAAAAAGAAAATGGTTTAGCAGGAGAACTAGCTCATGGACTTGCTTTTTATTTAATTTTTAAATCATTCTATAATGATTAGTGTGACTAAACTATTGGGAGTATGAATTATAAGATTCGACTTTATGCTCCTCCCGTGTGTCTCTTAATCATAACTTATCATTACTTCTGTTCACTTGTATAAAATATTTTGAGGTCAATAAAACGTCACTAAATTTTATACTTGTGAAATGTCTCCAGAGATCTGACATGGAACATCAAGGTTGGAGTTTTGAGGATAATTATAATTTGTCCACTAATAGAAGATCTATAAGGTATATATCAATAATTCTTTGATCTAATGTATTCATTTAGCATTTCTTTACCAAAAATATAGTATATATAATATAGTCTCTGAATAATATATGTGAAGGCCACAAGATGAACTAGTGGAGTTGTTATGGCGAGATGGGCAAGTTGTTCTGCAGAGCCAAACTCATAGAGAGCAAATCCAAACCCAAACCCAAACCCAGAAACATGATCATCATCAAGAAACTCTAAGAGCCAACACCTTTCTTGAAGATCAAGAAACTGTTTCTTGGATCCAATACCCTCCAGATGAAGACCCATTCGAAACCGACGACTTCTCCTCTCAATTCTTCTCAACCGCCGATCCCCTCCAGAGACCAAACTCAGAGACGATCAAGCCTAAGGCCTGTCCTGAACCTCCACAAGTCATGCCTCCTCCTAAGTTTAGGTTAACGGATTCATCATCGGAAAGCAAGGAACTAGGAAAGGAACAGTACTCGGTGATGACAGTTGGACCAAGCCATTGCGGGAGCAACCAATCTCAGAACGATCTCAATGTCTCAGTGAGTCATGATCAAACCAAAATCATCGAAGACAAACTTTACCCGAACGCAAGTTCCTCATCAGGAGGCTCCTCTGGTTGCAGTTTTGGCAAGAACATCAAAGAAATGGGTAGTGAAAGAAGCATTACAACAGACCATAAGAGAAAACATATAATGGACACTGATGAATCTGTGTCTCAGTCAGATGTATGCTTTAATTTGAAGTCATGATGATATGTTCTTGAATATGTATATGTTGGTCCATCGCTCAGAGTTCTTGATTGTTTTATATAATATGTTTTGTAGGCAATAATAGGTAACAACAAGTCGAACCAACGATCAGGATCAACACGAAGGAGCCGAGCAGCTGAAGTTCATAATCTCTCCGAAAGGGTACTTCATCGGTTCGTCGATATATAAATGATAGTATATATAATATAGTTTAATGTTAGTAGTAGATTCGTATAACATTCAAAATAAAGAAAACAGATACAAAAAAAACTCTGTTTATTTCTTCTTTTTTTTTGATAACTCTGTTTATTTCTTCTTTTTTCTAAATTTAAATAGAGGAGAAGAGATAGGATCAATGAGAGAATGAAAGCTTTGCAAGAACTAATACCTCACTGCAGCAAAGTAAGTTACAAAATCCAATCTTGATTTTGATTGAATTAAGATTTTAGTGTTAATGGGATTTGATTTTGCAGACTGATAAAGCTTCAATTTTGGACGAAGCCATAGATTACTTGAAATCACTTCAGTTACAGCTTCAAGTAATGTGGATGGGGAGTGGAATGGCGGCGGCTCCGATGATGTTTCCCGGAGTACAGCCTCCGCCGTTTATCCGTCAGATGCAGAGCCCGGTACAGTTGCCTCGATTTCCGGTTATGGACCGGGCTGCTATTCAGATAAATCCTGGTTTAGTTTGTCAGCCGAATCCGGTACAAAACCAGGTCTTCTCCGAGGGGTTTGCTAGGTACATCGGCGGGTTCCCACAGATGCAGGCCGCGTCTCAGGTAAGACCAATACGACACCGTTTCTCCTAAACGACGTAGTTTGGTCGATATAGTAATACGTCGCCGTATAAGTGGAATAGTCAAACGAAGCAGTTTTATCAGACACGTTCTGGTTTTTATATATTGAATGCAGCCAATGGAGATGTTGAGATTTGGTTCGCCGGCAGGACAGCAAAATCAGCAACTGTGTTCACCGACGAAGACCACCGACGGTCCTCGTTTGAACCACTAAGGGGTGACGTGGAATTATTTCTACTTTTTGGGTTTGTTTGTTTGTTATGATCTTCTGAACATAATTAAAACGTTCAAGGATGTATTATTATAGAGTACGACGTACAACTTCATTGTTTTTATAAAAACAAACAAAAAAAACAAAAAGCGTACAACTTCATTACGTTATTTTCTGCATATGTATTTTAACTATTATGTCAAAGTGGCATTATATTTTTTTGTAAACAAAATGTCATAGAGAAACGTGAGATTTTTGTAATCATAACTCGTAAAAATTAAAAAAAAAAAATGGAATCCGTTTTATTCTCTAATCAATCAAATTAACAATGTATAAATCGTAACCATGCATTTGTCTAAGTAGTCGATCTTTATTTCCAAAGATAGAAATTACATCAGATCATTCATTAACATTCCGGTCTTTTTTTTGTTTCTGTATAAATTATAACTAGGATTGGTTCCGTGAACATTTTGTTTGTTGTTCCCTCTAATAAGAAACACATTTAGCTCTAAGCCTCTAAGAAATACAAATACACATAGATGATATGATAGATCGTATATAGGCGGAGTTTAATAAAAAAAATATTAATCTCTTATGATGTCATCTTATATTGCTCGATAAATCAATGGAAACGTGTGCTTTTCTCGCTGATTGTGTTTTAATATAAATTATAGAAATGGAAAAAGGCAAGTCACATGTGATGGAGCAGAATTCAGTGAAAAGTCTTCTGTCATTTGTCAAACATCGACATTATAAGTTTTTAGCCATGTGCTCCACTGGTCAGAATCTGTTTTAGCAATAATTGAGCTTAAAATATCTTAGATATTTGTTGCGAATTGTTTTCTATATAATTATTTCGAAGTCTGAAACAGTCAACCTAAGAAACACAGTTTACACCAGTATAAGAATTGCAGTAGTGGAACCGATCAAAGGTTGGAGAGGTTGGAGACATACATACAAATTAGTAACTGCATACACCCAAGAAAAAGAATCAGTTAACTCATATCATACATTTTAGAAAGTTACATACAAAGAAAAGAAACCCAAAGCCTTTTTTCTAAAGAAAATGGTACACTGTAAATAAATTTGAATCTTTTTAATAATTAGTTAAAAAAGGATGACGAGAAAAATAAAGAGTTAAAGGATTGTATTTTACATATTAGAAAAAAATAAAACACAAAAGAATATACAAATTTCTCTCAACATCCAAATCTGTGTCTTTTTTCAACAATAATTCTGATATATTTTTCAACGATTTTTCTGAGAAGAACGTGTATGAATTGTTAAACAAGTAGGTGGAACCATCAAACAAGCTCGAGGAATATAATTCTAACTAAATAATCCTACTAAATATATACTATCATATACTCAAACACATTAACTTTCACCGCTTAGAATTCTCTTTTTTCCTATAAACGCAAACGTCGTGCCTCGACGAATTGTAAGAAAATTAAATATCTGTTCTTATACTAATAACTAGTTGGTTTTTTATTCTTTAATAAGCATGACACAATCATTGTCCCTTCAAACAAGTGTTAAAGTGGGTTTTTTTTTCTTCCAACACAACGTGTTCAAGGATATGATTCTAGTGGTTATTTTTTAATTGTGGCTTTTGTTATTGATCAACCCATCCAATACATCTTCCGCCGTTCCTTTATTTTATTGTGTAGTCCATTTTTTGTTCACTTGAAGACAGTGGTCGGATGTCGCAAAACACCAAAATCTCGTTAACAATTTCCGTTTATATGTCCGTTGGATGATCGAACATAACTAAATGTGTCCCTTTTTGTCACTTTCATGGTGTTGCGTGATGAAAGTTGTATAGATGTTAATATTTGATGAAAGGTATTCTGATTTTAATAAAAGTCAGTCGTCGCTTCATAATTTATATCAGAATCAAATACTACAATTTAGTGACACATGGATATGACTCTCTAATTATCTCTTTTAACAATAAATTTAGATATTTTAACCTCAAAATTAATTTAGACTAATGTCATTAATCTCAACAGTCCCTAAAAAATTTAGATATCTTTGTCGTTTATTAAATTTTTAAATAACCGTTGGTTTATCTATAAATATATTGGTTTTGTTGACTAATCTCAACCAATCATGATGACTCTCTATCAATTCCAAGAGACATGTATCAATTTTTTTCCAAGTCCTGGGAGCCTTAGTTCTCACCAATCATTTACAATGTAGTAGAACACTTAGCACAGGGCCGATCAAACAGTAAATGCATTCGTATAAATATAAATATTTGTTGTTCAGCCATGTCAAACACGCTCTCTTCAACATGTGTGAGACATTATATAAACTATCTGCATCAAACTCGCAACAACGTGTTAAATTCTTCCAAAGCATATAGTAGTTGGTCGCCTGTCATTTTACAACTATAATAATTCATGAATAGATCGTGATGGCTGATGGGGTTGGGGATGGTGAAACACACAAATGGTATATATATATATCTACAAAAGAATCTCTTCATATTTCAATAACACGCACATGCACACAATAACACACACAGACACATGGACACAAGCTAGTGAGCTACCATCTCTTTTTTCTTCGACAATTTTCAAACTGTTTTATTACCTGTGTGTGTGTTTTTTATTTTTTATTTATTTAAGCGTAAGAAAGTTTTTAGAACGATAACTCTATTATGTTTTTTCGGAAGTCAAAATTCGTGGCTATGTATTGCTGTCATGCCAAACAAGAGCACCTATAACATATCGGTTTCCAATTATTAGATGATGAAGTCTCCTTTGCTCTTTAGTTTTTCGAATCCCACCTCTCTAGTTCCAATTAGAAACAGCAACGATAGTTTTCTCTCGTACACTATCCCCCTCAGTCCCTGACTTAAACTGTCCAATTTTAAAATTCTCTCTCGAACATATGTACATCGATCATGTCAACAATTTCGTACTATACTTTTTGATTTTGTTTGTATTTTGAGTAATTACTCGTACATCATAATCTGTAGAATCGAATTATATAATCTGTTTGAATTAGCCATTGGTTTTTAACTGATAAAACAAAACAAAGTGGCCAGATTATTGTAAAGGTTTTGTCTTTCAATTCTAACCAAACTCATAGCCACCAACATCATATTAAAATATATTTTTTTCCAAAATATTAAAATCATTTAGAATCGTCTACAACGTTTTCTTTGTTGAATTACATTTTCAGATTAAATATTTATTTAAAAAAAATCAAAACATCTACTACTCCTTATTTACCAGATTCAGACAAAAAAAGCTGACGTGTTTCCACTAGTGATTCTGATGGGTGACGTATGGTTACATGACACATGTCACCTACTGGACCACTTAGCTTGATAAGTTACGTAACTTATCAGCGCGCCAAAAGACCACGTGATATATATACTCTAACCTTTTAATATAAAATCATCTTTACGGTGTAATTTTTTTTTTTTTGGTTTTAATGTTAATATAAAATCATCTTTACGGTGTAACATTTACGGTGTAATTGTAAAGAACTACTGATATTATATAGAAAAACGATAATGATGGAATCGTTAATTTTTTTTATTTTTATAATCATTTAAATTTGACAGACTATATGTTTCAGTTCGAAAGTATAAAAAAGTCTGTGAAGCTTTTTCTTCTTCATCTTTTCAATTTCTTGTTTACAGTCTTCTTTCTCTAAAGCCCAAAAAAAAAGAAAAAATTTAAACCCTTCTTTTTCTAGTTATTATCAAAAAAGAAAAACTTATTTCTCTAGTTTTCTCTAGAACAGATTAAATTGATAAGGCTTAGTATTTAATATTTATCAAGATGTACTTAAGATTGCATAGATCTTGAAAACTAATAGAAGTATGTGTCGTATTAAGACATCTTGTATCTTTATTCTATTGTAATAGTCTCAATTATTAATATAAACCAGAAATTTTATCAAAAAGTACAGAAGTATGTGTGTTTTTGTAATTCAAATTTCATAAGAATGTCGTGAGGGGTGTGAGAATTGTTTTCTCCAGCAGCTTATTACATATCTCCTAAAATATTTTATGATAGTTATCTAAAAATATTCAATACCATTCACAAAAAAACTACTTAACATATATTTTTAAATATAAAAATATTTAAAGTATGTTAAATATGATGTTGTACTTTTATGAAACAAAATCTTCCATATAAACTCGAATCAACTATGAAAATACAAATTAACTCTAAATAAAATATTAAATAATATAACATATAAAATATCCAAGGGTATTAATGAGATATAAGGGGATATAAAGTTTATTTTTATTTTAACACGTGTGTAAATTATAGAATAGGGGGGTTATAAAGTTTTGTAACTTTAACACGTGTGCAAATTTATTGAATATGTAAATTTATACTACAAGAGTATTTTATATGCTTCATGACTCATTATAATGTAGTAGCACTAATTAGCAATATTAAATGTATTTTCCTAAATTTCTAATTATCAATTACTGTTTAAAAATATTGAATATCAAACGAATATACATCGAAATAAATTTTAAATATTTTCTAGTAATGGATAATATTAAATATTTAAAACAAAATAAACAGTTTATAGTATATATCAAATAACTAAAATTAATAAAAGACCAAACCCTCCAATAAGAATTTAATAATTTATAGATGATTTGAGGGAACAGAAAAAAAAATGTTTATAAATTACAACCTAACCTACTTTACCGACCACCTTACGACTCCCAAACCAAACCAAAAAAAAAAAAAAAATCAGAATCCGTTTCTCTCTCTCTCTCTCTCTCTCTAGTAAATTACCTCTTTCTCTCGTTTCTGGGATTTGAGATTGTCTCCTCATTGTTGGCTTTGAAATACGCATCTGATCTCGCCGATCGTCGTAGATCTACGTTGATACTGGCCGGCTGAGTAGACACAGTGAACAAAAAAAATAAAAAAAACAGGGGAGAGAACAATCCTGAAGAAAAGAGAAATCGCATGAATTTGTTTGGAAGCCTGATTTTTTCAACTTCGATTTCGAGCCACTTTACGACTTGTCTTCTTATCTTCATCCTTCATTTTTCTCCTCAGCTTCCGTTTAATAGTAATTATAGTAATTGTAATTCTAATAATCGTTTAATCAATCGTAATCATCGTTGAATCATGGAATCTAGGAAAAACTCTGATCGTCAAATGCGTAGAGGTATTTTCTTCTTTTTACCTTCATCAGAATTCTTTTTTTTTTTTCCTTGTGAAATCGTTCGTTTGTTGGATTGTGATCGTTGATGTATAGGAAGAATCTAGCTTTAGATTATTATCGACTGGGGTATTTTATTTGTGCAATAAAAGTTAAGTTTTAATTTTGAGTCCTGAGTTTAGCGCCCCTCGTGCTAATTTCTCTGTCGGTGGTTTGATTCCTTTATGGCGTTTTCTGGTTTTGGATATATTCGCTGATTGCCACAAGTTTTTCTTTTTGTGGGTTTTAAAATCGTTGTTTAGTTTGTTGTTTTCTGGGCGATGATTAGGTGTCGTAATTACAATTTTCACAAGTGTTTCCTTTGTGGAAATTTGATAATTAAATCGGACTGATTCATGAATTGTGGGTTGTGACAGCTAATTGGTTTTCAGCTGGTGAGAGGATGAAGACAAGGTCACCGTCGGTCATAGTGATCGGTGGTGGTTTTGGTGGTATTTCAGCTGCTCGTACTCTTCAAGATGCTTCCTTTCAGGTTTCTACTAAATACCAATGTGTTTATATACAACTATGTCATAGAAGCTGGGTTTGAACTTCTTATGGCCTATTTCAGAACTGTATTGCAGTTTGGGTTCATGTTAGCTTCTTTCTCACAAGGTGTGGTTGTTTGTGTGTTTTAGGTTATGGTACTGGAGTCCCGTGATAGAATTGGTGGAAGAGTTCACACTGATTACTCCTTTGGTTTCCCCGTTGATCTTGGTGCATCATGGTAATGTCATCTTTTCCTTGGTTGAGGGTTGGTTAATTTTTTTGGTTACCTTTGCTAACACAGTTCTCGCAGGTTACATGGAGTGTGCAAAGAGAATCCTCTGGCACCAGTTATTGGAAGATTGGGATTGCCCTTGTATCGTACTAGCGGAGACAATTCTGTTTTGTATGATCATGATCTCCAGAGGTTTGAATGTTCCGATTTTCGTAATCTTGATTCTCTGTTTTGTGATTTGAAGTTTCTTTAATACTCACGGTGCAATTCTTTTGTTTCTGTAGCTATGCTCTGTTTGATATGGAAGGCAACCAAGTTCCTCAAGAGTTGGTAACAAATGTTGGCGTAACTTTTGAACATATTTTGGATGAGGTATATGTCCTTCACTTTTTTTTGGTTTATAAATTTCTTATATATTTTGATTGCTGTGTTAGTATTTGCTTTACACTTGTCTTAACTAGATGGGTTCTTTTGCAAATACAGATCAATAAAGTCAGGGATGAGCAGGATGCAGATATGTCAATTTCTCAGGCTTTCTCAATTGTGTTTAAGAGGAAACCGGAGTTAAGGTTTGTAAACATAGTGTCCTACTTTTTTTAATTTATATCACTTTATGCACTTTAACAAGCTTGGTTTCATGATTCGAATTTGAAATTTTCACATCCAGGTTAGAGGGGCTTGCACACAATGTACTTCAATGGTACTTATGCCGCATGGAAGGATGGTTTGCCGCTGATGCTGAAACCATCTCTGCAAAGTGTTGGGACCAGGTTAGTTACATACGTCTTCTTTGACTTGGCGGTTTTAATTACACACCGTTCTTTATTCTTTACTGTCGGTTTCCGAAAAATGTGCAGGAGGAATTGCTACCTGGTGGACACGGTCTGATGGTTAGAGGGTATCGTCCTGTTATCAACACTCTGGCGAAAGGTCTTGATATCCGAGTAGGCCACAGGCAAGCTTTGCGTATTTCAAGAAGTTTGGCATTTGGTTAGGGTTTCGTAGTCATAACCTTGGTGTTTGTCCTTCTCAGGGTTACTAAGATTGTAAGGCGGTATAATGGAGTTAATGTAACGACAGAAAACGGGGAAACATTTGTTGCGGATGCTGCAGTGATTGCTGTTCCTCTCGGAGTTTTAAAATCCGGAACCATAAAATTTGAACCAAAGCTACCAGAGTGGAAACAAGAAGCAATCGACGACCTTGGAGTAGGAATCGAGAACAAGATCATACTGCATTTCGAAAAAGTCTTCTGGCCAAAAGTAGAGTTTCTAGGAGTGGTAGCAGAAACCTCCTACGGCTGCAGTTATTTTTTGAACCTGCACAAAGCCACAGGTCATCCTGTTCTGGTTTACATGCCGGCTGGTCAGCTCGCCAAAGACATTGAGAAAATGTCTGATGAAGCAGCTGCGAATTTCGCCGTCTTGCAACTCCAGAGAATTCTTCCCGATGCATTGCCTCCCGTACAGTATCTTGTGTCGAGGTGGGGATCGGATGTGAATTCATTGGGATCTTATAGCTACGATATCGTGGGCAAACCTCATGATCTCTACGAGAGGCTTAGGGTCCCGGTGGATAACTTATTCTTTGCCGGTGAAGCAACGAGCTCGAGTTTCCCAGGCTCGGTTCATGGTGCTTATTCAACTGGATTGATGGCAGCTGAAGATTGCAGGATGCGAGTTTTGGAGCGGTATGGTGAGTTGGATCTGTTCCAGCCTGTAATGGGTGAAGAAGGACCTGCCTCTGTTCCGCTTCTTATATCTCGTCTCTAAACTCACCATTATCAAATCACACTCTACAAGTTCTCTCAGTTATGGTTTGACGAGAACGAACCTGTAGTGATGATGATTTAACCGTAATCGGGAACTATATTTATCCTCGTTTTGGATCGTATTAAAAAGATTTTCAGTCTATTTTCTCAGTGTTTTTATTCAATAAAATTGAACATTATATCCTTGTGATATATTTATATGACAATCAGCTTTGTGAGTTCATATATTTGCTTTCCTCACTCGAGTCTAATACAAACACAATCTAATCAAAAGTTGGAAGAAATCTATATTAACATTTTTGGTAACATTTGAAAAAAACCCTTGCTTTTTCAAATTAATTACCTTTTATGCCATTGTTGGATCGGGTTTTTTTTGAATTTTTGACCCGGAATTTTGTGAGCGGATCTTTACTTCAGCTTCTGCAATTAAAAAGGAGAAAGACATTTTATACTACCTAGATGAAGACATTTTACATTCACTACAAACAAATTTTTCAAAAAGTCTACTACCTAGGTGAAGACATTTTAGAATCACTACAAACAAATTTTTCAAAAAGTCTACTACCTAGGTGAAGAAATTTTAGAATCACTACAAACAAAATTTGACCTTCCTACGAACAATCTAAAACTCTTAACCCCTATAAATACAATATATATCATATTCAACCTATCGCATGCAACCTATATCGATACACAAGCAAACCAACTCAATTACAATGGCTACTTCCTTTGCTCTCTTAAGCGATGTGAAACCATACAAAACCACTTGGAGAGTCCAAGTTAAAATCCTCCACAGTTGGCGTCAATACACAACCAACACCGGGGAGACACTTGAGTTGATTTTCTCAGACGAAAATGTCATTCTCCTTGATAAATTTTTTGTTTTTTTTTCCTATTTTGTTTACACTATTTTGCTCTCTCATGTTCGTCATTTCATCTTCAAAGGGTGTTAAAATGCATGCATCTGTCAAAAAGGATTTGGTTGCCCGTTATGTCAACCATCTTTCTATTGGTCAATGGAGGTTCATTCAGACATTCTCTCTTAATCAAGCTGGCGGTCAATTTCGACCCACTCCTCATGTGTACAAGATGAGTTTTGTGAATGGGACTATGGTAACTCACTCTGATAATAAATGAGATTCCAACTACTTATCCTTGGCCAAGTTTGAGGAAATTTTAAGTGGGGGCGCTTAATCCTTCCATTTTAGTTGGTAAGTTTTCCAAAACAATATATGGGGTACTCTTACATTTTCTGACTATTTTTCATCATCACCTAATATTATCGCTGCTAATACTCTGTAGATGTTCTCGGCCATGTTGTTAACATTGGCGAGTTGGAGAAACTTGAAGTCAACAACAAACCAACTCATAAACTTGAATTTGAAATGCGAGATGAATTGTGAATTTTACCTACTCTTCTATTTTTCTAAAATGCAATTTCATGTTATATTATAATTGTTAACCAACTATTGAATTTTTTCATAGTGATGTGAGATTGCCGTGTACCTTGTGGGGTTCATTTGCTGAGCAGGTTTTCAGATCATGTAACGGCACCGATGGAGTGATTGTCTGTCTCATCAGGTTTGCCAAAATCAAAACCTTTAAAGGTATTGTTTATTTATTTTCCTGCCTACATTGATTATATACAATGTCTCAAACGTAAATGAAGTAATAAAACTTATAATATTTTGCAGGGATTATAAGTGTCTCTAATTCTTTTAATGCCTCACAAGTTCATGTCAACCCACCATTTTCTGAAGTTGAAAAGTTCATAAATGAGTTACTATCTAAACCGTCTATATGTTTTAGTATTAATTTGGACTATTAAAACATCTGACGATTTGTCAGTCATAAATGAGTTAGTAAATATTAATTTTCCTTTTTCAGCATACCATCTGATGGTCTTACTCTTACATTTCGTGAGAGTATTTCTAAGTTTCAAATGATTGCCGTAAAAGAAGATGATTGTTCTCAGTACCCACAGAATACTATTGCACAACTCATTGATTCTGTTGAGGTCTGTAAAAGGAGTTTACATCAATGACTATATTTCTGATTTTTTTACTCTTGTGTTTTTTAATGTCTTATTCATTCTTAGGTTGGCAAAGTTAGAATCATGTGCAACATCTTCTGTTTCTTTTTTCTCGAGAAAATGATAGAAAGTAAAAGTATTGAAGTGGGTGTCGGTGGATGATTGTGAGAGGAAACGCTTAGATACACATCAATCGAAGTGGAATAAACATGCTACCAAACTCAAAGGAACAAGGGCTGTGCTTTTATTGGGTCTTCGTTTGGGCAATTTTTTCAATTATTTTATCTTCGTCTTTAAATTTTCCTTCTTTGGGTTTAAGGCCCACCTTTTCAATTTCACCTTTTGTAATTCTTAAACGTTTTCATGCAACCTATTTTCGAAGAAATAAATTACAAACGTTTATTTTTTCCCTTTAAATCCAAAATTATTAGTACTATTAACATTATAATTTCCTTCTCGATAAAATATTCAATATTTTCAATCAACAACTAAAAAAGTTCAAACCATTTTAAATATTTCAATCTAATAATTTATATATTTACCGATTCCAATTAGATTAACAATTTCAAATTATACCACAATTTTTTATATATAATACATAAACTACTTTCAATCTGCGCTGTACCACATGATAAAATCAACTATTTTTTTCAAACTCATCAAGCACCTATAAATGTGCCCAACATAATTTATAATTCAATCTCATTATTTACATATTTGCCGATTACAATTACAGTAATAATTTTAAATTGTAACACAACTTTTTAAATTAAACATATTAACAAAAATCGATCCGCGGTGTACCGCGGGATCAAATCTAGTAAAGAGGTAAAATTGAACATAAGAAGGAAAAAAAAGAACAAAATAAATAAAATTCGATTAACAGGACCAATGTTGCAAAAGGTAAGGACCCAATGTTATAACAGTTAGTATCTTCAGGGGTAAAATAATAAATTTTGTAAACTCCCAATTAAATTTCGATATCTTATAAGTTGGAGAAGAAGATAAGAGTGAGAGTGGCAGAGAGTTTTCTTCTCCGTGCGTATATCTCCGACAATGGCGATAGCTATGGCGGTTGTTTCTTTCCCATCTATACTCAACAAATCAACCTTATCCTCTTCACTATTCACTCCAACCTTCCTCCCGGCGAAATCCTTTTCCCTTGTCACCAAATCATCACCCAAAACCAGATTCGTGGTCTCGGCGTCAATGGAAGCTGGAATCGGAGTGATGGGTTCAAAACTCGGAATGATGAGTTTCTTCGAAGAAGACGGCACCGTCGTACCAGTAACCGTCGTCGGATTCCGTGAAGGTAACATCGTAACTCAAATCAAAACCCTAGCCACCGACGGTTACGACGCGGTTCAAATCGGTTACCGTCGTGTTCGTGACAAAAAGCTAACAAAACCAGAAACCGGTCATCTCCAAAAAGCCGGTACAATCCCAATGAGACATCTTCAAGAATTCAGATTACAATCCATAGACGGATTCGAACCGAACCAGAAACTTGTATTCGATGAGATATTCAAAGAAGGAGATCTTGTTGATGTCGCTGGAACTACGATAGGGAAAGGTTTTCAAGGAGGAATCAAAAGGCATAATTTCAAAAGAGGTCAGATGACTCATGGATCGAAGAGTCATCGAGCTTTGGGTTCGATTGGTGCTGGAACTACTCCGGGAAGGGTTTACAAAGGGAAGAAAATGCCTGGAAGAATGGGAGGTACGAGAACGAAGATAAGGAAGCTTAAGATTGTGAAAGTTGATAAGGAGCTTAATGTTGTGATGATCAAAGGAGCTTTACCTGGTAAGCCTGGGAATCTTCTTCGTATAACTCCGGCTAAAATCGTCGGAGTTAATATTCCCAAGAACTAGTTGAGAGAGATATGCCTCACTTCTTATTTTGTAATGTTTTGACTTGTTTCTTCTATTTTTTAAAATTTGTATCGAAATTGCGGAATCTGGATTTTGTTGAAATTTGTAGAATTTGCTAAAATCACAGTTTCGTCTTTCGTGTTACAATTGCGGTTTGATGATGTGAAACTGAATCACAAAATTGTGTTAGAATTGTGATCTTTATGTTAGATGTTAAAATATTTCATGTTAAAATTGTGAAATCGCATAATGCTTCTTGTCATTTTGATATAAATCGAACAAAATTGTGTCCAAATTCAGCAAGAACTAACGAACAACTAAAGCGAGCAGACCTCAACTTAAAAAACAATATATATATATATATATATATATATATATATATATATATATATATATTTAGTTTCAAAAAAGGGTTAACATTGTACATGAAATGATAGAAAAAAAATGAACATATATAAATAGAAAATTTTATGATGGGTTTGGGAATTTAAAGAATGGTTGAGAAGCTTTCAATAGGATCAGATTCTTCAAGCATAGAAGCAGCTTGGAAGCAATCAGTAGCATCAGCTATACGTCCATCAGATTTATGAACCATTCCTAAGTAATACCAAGCTTTTCGGTTTGTTGGATCAATCCTCAATGCATCAGAAAGCAAGCTTCTCGCCACTGGAAGCGTTGGCTGATGATCTTTCCCTCTTTCTGACAACAATGCCCCAACCGCTACTTTGCAAGGAACCGATGATCCGTCTAGTAATAAACCGTCCAAGAAAGCTGCTATTGCCGGTTTAAACTCCTTTCGTCCTTCCCACATTCGACCTGATCATAGCCAAGATTTAGACCGAATTGAGCAAATCAAGAAAGGGAATTTTCAGAGATAAGTTAAATGGGTTCTTGTTCTTGCCTTCTGTATGCAGCATTGAAGCAGAGTACTGTTTCAGCTCGCCGGCTTTCTTCAGACAGACTTCGACGTCGTTCCAATGGGAAAGACTTGAGTAAAGATAAGCTAATCCATGCCACACTTCAAACTCATTCACTTTGTCTTCCTCCATCTGTGTTATTGTCAAAGGTTTAAATAAATAAAAAGGTTTTGACTGAAGATCTCAATAGATAAGGAAATAAACAATATTTAGAACCTGAGAAAGAGTTCTGAGAGGTCCGAAAGATTTCCTTTGCGCTTGAACCAACGCGAGAAGGTAACGGTAAGTCTCAACAGCTTCTGTTGGATTTGATTGAGAGATTTTCAGCTTTGCTTTAAGTCTCAAGAGAGGTCCTTGATCCCACTTTGCGGTTTCATCTAAAGCAGCATCAGTCACAACCTCAGCTTCTGAAAACCGTTGTTGAGCCGACAAAACAAGCGCGAGAAATCTCCATCCTTTTAACACTGACCCTCCCGTTGCATCGATAAACTCTTTAGCGTAACGAGATGCAGCTTTTAAGTTCCGTTGCTCAGCGTATTGAACACCTAACTCAAATATCAAATCAGGATTGTTGGGCTCAAATGCTATAGCTCCATCTAATGCTTTCAATGATTCTGATTGAAGCCGAGATCTTTCAAAATCCGAGGTGGGAACTTTTGCTTGCTTTCCTAAACAGAGTCCCAACATCCTCAAACCAACGCCTTTCAAATGCTCATCCATCCCTTGAGCATTGTTTATCGCTCTCTGCGCGTAACCCGCACCTTCTGCAGCTAAACTAGGCTCTTCACTGCAAAGCTTAGCAGCTAACAAAAGTGCCACGAGATCATCGGGTTGTTCGTGTTTATGCAGAGACTTTCTAAGAAGGTTGACCGCTGCACCGCTCTGACCCGCTGCACTATAAGAAAGAGCCAAGTTGTTCCAACGCTCAACACGGCTAAACACACCAGGCATTACTTCTTCGAGTTGCTTGCCAAGAACCGAGGTCTGACTACATAAAGATAACCCAAAGGTAAGGTGTTCGATCACAGACGGATCCCATTTCGCTTTTCCGATGTTGAATTTCTTTAAAAGAATCATCAGAAGAAGAATGGCTTCTTCTAAGTTGTTTCTAGGTATGTACGAGCCCTCGATCTGAGAAGCTAAGCTCGGTGGACTTGCTTCGACTCCAGAATGTAGAAGAAAGACTGCAAAATCTTTCTGAATTCTTGCACAAGAGTCATTATCGAGGTTCCATTGGCTTAAAAGCGCGCGTCTGTAAGCAGATATCGCTTCTTGGTAATCACCAGACTCTTTCCATAGCGCTGGAAGTAATTCCACGGCGTGGCTAACGGTTTCTTGAAGTTTGTTATCCACTTGAGCATCTGGTATCCCTTGCTGAAATATTTTCTCAACCGAATCAAGAACACTCTTGCATTCACGTGCAGCCTCTGCCATATTGAAAACCAGTAAGGAAAGATTCAGATTTAAAAGCTGTACCAAGATCAAGGCTATGATAATATTGAAACGTAAAAAGCTTACAAATTGAGGCCTAAAAGTGTAAAAGGGAATTTTACCGGTTATTCTCCCAAGCTTTTGAAGGGATTTAGCTTTCAAGTAAATAGCTTCAAGCACCAAGTTAGCAGCATGCTGAGAAACTGATTGCTGCGGTGGTTCACGGGGTCCCTTTTTCTTAGTAGCCGGTTTCTCAGGCGGCGCGGAAACCTGTAACCGCTGGATTGCTGCTTGAAGGTCAATACCTTCAAAGACACGAAGTGCGCCTTCTAAGTTCCCTCTTTGGTATTCCAATCTTCCAAGAAGTGCTCTTGCTTCCTGAAACCATGAAAAAAAACAAGCGAAAATCGAGAGACAAATCCTTTTCTTATAAAAGTTGTTTTTGTGGAGTTTGAAAAATCACAAAACAAACCTCAAAATTGAGAGATAATCCTTCTCTTAAAGAAGATTCAGCTTCTTGGATATTTCCTTCATCAAGCTTTGCTTCAACTTCAGTTGTTTTCATGCACATCCCATTTGCACATAGTTTTCTGATAATCTCATCCTCCCCGTTCTCGCTTAACTCTGCGGATTGATTCCCGAGCATTGTTCACCTATTTAGACTAAACCCGCATCAAATTTATGCGTCCTCTCTCTATCTCTTTATCCTTCCAGTACTCCAAACATCAATCCACCGTATCTAGCAACTGCATCACTTGAGAAAATAAATAAACTCATTTCACAGAGTCTTATAAGTACTGAGGCAAAGGCAAACATTACATTATCATTGATTAAAGTCAACGCGAATTCTTTGCTCACAATCAAAACATTGTAAAGAGAAGAACATTTCTAAGGCAGCCATTTTTTGATCAAATTCAAGAATTGAAATCATTAGCTTGAAAGGACCCACCAAAATGGTACTCTTCAAAGACAACAAAAAAATCTTCAACTTTGTCATCTTTCTGACTTTTTGTTTTGTTTTGTTTTCTACTTAAAAGAATCATTACCTTACACAATTCGAGACTACAATATTTTTTAATCTGTTCTTCACATCAGCAAGATAAATGAATATCTAATTCTTGTTTAAAATCAAAGAACATTGTTGTTCGAAATTCAACAAAAAATTGCAATGTGGGTCCTTAAAAAGAAACAAATCTGTTAACGCCATTGCTTTTTAGTTCATGAGTACATTTTCTCAAGAGACCAAAACAATGACGAAAATTGAATCGCGCATATATTTTAAATCGTCTCGTTTCCGATCAGAAAAAACAAAGCCAATTTCGAGAAAATAAAAATTTACAGTACCTACGATCATCCGCTTCATGTTCCCAGGGAGCCGATCGAATCAACGACGCGTAGAAGAAGAAGAAGAAGCAGCAGCTGCACTCACGAATGTTGCGGCGAAAAATCGGATCTGAAAAAGAAATAAACCAAAAAAAAAAAAACAAAAAGAGAGGAAACTTTTTTTTTATCTGTTGTTTTGATCTTTCGTTAGAATTGTTTATTATAAGAATGTGTTTAAAAACGAAACGGAGTGTTAGGAGGCGTACGTGGTTCCGATGTTGCAGAACGTCAACGGGGAGAACTAAACAACACAACACCTGTTTTGTCTAAAACTCTCTCTCATGTAATTTCGATTATTCAACAGGGGTATTATTGTCATTTCCGAGGAAACAAACACTCCGTTAGAGCTACTACACCGTTTAGCTCAGTCAGAGGCTTTTCAGGCGCCACTGAAAGTCTGAAACCAACACTTAGAAATCTATGGATGTGAATGTGATCTTATTCAAGAAGGTGAAATATTACTCAAACTGTACCCCTTCCTTTGAACCTTTGGTCTCATCAATACATTTTCAAAAAAGTTCAGAATCTCACAAATATAGTTATTATTATCTTCTTGACATATGCATTGTTTATCTTCAGACGTCAGACATTTATGGCTACCGAACATGTTCTTCTTTTTCATCCATTCTACTGTAACAAGTTTATTGCCAAATTTGATGCAAGCTACTTTGTGTTCTTGTGTTTGCTCTTCTTCCATTTATGTGTCTTGATTCCTTTAAACTTAGGGATACATACCAGCGGCTTTAGACTCTAGTAGTGTACGCTTAGACTGTTAATCGTAAATGATTTGGATTTTACCGTTTACAGATAGTTGTTGCAAGCTATGTGGCTTGCATCAAAAGTGGAAGAAAACCATACAAAAGCAAGACAGGTTACAATTGTATTCCACTGATTCCAATTCTTTCTTCTAAACTAATTACAGAACATATAAACCGGGAAAGTAGTAAACAGAAAGATGGTTTTAGGTATCAGGAGACTTTCTCTTCTTATCAGAGACAGATGAAACATCATCAAGTTTGGACTCACCAAAAACAGACCTGCATATAGTTTTTTTTTTGTATATTAGAATCAAACTACTTGATAGCTTACTATTATTGACAAAGAACAAGATTGGGTCAAGTCTCTTACCCACACGTTGAACATTTCTTGTGATGCTCACAGAAAATGGACAGACATACTGAACATATGTAGCCCATATCGATAGTTTTCTTGTGGCAAAAACACCTGCAAGTTTTGTACATAAACCATCTGTTATATTGAGTTGGAGACGCAAGTCATTGAAGAGTATGATTTGGTCACTTACGATGCCCGGAAATCAACACCTACGGGTTTAGGAAGTTGCACAGAACCCCGGGAGTGCAAATCTGTTGCGAAGATTGTCTGTTTGTGCAAAACAATACCAACGATAGTGAGCACCAAATGAGTTTGCTAACGTAACGAGCCACATGCAATGTTTTATGTTTGGAGTTGAGTTGAGAGCATACCGTTAGATACTGAAATAGCCCATCCAACTGTTGAGGTTTATGATGTACGCCGCCTGTTATATAAGATGCCTACATATGCCAAGTGATCCATAGGTTGAGCTTGAGGAGTTGATTTAAGAATCATGTACTTGCACTGACTGAATAAAAAGATAAAATGAAAATTACCTGCTGCAAAAATGCAGAGTTCTGTGTACCTATGTAACAGGAATCAATGGGAACCTAAAGAAACAATTGAAGAAGTAATTTGAATACAGATTTTTGGAATTTGGAGAATGACAAGAAACGTAAATCCCAAAGAGCCAATCAAAACGAAGAATACCATTAAGCGTTGGGCAGAGAAGATAGAGTTCATGACAGCTACATATCTGAAAATAGAACAAAAGCCTTCATGAGTCCAGGCAAGAGGAGAAATTTTGACAAGTAGAAGAAGGTTACAGGTGAACATACTGTTCTGGGCCATCTGGGGAACCTTGCAAGCATAAAATCTGTATATTTCATATATATACGAATAGCACAATCAGTACCCTACAAAGCAATCAAAATGAGAAATATAATACAAGACAATTGATTGATACGCAGATCATACAGAACACGCACCCGAGGCTGGGGATGAAGATGTCCAGAACGGAAAACCCTCTGTATATCTAGCCAGAAAAATCAAACAAAACAAAAACTAAAGACTGAAAAATCACAGACATATATCACCAAATCACATTGATGGCTCTAGCCTCTAGACATGCTATAGGTTTAGCTGAAAACACGCAATGTCGACCTAGAAAAAGCTAATCCTTCTCCTTACTTAACCAAATTTAGACAGAAGCTAAGCTTCAAGATCAAATCCAGATGTTAAAAGCACACAAAGAAGAGTAATCAAATGGTAGATGCTAATTGATGAGGATACAGCAGAGAGCCATGGAGAGTGATCCTGACAAGAGAGAAGAAGCTACTCTATCCTCATGCTTCTCCTCTTCCTTACTAAGTTCCTCATCTTTGGTAACAAAATCTTCTAATTTCTCCAGCAAAGAACCAAACATTGCAGGCATTCCAATTCCAGTTCCATGATTAGATGATGTCAAAGAAGAATCATAAATGTAATCACAGGAACTGTATCCAGTAGCTATAACTACAACTTGGTTCAACTGGTTTAACCCCAAAACCGCGTTTAGAAACGCAAGCACCTACATAAACAGACATCAATCACTCAAATCTGAATAAACAAATAAAAAGGAAGCATTTTTAACAAACAAATGAGATTTGGAAGAAACACTAACATGAGAGAGGAATTGAGAGAACGTAATCGATGTAGTGCTCCAGAAGAATGGATTCGTATCAAGCAACAAAACTAGAAGACTAACATCGTCTGCGACCAAAAACAATCACTACCAAAATCAGACTCGTTTATACCAACGCAGCATGAACAATTGACATATGTTAGGGTTTATAAACCTGAGTACAGCTTAGAAGCAACGGAAGCCATAGTTTCATAAAATCCAAGTCACGATCTCAGTGTGCCGGAAAATCTTCTCAACATTAGGTAGGTGGCTCCGTAGAAGAAGAAGAGGAAGAAATGAATAAAGTTTAAATTGGGCTTTTAAATATGTTTTGGCCCAAAATCAAATTAGATGTGTTTTATCATTCGATTAAATTAGTAACTGTTTTTCTTATTGACTATCGTATACTCCATAACTACTGTATATATTACAGATTTTCTTTTGTAGTATGACGTTACGGGTTTTTTTTGTAACTATTGAATAATTTATGTACTTAGATACTATATGACAAGAATCTTATAAAAAATAATTTCAAAATAAATATTTAAATGAATGATAGGATAGAGTTTAGCAATTCTTGTTAGATTATCCGCATTAGATTTTAAAATATGTGGAATAATAAATAAATAATAAGAAAAAAAACACAAATAATTGATTCTCACAAACTCATTCAAAATGCATAGAGGAATTAAGCAGGTCAATTCATTGGTTTTGATATCATCTTCACCAGCCTCATATCATATCAGTCTATTGCAAAAGCCACTATCATCAGTCCATTCGCGATCATACAAGTTATGCCTATATTAATATTTTTGATCTTATTTCATTGAATGTTAGAAAGCGATATCAACGGGTAAAATATGTCATCACTTTCTATTAAAATAGTTATATTAGTACGCCTCCTTGTAAAAATAGGGGCCACTGAAAAGATATGTCCAAGTTCTAAGAAAGATATACGGAAATTTTGAAAGTTTCATCAACATATTGTACTTTGAAATGATCGTTGTCGATATCTGTCCAAAAAAAAGAAAACTTATTGTACTTGAAAACATTTTTATGTAAAAGTTATACATTAATGACTTATATTTTCTATCCAACGTGAAAGTATACCAACCAATACAAAATTGTCCAGACAGAAGCACAAATCCATCACAACTTTTATTGCTAAAAGTTGAAATTTCGTTTTTCCCTGGTTACTTAAATTGTGGATTGACTTGTAGAAGATGAACTCACACAAAAACAAAAACAAAAAATTACATAACATAACACTAGAGACCCATGACGTGCCCATTTTTATTTTACACCAATTCTGGATGTTTCTTCTTCTCTTTAGCTTTTGCCAATAATAATTAGCAGCTTCGTTTTGGAATTTTCTATAAATATACAAATGAGAAGAGTATTGAATGACTTATGCATATTCTGTTAAATAATAGTATAACAACAAAAGCGTTAGGTGGCATTTACACTTCTAAGACCTTCATTTTCTTGCTTCTCTGTATAAGATTCAAATCAATCAATTAATTCAAACCCTTAACCCAAATTCTTCTCTTTCTTTTCTTTTCTTTTATTTTATTTTATTTGTTTATTAGAAAAAGTTCCACCTCAAATTAATTAAGTTCGAACCGGTGATTCGAAGCAAGTTATTTGATAACAATAGTCTCAATTTAGTAGTAGTGAATAATTGAAAAGATGTAGCTCGAGCCCCCACACACACACACGTAGGTACTATTGTTACGAAGGTGTAAGGACCTCTAGCTTTCGAATAATTTGCAAGCTTTATTTATTCCTTTTTCGTTAATAATTATTTGGCAATATACTAGCTAGGGTTAATTTCGGTAGGCTATTCCAACTTATGCAACCTACTGTATTTTTCCCCATATTTTTCGTGTATTCACGGTACCACACAAACTAATAATATCACCGACCATACTAATTTTAAAAATCTTTGTGTGTTTCAGCAAATTTGTTAATAAGTGTCTTTTTCCGTCAAATTTCTTAAAAAAATAGCTCCTTGTAAACCGCGATTCACCGAAACGTAGTTTAGTTGAATTATGAAGTTTTGAAAATTAGTATGGTATAAATATAACAATTGATGCTAATATGCGAGGAGACGAAAAAATTGGGGGAAAAATATATATTTTAGGTGGCGAAAGTTTTGTTCGCTTAGATTCCGGTAGTAGACTCGTCAATGACCGCAAGTGTTATTGCATCGTGTAAATCCTTTTTACTTTCTCATAGTTATCGTCAGCTTTAAATTTGCAAGCTTAATTTTTGTAGTTTATAGAAAATTAATCAACTCGACGTGCATACAATTATACAAACACATACTCCTAAAATATGACTACAAAAAAAATCACTTAAAGTCTGTCCTTTTCACACTCCTTTGGCATTCGGAAACTTTTAAGCTTATCGTAAGGTCCATTGATTTGTCCCAATTCAAAATCAAAGTTAGTTATAGTCAATCGTCAACTCATTTATATCTATCAAAATACTTCATTTTTATTTTATATATATTATAAATAATATAGCAACTATACTATTTAATTATATATATATATATATATATATATATAATAAGACCAAAACCCTAACTAAATTAGTATTTAATTATTCTTTGATAGATCAATAATTTATTATATAAGTACATTATTGCGTGAATTAGTTATGCATGCATTTATTAGACCGGACCTCTCGACTTAGCAATTATTAACATAATGAGTTTATTTATAATAAACGATGTTTGAACTCATTCGTAAGCTCAGAGGCATACGTGAGTTTTGTGGCATCCTTATCTATGCTTTAAGGTTGATAAATAATTTATATACAAACATATTAGAATAAACGGTTTGATTCATGTAGAACAAATACGGTTATATTCGTTGTAATTTGTGTATAGCCATCGCTGCAAATAATATTTTAACACGGCGAAGTAAAATGGCATTAAGAAGTTAACCAACACTAAAAGTACTATTAGCTAACTTCAAGATGAAACAAAGAGTAATAATATATATAGTCTCAAAATGAATTTCCCCTCGAAAAATTAATCCACTCAAAAAACTTTCTCACCGGTAACTTACGCAAACTTATGTATTTTTTTCTCATCCGTAAACTACACAAACTTATGTATACATTTTTAAAATATTTAGCAATAGGTTCACCCTTGTTTAATTAACTACATTAATATCGAAGAAAAGTACTGGTGTTCTAAAGATGATTTTTTAAAAAATAAAAAAATTCATTGACCCGTCTAGTTTGATCAATTCAAGCATTATGATCTGGATTCTGGAAGCATTTTTTAATCTGGTTTCGTCTAAGAAAAATTTAAATTAAAAAAAAAAAAAAAAAAAAAACTTCAAAAGCACAGAATTATATAAAAAGGCAACCAGATTAAACGAGTTACGTGCATCAAAAGTTTTACTGTATAAGTTATATAACAGTATGCATTAATTTGTTTTTTTAACGGTGATATTTCGTCCATTTACGTTCTCAATTTGATTGTTATATTTAATTCAAATAATATGATTATTTGACTACCGAAAACAACTATTGGAAAACTAATAGAAAAAATTACTCATACAGTCATACTCCATGAACTTTTTTTTTTTGTTGTTGTAACATAAGTAGTAATAAGAAGTTTAAATGTGTAATTATAAATAAGGTGTAAGTTATTTACTTATTCCGTCAAATGTACGAATTTTTATCTTTAAAAAGTATGCATTGTTTCTATTTAATTACATTGTGTTTGTATGACCTTATATAAAATATAATACGTCTTTTTTTTATTTGTTCCCGAGGCTGACAAGTACTAGATGACTAGAGTACAGACTACTGACTGACTTGTAGTGACGTTACGTTGCGTCGTTGAGGGTCTGAATAGTGACAATTAAAAAGCAGAATTTAAAGCGGTTTTTTTAAAACCGCAATAAAAACACCAATCAATATTTTTTTTTGAAGATTTGCGGTTTTAAGAAAAAGTATTGCGGATTTTGATTTATATGTGTTTATGTGTAATAGATAAAAAACCGCACTTCAAAACCGCACTATACATAATACCTAGCGACCCAAAAAAAAACGCACGACCCGCCGTTGAACCGTACCGCATCTTTAATCCGCACTTTCAACATTACCAAATACGCGGTCACCATTCGGACCCTGAATCTTCTTAAAAGATTACATGAGATGGATCAAGTTTTTGTGTTTTTTTTTGGGAACTTTTTTTTTTTTTTTTTTTTAACGATACCATTTTCATTTCATTTTCTTTTCCTTTCAGGAAAAACTGTTTTGAGCTTACATAAGAATGAAAAGGTAAATAAGATGAAGAAAAGCATACATGATCGAAACAATTGGATCAAAATTTACAAAGTGAAGTGAAACTCAGATGAAGCAAGTAGGAGAAGATGTTACTCTTGAATGAACCTAAACCAGGTGAGGAGGTAGGATTCAGATTGTCGGGCTGTTGATGAGGAAGATTAACTTGGAGGAGACAACCTATCTAAGCCTGCCAATTTGCTCCTAATAATGAGCTTGATTTCCTTAATTAAAAGCGCAGATGGCTTCGATGTTGATGAGTGAAGTCTTGTATTCCTTTCTTTCCAGAGAAAATAAATGACTACTTGAAATATTAAAACACATATGACATTGAGCTTTGCTATAGGAGTAGGCGAGCTTAACCAATCTTTGATTCCTTGGAAGTCTGATGGAGGATTAAGATCGTGATGAGTAAAGAAGCCCAACCAGACTTCCTGTGAGTACGAACATGAGAAGAATAAGTGTTCAGAAGATTCAGCGGCAGAGCAACAAAGTAAACAAGTGTCTGGAACAGATAACCCCCAGCTCCTCAGCCTATCTCTCGTAGTAAGCCGATCTCTAAGAACAAGCCAGAGGATGAATGAATGCTTAGGGATTTGTTGGTTAAGCCACACCAATTTGAACCATGAAACAAGTGGAGGTGAAGGGTTCAATTGTGCCCAGGTTTTAGACGAGCTGAAAGGAGATGGAGCATCCGTTGCCGAGTTCCTCCAAAGAAAAAAATCGGTCGCCTCTGAATCATCTGAAGGTAACTCAGTCGGATCTGGGAGCGCAGCTCTAAGCAAGACCAACAGAGGATGGCGACCTCTAGGAAGAACCCAAGAACCAGCTGAAACTACCTCAGAAACAGTGGCCAGTGAACTGATACCCGCAACTTGAGGGCCTTGAGATCCAGTAATATCTAACAATGGCCCCAGGTCAGTCCAATCATCATGCCAAAAGAGAGAAGAATTACCGGACCTGACTTGGCACGAGAGAAAAGGTCGAGCTAACGGTCTGAATTTAACTAGTTTGCGCCAAATCAAGCTGCCTGTTCTTGAAAATCCATGTCCCAGAAAACTCTGCCACGAATTTAACTAGTTTGCGCCAAACCCAACAATGTTTTTTTTTGGTAACTTGTCTATTTAAGTGTGGCGGTATCATTATTATCCATGCACTAACAAAATCACGCAATTTTATTAACATATTTGAAAATAAGTTTTGGTTCTTTTCTATTGGCATTTTCTATTTTTGTCGTAGCATCTCGATTTTCTTTTTCTTTGTTATATTTTTAATGAATTATATATTTCTAATGCATATCATAAATCAATAGAGTATTAAACTGTTTAATACATATACTTTACTCTGATAAACTGTTTGCGAAAAATTACTAACTTATACGCGGTTTGCTTTCTAATGTTTCACTTTCTGCTGGTCAATAAATAAATGAATGCTAACGAAAAATAATAATAAATGTACGTATTTCACTTATAAATGTGACACTTGTAGGCATCAACTATATTATATATAAATTGAATATACGAATATATTTGCATTCTTTTTCTTTTTCATCAACACTAAAATATTTATATTCTCAAAAAAAAAAAAAAGAGAACACATACATTATACGTAGCTCTATGATTAAAAAGCAGCAAATGATTGTGAATATTACGCACAGTCTGGCAAGGTTAAAGACTTAAAGCCCTTATATATTCCGTTGCTTCACTGTTAAGGTTTGCAAACCTAAATAACTAATTACAGATGTGGAACACTAATTTAGTGACAAGCTTTTGTGAAAATGAGACTTTCATTGCATCAATATATTTTATTTATTTTTGTCGATAATATGCATAAAGATAAGTTATACTCTTGACTTCTTTTATCTCGTATACTTTTTTTTTGTCAACCTTTCATCTCCTACACTTAACAAATAAATGAGTAAATAAATCCAAAAATATATCTTAGTTACGCTAACTTAAAATTTTTAGGAAATCGTAGATCGTGTGGAAAAATAAAAAGATTATAAAAGCCTATGCTGGAGAGCAATAAATTAATTCCTTACGGATAGTTTATGATGGATTAATCAAGATTACGCTTGGTAAAACATCAAATGTTCTGAAGCATCACAAATCTTTAAAAAGTCATTAATTATGAGGAAGGAAGAGATTAGATTAGGTACTGTCTTATTAGTTATTAACTTATTATTATTATTATATATTATATACATACAATAAATTAAAGGATAATATGTATGCATTATATATAGATAGTTTAACATTTCGGAAATAAATTACAAGTTTTCGCGCGTTATTCATTGCGATACACGATTTTGCTCGAAACTTAAGATTCGTGTACGTAGCAGTAATAAAACAACACAACACAACACAACACGACTAAATTTTTTTTTTTTACAAAAATAAAATGTAAGTATATATACACACATGTATAAGCTCCTGCTACTACAACTCACAAATCACTAAGTTTCATAACCATAATGGCTTCATCATCATCAATATCAAACCGCAAGATTCCAAAAACACTATTATGTTTGCTGATCATCAGCATCTTATACCTACTTCAAACTACCTCAGCTGTGACCAATTTCAATTCCAAATCGCACTTCTCAAGATTCTCGAGACATCAAAGCTCCTCATCGAGAACAAAACAAGGGTTTCTCGCATCGGTCCAGGAGAGTTTGAACTATGCTCTCTTGACGCGTGCTCTCGCTTTCAATCTCACTCTTTCTCATCGAACCACACAAACCCACACGGTCGATCCCGTCCACGACTGCCTTGAGCTGCTCGACGATACACTTGACATGTTGTCTGGCATCCATGCGGATAATGATGATGAAGATGTTCATACATGGCTAAGCGCATCACTCACGAACCAAGACACTTGTGAGCAGAGCCTTCAAGAAAAATCCAAGTCAAACAAACAAGGATTTGTGATGGATTTTTATGCAAGAAACCTCACCGATTTGTTGACCAACTCGCTTGACTTGTTCGTATCCGTAAAGTCAACACACCAGAGACTCTTGTCGGAACAGGAGGATTTCCCGAGGTTTGTTACTTCGTCGGAGCGGAGGCTTTTAGAAGCTTCGGTGGAGGAACTGGAGGTTGATGCGGTGGTGGCTGCGGATGGAAGTGGGACCCACAAAACCATAGGAGAAGCGTTGGCTGTGTCATTAGCGAGTAATGGCAGGACCGTAATTCACCTTAAAGCTGGGACCTATAAGGAGCACATCAATATTCCGACGAAGCAGAAGAACGTTATGTTAGTTGGTGATGGGAAGGGCAAAACGGTCATTGTTGGTAGTAGAAGCAATAGAGGCGGCTGGACTACTTACCAATCTGCCACTGTCGGTAAGATTCTATTTTCAGTTTAGTTTTACTATAATTTAATTTAATGTAGTTTACAAGAAAACGAATTAAAAGTAGAACTTACTTTATCCACGACTAAAATTGGATATGTCATTCCTATTTTTTCGGGGCGCTTTTAAAACTTTTTCACTCTTTTGGTTAACAAAATATAGAAACCGGATGAAAACCGATAGTGTTTAGTCTAATTTTATTTGAGTTTAGTTTTGGTTCGGATTCGAAATGTTAGCAGAAACTAATTAATTTTTATGGTTTTAAGAAATGTTAGCAGAAACTACCACGGTTTGCTCATATATGGTATATGGAAAAAGAAATGAGACAGAATCAATTTATTAAATCTTTTGGTTCGGTTGTCTTTTTCAAACTGTTTGGTACGGTTTTGATTGAACTCGAATCGGTTAACGAATTGAAGTATTTATTTTACTTTCAAAGCCGCCATGGGAGAGGGGTTCATAGCGCGGGACATAACCTTCGTGAACAGTGCCGGACCCCAATCGGAGCAAGCGGTGGCCCTCCGTGTCGGAGCGGATAAATCCGTCGTGTATCGATGCTCCGTCGAAGGATACCAAGATTCACTCTACACACACTCCAAACGACAATTCTACAGAGAAACAGATATCACCGGCACCGTCGATTTCATCTTCGGAAACTCCGCCGTCGTATTCCAATCCTGCAACATCGTCGCCCGTAAACCGTTATCGGGTCAGAAAAACTTCGTGACGGCACAAGGGAGGAGCGATCCAAATCAGAACACTGGAATCTCGATTCATAACTGCAAAATCACGGCGGCTACGACGAGTTATCTTGGTCGGCCGTGGAAGCAGTATTCGAGGACGGTGGTGATGCAATCGTTCCTCGACGGGTCGATTCATCCGTCGGGTTGGTCTCCTTGGTCAGGTCGTTTCGGTCTCAACTCTCTGTTTTATGCTGAATTTGGGAATTCGGGTCCTGGGTCATCGGTTTCGGGTCGGGTTAAGTGGTCTGGGTATCATCCATCTTTGACGGTGACGGAAGCGGGAAAATTCACTGTCGGGGGTTTCATTGACGGGAATATGTGGTTGCCGTCAACGGGCGTTAGTTTCGACTCTGGACTTGTGAAGTGAGCTTTGCTATGCTCCTTTGATGATAATTCTGAAATTGTTATATAGTCATTTATATTGAATTGTGATTAACCTACAGTAGTGTGAATTGTGATAAATCATTTCTATTTAATGCTTACAAACTGTGTGTTATATAATCCATTTTCTTTCTATTATTTGTTTATTTGGGTCTAAACTTCAGAAAAATAAATAAAAATATATCGAATAAAATCTGAATTTATTTCAGGATTGTTATGTGTTCTATTTCACCATCTCTCTATATAAACTTAAAGTTATCTATATTATTTTCGTTTGTTCTGTTTAGTTGGCAACTGAAAATAAACATGTACATTCATAACTTTTCCCCAACTTGCATTATAAGTTGTAAACCAAACTAAGTGAACAATTGGATCCAAATTATGGCCTGTGGATAAGGGCCCAGCCCATCCATCAGTGGTTTTGAAGCCTGCAAATAAGTGAGTTTAACAGAGTTTTTGAAACCCATAGTAATAGACCTATATAACGTACTAATGTCGAGGTTTTTTTTTTTTTTTTTTTTTTTTTTTTTTTTTTTTTTTTTTTAATAATTACTCTCTGTTACTGATAAAGACGCTATTTTGTGTGCATTAGGTAGTAGAACTAAGTAATTAATTTTGATCTTTATTTGGTTAAGTACTTATATATCGAAATTTGTGGGTCAAATGGTTCGTCTATAAATAAATAGTTTCTACATTTGTCCAAATTCTAAACTATGCAAAAAATGCTACATGGATGCCGATGGCTTTGAGTTTTTCGAAGATATTTCATGTAAACGCCAAAAAATAATCAAAATTATGTGTTTTGTGTGAGAGCCTTACCGACTAACCATAATTGAAGAATAGTGATAAACAATAATTAAACGTTTAAATGAAAATAAAAGAGTTGATTAGGAAGTGGTCTTCGTTTTGAGTATTAAAATCTTGCCTCTCTAACAATAGGCAAGATTGGCCCACCTTTTATCTTTTCCACGGTTCTGTTATTTCAAACTCAGAAAATCAAATAATGAAATTATATACTAATATACTATAAATGCATGTACGTGTGTATATGTATTGTGTACAATAAATTCATCACACGTGTGCAAACCTTTTGTTTCTGTCCGTTTATTTAATTTATTTAGTTTTGGTAAGCAACACAAATTTTACAGTCTATATAATGTAGCTGGACCGAAGTCCAAACATGTTTAATTAGAACGATATTCTTTCATACTATCGAGTTTCAAGCTCTCATAACATGGTGTTTCTCTTTTCAGTGACATCCGTTTTACTTGGACCTTTCTTTGTTGGTTTTTTTAATAATATGTTTGAACCAACAAACATTTTATCACTATTGGAAAAAAATATGTCATTAAAAAAGAAGATATACGTAAACGTAAGATAATGTACAGTGAAAAAGGACATTTCTTCAATTGTAGGTGTTCACTGTTCAGTAACACTGTTTTTTGGTTGTTGAGAATTCTTCATGTTAGTAAAAACTAGAAATCGAGTGTAAAAAAAGAAAAAGGAAAAAAAAAAAAAAGTATAAATCGAGTTCCGGTAGCCATGTAAAGATTTACAGTATTTGGGATATTGTAATCAGCTTAAACACAAAAAACATTACTTTTGATGTATTAATATGAATATTAGCTTACAATTATCCGTCACATAATTGTCGTAATATTTTTATACAAGATAATATCAACGCAATAAGAAGAAACCGTATCTTAAAAAAAAAAAAAATGAAATTATATTATCAACCATCCAATAGATGGGTCATGGTCATGGATGGTTTATCAGTTTGGCTCGTCAGATTATTATACTTTTTTTTTGTATTTGAGGTTTGAAAAAAAGTGAAAGAAAAGAAGCGCCGTCATGTTATCCACCGGAGAAAGTAAAACGGAGCCACGTCAGAAATTACGGAGCAGATTCGCCGACAGTTGTATCGTCAAGTTTAATCAGCCGTCTTTCTTTTTTACAAAACGTAATAAAACAACACCCCACGCTCTCTTTTTTTGAATATTTAAAAAAAACAATTGAAAAAAGGATGCGTCAGTGCTGACGTGGCTTTTTCACACGTTTCTGATTTTAAACGTCAGTACGATTTATAAATTATAACTCTTTTTTCTCCAGTTTAACACTTGTCATTTGTCATTATTATTACTGGACCACTAGTATTCGTTTCCCATTTTTTGTTGAATATTTTAATCAACTATAATAAGTTTCCCCCAACGACTAATTATTAATTTAAAAAAAATAAGAGGAGAATCAAATAAAACGAATGGTGTAGTTAATATTAATTATATAATTAAAACAAAAAATTAAAGATAAAGATAAGAGAGAAAGAAAAGTGGGGGTGGGTAAAGGCCATAGCCATGTGCCTTCATGTGGTGGTTGGCCCATTAGTGGGCCCACTCTACCACTTCTTCAACTCCTTCTTTTAGTTATTCCATTATTAATTAAGACATTGTTTTCATTTGGTTTCACTCCTAATATCATTTATATTTTATTTTGTAAGTTGTTATTTCCCCGAACTCGATAACAACCTGTTAAACTTTTTTAAAAAAATTTGTATGATAGATTCAAAATCGAACCTTATAGACAACAGTGAGATTTAAGGGATTTTGGAGCTGAATTTTGACGAAGATAAATGTGATAACGATAATTAATACACAAAATAATTAATAGCGTGAAAAATACGTCTGGCGGCAAAGCGGTAGGGAGAGAGTGATTAACACAAAAGAGATGGGACTAATGCTAAATTATAGCCTTAACCAAACACAAATCGTATTTCTCAAGTCACTCGTCGCTTTTTTTTTGTTCCTTTTCTTCTTCTTTTGGCTTTTAACTAATATTTTTTGTGAGTATATGTATATATATATATATATATATCATATATAAATATAAATATAATCTATTACCAATTGAGTTATGTAAATATATACGACGAAAAGATTATACAGATATTTATATATTTAGTTGTTGGTCTCTTGCATGGCGCGCGAATACAATTTTATATATCTTTGATCACTTTCTAGTTTCTAGCACGTTTTATTTCGACAATTCGAGCAGATATTAAGTTCGTTTACACTTTCTCGCCACAAAAATCATAGTTACTTTTTTCAATTAGGTTACTTTCCGACCTAACGTATATATAGTTCAAACTCAGGATCGAATAAACATCATCAACGAGTCTCTTTACGAGTGTTAATTTTATATATTGATTTTTAGGTTTTTGTTTATTATTTCGCAATGGAAATGAGCTAAGATGTTTTCCAGAAATCATTCCATATAATCGTCGTTAATTGTCAACTAATGTTAACATAAAAATAAATACATACATATTAGATAAGCTATTCATATATAGCTTACCTAATATTATCATAATGGGTCTCTATTAGCTGTTCACGTTAATTAATCCATACGCGTTGGTCACTAAAATTAACTTTTTTTATTAAAACAAACAAATAAACATGAAAATGTGGTTGGAATCTTATTCCATAATCTGATGTCTGCTCCTAATTGCTCCCTTTTCCGTTTATATAAAGTTATTAACCAGATGGGCTTAGTTATTTTGCGTCTACGTAAACATCATCCGCATTATTATCATTTTTAGTTGAGACGTATACTAACGTTAATGCTATATCAATTTATATTTCTGTTATATATATATACATGTATATGTATATATCCAAATTAGCCAAGTTCTGTTAATCTATTGGCATCACCTTTTTCCTTCATCGAGCCAAACCATCGTTTTCCACTAAATGCCTTTATAACCCTAGGTCTAGGTGTATATTATACTTATCCGAGATTCATAGGTTTTGCTATCTAAAATTCACATTTCATTTTAAAATTCTAACACATAATGATACCACATCTAATTTTCCACCAGTAAAAAAATAAATTTAGCCGTGTATCACAAGAGACAATTTCCAAACATTTAAACCAATATGATACAATATTCATATTTTGTTATTAAACTCCCGAACAGTAAAATATAAGACCGTATTTTTTTTTTTGTCACTCATGAAAATAAAATGGCCCTTAAACTTTATATCATCTTATAATGCAGCTGAATTTGACGAGCTAACACATCTAATTTTCTTCATCTCTTCATGTTTTTTTTTTTCCAATTCTAGTCATATTTAGAACATGAAATTTTTTAAATCATTAATTAGTTTTAGTTCTACATATAGTTTATACTTTAAAGAGAATTTGAATAGTTGTATGTCTTGTGACATAAAAAACCACAAAAGAAAAGTTAAGCACAAGAAAAAAAAATAAACAATATTTTGTCCCCCCTCTCTCTCTCTCCGCCTTCCCCGTTATTTATTAACCCTAATATTGTGTCACACTGAAAAAAAAAAAGTTTTATAAAGGTTCTCAACTCAAGTTCTATTCTCTAAAGAACCCACAAACAATGGCCTCAGCAAACAAAACCGCAAACACAGACGTCCCTAAAAAAGACGTTTTTGCCCTCCACTTCCTTCGATCCCTCTCAAATCTCAGAACTCAAAACCCTTTGAATTCTCCGGACGAAACAACAGATCGCGTAAAGAAGATCAAGATGGCTGCGTACGTCTCCATGGCTAGAGCAGCCGGAGGGACTAACCGGCTATGGAGCAGAGCTCTCTTGCGCCGAGCCGCCAAAGAAAACCAGAAGATCATTAGATTTTCAAGAAGGAAGAGGAAGATAACGTGGCAGATATCATCAGGGCGGCGAGGAAGGAGGAGTAGCAACCGGAGAGCTCCGGTGGTGGAGGAGGCGGCGGAGAGGCTGAGGAATTTTGTTCCAGGAGGGGAGAAAATGGAGACGTCAAAGCTGATGGACGAGACGGCTCATTACATCAAGTGCCTTAGTATGCAGGTCATGGTGATGCAATGTCTCGTTGATGGCTTATCTCCCAAATGATCATCAATTTATCATCATCAATGATCGATGCTTGTAGAGATACGACACACATAGTATTGGAATGGGGTGATATATCATAACGCATATACATGTGTATATATTCTATATACATACGTGTAAGATAGGATACATGTATGAAATGTGTGGATATGTATAGTCTTACGAAAGGTTTTTTTTTTTTTCTTTCTTTTTTTCATTTTCTTTTCTTGAATTTTGATAATAGGGGGTTTTATTATTTATCTTGCTATGGTCGGTATAAACATTAGGGTTTGGGAACTTGCCGTTGGAGCTATATACTACTTCTGTAATTTTTCTTTTCTTTTTTTTAGTTATGCACTGCGTTGGTTCATCTTGATTGTAATTCATGAATGATGTTTGTATGGATAAATTATATATTTAGTTATAATTTATCTTTATAGTTAATTATAACTTATAAGATAAATTAAAGTACTATTTATAAATATCATAAAATATACATTTTTAATTTATATGGTGCATACGTATATTATTGTTATATATATATAATATAGCTAGTAAACATTGTATCAAAATAAAAGATGTTTAAAATTTTACTATTTTCTAAATTAAAGTTTGTCGTCATTTATTATATACCTAAACAAAATTCAACCAATGATAATACAAACAGAAAGATACAAATAGTCACAAATAGAAAATAATTAATTAATTTTACATTGAAAATATATAACATCACTTAAATTAAACAGATTATTTTGCTAAAAATCATTTGATATAATATGGAAAGAGTTTCTTGAAATGATGAATCTTTTAATTAGTTTACTGTTATATTTAACAAATTGTCACAATCCCTGAATAATTTTTTAATTAAATGATTGTATTTAACAAGTGTCAAAATCTTTTGATAATTTTTCTTAAAATTAGCTGACATATTATACCAGATTATTGGTTTAGAAACTAGTATTTTAATTTTTTTTATTCTCATACACTGAATTCAAATGATAACACAGTGACATATTAACAAAAACTACAAAACTACAAAACTCAGACTATTTGTTTTCTTTCTAATCACATTTTCCGTTGGAAGGATTATCTACACGTCGTATAATATTATGCAGTTGGTCATACTTATATTTCATACTATTTTCCTACTTTAGCAACAATTATGGTTGGTCAATTCCACAATTTCATCAAATTTTGATTCGTGCATTTGTTTTTGTCAGAATTTTATTCCATCAATCAAATTATATTGGACAAACTTTTAAGCTTTATGGACATAGTAGAGACTCTATTTGAATCCAAAAAAGAATAAACAAAGGAAAACTTCCATTACTTAGAAAGTTGAAACACTACAAATGGATGGCTATGAGGAAATGTGAGTCTGAATCCAAGAGAAGGTTAATAGAGACTCTGTACAAGTACAACATGTCAGGAGTCTTTACTATGAAACCTTTCTTCTTCTTCCCCAAAACAAGAAAAATACGATATATTACAGTCTCCGATGTGTCTTTAGTTACTTTTGGTAGCCGATCAAATTTAGATTTGCAGAGAACTAACATCAGCTTTTGTGTATCTCTCACAGATGAAATCTACTAAGCATTGCTCAATGTTCTGGGGAAAGCTGATACGGTTTGCTTGATAACACACCATTATATTGTTGAATCATGTTGTTATGCCTCCGGTAGAGGATTGTCCGGTGTTTGAGATTCTGATTCATCGGTACCGTAATTCCATAGTTCTTTGAGCTCTCCTCTTACCAACCCCAGAATGACGGCCAAACCTAGAGAGAAAACACATCAGGTTTTGTTTGAAATAGATGGAGAACAGATAGGCGAAGAGAAACTCAAGCTTCAGGTTTTACCGAGTGTGCAGGGAACGATGTACAATAGCGCAGGCTGGCCATGCCCGTCCATAAGATATAGACCTAGATATGTCAGTAACAAACCTACAAAACAAAATGAGACGAAACAATGTTTCAGTGAAGTTTTAAGACTGTAAAAATGTAACAGCCATCTCATCTAACAAGTCAATTTATGTTACTTTCTGGTCGTAAAAGCCAGTAACAACTGATTCAGATGGGGTGTGGGTGTTATACATATTGGGATCTTTTACGTCTGTTTTATAAGTATATAAGAGTCAGTAATACATGACTTACCTATTCCATAGCCGATAGTCAACCATAGGAAGTACCCATTTAATATTACCCTCTTTTTGATCTTGTCATATCTGAGACCAGAGAGAAAAGCACACATTAAAGCCAGAGAGAAGCAAACAAACATAAGGGAATCATCGAGAAAGAATCCTGATGTATGGGTCGAGAAAGAACAAACTCTGAATGCTCTAAGAATGTAACTGACTAGAAGTACCTGGAAGCAAAGGAAATAAGCAAACCGGGGAAGAGGATGTCCCCAAAACCAATCATGTCATAACCACCCCAAGGATCAAAAAACCGAGGAATCTTTAGTAGCATTGGAATGGACTCCCCACTGCTGCTGTCTCCTTGGGCAACCTACAAACAAGGGATTTCAAATAAGAATATCAACTAGCTAACTTGCCATGCATGGTCTACAAGATTACTCAGCTATTAGACTCAGATACTATTGATGTAATGTTATGGAGCATAAGATATTTCTGTGCCACAAGCAAACTGCAAAGAATCAATGACACCTTCCAATTCTTCATAATAGATCAGATATATGAAGCAAATTTTGTTCATTTGTTAGAATTGTAGAAACGAAACTGGTATCACATAACAAGCCCAATTCTAAGCATAACCTGGATAAATTGAGTGTAACAACAGAAGCGATAAATTATGGACATCGCAAGAAAAACTCACCACAATCATAACACTCTCATGGAATATCAATGGCGATATGAAGACCCAGAAAATGTCATAGACAAACGCACAGCAAAGAAGTACAGTAGCAACCTGGAGTACAGACCACTGTTAGCATATAACAAAGAAAAATTATAAATCACTACATAACAAACTAGATAAATTACCTTGATGTTAGGCAATCGAACCACTTGCAAGGCAGTGATCATCAAACATATGCCCTGTCAACAAGATGAAAATGAATATTTCACATAATGCAAAGGAACAAAAATTCTCTACATGACCTCCTCCTTGATGGGTAGAGGGGAATATAAAACTAATTTGACAAATAAAGCAGAAGCAGTAATAAGAGAGATAATGAGAGGAAATGACTTCTAAAAGCATTGAATGATGAAGACAAGAGAGCTACGAGAGTTACCAAAATGTCTTGGCCAACCCAAGAATACGATGTGTGCCGTTTTATGAACCAGAAAACAGCAAACGCCAAACATAAAATATTCACCAAAAGCGACATCACTGACGTTGTCCCAAGACAAGGGAGCTTCACAGATTTCCGACCAAGATGTCTGCATTTTCTGCAGGCGGATCAAACATATACATCTATTAAGAGATGTTAACCAGAAAAAGAGAGAAGTGACATAATCAGGAATATTTCAGAATACCTCAATATAACTGCCATAATGATGTTATGCATACCCTGAAAACAACAGCCACTTCGTTAAATTGACGGGGAAAAGCAAATCTACACTAAATCTGAATATTCTACACAGGTTCAAAACCAGCGGATGTTAATGGAATTACCTGCATGCCACCAATGCAGAAAAATATGGTGAGCACCCATACAAACCATGATGACATGAAGTAGAAAAGGAGCAACAGAAAAATGGAGGCTGTTACAATAAAAAATACAGCACCAGTGACACTTATATCAAGGATTTCCTTCTCTGGGTCCTCTTTTCTGGTCCCAGTACTAGAAAATTCCTGGAAAAAATTAAGTTTAATTCAATCTTCCTTCTTTGAAAAGACATTGGTAACTTAGTATCATAACAACCAGTAAGTCAAATAAACTGAAGTTTTGATCACCAAGTCCACAAAATTACAAGAGGCTGTATGCAAAGTATCTGGGAAATGTACACTAAGTGTATAAGAACTAAAGGCAGTTAGTTGTAAATAATATGAAACCACAGCACGCAAAAGTGCTTAAACACAAATTTCTGGCATAGGTTCCAATGGAGAACACCAAACAAGGACTTGAAAGATGTTAACCTTTGCTAATATGCTGTAAGATTCATTAGCTTGATCAGGATCTGTAAGCTCTGACCATAGTGATGCAACGACAACAGTGCCAACAGCCATGAGCAATAAGAATCCAGCTGTGAGGTCTACGACAGGACGATTTGGAGCGTACAACAAAAGCTCAACTGCATCATAAAGAAATTAGACTTTAGCCTAGAAGAGATATATAAGAATACCAGATGTTTCAAGATGTAGATGTAGTATAGTATCAACAAGCATATTTAGTGGCTGATAAAAACTGAATTGCAAAATCACAAACGGCTCACCACTCTTGTTGCCTACCATAGACCTGTTGAGGGAATCCCCGCTTGACTTAGAGACCATTAAGACAGGTATGCTCACATTTAGAGATGTGTCCTTTTCCATACATCCCATCTCATCAAGATCTGATAACAGATCACGACTTAATGAGACAATACAAAGAGCTAAGAAACACGAAAATTCCAATCCAAAATGGTAAATAAAAAAAGAAAAGAAAAGAAACCTTCTTTGTCATTAATGACCAACAGAGCAGAAGCACCAGCTGCCTCAGCATGTTTAGCCTTGTCTGTGAAAGCACAATTGCCACGGATCGACAATGCAATATGTCCATCTAACTGGAAAACAAAGAATTTAAAATCAATGGAAGATTTGAAAATAATATCCAAAATCACATGAATCTGTGAAAAGCAATAAAAGAGACACTGACCCTGGAAGAGAGATTGGAACATGAGTCCAAAGGATCTACAAAAGTAGCCGGGAATCTAAAGGTTTGATCAGCATCAGAAGGCAACGGTGCTCCAAATTGAGCAGTTAAGCCAGTAAAGTAGTCACCTTGAACCCCATCAACCCAATTTAAGACCTTAACCTGAATGACAATGAGACCAAATATAGAATCGCATTAACGAGCCCACATAAATTAGAAAAAATCAGAAGAGAGATAAAGCAAATTCGACTAGAATCAATCAACTCCATTGAACCAAAAGGATGATTGAATACGAAGCAAAGAGACTCAAAGAAATCGAAATTACCATTTGAAACTTATTGGAACAGCCAGGAGACTCGAGGCCTGAATCGTCGGCCGCCGCTACCGAAAGACCAAGTAGAAGAATAATCACTACTGTCGGCAGATCAAACGACGACATGACGCTATCGACGGAGCAAATCGGAGAGGAGGAGAAGATGATGAAGAAGAAGAGACCAAGTGTTGCGCGGTTGAGATTATTGTTTTTTTTTTTTCTTTCTTTGACATGTAGTTGTTTTTCTCTATAATTTGGCGATTAATTTAAGTAATTCTTTAATTGTTTTTGGTCTATTAATTAAGAAACATAGATACATGTATCGAATTATGTATTCAGTATTTGGGTAATAAAAATTACAATTTCCAGAATAGATATCATAAGAAAGCAAATAATAATATAGGTTTTACCAATATTCTAAAATGCGTTAGGCTTTAGCTACGCGGTGGATGAATGTCTAGTGTCTATCCATGTATACTGATATTTAGGTATAGACGGATGAAATATATATAATTGTAAATTTTGATATATGTATAATGTTTAATCATTATTTTTAAATTAATTAAACATATGAAAAAAAATTATTTTAAAAAAAATATTTAAACAATTTTTTATTAAAAAATAAAAAAATTTCGCCTAGGATCCGTCTAGACATCCGCGTATACCGAGTAATTGAGCACCTTATTTAAAACCGCATAAATCACTATATACCATAAAACATGGACTAAGCAAATGAGACCATGACTTAGAGTATAAAAGTCTTTGGGGCATTTTTAGGGCAATACTATTAGGTTTATACGTTTTTTTAAATTCAATTTTCATTGGACATTTTATTAGTTATGATTATGAGTTTTAATTTAACAAAAATTAATTGAATGAGTTGATTTTGTGATCAATTGATCTTGATGGATAGTTTTGGTGGCAAAAATGCAAATATAACTATATTTAAACACTAAAATATTTCTTTGATGTTTTTTTAATAAACTATTTATGAAATTAGATATAGTTATATAAAATTTCAGTATTATTTTATTTATATATTATTATTTATAATTTTATAAAAAATAGAGAAGTGTTATTTCTTTGATTGTTTAGGACATAAAAAAACGTTGGACCGATCCTTACTTTATCAAGAAATTTAGTGAAAAGACTTTTCTCCTCCTATATGAAAGAATACTAGTTAACAATAATATGAATGCTAACCATTGAATTGTAATATCATTAGATAAAACTTTTTTTTTATCAAAAATCTTCTTATTTGCAAAAAATAGAAGTATCAAACTTTTCTTTCTCCTCTTGTGTGGTAACAAGCCTTATAAGAGAATGTAATATGTATATGTCACAGCGGGTGGATGAGGAGAGAATTTTAACTCCATGGTACTATGAGTCATACAAAAGAAAACACACAAACTAGTCATTTGACACAAGATAGACGGAGCAAGTAAAAACAAGATTTGGGTTTGTATAACATTTGGTAAATGTATTGACCAAAATAAAATTTGCAATAGTTACGAACAATACATAAAATAGTGAACCAAACCTAGACTTTTACTTTTGTTAATGTTGGTTTATTTAGTTCGATCACTAAAATATATTACAGGGAAACCAAACCAAAATTTGTATGATACAAAGAAAGTAAAAATAAATTATACCTATTAGATATCAAATTTTTGTTAAAACAAATTATTAAGTTTGCAGATGGCTTCATCATAATATTTTTGCGGGTGATGCCATGAAAATATATTTAATGTCTTGATAAATTGGTTAAACTGTCTTATTTTCAGAATTTTATTTCTCAAATTCATGTATGTCCTCCAATATATGTATTATGAGTTATTTATTTCAAAACTCTGTAAATATCTTCTAATTAATCAATAACGCTAAGCAAGAAAAATACAAACGCAAAATCAAACTGTATTTGGTAATAATACAATTGCAAACAATACATAAATTTTCGCTCAAAAAGAAAAGCAATACGTAAACTTTTTACACCGAAGCTAACCGGAGATTATTTTTGATGGAAATTAAGTAAATCAAATAAGTAAAACTTCATCAATTTATATACGTAAAATAAATTAAAATATTATAGTAAACAGAAAAACTATTAAAAACATGAAAATAAATAAAAAGGGAAGGCAAGGAAGGAAGCGCAAAGAAAAATAAAGGAAGGCCTTTTAAAAAAAAGAAAAAAAAAACAGAGAATAGAGAGATCCCTCAAAGAAACTCCTCTGACGTTTTTCTCCACCCAAATCTCAAAGCTCCTCTCTTTTTTTTCTCCTTCTGCAAGACTGTTACTACTAATCTCTCTCTCTCTTTCAAGTTTTTTCTTTTCTTCATTTGTTGGAGATCGAGATCAGGGAGAGACATGGCTCCTGCCATGAAGATCGTGTTTGGTCTATTGACATTTGTCACTGTCGGAATGATCATTGGTACTCTCTTTCTCTCTCTCTCCCCCTCTTTCTATCTATAGTCGACGCAAAATTATCTACATTTGATTTCGCCTTTCTATCTTCAAAGTTAATATATTTATCTCCCGGCGGAGTTGAAATTGCTTCTTGTCATTGCTGAGTTTCTAATCCGAATTTGGATTCAGAAGACGACTATGAAATTGACTTTATGATTAGAAAATGAAATGGCCCTTTGGGTAACTCATGAAGATTGTGTTTCTGGGAATCTGCAGGTGCCTTGTTACAATTGGCCTTGATTACTAGATTGGAAGATTCGTACGGTAACTCTCCTTTCTTCCTAACTTTATTATACCTTTATTTATGTGTGTTTACTTGTGAATGTGTGTTTTGGAGCATTGTATTGTTTCATGCCAAATGTCTGTAAGGGCAGTGGAGGACACTATTATGTGGCGGAATTTGCAATATTACATCATATTTTTTTTGGCTTAAACTAGATCAAAGGGCTTTTGATTGTCATTTTATGCTTAATATAATGAAGAAGAGATCATCTTTGTGATTTCTTAGTACATTCTCCTTCTTCTTTATTAGGAACTGGATTTCCATCACTAAGAGGGCTTCGGGGACAGAGCGCCCGTTATCTACGAGGTTGGTGTGATCATTTCTACCTAAAACTATGCTTGCATATAGTGTAACACAATGCATTCATTCTTACTATCTGAGAATCATAGCTTTTGGATTAGACTCTTCTTTGAGAGATTAATTTGTGGATGTGTTATGATACAGAAACTTTAATGTCTAGATACTCGTTTATTTTCAGATGTTTCTCGGTGGTCAAATGACAAAGATGCAGAAATGTTACGTCTTGGCTATGTAAGTCTATCATATCCTTTTTGCAATTGTTTATCTTTCTCATAGCCAATCTTTACCTCATACATCTCTTAAGTTAGAAATGGCAATTAGATAAGAAACAAACTTAAAAGTAGTTTTTACTGACAGATTTCGTAAATATGCATCCCTTTCTGAATAAACAATTACACACACATGTATAGTTTTCTTGTTTTGCTTCTGTAAAATCCAGGTCTGTTCTGTTTGCTTCCAGCTAATGTCTATTTTCTTTAGTGCAGGTCAAGCCTGAAGTAGTTAGTTGGTCCCCTCGAATTATTGTGCTTCATAACTTTCTAAGCTCTGAGGTATATACACGCCCTGTAAATTAATGTTAGTTCATTGAGTTAACTTTATAGCAATGAGTTAACTATTGATCATATAATAGTCTGCTCTTGTTGATGTTTGGCCTTAAATTAGAGGTGGAAATATTTCTTATCATCTTCATTCTAGCAAAGATAAGATACGATTTGAAAAAGAAGTAAATCATAAGAATTAGCAAAAGGGCTTCTTTTTCTTGCCATTAACATTTTCGTGTGTTTCTCCTGATTTGTATATCTGTAGGAATGTGAATACCTAAAAGCAATTGCCCGGCCTCGCCTTCAAATTTCCACTGTTGTTGATGTAAAAACCGGAAAGGTACTGCACAGTACCTTCCTCTTAACTCCCTAGAAATTGAGATCTATTGTACACTTGTTCTGTAGAAGATTTAAAATTTCTATTACCTCCACTCTCTGCCAAAGATTGATCTACTGTTTCTGTAAACGTTTGATGCAAGTGGAAATGCTGTAGTTATGCCTTCTAAGTCTTATCCGTTCTCTTCCTTTATCTTATTTACTGGGTTAAAACATTGTTCTTTGTCTATCCTCTTGCTTAGGGAGTTAAAAGTGATGTGAGGACAAGCTCTGGAATGTTTCTAACTCATGTAGAAAGAAGTTATCCAATAATACAGGTGGGTCTTGATCAACTTAGATCTTAGATTCGCTCTCTAATATCTTAGAAAGGTGTGTCATTTTGATCAACTTGACATTTTTGTAAATTGTATTCCCTTTCTTTTGCTATTAGGCAATTGAAAAGCGAATTGCAGTCTTTTCTCAAGTCCCAGCGGAAAATGGAGAACTCATTCAAGTCCTAAGGTGCGTGCGCTAGTGCAACCTTACTACTTTAAAAAAAATTCAAGCAAATAAAAGCTGTTTTCTTGATTTAATGAATCAAAATCTGCTGCAGTGCAGATACGAGCCAAAACAGTTTTACAAACCGCATCACGATTACTTTGCTGACACTGTAAGTCTTGTGATGATTAAAAAAAAAACGTAAAAATAGTATGGAACAGTGTATAGTTTTGGTTTGATCGATAGTGTTTTGTGGGATTGTTACTTAATCTTTTCCTTCTTTATCATCGTAGAATATCTAGTTTGGTTTTTTTTGATTGAATTAAAATTAAGATATCTCGTGTGGTCATCATATTTCCTCGTTTTCTTCTTTATGTTTTCAACGCAGTTCAACTTAAAGCGTGGTGGTCAGCGCGTAGCAACAATGCTTATGTATTTAACAGATGACGTCGAAGGGGGAGAAACTTATTTCCCTTTGGTATAAATTCTTCCTTTGGGGATCTCTTTAGCTCTGTAAATTGTTCTATCTTTTCATGCAAATTTTCAGAAATAAAAAGAAACCAATGTGTATATATATATATATATATATCTGTCTCTTTGAAATGCAGGCTGGTGATGGTGAATGCACCTGTGGTGGCAAAATCATGAAAGGCATCTCTGTTAAACCCACCAAAGGAGACGCTGTTATCTTCTGGAGCATGGTTTGTTTCTTCAATCTCTCTCTCTTTCTCTTTGCACATACATGAATCATTTGAACTGCTTTGAGCTCAACTTTTGTCTTGTGTTATTCAGGGACTCGATGGACAGTCAGATCCGAGGAGCATACATGGTGGATGTGAAGTTCTGTCTGGAGAGAAATGGTCTGCTACTAAATGGATGAGGCAAAAAGCTACTAATTGAGGGTCTTATAACATACGAAACCACAGGGACTTATATAGAAAAATGTCATAGTTACTCAGAGTTTTGATTTATTCTCTTTTTGACCCTTAAAATTTTATATTCTATCATTTACATACATATATTGATCAATGGACTTGGGTCAGATCACACCCCAAAAACTCTTGGTTACTGTAGAATAGCGTGACATATAAAAACAATAATATTCACTGAAAAGCATGTAATAACGGATGAGAATGGCATTTTGGTAAAATTGAACAAAGTCCCATTTATAATCGCATTTTTTGTTCATCGCATTTTTTGTTCAACTGCTTCAATCTTGACCACAGCAAACTGAAACCATGGCGGCTTCTCTTCAATCAGCAAACCCTACATTGTCCAAAACCCTAGCTTCTCCGAACAGATCATCCTTCGCTTACTTCCGATCTCCATTTCTCAGATTCGATTCCACCTCCGTCTCTGTCAATTTCAAACCCCTCGTCGTTTCGAGAGAAGCAGCCTCAGCGTTCGTCACACGCTCCGCCGCCGAACCGCAAGAGAGAAAGACCTTCCATGGACTCTGCTATGTCGTCGGTGACAACATCGACACTGACCAAATCATTCCCGCCGAGTTTCTCACACTCGTCCCTTCGAATCCAGACGAGTACGAGAAGCTCGGTTCATACGCGCTAATCGGACTTCCAGCTGCTTACAAGGAACGATTCGTTCAGCCAGGAGAGATGAAGACCAAGTACTCTATCATAATCGGCGGCGAAAACTTCGGATGTGGATCATCTCGTGAACATGCTCCGGTTTGTCTTGGCGCGGCGGGAGCTAAAGCAGTGGTGGCTCAGTCCTATGCTAGAATCTTTTTCAGGAACTCTGTGGCTACTGGAGAGATTTATCCGCTGGATTCGGAGGTTAGGGTTTGTGATGAGTGTAAAACTGGGGATGTTGCGACGGTTGAGTTGAGGGAAGGTGATAGCATTCTGATTAATCATACTACTGGGAAAGAGTATAAGCTGAAGCCTATTGGTGACGCTGGACCAGTCATTGACGCCGGAGGTATATTTGCTTATGCTAGGAAAGCTGGAATGATTCCATCTGCTGCAGCTTGATTTTGGAATCAGGTATGAATGATGTAACCAAACTGTAATTTAGTGATATTCTCGATGTTGTTCTCTGTTCTGTGGTGGAAATGGTGTATGAGATAGAATTGTAGAGTGATTTGGGAAGCTTGACATTGATGCAAAACATAGTTGTTCTCTGTTCTGTGGTGGAAATGGTGTATGAGATTGAATTGTAGAGTAATTTCGGAAGCTTGACATTGATGCAAACCATAGTTGTTCTCTGTTCTGTGGTGGAAATGGTGTATGAGATAGAATTGTAGAGTGATTTGGGAAGCTTGACATTGATGCAAAACATAGTTGTTCTCTGTTCTGTGGTGGAAATGGTGTATGAGATTGAATTGTAGAGTAATTTCGGAAGCTTGACATTGATATGCAAAACATAGGATTTTTCTCCTTTTCTTGTGAAGATTGTGGTTTTGTGTGAGAAGATGGTGTAGATAAGGAACAAGTTGTTGATGTTGTGTGAGGATTATGTTTGGTTCTGGACTTGTCACTTTTCAGGTGTTTCAAGTTTTATTCTTTTCTTCACTTGAGGACTTAGTTAACCAGTTCTTATATCTTTCCATTGATTCATTTAGATACAAATACTTGGAACATCTCTAGAACTTGTATATGTTGTTGGCTGAACTTGTGCACATCACACCCTTTAGACTTGACTGTCCAATAGTAGGAGAAAACATCATTCTTTTTCTTCTTCTTAATTTTTGATTTCCCTAAAACTCTCCTCTTTCTCATGTTAGTTTTTTTTGGTTCTATTTGTTTTACAGGGGGGTCAATGAGAGTTCTCTTCAAGGGTCATCCATCGTGTCAGCCAATAAAAAGAACAATAAGAACTTATGAACCTAAAATATGCTTTATGAATATATATGACTGTTGCTTTAGCTTTCTCTTTCAGTTCTTTATCTACGTTTGGATGTTTCCGCTGCTAAAACGACGTTTTCACTCATCTCTTCCTCTAATCTAACCTTCAGGTCATAAGACGACACAACACACACTCCAATTTATGTCCTAACACACTTTCTAATATAAAATCTTTTTTTTTTTCAATTGTTTGGCATCGGTTTCTACTTTCTGGAGTCTTTTGTTTTACTGACCTACCCAAGCATCTCAAAACGCACGTTTATGGCATTTCTTTAAATAAATAGGTCACAAAGGTTTTTGCTTTTATACTGCTCTTCTCATCGTGAGCTATCTCATTCACTCAGCAGAGTAAAGAAACAATGGCCTCTTCTCTTCCTACATTGCCCCAAGCCTTACCTTCCTCGTCAATCAAATCGTCTTCTTCCGGCGTTCCTTTCCGATCTTCTTTCCTCAGAATCAATGGTTCCATTTCCTTCATCCCCTCATCTATCTCACTCACTCCACGTGGCACATCCCCCACGACCATCATCCCACGTGCTGCTGCCGCCGATACTAACGAAACGCTAGCTAAAACCACCTTCCATGGTCTCTGCTTCGTGTTGAAAGACAACATAGACACCGACCAGATCATCCCAGCAGGATTCACTACCATCTTCCCATCGAACCAGCGAGAGCGTGACGAGCTCGCTGCTCATGCTCTCTCCGGTCTCCCAAGCTTCCACAAAACCCGGTTCGTTGAACCAGGAGAGATCAAGTCAAAATATTCAATCATAATCGGCGGAGAAAACTTCGGCTGTGGATCGTCACGTGAACACGCTCCGGTTTGTCTCGGAGCAGCGGGAGCTAAAGTCGTTGTAGCTGAGTCTTACGCAAGGATCTTTTTCCGTAACTCGGTGGCTACAGGAGAAGTGTTTCCGCTCGAGTCAGAGGTTAGAGTCTGTGACGAGTGTAAGACAGGAGACACGGTGACGATCGAGCTAAGAGATAGTGGTGGTTTATTAACTAATCACACGACCGGGAAAAAATATAAGTTGAAGTCGATCGGTGATGCAGGACCGGTTATTAATGCCGGTGGTATTTTTGCTTATGCGAGGAAGATGGGAATGATTCCATCTCCATCATTAGCTTAATCCTCCACAACCATTAATGGTGTGTGTATGTTTTATGCATAATAACTCTTCAAATTTAAATATGTGTGTTTGGAGTTCTTTATTTTCTTAGACTTTTTTGTTTGTTTGATTTGGTGTTGTTACATGAAGAAAATAAGAAATTAAAAGCCAATAATATAACAAGACTATATAATACGAGTCCAAAATTATCAACAAGCTACAATCCCATATTAAAACTCCCAAGATCAAAATTTGGATATTTATGAAGGCAAAGAGTTAATATTCTACTATCAATTAATCGAGCGTGTCAGCTCTAATCGAGACCAAATTGGTTTGGTTTACTGGGAAGTTGGAACTGGACGGTTTAAGAAACCGGTATAAAATAACCGTTAAGCGCTTGGTTCATAAACAAGGCATCGCTAAACCTAAATTTGAGAGTCTTTATAACGCCGCTCTTCTTCTCCATTGTCTGCATAGTCAAACATGGCAACCACAGAGGTAAAACCCTCCGCCTTTAAAAACCCTAAAAAAAAGCGTAATCCATCACTGGGTCCGAAGAATGATTCGAAGAAGAAGAAGACTAAGAAGGCGAAAGTTCTCACCTTTGATAAGACCGTTGAGAAGAGTAAAAAAAACGACCAGAAAAACGAAGACGAAGATGAGCAGCTGATATCGGAACCAGTATCTGCTTCTGAACAGCTTACCTACTTCTTGAATCACCTTGATTCTGCCATTGGTATCCGGATTTCTTCTTTAGAGCTCGATTCCATTAAAGGTTCGTCCTTTGTTTTATCTTAGCTCAGTCCATATTACTTATCAATACAGATTAGATCCCAAAAAGATGCGAGCTTTGATGTTGATTCTTATAAGATGTAGATTTGTCTTGTTGATTGCAGATAAATGCATAGTCGAATTATCTCAAAATTTGGATCAAGATGTAAGCAACTTGGGAGAGCATATAAAGATGTCTTATGGGTCTTCATGGAGAAAGACTCTTTGTGAAGGAGAGTCAATCGAAGGGAAGATTGATCCTGGAAACCCATCTGTTCTCGTTATTAGTTCCTCTGCTCTGAGATCTTTGGAACTTCTAAGGTATATTCGTTGTAAATTTGTGTTCTTCTTCTATCTTTGTTTAATTGTTTGATCTGATGCTTGATTACATACAATGGTGCTTAGACTAAGCCCTGTCTCATATCTTTAGGGGTTTGCATTCACTTACTAAGCAATGTCCAGCAGTGAAGTTGTTCGCAAAGCATTTGAAGGTTGAGGAACAGGTAGTGTTCTAATCTTATAAAGATTTGTATATAGAGAAAGAGAATAAATTGAAACTGCCCTGTTTAGCTTCTCTGTATTGAATCTTCTATGCAAGTTTCGTGCTTCTGTAGAACTTTGGGATATGATGACAAAAATACGATATCTCTAAGGCTAATGCTCTGCGGATAAAAATGTATTTGCACGTCAGTCTGATCCTAATATATCTAGCACTAAGAGTTAGTGCATTTTAAGTAGTAGTTCATGTATTTCTTCTTTTATGTGGTTATGTTAAAGGATTTGGGAAGTGATGATAAAATATATCGATATGTCATAGGCACATGCAATGCTGAACAAACATATTTGCACGTCAGTCTGATCCCATTATCATTTTGCATTTTATACGTATACTCATATTAGTCATAACTCTTCTTTTTTCTTTCTTGTTAAGAGTCTGGGAAATGATGATAAGATATATCGATTATTTCATAGGCATTTGCAATGCTGAACCAAAATATTTGCACGTCAGTCTGATCCCAGCTCTTTGTATTTTGTTTCTTTTTTTGCATATAAGAATATAAGAAAAATCTCAAATCATATTCATAGCCTTCCATTTTTATCTTTCCTTGCTAAACTAATAGCAGTGGATATGATATTGAAATTTCTATTGGTTGTAATGTTCTCTTTTCGATTTTTGGGGTCGAGAAAAATTGATGTTGATGGCATGTCTCTTTGCGGCTGAAGCACTCTTTATTTTGGAAGTCAGTCTGATCCTATTTTTTTTTTCTCGTACATATCTTTTTCAAAAATCTTTGTTTGTGTTCTGAATTGTGCTATAGATTTCTCAATCTCGTTGTTGTATTTTGTCAAATGATTAACTCAAGCTCATTGCGCGGTGCAGGTATCTCTGTTGAAGAAACGGGTAAATATTGGGAGCGGCACACCAAGCAGGTTAGTAAATGTCATCACTTCCTTCAACTTATATCAGATATCATCGTTTTCGTTCTTCATATCCTTGTTGGTCTAGCTAGCTCCTGATTGTTATCTTGCCTTTTTGTGTGTTGCAGAATCAAAAAGCTAATCGATATAGAAGCGTTAGGGCTTTCACGTTTAGATATGATTGTGCTCGACATGCACACAGATGTCAAGGGATTTTCCTTATTCACATTGCCCCAAGTCAGGTTGGTTTTCCCCCACTCTTGAACATGCTGTCCCATTATTATCATCAGACGAGTTAATTTTTCTGAATTTTTTTTTGTTTGTTTTGATATTTGCTGCAGAGATGAGTTCTGGGATTTGTATAAGAATTGCTTCCACCAGATAGTTTTAGAAGGAAGATTACGTATCTGTCTGTATGGCCCAAAGCCACCAGCACCAAAGCTTAAGAAGAATAAGAAGAAACATACTTGACTTTATTTCTTATTTGTATCAAATTCTTAAATATTATCAAAACAAATCTATACATTTTTGACCTCCGAGATTTTCCAAAGAATTCTAACTTACCCGGAGATGAATTCTGTTTCTCTTCATTTCAGTTTCTGTCCTAACCGATTACCATATGACTCAGTGACAAGTGTTTTTTTACACAAAACTAAACACACTTTCTAGTATTAATCAGCCTGACTGCGAAACTACGAACATTGCAATGTGCCATAATGTTTCACACACAACAAATTATGGATTTCGAAGACCATCAAACTTTTGTTATTAAATCATCATAATACTACTTAGTTCCGATTTTGTAATACTTGATTTGTTTTACTATATAGAGAGAGCGTGAATCATGAATAGCTTGTGAGAGAAATGTAATCTTGTGTTAGTGTTCTTTTGGCCTAAAGTAGTGCACTAACATTCACTGAAAAAAAATCCCCTCAAAGTCAAACCAATGAAAAATTATTGGATATATATATATATATATATATATATCTGAGATGTGTGTGTGTGTGTGTGTTTTGGGATTGTGGGTTTGTGCAATAGATGGTGGGGAAGAAGATCCCACAAATGCAGAAAAATAGTGGAAACACCACCCAAAGAGCTTCTAGATGTTTGACTTTAGAACTTTCCATTAAACAAGAAACATTCAAAGTTATGTCTTTTTAGTTTTCTGAAATGATGATCCCATTATAACATACTTTTAGGATAATGTAGATTTCTCATTGCTTTGCTCTTTAGTTTACAGTACTTAGTTCTGTCTAATTACTGTTGCTTCCGAATTGAGTGAATATGTCAACTGAACGACGAATTATTAATAAGTGTTTTATTTTTCAGTTCACTTTTTTTTTTTGTTATAAATATTGATGATTGAATTAAATTTATAGTCAACTCGTGGTAGTGATTTTGGTTTCTTCCGTATCTTTTTTTTTTTTCTTCCGTATCTTATATGTCTATCGATATATATAATGACGAAAGGATGACATATTTTAAAAAACAAAGAGTTACACATTTTGTTGATTGCTTCAAATCCTCTATATACACCTTATTTTTAATTTATCATTATCATTAAGATTTAATGCATAGTTGTATATCAACCACAATAATTTTTATTTTATTTTACACAATAATTTTAATTTATCGTTTTGAAACAAACTATTAGTATGATAGCAAACAATGATTTAGGATTCACCAGAGGAATTCAGATAAACATACTTACGATAATGACAGACACATCTCAACACTTTAAGAGAAATTAAACTTACGAACCTCATAAATCTATCTAGAATGTGGTTTTTAACTCTAAAACATATATAGTATAGAAACGTCTAAATCTCTTAATCAGTCACTTAACCCAAAGCAGTTCCATATTATATTGTATACAATTTAAAGTTAGTTCTATATGATCCTTTTTCATATTATTAGGTAGCCTACTGGCAAACAGAAACGAGGAAGTGTGTGATAATTGGATGTTCTTATATTATAAAGTAATAATCTTAAAATATCCATGGGGGTCCCTCTTATATATATAAACAAATAGTATAGTTTTTTGGCATAAGAGATAAAACAAAACTCAAAGTAATTCACCGGAATTCAAGTCGATAATTAATGTCCATTTTATTGAAAGCACACGTATTGCTTAGGCATATTATATGTCACATTTTTTGGATTAGCTCGGATAGCTATGTAAGGATTGAAAGTGATCTACCATGTTCTTTGTTTTTTCCTACTATATTATGCTTTGATAATTAACACCAACAGCCACATTTAACTCCATCAAAATAGATGAAATTTTATATAAAATAACCACTATATTAATTAATAACTACATATGAAATTGATATAAATAAATACTTTGAAAACATAATTAAATGCTACACTATTAGTGAACTATATATATATATATATATATATATATAGAGAAATTCCCTCAAATAGCAAATTTTCGTACTATTTGCTAGAAATCAATTATTTTCGTACTGTCAAATTTGTTCAGCCAAAAAGCTTGTGGACCATCAGATACACACATAGACATCTACTAAATGTGGTTAAAAGTATTAAGAAAAGTCAATCTAACCAAAAACATCATTTCCCAGTCCATATAATGTACCCAATATGAGATGAGAACTACTAATTCTACACTTGTCTAACAAAAAACAAAAAACAAAAACTAGTAATTCATAAAATTTGGCTAGGTGATAATATACTAAGATTGGATGTCACTTTTTAAAACTTGTTTTTTACCACAAATTTAAGAAAAGAGAAAAGTAACTCGTTCGTCCTTTTTGTTTCTGATAAAATACAGTCAGTCATTCTCATGATGGCCAAATCATTTCCATCTGATTTATATCGAAAGTGACAACTTTATTCGCAAATATCCCCGATGACGTAAGCATGAAGTCGTTCAATCCCTTGATTTATATCTGTTTCTATTAATTAGTTTACTCCCAATATTTATTTCTAAATGCGCACACATACTTTCCAGTTTTCATACAGATGGACAGAGGTTTCTGTTTTGCCCCCAAAAGAAAAAAGGACATAGGTTTCTGTACCCCCAATTTGATGACGTCAATGTTACATATGTGTCTATGTATGCAAAAGTGACACGTGTCATGTCCCTGCGTTACACGTTGCTAGTAGAAGTCTAGAGCTAATCTCTTTTACTCGTTTACTTTTGAACTGGTCTTCGAGGTTAATCCAATTTTATAAAATTCTAAAATTGGGGATTATCTGAAAGTTTCAAATAGTATTGGCCGAAGTAATTTAAAATTTATTTAAAAGTTAATCGGCATTGTCTTATTTATTATAGCTTAAAGTCTAATTACTTTTCACTTCTCTTATTATTTTAACTTATAGCTCTTAAACATTTATACTTTCTCTACTATTTAATCCAAATATGCATATTCAATCAAGCCATACAACTGAATTATTCACTCTCGTACAATAATGAAGACTGAACTGATAAAATAAACTATAATCGTGTTTTAGAACTTTTCTTTGTCATACAAAAATCATTATAAAAATAAGTACTAAAAGTTTTTTACTGGAAACCAAATCCTTTTAAATCGAAAAAAAAGTTTCAGTACCGATATAATTGTGTTCTAAAATATTATTGTTATTCGATTATTTGACTATTTTGTTATATCTATATGACATACTTGAGAACTAAAAATCTAAAGCCATATTTTTTTTTTTTTTGGTTAAAGAATCAAAAGACAGATTGGGAAATTAGATTTATACACACTCAATATTTGGAGATAAAATCTTGGGAATTTTTATTCTTTTTAAATTTGTATACACAAAGCCTATGAAGAAGGAAGGGTTGGGTCATAGTGACGTGAGGATGACACAATGCATCTCATGTTGGTTCCAAACAATGCGGCGGTGTAAGCTTTTTGAAACCCATAAGGTCCCACAAAAACATTCAACATCTCTCTCTATAAATACACACACACAATCTCTTACCCAAACACACACCCAAATTCGTCTTTTAACCAATCTATCTAATCTTATTACCGAGAAAAAAAAAAAAAAAAAAGAGAGACGACTTTAAAGTATATGAGAGCTGTGTTCAACAGAGCAAATTCACTTGGAGCTTTGTTTTCATTTGGGTTTATCAGAAACATCAAATCAATGTCTTCTTCTTCTTCTCAAAACTTCATATCAAGACCTGTTATCAAGAAAGTCTTCGCTAAGCTTCAGAAAGAAGGCGATGGAGCCGTCGTTAGACGCGGCATTTCCAGGTTTTTTGTCTTTTTTTTTTCTTTCTCTTATTCCTCTTTCTTTGAATTCAATAAATCAATAATTTTCAAGGCTTAGAATTTTTTTGTTGGGGGTTTTTTCTATGATGAATTCAGGAGTGAGCAGAAGTTATTAGATCCTTTCTTGATGCTTGATGAATTCTCTGGTAAATTCTTGAAATTTTCTTTTACAAGCAAACATTATATTTTATCTATTATGAAAAGCAGCCATTTTCTATCCATTAAAAAACAGCTATTTATTGATGATTTTCTAATTTCTGTGTTACTCTGTATTTTTTTTTTATTTGGAGCAGTTTCACCTCCAGCTGGTTTCCCAGATCATCCTCACAGAGGTCAAATCACCTACACATTCATATACGCATTATACACACGTAGATCAAAACTATGTTTTTGTTTTTGTTTTTAATCTAATGTCTCTCTAACATTTTGTGGAAATTATGATGCGCAGGTTTTGAAACCGTTACATACGTACTAGAGGTAATTAACTAAACGAGTTTTTTTTTTTTTTTTTATTATGAATCTTTAAACAATGGTGTTAAAATCATCTTATTCTAATTTCTAATTTGTTGTTTAGGGAGGAATCACTCACCAAGACTTCAAAGGTCATAAGGGTACAATCTATGCCGGTGATGTTCAGGTTATAAGATTATAAAAATATATACTACTAAACAAAAATAAAAATAATATAGAATTAAACTGTTCGAAGATTCCAAAAGTTCAACGATTTTTAAAAGTTTTTTTTTTTTTTTTCTTTTTATATAGTGGATGACTGCAGGACGAGGAATCATTCATTCTGAAATGCCTGAAGAAGAAATTAACAAAGGTTTACAACTTTGGATCAATCTTTCCTCCAACGAGAAAATGTAAAGAAACAACTTTGGATTCAATCTTGCAAATTTGAATATTTGGAATATCTAAACCGGAAATTGAATCTTTATTAATTTGGTTTCGACAGGATAGAGCCAAATTACCAAGAACTGTCGAATTCAGACATACCAAGAGCTGAAGAAAACGGTGTCGAAGTCAAAGTCATAGCAGGAGAATCAATGGGAATACAATCCCCTGTTTACACTAGAACACCTACAATGTTCCTTGATTTCACTCTCCAACCAGGAGCTCAAATCCACCAGAACATTCCAGAATCTTGGAACGCGTTTGCTTACGTTCTTGAAAGTGGTGAAGGCGGCGCCGTTTTTGGTTCCTCCAACTCTTCCCCTATTGCAGAACATAACGTTGTGGTGTTCGGACCAGGGAATGACGGTGTTAGCGTGTGGAACAAGTCATCTTCGAAGAAATTGAGGTTTGTGTTGATAGCTGGAGAACCGATTGGTGAACCGGTGGTTCAGTATGGTCCTTTCGTGATGAATACTCAAGCAGAGATTGATATGACCATTGAAGACTATCACTATGGTAAGAATGGCTTCGAAATGGCTAAATATTGGAGGTCACAATGAGATTTGTAATAATCACTATTTTATTATCTTCGTATCTATTTTATTTCTGTGTATTTCCAATGGAACAATAATAAAATTTACAAATATGTTTTTTTTTTTTGTTTTTGGGTGTGAACCCATTAAATCTGAGGCTGACCTTTTTTTTTTCAGTTCCAACATAGTCATCATTAATAATTTTTTCGACATTAATTTAGTTTAAATTTAAACTGGTTATACTATTCTATTGGCAAGAAAGCATAACAATCCTCTGATTCTTAGAATGTGAATAAGACATAGTCGAAACAATTGTTAAATACCAAACCAAACGCGTATTAACACGGTGAAGTGACATAGACATATTATTACTTTAAATATCTTAAATTAATTTTGATTGGAAGTCCGGTTAATGCATCTCGAACGGTTTTTTTTTTGTTTGTTAAAGATTTCGAACTTATTTTGTTACTATAAATATGTGTTCGGAGTGGATTAGAATACTAAAAAGAGAAAAAATAAACCTCTTGAAGACAAATCTCATTTTTGAGCGGCTGATTTTATAAATAATAGAAACTATATTTGATTTTTATACATGAACATGTTTTGAAATATTTTAAAAATCCACGATGTAAACTAAAATTTTTATAAAATCTCAACCATTTTGAATTGTTTATGGTTTGAGATGAAAACTAAGTGTTTGAGAAAACGTTAACAAAACATTTGAATCTAAGTTCACATATTCAAAAGATATATTAATTAAAATATTTTATTGTTGTAGTTATTATATCATTAAAGAAACTATAATAACATATTTTCATATAATTTTTTGCTCAACGAAAACTTCATTTCATAATTAATCGATTACAAATGAGATAAATACTATCAAAAGAAAGATGTAAACTAAAAAAATTCATATCTTTAAGAAAGAAATCCAAGATGTAAACTAAAATTTAAACCAAGCACACACTTTGCAGTTACAAACCTTTTAGCTAAATTTTATTTTAATCAATAAAAGGTTTAAGTTACCAAACTTGAAAAAGGAAAAAAAACCAAGATTTAAAGGAAGAGAGTCGATTTAAGATGCTTCATTGAGCAGATATGATCATGACTTAGCTGAAATTTAGTCAATTTGATTAATGTATATAAATCAACTATATTTGTAAAGTCTATCACAATTCACAAACATTTTTCGTAATGCAAATATTTAATAATGTTTTTGGTTTTTGTTAAATCTTTCAAATAGTAAACTAAAAATTTATCTACTAGATTTGACAATATTTATTCTAAACCACGATATTTCATTTGGCTAAATGCTATCAGAGTAGCCATAGACTCTTCAGCAAGGAAACTTGGATATGGTCTGTGAGTAAAAAGTACACTTGTTTTTTTCTTTAAAACCTGATTACCTCTTTTTGTTGGTATTTTATTATTCATGATATTTTGGAGAAGTATGTTATTCAAGATTAATATTTTGATTGAACTGTGGTGATATAGAATGATCGCAATGAATACACACACTGGCTACATCTGCTCGAAGTTAAGTACCAAAATTTAAAGTTGAAGTAAAACTTTTTATCAATCGTCTTGTTTAGATAATAGAAAATTTGAGGGCCACGGAAATAAAGAAAAATCGGGAAAAAATCAAAATTGATTTAACACTCACAAGTTTACAAAAGTTACGAGTAGAAATGAGAAGATAGCTTAATAACTTATACACTGACCAAACTTTATTGTCTAATTTGCTCACATATCTTCTGTATCTGTAAACAAAGAAACTCAAAAACACCTTTCTCTCTTCTTCTGTTACTTAAATTGAGAGAACTATAAGAATGTCTCTGTGACTCTGTCTTTCTATAAAGCTAAACCAAGGAAACAAGATTCAACATGAAACCAGGTACGTTACCTGGAACAGCAAGAGAATGTCTTTATCCCTTCATTCTCATTCTTAACCAAGCTAACCCGATTCACGGATAGTTCCTCTTTGTAAGAATCAGAATTCAATTGTTTTCGACTAATGTTGGTATAGATCTCACGAATAACCATCTCGAAAGCCGTCTTCACATTGGTAGAGTCCAAAGCGGATGTCTCCATGAAAAACAAACCTTCAGACTCAGCAAGACTCTTGCCTTCCTCAATACTCACTGCTCTTATGCTCTCGAGATCACATTTGTTTCCAATAAGCATTTTTGCTACTGTTGTATCAGAATGAGCTGCACCAAGTTTCATCATTATTGTCAAAACTAATCATCACAGTTTTGTGCATCAAGATCAATTCTACTTGAAGAGTACGTAACATTTTAGAAACAATCATATTACATTTCTTCATCATTCAGTTTCATGATTACCAAAGGAAGATAGTATTGACTTAGGCTTTGAATCAAAGTCTAATGAAGTCATCATAAATCTTTCAGATCTGAAAATTCTCACTAACAATGATTCAATCCTAATTAATCCAAATCCGATCCCTACTCTAATCGAAATCAACACCTCGACTATAGCAGATCTCACTTCAAATTTTGAAAAAAAAAAAAAAAAAAACTCAAATCGAAATCACAGAAGAAGAAGCAACAAAGAGAGAAAAGAAACTCAGAATCGGAGATCGGAAAACATACTGTTGAGCTCATCGAGCCAGCGACCGACGTTCTCGAAAGTGGAGCTACGAGTGATGTCGTAGACTACTAGTGCTCCGACGGCGCCACGGTAATAAGCGGATGTAACGGCGCGGAAGCGTTCTTGGCCAGCGGTATCCCAAATCTGAGCTTTGACTTCTTTGCCGTCGATGAGCATGCTCTGAGTCTGAAACTCGACGCCGATTGTTGCCTTTGAGTTGGGATTGAACTCGTTCCGAGCGTAGCGAGTGAGGAGATTGGATTTGCCGACGGCGGAATCTCCGATGATTACAATCTTGAAGAGGTACTCTTCACCTCTCTCGTCGTCCGACATTTCTCCTTCTTCTCTGTAACGCTTAGTTTAGGGAAAGAGAGAGAGAGAGAGAGAGATTAACGGATTTGGATGTTTTGTTTTGTGAGCGTAATTAATGTCATTTTGGCGCATGAAGTAGATTCCATCATCAGTTTTACTTCTTCTTTTAAATAACTTAAACCAATGCCAAATCTGAATATATATTTTTCTTCTTTTTTTATTTCATAAGAAATCTAAATGTATTGGAATAATTTTTTAAAAAAAAAAAAAAAAAAAAAGAGATCTAAATTTCTTCAAACCGGGGTTTTTTTGTGTGGTTAGACCGGATCGTATTTAGATGTGACTATGTGAGCAATTTATGTGATCAACAATGTTTTTTGGTGGATCGTGGCTTGACATGATGACACCTATAGTTTCGAGAAAGACATGCTTTGCTTGGCACAATTGAATTATAGTCGCAATTTTTTCTTTTATTTAACAATCCAAACAAATATTATGAAATATTTCGAAAACCTGTAAAACTTTTTAATGACAGAAACAAATTAAGGGTCGACGGAAATGAACAAAATACTATAAATTTTTGTCATGCGATATGTGTATTAAACTGTGTCAGCAAATATACTTTTCGTATAGGGGTGTCAAAATAGTTTGATTGGATTGACCCAACCCATTAACCCATTGACTTTAGAGTTAAATGGGTAATGAGTTGACCCAACTCATTTAAGTAAATGAGTTGGGTCAACCCATTACCCATTTAATTTTATGGGTTAATGTAGGGGTGTCAAAATGGTTTGATTGGGTTGATCCAACCCATTAACCCATTGAGTTTAGAGTTAAATGGGTAATGGGTTGACTCAACCCATTTAAGTAAATGGGTTGAGTCAACCCATTACCCATTTAATTTCATGGGTTAATGGTAAATGGGTCAACCCATTTAAATAAATAAATTATTTAATTCAATTAATTTAATTAATTTAATTTAATTTAATTTAATTTAATTAATTTAATTAAATTTAACTAATAAAAAATGATAATCATCATCATCATCATCATCATCATCGTCATCGTCATCATCATCATCATCGTCATCATCATCATCATCATCATCATCATTATCATCATCACCATCACCATCATCATCATCATCATCATCATCATCACCATAATGGGAAAATTACGGATCCGTTTTGGGCGGGAAAATTGCAGATCCATTTTTTGCGGGAAAATTACGGATCCGTTTTTTGGCGGGAAAATTGCGGATCCGTTTTTTGCGGGAAAATTACGGATCCATTTTTTGGCGGGAAAATTACGGATCCATTTTTTGGCGGGAAAATTACGGATCTGTTTTTGGCGGGAAAATTGCGGATCCATTTTTGGCGGAAAAATTACGGATCCGTTTTTTGGCGGGAAAATTACGGATCAATTTTTTGGCGGGAAAATTACAGATCCGTTTTTGGCGGGAAAATTACGGATCCGTTTTTGGCGAAAAAATTACGGATCCGTTTTTGGCGGGAAAATTACGGATCCGTTTTTTGGCGGGAAAATTACGGATCCGTTTTTGGCGGAAAAATTTCATATTTTCATTTGGCGGGAAAATTATTGATTTGCATTTTTGGTGGGAAAATTATTGATTTGTATTTTTGGTGGGAAAATTGAGAGATGGTTAAAATTGGTTTGGTTCAATTGAATTAAATTAGATTGAAAATTGGTTAACTTATTTAAATGGTTTATAAATGGTTAAAATTAATGGTTAAATGGGTAACTCATCAACTCATCACAAACCAACACATTCAACCCATTTAACCATTTACCCATTAACTCATTTGACCCATTAACCCATTAGGGTCAAAATTTTCAACCTATTAGGATTGGTGGGTTGAGATGAATTGGATAAAAACCATTACCCATTACCCATTTTGACACCCCTATTTTCGTATAACGAATTAACACAACTATTTTGTTAATGAACAAACAAATAGAAGCATAATTTGCTTTAAAAAGACTTGCAAAAGCGTCTAAATTCGAAAATGATCACTAGTGCATTTTCCATATCGTTAAAAGAAAAAGAAAAATCAATTTGCTGGTCTTTTACTCCTTTTTTTTTTGTTGATAAAAAATTTGAAAGTTTTGAACGACCACAGTGTGGGAGTCGAAAGTTTTGCTGGTCTTTTACTCTTTTTTTTTTTTTTTTTTTTTTTAAATAATACCTTTAGATATAATTTGGTTCAAATAGAGTTTATGTGATTTTCAGAATGTTTATTTGATATATTTGTTAAAAACCACTTCTGATCCTGATATTCCGTTTCTTGATCCACAGACCGAAACGTAGGGTTGAGTACTAACCACACACACACACACTCATCTCTTTAAATCTCAAATAATGGATTTTGTTCTAAGCTAAATTAACTAACTTAAAAAAAACAAAATCCGATTGATCAAATGTAAGTCATTATAATTCATCATCATTATCATTCATCATCACTTTCTAGACCTCCAAAACCATATGTAACTGACTCCATTTTTTTTTGGTGTATATTTTATTTCTGTCTTTGAATTGGTTCCTTAGTCTCTTTTTCTTCTGTACTTGGAAACTTATCATCCATCATCGCTTCTTGCATGCCCCACAGGTACACCTCTCCATTCCTTTTTCGAGTGACTACACCACAAATAATCACAGAAAATATCATGTTAATTAGAAGCTCTTCCAAACAAATAATTACTATACATAAGTGTGTAATATCGTACAAACTCTTTCAATCTTTTGAAATCTCATTTTTTATTTCTTCCTATACATACTTGGATGAGACCTTAACATGCGAATTTAGGGACCTCAGAATCTAGCCTCTAACATGACGCAGATCAGTGCATTGATTTAATGTATGAGAAATATTTTATATATATAGTACCCATCTATATGTATGTTTAAGTAGAACGATTATGCATGATTCTTAATTTTAAAGAGTCTACTATTAAAGTACTTTTACTTTTACTACGTATTAAAAAAAAGAAGGTATTTTACTATAAATTTTTTTTTAATAATCTATATATCATTAGATTTATGTTAATAGGGTGAAAATATAATAAACATACTTGAACATTATTATGAGACCAACGAAGAAAACCCTATTATTAAGAGATCATGAGAATATTTTAATTAACATTCACATGCATGACACAAATCATGTTCAACTGATTAGATTCTTATGATGATCACCTAGGATTTAGATCAAAATCTAAACTAAAATCAAAATTTATTGTTGTCTCATGTAATTTTCGCAGTGGAAAAAACATATACGCCTAAGTAAAGAAAATATTGAATCATGGTTTTGATCAATTGGACGATAATTATCACTATATTATTATTACTGCTTTCCTAAAATAATATAATTTGGCTTTAAGCTAACATTTTCTCAACTTACAGTATGTATATAAGGAAAATGATCAAATGATAACTTTCTTCAATTTCAGAAAATGTCACTTCAATTTATTATATATCGATTCATATATCTCAACTTACAGTATGTATATAAGGAAAATGATCAAATTATAACTTTCTTCAATTTCAGAAAATGTCACTTCAATTTATTATATCGATTCATATATATATATATAAGTATAGCTGTCAATTGGGCATATAGACCATGGGCCAGGCCCAGTCCAATTCGTTATGGGCGGACCATGGTCTCGACCAAATTTTAAATAGTTTAAATGGGCGGACGACCCATCTCGCCCATGGACAAAATGGGCAAGACCATATGGACATTGGTCTGCCCATGGTTTTTAAAATCTAGGGTTTATAAATCATTTAAATAATAAATAATTAATTTAATGAATGATTTATTATCATAAAATCAATATAAATAATAATTATAAAATAATATCATCATTTTGGTGAAAAATTCTATAGATCCGTTTTTGGAGGGAAAAATTGTGAATCTGTTTTTGGCGGAAAAATCGCGAATCCGTTTTTGGCGAGAAAAATTGCAGATCAGTTTTTGGCGGGAAAATAGCAGAATCTGTTTTGGCGGGAAAATAGCGGAATCTGTTTTTGGTGAAAAAAATTGCGAATCCGTTTTTGGCGGGAAAATAGCAGATTTTTTTGGCGGGAAAATAGCGGAATCTGTTTTTGGTGAGAAAAATTGTGAATCCGTTTTTGGCGAGAAAATAGCAAATTTTTTTGGCGGAAAAATAGCGGAATCTGTTTTTGGCGGAAAAAATTGCGGATCTGTTTTTGGCGGGAAAAATTGTGAATCCGTTTTTGGCAGAAAAATCGCGGATCCGTTTTTGGTGAAAAAATTGCGGATCCGTTTTTGGCGGGAAAATAGCGGAATCTGTTTTTGGCGGGAAAAATTGTGAATCTGTTTTTGACGGGAAAACAGCGGATCCGTTTTTGGCGAGAAAAATTACAGATCCGTTTTTGGCGGGAAAATAGCGGAATATGTTTTTGGCGGAAAAATAGCGGAATCTGTTTTTGGCGAGAAAAATTGTGAATCCGTTTTTGGTGGGAAAATAGCGGATTTTTTTTTTGGCGGAAAAATAGCGGAATCTGTTTTTGACGGGAAAAATTGCGGATCCGTTTTGGGTGGGAAAATTGTGAATCCGTTTTTGGCGGAAAAATCGCCGATCCGTTTTTTGTGGAAAAATTACTGATCCGTTTTTGGCGGGAAAATTGCAGATCTATTTTTTGCGGGGAAACTACTGTTCCGTTTTTGTCGGAAAAATTGTGAATCCGTTTTTTGGCGGGAAAAATTGCAGATCCGTTTTCGCGGGAGAATTAGATGAGTTGTTAATCTATATCTACTAAATCAGCAGTCACTTTCTCAATAACTGCAACCTTCTCCTTTCGACACGTCAGTTTTTGATGACATGTCAACACCAGAAAATTTCACAATATAATTTTTTCAGGTAAATAGTTTCAACAATTATTTTTACTATCTTTTTCAGAGAAAAAAAAGGAAACGCAATATCTTTTCGTTACTTTTTTTCTCACCCACAATTTTTTTCAAAAACAGCAACATTCTCTAATTGATACGTATACTTTTTGTGAGGTGTCAACACTATAATTATTAATAATTTATTTTTTTACTTTTAAAACTAATATTTAATTATGAAAAAGAAGTTATTAATTAATTGTTCCTATTTTTAAGGGAAACCATGATCTTCGCAAATCTGTTATTTAGTTATTTTTTCAATAATCACATCTTTTCTAAAATTCTTTTCACGTTTTTTCTCTACAATTTTCATGGAACTGTCTTCTTTCTCTTTTTGAATTAGTACTAAAAACTGTTTTCTTTCTCCAGATGCAGACTCATTTCTTCTTCTCACTCTGCTCTCACGTATCTTTCACAAGAATTTAATTTTAATTTTTTTGAGATTTTGGATTGCAATTACTTTGAACTTTTATGGCGATCATATTGCTCATTTGCTCAAGTTCATTCAAAAGTTACCAGGTTAACAATCAAAACGTTATCTAATACCAATTATATCATTTCTTTGCCATCTTTTATTTAAAAAAAAATATGATCCAAAGTCAAAATTATCTCTTAGTTATTTTATTTTTAGTGCAGGTCAGAGAATACGCAAAACCTAAACAGCAAAGCAAGTGTCCTCATGATTGGTGTAGTCAATTTTCCTGTGAGTTAATTTTTATAATTTTAAGCATTTATAAACATTTTTATTATAATAAAAATAGCTGTATATCCCACAAATATTAAAACTAATCTCAAATTATATTAACAACTAATATGCCCCTGCATAGCAGGGCCATAATGCTAGTTATTAGTTATATTAGATGAGTTGTTAATTATATATTTAAAAATCTTAATTAATGAGGATTGTTATTAGTTAAATTGTTGAAAAAAATAATAAAAATTAAATTGGACGTCTATGGACATGCCCATATGGACATGGGTTTTATTGGGCGTAGACCATTTTTGGACCATTGTCCATTATGGACCGACCAATTGACGACCATAAAAGTAATGGTCCAAATGGACATGCCCAATTGGACGCTGGACAGCCCAATTGACACCTCTATATATAAGGACGTACCTCTACTTGATGTTGAAGACCTTTGATATGCTCAACAGCCAAATCCAACATGTCTGCGTAGCTCGTTTGCTGCCAAAATTTTCAAACCGTAATTATAGATTTGATCAACTACACTAAACTTACATCAAGATATAAATCAATATATTTTACCTTATCCATATTGGGCACCAGTTCTTGTAGCTTCTTCAGCTTCCCGCTTATTCTCGTTCTTCTCTCCTATATATGCATACACAAACACGCAAACCAAATCTTATATATAGCCTAATTATACTCTTGTTTTCTTTGATTTTCAAATAAATAATTCTGTTGTGATAATATGTATTAACACACATATATATGCAATAATAATTATCAAAATAATAGAATAATACTAACCCTTTCAGCGATGCTGCGTGGGTGAGTGGCGAAACCGCGCTTGGCCCTAACCCGACAAGGCACTGAGTCCTCTGGGATGTTCATCATATTCTCCATTCTTGCCATTTCCAGAGTTGTTTGCGGCATGCTAAACTAAAAATCAAAACCATATATATTAAGATGATATTTAATATAACCACTCAATGAAAATCATAACCAAACCAACATCAATGTAAAATTTACACAAAAATCATTTGTAAACAAATGACTTGTGAACAATATACATAACTCGATCAAAAACCTTCTCTATCTATATGTATTTCACAAACCCGCTCAACTTTGGCTTCTACAGACATGAACTTAATTATGACATATATATATATATATATATATATATACATTTTATTGACAGTCATTTCAACTTAGACTTGCTAACTTGATGGAATTTAAACTTGATTTATAGAATTCATATTATATGACACACAATATACTATCATTTGTTAACATAGTAACATACAACAACTTGTGAGCCATACATAGATCAATCATAAATAAGCCTGATTCAGACTATTTGTTTGGATCAATCATAAATAAACACAAAAGTCAGATGTTTGCAGAAGACTTGTGAACTATATACATAATGAGTCATAAAAACCTTCTCCAGGCAATTTATGTGTTACACAAAACCACTCAACTTTGGCTTCTACACACATGAACTAGTGACATAGATATTTTTATTGGAAATGTTTAAACTTTGGAATCCTATTGGTTACTTTATGGAAATCTAAATTTGATCTAAGGATTTCTTATTATATGAAACACACTATAATATCATTTCTTAGCATACAACTTGTGAGCTAGACCAATCATATAAACCAATTAACTTTGGGCGTGTTCATTCTTTTACCCCATTATCTACAAGAATCCAAGAATTATTGACTTGTTGCATAGAAAGTTAACCTAATAAGTAATCATACAACATTAATACATATAAAATAACCACAAAATTATACAAGATACCTGAGTTTCTAAGGTGAAAAAATCGGAGTTCTTGGAGCGTTTTCCAGGTTGATCAATGGTGAAACTGATATGAGAAGACGAGTTGTCCCAATTGTTGTTATGATTATTTCCAAAACTCATACTACTAGATGCGCCACCGTTCATAGCCGCCGCAGCCGCTTCAACCTCCGAGATTCGCGGTAGAGAATTATGTTCTTGATGAGTACTACTCCCGCCGGAGAATCTCAGCTCTGACTTCAACCTTGAGGGTGCTCGCTCTCCTCCTCCTCCTCCTCCTCCTCCGTATCCTCCGTTTGTCCGTCCTAGAGAAAAACCTGTTCCCTCTTCCATTAACAAATTAATTTAGATGGAAAGAGAAAGAAAGAGATGTAATGTAGGGTTATGACTTGTTATCTCAGTATTTTAATATAAGTTGTATGAATTTTAAAATGTATAATACAAGAAGAGAATGGGTCCTCTTCGAGACTCGAGGAACCCTTCCTTTGTCTCTTCTATATTTTATTTATCAGCAATTTGGAAGAGAGAATAAGGATTCATGAAAAGAATCTTAGACATATTCACTATTAGAATTCCAATTATTATCATATAAATTATTATGTACTCCCTCCGTTTCATTATATAAGTCGTTTTAGAAGTTTTGTTGTGTTTCAAAATATAAGACGTTTTCGTATTTCTATGTAACTTTTTACTTTATTGAATATTGTGTGACCAATAATGATCTGCAGTTTTTCTTTTTAATTGATTGAATTGTTTTTTTATATATATTAAGTAATACTTTTTAAAAGTAAAAGTAATTTCTTAATATGCGTGTTTTAGCCCAAAACGACTTATATTTTGAAACAGAGGGAGTATATAATAATGCAAGATGTGTAAATTTTCTTGGGGCTCGCACATGGATTACAGAGGAAATTGTAAACCGAACGAATGCAATGAACCGAAGATCAAATTGCGCATAAATAATATAAACTATTACTTGCAACCAACACTTTAGTAATAAAATTATTATATATAATGCAAGTAGGCGTATCCAAAAATCAAAATAGTGACTATGATGAAGCCATGTCAGCATGGTTGGCCCTCATGGCTGCTTTGTCAGAAGAAAAAGAGCAAGTGGGTTAGATAAAATATTGCCAAGTGGACTATTCTTTTAATTATTTTTGTACGATTCGTGAATACTTTTGGCAAGTGCATGTTTTTTTTTTTTTTTATACATGCTATTTGCATTAAATTGCATTATTAAAATATACAACTTGCCACTCCTGGGAACATGTATTGGCTAGAATCATTCATGCATGTACAAATATATATATACGTGTGTACTATGAACAGTGACTATAATCAACCATGAACCGAAAATGAAAGAGAAAGGTGTGCATAAGAATTTAGAACTAGAGACCGAAAAAAAAAAAAAACTATCTAGAGATAGAATAAAAATATCTAGAGATAGATAAACCATTAACCAAAGAAAAAGTCTATAGGTAGGTATTTTGAAAACTATGTGTTTTAGATTATTAGTTAAGCGGTTTATATTTATATTTTCTTTAATTAATTAAAACAAAGCAAAAGTCGTATCCCATTATATATGGAAGGAAACCTATCAAATTCGAACATATTGAAAAAATAATATTAATCCCATGGAAACAAAATCATGATTACATATTTTACTCAAAATTAGGCCAATTTTTACTTACCTACTCGTTCTTCCGTTTTCTAGTAGTAGATGTTTCCCAATTTATTTATTTATCATAAACGTTAATGTTTTGTATTTTCTAAAAATATTTTTGTAATATTTATATCTATTTGTTAGGTAAAAAATGTAATATAAAAATATAGAATAAAGTTTTATTAAATGTTGTAAGAAAGTTTGAATACGTATAAAAAGTTTCTTTTTGTTAATGGATATAATACGTGTGGAAAATTTAAAACATTTAGTATATGAATACGTCGGCTAGATTCAGTACTAATTAAATCCAAATTAGTTAAGAGGCAGTATCCTAAGGTTAATTAGGTAAAAAAAAAGAAACGAAAAAAAAAAAGTTACCGTTGGGATCAGTGGGAAGATGTTGGTCGTAGAACCCTGCCGGAGAGCTTCTGTGACGGAACAAAGAAGAAGAAGCGCCAGAATCGAATCCAATGGAAGATGGATCGCCGGATAAGTAATGGCCGACGACGTTAGGATTATGCTGCTGAGGCGGTGGATGCGGCTGCGGAGGAGGGTGGGTTTGAGAGCCAAGAGAGGAGAAATCACGGGTGGTTCCGGCAGCTGAGTCATATGGATTGATGTCACCGTCGCCGTCGTCTGGAGCGGTGGACTTGGAGGAAGAAGAAGGACGAGGATACATGATTTGTGTTGATTTGCCAAAATAGTTCAATCTTGATGGTTAGGCGAAAATCTTGAGGAGAGGGGTGAGAGAGAGAAAGAGCGAGACTAGGAGTAGTTTATTAAATTATATAATATATAATAGTGCAAGAGGGTTACTAAATCTAGTTAGGACTGTTAAATTAATTAATTAAAAGTTAGGGGAACAAGTTAGAGTGAAGGCTTGTGGCCTGTGGGTGGCTTGACGAAGAGATAGTCGTCTATTCACGGTCCCCGTCAACGCACGTGCAGCTCACGTGTTTGACAGACGGAGGTTTTTGAAGTTGTTTAAATTAATTAATGGGATTGTTAATTTTTTTTTTTCTTAGTATCATTTACATTTGGGATTATTTGTCAAACTTTTTTTTGTTGACAAAGTGGTTGGATAATGTAATTATCTATTATATAAAGACTGAGTTAGTCTCACAAGAGGTTGACACCTCAGCACCCCTCTCCATGACACATCATCATAATTTTTTTTTATTATTTAATAATTTATGTTTTATAAGAGTTAATACATCATCACTCTTTTCCATGACACATTTAATCATTTATTTATTATTTTAAAATTTTCAAAATTTAATTTGTTAAGTATTTCAAGAGTCAAAGTAAAAAGAATTTTTTTTTAAATAATATATATTCTACCATTTTAAATTTATGTGCTTTATAATTATCGGTTAATAAAAATATATGTACATTTTTCTAAATACTCTACTCTACTATCGGTTTTCATCTATTAACGATAATTATAATATTTTTTTCTGACAAGATGGACATGGGAATGAGAAAGCATACATAGACTGGGTTATTAGAGTTTTGAAATTTTTTTTATTATTTTTCATGGTTGGTGTCATTTTCTAAAGGCATTGTGAATTATGATATTTTTACAATAAAATAACAAAAATCTAGATTTTCATTATATCATGTTTTAAGCCCTTTGTGAATTGTTATATTTTTATAATGAAGTTAGAGGATAAATCGATTAATTCACAAGGATTTTATCTTCCAAAGAAAAAAATCAGACATGTATCATATCTATAATATAAAAAAAAAAACACTATAACGAAGAGATCATTTAAAAAAATACTACAGTTCATTTCTATTTTCAGAACAAACATGTTAGGATATTTTTTCTAAAAAATTTCCAATTTTTTTTAAACTTAAGTTATTTGAATTTTTTTTAAACAACATATTAAAATACAACAAAAAACTATAAAACTGATAATCAAAATAATATACATGTTATTTAAATTATTATATTAATTATAATTTAAAAATATATAATAAAATGTATCCGCGTGTCCACACGGGTATCACCTAGTATAACACAGTTACTTGTAACAATTGAGTTAATGACAGTAGGACATTTGTTTTTGACGCGGCAGTATAAGAAATTTAAAAACATTGTTGATGGTATAAAGCATAAAATAATAATGTTATTATATTAAACACCATGCAAAAGAAGATATTTTGACGACAAACTAAATAAAGAATTACGAATTTAAAAAGCATTGCACATTACTAAATAACAAACTTTCTATAAACTAATAAAGGTTTGCTATGTTCTTTACACATTTATTTCATATATTTGTGATTGAAAATTTATAGTTTTATTGTATTTTTATTTTTTCTTGTTAACCAAATCCTTTTAATATATGAAAAGAACCTACAAACCTTTTTGTACAAATTGAAGAACCAAATCCGAACCACAAGAGGTTGGTTTGACAACTTTCAATAATCTCGTTATATAGATTTATAAGATACAGTTTCCAAAGTCAAAACCTTGATTGAAACCATTATTGGAGACAAAATTTCCTCGTATTGAGCCAGAATTCATCACGGCCAAAGCTTTGATTATTAAAGACAAATCTAACTACTTGAAGATATACAAGGAGCAAATAGTTTAATCTCATGAAATATGCGATTCGTTTCTTCCAAATTTCATAGATCGTAGTTAGAGCCTTGCTGTAACTGCAACATATACCTCTGCAGACAATGCACAATCAAAGAAAATATAGTTCCTCAGTTCATCTGCTGAACCACACAGAACATATATAGCCTGGTCTAGTTTTTTGTTAAAAAGTCAAACAATTACCGAATGGTTAGATAGTAAGTATACTTTCATAAAACACTATATATATATATATATATATTCCCAAGTACTTACTGAAGCCTGAAGGCAAAGTGGAACAAACAAGATGCTATAACAAATGCGGTCCGGATAATACCTTCAACTAACCATATTGGATGATTTAGGGGATGAAACTAATTAAATTAAATATACATTTGTTTAATTATCGTCAAGTGGGTCGTTAAGATTCCATTTTGTATTAATAGAGGAGACAACTTGCGAATTAACTACTTTTATTACGGTTTACACTTTACAGATAGTCGTATTCGTATATATATACTTATAAATTGTCGTCTCGTTCATGTTTTCGACCAGTCTGAGTATGATCCCAGACAAAGACAGAGCATAACAAAAAGATCCATTTTACATTTATACGATTAAATGATTTTGTAATAAAAAACACACAATATTTTTTGTTATTAAAAATATGGCTATGAACGCCCATAGATTAGGATAGACCACTGTATTTGTTTTGGATTCCACATTTCTGTTTAAGATCGGCAAGATTCTGTTAGTATTCTCACACAAAACGATACCATATTTCGTATAATCAGTTTTTTTAATTGAAAGTAGTTTCACAAATTAATAATGAGATATCCAATCAAACATCTGAACTCATTTAACTTTTGATAAAATGTTCATATGATTTTAATTAATGATGTCGGATAAATGTAGAGAACATGCTATGATAATTTTATTGAAAATTTCGGAATATAACTTATAGAATTAGGTGGTTTTTTTATTTTATTAGTATACTAAAAAAGATTATAAAATCATTAGACAATATTTTTTTAAAAAATTTGGCAAACTCTTTTTCTGTTTGGAACCTTTAAACTTTTAGATGGCAACTTTTTTTTAAGAAACACCATCCTATTATATTTTAAACCAAACTAAAATAACCCAACGAAATAGGTCATATCCGGTTCAGATTCACAGTTATTAGTTCACAGTGCAGACAATCTATACTATATAAAAGTTGAAGTTATAGTGTTCTTAAGGCGTCCACATGGGATTTAAAAAACGTGATACTATTGGTCCACGCCAATGTTTAACATAAATTCTTAATGTAACTTAACAAAATCTAAAAAAAAGAAAAAATCGATATCTGCCAAAAACTTAAAAAGAAAAATCATGGTCAAAATAGGAAACAAAATAATAGAAATTACTTAAAATATTAAATTTAGTATATAAGATAAATTATGCTTTAATTTCTTATTAAGCAACATAATAAAAAAACACAACTCAAAATAATGAGTTTTCTTAAATTTTTATTAGTGAATAATTAAAAATAATATTTTGTTTTTCATAACTTTATATTTTCCTGATAATTAATATAGAAGTTACTTAATATGAAAATACTAAAAAAAAGAAAAGTAAATATGTGTCTTTAAAATAAAGACAATTGGTCGTATTTAAGTTATGAATCCTTATTAAATTTTATATAGTATATTGTATATCGATAAAGGAGAAAAAAGAAAGAAAGAATAAACCCTAGAGAAAATCTCAGAAAAAATGAGGAAGAAGAAGAATGATAGAAACTCCAATGACAAAAAAGAAAAGAAAAAAAACTATATGACAAATCCAAAAACGTTTAAGAAAAAAAGAGATAATAAAAATGTTAGAGGAATAACTCATGCTTAAGAAAAAGATCAATACGGGCAAAAAAAGTAATAAAATATATTATGTATATTTCTATTTGTAGTTGAAACTTGAAAATGAAAAAAAATCAGTTATATTTTCAAATAGTTATGCTTGAATATAAACAGTTATGTACATGTCTATTTGTAGTTGAAAATGGAACATAAAAAAAAAAAATTATTGAAAATTTTCAAAATAAATAAAAATTAAAAGAAACATAATTTTTTTTATTATATTTGCTATTGTAAATTTTAAGAACCAAGCTAACGATATATATAAATGAAGAGAAAATCTCGCCTATGTAAATAGTTTGAATTGGAAAATAAAAAGAAAACTAAATACAAATATGAAGCAAAAACTATATGTGAATAAGTTTAGAATTTAAAAGAACAGAAAAAAAGGAAAGTAAAGTAAAAAAAAGATCAATACAGACAAAAAAAAAGTAATAAAATATTATTTACATGTCTATTTGTAGTTGAAACTTGAAAATGGAGAAAAAAAAAGTTTAGAAAATTTTCAAAATAAATAAAAATTAAAAGAAACATATTTTTTTTTATTGTACTGGCTATTTGTAAACTTTAAGAACTAAGCTAAAGATATATATAAACGAAGAGATAACCTCGCCTATGTAAATAGATTTGAACTGGAAAATAAAAAGAAAACTAAATACAAATATGAAAAAAATCATATTTAAATAAATTTAGAATTTAAAAAAAAATAAAAAAAATTGAAAGTAAAGTCAAAAGATGAAAAAGCAAAATCCTATAAAATAGAAAACAAGAAGAAAAATAAAATATTGAATGATAAATATATTGAATGCAAAATATATCAAATACATATTTCGTATGATAAAATTTATGAAAAAATCGTCAAAAATATGATACATTATATATATACTCAAAATCATGTGTATAATTTTGAAATGATCTTACTATATATATATAATCTTACAAAAATGATTTCTTCCTTTAAAATTTACACATTAAAAACATATGATAAATTATCAAAAAATAAAAACATACTATTATACTCAATTTTAATAATTGACTATTATTATCAATTTATTTTTTAGATATACGTTACTATAGTTTTCTAAATTATGTAATTTTAATTGCAATAGTACACTTAATTATACTTTGACAATTTAGGGACTAAAGTCAGTAAAATTGGATTTCAAAAATTTAATATATATTATTATCATCCTCTATATAAAATTAATATATTTATAAATATTAAAGATCAAACATGATTTTCGCAAAAAATATACTAAAATATCCACGCGTAGCGTGAATCCAAGACCTAGTAAAAATAAAAATAATAGCACGAAGCGAGAAAAAACATTTTTGGCAGAAAAAAAGGCAAAAAAACCAAAAAAACATCGATGCCGAAAATTGCTACTATTGTTCACATTTCCATCAGTTGATAAATTCCATCCGTGTCGTTTATAAATGGGCCTAAATTAAGTGGCCAGACCCAGATCAGTCTAACTCAGTAAGGAGACGGCTAAAGGCCTGATATATTTTGATCCTAAAGAGTTGGCCCATTTGCGTCAACTTCCTTTCAAGGCCTTTTCTTCTCATTTCATGTTCATATATTTTATTTTCCCCATAGCTGTTAGCCCTTTCTTTTTATTTTGTTTTGTTGGTCAACGCCCATGTGTTTGCTATTATCAAATTTAAATGGGATTTGTAACAAGTAACAACTAGTATCGTCCAATAAGGATAAGGTGTGTGATTTTATTTTTTCTTAAGCTGATTTTTGCATTTTTAAAATTTAGTTGACTTATTCGAATTTTAATTGCTTTGATTTTAAAATATTTTAGAATGGTGAAAATATTACAACTTTTCTTTTATTGTTGTATATATATTTAATCGAGGACACGACAGAAAAGATATAACCTTTGACACGACATGTACATTTGAAAAAAAAAACAGAGAAAAAACATATATATATATATATACGCCAGTTAGTTGCCGATCAATCTATTCTTTTCGCAAATTGAGAAAATTTGGTAGGTCGTGGTGACATATAAAATTTTCTGTTCATAAGTTTTTTGTTCCTTTTCACTTTTTTTTTTTCTTTCTTTTTTAGCGAAACCTGCAAAGAAGCATGACATCTTTTTCAGTGAAAGAAAATATGGCATCGGTTTAATTTAGGTGTTTTTTTTTTTTTGTTAAAGGTTTAGTTTAGATGTTATTATATATACCCATTAACAAATATACAACACGCATGGCTACATGGGATTTCAGTTTGATAACATCTGGTTCATATATATTTTTCATCAGCTTTATTCAATTTTAACTTTTAAGAAGTTATATATATATATATATATATATATATTTTTTGGTTATAACTTTTAAGAAAGTATTGTTAAAACTGAAGTATTTTCCTTTTTTTTCTTTTCCAATCATATAGTATTAATTAGAAATTCACACTTTAATTTTATTTTATTTTATTTTATTTTCATGCCATGACTAAACTGCGATACAAATGATCAAATATAAATCTATTCTAGTTAAATATTATTAAAATAATTTTTGGGGTTTCATTTGGTTTGTTTTGGAATTTGTTTGCGTTCGATACGTTCAAATTAAATTGTGAATCCATGAATGCAGAGTCTGGTAACATAAAGAGCCAATCCAGCTGAGATGAAAATTTTAGATAAACTTATCTTTCTTATGGTTAACCTAATCTTATTTTATTATTTTCTTAATTAGCATTTTTTTGTTAATTAAAAAATATATCTATATAGATTAAGGAAATAATAAAATAAGATTAGGTTAACCATAAGAAAGATAAGTTTGTAATTTATGTGTTTATGTATATATATATTTTTTCTTAATTTATATTCTCATTGTAATTTATATGTTTATGTATACTGTAAAGTTTTATTTTTGTGTATGCAACAATTAAGAGATGTCATTGGTAATTTGATCCAATCACTCTAAGCTTCATGACAACTAGGTGACTCCAAAGTATGAAATTCCAAATGTGGTTGTGCTCTCAACGATTTACTTACGTCTACACAGTTATAGAAAAAGTTTTATTTTTATCATCGAAAACTTTCGCGATGAACAAATAGATATTTATGTTATCAGTCTAGTAATGACTACCAAATTTCGTGTAGTATATATAATTATATATGATGTAAAAGAACTACTAGTAAATTGAATAACTAAGTGAGTATATTCAAGGATATTTTTCTGTTTAGCGAGACCGAAGATGAGCGATGTTGCGATGAGTTAAACTGATATTACATATTGGATTTGGTTTTAGTGTTTAAGTGAATATTAATATATGCGCTGTTAATGGCCACTGAATGCTGAGTCAAAACGACGAGCGCTTGACGAGTTTGATCGAACCCGCCCAACTTGCGACGGGTTCAACCCTATATGGATTAGACCGATCGATCATGACTATTTTTTTAAAAAAATATTGAATTGAATTTGTTGAAGTCATACAAAACCTTCAGATTTTGTATCTTTTGGTTTTGGTCTACCAGTACAACATCCCTACCAAACATCAATATATCTATTTAACTTCTTATTTTTCTCATAATTCTATTTAGCTATTAAAAAATTCACAAACTAATCCTCAAGTTCTTCAGTTTAAAAATCCTGATATCTTAAAAATATACCCAGTAAAACATGTGAGGAAAAGTTAAAAACTATTCAGTTGAAGAAAATAGCTCACATAAGGTAAAGATATCATTGCAATTACTGTTTCAGTCATGTTCTGAAAATATCTTAAACTATTTACGTAAATTTAGAAATATTCAATATATTATTCTTATAGGTACATAAGACTAACTAAGAATTAATTAAGAAGAAAGCTTCTATAGTATCGCAATAAGTATAGAACCCTATAAAGATTATAAACTTTAGCCCTAGAAAGGAAGAGTCTAAGCTCTTTTTCACGCCCTTTCGGGCATAGCCACGAAGGAGCTACTGGTATAAACTATAAAGTAATAAATATTCGAGCTGAATTTTTAGTATGCAATCACTACGATTTGTGGTTAATGTAGTCATTGTGGTATAATTATGAACAGTGCTATTAAAAAAAAAATCATGAATAGTGTGCTATTGAAGTTGTTTAGTCAAAACACTCATTACTCAATAATGAATTAAAATAGTAAATTTTTTTTTACTAAATCTATATAAGTTTGTATGTTCTAAATAGTTAAGATAGGAAAAAACTTGTAAGGAAAAAGGTGTACAAGAAAAGTAATAGAAAACAAAAATAAAATTGGACCAAAAAAAGAAAGGAAAAAAAGAACGAGAAAGACAGGTTATATATACGAGAGCAAACGAATCTGTAGAAATAATTTATCTTTTAAGTTAACGTTTTCCTCAACTTTCTGACAATTGTACGATGCTGTATCATTTTATTAATAACCTAATGAAGCTCTGTTAATCTGTCATTTTCCTATTTAATTTTAATCATTTATTTTTTCGTATTAGTTGACGGGTAAGTTTTCAAGTAAAACAAGACTCGACGAAAAAAAAAAAAAACAAAGAGGAAAACGAGACTCGTAAGCAGCAGAGTGTTTTCCTTCGGAATCTCTCCTATGTGGGTTGTCTATTTTAGAGGACAATCCTTTTTTTTTTTTTTTTGGGCAAACGTGGAAATCTATACTTTTTTTTTGTTGTGTGTGTGATTAATGAAGGATAATTTTTTTTAAATGAAGGAATTATAAAAAAATTGGACAATCTAACCACATCAATTAGTAAACTCAAAAACTTGTCGGTTAACTGATCTAAATATATTTAATTATTTTTTCATACAAAAATAATTAATTAATTAATTGATAAATTGTTTTTTATTGGAAATAATATTCATCGAGTCGATACCTGTAAGAGCATCTTACTAGGAGCAAATTCCAAGATAGAATAGATTAGTTTATAATAAAAGTAATGCCACCTTCTATATCATGCCCTCGATATTTTACTTTAGATTAATAATTGAAAAAGTTAATAATGAAGATTTTGTTAAATATACTATTTCGCAAGAAAACATAGAATAAAATAGATAAAAATAAAACAAATAGAGACCAAACGATGAGACATACGAAGGAAGGCTAACTTAGTTGTTGGAGGCTGCTGTCAAATTACGCCGCCGTGGGGTCCCTTAGCCAACTGTTAAAATCACCATAACAAAATGTGTAACTTGTTTACTAACTAGTTTTAGAAAAAAAAAAAAAAAGAAAAAAAAGAAGAAGAAGATATTCTAGAATCCGCTTCACTCACAATAATCAATTTTGTAACTTCACTGGCTTATTTATGAATCGAATCGGTGAGACTTGTTTTAGGATATATAGTTGACCATTCGAAACCGACCCACTTATAACATCCAAACATTATTACTGGCAAATCTATTTATCAAACATGACTTATACTAGATGCATTTTTGTCACTATAATGCTTCTCAGATAACTTGAAGGATATATGATTTAATCTTATGTTTGGTATAAAAATAACCTAAGTAAAATAAATTGTCACATGATATTTTGAAACCTGAACATGGGAAATTGATAATTGATGGCTGCTGATTGCTTGGAGATATTGGCAACAAACTCTGATTGGTAACAACGCATAACTGCGTAATTGCATATTTGCATAATAAAAATTTGCAGATTAAAAAGCTGTAGAATAAAAATTTGCATAATCAAAATTTTGTGTGATTGGATATCATGCATAATGAAATAAACCACTAAATGCATGCTTATTTGCATAATGACTTTTTACTTGTATTTTTTAGGCAAAAAGCAAATCTTGCGTTTTTGCCTAATTGTCTATTATTATGCAAATTTTTGTGATTGGTAAAATACTTACATAATCGCATTAGAAAACGCAATTACGCGATTATGCATGTTACCAATCAGAGCCAAGTCAGCTTATGGAAGTAACCGGTTAAGCCGGTGACATCAAGAAGGATTTAACCGAAACGTGGCCATGTGATGCTATAATTAATCAATGTGGAAGTGGCTATCAAGGTATGTTTGAGCACAATAATTCCAATATTTTGTTTTTTATTGATTGTCGAGTCATATTTGTTGCTACCTTTGATTTTTTAAATACCATTTTATCTACTTATTTTATTCTAACTTCCGAGGGATAGACTTTCAGATTTTTGTGGTTTTTCTTTTTTTTATTTTTCGAAGTGAGGAGATATTATAACGTATTTTCGCGTGGTTCATTAGAATTTAGACGCATAATATCTTAATTTGTATGATTTTGTCAAGTTTTGGGACCAATTTACATTCTAGTGGCACATGTCTACGGTCTCAGCATTTACTTTTATGTTTATTTTTATCTCTCTACATAAAAAAGTTTACTATATGATTAGCGGAGTGTATAATTAACTACTCTCAGACGAATTCTATTCCATGCGAGTGGTAGCGTAAATTAGAATTAAAAATGTTTTGGAAAATTCTATTTAAACTATCTTGTGATTTAACACATTTTTATTTACAACGAAAACAAAAATATCTTATTAAAATTATAGATTCCCAAAAATACTGCTACCACTAACAAACCTCAATACCTATACCACGGAAACCAAACCTCAATATATATAATGTATACACGTATCTTATTTCGATATAATGTGTGACTAAGGTAAACCATTCTATAATTTATTTATATATTGCTGACAGTTAATCCGTCCGTGCACCTATATAATTTTATGTAAACATCGGTCAATTTTCAAGTTTGTTATGGTGTTGATTTATTTTATTCAAGCTTAAAAAGGGTCGGTGAAAATTATGTAACTTATAAGATATATATATATTTCTGATTTGGACATATATGTTGTCTTTGTTGCTCTATTTGGATAATTGAATCTGAGTTGTGTGATTACAACTAGTCAAAATAGCATGTTAGTTGAATAACTATTGTTAAGTACGTATAGTAACAATTTGTTTATACTTTATATATAGCTAATCTAGTGGTATTTATACAGAGTCTAATTAGTCATTGCGCTGGACAATATACAGAATTTGGAATCATTTCGCGTATGAAAGAAGAATCAGAGAAAGAAAAAAAGTCGCAAATTAATATGTCGATCAATATCACTAATAACGGTTGTAATAGAACCTATAGGCTATAATAGTAACAATGAACAATGTTATAATGATAATTAATTTTTGGTTACGTAGAATCAGTAGCTTGAATATTGTCAAGTGTCAGTCGTCGATGGAGACACGAGGCAGTTTCAAATGTGATTTTATATGTAAAATTTGACAGTTTCCGGGGGTCTTTTTTTAATGTATATTAATTGATTAATCATTGGACTAAAATTCAGTTTCCGATTAAAAGCAAAATGTACAAAACGCTTCAGAATTCGTACAGACGTATACGCTATGAATGTGAACTTTTATGCACAACGAATTACATAAATACATATACATCGTAGCTGTGAATGTATAAATGTGTGGTTTCCAACACTCTATTTGAAATCTTTTTAAAGGTGTTAATCTTTTAATAATAATTACGAATTGTCGAATGTTGTTTTAATCTCACTAACTTTTGCTATTAAAAACACTTAACTTTTGAAAACTTCAGTTAACAGCATAGAGACGTCTCGAAGTTAGTAAGATTCAAAATGTATACTAATTAATAAGACCAGATTCAGTACTATAGAATGCGAAATTAAGGACTCATCTTGTATCGTTTTTCTATAATGATAATTATTGTAGAGAGAGAGACCTATATAGTCGTTTTAAATAAGAGTAAAACTAATCATTGCTTTTTGAAAAATATACTACAAAACACTATTGAATTTGACATATGAATAATACTCATAGTTTATTTTTTTTTATTTAAAAACACTGGTTAACGACAGGAGAATACTACGTTACATGTGGTGCTACTTGAATAAATATTTTTTTTTATAAAGAAACAAATCTTTTGTCGTTAAGGATTTCGATTGTAGTTTTCGTTCTTGAAGCAATCAGATTATTATATTCATTTTTACGATTGTAATTAACGGTGTTCGACCAGTTACTAATTGTAATCTGATATAGGCCGATAAGAAAAACTCGTAACAAGAGCAACAAAAGAAAAAATATGACAAACTGTCAAAAAAGAAAAGAAAAAGAAGCTCAAGCATAGCATGTGAGAAGGGGTGTAATAGTGTATACTGTATAGAAGGCTAAATCTATGAGTTTTCTTAAATTTAAAAAAATCTCAAATGACGTATTATTAATAAATTATGATCAAGTCCTCTATAGACAATATAGCAAATGGCTTTAGGCCTACGAATCAAATTTGTCTCCCACAGAGAGTGCTTCTCTTGCCTGTACGCGATCCCTATCCGTGTGTCAGATCTCTGTTCTCTGTACACCGTCTACAGTTCTTTAGACATATATATCAGAAAATTATAAAATGTCAGTCACTCTTTTTGTTTTCTTTTGTCACAGTTATAAACTGTCTCTATTTTTTTTTTTTTTTTTTTTTAACGGATTATCATTCAATTTTGAGAAAATATATAAAAAAAATAGAAACAAATAAACGCTAAACATTGAAGTAATTAAACGCCAAAGTAAAATCAAAGGTTTGAAATAAAATTTGAATTTAATGCTTCAGGCTGTGAAACGGTAACATGGGTAAACCAAAGCTAACTTCAAACTGTTGTGCCATACAGTTACGTTAATCGTTCAAAACATTCATTAAACGAATAAGGCGACTACCCCCCAATTTTCTTTATAATTTATCGATTTTTTTTTGTATCAAACATATGTGTTTCATGCATGAGTTCCAGGAAATTTGTCAAATTATAATTACGAAAGCTTCTACTATTTCGCAAATTGTGTGTTTACACACATCTACATATAAATCAAGAAATTAAATGACATACACAAAATAGGGAGGGTTCACAAGAAAATTCTAGATAAACATTACCAAACCCCAAAGATACTATTAATTCAATACTTCCCTTTAGAGTTCTTTCGTGGCACGCCATTGACTACTGACTAGGGAATCCTAAAACAATTTTAAGTGTTAGTTGGTCCTAATTACTATAGGGTGGTGAATATAATTAAAAGCTAATCAAAGGGTAACTAATTCTCTCTGTTAAATTCGAGAAATCACAAAAACGGACACATATGTTGATAAATTAAACGATCTTGGGTACGGAAATTCCTCATTACTAATACTCATCCTTCGTTGAGAAATCATACAACATTTGAGAGTTAGGCCCTAACTATAAGGTAGGATAACTAATTGGCAAATAATATACTTACTTTTTAAACACAGATATTTAATACTCTTATCATGCATGGTATCAAATTTCCAACATTAAATTGTCTCTGATGTGACCCTTTACTTACCAACGACGACTATGGTACTTATGAAAACTCTTTTTTTCTGTTCTTTTTTTTTGATAAAGTACTTATGAAACTTTTTACTAGATATTCACAATAGATAACAATCATAAAGTTTTTTTGTTATATACTAATTTACATGGACATGTTGAGTTATTAACTGATACATGTGATCAATTTAAGTGCAGCGGATTTACACTTTATCTAAAAATAATATAATATTATTTTAGTCTAGATAAAATTAGGGGAATCCTTGGTGTATCACAATTTTTTTTTTTGGAAAAAGTGTTTATTCGCCCATGTGCTTTCTTGCTAATTATTTTCAAGTTCTAACCCCCCTTTTAACTTTAATAATTGACATAGTTAAAATTTTAGAAATACCATATCCTTTTTTTTTGGATAAAACAGAAATATGAAACTTTGTAGGTAAAAAAAAAAACAAGACGTAAGATATAGTAGCACACTAACATAGACTGGATATAAATCGAGTGAAAAAAAAAGAGAACAAATTTTGACCGGTTATAAATCGAAACGAAAAATCTACAAGTAGTCGCACTACAAATACGCAAGCATTATTCGATATAACAATAGGAGCTCAAACTAATTGACCAGTCTAGAACCATTTTTGTTTGATATTTTCCAGCATGTATATAAGTTTTTCAATGTCTGAGAAAGTTTGAGAAACATAAATAATTTTATTTTTACACGACCTAAATTATTATTTCTTTGCACGATTTAAGTATTCCAACCTACATTTATTCTTGCAATTTTGTAATCATCCGAGCCTTTGATGTTCATGTTTACTTCTGTCTTTTCTTGTCTTATATATATAAATTTGTACGTGTTTAATTTGTGTGTTACAGCAGAATTAGTTTCCCAATCTGAGAAACAACAATAACTTGATTTAGTTTTGAATCATGGTGCAGTTAAGTTTTGATAGGGTCTTGATATTTATTTCTCATGTAGTGGAAATTTCTTCACATCTCGTGTGGTGGTGGTTCGTGTAGTCTAATGTGATGTGCCGTATTGGTATTAAGTTAGGTGTAACTTAATGTATCATAAACCCACGAGTAAAACAATAGGTAAAAATTACTCTGTTTTTACGTTATTGCTATTTTTATCTCCGGATTAGCTCACACAATCGTACGTCCTCGGAAAAGCCTACAATGCCACTAAGTTTCATTCCACGTGCCATTTGTGTTTTTTTTTTGTTTTTTTTTGATGATGCTATATTTTTTTTTTGTTGAAGACCACGATTATATTTCTCATAATTGAGATTTCACATGCACTCTATACTTATATGTCGTTATGTATATATATATTGAAGAGGAAATTGTATATAAAAAAGAAAGACATATTTGTACGATATAGAGAATTTGTAATTTAATTCAAATGAAATAAAGCTATGCGTAAATTAGTTTGGAATATTTAACTATATATATAACCACAATGGTCAAATAAATATGATGAATGTGGTGTATGTATAATATGATTGGTATTTTGTACGATCACTGCAGATGAAACGCTATGCAGATTTTTTTTTTTTGTAAGGTCAATAATATGACACAATACAAATTTAAAACGGAACTAAAAATGAGCCCTTATGTTATACTCTCTCTGTTCCAAATTAATAGATGTTTTGCCTAAAAGCACACATATTAAGAAACCTACTTTTCTTTACAAAATTATCATTTAATGTTTTATTTAAAATTTATTTAGCCAATCAAAATGTAAAGTTTGCATAAAAACTAACAAAACATCTAATAAAATGGAACAAGAAAAATGACTCAAAACTTCTATTAATTTGGAACGGAGGGAGTATATACTATTAAAAAAAAAAACCCTATTATTACGGTCGATAAGTGTGAAGCGAGTCGACGCGGTATCTTACACCGAGTCACAACACGCGACCTCGCATATTTAATAATCACTCTTTAATGTCACAAATCAAACTCGTTATTGTTAATTTGGCAGGTCTGGTGTAGTTTAGTTTAATTGTAATTGTAATTGGTATTATAACTCGGCTTCATCTCAAGTACAGCTGTCAATAGGAAGACAGATGTACTTGAGATGAAGCCGAGTTATAATACCATCTTAAGCCGAGTTATAATACCATCTTACCATCTTAAGCCGAGTTATAATTGGTATTATAACTCGGCTTCATCTTAAGAAACTTTCTTATGTCAGCCATTTAAGACATTTGACTTTTACTTAAATCACCCGTTTCTATACATATTTTTTTTTTGCTTCGTAAGGTTTTAAACTTGTAATTAACTTTCTATATATGATGTGGTTTCTCGGAGGCATTACGTGATTTTTTACTATATATATTTGTAGTTTCCATTAGTATGACTTTGAAAAAATTAGGAACGTTCTGGCACCACATTGTAATATACATGATCGGAAAATTTGTGGTCCTCTTCCCATAAATTTTGGCGTACCAACAAGTATTTTATAGCTTTCGATCGTGTAATCATTTATTTTGAAATATATTAGGGAAAATTAGAAATAAGGGAGTTCTACCAATTTTTTTGTCCATCTATACCTTTTTTTGTTCTACTAATTTTTACCTAAACTACCCCTAATACTATATTAATACCATTTTTTTAAAAAAACCTAGAAAAATATGTATAAACATAATTTTTAAGAAGTTTTCAAGAAGAAACTTTCTGATTTTATACAGTTTTAAGTAGGTTTTTAGAGGTTTAAAGTTGTTCTGAAAAATTTAGAATATGTTTTCTAACCTTCTGAAAATATTAGATTATATATTCTACCATTTGTACATGTTCTGAAAAGTTTAGAATATGTATTCTACCACTTGTACATTTTCTAGCAATTTTAGAACTAGAATTTGTTCTGAATATTTTAGAATACGGAATTCTGAAAATTTTAGAATACATATTCTACCACTTGTACTTGTTCTGCGAGAATTCTGGAAATTTTAGAATACATATTCTATCAGTTGTACATATTCTGCCTGAATTAGAATATGCATTCTATCATTTTTCTATGTTCTAGAAAATTTAGAATATACATTCTGGAAATATTAGATTATATATTCTAGAAAATTTAGAATTTGGAAAAATAAAGTAACTTAATCTAAAAATAAGGAAAGTAAATATTTAATTTTTAGAATATTCTATTCATTTGTTATTTAAAATTCGGATTAATTACAAAAAAGTTTTTAAAAAAATTTGACAAAAAGAAAAAAGGGATCCGATTTTCCAAAAAATTAATTAATTTTATTTATTTTTTAAATAACACAGATTATTAAGTTAAAAACCCTAGCATATTTGTCTTTTTCTTCTTCTTCGTCTCCTTTGGACGACTTCTAGAAGAGATTTGGGATAAATTATAATTTTTATTTTATTTTTTTGGGTAAAATCTGATTATCTTATATTATATTTTTAGTCAAATTATATTAAAAATTTATTATAATTTTAATTTGATTATATGAAAAATTTAAATTTTTTTTATTGTTTATTTATAGTGAAGTCTCTTTATGTGTTAGAATAAATTATTTTTTAAAATAACACAGATTATTAAGTTAAAAACCCTAGCATATTTGTCGTTTTCTTTTTCTTCGTCTCCTTTGGACGATTTCTAGAAGAGATTTGGGATAAATTATAATTTTTTTTTATTTTTTTGGGTAAAATCTGATTATCTTATATTATATTTTTAGTCAAATTATATTAAAAATTTATTATAATTTTAATTTGATTATATGAAAAATTTAAATTTTTTTTATTGTTTATTTATAGTGAAGTCTCTTTATGTGTTAGAGGATTTAAATTTTAAATTTTATGATTTACTTGAAATTTTTTTTAAATTAAAGGTAAAATGGAATTTCATATTTCAAAAAGATTAACATACCAAAAAAATAGAACAAAAGTATAGACAAATTTTTTTTAAAAGTTCCTTTATTTCTAATTTTCCCCAATATTTTATAGCTTTCTGTTGAATGTATACGATTTAAACTTTCAACAATTAAAGGAATGTCGGTAAATTAAAAAAAAAAAAAATTATGTCACCGAAAATGATTGTGGTAGATGTCATTGTGATTAACATAGCTTAACAAGCATCCGATAGTAGCATCTATTTTTAAAAGATGTCTGATTGAATAATTTACAATTATCAATTTGAATTAGTTTGGCTTATTTCAATCTGGTGGTTGAAGATTAGTTTTCTCACTCAGTGGAAATTTCCTGATCTATCATCTTGTTTATTATAAAACTATCAAAGCCAATAATTGCCAGCTAACATTGAAATCATATAACAAAACAATAGGAAACAAAATATTAAAAAACAACGTAGATATTGAATTGGTCACTTGTGAACAAAGCCACCTCCAACGACTACTTTTTCACTATAAAATCAACTATTTTCCATGCATAAACACAATCAATCACATCTTCTTCTTCTTCTTCATCTTCCTCAAAACTAAAACATTTTCTCCAGTTTTTTCTTCTTTAATAATTTGGAGAAAAGAGTCTTAGCGGAGACTGAAAATTATTCGGTGAAGAATGGCGACTCCGGCATGGAGTCATGCCAAGGCTCAATGGGTAGTCGCCATGTTGGCATTACTCGTTGGCTCGGCTATGGCTACCGAACCTTATTACTATAGTTCTCCTCCACCACCGTATGAGTATAAGTCTCCACCACCTCCGGTTAAATCTCCACCACCTCCTTATGAATATAAATCTCCACCACCCCCGGAAAAGTCTCCTCCACCACCGTATTACTATCATTCACCACCGCCCCCGGTGAAATCCCCTCCCCCTCCTTATGTATATCACTCTCCTCCTCCTCCAGTGAAGTCACCTCCACCACCGTATTACTATCACTCTCCACCTCCTCCGGTTAAGTCTCCTCCACCACCGTATTATTACCACTCTCCACCACCACCGGTGAAATCTCCACCACCACCATACTACTATCACTCACCACCTCCTCCAGTGAAGTCTCCACCACCACCATACTACTATCACTCACCTCCTCCTCCGGTGAAGTCTCCACCACCACCATACTATTACCACTCTCCTCCCCCTCCGGTGAAATCACCACCTCCTCCTTATTACTATCACTCACCTCCTCCACCAGTTAAGTCTCCTCCACCACCATACTACTACCATTCTCCACCTCCTCCGGTCAAGTCACCACCACCGCCATACTACTACCACTCTCCTCCTCCTCCGGTGAAGTCTCCACCTCCTCCTTACTACTACCATTCACCACCTCCACCAGTTAAATCTCCTCCACCACCTTACTACTACCATTCACCACCACCACCGGTGAAATCTCCACCACCACCATACTACTACCATTCCCCACCTCCTCCGGTTAAATCTCCACCACCACCATACTATTATCACTCTCCACCTCCTCCGGTGAAATCTCCTCCTCCTCCTTACTACTACCATTCTCCACCACCACCGGTCAAATCACCTCCACCACCTTATTATTATCACTCTCCACCTCCCCCAGTGAAATCTCCACCAAAACCTTACTATTACTCATCTCCACCTCCACCAAAATCTTACCCTCCACCATACCACTACTCATCACCACCACCACCACCAAAATCATACTCGCCACCGTACTATTACTCATCGCCACCACCTCCGATGTCATACCCTCACCCACACCCACATCCACTTGTCTTCAAAGTTGTTGGTAAGGTGTATTGCTACAGGTGTTATGACTGGACTTACCCCAAAAAATCTCACGATAAGAAACATCTCCAAGGTAAATTAAGCCTTCCATGTGTTCATTAGTTAATTACTATTTTTTTTCATCTTAGCAAATTCCTTAGTTACACAAAAAAACGTTGTCTTTGATGATTATAGATAGGCTTATAACATTTAAATAACTAGCATATTTTATAGTTAATTACACAATATGATGAGAAGCATCTCCAAGGTAAATTAGCCTTTCACGTGTTCATTAACTAATTAGTATTTTTTCATCTTTTGCAAATTCCTTAACTAATTATACCAAAATGTTATCTTGATGATTATAGAATGATTATAGGCTTTTTATCATTTAAATAACTGGCATATTGTATAGCGGTGGTTGCATGTGCAGTAGAATATTTGTTAGTGGAGAAAAGAAAACGATTAAGTCAAGAAATGGACAAATCTGTTATTGACTTGAAACAATCCCATGAGATATCGAACAAGCATAGACGATTTTGTAGATACCAACTAAAAGGACATAAAATAATATTTTAACTTTAAATAATTTGTTTTTGTCGTATAGGTGCTGTTGTGGAAGTGACTTGTAAGGCCGGTGACAAGACGGTGAAGGCATACGGAAAGACTAAGAACAATGGTAAATACGCAGTTACCGTTAAGGGATACAACTACCGTAAATACGGTGGCGAAGTCTGCACGGCCAAGCTTCACGCGCCGCCTAAGGGTTCACCGTGTAACATTCCAACAAATTACCATTTGGGTAACAAAGGTGCTAAACTTCACGTGAAATCCAAGACAAAGTACGAGGTTGTGCTTTATGCAAAGTCCTTTGCTTATGCACCTAAGAAACCTTACGGAGAATGCCACAAACCAGCTCCTTACCATCCTCCTTACTACTACAAATCACCACCACCACCGTCTCCCGTTTACTACTACAAGTCACCACCACCTCCAACGCCAACCTACGTCTACAAGTCTCCACCACCTCCAACTCCAACATATGTCTACAAATCACCACCTCCTCCTACCCCAACATACGTTTACAAGTCTCCTCCACCACCAACTCCGACTTATGTCTACAAGTCACCACCACCACCGACTCCGACTTATGTCTACAAGTCTCCTCCACCACCCACTCCGACTTATGTCTACAAATCACCACCACCACCAACCCCAACATATGTCTACAAGTCACCTCCACCACCCACACCGACTTACGTTTACAAGTCACCACCACCACCGACCCCAAAGTACGTTTACAAGTCACCACCACCGCCAACTCCGACATATGTGTACAAGTCACCACCACCACCAACCCCAACATATGTCTACAAGTCACCTCTACCACCCACACCGACTTACGTTTACAAGTCACCACCACCACCGACTCCAAAGTACGTTTACAAGTCACCACCACCACCGATTCCAAAGTACGTTTACAAGTCACCACCACCGCCAACCCCGACTTATGTCTACAAGTCACCACCACCACCAACTCCGACTTATGTCTACAAGTCACCTCCACCACCAACACCGACTTACGTTTACAAGTCACCACCACCACCGACCCCAAAGTACGTTTACAAGTCTCCTCCACCACCCACTCCGACTTACGTCTACAAGTCACCACCACCACCGACCCCGACTTACGTCTACAAGTCACCACCACCACCGACCCCGACTTACGTCTACAAGTCACCACCACCACCGACCCCGACATATGTCTACAAGTCACCACCACCACCAACTCCGACATATGTCTACAAGTCTCCTCCACCACCCACTCCGACTTACGTCTACAAGTCACCACCGCCGCCGACCCCGACTTACATCTACAAGTCACCACCACCACCAACCCCGACTTATGTCTACAAGTCGCCACCGCCACCAACCTATGTCTACAAGTCACCACCACCTCCAATTCATACACCTACTCCATACTACTACCACTCTCCACCACCGCCGGTCAAATCCCCTCCACCACCATACTACTACCATTCACCACCTCCTCCGGTCAAGTCTCCTCCACCACCATACTACTACCATTCACCACCCCCACCCGTGAAATCCCCACCACCACCATACTACTATCACTCTCCTCCCCCACCGGTCAAATCTCCTCCACCACCATACTACTACCACTCTCCACCACCACCGGTCAAATCTCCTCCACCACCATACTACTACCATTCACCACCCCCACCGGTGAAATCTCCACCACCACCATACTACTACCATTCACCACCCCCTCCAGTCAAGTCTCCTCCACCACCATACTACTACCATTCACCACCCCCACCGGTGAAATCTCCACCACCACCATACTACTACCATTCACCCCCTCCTCCGGTCAAGTCTCCCCCTCCACCATACTACTACCACTCCCCACCTCCTCCGGTGAAATCTCCCCCACCACCATACTACTACCACTCTCCACCTCCCCCAGTCAAATCTCCACCACCACCATACTACTACCATTCACCACCCCCTCCAGTCAAGTCTCCTCCACCACCATACTACTACCATTCACCACCCCCACCGGTGAAATCTCCACCACCACCATACTACTACCATTCACCCCCTCCTCCGGTCAAGTCTCCCCCTCCACCATACTACTACCACTCCCCACCTCCTCCGGTGAAGTCTCCCCCTCCACCATACTACTACCACTCCCCACCTCCCCCGGTCAAATCTCCCCCACCACCATACTACTACCACTCTCCACCTCCCCCAGTCAAATCTCCACCACCACCATACTACTACCATTCCCCACCCCCTCCAGTGAAATCTCCACCACCACCATACCATTACACCTCACCACCACCTCCGGTGAAATCCCCACCACCACCATACCATTACACTTCACCACCCCCTCCGGTGAAATCCCCACCACCACCATACCATTACACCTCACCACCACCTCCGGTGAAATCCCCACCACCACCATACCATTACACCTCACCACCACCTCCGGTGAAATCCCCACCACCACCATACTATTACACCTCACCACCACCACCGGTGAAATCTCCCCCACCTCCCGTCTACATCTACGCTTCTCCTCCACCTCCCACCCACTATTAGGCTCATCAAATTCAACCAAATTTCCCCATTATTCAAGTAAGTCCAACACTCCTATATTCTCAGTCTACTCCCTCCGTCAATATATCTTTCTTTTTCGTTCCTTCGAAAATCTCATTTCTCTGTCTTTTGGTGTGTCTTTTCACAGGTTTTCTTTTAAAAAATCAAATAAAGGAAGGGTTAAAGTCAAAGAGAAGAAGAAGTGAACAAAATAAGGATCGTGGCGTGGAAATTAGAAACAATACATCTGTAACATCGATCCAAATCATTTCTTCTTCTTCAATGTCGCTCATCTTCCACTTCTGCATCATCATATTCGCGTCTTCATCAAGTCGGATTGTTTCCAAGACCCTTTAGATCGTATCATACTCTTCGCTGTTCCCCTTTTGTTGTTAAGTGAGAAAATGGGTTTGGTAATTTATTTGTTGTGCATACATTTTCTATTGTTATTATTCCTTCAATGTAATGACAGAGTTGTTAGCAATTTTAAAAATTGTTCAGTTATCTTCTACCTTTTTTTTTTTCTTTTCGATTTAATAATTATGCTCTTCTATTTTAAAACGTAGTTCCAAAGACAAAAGTCAAAAGACATTATCTTGAGTTGGGCACGAGATCGTTTCTATCTGTTAGTATAGTATCATTGCTATAAATGCTGGAAAGTGGAAGTAACACATCTTTTCGATCTTATTGGCTTATTAATTTATCGTGTTATGTATGTAGTACTCAGAGAATCACTTTCATTCAACTAATTTCTACCTATTTTTTGATATTTTTATTTTATTTTCCTATTTTTATAAATACTGAGCGATACTATTTGCGTAATTACAATACCAAATCGAATCCAAAAACATACTGAAATAAAATTTAAACTTGTTGAAATGGTTTCATATTCAACAAACTATATTCAATTTATATTGGGTAGTTTATATACTTTGTAAACCTAAAACAATTGAACCAAAAGCACATTGAAAACAGAGACTAAAAACGATATACACGTGTTTAAGAACTAGCAATTGTCGAAGACTCGAAATGAGTAGTTTGGGCTTTGAGGGTATGTATGATTCATTGCGTGGGCCCATTTACTAACTGAGTTGAGTTGAGCTGAGGCCCAATGTCTAAACGATTTGGTATACTATTTTTGTCACCGTCATTTTTTTTTTGTTTTGTTTAGGCAACAATGCAACACCGTCAACACAAGTTATTCCTGACTAGTGTATAAAGTTAATTTTGATAAACCACCCTCAAAATTATAATAATTATCTCTGTAAAATTAAAATGTTCTTCATTTCAACAGTAGTCATGTATATGAGAATGAAACTTACTGTATAAAACGTGGTCAGACCAAAGTAATAATTTGTGTGTTTCTCAATCAAAAATATATAATGTAATAGGAAGATGAAGAAGAAACAGCTGTGATTTCAAAAAGGAAAAGAAACGATGAACATTATATGATTCGAAAGCCTTAATATTCTGCGCTGTCTTATTATTATTTTAGCTTCAATTGTTGTGTTTTTTTACATTTTATTATTTTGATTATTATTATTATTAATTTATGTATTGAATTTTCCCATTCTGGCTGCTGTTTAAATTTCCTTTCTCTCTCTAGCCCCGACATTTTTAGAGAGAAGAAGGAAAGTGCGAAAGCTAAACGCAGAAAAGAGGAGACGATCTCCACCTTCAAAAGAGATAGATTGATAGATAGATAAAGAGATCACAAGCTTCTTCTTAGGCGCCTTTTGCTCAATCGACGTTTCTTCTTCTTCTTCTCCTTCTCATCTGTGCCTCTCACAGATCCACGATCTGATTCTGGTGACGTTTACATTTCTCTGCAGGTACGATCTAGCTGTTTTTTTTTAAGAACAGATTCATTTTTATTTGGATTTTCTTAGATCTATGTTTCGTCTTTGAATTTGTCATCTAGCTTTTGGTTGTGTTAGATGTGATTCTCCTGAACGAGCTATATTTTTTAAGATCGGTGGGAGCTGCATTATTTGAATATGAATCTTCCACTTTTCTCGATTTTGATTGTTACCGTTTGAAATTGAGTTTCCTTAGGCCTCGGATTGTGATTTGACTTCTTTTTTTTTTTTTTTTTTTTTTTAATTCGTTTGATTGTGTAAAAAAAAAATCGATCATTTTGATGATTGATTTTGTGGCCTTTTCCTCAATTCAATTGGATTCATTTTTCTATTAGATTCATAATTTAAACTCATACATGTTGAAATGTGAGGTTATGCTGAAGAATGGTTCGTTTTTGAATGATGTTTGTTTCTTTTAGTTTCTTCTCCTATCCTTTCGTGGTGATATATGTCTTTGTTTGGAACGTTGATTGCAGCTAAGGTTCTCTTAGTAGTCTTACAAAAGACTCTATAGAAGGCGTTCACAACATTTGTTTAAGGTATTGTTGTTCGTGGAACTTCATACCAAGATGAAGAAAGTCTTCGGTCAAACTGTCAGAGACCTGTAAGGATTATACTTCTCTGAATTTATATGATGGTGTCAATCTATATAAGGTTTATTCATTTCTCATTAACGATGATTTTGTTTCCCATCTATTTAGTAAGAGAGAGGTCAACAAGAAAGTGCTCAAAGTGCCTGGAATAGAACAGAAGGTAAATGATGCTCTTTGCTTCTTCTCTTCTCCTTTAGGTTAAGAAACTATATAGAGATAAGCTTATCTTGGTTGCACTCCTCGTCTCTTTGCTAATAATTTTAAGCGAGATGTCCAACATATTTTCATATTCTTTGTTTGTCTTGCCTCTCCTTTTTTTCTCTTCAGGTTCTAGATGCTACTAGCAATGAGCCATGGGGTCCACATGGATCACTTCTTGCTGATCTTGCTCAAGCTTCAAGAAATTAGTAACTACAACCACCTTCCAACTGCTCTATATTGCTGTAACTATGTTGTTGCACAGGACTTATAGTAATGTTACTTATCTTGCAGCCATGAATACCAGCTGATCATGGGGGTCATATGGAAACGCCTTAGCGACACTGGAAAAAACTGGCGGCATGTCTATAAGGTAAACAATATAAATGTATTGATTGCTTATACCATGTTAAATTTCTGTAGCAGTAACAAATGTATTTCCTGTTGTTTACCTTTCCTCTCCCTTCTTCAGGCTTTGACAGTTTTGGAGTACATGGTAGGCCATGGGTCAGAACGTGTTATAGACGAGATTAGAGAACGTGCATATCAAATTTCGGTAATGACCCCCCCTAGTAAATTATTTGCAAGTGTTCAACTCCAAGAGAACCCTCTTGTGCTATCTCAGCAGTTGACTATCTTACTCATATTGTTTCTATTTTCCATGTGGCAGACATTGTCCGATTTTCAGTATATTGATTCTGGTGGTAGAGATCAAGGAAGCAATGTTAGGAAGAAATCACAGAGCCTAGTGGCTTTGGTGAATGACAAAGAAAGAATAGCTGAGGTTAGACAAAAGGCTGCTGCTAACAGAGACAAGTAAGTTTGCTTGTCATTGTATCTTCCTTGAACTCCTGGATAGTTTCTTCTGTGTGAGTCTCGCTGGACACTTGTTTCATTTCTTGTTGCTAGTGGCGTTACAACTGTTTCTATGCCTCTCAGTAGTTCAATTTGTATTGGTTGCCCTTTAACAGTATTTGCTTCTGACTTTTGAAAATTTTAATACTCAGAAAACGAAAAAGACATGTGTTTGGGTTCATTCAGAATATGCTGAAACTATCAACCTGACATTGTTTTTACAACAGGTATCGCAGCTCAGCACCAGGTGGGATGTATAAGCCTTCAGGAGGATATGGAGACAGATATGATTATGGAAGCCGGGATGAAGAGCGAAGTAGTTATGGAAGAGAAAGAGAATATGGTTACAGAGATGATGATAGAAATAGTCGTGATGGAGATCGTCATTCCAGAGACTCTGAAGACCGCTATGGGAGAGATGGTAATAGGGATGATGACTACAGGGGAAGGAGCAGAAGTGTTGATAACTACCAATATGGGTCACGTGGTAGGAGTTCAGACAGGGAGCGAGGGTTTGAGGATGATGGCCATTCTTCATCACGGTATGTTTGATTTTAAATTTTAGCTCGCTATAGTACTTGAAATTAAAAGAAGGGAACAATATTGAAGATTTATCAACACCACTTGGATGGGATATTTTGATTTTGAATAGTAGCTTAGATGTCCTTGATGATAAAACACACGTTTCGGGCATCCTCTTAGCCTAGTTCCGTTTATATGGACCCATCATTATAAAATTCTAAATCAAACTCCTTTTTGTCCTGTAGGGGCAGTGGTGCTCGAGCTGATGATAATTCTCAGGATGGGAGGTAATTTTTAATATGTTTCTGCTGAAGTTTGGGCCTTTTCTTTTTGTATGTCAAGTCATCTAACCTTCTTTCGGGATTATATGATAGAGGGGGCCTCCAGAGGAAGTTTTCTGAACAAAATATTGGTGCTCCACCTAGTTACGAAGAAGCTGTCAGTGAATCACGCAGCCCTGTATATAGTGAAAGGTGGTAATTCTCTGCTGTGCAGATTAAGAGCTAACATACTTTTTTGTTGGTGCTGATGAATCTTTCTATTCCAGGGATGGTGGGGAGACCCCACAAGTTGCTGGTCCAGGTGGTGCTTCTCCTCCTCCCCCACAAGTTGCTGCTCCAGGAGGTGCTTCTCCTCCTGCACCACAAGTTGCTGTTCCAGGGGCTGCTTCGCCTCCTACTGGAACCAACACAGACAACAAAGCTGCTACTTTTGTTAATGATTCATCTTCTCAGAAAGTTGAGACTTTTGATGAATTTGATCCACGCAGTGCGTTTTCAGGTACATAGTACTCAAAGTTTACAATCTTAGTTGCTAGTTTGTTATATTCTGGTTTTCTTTTTTCTTTTTAGTTTTTGTTTTGTCTTTCAAACTCCTTGGCTCCATTCCATAGAGATAATGCTCATTGTTAAATCAGAAAATTTTACTCAATAAATAATTCAAAAAATGTTCCAAGGCACTGAATTGGAGGGTGCATGATTGTATTCTTATGTCGATTTAGTATATTTCTATCCCATCAAACTCTGCTTGTTCTGAGTGTGGGCGTTGTGTTTCGTTTCTTTTCCAGCTGGCCCTCCAGCATATACATCTACAGATGGTGTTTCAGCTCCTCCAACAGTGGCTTCTATGTCTACCCCTCCCAACTCCAACAGTGTTGAGATGGACTTGCTTGGCTCCCTTGCAGACGTATTTTCATCAAACGCATTGGCCATTGTACCAGCTGATTCTACCTTTGTTGAAACCAATGGAGAAGCAAATGCTGGTCCAGCTCCATCGTTTACTTCATCTCAGCCATCAACTCAGGTATTTATACTGGGCTTGTACTTGAAGATTTTAATGGTTTCCGATGATTAAAAATGCTGACTGCTATTTGGATTGTGCAGCCTTTTGATGACCCATTTGGTGAATCTCCTTTCAAAGCCTTCACTTCTACTGAAACTGACTCAACCCCACAGCAGAATTTTGGAGCTCCATTCCAGCCAACACCACCAGCCTTCAGCTCAGAGGTCTCACATCCTGATAGTGCTCATAACTTTGGCTTTGGCGACTCATTTTCCGCAGTTGCCAATCCTGATCCTGCTGCTCAGAATGCTCAACCTCCATCAAACTCACCAGGTTTTCCTCAAGAGCAGTTTGCTACATCTCAGAGTGATATTGATATTCTTGCTGGCATTCTCCCGCCATCTGGACCTCCAGTTTCACTGCCTCAACAATCAGGTCCCTCAATACCAACATCTCAGTTTCCTCCCAGTGGAAACATGTACGAGGGCTTTCATCCGCAGCCGCCAGTGTCTACAGCTCCAAACATGCCTGGACAAACTCCATTTGGACAAGCTGCACAACCGTATAACATGGTTCCTCATTCACAAAATATGACTGGAGCCATGCCGTTCAACAGTGGAGGAGGCTTCATGCACCCGCCAGGCTCACAACCTCCATTTGCTGCCACTTCATCGAGCTCACACACTCCTTACTCTACCCCCAGTGGACCAGCTGGTCAGTTCATGGCACACCAGGGTCATGGAATGCCGCCTTCCCATGGTCCACAACGAACTCAATCTGGGCCTATAACTCTGCAAGGGAACAACAATCTCATGGGAGACATGTTTTCACAACCTGCGCCAAACTCTTTGACGTCATCATCATCTCATCCAGATCTCACACCTTTAACAGGAGCGATTGAGATTGTTCCCCCGCCTCAGAAAAAGTTTGAGCCAAAATCATCAGTCTGGGCAGACACGTTGAGCAGAGGGCTTGTTAACTTCAACATATCTGGACGTAAGATAGATATCCGTCGCAACATTTGGAAAAAAATCCCGGTTTTGAGCAAACTTTCTAACATATTGTTTCTTTTGTACTTATGCGCAGCTAAAACAAATCCATTGGCAGACATAGGAGTTGACTTCGAGGCGATCAACAGGAGAGAGAAACGGCTAGAGAAACCGACAAACACACCAGCAACATCAACTATCAACATGGGTAAAGCCATGGGATCAGGCACTGGCTTAGGGCGTACTGGTGCAAACGCTATGAGACCTCCTACTAATCCAATGGTAGGCTCCGGCATGCCCATGGGCGGGATGGGTGTTGGTGGCTATGGAGGTATGAACCAAAACCAACCTATGGGAATGGGTATGGGACCCGGCATGAACATGGGAGGATATGGCCAAGGCTATCCGATGCAACAACAAAACCCTGGGATGATACGTGGTCCAAACATGCCTGGCAACAACTATAATCCGATGATGGGTCAAGGCGGCTACAACCCTCAACAACCATATGGTGGTGGATACCGGTAAGGTCAAGCCAAACATTACCCACTTGACTTCACTTGTATAATCAAGAACGGAACACTCCACTCTTCTGTGTTTTCTCTTTACCTTGGATATGTAATATCAGTCGATAAAAGTAGTCAGATTGGCCAGCCGCTTCATGGAAGTACTCAGGTTACACATTATTCATCCCGGCAACACGGCTCCACGATTTTTCTTCACTGTTCTTGCCTTGATCTTCACTCATCATTCATATATTTTTTCTTGTTCTGTTATGGACAAAATGGAGAGCTTGTTGTGAAATTTTTACCAGTGAGTGTGGCAAACCTTACTCGGGTATGCCCTTTTTGTTATATGCATATAATTTGATTGATATATACACACTTCTTTTTCTTTAATTTTTTTTGGGTTTCTCAATTTGAAGATGTGTAAAAACATTTTCCATTCACGGAACAAATAAGATATTTTCATATACATTTTCTCCTTATTAAAGGTACTTTGACTGTATTTACTTTTTTTTTTTTTTCACTCTGAGAGTCATTCTAGAAAAACTTGGATTCTATCACCTCCAGTGTCTTTAAAATCCAACAGAAGTTTCCCTCCGACTTCATCGGCTGCATCGTCCATCAATTGCTTCAAGTTCACGCCTCCTAAAGCTGCAAAATCTCAGGGTCTGTCAATAACTCTGCCTAAGAAACCTGAAACAGAATAAAAAGACTCGAGTTTTTGAATATACCTGGAACAATGTTGGTGACACCTTCCAAGAATCCGGCCTGTTCCATCCATAAGACAAGTTTGCATCAGTTCAGAGACAAGAAGAAAATGGGACATGAAAGTAAAAGGCTTACCGGAATTCTGACGTCAAGTTTCTCGAACCCATCGCGTCCAATGATTTTGATCCTCAAAGATCGTGACCAGATCCGTGAAAAGGGGTTTCTTGGTTCAATGTAAACCTCAGGTGTCATGACTTCAACAACTGGGTCTTCTCTCTGTTCTGGATCATCTTGAACCACCCGTTGATTACTATAGTTGCTACTACTGCTCGATGCTTAAACGGAAAAAAAAACAGATGTGTTATTTTGATATCTCCTAAAGACTATACAACTGAAAACTTCCATGTCTCACCTCTATCTGATGAGGAGGTAGCATACCGCTTCGCTTCCTCATGGTATGTGTCAAAACCAAGAATCTCTTCGATTTCTTCTAAAGATGGCATGCTTCCTGGTGGAGGAATTCGACCACCCTTAATCGCCACTAGAGCGTCCTGCAAGCGTTCCATATAGTTTTTTAAGTCTCTTGGCCAGTACGGTGAGGGTTACACAATTACTAGCAAAAAGATTGTAACCTGCATTGCTTGAATAGACACTCCAATCAAGGAAGTTGGATATGCCACTAGTTTATATCCAATCTCTTCTAGCTCAAGCGGGTTCAGTATTGGAATTTTCCCACCACTTTCAAGCATATTAGCCTACACAAAGAGCGCACAACTGAATATTGATCTCTCTCCCAGGTAGTATTAAGATTAGATAATTAAGAGTCACTTCCGGTGCAAATTGAAGTTACCATTTTAGGAACTAGAGGATAGACATTGCAGAATGATTTCATCTCTTCTCTTGAAACAAGAGAATAAACGGAGAGAACATCTGCTCCAGCATCTGTAAAAGCTCTAGCTCTAACGAGCGATTCCTCCAGAGATATTGCTTCTCTGGAATCAGTTTGAGCTACAATAACAATGTCTGAATCACTCTCTCTACGTGCATCAACCGCAGCTTTAATACGCATCACTGCTTCCTCTTTAGAAACCACTCTTCTATCACTGGTAATATCACCACAACAAACCTGATCATTAATGATGATTCCTGAAAAGCCAGCTTTGATATATCCCTTGACGGTTCTCTTAACATTCATGGCATTACCATATCCATTGCCACAGTCTCCAATCACTGGAATAGATACAGATTGAGTAATTTGTTGACCTTGATCAATCATTTCTCCATAAGAAATAAGTCCTTTATCTGGTAAACCAAGCCGAGCAGCTGAAATTGAGAATCCTATTGGCATAGACAAATTGGGATTTAGTGAAGCTAAAAAAAGCTGTAAAGTCTTGAACTTTAAAGCAGAACACAATCAACAACAGTAGAAGATCGATTACGCAATAACCAGATTACAAATTGTGAAGAATTGGTTTATGAAGATTCAAGAATGATAGATTGAAACATCATTACCAGTGGTGATACAGTAAGGAAAGCCAGCTCGCTCGATGAGTTTGGCACTAAGAGCATCGAAGCAACAGGGACCTTGAAGAACACCAGGGGATTTCATAATATCTCTTAGCTTCTTCGCCGGTGAAGATGGTGGCTTCACGTTTCCAGAAGAATCGGAAATAGTGGTGGAGTTAATGGCGACATGAAATCGTCTCGAGACAGAGATTGGTTTGGCAGATAATTCTCCGACAGAAGGGAAAAAGAATGGTGTGAAAAGGGTAGAATCCGGAGGTAAAAGGATTGATTTAGATTGTTTATGAACAATTCGAGGAGGAGAGGAGCTGCTAAAGCTTAGTGCTGCCATGGAGGATGATTCACTTCTGTTTGGTAAAAGAAAAACTGATCAAAAAGGAGAGAAGTTGGACAAACCGAAACAGCTTGCAGGTGTAAGAACCAGACCGAACCAGACCGAATTAAAAAGAAAAGAAAAAAATAAAGACTTAAAACATGTCACGTGAGTTTTTTTTAGGGTTCACGTGATCATCTCCTATGTTCAGTTCAATTCAATTGTAGTACAGCGGCCGACGACTACGAAAAATAAAAATAAAATTCTTCGCTCCCAATTTCCTCTGATTCCAAGAAACTCTCGTCAGTAGCTCGCCGTGCATCGTCGATTATTTGTTTCTCCGTCCATATTTGAGTCGTCGATCAGTAAGCTTTTAATCGATTTTCGTTCTAAATTTACAGTTTCATTGGTTTTGCTATGTTTTTCTGCCTTTTCTGGTTTTCTTATATATTTGGTTAATTGCTGTCTGAGCATCCAAAATTTGAGCTCTCGATTCGTAGTGTTTTGGATTGAATTCTGTGAGGTTTGGTGAAATTTCCATAGTGCAATGATTGAATTAGTATTGGTAATGACATCCAAAACCTGACCTGCCTTAATTCTTAGTACTTGTTTCAGTATCCGAAGTTTCTAATCTGTAGAACATATAACCTCATTGCTTAGTTCAAGTTCCAAGTAGATATAAATTGATGGATTTTGCTGCAAGATTTAAGCTTTCCGTCACTGATTTGCTTTCAGATGTGTTTATTTATTTATCTTCTCTTGCTTATTGCGTAATTTGAGTATCAGGAATCAGTTAGAAAGGCTAGGTTAGTTTCTATCTGGCTGCAATGGCTACAGAGACGGTTGTGCATGATCAGAAAAGATGGGCAATGGCTGCGATGGAACGAAGGCTTGCTGTTGCTAAAGCTCAGCGTCTTCAACAACAACAGAAGATTGAGAAAGACAAGAAGGTAACTTCTGATGTGGATGTCTCTTCGAAAGAATCACTTCAAGCTGATTCATTGCCTACTCCCTCAAAGACATCAATTAGAAAAGGTTTGATGGCTGAGTATAAACGAAGAATGATTTTCAATGTAAACTCTTTATTGAACTGTGATTGTGATGGACATTTGATTTTGTAGATCCCAAGGATGATGATTCTGTTGCATATACAAGATTGTCCCATCCAGTTGATGAGAATTTGCTGGCAACAAATGTTAAGGTAAATTTAGATTCTTGAGGCGAGCGAGCCATTGTCTCCGTCCTTATGATTTGAGATTAGTTTGCTCAATGTGTTTTTTTTTTTTTTGGTGTGATTCAGTTCTCTAGTGCAAAGGGAACTATAGTCGACAAGGTTTTGAATAATCTTCTTCGAAGCGGTGACTCTGCTCAAAAGTACTTGCAGGGTACTAAAAGTGTGAAGCTGGACAACTATATCCTCCTTGATAATTTTGCACAGTCACGTTCTTCAGCTTCTGGTTCTAAAAAGGCATCACAGAAGAATTCAAAACGTTCGAAAAGCCGTATGTCTATGAAGCGACTCAAGAAATCTGGTGCTTTGCATTTGTCTAAAGATCTCCAAAAGTTAGTTTTTTTTGTTGCTGTCTTAGAGATTGAACTGGCTCAGCCTGTGCATCTGACTCTGTCATTTAGGTATTTTTATCAGACGTTAAAGATTTACGGGTTCACTTGTGTTTGGAGTGCAGGTTTGATTTGTTTAAGCCAATGCATAGTATGTGGGAAAGTTACATGATGCAACTCATCAAGGTGACCGGGTAAGCTACTTATCTGATTACTGAAATACTTATTGAAACTTTGTGCTTTTTACAAGGACGAAACTGAGGGGCGTTGTATAGCATTCACAATTATTTTAAGTTTGGTCACCACTCACCATTCTTAGACAATGTACTTTTTGCAGGAAGATTCAATTAGCTTCAACTCTTCTCACAGTAGATCTTCATGGCGCTTTCATGTTTGGTAATCCTACATTCTTTCACAAATCTGTAGTATTAGGATCGATATTTTGGCTCTCTCTTTCAAAAATCAACTTCTCTGTTCTCTAAAACTAGCCCATGAACTGTGCAAGGAATATCTTTTGTTTTTCATCTAATATTGTAATTTGTTCTTTCTAATAATGGAAACCTATTTTACTTGTAACAGTCGCTGAGTGCAAGATAGCATCATTCACTGGTGTACAAGGCATAATGGTGCGCGAGACATCCGAAACATTTGGAATCATCACAAGAGACGACAAATTTCAAGGTATCTGAAAGCTTTTTCACCAATATATTTGCAATGAATGTCAAAGCTCTTTCTCTTCCCAAGCCTCAAGGCTTAACTTAGTTATTGTAATCAATCTGATATAGTTGTACCCAAGAAGATCTCTGTCTTCATCATCCAACTCGACTGCTGGAAAATTACTTTGCATGGGGACAAGTTTACTTCAAGAGACAATATTGTTCAGCGTTGATGCTAACTAAATGAAGCTCTTGTCTTTTTGTCTTTGCTCGTAGTCGAAAGAAACAACCATTGATGACCACAGGAGCATCCTGGTCTCACAAGATTTTGCTTTAAATCTTTCCTTATGTAGCCAACATTTTCATATATTTCTTAATCTTTTGATTTTTGTATGAATACTCCACCCATGTAAATATACTATTTCTTTAATACGAATCTTTATTCTAAGATAATGACTGCAAAAATCCATCTGGAGGGCCACTAATAAAGATAGAAAATTGGAAATTTAGTTGAAGAAGATTCCATTTCAAAAAAAGAGGTGAGTATGACTTCTTAACTAAAGTAATAAAATAATAATACTTCACATCATTTTCCTCTCTCTCTCTCTTTGTCTGCAGCTCTGATAAATCTTGAAACCTAATTGCAGAAGTCCAAACAAAAAAAGGATGAATCAGTTACAACAACACTTACCAAAGCCTTGTCGTAAGCGTCTATTCTTCTTCTTCACTCCAGTCTTATTCTTCTCTCTCTGTTACATTTTCACTACTATCAGAACCATCACCATCTCTCCCCAAGATCCTCACCATCCTCCACAGCTTCAGGTACCTTCCATTTCCCATTACTCTTCCCTTCAAGAAACTTCAGAAAACCAATCACCACCACCATCATCAGCATCATCATTATCATCACCAACATCATCATCTTCATCATCATCATCAACATCTTACTTTCCATTCTGTCCCAAGAACTTCACCAACTACTTGCCCTGCCACGACCCATCAACAGCAAGACAGTACAGCATTGAGAGACACTATCGGAGAGAGAGGCACTGTCCTGACATAGCCCAAGAGAAGTTCAGGTGTTTGGTACCAAAGCCCACTGGCTACAAAACGCCTTTTCCTTGGCCTAATAGTAGAAGCTATGCTTGGTTCAAGAACGTTCCGTTTAAGAGACTGGCTGAGTTAAAAAAGACTCAGAACTGGGTTAGGCTTGAAGGAGATCGTTTTGTTTTCCCCGGAGGTGGAACTTCCTTTCCCGGTGGCGTGAAAGACTATGTTGATGTGATAATGGGGGTTTTGCCTTTGGCTTCTGGGAGTATCAGAACTGTTCTAGATATTGGTTGTGGAGTGAGTTCAGTTACATGAATAGATACAAGAACTTGATTAATCTTGATTACGATGGATTCATCTTGTGTTTTGTTGAACTCGACAGGTAGCGAGTTTTGGAGCCTTTCTGTTGAACTATAACATCTTGACAATGTCGATTGCACCGAGGGATATACACGAGGCTCAAGTTCAGTTTGCATTAGAACGTGGACTTCCTGCTATGCTTGGTGTTCTAAGCACTTATAAGCTGCCTTACCCATCGAGGTCTTTTGACATGGTCCATTGTTCTAGATGCCTTGTCAATTGGACTGCCTATGGTAATGTGTGTATATAAATACCAGTGTTTATCTGATTTAGTTTGGACTCCTTTCTTGATTCACTCTGCTTCTGATACTGAAAGAGAGATAACATTTCATCCAGATGGGCTATACTTGATGGAGGTGGATCGTGTTCTACGTCCTGAGGGATATTGGGTGTTGTCTGGACCACCTGTAACATCAAGGGTTAGATCCAAGAACCAGAAGAGAGATTCCAAGGAGTTGCAGAACCAGATGGATCAACTAAATGATGTTTTTAGAAGAATTTGTTGGGAAAAGATTGCTGAAAGCTACCCAGTTGTCGTATGGAGAAAGCCTTCTAATCATTCGAAGTGTAGACAAAGACTTCAAGCTCTTAAGTTTCCAGGATTCTGCTCTTCTTCTAGTGACCCTGACGCTGCGTGGTGATTTTACTTTCCTCAAATCTAGTTTCCTCTGCATCTTCAAAATTCTTAAGCTTAATTCGGTTACATCTTTTATTAACAATAGGTACAAAGAGATGGAGCCGTGCATCACTCCTCTTCAAGATGTCAATGACACACACAAGACTGTTCTTAGAAACTGGCCTGAGAGACTAAATCACGTGCCTCAACGAATCAAAACCGGGTTGATACAGGGAACAACTATTGCCAGCTTCAAAGCTGACACTAACCTGTGGCAAAGAAGAGTTGTGTACTATGACACCAAGTTAAAGTTTCTCAGCAATGGAAAATATAGAAACATCATTGATATGAACGCTGGATTAGGCGGTTTTGCTGCGGCATTGAACAAATATCCAATATGGGTTATGAATGTGGTTCCATTTGATCTTAAACCAAATACACTCGGTGTTGTGTATGATCGTGGTCTCATTGGAACTTACATGAACTGGTAAACACACACAAAAACGTTGCTGATATAATCTAAGTTCACCTCTCTTATATATACCATCTTTTTGGTTTTTGTAGGTGTGAAGCTTTCTCTACATACCCTCGAACCTATGATCTGATTCATGCCAATGGTGTGTTCAGTTTGTACTTGAACAAGTAAGTTGTCTACGTAACTTGAAAACTTTGATTTATATTTTGGAATAAATGTGTAATGTTTTTTTGGTTTCTTATGATAGATGCGACGTTGTTGATATACTCTTGGAGATGCAGAGGATTCTTAGACCAGAAGGCGCGGTTATAATACGGGATCGTTTACATGTTCTTATAAAAGTGAAAGCTATAACAAATCAAATGAGAGGAATGGGACAATGCATCCAGAAGAAAATAGTGGTTTTGATCATGGAACAATACTAATCATAGATAATTCAGTTAAATAAAACCTTGTTGGTATCAATTTTTGGAAACCTTGTTGAGAGATATGTTGGTTTGGGTTAAAATAAACAAATTAAAAAAAGTTGAAAGGAACATTTAGATGTATTGAAGAAATTAAAGGACCCCAAGAAAATATAATAATAAACGTGTAACGACGTTATTGTGACGGTGGCGTGTAGTCGTCTATTGTGTGACTGGAGAGTCTTAACGGCGTCTGATCTACTCGTAGCTTCTTCTTCAGCTGCGAATTTTTCTCGCGATTACAGCTCTCTGTTTTGTTTCTTCCTGGTGGTGGGATTTAATTGATCCTTGGATTTGATAGGGTCTTGGGTTGATCGGATCAAGGTAGGGTTTTTAAATTTCACTGAATTTAGGGTTTCAGATTGATCTCCAATAACCTTTTGAGTGTGCTTATTTGATTAACAGATGGAAGCTCTGTCTACTCTCATATTCAAGGGTTCTCTTCCAGAAGCTATATTCCAAGCCAAAGGGCAGAAGAAGCTTTTTGTTGTATACATCTCTGGTAAATAATGGTTTTTTTTTTCCTTTTATTTTTATTGGTAAATTCTTGTTGAAATTCGAATATGAGTTGCTATAGTGTTGGAATCTCATCTGAATATGAGCTCTGGTCATCCAAGAATATGACTTTTTTTTTTAAGTTTCAATATTGAAGGGGATCATAATCAGACTGTGAGCTCGATTGATCACTAATACTAAAATGAATATTGCTTCCAATTTTTAGGAGAGGATGAAGAGTCGGATAAGTTGAACAGATTGACATGGACTGATGCATCGGTAGGTTTCTCTTGTTTATACTTTACGCATTGAAAATGCAAACAAGGCTATATTGTTCGTTTATAACATTTGTCATATGTTTCCTAGTAAAGGTGGCAGAGTCGCTGTCCAAGTATTGCGTTTTAGTGCATATCCAAGCTGCAAGTGTTGATGCCACAAATTTCTCCGCAATATGTATCCTTTCTTTTTATGAGACAACTTTAGCAAGTTGTAAAGCTGTTTCTCTGGATTGTATAGATAATGCTGCATTTCAACATATATTCTGTAGCTGGCATATGTGAATGCAACTATGCAAGTTCTTTCGTATTGATTTTCTTGAGGCAAATTTTCTGAAAACAATAGGGATCCTTACATCAGTTTGTAGACCCATATTCATCTGTTCCTTGTATAGCTGCCATTGGATTCAGTGGTACACAAGTTTGGAAAAATGGTAAAGGGTATTTTTAGATAATAGTATTTACACGTTATAGTCAAGCAAACATGCTCATGTTTTGCTTTCATCCCTTGTATTTCTCAGAAGGATTTATTACTGCTGAAGACCTTGCATCCAGTTTAGAGAAGGCGTGGCTGGGACTTCATATCCAGGTACATCGTAGCTGCTTGTATCTCACTTTTGATGTTGTGTATCTTTCCATATGTTTTTCGTTTGATGCTTTTTATTTTGCTTACTAATGCCTTTGACATTTCTTGTTTTCAGGAAACAACTGCAAGTATTCTTTCAGCTGCACTTGCATCTCAGAACTCAGAGCAACCTGCCTCTAGTGCTTCTAATGTTGCCTTGCCTTCGGGAGGCGGTTCTTTGGATGCAGCGGTTGAATCTCCATCAACGGCCTCTAGTGTTCAACCCTCAGAGACAAATTCAACGGTGACATCTGCATCAACAAAAGAAAAGGACAATGGCACAGTTGCAGTTAAGGTTGTTCCTGAAGCTGAAACCATTTCCACTTAAAATTAGTTTGATGTTGTGCTTACATGGTGAAGCATTGTTATAAAACAGGGCAAAGAATCTGCTGAACCCAGTAATTTGTGTGATACTACTAATAATCAGCCAGCATCTTCTGTTAATGGAAGTAAGGCCAATGTTGAACATGGAGCAACAGAGATCCCTTCGCGTATTCAGGCAGAAAAGGAGCTAATTCGTCCTGCAGCCCCAATTCCAACTGATAATACATCCAGCACTCGATCTTCTACTGATAGAAAAAGGAAACAGGAAACCGTGATAAATAAAGCTGATAGTGGTTCAGGTGGTAGTGAAAGGGACATAAATGTAGTAAAATCTGTAGGTACAAAAGATACTGTAAAGCCAAAGGGTGAAGGAGAGGATGGCAAAAGCTTGCGAAAATCGTCTGATGTTCATTTGAACATTCGATTGCCTGATGGTGCTAACCTTCAAGAGAAGTTTTCTGTGACAAGTATATTGAGAGTGGTAAAGGACTATGTGAACAGTAACCAAACAATGGGGCTGGGTGCTTATGATCTTGCGATTCCTTATCCTCGTACGGTGTATAGTGACCAAGGTACATCTCCAATAGATCTAATAGATTCAGAATTTGTGGTAAAGAGCCATTTACCGTAAAGCCAGTTTCTTCTTGATTGAAGATGATGTTTTCTGCCATTTAGTGTACTTTTTCTGGTCAGTTGGACTAATGTAGATACATAACTTCATTACTCTCAATCTCTGCAGATCTGGATAAATCTCTATCTGAGTTGGGTTTGTTTGATAGACAAACACTTGTAGTGGTTCCTCGTAAAAAAGCAACGGTCTATCAAAGAGGACCATCTTACTCTGAGTCTAACAACATCACAGACCCTAACAGTGGCAGTTACTTTGCTTATGTTAGAAGAGTACTGTCTTATGCAAACCCATTTTCATATTTTGGCGGCAATACTGCCAGCGCATCAAGCTCTGGTCCAGAACGTCAACCAAGTATGTGGGAGTATGGTGAGTTCATAAATCTTTGATTCTTTTCTAATGCAAGAAGGTCATGTAATTGCTAATCTGTTTGTCTCTAGGACCAAATACAGAGCTGAGAAGCAGTATTGGGCAAGTTGGTTCGTCTTTTGAAGATCCAGCAGAAGGTAGGAGCAACGTTAGGAACAGGAGAGCAACCACATCTAGGATTGGAAGTAACATCCATACGCTGAAACACGATGAAGATGAGGCTCCGTTTGGTGATGGAAACGCCTTCTGGAACGGAAACTCCACACAGTACGGAGGTGGAAGCGGCGGAGACAGTAATGATAAGCGATGAAATGAGAGAAGTTGAAATCTTTCTGGATCGGTAGGTACAGAAACAGCTCTCAGTTTACTTTTCCGGTTAACTTGTTATACTTCACTCTGTACTTGTTCCAATAAGATTGACCAATTTTCACATTCTCAACAAATGTTATTGTCGAGATGTCAAAGCTTGAATGAGATCTTTGAGCTAAATTATTACATATTTTATATTCATACAATTACAAACATAAAGTTAAGTTTTAAGGAAAAAAGAGGCATCGAAACTCTTCTTACTATAAGAGTTCACTTATGTTTGATTTTAGGGGAAAAAAAAAAAAATAGGCGTGGATACCTTAACCGTCCTATGATAACACTAGGCGGCCTAGATAACACCTTCATTCGTTTATAATATTCAGGAATTTTTCACGTCTTTAAGAATGAAACAATTGGCTTTTTCACACCTAAATATATGATCAACTTGGAATATACACACATGTGTCACATAAGATTCCTTTCACAGTGTGTGATCAACTTTAAAAAAATATCAATACATGCACATGGCATTTTCTTTTATTAATCGAGTGAAAGATTAGTCAAATTTATTGGGCCTCTCTCCAAATTCTTAGCCAGGTAATCAACACTTGGATCCCCTTTACTCGGCTAGTCGGTGGAATAGAAAATTTCATTGAGCCATAAGAAAAGACTAAACTAGTGATATATATATATATATATATATATATATATATATGTATGTGATCAACTTGAGTGATTTATTGATTAGATGAGATTAATTGATTATTAATAACGGAGACCTTGGGCAGTGGATCCACAACAACAGGGAGAACAATAAAATTTGAAGTGAAACCTTCTATATCAGATTTCTTTCCTCTTTCCCTTGCTTATTTATCATCTCTTCCACAAGCATTTCTTAACCTTCACCATGCCTACAATGGTGGACCTCTTTTGGCACCAGCATGTATTAACTCATACATATGGTCAAGTTCTTGATTGCCAAGAGTGCCAAAGGAAAGATACTAGCGATATGGTGCAGATATATAGATGCGTCGAATGCAGAATGGAATGGCATCGGTTGTGCGTTCCAACGTCACCGGAATATATTCTGCACTTCTGCCACCCGAACCATCCCATGGAGCTTCTCCTCCAAGGGCCACCTAATTACTCTGACGGGAAGTGCAGCCTCTGTCAACAGCAACTCTCCAAATTTCTTTACCATTGTAAGTTATGCAATTTCAGCGTAGATGAGATTTGCAGAAGGAACTCGATTCCCCCAAAAGTGCATGATCCTAAGTGCCACGAGGATCCACTCACCCTCATGGCGAGGGACGTATCCTTCACATGCAATGCTTGTGGTACGAATGGTGAACGAAACCCTTATGTATGCCTTCCATGCTCTCTCATGTTTCATTATGATTGTATTGATTTACCACACGTCATCAACATCAATCGTCATGATCATCGCATATCGCATGCATATCCTCTCATTCGTGGGAATTGGGTATGTGACATCTGTCGGCAAGATATCAACACGACGTACGGAGGCTATTCATGCAACAAATGTCCAGATTATTTCGTTCATTCGAGATGTGCAACTAGAAAAGACGTGTGGGATGGAATCGAACTCGAAGACGTACCTGAGGAAGTCCTAGACACTGAGCCATTCAAAGTGATCGCTCAAGGGGTAATAAGTCATTTTTCCCATGATGAACATAATTTGTTACTTATTGAGGACGTCATTAAAGAAAGTGGTGAAGACATACGTTGTGAAGCTTGCGCTCATCCCATCTCTTCAGAGAAGCACTACAACTGTATGGAATGCGATTTTATTCTTCACGAAAAGTGTGCTAATCTTCCTCTTAAAAAACGGCATGGCCTCTCCACAAGTATACTTTCTCTTTGCTTCGGTAAGGATAAGGGAGAAGAACTTTTCTGGTGTGTTGCTTGTCATAGAGGTGGAAGTGGTTTTAGATATAAGGATGGTAAGGGTGTAGTATTAGATGTGAGGTGTGCGTCTCTCTCTTTCTTCAGACAACACAAACTTCATCCCCACACATTATTCCTTACCACAGTACAACATGGCACTTGCGTATCTTGCGGTGAGGATGAACTCAATGTGCTGCGTTGCGTTGAATGTGAGTATTTCTTGGATTTCAAATGCGCTACGCTACCATTACTGATAAAACACAGGTGTGATGACCATTTGTTATTGTTGAGCTCTGGTGAGAAGGCTGCGCCAGGTAAATATTGGTGTGAGATATGTGAAACCGAAACCAATCCTGAAAAATGGTTCTATACATGCAATGATTGTGGGGTCGTGTGCCATATTGATTGTTTGGTCGGAGACTCGTTGAACATAAAGCCAGGATTCTCAGCCATAGGCGAGGGGTTTAAGGTGGAAGCAGTTCTCAACGATCACGATTCTAGACCAAAATGCTCCAGTTGTGGCTCTCGTTGTAGGTTCCCTATGGTTTACAAGGTTTCTCTAGAAAATATTGAGAGCTGCCATTGCTCATTAGATTGTTTTACGGAGCATTTACGAACTTTAGTATCCGTTCAATCTTGAAGGTGCACCTAATTATGCTGGAGAGAAGGCGAAATCAAGGCTTTTATTTCACAGATGGAAGATGTTTTGCAATGCAATTAATTTCAGTTTTACTTGTTTTCTTTCTTTCTTTCTTTTACTTGTTTTATTGTTGTTGGTTTTCTCATTCAGTTCACAGAAATATGAAAACTTATATGAATATCGTTATGTCTACAATTTGAAACCCATAAATGTTTAAAATCTTCTTCTGTCTTGAACAAATCCAAGTTTTTTTTTTTGCTTAGAGCTATGAGTTCCTCGTGTCTTCCGTTGATTATATCGCCGGTCAACTCATATTCATCATTGTTCATTTTTCCTTCATATCTTCTCTGTTTTATTTTATTATTTTCTTTAAAATTCAGCGAGTTCTAAGCCGATTTCTCTTTTTACAATACACTATCTTAAATGTAGACAGTTGTACCATCTAAATCTAGCATTAAACATATATTAAAAAAATAAAAAATGCATGAATGAGATGTATATAGGAACGCTAAATATATCATGTCAAGCATGTAAAGGGTAAAGGATAAGAAAAATGGCTAATAGTTACTACATCCTTATATTGAAAAAAGTTTGCGCACGAAGTTATTATCCTAGTTATCTCGACTATATATATATATATATATATATATATTATTGTTATTTGCTATAGTCCAGGAAATTTCTTATAAAATATTTAGATTGTTGTTGCCACTTTTATTTAATTTTAGCCACCGCGTTGCTCTTCTGTCTTCTCTCTTCTCTCTCATAGTTACTCAAAGAAAATCATTTCCCCACGTATGTCTCTGTCTAAATCAGAACATTAAACAAACCCTAGAATATATAATATATACACGCGCGAAGAAAGAGAGACTTTGAAGGTAATTAATTCTTTCACACCTTTTTTGCTCTTATTTAATCCACCAAATTTGGGATGTTTGTTCTCTATTCTTGATCACACGCCTCTCTGTCGCTTCCTTTTGACGTTTTCTTTCTTTTCTTAGCTCTTTCTTTTTTATCTTTTGTGTTTTTTTGTTTTTCCGAAGTTATTTGGGATTCCATTTTTTTGCTTCCAAAATTTCTCAACCAGCTCGTCCCCCCTTCGTCTCTGCCTCTCCCATTTGTCTACCAAATTTTGTTCTTTTTGAATCATCTCTCTGGTTTATTGCTCGTTGATCGTTTGTTTCTAATTGCATTTTGCGTTTGATTTTTTTGATGGATCGTGATTTTCATCGACGTGGTCAAGTGGTAAGCATTTTTTTTTTTTTTTTTTTTGAATAGAAAAATAGAAGAAGTAAAAACAGACATCATGGCTTCGCCCGCAATTAGATTCACCTGTTTTTACAAAATGGGAATTGATGATGATAGGCAAATGTTGTTATTAGTCTGTTGATTTGTTGGCATGAATTTTTACTTTGTTTTCGTGTGACATATTGATGAATATTGCAGGCGAATGATCGTTCACCGAGCACCTACTTTGTTCGTTTGGATAAACCGAGAGCTGTAGATGATATCGATGTAGGCAAGAGAGGGAAGATGCGTAGGTGGTTGTGCTGTTCTTGTCGTGTTCAAGAATCTTACCCATCTGCTGAACATAACCGAATCAGAAGCCCTCCTACTCGCCACCATGACTATGGTATGTATATTGCTCTTTCTTCAACTAACTTGTGATTGAAGCAACCTACCAAATTATATTCTTGGCCCTCTTTTAGTCCATGTTATTCTTTTCTCTGTTTGTTGGCAAAGCTTGTATTCAATCATTGAGAAAATGTCAAGTACTCAAACTCAATTTCAATTTTTTTTTTTGCTTGTGTAGGACGTAACAACAAGAAAACACCAGCTCCTGTGAAGCCTCCTGTCTTGAAGGAGCCTCCTCCCATTGAAGTCCCCGTGATGTCATTGGTTGAGCTCAGAGAAAAGACTGAGAATTTCGGATCAAAGGCATTGATTGGGGAAGGTTCCTATGGAAGAGTCTACTACGCGAATTTGGATGATGGCAAGGCCATGGCAGTGAAAAAGCTTGATAATACATCTGAACCCGAAACAAATGTCGAGTTCTTGACTCAGGTCTCTAAGGTTTCGAGGCTGAAGAATGACAATTTTGTTCAGCTTCTTGGTTACTGTGTTGAAGGAAACCTTCGTGTCCTTGCGTATGAGTTTGCCACAATGGGATCCTTGCACGACATTTTACACGGTATGAAACCTTTCTGCTCAAACATCAATCTAACTTGGGATAGAGACTGATATGTGGATAAACAGGGAGAAAGGGAGTGCAAGGAGCACAACCTGGTCCAACACTTGAGTGGATGCAACGAGTTCGAGTTGCAGTTGATGCAGCTAAAGGATTAGAATACTTACACGAGAAAGTTCAACCTCCCGTTATACACCGAGATATTCGATCTAGCAATGTGCTTCTTTTTGAAGATTTCAAAGCCAAGATTGCTGATTTCAACCTTTCTAATCAAGCTCCTGATATGGCTGCTCGTCTTCATTCCACTAGAGTTTTGGGGACATTCGGTTATCACGCACCAGAGTAAATATGCTTCCAATATCAAATGCTCAGAACTTTGTTGGTTCTTAGTAACAGCTGAAAGATTGTAACTTTGTACATTTTTGGGTTTGCAGATACGCAATGACAGGACAGTTGACACAGAAGAGTGATGTCTACAGTTTTGGAGTTGTGCTTTTGGAGCTCCTTACCGGGAGAAAACCGGTTGATCATACGATGCCTCGTGGTCAACAAAGTCTTGTCACTTGGGTAATCAAAACTTTCTTGATTTGATATTTTTCTTTCTGAGTTTACCAAATATTTTCTTGGCTATATACAATTTGCTCTGTAAATCCTATATTTACAGGCTACTCCAAGGTTGAGTGAAGACAAAGTGAAGCAATGTGTTGATCCAAAACTCAAAGGAGAGTATCCTCCTAAAGCAGTGGCAAAGGTATAAAAACAGAAACTTCTGAAAAAGGTATCCAACAAACACTTCTTGAAGCTAACATGTGTGCTTTGATGGTAAACGCAGCTTGCGGCGGTTGCAGCATTGTGTGTGCAATACGAAGCAGAGTTTAGGCCAAACATGAGCATTGTAGTAAAAGCTCTTCAACCGCTCTTGAGGTCTTCAGCAACAGCTGCTGCTCCTCCTCCTCGAGCTTGATTCGTCTTTGTGGTTCTTACATACTGATTATTGACTCATGGCTTCAAGTTTTTTTGTTTTTCTTCTAATTATTTATTTTTCCATTTGCAAATGGAATGTTAATGGGCTATTAAGGAGAGATGGTGAGTAGGAACTGGAATTTGAATTCATGCTGATGGATTTGTGTTAAATGTTTTCTTGATGGGTTGATTCTTTATAATCTTACTAAATTTTGTTTGCTCTTTTCATACATGAGCTGACAAATTCATGAAAATAGTTCGAATACACACAAATTTATAACAAAATGTATTATTTATTTATGAATTTATACAGTGTTATAGAGTCACTCAGACACTGGACTAAGAAATTTTATTGAATTACTCATTTATACTTAAAAATCATTCAGTTAAGTTGAGTATGACAGTGTTTGAAATGGTTGTCACCATCGAATTATATTCTCACTAGAAGTTGAAAAATGGGGGTAGAAGCAATCTAATTACCAGTGCACCAAACCCAGAGCCTCAGCTGCGCTTCTTTGACTGTCTTCACTGCAACACATTCCAACAAACGTTTTCAGTAGAGACTGTCGCTCTTCAAGCTTCATGAGTTTCTCCAAGCCTCTTGCAACCATTTCCATCTCCGCCTGAGGAACACCAAACAAGAGAGTCAGTTTTGTGAAAACATGAGATTGAATGGCGAAAAACACTTGGACGTGAAAAGAAATAAAAGCACGTACAGAGTACTCATTGGGAGGAAATATGCGATGAATGAGGCATATTTTCGAAAGTTCTCCCACCGATTCAGAATGTTTACCTTGAATTTCCAAAGCCTGCAGTAACATTGAATTTGCTTAGGATAATGTAGTCTTTTATGTCAAGATTTGGACAAAGAACAAGCAATACTGCAGTAACGAATAGACACAAGAAGAAGGATAGTAAGGCACCCAAGCTTGTAGAAACCATGAACGTGTGCGTGCAGCAACAGCTGCAGAAACCATTCTAGCAGCATCTATCTTTGCAAGTCCAATGTTCTCAGCAAGCCCAGCAATGAACTCCCGGGCGTCTTCACTACAAATCTCAACAGAAGAAGACTCCCAAGGAGCTCTACAGAGAGTTTTCAAACAGGTTCAGAATCATACCAAAACAAAAAACGAGTAGAATCTACCTAATAAGTAAAGGTCAATAAAGAATCACCTGCTGCAAGCGTTCAAGACAAAATCAATAGATGTTCGGTAAAAGGAGTCTCGGGTATTTGTTGGCTCAATAGAGACTTGTACTCCAGAAATTCTACATACTCTACGCAGCTGTATACAATTTCACAGAAACAAAAAAAGAGAATACTCGGGTTAATTTCAAATTCTTGCAAGCCTGATGGAGCAGTGACCAACAAGAAAGTATCAGGGGCCAACAAGAAAGAAACAATACTAACTTTAATGATATCATCATCGGTAATATCCTTTCCACTGGTTCTGTTATCCACGATTGCTGGAAACTAAACTTATAAGTTACATTTGTAGGATCAAACCAAGAACACATAAGCAGACACTAATACCATTGAAAAATAAAATCATTCAGCTTTTTAGGCTCTCTACCTGCAACAAAACAGACGAAACGTCTAAGCAAAAGCAAGCAGGAAAACATAAAGCAAACAAAGATGAGGACTTTAGAAGCAACCTCGAACGAGTCTGTTGGCTTCTCTCTGATAGTCTTCTTTGTCCACATCCAAGTTCAGGCTAGGCAATGAAGTCGGCCACCATTTGGGCAAATTATTCTGAGCTTTGAGCTGGAGATTTCTGGGTATAGAGTTACTTGGAGAATCCTGACCAGAAGCTATGGAGGAGCTCTTCGAATCTCTTGAAGATGAACGAATGCTATCAACAGCTACGACCACTTCTTTCCCACCAAGACTTCTATCTCTCCTAACTACTAATTTGGGTTTCACTTGGAAACTACCTTTAAAAGCTGATACTAATTTCACAAGAACCCTAATTGCAAAACCAAATACGAATCCAATCACAACCACACCGCCGACGAACTGCATAGTTGATTTTTTACAGGAGACGACGATTCTCCGGTTATCGTCGAGTGCGATTAGTGTTTGCAAGTCTGAGAACGCGTCTTTGCTGGAATCGAGAAACAATTGGAAGCGAGAAGTAGCTAAGGTTGAAAGCCGGTGAACGTCTAGGGTTAAGCTGAGACTTTGGTCGTCAGCTCCGGTGGGAGACGAAGTGGAGATGGTAAGAAGATTGCCGTCGCCGTGGTCGTAGGATGAGCCATTAGATTTCCGGTTACGGCGAGGACGAGGACGACGGCGTTTTGGAGTAGAGAAGGATAAAAGAGGAGCCTTGTAGATTTGGGGTTTGGTGGCGAAGAGTCGTGTGAAAGAGGAAGAAGAAGAAGAAGACGAGGTGGTCATGTTCATTGTGTTTGATGTTGTTCGCTTGTGGACTGAGAATGGAGTTAGTTGAAGCCGGTTCGGACTAAACTCTCTAAACGAGTCAGAGGCTTTTATTAAATGATTATTATTATATAACGAAACAAGAGCAAAAGGGACGATTGTTCTAAAAATACATATTATAAAACTATGAAGAGTTTTGTTCTATCTGAAAAAGAATACAGGTTTAGACTTTAAGAGATGTTCTCAACGAACTTAACTGACTCTTTGAGAATTGCAGAGCAGCGAAGGAGTCAATCTCATGAAGTTTATTGCATTTGAATCCAGGTAGTATATCATCTCTCTACAATAATCTTGGCCAAAAGAATTCTGCGGAACAAAAATCCTGCAATAACAAGTAGGGGAGATTCTAGAGCTTTTAATTTTATTTTAGATCGATAAGACAATGAAGTTGGAGAGGAGATATTGTTTACTTACGCTGAGAAAGGATTTATCTGGGAAGAAGAGGCTGTCTCTCGTCTGATTCAACACGGTGAGTAGCCTGCATTAACAGAGAAGAAAGACAATAATATATGGTCAAGCTAAAGTCGAAAAATTATAGCATCTGTATTTCACTGAACATGGGAGTGTGTGTGTGTGTGTGTGTGTGTGTTCTTCACCTCTTCATTTGCTCCTGCTGCCATGTTGATGAATGCGTCTTTGTCTCTGGAAGAAATAACACACTTGAAGGTTATATAGAGTCTAACACACTTTAAGTTTTTCAAAAAAACCAATGTACAAGAACAAATATAACATATAATAATAATGACATGGAATTGAAGAAAGAACAATGGTCCATGAACACACGAACCTATGGGCATCCTTTGCAGTAACTAATTCTAGGTTTCCGTTTTGTTGCTCATCTTTTGCTTTTGAAAGGGGTGAAAAGAACTGCAAAAATATAAGGCAGAACAGAATTAGAGATGAAATAGAGGCAGACTGTAAGAGGCTTCTTTCTGTAGATTGATACACCTGGGAAGAGTTCTAGTGGATTACCTGATGCATTGAAATAAAAACTATAGAAATCCCCAGTAGAAAATTCATGGTTAATACATGTCCAAAGAGTGCTGCAGATGCTATGCCAGTAAATATTGTGGCTACTGTGGACGAATATTTCTTCAAGATTGTATCTGAGAAAATACAGAAATGAAGACAACTATATATATCAGAATCCAAATTTTCCAAATATATATATAGAACTACGGTACCATATCCAGAACTAACTTATATATTAACTGAATTTAACAAAGTTTAGTGTTATTTTTACCTGCATATTTGAAGAAAAATGAGGATAGAATCCCTTGCGCTGCGTTGTTCAGTATCAAAAACACAGTAGCCCTAGAATGTCCTTGTAGGATATCAAAACTGCCAGGACCTGTCAACACAATGGCAAGATTGTTAGCATTACGTCTTTCAGGATTTAAAAAGCTTTTATGGCATTCAGTTTTCTTAGACATTTATTATATTCTTCTCTGCCATGGTAAAGTACCCATACCTTTATATATAACTGTTCCTAGTATTCCGAGGAAGTTGAAAATCGCACCATAACCATAGAGAAATAAGTTCTGCAACAGGGAAATTAATGTTTTACGTTCAGAACGCAGGAGAAGATCATGGTCCTAGAATTTGACTAGACTAAAGAACAGGACTCATTCAACAACATTGCTAAGAGACGGACTAAACCAAAGAACAGAGCAAGTTCAACAACGCAAGCCAAAAGTTCTCTTCTAAATAGTAACTGACTACAGCGTTTACACGACCAACTAGACCATAAACTGAAAAAAGAGTTCAACAACCCAGGCCACGAGTTCCGTTTTTATCATAGAAACTGCTACTGAGGTACACGAGCTATGATGGTCATGCCCTTTCCAGCGATGTGCCTCACAGTTAATGAAACAAAAGAATCAACAGCTTCAACCAAAAGTTACAAGCATTGGTCACCACAAGCCTTTCAAGGTTACTACAAGCCTTGCATTCCTCTGATGCTATACTGAAAAAACTATGCATCGGGATTAGCTAACCTGAAGATAAATGCTTGTATCATACTGGCTCTTCAGAGCATACTCGTTGTAGACAGATGCCAAAGATGGGACAGTAACCTGCATGATGACGTGCAGAATAAGCCTCTAACACGAATTACAACTTTTATTTGATGCAGCAACATGTGAGCAATTGCATGACTTACAACAGGTTATGTGCATGGAATCACTTTCATACTAATTTCCAAGAGAAGCATATATGAGAGCCAGAAAATGTAACTTACAAAGATAAAGGTACAGATGTATGCACTCGTAGCAATTGGAACAGCAATAGTAGTAGCACCTTCAGGAAGAGAACGCAGCTGATTTACACTAATCCCTATCAGCAACAGAGCAAGTGCTTCCCACTACAACAAAAAATAACATATTAAATCCCGTTAATAAGAGGTAAGTTCAAACAGAAACGTCCACAATAATATGTTTGATACAAAAAAGATAACGCATACAGTAACTAAGAATAACTTAAACTGACCTGTATTATGGAAAACCGTCGTTTCATTATCATCTTTAGTAGTACAGCAATCACCAGAACCTTTAAATTGCTGAGCATCTTCACAGTAGCAGGATTGAAATATAACTGGCACAGCAGAAAAGAGAATTGCTGTGTGAAACTAAAATAGAAGAAAGAAAGATAGAAACCATATGGTAGCCGAGAAGGCTAGATAAATACAACAGCAGAGCATAACGTAATTATCTTGTAAGCAGTTGTTCAATGCAACTTTCACAGCAGTTCCACCGCTTAATTAGATCAAAGGATGCACAACACAAAAATGAAAAATAAGAAGCACATGTACCTGCATTGTGAACTTAAGATAGTTATTAATAGCATACAACCCAGCTGGAACAGCGAGAAGTACATTGTTCCGAGCTGCCTGCAAAATAAAGGCTCGTGTTACTGCAACTTGCACTATAAATATTAAATAGTAAAAAAAATGAACACAGAAGTTCCGAGTTTAATAGTAGGGACTAATTTAAGAAAAGAATAGAAAATTAGATGGATCTAGCGGTGACATAACATCTACATTTCAAATATACATGCTTTAAAATCAGGTGTACAACATATACCAAGCCTATAAGACATTAGAATTTCAAGAAACCAACTTTAATTTGAGACTATGCCATACCACAATCCTATTACTTCCAAATCTCTTAATTGCCAAGAAGAGGTACCTGGACAAACGTAGAAAGAGATAGTAGAGGTTTCTCTCCAACTTTTTGGTGTCTGGCCTACAATATTACCACAAAAACTTGAGTATTAAAAAGGTAGCCACTTACACGTGAAAGAAGCAATAAGTTAAACTTAAAACCAAGAAACTGTATGTATGCACCCAAAAAATGAATGTGAACTTCATCACATTCCATTACTAGTTAATCAACGCCCACCACATAGATACATAAGAGCAAAGGAATAAAACTTTATCCCTCTTCAACAACCTCAGAAATTGGTTACATGCTCTAGTGAAGAAGAAAAATCTACCAACTAGTTCTAGAAGCAAGAAAGAAACTTAAATGGCCCACAAACAAAACTGATATTTCACAAGTCAATTCAGAAACGTACCTGGAATATAAGCATGACAATCGCAAAAATAACTTTGGCGATTTCTGTCAAGAAGTTGACGCTAATAGGACTAAAGTTGAACTTTCCATCCACTTTAGACATGTACACTAAGACAGGCTTGATAAGGGCAACAAAAAAAAAAAACGTAAATTTATAGAAATTTTAACAACAAATGACGAACTGGAAGAAAGTGAAAGACAATTATACCTGTAGACCAACAAGCATGCAGTCACCGACTACCAAAAAGACATTGAGAGCTCGATGTTTAGGGGATGCTCTAATCTTGTGATTGTCATAAGCCCTCGCTATAGCTTTGCTACTGGGAGAAACCAACCTTGAACGACATACGCTGCACTCAGCCATCCCGTTCTTCATCGCCCTTTCCCAAGCTGACGATTCTAGACTGAGCTAAACCTGAATAACAACAGAAACGCAATCAAGAAAAAAGAAACGCCATTTAAACAAAAGATAACAACTTGAAGAGGAACTCAAAACAAAACGCAATCAAATTCACAGAATCAGAGATAAATCATATAACTAAGATGACCGAGCCAAAGAGTGGTTTTTGTATTCCCAAATGAAAACCGACGATCAGATCTCAATAGCCATAAAACCCACAATTCACAAAGTCAATGAGCGAAACTAGATCTCAAAACCCAAATAAAAACGAGAAACGTTAGCTGGGAGCAGAATCAAGTAGAGTCATTTGTAAAAATCATATTTTTAGGCACAGAAATCAAACTCCATGAAATTAAATTTGGAAACAGATCGATCAAACCAACCTCAATCAAGTTATAAGATCAGCTCAAAAGCGCATTCCCAAACAAAAACCTCCTCCCGCTTAAACCGCGTAGAGATCCACAAGGAATTTCGAAACTCTCTGTTCAAACTTACTTTATCGTCTATGAGAGATCTAAACTACAGAAAAAAAGGATCTAGAAATCTTCTGGAGCTTCACCTAAAGAGAATATGCAGAGAGATAGAAGAAGAAGAAGAAGAAGATGAATCCGTCGGTCGATTGAAGTGCGCTCTTATTCTCTCGCACGACCCTTTGTTTTTGCTTTGATTTCACAACACCGTTTTATTGCGTTTCTTATGGAAATAAATATACAAACAAAACCTCCCAAAATTAAATATTAAATAAATAACAAAATTTTATAATAATCTGATTTGTATCTGTTTTTGGCGCTGACACATGGTGATTGTGACAGACCAATAAGATTTTAGTATGAGTGGTAATAAAGATTTGGTGACGCTGACGTGTCATGCGGGTGATGGAGGCTTTGAGGGTGGTGAGAGTTCCCTTAACTATTGTATCCAAGTTTTGGCTTTTTGGTCGGATGTTTCTTTCGCTTGGACTTGTTAGTTTTTCTACTTGTTGTAGTATTATATTAAAAAAATGTTTGTTTTTGTTTAGTTAATGGTGAATCGTATCTTCGTTTGATACTACTATTTTCTTAACTTATTTTAACGTAATCACGACATTAATTGAGTTTGTTGTTAATATCTGATTAGAGGAGGTCCTAAATAATTAAGGACTAGAAGGTTAATGCAGTCGTTTTAAGAACTGAGAGCTTCATAATTGTGCTGTAAAAACTTGCAGATTTTCTTTTGTTTCTTGTAATAAGAACTAGATTAGATCCATAATTTAGAAACAAATCTTTGTGATTGATTTCTTTATAAAAACTTTGGATGTAGATCATGATATAAATATTGTTACCATAATTATTCATGTATGTTGCATTGTATGTTCTTGGACAAGAAAAAAATGATATCAAATTTTATACCATAGTTGATTTAGTAAATTTTTATGTTTTATTTATTTTTATTAAAAATAAGATATTAAAATAAAAGATTCAGATAAGATTTTTTAATATTTAAAATAAAATCTACAGATATTAAAAGATACTGTATTTTATGTATTATTTAGTTAAAAATTGATTGATTCTTTACCCATAATAAATTGATTAAAATTATATTTTTTAATTATAATTATTGTAATATATTACAAATTTAATGTTATTTTAATAAATGTAATTATCTAATATTAGTCTAGAGATATATACTACTAAACTAGCAAATTTCTTTTGAAAATTCGGATATTATAAGTTTAAAATGACTTATCCTAAATTTTATTCCAAATTTTTGTTGGTAATCCAATTTAAACTAAATTTTGTAGAAATTGAACGATTGGTCTAAAGTATTGGTATGGTTTGTATGAATTTGATCCATTGACCATGAACTAATTCACATGACCCTAAAAATATGTGACATCTACGGCACAACGATCTATATTTCTTTTCCCTAAAACAAGATACACACAATCTGCATGCACTTACTTACTTGTAGACTTGGTGTTGCCCACAAACATTATAAAACAAAAATACACAACGAATGTTTTACTCTTCACACTTTATAAATGATGCCTATAAATTTTCTTTTAAAAGTTTTCTTTTTGTTAAAACTGTAAACAAGATTAACCAGTGTTACAATCAGTTATCAGTTCGGTCAACAATTTTTGTTCAATAACAACATATTTAGTCACAAACTCACAATTAGCCATTTAAAAAAAAAAAGGAATTTAGGAGGAAATTTTATAACCGAGTAAATAAAAATCGAAATCAAATCAAAACCAAATTTAGTGTATATGAAAACCAAAATATTTTTCAAATTTCAACTCTATATATTCAATACAGATCCCGATTTTCATCATCATAAGATAAATTACACTGATTATCGATATAAAAATTACTAGTTTTATTTATCCAAACAAAATAAAATTCAGATATTAATGCATTCATGGATTCTCAAAACCGGCTAAAAATTCAAAAGACCCAATCTGAACCGAACCGAATTAACTATTCGTACCGTAATCACAATTTAGGAAATGTTTTGTTTTTGGAATTTAAAATAAAATAAAATAAAATTGTTGAAGAAAAAGATATGGGACTGTGTCCTGTGTGCGAATAGAAATCGTGATTCATCGACCTAAAGGGAAGACGGAAGAGACCGAGAACTCGAGTCGCACGACAGAGTCAGAGTTAGCAGAATCCATAAACATCGAGCTTTGATACTACTCAACCCTAATCTCGATTCTTTGCCACAGCTTTTCCCTTCAACCAATCAGGTACTTCTCCGTCATCAACTGCGATAAGAATCATCTCCATCTGCTGTGATTCTCGATTTCTCAGTTGTGTTTCAGATTCCCTCTCCTCATCTGTGTGTTTTTGATTCATCTGAGTGTTTGTTTCGATCATCAATTTCTGAAATTGGAGAAAGACAGTCTCTTTTCCCCCAATTCGATTTGGGTGATTTTGTCTAAATTCAGTTTCCTGAATGGTATATAGTGGACAAATTTCTTATCTATGCACGGCTCTATTGAACTCGATAGAAGATTAGGGCTTTGTTCTGATTCAGTTGGTAGCCGTGTAAGGCTCGTTTCAGAATTCATTTTTCTGGGGTTTAAATTATCTCGAATTCGGTGATGCTGGCATTGGTTTTTGTGAATAGTCTAAGAAATATATGGCCCTTTTCAGTATTCAATAGCAATGACATTAAGGAATCTAAGGAGATTGTTGAGAGACTCTCAGTGCCTGAGAGTACGAAGAATTTTGTATTTGCAATCAGAGTTCCCGAGCATGATTCGACTATTTACATACTTTCTGCTCAGAATTTATCCGAGAGATCCGCTAGTGATGCCGAGTGTCTTATTCGGGAAATCCGTCCTGATGCTGTTGTGGCTCAAGTGGATAAATCAGCTTTTGGAGAAGCTCAACTTGAGGAGAGTGTGTTAGGAGATGGCTCTAGTGCTTCAATCCCAACATCGGCTTTTAAAGTTCTTATTCAGTGTTTTGTCAACAAGGTTAACAAAGAAAAGTACGAGAGTGTTGCAGGGATCTTGGTTTTGAGAGAGATTTTTGGGACAAGTTTTAATGGTCATCTATTGGCTGCCAAAAGGGTGGCTGAGGAGGTTGGTTCATCGTTTATGGTACTGGAGTCTCCTTTTGTCAAGATTGCTTCCATGGAAGCCTCCTCTGGAGATACTGAGACAGGAGGCAAGATGCCAAGTCTAGCTAATAGTCTCGTCCCACAACATTCTGGCTCTGCTATATTTTCAAGCTCGAGAAGATTTCTGATAACCAATGATGTACAGGCACAGATGCTGAAGTTGACATCTTTGCAGCTCAATAAAGAACTTAGCCAATCAAGCTGTGTTGCCAGTGGAGTTTCCAATGAGATACAGTCGTCTAGTCACGAGGTTCCACCGTTTGCGCAATCCATTTATTCCTTGCTTGTTGACCTTCATGATATATTCAATGATCTCCCATCTATTGGGAAATCTCTAGCCAATGCTAGAAAGATGTTGTCTGATGTAAATAGAGGAGAATCGATGGATACAGAGGTTATTTCTGAAGTTTCCCTTTTCCAGATTGCAGTTGAAGGTCTGAGAATTGCTTTGAACAATGCTGGGCGACTACCCATCAAGAACATGGGAACTTCAAGCCGAACCGAAGCTCAGTTTTCACAGCTCTCTTCTGAGGAAAAATCTTATGCACTTATGGCAGATCTTTTTCGTAGCCAGGCTAAAAAGTTCAAGAACATAGTAGCAGTGATAGATGCAAGTAGTCTCGCAGGTCTTAGGAAGCACTGGAAAACTTGTGTTCCTCAAGAAGTCAAAGATATGTCTGAGCATATGCTACAAGATTTTGATAACTACGAGAAGACTAAGGATTCCAAGTTAAAACGACTATTATCTGATAAACCAGTGGTGGCAGTTGGTGCCGGTGCATCTGCTATATGGGGTGCTTCATCACTATCCAAGGCCATTTCTGCTTCTCCTTTCTTGAAGATTGTAACTTTAAAAGTCCCTTCTTCATTGAACTTATTTTTGACACATACCCATAAGGCACTGACATTTGCATTTACTAAAGTGGCGGCTCCATCAAAAGTAATGGCCCCGGGTTTCGCTAGTACTGGAGCCAAATCAACATCTTTGGTAAAAGCATCTTTGTCTGCGGAGAAAATCAGAGCAGTAACACATAGCATAATAGCTTCTGCTGAAAAGACAAGCTTCTCTGCCATGAGAACTGCATTCTATGAGATCATGCGGAAAAGACGAGCAAAACCTATCGGTACCTTACCATTAGCGACATTTGGAGCCAGTCTTGCAACTTGTGCGGGATTGCTTGTTTATGGAGATGGGATCGAATGTGCAGCTATGTCTCTTCCGTCAGCTCCTTCGATTGCAAACTTGGGTCGTGGGATTCAAAACTTACATGAGGCGTCTCTGGAAGTGAGAAGGAGAGAAGGCAACAGGATACAAATCGCAATCGAGTCCCTTAGGCAAAGACTGAAGAAAGTCAAATTTCAATGAAGAAGACGGTATATTTTATACTCTCACTTAAATCTTTCTTTTAGTTACTGTGCATATATATATCTTCTCTCTATTGTAGATACATGTTTCTTGTTCAGCTAATGGTTTGATTTGAAGATGATCCTCTTGAATGGTTTCATTAGCAGAGATCGAATGGAAATAATATGAATCATTTCATGGAGAATCATAGAAACTTCTGATATCCTCATGAAACTTCTTCCAAAGTTATCTACATTCACTGGATATCTAATACTGTGGAAATCGAGGATGATCATATGATCACAATGATTTTGAAAATGGTAATAACTCGAAAACTTGATTAGACTTCATTGTTTTGGATAAATATGTATGTAAGAACCTGGAAAATCACATATGTATTGTGAAGATAGTTGAAAAGACATGATTGAGAGAGTAAAAATTAACCCACCAAGCCGAGATTGACCTCCAAGATCGAACATTCGAACCATTTGATGATGGCGAACAAGAAGATACAATATATATATATGCCAGCTGAAACTGTAATTGAAGACAAAGAAAAAGAGGGAGGTTAAAGTGATAATTAAGAATTAATAAGTGTATTACTGGGTTTTCACGTTTCTAATCAACACAGATCGTTTTATCTAAATTATTTTTTTCAATAAATTATAACATTTTAAAAGATTATTTCACATTTCTAGGTTTTATTTACCGGTCGTTGTTGTTTGCATAATTAGTTGATAATTTGTTTTATATGATTATGAATTATTACTATTTCCAAACTCTTTTTTTATTTATTTAATGTTCTAGTTGTTGTTCTTATATCCTCATAATAATCGTTGTTTATGATCAAGTAAACTAATTTGCCTATTGTTTAATCAAATAAATTAATTTAAAATAAACAAGTCTCGATATGACGAAATGGGTTTGCATGGAGAACCGACATTATATAAATTTTGAAAACGTGAGGGGTTTCCCATCGTTCCCGTTAAAAGTTTGCGTTATGGTCCTTATGGATGTTAGCCTTTCTAGGTATTAGTTTCTTTTATCAGTTTGTCTTCTTGTTTTTTTGTTTTTTTTTTAATAGATTAAAACGTAACAACGTTCTTTGGCTTTTGTCTTTGAACATTTATTTGAAAGACTTCCGACTCGTCATTTCATGTCAGATGTGATATAATAAAGCCTAAATAGAAAGTATCTCTTAGATAGTCAAACTAGTTTTACCTGAAGTGTCACCACTAGTCAAATAGTCTATCGAAAACGTTAATTAATTTCCCCTATTATAATAACTTTAGTCACCATTGAAATGAATTGATACGATTAAGTAGAAGTGATAAACTTGATTAAGCAAACCTTATATCCAATATACCCAATTCTAGATAGGGAACCGCATAACTATCAAAGATAGATCCGATTGAGTGAAAAAATGCAATGGCGATCTAAAATAGTAATGTTTTCTTCAAAATGTATACTAAGTTTTTGAATCGTATATTCACTTACCTTGTTCTACGGAAGATGTTGTATCTGTATCTGTATGTCATCCCCCATCCAATATCAAGGTTGGTCAGAGTACCACCAAGTAGAAGCATTAGAGCAACTTTGTCTTTCTTCTCCCAAATTGCAATAGCAAGATCTGCAAATCCAAAAACATATCCAAAACTGTCTTAATTAAGAAAATGATTGAAACACACCAACAATAACCAATGCCCCTAACCACATCAATTAGTGACTCACCTCTTCCCATTCTGAGAACTCTTTCGTAAAGAGTCTCATCCTACACATTATTTGGTTAATAAATGAGATAAAATGAGAAATTTCAATATCAAACAATAATAAGAACAATCAAATGTCGATGGAAATTAGAGAAGGAGGAAGAAGAAGAAGAAGAAGAATTGATGCTATACCTCATCTTCTTCTTCCACCAATCCCTCCAAATTGTCCATAACCTAAACTTTGGAAAGTATCAAATTCATCAGAATGAAACAGGGGAAAAATATAGTCTGATACAAATTTATCATCAGAATGAAACAGCTGTAATTAGGAATAGAAGCATCGATCTGGAATTATAATTTCACGATTTGGACAGAAACCAAAACGCATACCTTGAAAGAAACAAAGAACAACGATCGACGCAACTTCTCAGCGAAGAACAGAGAAAGAAATCTAACTCGGTCAAAATCCATGATCAGAATCTACTGTAATTAGGAAGAGAAACATAGATCTGGAATCCGAAACCGAACACATACCTCGAAGAAGAGAATAATAACAACAACAACGGACCAGTCCAGATGGAGTAGAGAAGAAGAAGAAGAAGCAACTTCTCTGCGTTTCTGCTTAATGGCGGAATAATCGCAAGAGCTCTCTTATGTTGTTGTTTTTGAATTCGAGGCTCTTGATGGGCCCTAACTTGGATCATTTTTAGCCCATCACAAATCAATTATTATTATATAAGTGTGTTTTCAAGGGTCCGGTTTATTTATTAATTTTTCTTCTTTTTCCCAATATACATCCTTCTTGCTTTCATTTTTAATCAGTTATAACTTTTAATTTTCCTATATGGGTGTTATCATGTCATGTGCATGGCTCTACGCCGCTACCTCATCCTCTCCATATATGTGAATGTGATGCTTGTTTATGATCTCGTTTCTCATAAATATGTTCTTTGAATAATATCACATAAAGTTTTCCTCCTAGCCAATATCCATAAACTAGTAGAATATCAAGCATACAAGGGGCATGCATAGATAGGAATCCACTTATATCAATTTAAAAGTTGATCGAAAGAGGTAGAGAAAATAAATAAATATCATAAGATAAAATAGTTTAACACTAGATAAGTAACTGCTAGAGAGGTGTACAGATATAACCAACTAGCACCAGAGTTGTAAACAGAATATCTAGGATCCTATAACCATTCCGTTGCAAAACTTTGGATATCCAAGATCCTGACTCCACATGCTTGGAAATCAAACGGCAGCTGAACATCCTCATTTTTAAATCAGAATTTACCGGATGAGGATGAGGATGCGGATGGCTGGGATTTAGCGGAAGTGAGACCACATTTTCCAAGTAGGGAGACATAACACAAGTGTCTATGGAGAGACACCGAATCTCATCAGTCCCTGGATAATATTTGAACAGCCTCTTCTGATTGTCTTTGAAGACAAGATTCCCTTGCTTAGAAACCGCCACCGGGGTGAACCACCTTTTCCACCTTTTCGGGGAAACAACTCTATAAGCTAAACTTATGGAGTAAGTCTTGTTCCATTTTGTTTCTTCTGTATCCATGCTCCATATCTCTAGCATCCATTCAGCCCCAACTGTTGTTTTGGCTATGGCTAGACGGTCTTCAAGGTTCACTAACTGAGTTACCCGAGTGACCCACGTAGCCGGAACTGACACCTCATGGAACTCTTCTTTGTAAAGATCCAAGGCTAGTATCTTGTAACCCCTCTCAATGTGTAATCTCTCAATGTGCAACCAGTAGATGGATCCATTCACACAGACCGACTTGATTCCCACATTGACCTTATGAGGAGGTGGACTCAGTTTCCGCCATTCACCGATTTCAACATCAAGAACACTACATTCCACTACAGGATCACGTTGCCCTATTCCCATGAAAGAAAAACACATCTTCACCACTTTATAGCTCCCATTAACTTTGTCTCTACCGAATCCCATTGCCCACTTTAGCGGAGAGAAAATCTTCCATAAGCCTGATAAAAAAGTTTTGCTTTTTACAATTTGACTCTAAAAAAAAATACCAAATTATCTCTAATAGATTATTATTTACCGATTCCAAATCTCAAGTTATGGTTCAAGCCGGAAGGGAATCGTCGAAGTTGTCCGGTCGATGGGTTCAAAACGATGATCCAATCTTGTTCGGGGAAGCAGAGCAACCCGTCGCAAGTCATGGAGGGTCGTGAGGCTTCGCAGTGCAGATAAACGATCTCTTCGTCCCCTCTAAACCGCGACTCTGGGAGGAGCCTCCGACGTCCACCGCAGTCGCAGTCATAAGCAGCGAGGATTCTCCGGCGGCTCTTTTGAAAACTCATACGTCTCTCCGCGAAGCTCCTCGATTTCAGGATTGATCTCCATTGTTTTGAGATGGTTCTGCATACGAGGATAGATTTGGTGGGCAATCGAAGGAAAATTTCTTCCAGTAGCTCGGGAAGTATGTCGATCCAACTAGGGTTTTCTTCTTCTTCCCCCATTTTTGACGTCTCTGCTTGATTTGTTCTGTGTAATTAACTTCCCCGAAAAAGAAGAAAACAAAAAAAAAAAAACACTAAGATCAGACTTTCCTTTTCCGAGAAGATCGAGTTGCCGTTTATGTCTGAGGTTACCACGGTAGTTTCCAATTATATTGTTTTGTTTGGGCTACTTCAGATATAAAAGCCCATTATTGTTTTAAAGTTTTAATTAGCTTAAATTTAATAAAAATAAATTAAAATTTTCCTTTTATAATTGCAATAGCAAGATCTGCAAATCCAAAAACATATCCAAATCTGTCTTAAGGAAATGATTGAAACACACCAACAATAACCAATGCCCTAACCACATCAATTAGTGACTCACCTCGATACGTACGTCTCGACTCTCATGACTCTTGCCCATTGTCTAATTGAAAAATTCCAAATTTTTGTGAGCATTGAGCTTAGAATGTCATCGCATCCATATACAGTGAATCCATCATTATATATCATAGCATCCAAAGATGTACGACTAAGCTTTGGAAAAACAAAGTGAATGAGCAAAAGATAGAAACACCTATGCAGAAGAAAGTGTATATTTATGCAAAACCATAATATCTACAGTATCACATAAAACTTCTGCTCCGAGTCAATATCCCTTATTCCGTAAACAAGTAGAAAATTTGAAGCATTGTATTTACTTACATAGAAAGGCATGCATAGGAATCCACTTATATTGATCTCAAAGTAAGTGGAACCAAATAATAGTTTGACACTAGAGAAATAACTCCTAAAGAGGAAAGCAAATATAACCAACTATTACTAGAGAGGTAAACAAAATATCTAGTATCCTAACGTTCCGTTTCAAAACTTTGGATATCCAAGAACCTGGCCTCGAAAACAAGTGGCATCTGGATATCCTCGTTTTAAAATCTGGATTTTCCGGATGAGGATGCCGATAGCTTGGATTTAAAGGAAGCGGGATCACATTTTCCACGTAAGGAGACATAACACAAGTGTCTACAGAGAGACAACGAATCTCATCTGTCCCTGGATAATATTTAAATAGCCTCTTCTGAATGTCATAGAAGACAAGATTCCCTTGCTTAGAAACTGCCACAGGCGTGAACCACCTTTTCTGCCTTCGCCAGGAAACAACTCTATGAGCCAAACTTATGTTGTAAGTCTTGCTCCATATTTCTTTACTAGCATAATGGCCCGTGCTATGCACGGGTATAGTAAGTATTAAAAAATTTATATTTAAAATGAAAATGTAATTTAATATTATTATTTAGAAATTAAATTGATTAACTAAACAAATTTTGTTGACAAAAAAAAATGATATATGTGTGCTCACGCTATTAAAAAGGTTAATTTTACTTGTTGATATTACATTATAAGAACAAATTAAAGTAATAAATATAAACGATAAAGGGCAGAACATTAAATGGGGTTAAAACTGAAGAAAAAAAAAAGAAGAAAAAATTATAAACCGAACTATAAGCCTGACCGACCATATCCTATTAACCCAATCTCATGTATAACCAAAAAAAAAAAAAAAAAAAAAAAAAAAAAAAAAAAAATCCTATTCTCCGACAAAGCTCTAATCTATTCTTCAGCTTCTTCTTCTCTACTAAAAATCACAAATAGCTAGTTTTTTTCGTTTCCTGCAAAGAATCATATGTGTGATGGAGAGAATACCCAATTTTTATAAGCACATCAAGATAGTAAAGACACAGAAATCAAATCCCTAAAACGAAGTTGGTTCCTCCTGCATCGTTAAGTTCAAGAACAGCAATTTCTGCAGCTTTGTTGGTCATCTCAATACAAGTACGTGTTATAATTTGTTTGAATCCCTTGATTTTTATCATTTTGATTCCTATATAATTTAATCCTTGTGTTTGTTAGAAGGGATTAAAAAAAGTTGTGCATTAATCATGTTTCTTGAAGAGTAATTTTCTAGATTTGTAATTTTAAGCACTGAAGAAAAAGCTCAAGAGTAAAGGAAGAGCGGTTGAGTTTCTATTAGAATCTCTAGATTAATTGTTATTTGATCAACTATTATTGTTTAGGAATAAGCAACAAAAACGATTTGCTTCCTATCTACATCGAAGATGAACAACATATGACAACTAATGTTTCCATTAATTCCATATAATAATTAATTCTCTTAAGTATGATTTGTCTAATCGAAACAATGTGATGAATACTTGCAGGTACTTAGAGATGGGAACCGAGTTTTTGGTATCTTGGTAGTTAAACCCAAAGAAAGCCATGTGTTTTACTCCTTTAGAGATCCATCTGAGGTAATTTTTAATAACATAAAACCATTAACAATTTCTTGAACACTACAAAGCCATAATCGAGTTTATATAAAGCAAAATACCAGCATAATAGAAACATCATCTGAAGCAGAAACTAAGTGATAGAGAAATTAATGATGCAGGTGGATAGAGATAATACTAAAGTCCACCATGATTCCTTACTATCATTCTCTGCAAAATTAATAAACGAAATGATTAAAAATAGAGAAAAGAGAACAATACTGTATATTGAATGTCAATGTGAAATAAGATTTAAGGAGGTGTATACAAGTCTTATGAAAAGCTTAAAAAATTAATAGTTAATATAGGAAGATGTACAGTATATACTAACCGTGGAAATAGGAGTTTACCTTCCTATTTTAGTTGTCATGGTAATGGAACTGCTAACTTCCATAATCTATAGTTGGAGATGAAATCAAGGGGTTAGTGTAATTGAGTTTAAGATAATGATTAAATAACAATGTTGACTTAACGATCTGTGAGAAATACCTGGGAGGTTTTGGAATATTTCTTTGAAGACAATATTTGTAGTTGTCTTAGCACGGTTACCTTCTTCATCGAGGATAAGAATCTTCAAACCTCGTCGACTCTTAACTCTCGAAACTGCAACGTATAGTTGCCCATGGGAAAAAACTGGTCTGGGTAAATAAATTCCAACATGAGATAAACTTTGACCTTGACTCTTGTTAATGGTCATTCCAAAGCAAGGAACAATTGGGAACTGTCTTCGCTGGAAACGAAATGGTAATCTAAAATATGTAGGTGTAAGAATCATCCTCGGAAGATAGACTTTGTTACCAACGTTGGTCCCAGTCAATATTTTTGCTTCAATAACATGATTTCCCAATTGTGTCACTTGCAGCCTTGTCCCATTGCAAAGACCATATTTCTGGTCAATGTTTCTGATAAGCATAACAGGAACGCCCAACTTCAACCTTAAAACATGGTTAGGCACACCAGAACACTTTATGGAATTAAGGAATTCGGTAGATATGTCAGCGTCTCTTTCTGTAGAAGTATCAGAATTGCAGATTTTATCTGAACTAAAGTATTCCTTAATATCTCCAGGAAGAAGATCCATGATGTGATTGTTCACCTCATTAACATCATCATTCGTAGGACAAAGTATTGCACGTTCCCTGAAGAAAGTTGGATCATTAAGATTCTGAAGCAGATCAGGGTAAATGCAATTAGCAATAGAGTCAATGGGGTGAAGCGAGTCGAGGAGAAGCATGTCTTCAGGTATATCGATAGTTGCTTCACCATCATTAGGTTCCGAAAGCTTTCCATCTCCTAGCTGAAGAATCCAATCAGAAAACTCTTTGATGCTGTCTACTTCCGTTGGATCTGATTCAACAGTTAGCCGCATGTTCTTGGTTAATGTAAGTACTTTGCAAGAGCCCCACAAAACTGAAGAAGTGAGAGAGGCATGGACTATTTGTTCTCTACTCCCTTTAGTTATAACTGGTAGTATTTGGCGAAAATCCCCTCCAAATGTAATAGTTTTTCCACCAAAAGGCTTGAATTTATTTGGAGCTTGTGCTATATCTTTCAAAGTTCGATCAAGAGCTTCAAAACAATGTCTATGCAACATTGGAGCCTCATCCCATATAATCAACTTTGCAAGAAGTAACAAAGAAGCAAGTTCACTGTCAGATGAAATAGAGCAAGTGGAAGTCTCATTCACCTGTAGTGGTATTGCGAACCGGGAATGCGCTGTTCGTCCACCATCTAGTAATAGTGCTGCCATTCCGCTTGATGCTACGTTTATAACAATTTCTCCCTTTGAGCGAATATAGGTAGACAATGTTTTCCACAAAAATGTTTTACCAGTGCCACCAAATCCGTTAACAAAGAAAACACCACCAGACTTAGAATCTACTGCTCCAATTATATGATCGTAGATCTCCCTTTGTTCAGCTGTTAACTTGGGAAATAAATGTTGATGTTCTTCAGCACAAGCATGTCTATCGTAACACAACTCATCTTGTATAAACCTGTTCATGTTTGCAGGAAAATTGTTGTTTTCAGGAAATGGCATAGATGGGTAACTATGCAGGGTACTTCCATTTGTGCGTAACAACTTTTCAATTTCCAGCAAAGCTTGATTTTTAATTTGATCATCTGTCATCTCATGACCTGCAAATGTAAGGTAATTTTGTAAGTATTTGAAAGGTTTATCAAGGGCAACACTATGTTAATTTCTTGTAGTTTGTACCTGGCCTTTGTAGTATTCTCCTTTGCATATATAAAACATCATCTGAGAGCTGATTCCACGTGTTTAACCAAACATGATAAGGTCTTGATAAACTTTCAGACATTAGAAGTGATGTGAATAACCTCCTCATGTAATGTCCACTTCCCCATTGACATGCTTCGATGATTGCATCGATGTATTCCTGGTCATCTTCAAGGAGGCCTAAAGCATAACATGCATCCTGAAATGTTGGATATATAATCCCTCCAATAGTTCGTAGATCTTCATAAGACGTAGGTCCCTTTTTTCTGTTTAACAGAATCTTCATGTAGAACCTTTGACCAGCTGATGGGGAAACATGATGTATCCTTCCAATTGATACACCTCTTTGGCGTGGAGTCCATTTTTTGTTTTTCTTGTTCCACACATTGCGTGAAGGGAATTCAACGTAGGTAAGATCATTCTCCCCAGGGTTCTCTGCATTAATTTTAAAAAACTCCAACAATTGTGATGTATGGTTTTCTTCTTTATTCAACACATCTTCTACGTCGTCGTCATCTTCATATATTATATCATGCTCTCCTTCTAGATGAATGCTTAATCTTTGTATCGGAGTGCTGCTGTGATGTATTTCAAAAGCAAAAATTCGCCATGCTGCTTCACAAGGTGAAATATACCTGTATAAGAATTTGATAACAGTTAGTGAAGCCACCACTAACGTCTTATATAAAAATATATTTGTAAATAAGAAGATTTTTACCTGCAGTCATAAAAGCGCTTGATTTCATTTGGACCAGTGCCTTCTTTTATTGTAGCCGTGACTCTGTCACTTCCTTTGTTGATGTATTTAAATAAATACTTGATTGCCTTGCTTTGGTTGCACCATTCAACATTTATATGGGCTTGATACTTGAGCAGAAGTTTTGGATTATAAGGAATGACAAAACGGTTGTCAAGACGGATCCCATTCTTTTCAACAAATTTCCCATCATCTCTTCTTCTGTAGACAGGAAAACCATCTTTATTGATGTGCGTACTGAGGGTAAAATCCTTTGGAAACTTTTTAGAACATTTCCCTTTGTCCATACATGGTGATTTTGGGTTGGCCAGTCCACACGGACCATGCATCATTATCTCTTTGACAACTTCGTGAAGAAGGGGATGTGTGGATTTATCTGGGATTTCAGCCCATATATACTTGTCAACATCAGATGTTGTTGGAATTTTGGCTTCCTTCTGTAGGAATAGCAGTATATGCGCATGTGGTAAACCTCTTTTTTGAAATTCAATCGTGTAAATTACTGCAACAAATTTGACTTGTAAATTGATACAGTACAAAAGTAATATTTAAACCTATAGATAATAACAAAGTTATTAGTTGTACCTGCTCTTGAAGGACCAAATACATTGTTGTTCTTTATGTCCCAAATGAGATTCTCCAGCTTCATTTTGAAGACCCTAGTTACAATATCTGCTCTATCTTCTGAGTTAAGCCCTCGTGCATTCAAATACCTTGTTATTTCAGGCCACTTTGGATTACATGTGAAGGTAATGAACAGATCTGGATAACCATAATGTTGACAAAGTGCCATTGCATCCATATATTTCTGCTGCATGTAACGCGCGCCTCCAACAAAAGAAGAAGGGAGGACAATTCTTCTTCCGCACATTGAAGAATCGTTGTTTCCTTTATCAGCAGAAGCTTCAACATTTGAATACTTTTCAGCACGAAGTGTTTTTTGGTTAAACTGGAGATATGAGATTCTTTCTGCTTCAATCATGGTCAACCCATCCACAAGAAACTGCTGAAATAACTTACCAGTTTGCATCAAATAAGACGGCTCGTCTTTTCTTTCCAGGATCTTATATGCAAAAAATTCCCTCATGCTGACCTTAGTTCGTGGATTCTTTGAAGTTGTTGATACCTTTTTAAGCTCGAGATCTATATGATAACCATCTTCTCCGTAGGGAAATAAGAGAGGATATTGCAATGGTAGATATGCTGGCTGTAGTTCACTTATACGTTGCAGCTCTCTCGTCTTTGTTTCCACTATGATATCTCGTGGCCCAAAAGAGGTGTCAAAATCTCCAACAAATAGAGCAGCAACTTCTGAAGCAGTTGGTAGATTATAAGTGTTACTATCTGTTGAACGATGTGAGATCAATCGTAGTTTGAGGTTTGGCATCTGGATTGATTGATCAAACCGCTCCTTTGCCATTCGAAGAACCTGAACATATGGATTACATTGGTCAAGCATACACTTGATTGCTCCAACGACATCCTCCCGTAGTGTTTTTGATTCAGTTGATGGAGCTGCCCTCTTAGAACTTCAATAATAAAAAAATTAGGAACAATCAGTCATTCTCAAAATTTTAAAGCAGTAATTCATATGATAAAGTAAAAACGTTTGTAGTTTTGTGTGGAAATATTTGAGATACCTGAAGCTTTTGATTCTGTTTTTCACTTCATTAGAAGTATCAAATATATACAGCTGCTGAAATTTTGCTGAATCACCATCATAAGGAAGCAAACTACCAATCTTATGGAGATTTTGCCCTTGTAATCGGAATATAGGTGGTCCACGTCCTCTGTTTATAGATGAATCTATCCTTCCACCCATGGACGTAAATGCAAACATCGAGTTATAGGGTCTTATGTTCTCCTTGAAATTTTTGCTGATTTTGTCGTTTCCATTAAGCAGATCAAGAATCACCTGTGGAGGCATTGGTGGTGGAGGGAGCTGAATTTTTCCTTGAAGGCAGCAAAGTGAAAACTTTGGATGTGCTGACATGCGCCTTTTGTCAACACGTTCATCATACCACATGAACGCATTGCAGTGCTCACATATGTATGTCGCATCACCAAGATCATGGTACTCTGTAAAAGGTATGAAAAGTTAATTTGATATAAGATTAATACTCTAAACTGAAATATTTTTTACCTTTAGAACTGTATAATACGTTTGGAGAATTAGATGATGAAGCACGACTTGAGAATTGGGGTTGAGGGAATGTATTATTATTGGTATCTAGTGAAGGACTAAAACTTGGAATTGTGTTTCTGCTTGATGGAACATCTGTTAACATAGTAAATAGACCACAATAAAAATTAAATACAAAAATAGTGTATATACATTATAATTTAAGGATTCAAAAAATAATACGTGTTTCACTATGTTTCCTTTTCTTTTTCCACTTATCCAAAATACGTTGTCGGGTCGTTTGCCGAGGAGAAGATTCTGTAAAAATTTCTTGCATAATCAAGATGGTGAATTAGAAAATTTAACGAATTTGCATTGAGCCATGTAGTACCATTTGTAATATCTGTCAATGTATTATCAGATGATGAGCTCTGCAGCGGTTGTGAAATAGGTGATGCATATCTAGCTCTATTGCTGCTAGAACTCGATCCTGCATTCTCTGTTATATAATTTTTTAATACATGAATATACCAGTTAACATTGATGATTGGTATAGTATGCCAATAAGATATTGTGTTACCTTGTCCGGTTGAATCTTTTTTGTTCCTTTTGTCTGCAATGCGTATCGACCTTTCTCTTCTCCTTTTCTTACTTATTGAAGTGTCCATTTAACTGTATGTTTCATGAAGATAAATGAAGTTTTCAGAGTACTAAAAATCGATTTATGGAAAAAGTTGGCTTAATGATCTCATGCATAACCTGAGTACGGTATATCGTGAAACTTTGCAGGTGAAGTAGTGGATTCCAAACTTCGTGACGTTCTTCAACGCTTCCTTCAAGTACTATTTGTTTTGGAAGAGTAGTACATAATTTTCAAAACAACGGATGGCTAGCTCTGAAAGAACGTGGGAGTTACTGTATATCTTAAAGTGAACGTGGGATAATGATTTAATACCTTAAACTGCTTTTGATTTTTATTTAGTTTTAATTTTTTTTTAATAAATTGAATTGTGATTTGCAAGTTCTAATTGCACTACTGACTTTGATGTTGGAATATATGTTAGACGGTTTATTGTAGAGTTCATTTATTTTAAAACTAACTGATAAATTAATTTTTTTTTTTCCTTATTTTTCTTTCTATCTAACAACGTTGAAAGATAGTTAAAATAGTTTTAAGAAAAATCTGTCGTCAATAATAACAAATTGATAAAGTTATTGTATTTAAATTATCTTAATTCTAATGTTATTGTTATTTTTTTGGGTTAAAATTTAATTACAAATGTTTGAATGAATGTTACTTGAATACTATTTTTTTGGGTTAAATTAAATAAGTTAATATAAGTTATCACAAGGATACATATATAATAATAATAAAATAAAGCATTCATAAAGATTAAATAGACCGATCTATACATAAACCATAAACATAGTTAATATTTTTTTTGGTTGAAAATAAACATACTTAATTGTAAACAAATTAAACAAATTTACATAGAGAACTAATAACACGATCATTATTTTTCCTTCTTAATCACTTTCGGCTTTGTAGATGATTGTTGAGCAGTGTTATCTTCAGATGAAGTTACTGATCGTTTTTTGTTTCGAGTCGGTTTAGTGACAGATGAAATGTTCCGAGAAGTGTTGTTGTATTCATAGTTATCCGCCTCGGAATACATGTCACTCTATAAAATCAAATACCAAAATTGAGATAATACATAGACATAAAAATAACGGAACATTTAAAAAATAGAAATAAATAAATAACGGAACATTTGTGTAATAAACCTGATTAGTAGTTGCATTTGAAGGGGTAGAAACAGTGTTTATGTCCGAGTCAGGTGCATGCTAAAAAGAAAATTTTCCAAATTAATTACTTAACTTTAAACGAAATTTGTTACATATTTAATATTTATAAGAACTTATATAAAGAAAAGAAATATATTTTAGTAGCCAACCTCGCTCATGGTTGAATTTGAAAGGCTTGAGACCACGACAATGCTTTGTTCAGTTGTATTCTGTAATTGAACAAGTAATATTAATGCTATATACATTTGACATGTTAATTGAAAGGAAAAAGACATAATATGAAACATACCAAGTGCGAAATATTATCCTGAAATTTTTGAATGATTTCTGGTTCGTCTGTAAGTTCATATACTCTGAAAGCAGATGATCGGTTTGATTTGGCAGTGTCAGAACCCTGTATCGTGAAAACAAATTGACGCCCCTCTAAATCAAGCAGCTCTTGTGGAATTTGGCCTGAACGATTGAACTGCATCATTTGATAAGGAAAAGAACATAAAACTAAATCTAAATAGAGGTGGTTTAAAATAGTGGAGATTATTTTTTACTTGAACTTGTTGCTCAAGCAGCTCATATGCCGATTTGTGAATGAGCTTGATGACATCCCGATCAAAAAGAAGAAATGATGCGCTACCAGTATGGTCACTAACTTTAACTTGCAGTTTGTACCTAAAACAAAATTGAGTAATCATAATATTAAATCAAATAGTCATAGTAGCAGTAGATATAGATATAAACAAAATGTGATTAACATGATAACCTGGTGCTTGTAGTAGTAACAGCTATGTCGCATTTGTCGCAAGAATATTTGCCTGCTTCTATTTCTTCAGTCTCAGGATTGAAGTAAGGAGATACTTTCTTGAAACATGTTGTACAACCGATATAAAACCAGTCCACTTTTGTGTCAATGGCAGATATTGATGCAATAGTGTTGCATGTCACTCCCTGAATTTATAGGAAGACACATGAACATTCCAGCATGGCATATTAAACAATGATCCAAACAATGGAAATACTATAATACCGAATGAATTTCAGGGACTTGAGCAATCGTTTTCTGATGTGCCAAGCAGAATGAAGGTTTTGAATGTTTGATTGAGCTTGAAGACGTAATTGTAGAAACCGTAGATAAAGCTAGATGATCTGATTTGACCAAACTGTAAACACACACAATTGGAAAATTATATATTAAGCATTATGTGTTGTTAGAAGACAAAAGATAAATAGAATCGTTTACCACTCTTTAAACTTATTTATCTCAGCAATTGGAGAATTGATAAATAGCTTGGTCGAGAAAGAAGAATTTTGTACAGAGATCTTGCCTGCAAAAAAAAACATAGAATAAATAAACTAAATTCTTAAAGGTGAAATTAGGAGATATTAGGAGATACATTGTGTTAAAGAGTAAGACAATACCATTATATTGCCTTGTCTTCATCAAGCTTCCATCTAGAATTATTGGACCATCTTTATGGCACTTAACGTAGGAGTACAGATCTTCTGCCCATTTTTCCCATAAAGTAACATCAATAACTGATTCCCTGAAACAATAATTGAATCTTTGCTTTCAATAAAGATGGTTGGTTACAGAAATATTGAAATTTAGAGGCTGGTAACAAACTAACCCAAGATCTCTAAGCTGTAAATTTAATAACTTTGTCTGTCGGCCCGAAACATTAACTTCTCTAAGTTCATTCATTCCAATGATCTCACCAATGACGTCTGAAAAAAATTGTGAACATTATATTCGAAGCTAACGTTGTAAATTTAAAAAAAAAAAACAAAATTTAGGAAGACAGAAACATACCAATAAAAACACTATCATTGTTAGTTCGAGCTTGTATCTCTAAGAAAGGGACAAAGTTGAATTGCAAGTCCAAGTTTGGAATCTGGTCACATATCTTAACGCATGTCATGGACATAAAGTTGATCTTGTAGGGGTGAGAACTGGCTCTATAACTCCCAACATTATCTAAAATCTCAAAGTTCATAATCATGTAGCATTCTCCCTCTTGTAGTTTCTGCTTCTTCTCAAATTTTGAGAGTAGTTGCGATTTGATGGAAGCTTGTATCCTATATCCCTGAAAAAAATAGAAGATTAAAATGTAAATTCACAATAAACTCATTATCCAGTAGAGAAAATATGTTATTATAGAAGATGGTGGAAGAACCTTTTCATCCACAAGAAGAAGATCTAGTCCCGTAATATCTTTTGGTTTATCCTGTTTGTGGTATGCCCATACACGGGCAATCCTGACTTTAATTTTGCATGGTGGGAGATCTGAATGAAGTTGAGAAACAGGGGTTAAGTCCATCGGCATTCTCTCTTCAAACTGATAAGAAACCTTGTGTATATAAACCTGAGAAGACAGAGCAAAATTTTCACATATATAAAAGATTGGAAAACATATGTATGAGTGAAGATCTATGAATTCTGTAAAAAAAAATCAAAAATCTGGAATCGGATAGCTCTAGCGACGGTATATTGCAATATTTGATGAGTGAGGAAGGATTTGATTCTCCTGGGATGTTAAATAAATTACAAAATATGGATTGAGGCAAATACCTGAGTGATTGAGAACTCGTAATCTGATGAGGAGAAAACTATGTCGAAGAGTTTATATATATTGAAGTTCATTAAGATTTTGGAGAAGAAGTGGAGGAGGAGGTGGTAATCGTGGGTGAGAAAAAAAAGTAACGAAAAGATATTGCGTTTCCTTTTTTTTCTCTGAAAAAATATTAAAAATAATTGTTCAAATTAGATGTCAAAAAAATAAATAATCAAAAATAATTAAAAAATAATTGTTGAATATTGTGAAATTTTCTGGTGTTGACATGTCATCAAAAACTGACGTGTCAAAAGGAGAAGCTTGCAGTTATTGAGAAAGTGACTGCTGATTTAGTAGATATAGATAAGTATCCATGCTCCATATCTCTAGTATCCAATCTGCAGGCCAAACATTTGTTTTAGCAAAGACTAGACGATCCTCAATATTCACAATCTGGGTGTCACGCGTGAGCCTTGTAGCCGGAAGAGGGACATTATGGAACTCTTCTTTGTGAAGATCCAAGGCTAGTATCTTGTAACCACTCACAATGTGTAACCAGTAGATGGATCCATTCACACAGACCGATCTGCTTCCCGCATTGATCGCATAAGGAGGTAAACTCAGTTTCCGCCATTGACCAGTTTCAACATCAAGAACACCACATTCCACTACAGGATCCTGTTGCCTACTTTCCCGGAAAGAAAAACACATCTTCACCACTTTATAGCTTCCATTAACTTTGTCTCTACCGAATCCCATTGCCCAATTTCTTGGAGAGAAAATCTTCCATAGACCTGAAAATGAAAGTTTCGATTTTTTCAATAACTATTGGCTAAAATTCGGTTCTAAGAAAAATACCAAAATGTCTCTAATAGATTATTGTTACCGATTCCAAATCTCAAGTTATGGTTCAAGCCGGAAGGGAATCGCCGAAGTTGTCTGGTCGATGGGTTCAAAACGACGATCCAATCTTGTTCGGGGAAGCAGAGCAAACCGTCGCAAATCATGGAGGGTCGTGAGGCGTCGCAGTGCAGATAGACGATCTCTTCGTCTCCTTCAAACCGCGATTCGGGGAGGAGCCTCCGACGTCCGCCGCAGTCGCAGTCATACGCAGCGAGGATTCTCCGGCGGCTCTTTTGAAAGAGCATACGCCTCCCCGCGAAGCTCCTCGATTTCAGGATTGATCTCCATTGTTTTGAGATGGTTCTGCATTTGAGGATGGATTCGGTAGGCAATCGAAGGAAAACTTCTTCCAGTAGCTCGGGAAGTATGTCGATCGAATTAGGGTTTTCTTCCTCTTCCCCCATTTTTGAAAGTCTCTGCTTGATTTCCTGTGTTGTAATTCTGAGAAATTCCCCAATCTACCAAAAACCACATATTTCCAGTTAGTGTAGTATTGTTTCCAATATTGGGCTACTTCAGATATAAAAGCCCATTATGATCCTTGATGAGAGGAATCGAAATTTCATCCTTTCATTTTAGGCCCTCTTTAAGACGCTAATATAATTTACGATTTTGATTTTCATGGCTATCGGAGAGCTATGTGTCAAATGAGTTGTTTGGATTAAAATTGAAGATGAACAAATCTTTTTCTTTGAAAATCTGCATATTTTGACTGGTTTTATAACAGAGTATACATTTATACAGATTCGCGATTTCTTATCGCAATGTGTAAAGATCTCTCACATCTAATCTAGAGGCAAAGCAAATCCAATTTACCATTAAGATAAATGTCGATGATACCATTTAGTGATTACTAAAAACTCAACACAAATGTAAATGCATTTAAATTACAATACCTTCTAGAAAATATGTCTTTTTCTTGTGGGCAACTTTTGCTTTGGAAAAAGAAAAAAAAATGTTGTATAGATAATATAAATCACGACGTCAAAAAAAAAAAAAATATATATATATATATATATATAAAAATCACAAAAATAACGGAAAAGACCACAAATATTTGACTAATTTCTATTTAGCCCAGTCAATTTCTAAAAGATTCAATTAGGGCAGTTCTTTCTCCTCGTGCAGCTGAAGATCCTGCTCTGACCCTCAAATCGAGTAAGCTTAAATTCCCAGCTTTTCCTCTTTGCTTTTCTGGTCCTCGATTACTTAACTCTATATTATTTTCTTGAATCGGATTTTTCGTCTCTGAGTTTCAAGTCTTTTGTCGGATTCCTCCGATTGAATTTCGTCTCTAAATTTCAAATTTTCTTATTATTTCGACACATTCTTGTTCAGATGATTATAGATGAAAAGGGTAAACTCAAAACAATCTTCTAGTACAAAAATGTCGAAGCTTTTCCAACATTGATCAATAATCTCCAAATTGAATTGGAACTCAAGTAGATTTTGATTATGTAAAATTCTCCCTGATTTTGTGGCAGTGGAAGATGAGGCCACTAAGAACAACAACACAAATGATTTTGCCATAGAGCCTCGTGAAGGGATTGAGTTTGAAACCGAGGATGCGGCTAAGTTGTTCTATGATGATTACTCTAGACGTTTAGGCTTTGTGATGCGTGTAATGTCTTGCCGGAGATCCGAGAAAGATGGAAGAATCCTTGCCCGGAGATTCGGTTGTAACAAAGAAGGTCATTGTGTTAGTATCCGTGGTAAGTTTGGATCAGTTAGGAAACCAAGACCCAGCACAAGAGAAGGTTGCAAGGCCATGATTCATGTTAAGTTTGACCGTTCTGGCAAATGGGTCATTACCAAATTCGTTAAAGATCATAACCATCCACTCCTTGTTTCACCTCGCGAAGCTCGCCACACTCTGGTCAGTAGTATAAGAACTTTAAGTTATGTTCTTGTGTAATGTATCACAAAGTATTTGAGCAACAAATGTATGAAACCATTTTGGTAAAAATTTATGTTGTTATAGGACGAAAAGGATAAGAGGATTCAAGAACTGACGATAGAGGTGAGAAACAAGAAACGGTTATGTGCAGCGTACAAGGAACAGCTAGATGCGTTTGCAAAGATTGTTGAAGCGCATAGTGATCAGATAGCGAAGAAAGTTGAGAACGTAGTGAACAATTTGAAAGAATTTGAACCTTTAGAGTGTGCGCTATTGCAAAGTAGACAAGATGACCTCTAAGCCAACAATGTATGCATTTGGCTGTATATTCTTTGTATCGGTAAAGCTTTTTTCTCTACCGCCTTTCCCGATTTCATACGGTTTTTAGTGTAATCGATATGTAACTGAATCTGATTAGTTTATGGAATGTAATGTGAGAAACTGTGTAACCATAGAGAACATGAAGGTGTTTTTACATACAAATCAGGTTTCAGGACATGAATTTAACTCTTAACTTATAGATTGATAAAAAATGTGGTTGGTTCTACAAAACAAACTGTGTAACCATAGAGCAGCAGAGAACATGAATTAACTCTTGCCTTATAGATTGATACAAATGCTGTTGGTACTACAATATACTATATTGATAGGAAACAGTTAACAATCTATTTAAGAACACTAAACCAGATGAGATGAGAGAAGGTGAATCTTACATAAGCCAAGAGAACCTAAAGGAAAAAAAAACAAAGATTACACACATTCGAGCAGATTACGATGTTTTGATTCATCATCAGAAAATTATTTACAAGAGGAAAAAACAAGAAAACAAAGCAATCAATCGAATAAACACACTCTTTCTTCTTCAGTCAAATCAAAGCCTAATTAAAAGATCAACTACTACTGCTAAAGCCACCACCTTTCATCATCTGAAGAAACTCTTTGTAATTGACTCTACCATCACCATCTGCATCAACTTGCATAATCATCTTCTTGCAACCATCTAGGGTTTTCCCTTGCTTCAGTCCTAAGGAAGCCATCACTGATTTCAACTCCTCCACAGTGATAAAACCATCTCCGTCTTGGTCAAACACGTTAAACGCGTCTTTCATGTCCTCTTCCTCTGTTTCTCCATCATTGTGATGCTCGTCCACAATCGAGCTGTACAGCGACTCGAACTCGTCTATGTCGACGCATCCATCACCGTTCGCGTCGATCTTTTGGATCATCTGAGTCAGATCTTTGTCTGGTATGTAGATTCCTAGATTCTCTAATGAGTCGTTGAGCTCCTCCTTTGTGATCCTACCGTCGCCGTTCTTGTCAAACATCTGGAAAACGCGTTTGAGCTCGGAGGGATCTATTATTCTCTTCGGTGGAGATGACGGTGACGGAGACGGTAACATTGTTGACGGCGACGGTGATGAGTTCATGTGGTGAGTTTTGTCGTACCAAGAGAGAGGGAAGAGACTTCGTAGCTTCTTTGGTACTAAAGAGAGAAGAAAAGAGTTTAATAGATTGTATAAAAGGAATATTCTCACCATAGCTCTTCTTTGTCGAAATCAAAATACAGAGAGAAGATCTGAGAAACAGAGTGCTTGAAACAGAGCTTTGGTGATTGATAAAAAACTTGGAAGTTGTTGTTTTTATAGAGAAGCGAAAGAGTGTTTCATTTATTTATATAATTAAATAATTTATTTTTCCGGGAATTTATTTTTCCTTTTTCACCCCTACACAACCGTTGGGACAAAATACAACCGTTGAATATAAATCTACATATATTTTACGTACAAAAAAGAAATGGAAACGATTAAAAGTGAAATATAACGATTAGTAATTCAAACCCCCATAACGTAAAATTAATCTGAACATGACTTTTTAAACAGTTTTCTAAATACGTTTGAAACTCTAGAGAGTCATAATTAGTCTTCTTTCATTCAACAAAAAACTTTAAGATATATTATTCAAAAAAAAATATGGTGATTCCGTACTAAGACCCCAACTATTTTCAGAACGAATAAAAGGATGCAAGTAGCATGATTCCAGCTCGTTTTAACTATTCACCCACTTCGGTTAGGTTGATATGTTATAACTTCATATCATCGAAATGACATTTTACAATACACGGAGCAAGCTAAACACATATTTACAGTTTACACTACATCTTATTATCTTATGTTCTTAACTATATAATTAAAGCACTAAGTGAATGAACACAAGTTTATGTTCTTAATCTATACAACTGACATGTCTCTAATGAATATGTTGCATATAACGAAAGTCCGAAAGGATCACCTAATACAAGTTAAAAGCCGTGATTTCCAGAATCTATTTAAGTGAATGATAAGTTTATTTTTAAGATGAACAAAAAGACTGACTTAGTAAGGAAAGGAAAAAGAAAAAAGAAGAGGCAAGTCGGTATTTTTAATATAAAAGTAAAGAAATTGCAGAAAACGCGTGAAGAAGGTAGGGGTGTAGTTAAACAGATACATCGCTTTATTGTTAAATTAAAAATGAAGTAATGTCAAAAACGCGTTGTTATAATTGTTGTTGTTTGGTTCCTGTCCCCATTTGTTTGGCTATTTATTTAATCTTAAGTGCCGGTCTTCATCTTCTTAGTTCAGACTTTATACTATCATCTCTTTTTATCTTTATCCGTAAAACATTTTCTTTTGTTAAAGATTTTATACATAAAACATGAGTCTTTTATGAACGAAAAAACACACTATCTTCAATTGATCTTTTATATCTCTCTCGAATGATGTCATTTATTTCTATCACTAAGTTGAAAAGAACTGAACCGAAAATTATCAAGATCATAAATTCTCACCCTTCTAAGAAAATCTTTAAAACCTATTGAAATTCATTTCAAATCCTTCAATTATTTTCTAAGTGGAAAATATCATATAGTTTTAAATGACTCGTTGTTTTAATAAAAAAAAAAAGTTTAATTTACTAATTGTATATTTCTAGTCTTTAATCTCTAAAAGGTTATTTACAATTGTCATATCCAAATCTCATTCAAGATGATTAATTTGAGCACATAATTTTACAATCATCTATTGAATAACAATGGATTATATTCGGATTTAGATTATATCCAAACCCCATAATTGAGTAGCACTCCTAACTAATTATCGAGAATTTTGTTTAAATGCAGTGTGGTATATTAACTCCAAAAAAACTAAGAAAGTTGACGTAATCTTTTCTAGAATCAGTAAAACAAAATGATAAATAAACGTAACGGGTCTCAGAATCAAAGGAAGACATTGGGGACCAAAACGCGCCAAGAATGACGCCCGTTGGATTATGACCGTTGGATCTCCTCCTTTCTCTAAGGTTGTCGCCATTCTATTGGTTTGCTACTTAAGTGGACCCCACTCCTTCAACAACCAACAATTTTCACTTTTATTATTCATATTGCAATATCAAATCATTATTAGGAACTGATAAATTTAGTTCCAAAAAAAAAAAAAAAACCCCAACCTTGACCTAAGAAATTAATTGGTAAAGTAAGTCACTAAGTTGGAAAGTAAATTAAAGATCAGAAGTCAGAACTCATGACTTATTGGGATAAAACAAACAAAAAAATTGTGAAATTTCCATCAAAACGGTCCTTGACCTAATATCAAACTAGGGCTCTGATTGGTAACAACACATAACTGCTTAATTGTATAATTGCATAATAGAAATTTGCAGATTAAAAAGTTGCAGATTCAAAATTTGCATAATCAAAATTTGGTGTGATTGGCTATCATGCATAATGAAATAAACCACTAAATACATGCTTATTTGCATAATGACTTTTAAAAAGCAAATCTTGCGTTTTTGCCTAATTATCTATTATTAGGCAATTTTTTGTGATTGGTAAAATATTTGCATAATCGCATTAGAAAACGCAATTAGGTGATTATGCATGTTACCAATCAGAGCCCTAGGGCGACTAGCATGACCAATTCTAGAACTTTATGCATGCCTAATTATCTAGAACTTGGGCGACTAGCATGACCAATTCTAACTAGGCAAAACCAATAACAATAAATTTCAACTAAAACAGTTTTTTTTTTTTTGTCAAAGAAACTAATGCAATGATTGACTTCAGTTACGTTACAGTATAAGCACTAAACCACTTTGAACTAGTCATGAGACAAAAATCATTGGATCTTGGGTGTTTGATCATTTAATGTATTTATCAGTTCAGATATATATATCTCTAATTTCTTTGATATATTATCGTTATATCTAGTTGTCGTATGATTATCGTCCCGATTTTAAGTTATGTTAAGCCCATGACTTCTTTCCTCAGTCAGTCTACAAGAAAATAGGAATTAGTGGAACATAAAACTTAATTCAGTTTTGTTATTAACTAGCTATAGATTAATTGAGAATAGTTTATAGTGTTAAAAAATAAATACTAAATATATAATGTATTTAAGATTCTCACGGGGGGTGGAGTGTAACGGGATCCAAGGACATTTGACTTCTGAGAAGTGCTATGGGACTTCATGGTTGTCTTCCAGCTCACACAGGCCAGCTCCACTCCATAATTCATTTACTTACTTATAGCTGTCATTATCTAATCTATTACTACTACTTTTCTTATACAGTATTTCTCTTAATTTCATGTTTTTTAGATAAAGGAGTTTTAGATCTGTTGCCCTTTTATTTGACAGACATTTTTTATTTTTGGATTTATTTTTGGGCAATTCTCAAAAATAGCACAAAATGAAGTTTTTAAGACATTTTTAGCACACATTTTTATTTAAGACAAAAATAGCATTTTTATTAGAGGGTAATCATAACCTCACATTTTTAAGGTTTAGGATTTAGGGTTTAGGGTTTTCTAAACCCTAAACCCTAAGCCCTAAACCCTAAATTGTACCCCCTACCCCCTAAAAACTATACCCTAAATTCTAATATAGTTAACCCAAACCAAAAAAATTAAATTATGAACTTCATAAAATGCTATTTTTGTCTTAAATAAAAATGTGTGCTATTTGTGGAACAAAAACTTGTTTTGGTGCTATTTGAGGGAATTTCTCAAAATTTTTTTGCATCCGTCGTTCTTAAAAGTAAATTTCGCAGTGATTCTCGGTAGTGGCCAATCTACTCTTATTCCAACATGGAAAATGATTATCCCACGTAATTTCAGACTTTTGGTACCACTTTAACATTTGTTTTTATTTGAAGATTGATTATTATACTTTTTTATATATATATATATATTTTATCCGTATTATACGTTTTTTTTCTTTTTTTTTGGTAAAGTGTATTATACTTTGTTTCAAGAGTGATCCTAAGTTTCTAACGTCTACAAGATAAAGTATATCCAAAATTCAGCGAATCGAATTCGCAGCATCTTTTGGTTTGAAAAAACAGACAAGGAAATGAAACATCTACGACTGAAAGACTAATAACTTTTTAGAGTTTATTGTCGCGGGTAATGATAAAAGAAAAGTTGCATAGTTATGCACTAAAACAAATTAAAGACATCATCTAAGTGTTATACGTAGGCGGTTTTACTTTTAAACATAACAAACAATATAAGACGCCTACTCCTCTAGCTAGTATATTAGTACGTCAACACGAAACATATATCTGTTAGGGGTAAGCAAACAATTTGTAGTAATTAATAAGCTATTGACCTTAATACACATTGGATTTGGGGTTGCACCTATTCCGGAAGAGAGAAAGGCATATCATATGCATGCTCTTTATGATTAATTGACTTTACCCCATTCATTAGCTGTTGGCCATGTGAACCTACAATGGATTATCAAACGGGTCCGTTGATTCATCATTTACTGTCATTCTGGTAATAAGAAGTAACATTCACTTTGGATAAAGGTTCAAAACTTTTTGACAATGAGTCAAATGCCCATTTCTAAAAATAATAAAACAAATACAAAAAAGTGCCCACACGCAGGATCGAACTACGGACCTTCAGTTTACAAGACTGACGCTCTACCACTGAGCTATACGGGCTTTTGATTAAACTATTCTCATTAATTTTATACATTTGCTAACTGTGATTCTCATGTAGGAAATAGTAACGCTAAAGCACCCAAGGAGAGCTTGGTTACATCTCATTTTTTGCCCTTGGTGTTATGTTGATGATTGATCTATACTTAATTTTACTGAGATTAATTTTAGGAGTTGGAAATTTTTTTTAAAAAAATTGTAAGATAAAAAAAAAAAAAAATCATTCCTTCATAAGTTGTAAATGAGAGTACGACATTAGCATAAATGCTTATTCAGAGAAACGACACTGCCAATTATAATTTCAGATATTCTCGACAGAAATGCGAATTCCAGTAGAGGGAGAAGCACGAGGAACAGTTTAAATTAAATCTCCATGTAGACAGACATTCTTCTCGGAGATTCAACGAACCTTTCCCACCAAATTTGGCTCCGACCAAACGACTCTAACTTCGAAATAAGTAAAAATAAAAATAAAATTTACTTTTAGTGGTGTGGAATAAGGAATTAAAAAGGTTGAAACACGAGCTTGGGAAAGAAGTAAAAAAAAATATGAATATATTTTCTCAATTAAAAGAACAAAAAATAAATCTCATTCTCTTCCTCCGTGAGCAACAAGGAGAGAGATCGTCGGAATCGATCCAGAAAAAAAAACAAATTCACGAGCGATGAATGGGACCCACCGTCACCATCTTCTTCAGCTGGTCTTATCGTGCCGTAAGATCACGGCGCAAGTGACTCAACCTGGATCCTCAACGATCGTAGCCATGGCTTCATCCTCCGAGCAAGAGTTCCTCGCCCAGAGCCGCGCCAACCTCTACCGATTCCCTCGTTCTAACAATTTCTGGGACTCAAAGACCGCGTCACGCGTCGGCGAGAAGCTCGGGCTTCGTCTGAGAGAGCTTGGTGTCGACGCTGTCTCCATTGATGCGGACGAAGAGATCTCTCGACCAATTCACCATCGCAAAAGAGTTCTTCCGTTGTTTGATTCCGTCCGTCGCACCGGCATCAGAGTCGACGGAACCGAGCAGTTGAACGATATCGGAGTCCCAGTCATCCCCAGAAATTAGGGTTACGAATTGGGGATTATTTTTGTCAGTACAGTTTCTTGTATCAGTGACAGATTTACAGGAATACACTATTTGATTATTTTCAACATAACATTTTTCATTTCATCATACCTTTCTGATTTTTATGCATCACAAAGTCATTTTTGCTTCTGTAAGACTGTAACAACAAAACTTCTCTACTATCAAATGTTCACTTCAATATACAAATAAATTCCAGTGAAATTATTAGAAACCAATGAAATAATTAGTACACATAGAAGAGTTAAGTAGATTTACTGGCCAAACTTTTATCTAATTTTGACTCCATACTGAAAACAAAAAGGATAAATTAAAAAAAGGAGAAATGAAGATGGAAACTTGCATTACTACTACATTAAGGAAGCAATGCTTTGTATCTATACTTCTTTTCAACTTATGTTGGCTGCAGAGTATATTTGGTAAAGAGTGAGTTCTTCTACTCCTACTTGAGGAAGAACTTCCAAATATCCTTGTCCGTAGTTTCCTTAACCAAATGAGCTCCTAAGATCGTTTCTTCATCCACCAAGTTCCTCAAATGTCTTGCTCCACTGTTGAATCCCACGTACTGCTTCTTCGCAGCCAAATACATTACACCGTATGGCGGTCTCAGGCACTGTCTCCACAAAAAACCAACACTACCCATCACTATAAATCACATAAACAAGCTCAGAGTTGACTAGAGGGAGAAGGATCAAAAACCAACCTTCTTTATGAGAGAATATAGTTTCTTCAGAGAAGTAACCGAGTAAGGGATTTCAGTCATTAGTATAACATCATATCCACATTCTACTCCTTGATCAGCCTCGTTCGCTCTTTCCCACGCTCTGCTTCCCGAGAGCTTCCTTGATCGCCTCGAGGAGAATTCTTGCTGTCCTGTAATGCTCCCGTCTTGGCTGCTACATCCGTCCATGAAATCTTCCTCTGAGAAGCTTAAGCTCATTCCTGGGTTCGCTGGTTCAAGGACATCAGTTCTTATGATGGATAGAACGCTAGGGAGTTCTTCCCATTCTCCTGCATAGAAACGGACAGATGCAGAGACAGCTTGTCTTGATGGTGTGAGTGGGCTTTCTGGTTGACGGCTTTGCCTGTCTCGAGCTTGCTCGAGGTTTGCAAGAACGTTTGGGATGGTTGTGCATCTTATTGTTTCTGCGCTGAGCTCTTGAAAGTGGACTGAGGAAGCCCCCTTTAGAGAAAGCAAACAGAAATATGTGAATTTTTACTAGAAATGTGAAAGTAACAGCTATCGTGAAGCATCAGTTTACTTACTTTCAAGCAGGCAAATATCCCAGGAACTCCGTAACTGCAGCCTAGCTGCTCAAGTTACCATACAAAGGGAAAAAGATAAGTGATAAGTCAGAACCCTGCTACATTTTTGTGCCATTAAGTTCAGTAAAATAAGCATTGCTATACTAAAAAGAGGGTATAGAAGAAGAGGAAGTACCTCGAGAACCCTTTTGCCCCTGAAGCTAAGCTGTCCATCGCGGATCTCGTTTTTAAGGACATTAACAAGAACAACCGAACTTTCCCAACTTCTCAGAGAACCTACATAAGATTTTTTTTTAAAAGTTGAAACAGTTTATAATGATACAGAAAGAGAGGAAAACATCAAATGCTAGCGCATGAGAAGCACAAACCTTCATATTTTAGAGGACCAGTTTCTGAACCAGAGAGTCCGATGATATCAGCAACACTTACTTTTCCCTGCAAAAAAAGTTAATGGTTGCAATCCAAGTGGAAAAATCAATTCTTTTTTTTCTACTGCTTTAAAGCTTAGAAGTGGTAAGCTATATTCAAAATTGCACTTGTAGTACCTTGAAACCTTGAAAACCGAGCATGTCTAGATTCTCCCCTGAATACCTATGATGAGCTGCTGTCTACAGAAGAAAGAAATGCAAAGAGAATTAGAATTGCAAGGTATTAGAGGTCTACTCCATCCTCAAAATGAAAAAGAAACTCCTCATATGCCTCAGATTCAAAAGTTTTTCAACATAAGACGTGGTAGGCAAAATACATGGCGAATCGGAATATTCCCTGGAAAGGAAGAAGTCATAAGAAACTACGCCGAAACTTTAGTGGCAAGAACAAGTTAATTATATTATTGTAATGATCATCAAATCGACAATGAGCAAACAACCTCATAAGGTATGGTCTAAACAAACCTTAGAAGGTATGATCTCAACAGCTGGTGAGGGAAGCTGCAAATCCTTCTCTGATAGTGCAGAGACACCACCACGGTCCTGAGGCATCAAGCCAGGCAAGCATTGTGCAAGCAAAGACGGTGCACGCATTCTTTAGCTTTGAGTTCTCAAACAGTTCTCCAATGGTAATAGTCTAAAAATTATCAAAAAAGATATAATCTTTAGTAATAAGATTGTAACTCTGAGCATCTTTAACTCTATACCCTAAACCCTTTCACATAACGCCGCTCCAATCACATGGATAAGACATGAACCCGAAAGCAACTTTGAACGTATCCACCGATAAACTTAGAAATGACAAACCAAATATAGAAATTAGCAGACAAACACAAATCAAAATAAGAACTTTACGAGTCAAAACTAAACCCAATTGCGAGATCCACTCTAATTTTCAACTCCACATCCCTACTATTAAACTAACCAACAAGGATCAAACTCAAAAACCAGAAAATAGTCAAAAAGAAGTCAAAATTTCGATTTCATTTTGATTTCTAAACGACCGAGTAGCGTATCAATGGAGGAGTATCAAGAAACGGAAAACAAAGACATTGAAGATTACTTACAGTTACAGATTGTTTGCTAATAGAGGAACTAAAGAAGAAAAAAGAAGACAAAGCGATCAGCGGAGGAGTTCTCGACACGAAATTCGGTTCAGACAAAAAAAAAATGAGATTCTTCTTTAACACGGCGAAAATCTAGGGATCAACATCGACAAGGTTGAATTTTCAGAACAAAGAGATCTCTCACACGTTTAAAGTAGAAGAAAAATTCTTTAAAAAAATTTCTAAAAAGGAAAGAGCAAGTTTGGCCAACAAATCGAAGCTTCGGTTCAGACCCGCTGGTCCGCTTTTGTCCATCTGTCCAAACTATTTATAATTCTAGTCCCTTCTATTCTTTGCATATCAGGGAACTGACCACTTTCTTTTGTTCTTTTGGTCGCGAGTCGTGAGTCGTGGTCTTATTTGTCCCATTTCCTGGAAATTTAATTTAATTATTTTTTTCTCCTTATATGGGCCTTCGAAGGCCTCTATTATATATGGCCATGGGTCAACGAACTCTCGAGGTATCCAACGAGTTTTTTTTTTTTTTTGCCTTCAACAAATTTGTTGATTGCTAAGTTATTAGCAGTGAAATATTTGAATAACTAAATTTCCTATTATTTACAAGATAATAAAAACAATTATTAGCGAAACCTTGTAAATTTTTGTTTTATTTTTGGGGGAACTTGGTTATATATTATACATAGTTTAAACCATTTCAAGAAATCGTTATGTTAACATGTAATTTCGGTTGTCTATAAGCTGATAGGTAGTAGTAATCAATAGTAACTCTTGTAATCAAGGTTTACACGTAATAAACGTTTAATCTACAAATGGTTAATGATTCATCAACACGTGTATTGTATAGGTAGCTGTGCTTGTAGATAGAGTGTGGTTACACGCGCCTACGCATACAAACACTAGCCACCAGTTATCACTGATCATCTGCCCATCTTACACGTGTAGATACGCGCGTGACTACCACCCCCCAAATGAACGGTAAGGATGAAACGTGATTAAACAAGAATAGAGGTTAAGAGAGCGAGTAGAGCATATTTATATAAACGCGGGAGTACAAATCTGGTTTGTTAGTTGGTATTTAGACAACCTTATCCAGAGTAAGCTCGCCACGTTAACAAAAACATAATTGTCTGTTAGTCACGGTCCTGTTACTCCAGATCAATCCTCTCTGTCTCCTTCTTCCTGCGTCTATCGTCTTTAAAACGTTCTTCTTCTTTTTTTTTTTTTCTCACGGCTTCGTTTGTGCCTCCACAATTACCTCGGGCGATTCTGAATCCAATATATTCCTGTACATTCTAAAGGGAATTCCATAATTGGAAATTTCTCGGGTTAATTTATTACATCTCCCAGAATTAGGGGAAGACAAATTTCTCCTCGCATCTGGGCATTTCAAACCAATCTCAATATTTTATAATATTCCGGCGAATCAGTAGATATTTGTGTCCTCGAGCTACCAATTCCGGTACCCTTCGTAGATTGAGGTCAAAGCGGTAGCGAAAAGAGTATATTTATAGTAAGAAGATGACAATTACGATCCAAACGGCACCTGGGAGCTCCGGGTACTTGGATATGTTCCCAGAGAGAAGGATGTCATATTTTGGGAATTCGTACATTCTTGGTTTGACTGTCACTGCTGGAATCGGTGGTCTTCTCTTCGGCTATGACACAGGTCTCTTTTACTCCTCTACGGTGATATTACTCACCAATTAAGATTTGACTCTTTTTTTTTTAATTTACCCATCTGTAGTAAATTTGTTAATTGAATTGAAAATGAAGTCTTTTAATCTGTATTACTTGTCTCATTGGATCTCTACTTTTATCAAATTCTGAACTGTGTTTCGGTTCATCTCACTGAATTTAGTAGTGGCTTGTGTCGTCTAAAGCCTTTAAGAATTGGTGTACCTTTTACAGGTGTAATATCCGGTGCCCTTTTGTACATTAAGGATGATTTCGAAGTTGTTAAGCAGAGCAGTTTCTTACAGGTATATGTTTCTTGCTTTATCTTTTCCAAGCTACTAACTTTAAGTGATTAGTAGTAGTAATTCGTGGAGAATATTGTTATCTTGTAGGAAACAATTGTAAGTATGGCTTTAGTTGGTGCCATGATCGGTGCTGCATCAGGAGGTTGGATCAATGACTACTATGGTCGTAAAAAGGCGACTATGTTTGCTGATATTGTCTTTGCAGCTGGAGCAATCGTTATGGCTGCTGCTCCTGATCCGTATGTTTTAATAGTGGGTCGTCTCTTGGTCGGTTTAGGAGTTGGTGTTGCTTCTGTGACTGCGCCAGTTTATATAGCGGAAGCATCCCCATCAGAAGTGAGAGGTGGACTTGTGAGCACCAATGTATTGATGATCACCGGTGGACAGTTTCTTTCATACCTCATTAATTCTGCTTTCACACAGGTTAGTTAGTTTGACATAGCTTTCCCTTCACCACAAAAAAAGTTTTGAATTTTGGTAAAGTTTTGTCAGAGAGTAACAGTCTATTATCTTTGCGAGTAAATGACAATGCGTCATTCCTGTTATGTTCGTTGTAAGCAATTTAGGAATTCTCATAGCGGTCTGTGATATTCAGAATGACAAGATGCTCTTTTCATCTGACTCTAGTTAGAGGATCAGGAACGATTTGATTATTTGTGAACTCAGTAGTTAAGTTTTCTTATGTTTACCTATACCGTTTATACAAAATGAAATTGAAATAGACTTGAGAATGTAAGCACTATTTGGTTTCTATTGCTGTTGATAACTGTCTTAGGTAATCTATGTCTCATGTTGTTAGACAGATCCTGCTAGAGTCGCATTGTGGGTGTCGCATCATTTAATTCATACTAGATGATCCTTTTGACCTTTTATTTGGTTTATCTCAATGCTCAAGTTTACTTTGCTGCAGTTCTTCATATCCCAGCTAAGCAGCTTATCTGTCCTTTCACCATGACGAGAACATAAGTCTATCCTGAGTTCCGACAAAGGTCACTCTTTGTTGGTCCTTCACGTTACCCGTTCTTGAATTTGAAACTCAATTTTCCATAAATCCAATAAAACCAAGTGAATTTTATTTTATTGAAATGTAAGGTTGTTATAGACTTATGCAAGTGTAGGTAAGGTACTTGAAAAAAACTGAGACCAGTTTTCATGTCTAAGAAACTAATAGAGAGAAAGTGAGCTTCGGCATTTTATTGGTAGCTTCTGAATTCATATTGTGGGGCAGGTTCCAGGAACATGGAGATGGATGCTTGGTGTTTCAGGCGTTCCCGCTGTTATTCAATTTGTCCTCATGCTTTTCATGCCAGAATCCCCTCGATGGCTTTTCACGAAGAATCGTAAAGCAGAAGCCATCGTAGTGCTCAGCAAAATGTATGACATCTCACGGTTAGAGGACGAGATCGATCATCTTTCAGCAGCTGAAGAGGAAGAAAAACTAAGGAAAGGCACTGTTAGCTACTTGGATGTTTTCAGATCCAAAGAAATGAGACTGGCATTTTTCGCCGGAGCAGGACTTCAGGTAAAGTAAAATGTTTAATTTTGCAGTCTTGGCCGAGAAATATATGTCTTAACATTTTGGTAAATACTCTTGGAATTTCTACAGGCGTTTCAGCAGTTCACTGGTATCAATACTGTTATGTACTACAGCCCTACGATAGTCCAAATGGCTGGGTTTCATTCAAACCAGCTCGCTCTGTTGCTCTCTCTTATTGTTGCTGCAATGAACGCTGCTGGAACAGTCGTTGGGATATACTTCATCGATCATTGTGGACGGAAAAAGCTTGCTCTCTCAAGTTTATGCGGTGTTATTATATCTCTCATAATCCTCTCAGTCTCGTTCTTCAAACAATCTGATGCATCAGCTGATGGAGGGCTCTACGGTTGGCTCGCTGTGCTTGGCTTAGCTCTATACATTGCTTTCTTTGCACCGGGAATGGGACCAGTCCCATGGACGGTGAACTCAGAGATATACCCACAACAGTACCGAGGCATATGCGGAGGAATGTCTGCAACAGTGAACTGGATCAGCAATTTGATTGTAGCACAAACGTTCTTGTCCATCGCGGAAACTGCTGGCACAGGAGTGACTTTCTTGATTTTGGCGGGAATTGCGGTTCTTGCGGTTATCTTTGTGATTGTGTTTGTCCCTGAGACGCAGGGACTAACGTTTTCGGAAGTTGAACAGATTTGGAAAGAGAGGGCTTGGGGACATAACAGCGGTTGGGGCAGTAGCAGCGATAGCAACAACCTCGAGGGCTTACTCGAGCAGGGATCTCAGTCTTAAGGATCTTGGGTGGGAAATTTGTGGTGTCACAGAGTAAACCGGGATTGGTTCCGGTTTAACAATGCGATATGTTTGTGAAGTTGGAATTGTAATGTGTTAGGAACTGTGTTTGTAAATAAATAATTTAGGGTCCACGTTGTAGTTTGGATTCCAATCTTTTCAAATGTCTTATGATCTAGAGATTTCTTGTCTGCAAATCTCTATGATGCATGTGTGTATGGCCAAAACGTTGCGTTTTCCATTAAATATGAGCAGAGAAAAGTCCATAAGAGCATTGAATAAATGAATGTTAATGCACAAACATAACACTTGTCTTTAAGTCACAACAACTATATTAGGAACTGTGTTCCATTCATTCATCATCTTCTTCTTTTTTTTTTCTGTTATTAACAGATATATTTTGTCTTGTCGTTACAACATAAATTGAGGAAATCAAAAAGGGTGATGGAAAATAAACATTTATTGGATTGGACACGGCAAAAAAAATAGGGACACAGAAGGGCCACCAAAATGTATGATTGGATATTGTATAACGTATCCTTTGTGTTGTCTTATGTGTCACTATACAATGTAGGTTTGTGTTTTCTTCGTAATTCAATCCCTACTTTTATTTTCCATGGTGGTTTATTACTTTAATAATCATCCTTGTTCAAAAAAGTTTTGTTCTTATCTGAAAATATCATCTTCTTTTAGATATGGTTCTCTAGGTGAAATGAGTTCCATTATATATCTTTTATAGTCAAAATTTCTGTAGTAGAGAAAAAATATATGTTGATAAGTCTGACCGAGTATATCTTTTGAGTCGCTATAAAATTTACATAGCAGTTATATTTATATTACTCGACGACAATGCAGTTTGAGCGGTTCCATCTAAAAATTTCTGATTTCAAAAAAAATAACAACCCGTAATATGTTCAAGCATATAAATGATCTTCATATAAAATCAACACTTTTACCCAAAAAAAGTATATACAAACTAACAGCTATTGGTTCCTTTTATAACTATAATATCAACCCGTGAGTAAAAATTAAAAAAATTATAATATCACCCCGTGATATGATAAAAGTAAAAAATAAAAAAGAAAAAGAAAATGTGGTAAATGGAGAAATGATAATGATGGAGTGGACCCAGGTGAACATGAATGTCGTGAAGACCAGAGAGAGTGGGTATGAAATGTGGGGTGCTGATTAGTTGAGCCGAAGAAGCAAAAAGAAATTGGGGGACACGTGAGTTGTTGGGTCTCTTCTTGTCTTTCTTTAGTGGGCCCTATTAAGTCCCAAGCCCTTTCATTTCTTATCGTAACTGTCCACGTGGCTCCTCCCCTGCCTTTTGTCATCTTCTCTCGTTCACATGTGATTCTCTCCCATTCCACATTTTATTTACAAATCCCTACTATTTCCACATGCTCTGTTAATTGTTTCCATCACCCAATTATTTAATTAACTAATTTCAATTTTAAAGAAAATAGGAAATGGTTAATCACTTGGTTTTAACATTAACTTTCGAAACAAAATTAATATTTTGATGGCTGTTGATCCCCAAATAAGTTTTTTGTTTGAGGCTGTAAATGTTAAGTTAATTATTTGATGGTTATCACACAAAATAAAAAGCTTTGTATGGTTTATGATGTCTCGTGAGTTGCATATTTATATGCTTTAGACATTAGTGGACATAATTTGCGATCAAGTCGTCAACTATAATTACTTTTGATATAAATGTTATATACTTATATTATGTGGGTGTGTTACTACCAAAAATTACAACTTAAACGATTTATTTTTTTTTGCTACCAATTTAAATCAACATCATATATTCAATGAGCAATTATAGCATTTATTTTTTACATTGTCCGCAGCGCCATAACCACCACAATCATTTGGAGCCTTTCGTTATATAGGAACAACAATAATACAGTATGGGAAACTAAACTATGTCCTATTCTCTTGCTTTAATATTGAGTCTTGACTATACAACTCACATCCATTGAAGAACCATTATGGTTTGGTATATATACCATGTCATGGCACCATCATCATATATATATATATATATTAACATGACACGTTTGTCTACATTTGACGCTGGCGAACCATATATCAAAGTCATGATAATTTGTCAATGAAGCCAATTAGCTCATCAAAAGCTGGACCACGATCCTTTTCTTTCGTATTTTATTTTTCCATTAGAAATTTCGAGAAGCAAACTTCTTTTGGCTTCTACGTATTTCTTTTTATGGTTTTATTTTGTATGCTGTTTACAGCAAGGAGTTTCCGAACAAAAGCTATTATGATTGGTTACCCATTTAAATTATTAAGTTATACTACTAATTATATACAAGCAACCAGCCAATGATAGACGATGTTGGGGATTTGATCCGTAAATGAAGCCGGAAAGAGTATCTAAAGATGAAAGTATGCATTTAAATAATTCAAACTTAATTATTTTCTCCAAACAATTGTAAAGTGTCTTTCGCTTTGTATACTTTTATTTTATTTTTGCTTAGCAAACACATCAGCTAATTCACGATTTTGTAAGAAAACTCGTAATTAATCACAAGATCTAACAATAAATCAAATAAAATATTATATATATATATGTGCTAAAGTGAAATATTACATATGATTTTAATTAAAATAAACTCACTGAAAAATAAATTAAACGTCGTATTCATTCGACTGATTTATTCCAAAAATATATAGATGTGGTATGAAATTATGAATACATTACAACAACAAAAAACCCGTTTGTGTAATTTTTTTTTTTTAAAATGTAATTTGTCAATCAAGCTAGAGAAGATTAAATAACCACTCTTTTTGTTGCTTGCCAATGTCTAAAAAAAAATGTTGTTGTGGAATCTAAAGTTACTTGTCGTATTAAAAAATGTTGATAAGTCGTAGGGAAATGTAAAACTGACGTGGCGCATCTCGAGGCCAACGACTTATTGGCAGGCCGAAGGTGAATTGTTTATATTTAGATTCGTATAATAATCAGCAATATATCTAATGAGTACACTAATCTTTTCAGTAAAATAATTGCAGCAACCTAACGAGTTTGGAGCAACGACTTGTTGTTGCGGCCGCGAGAAGTTAGATGTGAAGATACTAATTGTGTGCATACATAACAACTACGACTAGAATATGTAATATATTATATACACAAGTATACATTTTTGGACGCAATAATTAATAGGTTAGTCTCCACATGTAAGCTAAAGTATAGCTTCTAAACTACAATTTGATGAAGAAGTAACTATAAATACTGGGATACGAAACACATAATGTCAAAATCGTTTTGTGATCTTCCTAACATCTATTTTAAAACAATGCAGAAAACTTAATTTTTTTTTTTATTTTGTTCAGATTTGATTATGTTTTGTAATACACAAAATATTAACCGATTAAACCAATACCATTGAATTATAACCAAAAAAAAAAAAAAATGCACATTACAAATCTAATTTGACTAATTTTGAATGTTAGGGATAAAAAAGCGGTGGGAATAATTAGCGAAAAGGTGATCTCTGACGACGATTCGATGATCTAGATTCTGGACGCACATGGTGGGGCCCAATACTCCGGGCCACATACATGACATGGTCATCAATCATCAACATATAATAAAAATCACATACATACATTAACATTAAATAGTGACCACATGATTAGAAAGAGACAAAAAATAATTGCCGCCCGATGGTAGCTTTATAAAGCACCTCTGCTTCTTCTTTCTCTCTTCACTTTCTTCTCTCTTTTCTCACCCAAAAATAAAAAAAAACTACACAACTCACAATGTGCGACTCAGATTTTCTCTCTCGTTGTTCGTCCTACGAGGCAGACATTGATTCCGATAGCGAGATCTCTAACTCAAGCTCCAGCAGCTCTTGCTCTTTCAGCGAATCTGAGGAAGAGATCGAGAATGGCTTCTCTGGTGCGTCGAAGCAGACGAAGAAATTGGAGAGGAAGAAGAGCAATGTGTTGTTAGAAGGTTACGTTGTTGATTCGACGGTGAACGATGGAGATCGTGAAGATTTGAAGAGAACCAAGAGTTTAACTGATGATGATCTAGAGGAGCTTAAAGGTTGTGTAGATCTAGGATTTGGGTTTAATTACGAGGAGATCCCTGAGCTTTGTAATACTTTACCAGCTCTTGAGCTTTGTTACTCGATGAGTCAGAAGTTTATGGATCAAGATCATCAACATTCTTCTTCACCGGAGAAGAAATCGTCGGTGCTTGATTCTCCTGTTAGTCCGATTGCTAGCTGGAAGATCTCTAGTCCTGGTATGCTCAATTCTTCTAAAGTTTCAGTTTTTAATTGTATTTCAGGTTTTCTGATTATATTTTTGTGAAAACAGGTGATAATCCTGATGATGTTAAAGCAAGGTTGAAATTTTGGGCACAAGCTGTGGCCTGCACTGTCAGATTATGTACTTGAAGAAGAGCTTTGGAGACAGAAGACGATGAACTTAACTATTTTTGCAGGAGTGAAATCTCTTATGAGACTGACCTGTTTGATACATTCATAATCCATTGTTGTAGAGCTTTTGCTCACTCTGTATGTATAAAAAAAAGATTTTGCTAGGAAATTGTTGTAACGTATGATTAATAAGAGGAAATAAATAAACTTTTATTTGTATCTATAATTGTTTCATAAGCATTTAGGGTCCAGTTACATAAAATGAGATTTGCACTGAGAATCAAATTCACAGATTCAGATAATCTTCTTTTCCATGAATGGTTGTAGATAATACATACATGGAAAGGATAAGCTCTCATTCTCAGTCTCTCAGACATGTTTGATGCGATGCCTTTGCTCTCCTGTCCTGCACCAAATCGGTCCACATTATATTCCTTCATTGATTCCATAAGCATTTACAGAGAAAACATTTCTGTTTCTTGGCCTTAAAAGTGTAATACTAATTTCACAAGATTCTGTTGCTTCTATGTTTCACCCATGAGCTTGGAGGAGTTATTACAACCTAACTGCCCCTAAGAGTTTGGCAAAAGTTGCATTCTAAGTTCTAAGTACAGCTATAATATGTTCACATGCCACATATCACTTTATCTAATCTTTTTATACTTTCAACCTACGAATTAGTTTCTTGTCTTCATACAGAAAGGGAAACTGAGATTATCTGATAGAGATAAATATCTTAGCAGGCTAGCACAAAAACTCACCTTCAAGTTTTATGTTCAAGCAGATACCAATAACTTCATTATGTCTTTCTGTGAAAAGAAGAACGAAAGAACTATTAACTGTTTTTAATAGTTGGAAAATGAACACCAATGTGTGGGGGAAACTTCTACTAACCTCGATTTCGAAAGGTGATGTTGTTGGAGCATATCGATCCACCACATTTCCTTGTCTGTCTACTAGAAACTTTGCAAAATTCCACTTAATAGAATCCCCAAACAGTCCACCTTTTTGTTCTTTCAAGAACTTGTAAAGGGGAGAGGTGTTTTTGCCATTCACTTCAATCTTGCATTAGAAAAATAGATATATAACAACTACGAAGATATGGCACCGTGTGATAAAAATTGAGACCAGTTCAAAAGTTTTTGAGACCTTGTCAAAGACGGGGAATTCTGCTTTGAATATTCCGCAAATTGTTTCCTTGATCTCCTTGTTGCTACCTGGCTCTTGACTGCCAAATTGGTTGCATGGAAACGCTAAGATCTCAAAGCCTGCAAGAAACGATGATTCCCTCAATACTTGTAAGAATTCCATTCGTCCAAAGCGAGATAAAGAGACGTACCTTTAGATTTGTGCTTGGCATACAAAATGTTCAACTCTTTGTAGTTTTCTTGTGTTAAACCACTGCCCATTCATCACAACAAGACTTTAGATGCAACGCCAATATAAAGACACATTATATGCAAAGCTTCTGTAAGCCATTGTATTATAATCACATGAGATAGTAATGTTAGCATCATTGATGAGTTATGCTATTCCTAACATCATCTATAAACTATTCCTGAATACTGTTTGTGAGGATTTAGGAGTTGGAATAAGCGTTTGTGGAAAGAAAAAAATAACAGTATGTGTGAAGAGAGAAGTAAGAAGAACTGAATACACTTAGTAACGTACCACTTAGAGGCAACATTGACTATAAGAAGCACTTTTCCGGTGAACTTGCTCAAACTCACATCTTTCCCTTCGATGTCCTGCATTGCAGTTACAGAAATTGAAACGATGTTATGATAAATAACTTTGCAGAACTCGTTACTTATAAAGATGAACATAAACCACAGATTCACTTCAAAAACAAATACAAAACAAAACCATTTCCTCAGCAAACACTAAACACTTGCATTAGTAATTAGTAACTAGTCATTAAAAATGAAGACACTCAACTAGATTCAGTATCTTAGCTTAATCCGCAGTAAGTTTTTAAAATATCGTAAGTAAAAAAAAAAAACATCAGCAATTACAAATTAACATTATCCTCCGCTGATTTCCTCTTAAAAATTACATCTTTGTACTCAATTCAATAATCAGGACTAAAAATCTACAAGGATCAACATAGATGGCGAAACATTAGCTGCTAAATTTCGTAGTTTAAGCTGATAATTAGTTACCTTAATGGAAATGGCGTAGATAGAGCTGGATGATCGTTCCACCACCGCTGGAGAAGAAGGGTACTTGTAGATGTATAAGACAAAGGCTACAACCAAGAATAGAATCAATTTCTTTGTCTTAGATGGAGCTCGATGATTCACCCATCTGCTTGATTTAGCCATCGAGAGACAACAGAAGAACTGAACAAGCTTTTGTTGACTTTAAAAAGATTTAACTGTTGTTAACACTTAACAGTCGCAGATTTGATTCATTTGAAGCTTTAGTGGGCTTTATATGGGCCACAATCTAGTTGATAATAAGCTTACACCCACTTTAAGCCCATCTCAGCCTTGAAAGTTGAAATATTTTACCTTTTGAGTACAGTATAATGTTTCAAATGAAAAATAGATAGTTTCAGTATTTTTGCAATTTTTCTCTTCAATTTTCATAAAATTGTGGAATAAGTTTACTGTCAGGATAAAATCTAGACATCTAAACGATTAACAAAATCGTCCAGTCATGCTACATAGTAAAAAGGGACAGCTTTATAGTGTCCCGACTCCATAACAAAAAAAAGTTTTATGATACTTAGTGAGAAGCAGAAGCAACCTCCTCGCAATTTTCTGATTCAGAATCATCTTCAGAGAAACTTGGGGGTTTAGGAGTGAGGCCTAATGTCTTGAACATGAGCTGGTCGGCGCCATAATCATTGTTTGGTGTGGTTAAAAGCTTCTCTCCGGTGAATATGGAGTTTGCACCAGCAAGGAAACACAGGGCTTGTTCCGGCATTGAGAACCGGACTCTACCAGCAGATAATCTCACCATTGCTTTTGGCATTATTATTCTTGCTGTTCCAATCATCCTGATCATCTCCCATATCTCAACCGGCTGCAAAAACACACAAAAGGTTTTCAAAGCTCTTTTACCACTAGCAGCTATGAACTTGCATTTTGTGTTTTTAGATTGTGGTGTTATACCTTCTGGTCTTGAAGAGGAGTGCCTTTCACTGCAAGTAGAGCATTAATGGGAACACTCTCAGGGTGAGAAGGAAGTGTTGCCAGTGTGTGTAATAAACCTACTCTGTCCTCCTCTGCCTCTCCAAGCCCTATGATTCCTCCTGTTTATCGGTAAAAAGAAAAACACTATGGATGATCAAATCAATAAATATTAGGAAACTGTGAATCTAATAACCAAGATGGAGACAGGTTTCAGCCCACTAGTTCTATAGAATCAGAGGCAGACAATAATTTTTTTTTTTTTTCATATCGAAGTTACCTGAACAGACATTGATTCCAGCCTCACGAACATGCTCAAGAGTTTCAAGGCGGTCGTCATAACTTCTAGTAGTGATGACGTTTGGGTAGTACTCTCTTGAAGTATCAAGATTGTGGTTATAAGCAGTGAGGCCAGCCTTCTTTAGCTCTAAGGCTTGTTGCTTCTCAAGCATGCCCAAGGTGCAGCAAACCTCCATCCCCATGCCTCTGATGTAAAGTGAGAGCCCAGAAATATAAGTAATAAAGATGTTACAGCCAAAAGACCATATTCAACATCATGTTCATTCTTATCACGGATACAAGTTGACTTTGAAATGATCAGTTGAGACATATCATCCACAAATGGGTAAAATCTACTTATAAGAATGGAATTGGTGTTTGACAGACAAAAAATATATTTCAAAACCATTGAAGAATCAAAACATTTATTAATGGTCGTTGCTCATTGGTCATCTTTTAAGTTAATTAGATTTAGAAAGCAGATGAAAAGAGGATCATATGTAGTTCAAACAAGAAAAGTCAATATGAAGTCCGATTTAAGAAGTATTAAAATTACACAGATATTTGGCAACTATATAATAACATGGGTACCTTATTTCTTTGACGTATTCAAGTATTTGGTTGAAGTTGGTCTTTCGTCCTAGAGTCTCTCGCCATGCAGCACCCATACAAAAACGTGTGCTACCAGCTTCTTTTGCCTAACAACACATCAAATTTGTTACTTCAAATCAAAAACGCTAATCACATTTCTTAAGGATTATTCATTAAAGATCCTACATAACCAGCTGTGATCATCCTCAAGCTTTAAAAAGAAGAAAAATAGTGACACAATGCATCTTAGACTCATTTGTATAGAAGTCAGATCGATAAAGTATGCTAACCCCCAGAACCAAAAGCAATAAAAGGAAAGGTCGATAATGGAATTAGATTAGGAAACCTTCCTGCCAACTTTAGTAACATGCCTCATGTTTCTTATTGATACATTGTGTTGTTAAGGAATATACATTGAGCAAATAAATGGACAAGAAAACTGCAAACCTTCTTTGCTGCATCAATGACAGCGTCCTTGGACATGAGTTTTTGGGCCTTCACACCAGTGCTATATCTCGAGGACTGAGGACAATAGGAACAGTCCTCACTGCACCCACCAGTCTTTATGGAGAGGAGAGTACATTGCTGTACCTCTCTGAAGTTATGAGCATGTCTATGAACCTGAGCCTGAAACCCAAAGAACCCACAAGCCATCGTTACAGTCATATAGTAATAGCAATCAAGGGACATAAAAAAAGACAATATTTTGGAACACACTAAAAAAATCTCAGACCAGATTCCAGTAATTTAGGCCAAATGTATCAAAGAGATTCAAGTTCCAAAATGTTTCCTACTCAGAAAAAACCGTCACGGTTCAAACTTAAACTAAATAAACTAGAGGAGCTACAACAAGAAAGGGAAGAGTGAATGAGGGGGAAATTACTCCATGGAAGAGAAGGTCAAGAACAGGGGAATCATAGACGGCCTTGATTTCATCCCTAGTCCAGTCATTTCTGGGACCTTCTCTGATAGTCCTCTCAGCTTCAGCTGACGCAGCAGATGAAGAAGAGTAAGAATAGCGAGAAGCAGAGACAGAAGGTCTCAATTGAGATCGAAGTACCGATCGAACAAGCATCATTTTATCTGCAAAATGGTCGAAGACAAAATGAGATTTGGTGTTCACTTCAGTGGTTGATTCATCACTTCACCTAACGAAGCAAGCCAACGTCGGAATTTCCGCCTTGTGTGGGTCCTACGAGAATGTAATAAACTCGGACATTTAATTGGGCTTTAATGGGCTCAATATCTGTTGGGCTCATAATAGTAATCAGCTAAACGACGGCGTTTTCTTTATCTTTTTTTCGTTCTAAAGTAGCCGGAGCCGCCGTGACAGTGAGAAGGGGGAAGAAATGAGCGGCGGAGGAAACAACGTCGTTAACAAAGTGTTCTACGCCACGTCGTATCATCCGATTCAAGCCGGAAGTATCGACGGAACCGATGTTGCTCCACATGATAACGGCGTTCGTCGAGCTCTTCTCTGTTATAACGCCGGCTTATGTAAACTCCTCTCTCTCTTTCTATCTGTTCCTCATTTGCACTTTCATCGTTTGGTTTCTGAACTCAAATTCATTGTTTTGGAAGATGATCCTTCTGGTGATTCGAAAGCTATCGGAGATCCGTACTGTACTCTCTTCGTGGGTCGCCTCTCTCATCATACTACGGAGGAAACTCTTCGAGAGGTAACGATTTGAACTTCACTTAGTTTTAATCTTTCTCACAATAGTGTTTTGAGTATGATGTTGGATGTTTCTTCTTCGTTGCAGGCTATGAATAACTATGGCAGGATTAAAAACTTGCGCTTGGTCAGGCACATTGGTAAGGTTTTGCAATTGTTCTGCTTACGAATATTCATCACTTTGCTTTGTCTTTACGGAATTTATCATCTTTCTTTGGTTTCTGATGGTTGTCTTACAAAACTGTGATTACAAATTCTCTCCTCTTCTTGTTACCATTTTAGTGACAGGAGCTTCACGAGGATATGCTTTTGTTGAGTATGAGACTGAAAAGGAGATGCTTCGTGCTTATGAGGTGCTGTGATGCTAAATTCCATATGTTTACCTCTTGCTTTGTTCTTTAAAGCTATCTGAAATCGTTACTAAGGCACCACATTGCAATACTATATAAATGAATCTTACAGTTTTTGTTTCATTAACATCTCCATGTACATGCTGTTTCTGGAAACTAGTGGAGTTTGGTTTGTCAAAGTGTGAAATTGTTGTTTGTGGTGTTTTTACAGGATGCTCATCATTCATTAATTGATTGTCGAGAGATTATTGTTGATTATAATCGACAGCAACTGATGCCTGGATGGATACCAAGAAGATTAGGTTTGTCATTCTTCTGCCCTTTTGTCTAATAATAGATTTCCAATAGAATTTAATATTTTCATCCCGTAAGATTAATCCTTCTTTTCTCTAAATAGGAGGTGGGCTTGGTGGTAGGAAGGAATCAGGACAACTTCGTTTTGGAGGACGAGAAAGACCATTCCGCGCTCCCTTGTACGGTTTTGCTTTGCTCTTCCTTTAGCAGTTCCAAAGATAACACCAGCAGAACATAGTGGTCATGAACCTTGTGATTATCATATTCCTTAAAAGGATATTTTAACTGGGGATTCACTCTGTTTGTTAATATCAGGCGACCAATCCCTCATGAAGATTTGAAAAAGCTCGGCATTCAGGTTCCGCCTGAGGGAAGATATATGTCCCGCACACAGGTCCAATATGTCTTTTTTACTTCACCACCACCACTCTACAGAACTTTATCCCTGTTTTGTATCTGATGCTAGCTTTATAGGGTCTCTTTGTGGATGTTCTTCTGCTAGAAATAACATATTGATGGGTTGTTCAATGTGTCTAGTGGAAAGCTAATGGGTTCAAAACTAAAATCTTACGACTATAACTTGCTTGTTTGATGCAGATACCGTCACCCCCTAGGAGAAAAGGAAGTGTATTGGATAGAGAGGAAGGATATTATCGGGAAAAGGGTTCTGTAGAAAGGGAAGAAGAGTTTAAAGAGCGAAGCAGCCATAGGTCTTATCATGGTCACAGGTCAAGCTCACACTCACAAAGTTCTCATAGAAGACGCAGCAAAGACAGAGAGGAGCGTTCCAGGATAGATTCCCGATCTGATAGAAAAGAGAGATCAGGAGGTATGGAAGATCGATATGGTGACAACAAGAGTGAAGTGTCTGGGAGCAAAAGATCAAACCGTGTAGAAGAAGAAGGTTCTCAAAAACGTCGTAAACACGTGCATTCTCATCATCATAAGAGGTCGTCTAGTCGGGATCATGATTTGTCTGACTGAATCTGATAAGGTTCTTAGAGATATCTCTTACTGTCCCCTAAGAAGCTCTGTAAATGATGGCTCCAGATATTTCGTTGTTGACTCTTATCTGCTATGGTGAAAGTATCTCATGTTATTAACCGAGTTTCTAATTTGAAAATTTTGTATCTTACAAATGTGCAATTTCAAAATCTGTTCATACTTGCATATAAGTCAACTCACGTTACTTGACTCGTTTGGTCAGTAAGACACCGTCCGTTTTATATTGGGCCCAAGTAAGTGTATTGGGCTCAGTTAAGATAATTGAAAAGTCCGTTATAATCTCTCCAACTGAATAGCGCGACCATTCCGGTAATTGCACAAGTGCTAGGGTTTTGCATCTCCCCCACACTCCACATTCGATATATATATATAATCACAATTCTCTGTCACAACTTCAATCATCTATTCTCTTTTGCTTTATCTTACAGATCTGTGCGTGTTTCGAATGTTTTTTTATGTGTTAAAAAAAAGGGGCTCCATTATTAACGAGTCAACAGCAGGCGCCACTTTTAATGGTGACCTGACTGCCGCTTGGAGCCTAGATCAAATGCCAGAGGAAGACCCATAAAACCTATTTCTCAATGGTTTCATGACTCAATACTCTTGGCTACATATATATATATATATATATTCGAGTTGTTTTTTTTTTGGATTATTTGGTTTTGTTTTTGTGTGGTGAATATGGATGCAATAATGGGTTTTAAAGAGTAGTTGTTTAGTGGAATGGCATTAAGTCAGATACGGGTGCTTGTTGGGTTAATAAGAAACAGCAGAGCTACCTTTTGCATGGTGCCTAAATCAATCTGCTTCTCATCACGATTGGGGCAAGTCTTGATCTGATGTCTTCTCATGGCTTTCTCCAAATTTAAAGCAGCTACATTTTGTTTTGTTTTCATGTCTTTCTTTTTTTATTTCTTTGTTTTGTCTATTAGCTAATTCTTCGAAATCCATGGTCGGAAATTGTATCAACTAGACACTAATGGAGGATTTCTGAATCTGTTAAATATGAAGTTAAGTAGATTATTGAAGAGCAATTGACAATGTTTGGTTGAATTGAACCTGATATCTAAATTTGATTGAATTGAGCCTAACCAATATTTGATTGAATTGAACCGAAATATAACATATGAAGTTTAAGTACACACTTGATAAGATATGAACTGAAAGATGGTCATCGGGTTGAACCTAAAGAGACATTTATTTTTAGTGCAAATTAAAGTTGGATTATTAAGATGTAAACTTGTGCAATGGCAACCGCAGTTTGTAGCTTGAACACCACCTGGCCGTGGTCATTATATTAAGGGTGTATGTTACAAACATGTAAAATCTAAACAGAATTTTTATGGGCAAACTCAGCTCTTAATCTTATAGACTCTGAAAACAACGAATGCATTATCTATCATCTAGCTTCTATAGAAGAGAAGAGGCTATCAAATCCTGTCATGCACGTGTCAACTTGACGCTGCTACTGCCACGAGGATCAGACTTCAAGTGAAAGCAGAGGCTATCGGTGTTAATAAAACACTACAGTATCATCAATTATAAGAGAAGTTCAAGGATACCGCAGTATTATCAAACGAAAGTAATGTAGCCTTCTTTCATCAATTTCATATTTTGTATCAAATTGTTCCTTTTTTTTTTTTTTGGTGAATCTAACAGTTGTATAAATCCACATTTTGCGTAGACACGTAGACCCAAAATACATAGTCATTAAATATTCTCTTTCTGCAAGTATGTAATCAAAGTATTATCGGCCAAAATTCAAACTAATTACAAAATATTCGATTCGCATTGAAGTAAGAGGAATACCAAAATATATTTGTAAATTCTCATCTCTATTAATGATTCTGATTACAAATATACATACACAATAAATTACAAGACTACCTAAACATAAAATCACTCAACAAAGTCTCCAAGTTGAATCTCAATATCATACGAAACTCTCTAATGAAATTAAATATTTACATGCATATGTATATATAGCAAACATCGAAAAAACAATTCGGGTTTGATAAATTACTATGAATTATCTGTCTCTGTGGCCCACGCAAGAAGTAAAACATCCGACAGTACGAATGAAGCAAGAATGGAACCTGAGTTTTGTCCTTAAAACTCTAATCGCGAAACGTCTTTTGGTGGTACCTTGACGCACTTCCGAAACCCACCGCTCGGCGGAGTCATTCACTCCTCTCATCGACTTCCTAAGTTTCTCTTTGAAACTGAAACTCTCAGATCCCATCAAGTCGTAGCTTGCCAACACCACCCGCCTTTGGTCCCGATAGCATTTCCGAGAGTGGTAATCGCTCTGGTCATAGTTTGGCAGCATTACATAGGCGTACATGTATGTTTCTTCCGACATCATAAATATAAGATGCAACGTAGAAAGAGCGATGTAGCGTCTATATATATATATATATATGTGTACGAGAAAAGAGTTGGGTGAGATTTTGGTTGAACAAGTATGAAATTGTGATAGTGGTTGGTGACTGTGTTGCACCAAATATGGAATCTCATGTTATTTGGTCAATTAGTTAAAATATAATTAATAAACATACAATAAAAAAGTAATTAAACCATATCTATTTAAACTTTCCAACGAACATGGTGGAACTTTTATGCAATTTCCAACTATTATCAACTCATAAATGCAACGCACGGTTCCACACTAAGTATTTACATAACAAAAAAAAATACTACTGTAATAGACGAGAAGGAACGCATTATATCAAATCCTGCAGAAAGAGGAGACACCATATTATATGGAGTATCAGAATTAAATGAAGGACTTCACAAGATTGTTGAGACATAAAAAAAGCCGTGTAAGTTACCTCAAATCAATGATACTAAAGAGCTTAATCATGATTGGTATCTGTAAAGTTGAAAGAAAAAGGCGACCCAAACCCTGCGGAAAGGAGGAGATACCAAATCAAAATGGCAGTGAAAGCAGAGGACATACAATTTAAGGAATTCACAAGTGACAAGACTATTGAGGAAAAAAACAAAACGATGGAAGTTACCTCAAACCGCAAGATAGGTAATGATATTAAACGAGCTTTATTAGTAAACACAAATCTGTTTGACATCTTTTTTCTCTCTTTCCGAAGTTAGAAGCCCATGTGTCTAAAACAAATTTAATCTGCCTCTAATCAGTATAAATTAAATATAAAATGTAAAACTTTATTTATTTGATTATTATTTACCTGAATGCAAATTTTAAAACCCATCTTAGAATGAATAATATCGGATTGGTGGTAACAAAAGAAAAAACTGCAAAAAGTATTAATACAAATCAATTAAATTAAGAAATTCTTTTTAAGAGAAAACATAAAAGACAAGAAAAAACAAAATAAATATTTACCTTCTACAATCACCGAGTAGTAGAAATGCATGGGTTCCAGAAAACAGTAGAGCAAAATTACTACCGTGGTCTACACAGAAAAAAATGAAATAATTTATATACATCTAATATAATATAATATAATATATAGTGTTACATATATAGTATAAAAAAATGTTCTACCTTCAGTGACGTTGCATGTACCAGTGTTACAGCGACCACAAGGTTACGAGAAATTGAAAAAATGATTGCCTTGGCTAATTTGTATAGCCCAAATAATGCAATAGTCTACATAAAGAAGAAGAAATATTTCAACAATTCACTAATGAAACATTCACAAAATAAAGTACACAAATATAATTATTATTTACCATTAATATACCGCCCCTCGAAACCCAATTACATAATAAGAGTGTTGTAGTGCAAGACAAGATATCTTCGCTAGGGTCTAGATAGCAATACAAACTTGCATCAAACGTTTTCTGTTCCTCCACAGTGACATGGCACAACGCACGGCTGCGTTTTGCTACATTTAGAAATTCAAATAATCATAAGATAAAAAGAAGTCAAACGAAAATAAAGAAAACAAATAATCAGCAGTTAGGTCAAAAGAAGTCAAAGTTGATTAAAATCGACACTAAACATTATTCTTGAGTTTGTTTTTATTTCCGACGAGTCTCTGTTTTCTCGTTACTCTCTATTTTAACTTTCTAATGAGGAAAAACGTACAAATCAAGAAACCAAAGTTAACTAAGTATAATCGATAAGAGCAAACTAAGGCATTTCGGATTATGTGATACGAAATAGGTCAGATCATAGTCGAGTATTGAAATTAAAATCAACTATTAAAAAGTTGTGAGTATACTAATTGGAAATTTAACAATCGATGTTACAGAAATTAAGAAAACAAGAACAAAAATCTAAATCATAAGTCCAGAATCAAATTTGAATAGAGAAATTACCGATTGAACTTGGGTGTTTGAAGGAAGCGCACAATAATTATTCGACGGCAATCTTGTTTGGTTTTCTTGGTGAGTATGCGCGATATGGTTTTCTCCGGCAATATGGGATTAGACGGCGGCGATTGAACTTCCCGTTCATCGGCAGCAGATTGATTGATCTTCTTGAATTGTTTTCTTGCCATCGAAGACGACTACATATGCACACAAGATTTGCTCCAGTGAAGGATGTTCCGGAGAGAGATGAAACGGGGAAGGTTTTGAATTAGATCTTCGCGCATTATATATACAAGTGGGCTTGGGCTCAGGAATGTGAGTATTTCGTTGGGGAAAAAAAATCAGAAAATAAGTTTAAAATAAATTAAACACCCAACAAATGGAGGAATATATATACTTTTTTTTCTTTTTTAAACAGCTGACTTATGCTTTTATTACAAAATATCGTAATAGCAATCTCGGCGGATCAAGAAAACAGAACTTCAAATTCAAATGAAGAAATATTTATAACATAATGAGTTTTTAATTATTACTTTTTAAACCTTTTTATTATACTCCAAATTAAGCTAATTCGGTAATTCCATTGATTTTTGTTTTTTTTGGAAAAGGCCATTCGGTAATTCAAACTTGGCTGTTTACTTGACGTTTTATTTGCAAAATTAAATTAGATATAACTAAGATTTTAAAAAATAAATCAAATACTATATCGGAAAGTGACTCGTTAAAAAATAAAAGATTTATCAAAACAAAATCTCAATAGAATAACCACCCTTTTTTGCGTGGTAAATATCAGGAGGATTACATAGCTTCTGTAGAATAGACGAGGACTGGAGGAATCAATTATATCAAGACCTTCGCAAAGGAGGAGAAACCATATCATGTGGAGTATCAGAATTGCAGCCAAAGCAGAGGACAAACAAATTAAGGAGCAACTCACAAGATTATTGAGACAAAACAAAAAAACGAGATGGAAGTTACTCCAAACCGATAAAATCGGTAATGATATCAGCGATCTTCATCGCCACCATAGTCTGTTAAGTTAAAACAAACCATAAAGAAATTACTCAAAGCACCCATCAAGTACAAGTTTAAACAAACAATTGAAGAGATATATAATACCTTGATCATGCTAGTGTCAACATGACCATAACGAGCTAGCCAACATAAAAGTGTTAGATGAGCTGCACAAATCACGGTATTGCGAGTGCAGAAGCAGCTACACAGGAAATAGGCAAGCAGATACGAAGCTAGCAATTTGATTTTGTTCTTCCATAGCCAAGATCCTATATCTGTCAGGGTTCAATCAAATAACAAACCGCATGATCAAAAACCATACATGTTCAAAAAATCTGAAGATCAGTTTAGTTAAAAACATTTGGAAGATTCTCTCACCTTTCATCTCCTTACTGATAAACTCATTAACTCTTCTCATCACCGCATCCTACAAAGTCATAAAAAACAGTTAGACAAATTCAGTTCAGATAACTAAGGGATGCACACTTGATTAGCTATAAATTTATATACCATTGTTTTTGTGCAACTCGTAAACTCGACTTGTTGAGTTTGAATTAGGACCAAGTTTTCGAGGTAAGGAGATATAACACAAATGTCTCTCGAGAGGGTTTTGAGTTGGTCTGTCTCTGGATAATATTTGAACAAGCTTTTCTTATTATCACAGAAGACAACATCTCCTTGCTTAGTGATAGTCACGGGTGTGAAGGACCTATACAGACTCCACCAAACCAAGAGAAGCTAAACTAATGGAGTGAGTCTTGCTCCATGTTTCCTCTTGTGCATCCATACTCCATATGTCTAGTACGTCTTGGTGAACAAGACTGGATTCGGTCATGGCTATGGCAAGACGATCACCAATGTTGACAATCTGTGCTTCAAACGTGATGCCATTGGGAAGAGGAGGACGTTGGACATCATTGAACTCTAGCTTATCAAGATCCAAGGCTAGTATCGTGAAGATAGAACCGTTGATATTATGACGCCTAATTCGTAACCAGTAGATTGATCCGTTGACACATGCGGATTTTCTTCCCACATCAACCTTGAAACGATGTGGTTTCCAAAGTTTACGCCATTCACCAGTGTTGACATCAAGAATATCGCAATAGTAAGGAGCATTGAACATCCTCACTACTTTATAACTACCCTTAACGTTGTCTCTACCGAATCCCATTGCACAATATCCCGGGAAATAAGTCGACCATGATCCTGAAAATATATATGAAAATAAAATTAAAGCATAGATCCATACACAAAACGTTTGACTCGTGTTGAACACAAATAATAGATGTCAAATAAGGGAAAAAAAAGAAGATCGGGTATACAAATTAAAATTAAATATAAACCGGGTATATTTTTGAGTAACAAAATAAAATAGGCCGGATATATTTTTGAGTTAAAATAAAATACATAGATGGTACGTACTACCAAAAATCTCCCGGCAAATGCTAGAAGGAATTTACCGCAAGAAAAAAAGAAGAAGCATTAGCTTATATTACATTAGAAATTCAGAATTATTGAATTAGAAAATTATTGGAAGATTAGATAAAGAGACAGTATTATTACGAATGAGGTTGCCACATCTTTGCCGAGTCATTTCGAAGCTTTCTTTTTGAGTATAAATAATAATATATATGAATAAATTGCTTGTGTTCCTTAATATTCCCTGGATCATCTTAGTTACTCAGTGATCATGCAGAGATTACTTGTAAAGCTCTCTTCTTCCTCTTCTAATTCATTAAAAACCTCCAAGAATCATCTTCTGATTCTCCCTCTTTTATTGCCTTCACCAAATCCTCCAAGGCCTTGGAATCCTGCTCATCGCTTCGTTCCTCGATTTGGGTATTCTTCTTCCGCCGAATTGTTTCGAAATTCGCCAACTTTAAGCTCAAATTCGAGGACTTTACGAGTTAATGGGAGCAGTAGATGCATCAGCAGTGAAGCTGGAAGAGAATCAATAGAATACGATGTTCTAATTGTCGGAGCTGGACCGGCCGGTTTATCTGCTGCTATACGATTGAAACAACTGTGTCAGGAGAAGGACACTGATCTTTCAGTATGTGTCGTTGAGAAAGGAGCTGAAGTAGGTTGGTTATTTCCTCTTTTCTCAAAAAGTATTTGATCTTTGCAGTTATATATGCTTTCTGTAGATTCTTGAAATTGGTTGGAGTTTTTAATTTTTAGGAGGACACATAATTTCTGGAAATGTTTTTGAACCTAAGGCACTTGATGAACTTCTCCCACATTGGAGACAAGAACAGGTTTGTCTGTTTCTTCTATCCTATGAAACTTCTGTGTTAAGAACGAGGCAAAAATCAAATTAATTCATACCTTTATTGTTTCCTAATATGTCTGTTTGTAGACACCCATTGAGATCCCTGCTTCTTCTGATAAATTCTGGTTTTTGACAAAAGATCGTGCAATTCCACTTCCTTCTCCCTTTGATAACAAGGGAAACTACGTTATTAGGTACGTGTAGACTGAACATTTTTATCACTATCTATGTCCATGGTTAAGTTACATTTGAGATGTTTAGTATTTGGTGGTGCTTGTATGTAATAGTTTGAGCCAACTGGTGCGTTGGCTAGGAGGAAAAGCTGAGGAGCTTGGAACAGAGATATATCCTGGGTTTTCTGCTAGTGAGGTTATCTCCTGCTTCGTATTTGTGTGTTATAGTTAAAAGCATTTGATGTTTTGCATAGCAAACGTTCTTTTCAGGTGTTATATGATGCAACTGATAAAGTTGTTGGGATTGCAACCAAAGATATGGGAATATCCAAAGATGGTTCTAAGAAGGAGAATTTTCAGCCAGGTGTAGACATAAAAGGTCTCTGTCTCCTTCTCTTTCTCTTTCTCTCATCATCTATAGGCTTCTCTTGTACTAAGATACGTGCTTTTGATACACAGGCCGAGTTACACTATTTGCAGAGGGATGCAGAGGATCATTGTCCGAGGTCAGAAGAAGCGTTTTGATATTATGATGTGCACATGATTTGCCTGCATCTGCTGCTGATGCTAATGAATTTCTAACTTCAATTTGTGCAGAGAATAATCAAAAAGTATAAATTAAGAGAAGAGGTTAATGCACAACATCAGACATATGCTTTGGGAATCAAGGAGGTAACTACTTTTATCCTTGAATCCATGGTTGATTTTACAAATGCTAAATAGTATTTTTCTTTTCTTCTCCTCGTATGATTTGCAAATTGAATCAGAGGTTTGTAACATCTGTATAGAACAAGTGATCACACGTTATTTATTAGGGTTGGAGAGTTGTTTCTCTGTATAACTACTGGCCATAGTTCATTTTAGTTGCTGATACTGTGAGCTCAACAGGTCTGGGAGATAGATGAAAGCAAGCATAACCCTGGAGAAGTTGTTCACACATTGGGTTGGCCCTTGGATTCGAAGACATATGGAGGTTCTTTCTTGTACCACATGAACGATAGACAGGTAACTCATTTCTCCTTTGGAGGATCCTTTTTTATGGTTGATAAAATATTGTTTTAACTGGTGTCTTAATCATTTACAAAACTCAGTTGGAGTTTTCTTTTCAACCAAACAGGTTGCGCTTGGCTTGGTTGTTGCCTTGAATTACCACAACCCGTTTTTGAATCCGTATGAGGAATTTCAGGTATGTCAGTTTCGCATAACGGTAACATTTTTAACCGGATACTACGAATACCTTTCTAATAAGCCAATTCAAAATTATGAAGTTTGATGAAACAATATCATCTTATCCTCCAAATAGAAACTCAAACACCATCCTGCCATTAAACGCATCTTGGAAGGTGGTACTGTGCTTCAGTATGGAGCTCGTACTTTAAATGAAGGTGGTTTTCAGGTGAGTTCAAATTCACCCCCTTAGATATCATATAACTGGTGCGTTGATTCTTTGAAAGCAGACCAAGTTCAATATTTGGTATAACCAGTTTTCTAAAGCATTAGTTTATTAAGATTTCTGGATATCATTGTGAATAGACATTCAATCTAGTTAACTCTTTTATGACAGAAATAGTTTTGTTTGGCATGTTATGACGTATTTGAACTTGGTGCTAGTAAAATTTCAGTCCATTCCCTATCCAGTTTTTCCTGGAGGAGCAATAATTGGATGTTCAGCTGGTTTTCTCAATGTACCCAAGATTAAGGGAACACATACCGCAATGAAATCAGGTCAATATATATCTTTGACAATATGATTTTTTTCATTTTCCCATCATAATTAGAAATCTCATCTTAATTTCATCAATATCTTACAGGAATGTTAGCAGCAGAAGCTGCATTTGGTTTACTTCATGAAGATTTAAACATGAACACATACTGGGACAACCTGAGGGATTCATGGGTGTGGAAGGAGCTCTACACAGCTCGAAATTACCGTCCTGTTCGTAATATCATGAACATATATTTAGCACATATGGTGTTCAATCTACTTGATCTTTCCTGGAACATAAGATCTTAATCTCATATCCTTGCAGGCATTCGAGTATGGGCTACTCCCTGGCTTGGCCGTAAGTGCTATGGAACAGTAAGACCCCACATTGATTGTTTTCTTTTTGCCGTGTCCTGTGTGATCATTACTGTTTGCTATCATTGAACTGTTATGTTTGATTATGCAGCTATGTATTCAAAGGAAAGGTCCCTTTCACGCTCAAGCACGGGAAAGCAGACCATGAAGCAACAGATGTAAGTATACAATAAACCTTAACTATGTCAACTATAATTAGATCAAAAACTGGTCCACTGAACACACTGACACTGATGAAAACACAACTAAAGTCAGGCGACATCTTTATTGCAGCTTGCTCAGAAATACACGCCAATTGAGTATCCAAAGCCAGATGGTGTTTTGTCGTTTGATGTGCCAACTTCTTTATACAGGTTTGTACCATGACACAGACTGCAATATCTATGCAATGTGAAAGTACTCTCATGTGGTATTTATGAATGGTTGCATTTTGAATGATGATGATAACAGGAGTAATACCAATCATGATCATGATCAACCATCTCATTTGCGCTTGAGGGATCCCAAGATTCCAGAAAAGGTTAACTTTCCAGAGTATGCTGCACCAGAGTCACGTTACTGTCCAGCCCGTGTCTACGAGTAATAACTTCCCTTTCATAATCTCTCTGTCCATATGCAATTTGAACTATATATTAACTTCCCCGAACAAGATATTCATCCTTGACTGTGTATTGATTCAAAACATAAAAAAGATATGTCGAAGATGAAGAGGGTAAGCCGAAACTGCAGATCAACGCTCAAAACTGTTTGCACTGCAAGGTACACATCTCTTGTGGATTTTATTGTATGTGTCAAGTATGTGTATTCATGTCAGTTGATTGGTTTTGGAGAAACTTAATTCGTTGTTTTGTATTAAAATCTAAAAGGCATGTGACATCAAAGATCCAAAGCAGAACATAGAGTGGACAGTGCCCGAAGGTGGAGGAGGCCCTGCTTATTCCCTCATGTGATCCCCAAGATTCAACAAACACTTTACTATATCCAATTAATAAATGAGACTCAACAAAACCCTATTTGTCTCATAGAAAATGTATGTAAGCATTAGTGTTTCGTTTGTTTGTAAACTTTCATTTGACATCATAAAACCAAAGAAGAAGTTATTTTATAAAAACAAAAGAGAACTAATTAGGAAAAGAAAAAGATTTCCTTTTTCCCAAAATCACATTCATTTTATACAACCTTTTTATCTAAATGCTGCAAAAACAAAACCTAAGGACAAAAAAAAAAACAAAGATGAGCGAGGGGCATTTGGTCTCATCCATAGGTCCTACGCACAAAGCCTCTCTCTCATGTCTTAGAGTACAAAACGTGCTTTTAGCTCTCAGATCAACACCTGCACAGAATCACAAGTATGAGTTAGCGGCTTCTCTACTTTCATCATTCCTCCAATTTAATTCACTTTTCTCCAAGTTCATAAAGCAGGCAAATCACAAGTGCATCTGTTATTGTTTTCTTTCAAGTGTTTTCAGAGGTTGATAACAATAAAGAGTGTATATGTATCATCAGATTGTTCATCTCGGAAAGAATAATCAAGGCTATATGCCTATATCAAATTGGCTTTGTGCGATCAAGTCATCTTTGTATGCTCTTTAATGATCGCAGTTACAGTGTGGTTGTAACAACTACAGAGGAGTAACTTATTATCTCGTAAATAAATATTATATATCAAGATCTTTCCTTCGTATTAAAGGAGAGTTTCGCAAGCTGAAGCAATGGTTGTTATATTTCCATACAAGCAATTAGAAATCCTAATCACAAAGTATATTATTATCACATCTACGAATTATACAAATCCAAGGTCTGCTAATAAGCAACTGTTCGTTCTTACGCACACACTCCATTATAGCCCCAAGAAAACAAAGGGGATTTCAAGAGAGAGCAAAGTTTACATGTGATCAGAATAATACTTGAGAGTAGATATACTTATGTGTATACTTCTAGACTAGATTCACGGAAGAATCAAAGAAAGAGACATCAACAATGAAAATGCAAACAACACAGGAAAAAATGTATATATTTACCAAAGCAGTCCTATGTTTTTCTACCAAAAAAATTCATGTTCCCTATATAAAAATGCAGACTAAAATGCTTCCGTATTAACTCAGCAGAAATTGAAAAAGATTGCAAGAAAAGCCACAGAGAGCACATTTTTATGTCATATGCCAACAAGAAAGGATCAGACAAGTATTTCAATAAAGCTTATGCTCATTCAACTAATTAATCAAGCAGAGTGTAGCAGATAGAGATGATGTTTATTACCTTGAAGATTATGATGGGCGAGTGGAGCTAGTTTCAAGGCCCCTGTCCAGCCGGAGTACCTGGAGACTGTTGCTGTTCTTTCTGCTTTATCTGGAAAAGAAGCTGTTGTGCAAACTGTAGTGTTGACTGGTATCTCTGGTTCTTATCGACCTCCCCATCTGTTGTACCCTGACCAGCCCCAGAGAGCATAGGCTGCAACTGTGGTGCTTGGCTTTGTGGCTCTAAGTTTGCCTTGTCAGCTGGTGGTTGCATGGCATCTTGAAATTGGGAAGGATTAAAATTATATGCCTGATTTGTTGTTACACCATGATAATTAGCTTGCTGATAATTTGGAACTGGACCATAGTTTTGGTTTGGCACGGAAGCTTCTGGTTGGTATTGCTGTGTCATGGGATGAGAAGCAGGATGATGCGAAGAACCCTGAGAGTACGCGGCATAGTTATTCTGAGGCATATTCGGCAGCGGAGTCAGCTGAGGCATGTTAGCAGATTGGGCTTGGTATTGCATGTTGCCATGAACCATTCCACTGGAGTAGTTGGGGTTGTTTGAAGCTGGAGGGTAACGCGGAGGAGGAGGAGGTAGTTGCCCGGCTGGAGTGTACTGATTTCCATATTGTTGGAACGACTGATTTGAGGATTCATGGACAGTTTGCGGATCTCTTTTCCAAGCTTGAGAAGGTGCTTCTCCATTGTACAGTCCATTGGATTGAGGTACTGTGGAAACAACTGTTGAAGTGCCTGCCATAGGTTGGTGACTCTCGGGGGCAGCAGGTTGAGAAGTTGCAGGGAGAAAAGATGCCAGAGTGGCTAAAAGCTCCGGAGTTAAACTAACCGCAGCTTGAGGTGTTGCATTGTTAGGTATTCTGAGAGGCTCGCTAACCAATGAATTTGAAGGAACGGTCAACTGTCCTGGTGCACCTCTATTGTAATTTTCCCTAGGAGGATATAAACTGTGACCGGCATTGGCAGGTGAATCCCGGACTTGATCCATATAAGGCAGATGATTGGACTGAGATTCTTGTCTGTATGGTGCTGCAACAGGAACGGCTGGCGGGGCCAAGTTGAGAACAACACCATATAGCCGTTCTGGACCAGACACTTTGAGTACATCAGTTAAGAAATCTGATGGAGGCACCAAGAACAAAGTTGTTCCATCATCTAATTTGGCAACGCCCGCTCGATTTTTTGAGCCAAGGTAACGGAGAAATTCAGTGTAAGACGCAAAATCTTCTTCACTGTCTGGTAAGAAGAAAACGATCTCAAATCCAATGGCTTCGGTGTGATGTTTGGCGAGCATATCCAAACCGGTTCTTGCTGAACAATTGATGACCTCAGGGCTATAAATAAATTAGAAACAAAGTCAGCAATTGAGGGCAATGTCATCAGTTAAAGTGCATCAGAGCCAATCAAAATGAAGACATATCAGAAACTATACAAGCAATTGTTAACCGACAATGTACCATCTAAAATAATGACCTCTAACTTCCATCGAGAATGAAAAGAAGATATATGGTTTCCTCTAAAAAATGAAAACATTAGAAGGGTTAAAATGCGTGTAAAAGGTACTCACAGTTTAGTTTCAATCCCCTTTCCAATAGGCACACAGCGAGCACAACAGACGTGAGTTCCACCTTTGGCAATCATTCCTCTCCACATGTAATCAGAATCAGGGTAACCACGGATAGGCCTAGCAGCAACTGAACGATGCGCAAATGACCTCTCATCTACACCCATTGGAGTAAAACCATCCATTGATCCATCTCTTCGGGTTCGTTTGCTTTCTCTGTCCAACTGAGCAGGATCATATCCATCCCAAGAACCGGGGTTTGACCTCGTAGGGTGCCTCATACCTTGTGCAGGCGATGGAAGGATTCCATGTCCTGTTGGAGAAGGGAGTATTCCAGTTCCATTTGGAGATGGCCTCCTCCAGTTTGGCTCCTTACCTACAACGTCGTTGTATTCTGAACCATTATATGAACGCTCATTGCTACCTCTGAAGGGCCTCATAGACCCAGGAATTCCAGTAGAATGAGGAGAAGATACAAATGAAGGATCATTGACAAACATATCTGGCCTTGACCGTTTCACACCAGAATAAAAATTGGTATCGTCTTGCTCAGGTGGTAGCTCATCGTTTGAGTACATAATTTTGATTCTTGGATCCTTGAATAACCTCCCCTGTAGCCCTTCCTTGGCACGGCGAGCTTCCTCCACGCTCCTAAACTCCACAAGTGAAAAATGCCTTGATGGATAACTTTTTTTCCTCTCGATCTCACCAAAGAGAATCATTGCATTGTGTAGCATTTGCTCATCTATCTGAACAGTAGGAGGGTACCCAATCCACAGAACCTTACTTGGCTGGCCATCTCCTTTACCATCATCATATGAGTGAGGATACTGTAACAATATAACAAAATGTCAAAGTCAAGTAACCTATACATACCGCCAGATCCAAGAATCATACTATTTTCAACATTTAAGACTAACCTGCGGCTTATGATTCATATTGCCATTCCTGTTATCGTAAGAGCCAGTCCATTGTTCCTAAAGATAAAGAAAATGTAACTTCTTTTCAGAATTTAAAAAGTTGAGTAGACTCTACTACGAAATGGTGCTACATGGGTTGACTCAAGAAAATACTGCTCCTAGGTACACAATACAGAGCCCATCCCTTAAGGTCTGATGCAAATCATGAAACTAAACGAAAATGGTTACTATAGAGTTCTCAAAAGTAGAAACCGAAGAATGCTTACTTTTCTTGGCCCTTGAGAGCGGAGAAAATCAACACGCAAATTGCTACCACCCATTCGCTTTCCATTCATGCTCTTAGCCTGTAAAGCATCATCCATCTCATAATAATCAATGAAAGCTGTCTTGCGATCTCTAAGAAACCTAAAATCCTCGATCTTCCCAAACTTCCTGAACTCTTCCTCCAAGTCATCCTTTGAGACACTGGGGCTGATTCCACCTATCCAAAGACTTTTACAAGGTTTTGCCTGCAAGAACAAAAAGGTCCATAAGAAGGCGATATAATATAATACCCAAATAGGTTGCCATAAATAGAGCTTATAACATATAAAGCATAAAACATCAAGAAAATCAAACACACAAAGCAACTAATAATCCCAACTACATAATAACACCAATTCATATCAAACAGTTATCCTAAAATGACAACATTGCTGCAAGGAAACCATATCATCTTCCTCTATGGATCAGTATCAACACTTTCTCTTGACTAAACACCCATTTTGTCAGCAGGAGAAACATGGCGACCCCAAAGCCGGCAAGACATTAACGTTTTCTGTAAAACATTCTTGTCTTTATCATTGCAGAATTGGCTGAGTCCCAGATAATTTAATCCCGCCAGCAAATGATTATTTGTCTTGATCACTGCAGATTAGCACGAACAAAACATACTAATTCCAGAATGCTTGTGAAAAAGCTCAACTCCTTAAGGAACTAAAATGGGAAAGCCCAGATTGAACGTAGAACAAGACTTGAGGAACAGGCAGGGTTCTTCAAATAGGGCGTGTTCATGATCTGTACTACGTTTCTGATTGGTAGAGTAGCCGCTTAACAACCACGCAATTTGTCTTGTCTTACTGTAGCTTCGATACGAGGAATCTGGACGATATGTTCCCAGATTTTTCAGTAAAATCTATTCCCCAAGGTGCAATTATAGTTTTCTCGAGTACGTGATTGCCAATTTCTTCGCACGGTTTTGGTCGTTTGCAGGAAACTCAACATTTAAACCCTGTGATATCTCATCTGTTTGGCCGGTGATGAATATGCCTAGCTTCCAAATTTAGTTCACCTAGCATTAACCATTGCGAATTTCGAGTGCTGTACGCAATTCATTCATACTCAAGCTTGTGAGATTAAAATATCGACTGGACCCATCTGGAGCGAACCTGAAATCAGACTGCTAAACGCGGATACGCTAATGTTACTGCAACGACAATTGCAGAAACGAGAGGAAAACATGTGTTTGATTGTATTCTTTGCCAGCTCATTCGCTAATATTCTTTGACATCAAAATCTGCAGACAACTCACGGATAAGCTCTCTGTGGTTTGCTTGGCGCGAGTTTGATTGAACGTTGTAGATAAAAAAACCAACCAAAGTAATTTGAGAATTGCGTTTCTCTTTTTTTAGATCGGATCAGGTTTCGTCAGATGATACAAAAAAACTAGGTTTCGATTTTGATTTGTGAGCGTAGAAAAAATCAGATTCAACAAAAACATATATATATATATATATATATTTTTTTTTTTGACTAAACAAGCATCAAAGTTATCTACTGAACCTGGAGTACGAATTCGCAAAAACACTAATGTAATCGTTGACAAAAGAGAATCAAAGTTAGGGAACAAACCAACATATAATAAACCTAACGAATCAAGGAGATAAGAACAAACCGGTCGCGCGTATTCGATTTTAATCTGACTTCCGTTCAAATTTGCTCCTTGAAGGGCCTCCTTAGCTGCCACTGCTTCCTCCACGCGTCTGTAGTATATAAACGCAAAGCTTCGTGACGAATACGCCGTTATTCTATCTATATCGCCGAATCTTCCAAACAGCTCCGTCAGATCTGACTCCGTCGTATCCGTCGTAAGGCTACCCACCCACAGATTATTCGATTTGAAACCGGATTCATCTCTGAAAGAGTTCATAGCTAACGCCATCTGGATTCTCGCAATCCTAGGGCTCCAAATTTCGAAGTCCTTGAATTGATTGTTTTTACTATTGGGATAACGAGATTTCGATATTCACGAGACGGGTAACGAGAGCCGAATTGTGCGATGAAGCGCTGATACGTTGAAACCCAAGACTTCAGAGAGAGAGATTGATTTTCAAAATCCTACCTACAGAGAGGAGAAGAGAACCCTAGAAAAGAGTTTGAAGACGAACAAGATTAGATTGAAAGAGAAATAGAGGCCAGATGTAATCGAAGCGGCGTCTCTTAAAGGAGATAATATAATATCGATTCACTTTCCCCTTTAATTTATTTTATAAATTTTTTTTTTTTTTTGGATTCCGGACCCAAAACGGAGAGTTTTAGTAGTCATGGCAAATTCGTAAATAATTGTCTTTATGATACCGTTGACCAAAAAAAAAAAAATTGTATTTATGATATCCCTCTCTCTCACTCTCTGGGTTAACTACTGGAGATAACATTCTGAAATAAGAATTCTGATAGCATCTTGTAAGTACATAGACATCTAACAAAAGGGTGGTTAGTCTCTGGGATTCTTGTGGGGCTTGGGTGCTTCACAAGAACATAGGTTTAGCTGAAGTAGCAGGAAAAGGCAGATTCTTCACCACCATATTTTTAACAACTGTTAAGCATTCCATCAAGATCCGGGCTAAGTGATAGAGCTCAAGCTCGTATTGCTCGTAGATGAAGAAAGCAGTGAACGAGAATGAGATCGCTGTTCAGCAAAGCAGTACAGACAATGTTATGGGCAGGAAGATTAACGGATAAAGAAGTTCTTAATCATGTTTATGAAGTCTGAAGACAAAAAGCTTTCTACGAGTACCTGTGAAAAGAAATGCTGCCAATGAACGCGTTAAGATCAGTTTGAGGAGATATAGTGATCCTGCAATCTGTTTTTTTTTTGGGTTTGAGGAAACGAGAGAGATAAGGGTATTTTTCATGTTTGGTGACCATTAGAGAAATGCGTAAAGAGTAGAATTGTACCTTGAAGAACTTGATCCAGTCTCCTCCTCCGCTTAAGGATTTAAAACCGCGAACTCCGTGGTTCCATACAACTACGATATCTCTGCTAAGATCTCTCACAGCAGATTCCGAGATCTCAAATCTCCATGGGGGTATTTTCTTGACTTGAAACCCCAAGCTGTCAAAATAAGTAAATCTGTCACTTAATTGCATATAGATTTCAAAGGAGAAACGAATATACATGGATGCATCATGGTTTGCTAGGAAAATTGTGGTATCACAAAATAAGTTCACTGTCTTCTATAGTGGTAAAGTTCTGGAACCAATACTTACATCTTTGACGGCATAAAAGCGAGTCCATAGAGAGAAACAGCAAATAAGAACAGAAGTTGGGCTGCAGATGAAGTAAATGTGTTTCCAGAAAAGAAGAACCAGTAATATAACAAGTTGAGGAAAAGAAAAGAAACGAATGTTTTCTTCTCATTTCTCCATAGCAAGATGTCTGCAACTGCATGAGAACATAAATGAAAAGTTGTCAATTTAATGAGATGAAGATCAAACACTTCCATTGACCAGATTCTCTTAGAGTTTGTTTATATATACATGAAATATAGTTGAAACTCGTATAAAATAACATGGTCTGGAAGCAGATGTAAATGGACCAAGCAGATACTTCAGCATATTCTAGACATCTAAGAGCAAGAAATCCAAAGTTAAGAATTAGAGATAGGTTCTTTACAGGTTAAGCCTTATTAACATGCATCATCATATCCATAGCTAAATGAGACACGGACTTAAAGCAATATAACTGAATACTTAGCCAAGAACACTTTAAAAGGGCATTCTAACTGTTACTAGGGAGATGGTTCTAACCTTTTCCACAACCAAGAAGCTGATCTGCAGTTGATTCAATAACCGCATCGTCAGACTTCTCAAGATCCCGAGAGAACCATTGAAGCGTTGATGCAATACCATCCTACGAATACAAGAGGTAATGTATCCAAGGATGCTATCAATCAGGTGAATATGAAAAGAAAAACAATATTATCCAAATTGAACTCACTTCAAGTGTCACAACAGGTGTGTAACCAAGATGCTTCTTAGCTGCATTGCAGTTAAAAGTTCTTGTTGAGGAAGCTAACAGAGCAAACTGATGAGCTGTGTCATAATTACTCCCAAGGCCTTCCTGTTCTTGTGTCCATTTAAGAAGCGAGAAAACAAACAAAACTAGCCGAACAGGAATTTTCATGGATGGTCTGCAATTGAAGAGAAGAAAAAAAATCAAATCAGGTAAACCAGAAAGTTGGATATTTAGGAAATAGGAGAAGGAAGCATATATACAAGATACTAAAAATCACTGAATAGTTAACATAATATGGCCGCAATTGAAACAGTTCCACTATATATGAGTAGTTCATGACATCTATCAATAGACAAATAAATCTTATGCTTTAAGAAGGGAACATTCAGGGAAGGGTCAAAAATACTGAAGGACCTTTGTCCATGCTGCAGCAGACACCAGATAACCAGGAAACAGCAAGATAAAGGAGTTCACAAAAAGTTTTGTTATATCCAAAAGAGTTAGGATGCTCATTTACCTTGGGTATCCCAGACCTTCAACTATGTGGCTTACAAAGTCCCAAAATCTGACCGGCTTGAGGTTAGTGATAAAAAATTCCTACATATAGTTGGCACAGAAAAACTTCATCACATATAAAGGTTGTGCGCTTTCAGGAGTGATCTGGCAAATACACATGCCTTAGTATTACCTTTCCAGCCACAAACTCCATATGCGAGTCTAATGCTTCTGCGGCACATATATGTGCATGAGAAACGTTCTCAGAGTAAGTGAAATCAGACATATTTTCACCACTCCCGATTATAAACTGAAATTAAAAAAACGAAGACAGTCATTCCCCGAAAAAAAAGAAAACCAATTATGCATCAAGCTCAAGGAATATGCCATCACAATGTAGATAGATGAAAAATATCTATTCGATAATGGGATGAAATAATAGTAAGACCTTTGCATATCCGGACTTGGCTAGATTCACGAGGAAAGGTACAAACTCTGTGTCACCAGGTCCAAATACAATGCTAGATCGAAGTGAACAGGTTAAGAGACCATCACGGTTGTTAGCAAATTTGATCAACGCTTCCGCTTGAGCTTTGAAGTCTATCAACATGGATTGGAACTGCAAAAGAATCAGAGCAAAACAGATATCATCTCTGAACAAGAGCAAAGACAAAAAAAAAAAAAAAAAAAGATCAATAAAACAATCATGCTCAATGATTACCTTCAAAGGACGTCCCAAGGATTCATCACCATCACGTATAGATTGGGAACCATCAAAAACAACATCAGCAGTACTGTTGTAGATAAGTTTTCTGACTCCAGACTCACGACAGGCGGAAATCACATTTCTTGTACCTATTAGGCGTCAAAGAATTATACGAGACATCGATTATCCATATAATGGTAAACCATCTTGAAGTGACTAAGAACTTTACCTTGAACTATAACCTTGTAGCAATCAAAGTAATCATGAGAACGTAAATCAGCAGCTCCCATGTAAAATACAACATTGGAACCCTCAGTAACTGCAAGGAACAAACAACTATGTGATGTTACAATCGCATCCCAACATCTAAAACATCAAAACTCAAATGCATTTACTCAAATCAGAACCCAAAATCTCAAATATCCAGAAATTCCTCCACAGCATTGTTCAGATACCAAAAACAGATCCGTCCAATGTCAAGAATTAAACGAAGTGCAACCATTCAGATGATAAGTACACAGGGAATTAGGAAAAATTACCTTTAAAGATCTGAGGTTTATCACGAACATCGACGCAGTGATAAGAAGCGCGGCCAGTGGAGAGAGCATCCTCGAGGACCGAATCGGACTCGTCAAGATGTAGAGATTGAGCGGAATCAGCGATTCGGACTGTCCAGCTTCCGAGTCGAAGCAATCTGGAGACAAGCGATCGACCAATGAACCCTCGGCCGCCAAGGACGACACAGGTATTGAGGTGCAAATCGTCATTGAAGGCATCTTCTTCCATTGTCATCGCCGAATAAACCCCAGCTCTGTCGCCTTGTCTATGTCTAACTCGCGCGAGTCAACTCAGAGAAATAGGCCGAGTCGAGTTGGATCAGTGCATATAATAAAAGCTGACTACTAACTAATGTGTTAGGGGTTGCTTGGCGGGCACATCATACGCTCCACTCGCGATACATTTAGCGTTTTCATTTATTATCTAATTTTTAGAATTCTTCGGCTATTAATTGATTATTTAATATTGACACATGTGGATTTGACTTGCTATTAATTTATCAATTTTATAAAACTGTTGTAAGAAATTTTATAAGTTATTTGTTTACAAATTAACTAAAATTAAATAAATCATGGACGCACGGTTGAGTCTTTACTTATTTGGGGGAAGTTTGGTGAACCAAATCCATCAACCCACCAAACAAATGATTTCAAAAGTTAGATATTTGGTAAGCGTTTAAAGAGAACTACAGATACGTATGATGAAGCATAAGTTACACTTGAAAATTTCTTGATTTAATAATAATTGAGCGCAACTAAAATATTTTGATGTTTTCTGTTTTGAATACAAACTCAAATGATGTAACTGGAGAAAGCCCAAAACATATAAAATATTAATCTTTGCAGCTGATCATGACTTGCAAATTTTCTATACAATTAAGAAACATATCCAAGTTTTCAGAAACGATCTCTGGCTCTGTGTATACGACGCAATGCTTCAGCTTCAGTTGCTGAGTCTGGAATGCTTAAAGATTTGCGGATATCTTTGCTCGATGTTCTGAGGAACGGGTTACATGCTTTCTCGACCTTAACAGTCGTTGGAATCTACAGACAAAAACCCGTAGATGAAATCTTGAAAAGAGGTTTAGAAAGGGAGAGACGAGAGAGGGAAAAGATTAGAGATTTACCGATGGGAGTCCCTGGCTGCGAAGATGGGCGACTTGGGTTGCATAGGACTGAAGAGTTTCATTCTTTGGTTCTACGGATAGTGCAAACTTGAGATTGCCCTTATAATGGAGGATAAATAAAGTAGTTTACTTCACCGAGTCGAAGAGAGTTGAACAATGTGAGATAAGACAGTATTTATATGTGTTAAACTTACTGCTGTGTTTTCACGGCCGCAATATATATTTGTATCATCTGGTAAAGACACGATCTTTTGGAGTGATGAAAGCATCTGAGACATAGACAACAAAAAAAAAGGGTTGTATCGTTAAAAAGGACACAGCACAATAAGTTTGCTTCTATGAAAGAAATTATGAAGTTAGGTTATTAGAATACTCCCAAGTGATCTGTCCATAAAGTCTATAACATTTTTCTTCCGTCACCATAAAGTCTATAACATTTGACTCACTTACCACAATTTTTTTGCCACAAGAAAGTAACCATAACAATGCAAAGACAGAAAAGGTTGAAAACCAAACACGACTTCAAAAACCGCAAATCACTGAGCACATTTTTGCCACAAGAAAAACCAGACAGTGCAAGGACAGAGAGAGTTGAAAACATGGTTTCCAAAACCGCAAACCACTTAGCACAGTCTTTTGCCAGAAAAAAATAACCATACCAGTGCAAGAATATTGCTATTTTCAGATTCACCTAATTTTCAATTGACGTTACCTGCTCGGGGGTACCTTCTGAAAGGGTACCACAGGATAAGCTATATATCAGGTATCCTGTGAATATTGTCGCTGACCCGGGAAAGTAGAAGCTAATATGGCCTGCTTGAGAAATAGATCAGTTAAGAGAGTAAAACATGGAGAGCATTTACACAGTAATGTATCGAGAATGACATATTCAAATGACAAATACGATACTAATATGTGATCCACCAAACGTTTCTAACGTTGGCAATACTTGACTGTAGAGATATGTTTATAGTTTTTAAAGTAGAGGTATATGGCAGCTACAAACCTTGTGTGTGGCCAGGAGTGTCAAGTACCCGAACCTCATGGCCAGCAAACATCCATTTGTCACTATCCTTCAGATGTATGTCAATTCCAGGAATCCGATCCTTATCAACAGTTGATCCAATTACCTGTCGGCAACATAAGTCACATAAAACACTTTAGTACATATAACAGAAGCAACAACTAAACAAAGTTGCAAAACAAAAAGCCCCAGAAAGCCATCTTTCTTTGGTTAGACAAACACTTAAAGACATCTCAAAACCAAACCATTGTATTGTAGAGCTTTATGTTTCATAGCTATCCGAGGTTAAGGAATATTCCAAAGGGAAAAATGATGATAAAGAGATAGCTAACTTGCTCAAAGAGCAGAAAGAAAACAAACAAAAAAATAAGATAATACAATTTAAAACCAAAAATAGTATCCTCTTACCTTTGCGCCATACCTTTCTTTCAATTCAGCATTCCCCCCAATGTGATCATCATGATGATGAGTATTTAAAATATAAGTTAAATTCCAATTTTTCCTGCTCAATGCATCTATAACAGGTGCAGCCTCAGAAGGATCAACAACTCCAACTGTGCCAGTGTCTTCATCGTGCAAAAGATAAGCATACTTGTCCTTACTGCATGGCACCTGAAACATACCCAACAAATAAGAAAAGACAAACAGATCGTATTTAATGTATACAGGTATCAGTAATGTTTGCACTGGCATAAGATACAGAAGGTAAACAAACAAACAAAAGAAGAGGACAAATGGGTACTAACCAGTTCGATTTTTAAAGAGGATGGCATGTTGGAAATGCTACAAAAGTGAGTGATTTTAAGGGTTTTTCTGGCTCCACGCAATGTTTTCAGTGGCATAGATAGTAACCACATAACTCCGTATAATAAGCTTTTCCTGAGGCAAAGTTGTCTCAATCCAGGCCACACGCAAAGCTGACCTCCAATCTGTTTCATGAATCCGAACAACAAATTATAATCTGATACAAATAGAATAAGATTGTCAATTAAAAAAAAAAAGCACACACATTTAAGCTTAGATAATTCAATCGCAAGTTTTACTTAACAAGCCAATACATAGTCAGCCATAGAAACTGATCTTTTAAGGTAAACTTAAAGCCTACTAATCTCAAAGCAAAGTACCAAGGCAAGTTCAATAAACGCAACACTAACCTAAATAATTATCCAGAAAACAAACGAAGATCTCATATATTATCCAACACATAATAACTCAAAAAAAGGCTAAATCTCGTACCAACCACAAAACCGGATCGGAATTGTGGAAAAAAATTGGAGCAAAGACTGAATCAAAGGGAAAGTAAAAGGGGGGGAAGAGAGATTAAACCCTAGAACACGAAGGAATAGATGAATTGGTGGTAGATGAAGCTTTGGAGATCATTGGCATCCTCTATCTATCTATCTCTCTCCCCCTTCTTTATCTACCTCTGATTCTTCAGATAGAAGCGAGAGAGATGATTGGTTACCTTCACCAAGTCTCTCTCTTTGAAGAGTATGCCCAGAATTTGGCCTGAGCTGTGATGACGAGTTTGCGACTTCGACAGGAAAGACGTCAGAGCTAGAGACAGCTTTTTTTCTTTTCTTTTTTTTTTTTTGTCGCTTTTAAGTCAAATTTATTTAGCCCAACTACTAAATCCCTCATTAAATTTTCCCGTGCTATCATAATTCATATAACTGGTTCTAAATATTCGACCACCAGGAATTCATATTTTTATAGGAAAATAAATATTTTACTATCTTGATTTTTTTTTGGTAAATATTTTCTATCTTATTATAAGTTTTGTTACTATAACGGTTTTGTATCATTTGTGTTTTTTTTTTTTATCTTTTGCTCGACTAGATTCCCTTTCGAAAGCCAGAAAAAACAACATTTCCTTTTCGATCGTCGCAAAAAAAAAAAAAAAAAAAAAAAAAAAAAAAAAATTAAAAAGATTCCCTTTGGGCAACAGTATTATTTGTACATTTCATTTTGGATTTAATATCTGATTACGTTTTCCTACTTTTAAAAGAGTTACTGTACTTAATTTGAGGCTTTTTCTATCGACTAATTAATAAATTAATAGGTAGTTACTACTATATAAAATATTGTATTCTTGATATTATTAATTTATGAAGATTTTGGGATGCGTGTATATATATATATATATATATATATATATATATATATATTTATAAGAATATAAATATTTCATATAAAATGAAAATAAATAGAAATAACAATGAAGTAAATCCTATAGTTTATTTCCATGCCAAAAAAAGAGTATGCGTATATTTCGTTTGTTATGTACTTTTTTTTTTCTTTCTTTCTAGAAATGAGATTCTTTTGATACAATAATTACTGACTGCTAGAAAAATAGTAAATATTATCTTTATGATTTCGTAAGAAAACTTTAATAACACCAAAAATATGTGACGAGACAACAAACTTTGATTTACTATCCTAAATCAAGATCATATAATGTCTGTCAACACCAAAGTAGTTCAGTAAGAGTTGTGCCTATCTTGTTGAAAAATGAGCCACTTGTATTATTGCATAGGACCTCACTTCATACCTATTTTTTCAAATATATTTATATGACAAGTCATATGTTTCAAACTTAATAGCATTCCTTCAATCAAATACTGTAACCAACAATTCAATAAATATGGTTGTTGTCATAGTAAGAAGTCTATTATGCATTTATGTGTGTTATGGTTGTTTATGTGTTATATCAAGGAATATGCCAATCTTGTTACCGTTAACCTTTTGTTGTAAAGGTGATTGGTTCGAGTATATTCACCTTTAAATTAAGTGTAAAGTACAATTCTAATTTCGACATTAATGATTTAAATTTATCTTCGTTTCGATATAAAAATTAGAACGCATGAAAAAGTGAATGTTACAGTCATAATTGTGACCGACATGCGCTTTTCTCTCGATATACTCTTTACACGCACTCGTCTAAATTTTTCTTTTTGTAGTCGTAAACTTGTATATAAGGGTATATTTTTATATTAATCGGACCATTCCAGTATAGTTCTGAACTTATTAGTCGTAAATTGTGAATTTCTGATACATCTGGCTTGTTCTAGAATATTGGAGTAATAAATTTTAGGTTAGACTTTAGAGTTTAGAGTTAACCCAAAGCTAAGCTAGCTAGGAATCATTAACAAGAAAGCAAAAAAAAAATAGAGAAATTGTTTTGGCACAAAAACTGGTCCAAAGGCTATAGAGTATCTTAAAAAGACCGAGCTCCTACTGGAACTGGTCCCGAAGGATTGATTGTTCCTTCTTTTTCTTTTGACCACTCGAAAAAGAACAATCGATCCGCATAGCACCCACCTCAACAATGATACTGCAAATTTGAAAACTTAGTAAGTTCTCGGACTATTATGTCATTTATATAAGTTGTCGATTTTGCTTTTTACATTGTACCATAGCACTTAGAACTTGATGGTGTCCAAAACTCTGACAAGTGCTTTGATACAGCAACAAGAAGATCTATTGTCAAATACTATGAAAGACCTCCTATAATGATAGGAATGACTGTGTTCGGGACCGTTTGTGAAAACGTTCTTCTACATGGTTTGATCTTTTGTTGCCAGAAACTGTTTCCTTGTCACCCATATCGATCATTTGGTTTAGACTTTAGAGTTGGACAAAAACTGGTCGCAAGGCAAACAAGTATCTGAAAAAACTCAAGAATGATACTGAAAATTTGCTGTTTTTAAAAAAAAAATTAATTTAGTTTTGGTAATTTTATGCAGTTTATAAAAAATCTTTGATATGTACGAAATAAAGTTCCAGAGAATCGACGTTTACCGGTCAGAACAAAGAGGATTTAGGCTATGATTCAATGATGAATGTGATTGTGATTAATGGTAAAGAAGGTTTGATTGTAAAAATTCAAATTGAATCTTTGAGAAAGTATCTGATTTTTCAAACTGAAACAATCCAAAACACACTCAAACTGGAAAAGTCTGAACATAATTTAACGACACAAAATAAGTTGTCCTAAGAAAATTTCATCTGAAGAAACTTTGACTCATCTTCAAAGGTCTTGGACACTCAAACCTGAAAAGTGCAACGGAGCCCACAACTCAGAATTCATAAACAACAAATATGAGAATCAAAATGCTTTTCATAAACATAGTTGCATATTAAAGACAAGGCAAAGCTAGGTTTCAAATTAACTTCCATGGACACAGGTACTTAGCAAGACCAAAACAATATCATTAATGCAAACCTAGGTTTATGATCCATTTGACAAAATCCAATTTTGTTAGGTTTTAATTAAATGATGTAGATGCTTACTTAGCAAAGCCAAACAATGTTATCAAGCAAATGATCCAAAGTGTAAGAATTTTAGCAGTGCAGAATTTAAAAAAAAAACACAGAGCAAGGGTAAAGATAAGAAACCTGGAGGAAGAGACTGCTTAAGCTTGTCAGCTTTCTCTTGGTCAAAGACGCAAAGTGTGTAGAGGTACCTCGAGCATCTGACCTTGAACTTGACAATGTCCTTGCTTCTCTTGATCTTCACAGATCGTGCATCTTTCCTTCTTGCTGTCAGAAGGAAGTCCTTGATCTCGTGGATTTGCTTCGGCTGCAACCATTCATCCAAACATCCAAAGAAAACTTAATGGTGATAATCAGACATGATCTCAGCACATAAAACAAAATCAGACAACGATTTTTGTTTATATACATACTAAACTCTCCTAAGAACAGGTTAATTTCTCTTAAATCCTAAAAGTTTTAACTATATCCTAATCAATAAGTTTTAACTATATCCTAATCAAAGTAACAAGCAATAATCATAGATGTAGTGATACAAAAAAAACAGACATTTTTGTGAAAATTTCGAAGACATAGAAGGAACGATACTGAACTATGAAGACTGTAAACGAACTACGAAAACCGAATCATAAACATCGACGAAAGGCTAAGAAATGTACCATTATCGGATCAGATCGGTTGTTGTAGCTAGCCGCCTTCTACACACAGAGCAAAAACAGAGATAAACACCGTCGCGAGGATTTAAACAGATCTCTTGCTGATAGCAAGAAACCCTAGACTTATAATATTTAAATTTACTAATTTAACCTTCGGCCCATGTATCAAACAATTTTCATATTGGGTTCCAGGCCCAATCATATTTTCACACTTTAATTCCCTTTCAGTTTTACCCCATTTGTTAGTGTTTCTTACATTTTGGTCACCTTTATTTTCGTTTTACTCTTTTCATACCCCAAATCATCATAACAAGATCAACCATAAAATCAAATAACTCACAAATCAAATTTTTTTAGTTTATTTTTGTGACAAATCAAAGAAATATTACACTTGTTGAAAAAAAAAAAAAAAACGATTCAGCTACAAGAGAAACTCCACTAAGTAGTAGTACTAGAGACGCAGTCACACAGAGATGTTTTCAGGTGTAGTCTTAATGCTTCCAGGCCATGGAGTGACCATCTTCAGTGTAAGGCTCAAGAAATCCAATGAACTGTAAACAAAATATCCAATGACATGGTAATAGAAAACATCATTGTTGACCAAATAGAAGCTAAATGTCTGAAACATCATATACGAGTTTCAAAAGTAACTAATATATACATACCTTGGTTCCTTCCCGGGACCAACGTGCTCCATAGCCTTGAGCTACTCTTATCTCAAACACCTCTCCATGTGGCGGAACAATGTGTATGTTCATCCAGCAACAATGGTCAATGAAGCGATTTATAATATCTGCTGCAAGTCTATTTTTATCTGAATCTGAATAAGAAAGTGATATACCAATACGGAAATGCTTTAGTGTAATCGCACAAAACTGACTTAATTGGAGAGTATGGCTAAGTACCAGTTCCATGAAGGACACCCCAAAATCCATTGCTACTTCGATCAACATGCTTGGCTAAAGCTCTAGCTCCATGGCTCAATCTACAACCTTTTATCTCATCAACAAAAGGGGAAAACAAAGATTGTAAATTCTCTGTCTCACAGCTTAAATACAGCCAAAAGATTGTACACCAAAGTGTGTTTGTGTATTCAGTCTTTGTGGTACCTTTGAGTTATATGGGAGCATGAATGAAGAGAGTAGAATCGATCTTGGAGGAGGCAAAGCATCAAAAATGGATCCAGTAGTGTGAGAAAGACCGAGAAGGCTTTGCACGCCAGTGTTACTCAAGCCCTGCAATTTTTAATATAGTTTTTGGAAGAAACATAAGAAACGAATATGATTCATAAATCACAGAAGAGGACAGTGAAAAACTCAAACTCACAGAGAGTAGTTGAGCCAAAGGAACACAAGGCTGAGCAACTGATTTAGTAAGATGGATTGCAACAACACCATTGATCCTCTCTTGATTCAAATCATACAACTTCCTAAACATTTGTATACCTAAGAATGTAAGTTGTTGAAACATTACTTTCACAGAAGTTAATGGCTAAGGACCAAGCAATAAAAAAAAGAGGTCCACCTTCTTCCACTGTTTGAATGCCAGGAAACACTGTCTCTGGACTCTCGGCTTTCAACAGCTCGTAAAAAGACGGAAATCGATGAATCTCCTATATATCACATTTCAGGAGAATCTATCACAGGAAATCATTCCCAAGAACACAAAAGCAAAAGAAAATGGTGTTTAGCAATATATCTCACCAGAACTTCAAACAGGAGACATTTATTTATCATAACTATTGAACCTCTTCGTAGAAGTCTGAAAGAAATCAAACAACATTTGTGAACACAAGAGACACATAAGTGATCATGCTCAGTAACTTTTCACTACTCATACCTTTCATACTCGGCTTCAAAACACCTTGCTTCAACTGTTTTGATGCCATCTAATGTATCCATTCAAATTAAACAACCCAAAATCTGATCAAGAACTCTTGCCACTTGATATTTGACATTGACAACACAAAACTTCAAGCATCTAAAAGGGAAAATTGTACCTTTCATAAGAGATAATAAGGGCTCTTGAACATGAAGCTCGCAAGCTATATCCTTCAAGGCCTGTTAGAATATTGCAAAGGGTACAACACAACTTCAAACAATCAAAAGCAAGCCAAAATCTAATCATTAATGACTCTGATTACCCCAATACCAATCAAATTCACAGATTTCTAAGTAACTGAGTCAAAGTTAATCAACCAGAAATATAGCTTTTGAAATATAATCAACTATGACTCACTCACATTGACTAACTCGGAACCCTTTTGGATTATCAGCTTACTCCACTCATCTTCTCTTTCCTTCAACCAGACTACCTCTTTCACCAACGACATCTTCTCAAAGGTTCCACAGAAAGAACCAGAAGCAATTGATTTCAGCAGACCTAAAGCAAGTCGCTTGTACAAAGGATATTCAGGAACACCTACAGATGCATCAAAAAGAGCAGATTGATTTAAAGGGCAACAAGTCGGTCTAACAAAGTTTCGATCACCGGCGGAAAGAAGGGATTCGCCGGAAAGAAGGCCGGAGCAGAAATCACCGGTTAGCTCTAAATCGAAATCTGTACGGTAATCGAGTGTGAATTTCACCAGTTGCTCTACACAATCTCCCAGTCTATCCATTTTCACACAACCGGAACAAAATTCAATACTTTTTTCTCCATTTCAGATCCAAAAATATAAAAATTTATTCTTTTCTTATTCTTAACAAAGAAATTTGACCTTTTTTTTTTTCTTCTTTTTTCCATATTGAACCCAGAAAAAGCTTCAATCAAATGTCTTGATTTGATTGATAAAACAACTCATTACAAAGATCTAAACTTGTGCTCTAAGCTAGTGTTTCTGCTGAGAGAAACAATAAACCCTAAAAACCGAAAAACCAATTGTAACAATTACTAGAACTGAATTGTCACTAACAAGTAGAAAAAAACAGAGAGTCATCATCATCCTCGAGATCGGGTAGATCTGAGGTAAAAAAGATTGAATCATATAGGTCCTCGTTCAACTTCACTGGCAATGATGGCATACGCTTCATTGGCTCACACACATTCTCATTCAAACTGTAAAGATCAAAAAACAAAGTTATATACTTATAAGAACAATCAAGAACACACAACATAGAATTGATGATAAGTTACATACTTGGTGAGAAGAGTTATGATGTTTGCCTTGCTTATGGTCAAAAGGTTTAAGTTGTCTATGATCTGTAAAAGAACACAACAACAACAACAAAAAGGAAAATTAAACCAAGTTTTTTCCCCGCATATATTGTTGGTTGCTCAAGAGATCTAATTTGGTGATTTTTAATGGATCTATATACTTACATTTGAAGATGTGAAATTTTCAGAAATCTGATTGAACAATTGCTCGTTCTGTTTAAGAAGGGCATAGGTGATCCCTGCATATATAATTAAATGAGTCTTTTAATGATATTTCCATATCTGATATTTGAAGATGAATATATAAATCGCATCCTTAAGAATATTTGGATCAAAAGAGATATATACTTACCATGTTCTTCACCAAGAAGAGGAGATGTTACAAACCGATGTGAAGCTGGGGTTGAATTCACCTCCTGAACAAATCAAAACATCAAACAGATCATTACATTAACAAAAAAAAAAAAGAGAGAACACGGATAAATATTCTACGTTTAAAACCTTATTGTCAACTCTAGCTCTTACCAAACCATTGTGACCTTCCTTTCTTCTTTTGCTATTTTCCTTATTCTACAACAAAAACAATAAACCCCAAAAAAAAAACCTAAATTAATGATTAATTCCTAAACAAGTAACAGAACAAAACTTGAAGAAGAATTAAAAAAAAAAAAAAAAAAAAAGGAGAAGACTTTACATAGAGCCACTTGCAACGTATAACAACGTCCCTGACCGTCTTGTGCTCAAGATGCGACGCGATTTTCAAGTAGCGTTTAACAATCGGTTCAAACGAATAACTTCATGAAAGATAAACAAATAAAATCATCAAAAGAACAAAATTTGGAAACCTAATTTTGATTATCACGAGAGAGTAAAAGCGAATTTTGAAGGGAAAGAATTCACTAACGTAGCAAGAGCATTAATCAGGATTTCTTGTTCTTCAGTGGTCCAAGTAATGGAGATTCCCGCGTTTTGTCTCAAGAATGAGCTCTCAGTCGTGGAATTGCCGGAGGAGTACATATTATGGTGATTGTTCCTCTCTCCCTTTGTCCAGCAAGGATTCGCCATCTAATAATAATACACACCAAAACCTCCTAACAAGATTTATATTAAAGAAACATGAAATATAAAACCCTAGCTATATATATCGGAAGAGCAGATATATATCCAAAACCTGATGATTATTTGCGGATGATGTGTAGAGCTTTGGCAGTGAATAACTGAATATCCAAATAAATATATAGGAAATATGTTGATTGGTTGAATTAACAATAAAATAATAAAAAGACATTAAATCAATATATCACTAAAAAATCTGATTTTTGTCTATATTTCTTATTTTTATTTACTTTTCTTCCTTTTTAATTGGCAGAGTTTTTTTCTAATAAAGGATATTCTATTAAAATGCTTTGGGAGAGTTAGGTGATGGTGAATATTAATTAATTGGCAGTCTTTCAAAAGCTTTGAGCGTAGAAATAGAATAATAATGCTACCGTATCTTTAATGGGCAGTCTCTTTTTTCTTTTTTTTTACATCCTTTTTTGTAATTTTATGTTAGACTAAAAAAATAAAGAAAATAGTAATAATCTATGTGTAAGCTAACCGCGCAATACACACAGAAGCTCGTATATGTGTACGCATAGACACAGCTTGGCATTTTATTTTCTCAATTAGTTTATTCTTGTATGATTGCAAAAATACTATAAAAGGTCATATTAAAACCCATTTTAAAGTGTTACAAAATCATCGTGCATTATTATTGTAGACCATGAACACATTTAATATTATACACTTTACTTCATAAGGACAAAACCCAACAAGAATATGGTTGAAGCAAACTGAAGAAAGTGCATATAATTACATATAAGTAAATACTACAAAAATAATAATAACAAATGTTACGGTAAACCGATCCTTAAAAAGATTATAAGAGTGGATTTCTAGTTCCACGTGAATTAGGGACGATAAGGTGAACCCCAAATAGATAAAAAGAAAGATAACATGTGGAATCCTGGAATTTGTTGCTGTCTAGATAAAGCGGTGAAAATTCGTGTTATTTTTTTTTTTTTTTTGGTCTATAATCCTGGAATTTGTTTAATAAAAGAAAAAACTAGACTAGCAATCTCGAATTCCACTCAAATGTACATTACTGGCAATTCACATAATATACATTCCCAATTTGTATGTGTAAATCTAGGATTTTATTAACAAATAAAATAATATAGGAAGAAGAAAATTAAACTACGTACACACTTGAACTTTGAAGCATACATGACGAGTAGCTATATAAAACAATAAAAGAATTAAAAATAATTTCAATGTAACTAATGTAAAGTTCTCTGCTAAAAGTTTAATCATATGATATAATTCCGATATGCAAGAAAAATTGTTAAACATTGTTTGCTATTCGAAGCAGGTTTGTTGAATTAGAGTTTTCCTCAAATTAATACTTAAGATCGAATAACATGACCACAATAACATATACTTAAAAGTAAAAAAAATGGCAAAGACCAACCATTCATGTATAAAATGTGAAATGGTGCAGACAGAAAAAGTGTACTAAATTATTCATCGGGAGTTCCTAGCTGTTTTAGTGCATATCAATTATCAATATGACATCCTCTCATGTCTTAGAGTTTGGTTGTATTTTCCATTTTTTCGTTGTAACGAATTAGTTTAAAGGGAAAAAAAATTCCCACGATTGTAAATTTCAACCGTTTATGTAGGAGTCTGGTCAATTAGAACTAAACTTAAACATTTTGAAAATTGAAATTCTACTATATATACACTTAGCTATAATATGTTGATATTTCAAAAAAAAAAATAAAAGAATTATAAAGAGTGGTCAGCAATTTTTTTTTAAAAAGACAGAAACAAAGGTTGTTGGATTTGGTTCAAAAACTATAAACTTGTCATCGTGCACATCCTTAATCTGTCACTATATGTGAAAACAGATTTATCTAACACTTTTTTTCCCTACGAAACCGATTTTCATTTTCATATGTCCCCGAATGGGATACCATTTGGAGTTACATAGAGAGTATTTATCTAACTTATCACTATATATATATGATCATAGCTAATTATTTCCTAACGCCATCGTTCAAATCACTATATTTGAACTATTGACAGAATCCGTAGTTGTTTTTGCTACATGAATCATTGTGGAAAATTTAATCAAACCATCATGTATATTGAGGATGTTGGAAACAGTCTTAATTATACACGATTAATTTTTTTTTTTTTTTTTTGCCAACTAAGATATATATAAGAAAAAGAGAAATGGGATCTCATAATTCTGCATGGGAAATCAAATGACGCGCAGAATCCGAGCTAAGATCACATGTTAACACGTTGCTTCACTATCTGACGATCAAAACGTAAATTATAGACATATACACGCACTTCATTAATTTTATAAGGTATTACATGTATAATATTAGTTATCAAAAGATTATATAAAACCCCAAACTCCAGTCGTGTTAAAGACTTAAAGTCTTATTATTTTCCTTTTTTTGACCTATGTTTCTTACATGTCACACACATAACAAAATCTTTCTGCAGAAATTGAACTCTTTAAACCCCGATCTGATTTTCCTTCCTGCATTTACATATATTCCTCATAATTTATTCGGATTTTTTTTATTATTTCATATTTTCATTAAAATATTTTATAAAATAATAGATTTCCATATATCAAATCATCATCTTTATGAAAAAAATGCAAATTTTTAATCATTGGTATTTATATTTTCACGAAAATTAGTATTTCTCAAAAATATTGAAAAAGTAGACAAAGCAATTAAAATGCCTAGACGACATTGGGCTGGCGACTTAGCTTGCACGGCACCTAAACAAACTCAACAAAGATCCGATTATTATGCTTGCACAACTCGTTTTTTAATTATATTTCAAGTCCCTTACTGTATAGTAAAAAACTCGGATATGCCACGTGGACAAAACCCCATAAGTACCTTCACACAGTCTAACAATCTCCTTATATAAACCCTCACAAGTACTCAACAACACACCTCTCTGTCTTCTCCATTCAACACTCAACAGCTTCACCGTGAGATGGTTATGATTCAGATCTTCATCACCGCGGTGGTTGTTGGAGCCATCAGTCTCTTCCCGGAGACGGCAGAAGCGACCGTGATGGGACCGTCGATGCAGAAGCTGTCGTGGCATTACTACAAAAATTACAACACTTGTGAGAATGCCGAGAATTTTGTGAGGCACCAAGTTGAAATATTTTACAAGGAAGATAGAAGCATTGCTCCTAAGCTCCTTCGTCTCCTCTACTCCGACTGCTTCGTTACCGTACGTTTTTTCTTATCCTTTGTGTTACCCATTTAATCATTTCTATAGTTAAGTGTTAATAGAGTTTTATTAAAAGATTTGCGATTGATACACATATTGAGTTCGGTCCGCAAAAAAAACTAATCGAAACTAAATGAACTAAATCGAAATATATATATATATATATATATATATATATTTTCTGTGGGGTTATCCATATCGAAATGTTTAAAGCAAAACCTAAACGAAACCGATTTCATGTATATATCATTTTTTATTAACTTTGTATATTTCTTGTTTGTTAAATAGATGTAGTTTTATCTTATACTAAACCTGGTCAGATATAATTTTATGTAGTTTCACTAAATAAAAAAAAAAAAGAGAAAGAAAAAAAAAACACTGAATCAACACTAAACTAGATTGTCTAACTTTGGGTTACTAATTTATGGACAAAACGGGTTGTAAGAACTAGTCCTCTCACAATGTACTAGTGTATGTGACACTTATATAATGATAGGGATGTGATGCATCGATCCTTCTAGAAGGTCCAAACTCGGAGAGAATGGCGCCACAAAACAGAGGACTTGGAGGATTCGTGATCATAGACAAAATCAAAATAGTCTTGGAACAAAGATGTCCTGGTGTTGTCTCTTGCGCCGACATTCTTAATCTTGCAACTAGGGATGCTGTTCATTTGGTAACCTCTCTTTCTCTTCTTTACCTATAGCTATACATTGATCATTGTAGATACTGACCAGCAAAGAGAAATGATTTCCTATAGGCGGGTGCACCATCTTATCCTGTGTTCACCGGCAGGAGAGATGGTTTGACTTCGGATAAGCAAACCGTGGACCTACCATCACCATCCATCTCATGGGACCAAGCCATGGCTTACTTCAAATCTAGAGGCTTGAACGTCCTTGACATGGCTACTCTTCTAGGTCAGTTAATCACCTTTTTCTTCATTCCAATATCTTAAAACCCGGTTTATCAGGATTAAGGAGTTACTTTTCATACTTTTTGGTGAATGAAGTATAGAACTCAATCTTAACAAAAAAAAAAAAAAAAAAAAAAGTATAGAACTCAAGCAGAATCCAAAAAAGATCACTCGTTTTGGTTTAGATAAAGCTCCGGTCTTGGTTCATATTTCGATGGTCGTTTTGATCTGGTTAGAATCGGTTAAACTGAAATGCACTATGATCAGGATCACATTCAATGGGGAGTACACATTGCAGCTACGTCGTTGACCGTCTCTACAATTTCAACAAGACCGGTAAACCAAACCCGACTATGAACAAGTATTTCCTGTCTGAAATGACAAAGCTATGCCCACCAAGAACGAGGAAAGGCCAGACCGATCCGCTCGTGTACCTAAACCCGGACTCAGGCTCAAACCACAACTTCACAAACTCATTCTACTCAAGAATTCTATCAAACAAATCCGTTCTTGAAGTAGATCAACAACTGCTTTACAATGATGACACCAAGCGAATCTCTGAGGAATCCTCAGCGAGTTTTGAGGATTTTCGGAAATCTTTTGCTCTTTCGATGAGCAAGATGGGAGCTATAAATGTGTTAACTAAAAACGAAGGTGAGATACGAAGAGATTGCAGGCGTAGAAACTGAACACAAAAGCACAATCTCTCTGTGATTGCAAGAGGAATAAACAGAGGATATAAACAAGAAACAATAGGAGAAAAGATTGAAACATTTATGTTTCAGGTATAAATTTGTTGTCATTTATTACATTGTAATCGCCGTGAAAAAGGCTTCTCTATAGCTAAAGGAGATTTGATTCTTTCGTGTTTCTAAAAAAGGTAGAAAATTTTCTGATATTCACATAAGTATAAAGGGTATGCAGTCAAAATTGTTCCCGCACAAAAGAGAAGAAATTTTATTTGTCTAACCTCTGTAGCTATGAGTCTTAGACTCTCAGTTTGTGAAGTACCAAGCAATTGAATTTCACAAGCTTCTCAATCTCTTGCTAGTTCCTTCCTGCTAGCTTCAAGAAGAGGCCAAACAGTTATAAGAATGTAATTTTATTACATAAACAACAAAAATCGCAGAGCCATAAATTATGTAAAGATTATTTGCCAACAATTCCTGGTATTTTACAAGTCATGATATTTTTCTTGATCCAAGATTTCATTATAGTGAAAAAAGAAAACAATTACCTCAAAAAGTTGTCAAATATAAGCATGAATCTTCAAAGTAATCCGTAATCAAAGATGACCTACTTGTGTGAGCTTCTACTACTTCTTCTTTTTGTTTTATATTTTTACTAACTGTTATAGGTGGAATTCTGCCTAGTCACCATTCAGAGCAGCAGGACTATGATGTAAACTTGGGGTTCGGCTCTGGTTCTCACTATGGCTCTGAATCTCTTCCGGCCTTTGGCTCTCCATATGGGTCTGATGCTGGATATGAACCTGGTTGTGGTTCTGAGACTGAGTGTTGCTCTTGGTCTTGATTACCTGACTCTGACAAGAGTTCAAAAATTAAATGGCGAAAAATAGAATAATCCAGCACCAGAAGCTTTATTTGTACATCATATCTAACCTTGTACATGTATTTCCTACGAAGTTTCATGGCTGTGCGTATGCATCTTCTCACGCGAAATACAAGAACCTTATCATTGAAGATCTGCAAATTATATCTTCTGAATCAGTATAGATGCATCTTGTCGATTGAGCATGTAAGGAGAACAAAATACAAATGAAAAACCTATTACCTGTATCATGTCATCGATCGAACGAGTTTCTTTCATAATCTTATGTCGATTCATGATTAAAATCGCCGCCACACAAAAGACAGGAAGGGCATCATCCCCTTTTTTGATGGATGAAACTACACAAGGGACATGTGTTGTTCTATCATTCCTTGACCAAAGACTTCTTGTCAAACCACAGAAGTGATATGAGGATGATGCCGGCTTTATCCCACTCTCATCGAAAAGTGGACCAGCAGTCTTTGGCAACGGACCACTCTTCGGCAGTAAACCACTCCTCGACAACAAACCACTGCTCTTCGAAATTGGTCCACTCTTTGAAATTGTTGGTTCCCTCGTTTTACCATTACCATTTCCATCCTCTATCGTTTCTTTTTCTTCACTCACCTCAGCTTCAGAATTCCTCGGAAGCTGAATCACCAAAGGCTCCAAGCAATCATTCACCAAAGTTTCAGAAACAGATTCATCATAATCAGCTGCCCACATCATCTACATCAAAGACAAAACCCATAAATATATATGACAAACAGAGACTGAACAAAAGACACAGTATTTGAAGCAAACAGAAGAACTACAAACCTCCCACATCCTGAGAGCTTCATTAAAAGACAATTCCCGTCGGAACAAAACTAAAAGCATCCTGAAGGCAAAATGAAGACTTTCAGCACCAATACGCGATAAGTGGGAAAAGATATCTTTATCTGTGAGTTGCAATATGTGCCACAGTGATTGCAATTGATCCATCACCCCAGTTGGTCCCTCCATTTGGAAATTCGCACGCTACACAAATAGACACAAAGCAACAGCATATAATGCATGATTCAAAATAAGGCCAGAAACAAAAACATATGAAATACTATGCAATGGATTTACCGTTCTTCTTATGAGCATTTCAAAGCACCAAAAGGCATCGGCGTTATCTTCGAAAAGAACCACGAAAGGAGAGACTAAATCACTCATTCCTATCAACAGATACGCAAGAGAGTTAGTATCCTAAACCAATAAAACCTCACTACGTTGCAATTTGACATAACTAAAAAATCAATCTTAAGCGATATATGGAACCTTGGCAATAACCAGTTGCAGGATCAACCCAAGCATAAACCGCAAGGATATCCGACATCCTTCCTAAATTTCCTGGATCCTCGTAGAACTCAAGGTGGCTATCCGTCCTTACCACATCAACAACTGAGGAAACGAGAAAGTTAACTATGAAAAGATGCAAGCTGGGGCAGAACAAGGAAGATTTCTGCCAGTTCTCGAAACAAAAGAGACAAGGAATAATTCCTACCTATTCGATGCAATGTCCAAAGCCATTCAGACACTCGATCTTCTGTGACATTCCCAACACGAGAGGGAGTCTCCTTTACTGATGCCATTGCAGGGACATCTGATATTCTCAAACCATCGACTATCTCTGCGTTGCGACCGGTATAGGATGATGGTCCAACAGAGTCCGGATGCATCACTTCGATCTCTGAAGTGGACCTTCGTTGTTCTCTAACTAAATCAGCATTCTTATCAATTCGAAAATTGTGCATTCCCTCATCCTCGGTTCTAAATTCACTTTTCAATGAAGCATCCTCATCTGGTGTAGAAACCTCTATCTTATCTAAACTATTCCTCCCAAACAAATCTGTAACCGGTAGCGAGGGAAAATCAAAATAACCGTCAGGGGAAGCAAAGCCATAAGGACTAGAAGCAGATACAAAGGAGGAAGTGTTGTAGACTACGCTCTCCGGACTTTCTCTTCCACTTACTAAATCAACGGACTCACTAGAACTTCCCCTTCTGTGTACATGAGACGTATCAGTACCATTATTACTCCAATCACTATGATGATTATCAGTATTAGCAGTATCATTATTATCTATGGAAGCTTCTTCTCTGCTTTCATCTGTAGCAACCTTTACTGACTCATCTCTATAAGATTTCCGCATATCCATAACTTTAGACCCCACAACATAGGCAAGTGAACCAGTTCCCACACTTGAATGCATTGTCTGGCATTGCTTGAGCAACTCATTGTATCGCTTCCTGAGTGAAAATTCAAATAAAACTCGTAAGCTTTTTGATTAAACTTAACTTGCTATTAGCAGTCTCTCTCATTCTAAGCTGTGATAAAAAAATCTAACCTTCGGGCAACCCTGAGTTGATTACGGTACTCAGAGGTGCTGCTCAATGCATAACATCCAAGGAGAAATTCCCAAACTTCAGCTCTAATAGACGGATCGATTCCCTAACAAAGAACATCATCATACATTAGATCACTGTATTGACATAATAGCCAAAAAGGGTTACAAAACATACCCCCAAAATAATTAACTTAAGCGCCTTTTGGAAACCAGAAACTCTTCCGTCGCTATCAAAAGACGCTTGCCACTTCTCTGGCTTAAGCATTTTGCCGATCTGTGCATTTATAAATCAATCTTTACTCATACAATTACATTACAAACATTTGATCCAATAATAATTACAAATTTGCTGAAATAAGAAAAAGGAAAAAGGGTAAAAGAGAAGATCTTACAGTTATAACAACCTGTATCCGTGATTGTGAAAGACAAGGCTCGCTCAAATCTCGAACCAGAGATCCCACTTTCTGTAAACTCACAACACCCGCTTTGCCACAACTCCATTGTTTCCCTTCTCCACCAGAACACATCAGTCCTCACTTCCCAACTCTTCTGCAACATCAACCATAATTGACAACACCAAATATTTTATAAATAAAAACTACACCAATTCAGATCCTTTAGTATAATATAATCAGCCAAAAAAGTAAAGGGTATAGATCAAAATTTACAATTACGAAATCCAATAGGATCACAGATCTTACTCTAACCAAATTTGCATATATTTCAGAAATCCAGAGATGGAGTTATTTGAAATCAACAAACTTGCGTCGTATCTATTATTCAAAAAACATGATTCAGATATCATCGATCAGATCAGATCACTCGACCTGGTCAGATTGAATTGCATTTTCATTCACAATACGTAAACGAGTTTCAATATACGCAATAGAAAAAAACACAAAACTTTTCCCTACGCATCATTACATACATTTTCGCGCTTAGATATATATATAGATATGTTAATGTCGTTTGATAATATTGATCGATGTAGAAAAGCTAAGAGAAGAACCTGAAGGTCAATGGTCATGGAGGATATTCTTCTCCGATCTCCATTTTTTCATCGACGGAAAAGTTTTTTCCTTTTTTTTTTTATTTGTTCTTCTCTCTCTCTCTCTCGCTTTTTCTGATGAAGAAGTGTTTTTTTTTTTTCCTTTTTTTTTCGAGTTTCTGATTTTTGTTTTATTCTCTCTCTTTTTTTTTGCCCTTTTATTTAGGCTGACGTTCTTTTAGTCAAATAAACTCTTTTGAGAAAAATGAATAAGCTAATCAACTCAGAAATAAGTTGAAGTTTTGGTACTAATTGATCCAAAAGTTGGTGCCTTAATTCATACTATAAATTAATATGGAGACAAAGGAATCATACAATTATAATGTCCATGTTTACGATATAGTTTATAGGTGGCAAATCCGGTGAATACGGTTTGTTTTTTTCCCGGGTTTTGGTTTTCGGTTACATATTATTTTTGATAAAGAATATTATTTGTAATACTAGTGAAAAGATTATTTGTAATCTGGTTTGGTATAATAAGATTTTTATACTTATTTTAAATATGTATGGTGTGCAAGCTAGATTCGCGATCTCTCTAAACTCTACTTTCAACGCCACTCGTTCGAAGCTTGAACACGAAAAGAAAAGTAAAGAGAAACAGAGACACACGATTTAACGAGTTCAGGTCCCAGAATGGTTCCTTACGTCTCGCCGGAGTTATACTCCGGAATCCACTAGCTTCTGACTCAACACCGAGCCAATATAGTCTCCGATTACAAAACTCTCAGCTCTCTCTCTCTCTCTGAAACAAACTCAGATTCCGATACAAAGAAGGAAGAAGAAGAAGACTAGATATTTATCTAAGTCTAACAAACTTTTCCCACGTGTGAATAAAACACACAACCAATGAGAGACTGACAGCTCAGCTAGTGAATTACTCACCTACCGGCTCCTTCACGGATCCTTGGTGACTCAGCATTGACCTGCTGACTTGAGACCCTCCTAATCACTTAGAGTCTTCCTGGTACTTAGCAGATTCCACACCTGCTCACTTGATCTTGACTACAACCTTCAAATCTCCACCTTAGTCACGATCAACTTCATATCTTCTTGGTGAATCCTTGCATCCAAAACTTCGGACACCTGCATCCTCAACCGGACGCAAATAAACTCAATTCTTTGAAACTCGAAGCATCTGCAATGCTTCTTGGAACTTATGAACCGGCAAAACTTTCGTGAAAATATCAGCTGGATTATAGGCTGTAGGAATCTTCACAACCTTGACCACTCCTTTGCTGATTAAGTCTCTAATGAAATGAAACTTCACATCCACATGCTTAGTCCTCTCATGATGAACTGAGTTCTTCGATAGTGCAATAGCACTTTGAGAATCACAATGAACTTCAACTGTATCCTGAGGAAACCCAAGCTCTTCTGCCAAACCTTTCAACCACACAGCTTCTTTTACAGCTTCTGCTAAAGCTACATACTCAGCTTCTGTTGTAGATAACGCAACCACCTTCTGCAAATTTGACTTCCAGCTGACTACATTACCACCAACTGTAAACGCCATTCCTGAGATGGACCTTCTATGATCATAATATGCCGCATAATCCGAGTCACAATATCCCTTGATAACAAAATCACCTCTGTTATTAAACCTCAGACCTGTATCAACTGTGCCCTTAATATATCTGAGAACCCACTTCACAGCCTGCCAATGCTCTTTAATAGGATTTGTCATAAACCTGCTTATCAAACCAACTGGATAAGCTAAATCGGGTCTAGTACCAATCATGGAATACATGATACTGCCCACAGCACTTTGATATGGAACTTTTCTCATAGAATCAGCTTGAACTGAAATCTCATGTTCTGTAGCAGCCTTTAACTTGAAGTGAACTCCCATTGGAGTTGCCACTGACTTCGCCTGATCCATGTGAAAATTTCCTAAGACTTTTGTGAGATAGCCCTCCTGAGTAACACTAAGAGTACCAGCAGCTCTGTCTCTTGTAATCTCCATCCCCAGTATCTTCTTAGCATCACCTAAGTCTTTCATCTCAAACTCTGTACTCAGAAGCGACTTTAAACTATTTACAAGTTCTTTGTCTGTCGACGCTATAAGTATATCATCCACGTAAAGCAACAGATACACATATACGTCATTCTCAAACATCTTAAAGTAGACACAGTAATCCCTTTCACTCCTAGAGTACCCGCTTGCTACCATAAAGTCATCAAATCTCTTATTCCACTGTCTAGGAGACTGTTTCAAACCATATAGAGATTTTCTTAGCAAACATACCTTATCTGGATTATCCTTGTCAATGAAACCTTCAGGCTGCTCCATGACTATATACTCATCCAGATAACCATGCAAGAACGCAGTCTTAACATCCATTTGTTGGAGTTCCATATCATAATGTGCAACTGCAGACAGCAAGTATCTTATAGAAACATGCTTAACCACAGGAGCAAAGATCTCTTGATAATCAATTCCTTCCTTTTGTGAATACCCCTTTGCAACCAACCTTGCCTTGAACCTTGGATATTCTGAACCTGAAACTCCAGCCTTCCTCTTGAAAACCCACTTGCAACCTATTGCTTTCTGATGCTGAGGTCTGTCAATTAAATCCCATGTGTGATTCTTCCACAGAGACTGCATTTCTTCTTCTGAAGCCTCTGTCCATTTGTCACTGTCTTGATCACTCATAGCTTCTTGGTAACATGAGGGTTCAATACTACCTCCATCTTCTGTGATTGTGTAGACGAAACCTGCAACATCTTCATCACTGTCTTCTTCTCCACAATGAAAATCTTCCAGCCTCTTTGGAGGTCTTATTTGCCTCCTAACTCGATCTCTAGCAAGCTGATAGTTACTGAGATCCTGTGAATCTGTGTTGAGCTGGTCTGTATCCACAACCTGAGTGTCTTGTTGTTGTGTCTGTTGACTGCTTGAGTCTTCAATAGCTCCACCTTGAGAAATAGTCTCTAGTTCTTGATTGTTACCTGCAGCCAAAATATTGTTAGTAGGGAGAGTAATTATACCTGACTGTGTCTCTGCCTTGATGTCTTTGTAAACCACATCCTCTCTGAAAACCACGTTCCTGCTGATGACACACTTGTCTTCTTCAATTAACCAAACTCTGAATCCCTTAACTCCCTCTGGATAACCCGTGAAGATGCCTTTCTTAGCCCTGGGCTCTAACTTTCCTTCACTTGAATGTACATAGGCTAAGCTTCCAAACCTCTTCAAACCTTCCAGTGAAGGCATCACTGAAGTCCACAGCTCCTCAGGTACACTGAAGTCCAGAACTGAAGAGGGTGATCTGTTGATAAGGTATACCGCTGTTGAAGCAGCTTCTGCCCAAAATCTTTTCTCCATACCGCTTTCACTCAACATGCTTCTCACCTTGTTCATAATAGACATGTTCAATCTCTCAGCAACCCCATTTTGCTGTGGGGTGTATGTGCAAGTCTTATGCCTGACTATACCTTCATCTTTACAGAATCTATCAAACTGCTGATTGCAGAACTCCAATCCATTATCTGTTCTGAGTTTCTTCACTTTCCTCTCAGATTGTACTTCTACCATTCTTTTCCAATCCACAAAAGCTTTAAAAGCTTCATCCTTGTATCTCAGAAAATATATCCAAACCTTTCTGGTGAAGTCATCTGTAAATGAGATAAAATACTAACACTTGCTTAGACTTAATGGGACGTTTGGAGAGCCCCATAAGTCTGAGTGTATATAATCCAGCTTCTCCTTTGTGATGTGCTGGGCAGGACCAAAACTTAGTTTGTGAGTCTTACCAATGACACAGTCCTCGCAGAATCCCATCTCAGTTACCTTACTTTCTTTGAAGCAACCTTTCTTTGCTAAAACTTCAAGTCCCTTTTGTCCTATGTGACCCATTCTACTATGCCAGAGCTTAGTTTCATCTATACCGAGCTTCATTTTCTCTGACACGTTTACCTCAGCTAAGTGAGCTTCTGACTTCATTGCCGAGCCTTGGAGAATGTATAGGGACTGTCTTCTTTGGCCTTTCATGAACACTGTACACCCTTTCACAACTTTCAAAATTCCATCGCCCCCTTTGAACTCACAACCTTTAGACTCTAGTGTTCCAATAGAAATCAGGTTTCTGGTTATGTCTGGCATATATCTCACCTCATGTAACAAGAATGTGGTACCATCAGGGTTAACAAATCTAACAGAACCAATTCCCTTAACTTCAGATTGTGAGTTATTTGCCATCCTGACTTTTCCATTTGATAGTTCCTTCATGGAGATAAACCATTCTCTTCTTGGAGTCATATGGAATGAGCAGCCTGTGTCCATGATCCATTCATCATTCTCTATATCACCCATAGTCAAGTTCACTTCTGATGCTATGAGTCCAACTAAATCTTTTGCATCATCTGTTACCACTGCTGCTTCTGCTCTGACTTGTTGACCTTGAGCTTTATCCTTATTCCTTGCCAACCACTTGTAGCACTGCTTCTTGAGATGTCCCTCTTTACCACAGATTCAGCAAACTCTTTTACCATCTTTAGACTTAGATCTTGATCTGTTGTTACCTTTGTTACCATTGTTGTTGCTCTTGGATTCATTTCTTCCTCTAACAAATAAACCTTCTCCGGTAACCTTAGAACCTGGATTCTCTCTGAGCTCCAATTCTTTTGATCTTGCAGCACTTACAACTTCTTCAAACTTAATCCCATCACGACTGTACTTTAGAGTCTCTCTAAGTAAATCAAATCTTGCTGGTAGAGACCTAAGAATCAACACTGCTTGTACCTCCTCCGGAACTTCTATACTCAGATTACTCAAATCATTGATTAACTTCAAAAAATCATCAATGTTCTCATCTATTGTCTTGTTATCTTGCATTCGATAATCGTATACCTTCAATTGCAGATAAACTCTGTTTGGTAGTGTTTTTACCGTGAATAGTCGATCCAACAACAACCAAGTTTCTAAGGCTGTGGTGCATCGATCGATCTTTCTTAGGACTTTGTCACCAACATTCAAGAAGAGCTCATTCCTAGCCTTTTCACATCGATCTAATCTTGCTGATTCTTCCTTTAGCTTCTTCTCCTTTATCACCTGGTCTTCATCTTCATCATCTTTGACTAGTGGCTTAGTCTCTTGTGCAATTAGCACATCTTTGAGACCAAGATTGCTCAGATGAGCGTACATCCGTGTCTTCCACAGCGAGAAGTCACCGGATCCGTCGAACGGAGCGAACGGAAGTCGAGATGAAGCCATCTTCGACTTTAACTTCCCTCGCACAAGATCTTATGTGCTCTAATACCAATTTGTGCAAGCTAGATTCGCGATCTCTCTAAACTCTACTCTCAACGCCACTCGTTCGAAGCTTGAACACGGAAAGAAAAGTAAAGAGAAACAGAGACACACGATTTAACGAGTTCAGGTCCCAGAATGGTTCCTTACGTCTCGCCGGAGTTATACTCCGGAATCCACTAGCTTCTGACTCAACACCGAGCCAATATCGTCTCCGATTACAAAACTCTCAGCTCTCTCTCTCTCTCTCTGAAACAAACTCAGATTCCGATACAAAGAAGGAAGAAGAAGAAGACTAGATATTTATCTAAGTCTAACAAACTTTTCCCACGTGTGAATAAAACACACAACCAATGAGAGACTGACAGCTCAGCTAGTGAATTACTCACCTACCAGCTCCTTCACGGATCCTTGGTGACTCAGCATTGACCTGCTGACTTGAGACCCTCCTAATCACTTAGAGTCTTCCTGGTACTTAGCAGATTCCACACCTGCTCACTTGATCTTGACTACAACCTTCATATGGTATACTTTAAATTTATTTAAATTACGGTTTATTCGATTTGGTATATTTAAAGTACACTAAAATCTGTATAAAATTGGGCCTCTCTGACCTTGATTGGCTTACATTTCATCATCTATATTGGGCCTGGATAGTTGGCATTATCTATATTGGACCTGGATGGTTAAATTATCGTAAAGTTTCCAACTTGGTGTTGCAAGGAAAAAAATATTAGCTAAATCATCTTGTGCTTCCCACTAATTTGCTTTCATATTAGCATGCGACTTGTTAAAATATTAGGTAGACTGTAGACACAACTCTATGTAAATAACTTTCACAAGATGAGATTAAATACAAAATTTGTAAGTGTATCCAATAATTTTAACACCTCGCCCGTCTAATATAAAATTACACGCAGTCACTACAACAAATATGGGCATTGATAGCACACGAATACTGTCATCATAGAGATATGATAGCGTTTTCATAAACGCTATGTTTGCCACAGTTATAATAGGGTCACCCCATACAATAGCATTTTTTTTTTGTGCTATTAAAAGCTCTTCTATCATAACTTTAGTTAAATGCTGTGAAATATACTTTCATAACTCTAGAAAATTGCTGTTGTAATTTATGTTATAGCTCATTTATACCGCTAAAATATATTATTTTTATAGCAATTTTTATAGGCTATAATTTATTGTTTAGTAGCTCTATTTTATTTCATTTATTTGAACCATATTTTTCACAATATATTAAATTTCTGTATTATTATATATTGCAAAAAGTATCCAAAAAATTCATAAAACTTTTATATTGCATAAATTTATCTCAAGTCTTACAAAATATCAAACCAAGCCTTAGATTAACAATATTACATATCATCAAACCAACTCTTAGACTAACACTACTTAGATAATATAGAAACAAACATAATGTCCTCCATTGCGAAGACCAATCTATTTTCCAGGTTTTTCCAAGTTTCTTCCTTTCCACAACTCGAGAGTATCTTGACAAAAAATCAGCTGAAACATATAGAATTAAGATGCACAAAATAGGATCAAGATGAAGACCAATCAATTTTACATACATGAATACACACATACTGGCTATCAAATGGAAACACAGATCAAACAATACATATACATGCAAGGATGACTATACTTCCACTAACCTGAAAATGAGAATAAGAGAAACTCAGGCAGAATACTAGAACATGTAATACAGAAGATACCAAAATAATTGGTTGCTACTAGTCATGGATAGCTATTCCATTCCTTGTCCAAGTAGTGGCGGTCTTTGAAAGCCTAATGAATAACAAGAGAATATCATATAAAGTCCTAATATCATTTGCACAATGACAACTTTGTGATATGACCAATCTAGGAACCAGAAAGGAACTTTAAAATGGAATCAAAGGATGAGGCAGCTGAAGACAGAGCCCTTTACACTCCTTACTCAAGATCCACTCAATACTCAAACATAATTTCATTTCTTCTATAAAACTGCCATACAAACAAAGACGTCTAAATATTGGAAGAGAATAGTAAGTCAGAGCAGTAAACTTACAGTAGGCAATGCTAAAGACTCTCTAAATATTGGAAGCTTCAGGTTCGCAAAATAGATGCTCCTTATTCTTGCAAGAACAACAAGTTTATTGATAGAGTTTTCTCACCATCTACAGAAGTGAAGCAGATCCATGCTCAGATATGTACACAACTAATTCAGAACATAAAGAAAGTAGTTTAAACCCATAAGCCATCAGCTAATACAAGTTTTCTCTTTAGCAAAACCCATAACAACTCGACCTGCGACATCAATAGTAATCATAGAATCAATCAAACATCAAAATAAATCCAAGAATCAGAACAAATGAGAGCAAAACATCAATGTTAACAAATTTCAAGTGAACTTCCTGTGCCTTATATCACCACATTGTTCAACCAATCCCTTGTCTCTGACTTTGCTTTCTCTTTTGGGTCCTATTAGACATGAAGCGAACACATACTACCAAAAACAGTTTCCAACAGATTTCATAAAACCAAAAATATGTGTTTTAGTTCTATCTTGAGGCTTGAGATGGAAAGTGAATCACACACGGTACTATCACTTTTGACAAGCAGATCAGCCATTGAACAAATGATTGTATACACAGATAAATAAACCTACAAAAATCATGTAACATATACTCAAAGCTTAGACTGCAAAAAGAATATATCTGAACCTGAGAGTATATTATATACAACCTTGCGAAGAACCAGATTTGACTCACCTTAGTCAGGGATTCACCCAGAAATATAAAGAGTCCTGGTATCAGTTCACGCCTTAGGATTCTGTGTTTGTATATATGATAAACCATAGTATAAAAATAAACTAAATTTCACAAACAAAGCAAATCAATTTCACTATCACTATCATATTAACATCACTGATTGCACAACCGGACTGTCAAAGGACAACACTATTCGTCAAACATATCAAGCGAGCATCCAGAAACGAGCTAAATAATTTGGTAACATCTAAGTCACCAAACAAAAATCAGAGACATAAGAACAAATCTAACACTGTAAACAGATAGAATCAAAAAATTTAGGGCTAGGAAACATTGAGTTGGCAAAAAAGCTCTGAAAGGGACATAGAGAACCAGCTTCAAGACAAAAAAAAACTCATTGAGTCATTTAATCGAACATGTGGTGGGCGATTGAAACACAAAATTAAAACTCAATCAGTGACCAAATCGAACTCACCCCAAACCAACATCAATAAGAATTGAATTCACCTTCACTGGAAACCCTAAAAATCTAGAATTGAACTCACCTTATACCAACATCAAAAAGAGGCTCGCCAAGGTGGTGGTGAAACGTTGTCAGATTCGCTGGTGGAGAAGAAGAAGTCGACAGCGTGAAGATGAATCGAGTAAAGAAGGTTAAGAGGGTGAGACTCTTCTTTCAACACAGTTATGTCTCATAGGATTCTAAATCGACTCATGAAGAAAGAAAACCTACACGAGAGAGAGAGAGAGAGAAGAGAATGAATAGATTAAAGAAGAAAGAAAATCTCAATTGAGATTTTTGTGTCTAAGGGATTTGTTTAAGTTTTAGGTTTTTTTTTTCAATAAGAGTGGATGAGAAAAAGAGATTGTCTAAGTTTTTTGCGTAAATGAATTGTCTGACTAATATTGTTGCCGCTTAAAGTAAAATTTTTGTTAAGTGTTAGCGAAATAAGAGATTTTAGCTTCCTGCTTAATGAATTTTTTTATCTTAGCGTTTTTAAAATGCTATTATAATCTTAGCGTCTTTCAAAAGCTATTATATAGTAACAGAAATTTCGGATTCATATTTAATAGCAGTTGTGAAAATTGTGCTATCCTAATGTGCTATCAATGCCCATATTTGTTGTAGTGAGTGGTTCTATAATTGTTTTTTTTTTTTTTTTACACAAGACTATAGTTTGTGTATTTTGTTGATAAACAAGGGGAAAGTTTTATGCGGAATTCGTAAAAAGATGGTGAACTTTCCATTAATGTTTACATGGTCCTTGTCTTGGCTGTTCTTTACTGAAAAGAGGTGTTCTCAATTAACAAATTAAAGTCTTCTGTGCTTTCTTTTAGGTTTTTGGTTAAATGTGCTTAGTGTTTGTGATATACCAACCGTTTTGAAAATTTAAAATACAATAACGAATACAGCAGTCTTATCATTAAATAAGAATTTCCAAATATGTGACACTCAACAGAGAGAGAGAAAGTTGGTTCATCGATCTGATATTTTGATCTTATAAAGCGACAAACGTCACAACTTTGACATTTATTTGCAAAAATAGTATATTATAGTTACAGTTACAATCTTCTCCTTTACGACCTATAAATTTTATACTTTGGTTGACAAGAAAAAGAATAATAAATACTTTTAACAGTACTGTTCTGACTTTATCAAAGGATTGTTGGGTTTTAACCTCAACCAAAACCTCTTAATATAATTGATTCACAAATCAATCATCACCATCTCTAGTTTTTTTTTTTTTTTTTGTAACTTTTATTATATCAGACTATCAGCTAAATTTCGTTATAAAATTTTAAATAGATGAAAACATAACAACAAAATGGGAAAATATTGTTTTAATAAGTTCAACTATCCTGACTAAAGTTGTCGTTTATCAAAATTGTCGTTCTGAAACTGTGCTATGTTTGAACAAATTTCGTTTTACATTCTTAGAATGATTATTCACAATAAATACAAGATATCATAGCTGAACATATATATTTACATAAGATTTTGTCACGGAAGCGAAAGCTTGTCCACCTTCAGTGAACTGGTCCGATTTATTAATATATTTATTGTTTTATCTAAATAAATGTTATCTTTCCTAGTGGATTAAAAGTATGCATCACTACACATTAGATTCGTGTGTTCTCTAGATGTTTCTGGTCGTCTAGTGCAGTCCTAGAGTTTTAATTTTGTCATCTTAGTATCCTATATTATATTATATTAACATAATATAACAACATTAAGTAAAGTAGATATTTCACAATCATACGTCATGTGCTTAGTAAATATTGACAACAAAAAATTACAGCAAGTAGGGAGACAGGCAAAATCGTACAAGATATATATAGCCTAGCTGTATATTGTTGAAGATTCCACGCATGAAGAATCTTGAAAAGAGATAATTCGAATCTGGAAAGGAGAATCTAATCGGACGGCTAAGATTCACCGTATATCAAGCTTTGGTCATTAATATATGTGGAGAATATGTAAGAGGAGAGGAAAGGAGTCATTCGTGACTTCAGCAGAACAATATAATATACTTAGACACGGATATTAACGTGCAATTTGTGTTTGTTTTAAGCCAAGCAACTGATATAAAAGTGGATTCCATGCATCTGATTTTGATCTCCTAAAGTTAAAATAAGATTAAGAAAATTATAATTTATTCTTAGTGCTCTCGTTTAGAGGGATTTTACAAATCGGTTTTAAATGTAGTTGTGAATAGCACTTTTTTATATTGAAATCGATGTGACCATATGAGTGGCGTATGATGATTGTATTATTGGTCTCTGGCCATATTTTTTTAGTTGAAGGTCTGAAACAAAATATTATAAAATGTTAAATCTAGCTAACTTTTCCTCAAACATATTCAGGACTACATCGTTATGTCTTTTCAATCATTATACTTGGATAAGTTTTAATCATGTACATTATGAAAAATATCAACCTATAACTAAATCATTCAATATACCTAATATAATTCATCAAAAAGACAAAAATATCTTTCTATATATATTTTGATACGTATAACGTATTGTATTGCCACTCCAAGACAAGCTCCATGTCTTCCGAATTAATGTTTTTTCTAATAAATATTAATGTCACGATTTATATTTTGAATGACATATATTCGTGTTTGATTGTTATTGAATATGTAATAAACTCTATAATCCGTAATATTTTTTCCTACTGTAAAAAAAAACTCTGAACATCTTCACTCAATGAGGATACGTTGATAATATTTGTTCAAAGAAACGAAAACAGAGTAACGTTTTAATTTCAGTGGTGACTTTTTCGTAGCATACCTATTTGTATGTGATTGTTATATTTATAAATTATAAAGGTTTCATCTACAACAGATTTTTGTGAATAAAATACACGATGATGTGGATGTTGGTGTGCTAAGAAATAATAACTAGGATAGTAACACTAATAATGGAATCCAAATTAAAATTCTCCATTTACGTGTACTTTGATACTTTCCGTCAATATTACGAATTAGATGATTGCATACGTAGCCCACAGAAAATAGGTTTATATAAAATATATATCTGTTTTATAAAATAACAGTACACAGTGACATATGATGAGACCGTGTCCAAAGATTCCTCTGAAATAAAATATTATCTAATTGGAAATAAAATATCAATCCCAGTTACCATCACGTCGTCACACGTGGATGACTCTAGTTAAAACGCATTGTTCTGTTCCTTACGCACGCACAAAGGCTCTGTCTGAGCGATAAAGAGAAAAAAAAAAAAAAACCGATTCGATCTGTTTCTGAGGAAACTTCTTCTGTTGCAAAAGCTTAATTACGAGTCTTCCATTAATGAAAGCATCCTTATTTCAGTCTAGCTGATGTAGCTTCCACGAGCTTCTCAAGTGTAAGTGTTTTGTTCGACTTATAGAAACAAACCCAACTTTCTACTTTTAGCTTAACGCCCGATGTTTCCTTTTTTAACTCTCTCTCGCTCTCTTTGCCGCAATTTCTTTCCTGGAAGACCATTCGTGTAGTTTTAGGAATTTTTTTTCTGGTCGTATTTGAGTTCGATTTTGTTTGTGGTTTATTAACTTTGAACTTTGGTCTCTTTTGGGAAATTGCGTTTTGAGTTCTGTTGGAATTATGCAATTTAGTGAGATATGCTTGTTGTTTGCTACAGAATGTGTTGCTGATTTCGCATTTGTGGAATTTTGGGCCCTTTTTTTTTTCGGTGCGCGGTGATATTTGTCGTCTTTGAGGTTTTCCTTTTTTTTTTTTTTTCTTAAGAAGTTTGGGTTTTATTAAAAATTTTATATAGTTATTGTGAACAGTTATTGAATTTGATATCGTGACGTTTGTAGGTTAGTGGTGGAGGTTTGATTTACTAAAATTGATATTGGAATCGAAGATCATGTCTTCTCGATATGTATGATTGTCATAGCAGTTTGAATCAGATCGATCATCAACGAAATGGAAAACCCATTTGCTTCAAGAGAAAAGGGTTTTGGTTATCAAGATATTCCAACAGAACAGATGGATGGTTTAAGCTTTGTTTCTGGTGTTAGGAATTTGATCTCTGACGATATGTTTAACTCTTCCTCCTCCTCTGAGCTTATGAATTTCGACTCTTTTGCCACATGGTGTAACAGCCCTTCCCCCACTGATATCTTATTCACTCAATACGGTCTATCCACTTCCCAACCTCTGCCTTTTGGAGCTTTCACTTCATTTCATGAAGCTGAGCCCAAGGTTCTCACTTTTTCGGGTCTCACTCGATCATTCCATGATTTGGAAAACTCTAATTACTTTCCTGAAGAAAGATCATCATCATCATCACAAGAAGATCAGTTTCATCGCTCATTAGATAACCATGATGAGTTAAGTGGTAAACGGCGCAGGGTTACCAATCATAAGATTGGTTTTCCTAACATACTTAACTGTACTGTTCCGAGGTCTTTAAGCCACTCACTAGATGAGAAGATGCTCAAGGCACTAAGCTTATTTATGGAGTCATCAGGTTCAGGAGAGGGTTTATTAGCACAAGTTTGGACACCTATTAAGACAGGAGATCAATACTTGCTTAGTACTTGTGATCAAGCTTATTTGCTTGACCCGAGGCTTTCTCAGTACCGTGAAGTTTCAAGGAAGTTTACCTTTGCTGCTGAAGCAAATCAACGATCATTCCCTGGTCTTCCTGGCCGAGTCTTTATCTCGGGAGTACCTGAATGGACATCGAGCGTGATGTATTACAAGACTGATGAGTATCTGCGCATGAAGCATGCAATAGATAATGAAGTTCGTGGTTCCATTGCAATTCCCATCCTTGAAGCTTCTGGGACATCTTGTTGTGCTGTCATGGAACTCGTCACATCCAATGAAAAACAAAATTTTGACACGGAATTGGACGCTGTTTCTCGTGCTCTTCAGGTTGATTCACTTTTCCCATATCTTTCTTTCTCTTTCTCTTTGCTTATATGTATGTTTGCGTGTACTATTGCTGCCACCTAGGTTGCTATATGAGTGATCTTTTCTCTAAATTTTTTCTGCGGATATTTCATTCTCTCACAAAACATTGTTTTTATCACGTCCATCACCTATTAGTTGGTATGAATCGAGGTCAAAAGCAAAAAGAACAGATTCTATATAGTTGATATTTTAGGCAAAACCACTAAACATAAAGAACTTGTGTCAGTTATATCTTTAAACAATCTGGATTTTGATGTTTTTTGCAGCAGCAAGTGCATAAAACAAATTTTAAATCTTATGCAAGCTTGATTTAAGTTCTGAGAATCTTTGTTGGCTTAAGACCTGCTTGAGTACTCTGCCTTTGTCAATGAAAGCTTCCAGGGCACTTCTGAAGACGGTTTGTTGTGGTTACAACCTGAGGTTACAAAACGCTGTTACTGATTCCTTGTAATGTGCCAAATATGTTGAAAAATATCATATGAAATATTATTGGTAAAGGAGATTCATTTTTCTCCTTTCCTTTTTTCAGGCTGTAAACTTACGCACATCAGCTATCCCTCGTCCGCAGGTAACCTTTACACAACAAAACTAGCTACATCTACAAACCATTATTTCTCGTTTTTTATTGCCTTGATCTAACCGTATTTTTTTATTTCCAGTACTTTTCAAGTAATCAAAGAGATGCCTTAGCTGAAATACAAGATGTTCTCCGAGCAGTATGTCATGCACACAAGTTACCGTTAGCTCTCGTTTGGATTCCTTGTAGGAACTACAAGACAGGAAATGATCAATCTGTAAGGGGTTTTGGACCAAATTCAGATGAAAATTGTGTTCTTTGCATAGAGGAGACAACTTGTTATGTAAATGACATAGAGATGGAAGGATTTGTTCACGCATGTTTGGAGCATTGTCTAAGAGAAGAAGAAGGAATTGTTGGTAAAGCTTTCGTATCAAATCAGCCGTTTTATTCTTCTGATGTGAAGACATATGACATCAGTGAGTACCCTCTCGTTCAACATGCTCGAAAGTACGGTCTAAATGCTGCTGTTGCTATAAAACTGAGGAGCACTTACACTGGTGAAGATGATTACATACTTGAACTATTTTTGCCTGTAAGTATGAAAGGAAGCTTGGAACAACAACTTCTATTGGACAGCCTATCGGGTACCATGCAGAGAATTTGTCGAACTCTGAGAACTGTTTCAGATGTGGAGTCAACTAAAAAAGAAGTGAGTAAAACTGGATTTCGGAGTGGTGACATGTCTAATTTCTCGCAGGCAACATGTCCCGGAAAATTTCAGAAAACATCATTGGATTCCGAGTTTAACTCCACTACAAGCATATTTTCAGGAATAACCTCTGATAAAGAAAACAGTAGCACAATATCTCAAGGCACTTTGAAGCAGGTATGTGATGTTTGCAATTTGGTTATTTTGTTGATATTGTGAAATAGTTTGCTATATTGAGCACGATATAATATTTTTGTTACATACAATATTTTCATAGGACATGAACAAAGCTAGAACACCCGAGAAGAAAAAAAGCACTACAGAGAAGAATGTGAGCTTAAGTGTTCTCCAACAGCATTTTTCTGGGAGTCTAAAGGATGCTGCAAAAAGCCTTGGTGGTGAGCCTTCCACAATTTCCCAGGCATGGATTCAGTTCTATTACTAGACATATTATCTAAACTTTGACTTGGATTTTCTTATGCAGTTTGTCCAACAACATTAAAACGAATATGCAGACAACATGGGATCATGAGGTGGCCATCTCGTAAGATTAACAAAGTGAACAGGTCATTAAGAAAAATACAGACGGTACTTGACTCGGTCCAAGGTGTACAAGGAGGACTGAAGTTCGACTCGGTGACAGGCGAATTCATTTCAGTTGGCTCTTTTATCCAAACGTGTGATACCCAAAAGGGTTTATCTTCTCATGGTAATGATGCACATGTAGGAAGCCAAGAGGATATGGCTGACGATACCTCGTTCGATCTCCATGAAGTTAAATCTGTCGACAATGCAGTTAAGTTGGAAGAGGATAGTACCATGAACCAAGCAGGGACGGGTAAGAACATCTCTTATCAACATCTTTATTCGATAAACCATAGATGGATCGACTAGAATCTTAAGCCATTTTCAATTTGTGCAGGATCTTTCATGGAGGTTAATGCTAGTGGTCATCCATGGGCTTGGATGGTCGAACAGTCTGACTTGAATGGAAATGAAGGATTAAAGAGCACTTGCAACTTAAGCTCTCTGGCAGTGGCAGATGGAATGCATACAACAATCCGATGCAGTGGCTGTATTGTTGAACCTAACCAATCCATATCATACAGCATATCAGATTCATCAAATGGCTCAGGCCCACTTATGCTTCGAAGCTCATCTACTTCCATGGAAGATTGGAACCAAACGAAAACCCACAACAGTAATAGCGGCGAGAGTGGATCAACAATGCTCATCGTAAAGGCCACTTATAGAGAAGATACCATACGTTTCAAGTTTGACCCATCGGTTGGATGTCCTCAGCTCTACAAAGAAGTTGGGAAACGCTTTAAACTGCAAGACAGGTCTTTTCAACTTAAGTACTTGGATGATGAAGAAGAATGGGTGATGTTGGTTACCGAGTCAGATCTCCAAGAATGCTTGGAGATATTACATGGTATGGGAAAACACTCAGTGAAGTTTCTGGTTCGTGATTTGCCAGCCCCTACAGGTAGTTCTACTGGCAGCACTGGTTACCTCAGAACAGGTTTATGACATCTACTGTACTGTCGTAAGAGAGACACATATAGTTATGTTTTCCTATGTGAAGGAATGTTGTTTATTTCTCCAGATATTAGTTTGCTTATTATTACAAGGCACGCCGGAGAAGAACAATTTTGGTATAGTAGATTCCGGAGATTGTATATGTTTCTCGTTTTATATGAATCAGAGAATAAAATTTTGCATTTTATAAAAATTATGGTAGACTCGGGTTAATCAAATATAACAAGTAATATATTACAAAAATTTGTATAATAATTTGAAATGCGTTACACAAAAAAAAAGATGCATTAATTTTAAAAAATACCGTTGTTGCTTCTTTCTCTCCATTCCAGTTCGAAACTTTGCTTATGCTAGCTCACTTCCATCAACTCTTTTAATCTCATAAACACACTGTTGAAATCAGATATCCAAAAATTAGAGATTTTATATCCTAACATACCAAAAATGAAAAGAAAAAATGGAAATAAATGCTTACCTCTTCTCAAGAGAGGGCATTAGCTCCTTGATAACAGAGGTAATGATCGACTCATCTGACTTCTCTTGTGAAGAAGCTTGCTTTCCTTCACTCACTACAACACACAATTGATATTTCAGTTAAAATATAACTCTCGGGATACACAAGGCGATATCTTAAGGATGTCTCAAATAGTTCATGTAGACATTAACACAAGTAGAATGAATTTGTACAAGAATAAATATGCTTTTATCCTCACCTTCCATATCTTCTTGAAGTCTGGATTCGCCTCCAAGATATGAACGTTCATCCGCTTCTAAATCTAGACCTTCACGGTCTGCGAATTTCTCTAGTAAGCGGCCGATTAAGTTATGTGCAACCAAGCTTGTTTCATCAGAGATGTCTTGGACTGCGAGATACTGGTTTTTGTTTATTCTGCATGGCTTCTGCTCATTATGATCATCAGTCTTTATGTTTACAACAGAAAACAATGAACGAGAGCTAAACTGGTTATCTACTTCCATCTCAACATCCCTCTCAACCTTGACTCGGATTGTGCTTGTATCAATGTCATGTCTATCACTGATTAGTGTTGATTTGTTAGACGTGGGTGTGACATAGAGAGACCTAGGATGAACTCTTGTAATACTCTCTGTCAGGTCTCTTATAACGGCCCTATTGACAGAAGAACTTAAGTAATGCTGGTTGGTTGCATATGTACAAGCAGTCGGGTCCAAAAAGGAGCATTCTGCACCACTTTCTTCATGATCTGAATCAGAGGAATCAACTGCATCAGCTTTGACTTCAAGCTTTATGTTTCGGCAATTACTCTCTCTTTTAGCAAATTCCTCATGATCATATAAGTTACAATTCTCATCATTATCATCATCATCATCATCATCATCACTATCTTCTAGCTCCTCCATATAAGCATCACCAAAGTCCTGATCGAGCTCATAATCTGGAATACATTGCCAAATTATTTGCTTCACTTCAGCACTCACATTTAATATACACTCCGACTCTTCCTCAATTGCTTCCCTTGGAAATACCTTATGCTCTACATTTCGCGTACTCCTGTTGACCAATGAAAGAGCTTTCATCAAAGACGTTGGAATGATGTCCATATCACTGCATTCAAACAGATATTCAATCAACATTTTTCTGACAGCTGATCTTAAGCTGTCATTTGATACTTCAGCTTCTGGGTCTAAGAAAAGATGCAGTCTTTTCAGCTCACGAAACCTGACCTTCTTACGGAGTAACCAGACTGCCTTCACGATCTCATTCTGCAGATTCTTTGTGTCTGGTGAGAACTGGAAAAAATCGGTGGCAGTGGTAGTTTTGTAGCCAGGACTTAGCTTAAGTGATAAATCTACTAATGACATCGCTTTAGCCAATTTCTCTTGCAGTTTATCCCCTACAGAAAGTTCTGAGAGCATCTTCTCGCAAGTTTTCCTCACTTGGTTTATCATATCACTTCGACTCTGACCACATCTACTGGTTTTCAATCGGGGTATCATTCTTGAACCTTGAAGTTTCCTTTTCATTGCACGTAGGGTCTGAGTCGACAAACTATCTAGCTCATCAAGTACCTTCATTGCAGCATCACGATGGGACTGAAAAGTGGGTGTTGCTAAACTCATCGTGCAATCTTTCCGGAAATTTCCAGGATCACTAAGAACTTGATGCAGCTGCTTAACGATATCTGCCTTTCCAATATCATTGTCCTTTCTCTTTTTGAAATCTCTGTTGATTGATTCTCTGATAACCTGTTTCATTTTCCACCGAGTCTTTTCAAATGAAGTAGAGCCTCCAGTGATTATCATTGCAATAAGATAAAGACCTTTATTCGTCAAAGAATCAAGATCCAGGTCAAGCTTTCTAACAACGTCGTTAGTAGAGAAGTTTGACTCCTTTGGTTGCACAACATTACATACTTCTTCATTCTTGCAAAATCCAAAAGCATCTTCTACACGCGACTTTATGGTCTCGTAGAATATCTGGAATCACAACAGAGAAAAAAATGAAGAGATCTGATTGAAAAAAACTATGAATATTCATATATATAAAGAGAGGGTGAGTGAGAGAGACCTACATCATCTTCCCTGAGCAAAGATTCAGGAAGGAAGCTGTTAAACAAAGGAAACAGGAGAAACAAATAAGAGCTCATTTAGTCATATAATCAGCTAAACCAAGCAGCATAAAAAATAGAAACTCAGCAACCAACTCACTCGGATTTGAGAAAGTCAGTCGTTCCCGGAGTATGGTTACTGGAATCAGACATATCAAGACCCAACAGCCACCTACAAGTTTTCAAAGATTTCAGTGAGTGTGTACCAAAGAAAGACATCAAAAGAAAAAAACAAAGTCTGAAACTTTTTCGAGGTGGAACATTAAAGATTGAAACTTCCCAACGAGGTGGAACATTAAAGATTGAAACTTCCCAAAGCCTAATAAACAGGGAGATTGATTCGAGATCAGGTTTCTCCAGCTAAGTCACAAATATAGTCCAAAATCGAGAACCATGTAAGCTTTCTTGGGAACTCCACAATTAAAAACCACACACACACATAACCAAAGTCTCAAATTTCTCAATGTTTCCAAGGTGAAATAGGGAAAAGAAGAAGAAGAAGAAAAAGAAGAAACCTTCTCTTGAGTCGAATCTGCTCTTCTTGATCCTTAATCTGTGAAAGTATCGAACCACAATCCGTCTGGAAGAAAACTGAACTATCATCCATTGCAATGTTCTTCAATTGATGCGTTGCAGCTGCAGAATATTGTGAAGCAAGCAAATTAATAACAGAAGGAAGGAGAAGTTTGTGAGTATAAAGAATCAGCCTATGAGTACAATAAACAGAGAAGACTTGAAAAAAGTGCAAACAAGATGTTATGTACACAAAGAACCATCAGAAACAAAAAGCAGAGTTATAATTTCAGAAGTTTGATAAACAATCTAAGATAATGGATCGGACATTACCTGATTTTTTCAGAAGCACTCCAGCCTCGTCCGATACCTTAACATAGAATGAGAGATAGATTTAAGGGGGAGCGGGAAAGGGTGGATTTGGTGGTGCAATAAAATCTCCGGCGAGGCTATGTGGCCGAGGCGGCGAAGTTCGTTGGCGAAATCGTCGAGTCGATGTGTGTTGTGTACAAACCTAAACCAGAAACGACGTCGTTTTAGAAAAAAAGAAAAAAAAGTGAAAAAAAAACTAAACGGGCCAGAATGGACAATGATGATAGTAACAATATTTGATAAAATTTTCTTTGCATCTATCTATCCAGATCCAATGGTGTGAAACTATTCAAAGTCAAAATAAAAAAAGTCAAAAATTCAAACTAATGTTAAGAAAAAGATAAATAATAATGTAATATCCGACTGGTTTAGTTTTGGTATGGTTCGGTTCTTTGTCATTAAGCAAAGCGGTTTGGTCCTAAAGATAAATATAAATAGCACCAACACCAAAGTGTTAAACACATATCAACAAACCTAAAGTTAACTAAACAGAGAGAAAATGGCAAAGGCATTAAAATCTGTTTCCATCTTCGTTGTCTTCTTCATCTTCTTCTTGGTTATCTCTGGTAAACTCTGCGTTTTTTTTTTAATGCTTGTATTCTCTGTGATCATAGCAAATTTATGACGTGCATTATATGTTCTTGTGTGTTATACTTATAACAGAGGTGCCGGAGATTGAAGCTCAGGCTAGCAAATGCTTGAAAGAATACGGAGGTGATGTTGGATTCGGCTTTTGTGCGCCTCGGATATTTCCGACGTTTTGCTATACAAGATGCCGTGAGAACAGAGGTGCTAAAGGTGGAAGATGCCAATGGGGAGAGGGTAGTAATGTTAAATGCTTGTGCGACTTCTGCGACGATACTCCCTAATCAAATCTAAAGCAATCTCTAGTGATAATATAAATATATACTATGGCTACAAAAGCAGATGCAACCACCGTATGTTGAATCTTTTGTTATGTTCGTGCATAAGTTATAGTCATGGTTTATGTAATAATGAATGTGAATGGTCGAAGTAATTTATACAATAGTTAATGTGAAATAAAGAATAATGAATGAAAAAGTACGACTTTGTTTATGTTTAGGTACACTTTGACTTTAAGGGAAAACAAAACGTGCGACATTAGTTTGCGTAAGTATTTTTGGCATCCACGTAATCCTATATGTTTATTTTGTGGTCCGATGGTTTTCCGGGTTGCGGCTAATCTAGCTAGCGGTCAAAGACGAAATCCGATCGTACTGTGACACGTGAACAAGAAATATTTCGTAATAGAAATTAAATCTGAATTCTGAATCTTACATGGTAAGTATTTTCACATGTGAAGAAGAGATTTATTAAATATTTCAATTTTAATAAATATCTTATTATCATTTTTAAGTGGTTCATTCATGTCGAAATAGCTAATGGTTTAAAAGTTATTTTTTTTAAAAACCCTTTAAATATAAGAGAAAATTAGATATCATGCCATCTTTTTATTTTTTTTGGATGCAATGCCCTTTTAAAATCCATCTTTCATTCATACCCTTTCTGCATTGTAAAATGACAAAATTAGCCTTACACTACATCATCCCAACCTCACGCGTCTTAACCCTCACGCGTATTTTCTTCTTGAATTTTTTGATATCTCGGTAAAAAAAAAAAAAAAAACTTTTCTTTTTACTTTTTATTGGGCTAAGAGTAAAAATATATACCCAACTCTCCATCTTCTCTTATTCACTCTTCCGCTTCTTCCGCCGGAATTCTAGTCTTCTTCCACCGGATTTTCTCTTTATGTTGTTCATATAGGTAATTTTGTTGATTTTTAATCCAGTTTTCGATAGATTTCGTTATGTTTTCTAGGATTATTTGTTGTCTTTCATTAATTTGTCTACTCGAAAAACAGATCTGTCTCTCAAATCCATTTTTTGTCTATCAAACAAGGACGCTTCATCTTCTTTTTCGCATTTCATATACTTTCGTCGGAACCTTTTCTGGTGATTTCTTTTTCAATTTCAGATTCATTTTGTTTTTATAAAAAAAGTTAAAATTCTCGGTTATTGCTATTTGTCTACCTTCGGTTATTATGGACAATTTTATGTTCCCATGGACAACTTATTATGTTGATTTGGACAACTTTATCTTATCAAGTAAATGGCAGTCTATAAATTGTTCATGTGTTTTGTAATGTTTTATCAAGTAAATGGACACATTTTGTATCGTAGGTTTATCAATTTATTTGTACCGTGGCATCAGTCTTACATGCCCTTATCCCTCCAAGTGTGTATGGTTTAACTAGTCATGGACAACATTAAATAGAAAACTCATAGACCACTTCAGTTATCATGGACAACATTAAATGGACAACTTTACTGTCTCATGGACAACAATATACTTTGGGTTTTACCACTTTCATGGACAACATTAAATTATCAAACTTTGGTTTTATCAATTAATCGTAGGTTTCTCAATTTATTTGCACCGCAATGACCTTGTCCACTGCCGATTTTTGAATGTCTATACACTTGTATACTCGATACCCCAAGAAAACTGCTCTATTCGAGATCTGAATTTTTTAACAATGTCTGTATTTGTTGTTATCTACAGTGACCCCATTTGATACTACGTTTCTCAACCCCTTTTTGTCCTCATTAAATGTCCTCTTAATTGTTTTTTACTTTTTACAGCTTGTAAAAAACTAAACAAAAAATCAATTAATTCCGTAAAAAATCAAAAAGCCTGCGCAACAACAAACCAAAATCATCGAGGGTATTTTTGTCATTTATCAACACCCAATGCCATCAATAAAGGGTATAAATGAAAGTCAGATAAAAAAGGACATAAAAGAAATGTTGAACCTTTTTTGTGGCATCATGGGCAAAATTCCCTAAATATAATATTTTAATGTCATCAGATATAACAATTATTTTCATTAAAATAATAATAATAATAATTTAAAATTACAAACACGACTATATACATTTTTTTATAAATATTGAAATGGATAAAAACTCATAGTAATAAAAATAGAGATACTTGCATCATGGTTGGTGTAATGTAAACACTGTAGCCTTAATTACTGACTTACAATCGCATAAGCCAAAAGACTCGTCAAATTAAAAATATTTCCAAGCAAAAATGAATATTGTAGTTTTGTAAACACAATACATTTTATTTTGAATCTTTTCTATATACAACGAATATTTCTTAAAGCAATCCAAAACTTAGTACAATAGTTACATATCATACCATTATTCGTCCCTCCAATAAATAAGTTCACACCAAACAGAAAAAAAAAAAAAAAAAAAAAAAGGTTTCACGCTCTTGTTTTGCTTCTCATGAATTTACTAGTCTATGCTATCATATATATGATCAATATATCAGGAAAATAAAAGATTAATGGTCATTTTGTCAGACGGTAGGATCATCTAGAGATATGGTGATGACAACTAATGACTCGTGGCATTCATAATAATTTTTGGTCCCAACGTTAAAGATAAATAGCATACCTCCACTACAAGTGTTGAGCATGATCAGTCCATTTACACATATATATATATATATACGTTAATTCCTATTTGAAACAAAAAAGATTAGAGACTAGAGAGAGCGAGAAGACGGCCATGGCAACTAAGTCAGTGTCTACCTTCGCCATCTATTTCATCTTCTTTTTGGTTATCTTTGGTAAATTAACTAACTCCGTAATTTTTCACGTATCTGTTAAAATTTGTGATTCATAGGATCCAGGTAGTATTTCTCTTAAGTGATCGAAGCAACTTTCATTATGTGATTTCTATTTATTCAATTCCTTTTATTTAAAAATAAATGAGCAGAAGTGCCGGAGATAAAAGCTCAGAGTAGTAAGTGCTTGAAAGAATACGGCGGCGACGTGGGCTTCAGCTATTGTGCGCCTCGGATACGTCCAACGTTCTGTTATCAGAACTGTCGTAAGATCAAAGGCGCGAAAGGGGGAAGATGTCTTTGGGGAGAGGCCAGGGCTGGTGGTATTAGTGTTAAATGTTTATGCGACTTCTGCAGCGACAAGCCTTAAATCAGATCCTAAGCGGTTATTATACCTTTTGGCCGCAGACGTAAACGCTAAATGCAACCACAGCCGTATTTGAATCTTGCATATGTGTATGTATGTATCTATAATTCTATATATAAAAGTGAATGGTCCACCAAGCAATAATAAATGTGATAATGTTCATTTAAAATAAATAAACGTACGACTTTTTGTGTATATAATTATACTTTGGCAATAATAAATGTGATAATGTTCATTTATAATTATGACTTATATGGATAACTGCGACTTTGCTTTCGTGATTTCGGTTCAATTCAGTTTCCTTTATCTCCAGCTTTAGCATGTATTAAAACAAGACACTAGACTATACTTCATATACTTGTTTTTTTTTTTTTTTTTAATTCAATTTCTTTCCCCAAGATTTTGATTGAAAAATCTTCTATCTATCTTATCAATGAACGGGAGGATCAATCTTAATTTGGTTCAATTCAGTTTCCTTAATCTCGCACTTTAGCATGTATTGGCCTTAGAAACTCCACCGAGCCTCTCTAATACATATTTATTTTCTCATATACATAATCAGAAAACTTTTTTAAAAATAAAAAATAAAAAATTATCACGTTTTTAATGTTTCTTCTCTTTGTTAACTAAATATTTTCGTCTATGCCGAATCCCAATTGATCTTTCGGAGGAAAGTAGCAATAATATGCACACCGAACAAATTGAATGGACGTAAAGTATGTCACCTTTATTTTATGTCATCTTACACCGAGACTTCTGGTCCTCGTGATAAAATTTTATATTCTTTTCTTTTTTTCCTCCGAATATTTATTGGTTCTTAAACAAACTCTTTTTATTTATATATTGATATTAATATATATATATATATATATACTTTTTGTCATAAAAAAACGAGCATCTATTAAGCTGCAAAGATACAATTGTTTTCATGAACAAAAACTAATCCAGAGTTTTTGAGTTTATGTGGAAATTGATAAGACTTCATGTTCGAGTTTTTTTTCGTTAGGAAATTGGCCCGGACATTATGGCAACGAGAAGAATAAACAATAGAAAAATGAAGGTTCAAATTTTTTAAAACAAATTAAACTCTTGAATTTCAGCAACAATTGATGGGCAATCTTCTTGAGAGCCCGTGAGGGTAATAACATCCTTGGAATTTGTTTGAAACACCACCTATTTCATATCCCACGCTCGTTTTCAAACCCAACAATAATTGAAGCCAACCAAAACACGTTTGGGTTTTTTTTTTTTTGGACTGAGCTTCTGAAGTATTTTGTTTTCATGTGAAATAAAATCCTTTGTCTGTTATATAGTTGGGGGAGCTTGAGCGCATGGCCCACATAATTTTACAAAAAATACTTTTCATTTTACGGCGCAGATAAAATATAAGGCATATATAGTGCTCTTTGCCAAGTGCTTGTGATAGATATACACTTGTCCCAGCATATTGGCATGTGGAATTCAACTATGTGATGGGTTCTACTAAAAATATAATGCAGTACTGGTCTCTGGTATACGTGGTGATGACAGCTAATGACTTATATGGTCTTCGTGACAAAGATAAATAGCCCCACAACAAGAGTTCAGCACCAATCCGTTTACACATACAACAACTCCAAAGTGAAACAAATTAAGAGATTAGAGCTGAAAAGAAAAGATAGCAATGGCATCGAAGTCAGTTTTTACCTTGGCCATATTTGTCATCCTCTTTTTGGCTATCTTTGGTAAATTAACTAACTCCTCCGTTTTTCTCATATATCTTTTAAAACTTTTGATCCATATTAATGATCCAGAGAATATTTGTCATGTACATGCACTATGTGATTATTTGTATATATATAAGCAGAAATACATGAGGTAAAAGCGCAGACTAGCGAATGCAGAAAGGAATACGGCGAAGATGCGACTCCAATCCTTTGTATGGCTAGGATTTATCCGTCGTTGTGTTTTCAACGCTGTCGTATGTACAAAGGCGCGAAAGGTGGGAGATGCGATGGTCTTAAGTGCTTATGCGACTACTGCAGCGACGCACCTTATATGAACAGTTTCTAAACCGTATTTGAATCTTGCATGTGTCATGGTTTGTGTAACAATAAATGTGAATGGTCCGAGTAATAATGGAATAAGTGAAGTTAATTTGCATGTGTAATCATAAAGGTGAATGGTCCAAGCACACCTCATAATTAATGATGTAATGAGTGAATTAAGTAAAAATTTGCATGTGTCATGCTTTGTGTTATTATAATAAAGGTAAAATGGTCAGAGTAATGATGTAATAATCATATATATATAAGTGATCCAACGCCGAATTCATACGATTTTATCTTTACTTTATCAACAAATAACCCCTATATATAAAATTTGTTTGTGTTGTTACTAATTCAGTTTCGGTAATTCCAAGTGTCACGAATGAACAAGAACAAGAGATCTTTTATTAAAAAAAAAAAAAAAAAAAGATAATGAAATAAATAAAACAAAAATCGTAATACATATATCTAGCTAGAAGTAAAACTTTACGAGTTAGTAGCAAAAAAAAAAAAAAAAAAAAAAAAAAGAGAGGGAGAAAAATGGGGATATCGGGTTCAAAGCGAGTCAAGACAGCACTATACAAATCGCCCGAGTTCGACTCGGCTTGTGACTCAGCATACGAGGAGTCTCTCTCTCTTGCACAGCATGCTTTCTCCGGAGTTCGTCCCTACCAACTCCACTCCGCCGCCGCCCACATCCACCGGAATCTTTCCTCTCTCCAGTTCCCTCTGATCACCAGATGGGTCCCTTCTCCTCCGAGTCAATCTCAAGTCGACTCAGCTTTCCGAGTCACCATCTCTCGAGTCGCAGCGGAGGAGGATGATGAGATCCTCGAGCTGGAGGAGTTCAAGGAATGGGCCGTCGAGGTTTTCTCGGAATCTGTTGTGGGAAACGCGAAGAAGGCGATTGCGAGTCGGATTCCACTAGGAATCGCCGGAATCGCTGGAGTCGGCGCGATGACTCGGTCGGGTCAAAACCTTATCGGAGCAGCGATTGGTGTGTACGCGATTGGAGTTGCTACTTCGGTTTTCCTCAGCCTCTCCGATTAAAATTAAAGATTAAATTTGTCCTACTTTCGTTTTTTTTAGATCTGCTTCAGTTAAGTACTATTGAGATTTTAACAATCTTGTCTGTGTATATATTTGTACTCTTCTTAATTTTAACAATCTTTTTTTTTGTCAGACTACTCATTGACTAAAACTATCAAAACTATGTTAAAAATCTTTATACAATAAGCAAATTACCATGATATGATACGGTACATAATTCTCTACAAGGTATTTGGTCTTCCTAAAAAGTGTTGGTACGTATTCAAGAAGAATGTGTCTGGCTTAAGAACATCATGGTTTAAATCTTTGATTTGCTACACAATGGCATATATATATATATCCTTGGATAGTTTGTATACCCTATTAGACTACTATGACTGTTATCTCCGGATAAAATTTGAACAAACAAAAACATATAAAGTTCCAGTTTGAGATGTGGAGATTGGTAGTTTACGTTTGAAATCAATCTGTCGACACAGTGGAAATTAATATGCACTGTGTTTGAAATAGTCGACAGAAAATGGAGATTAAAAAAAAAATCTAAAAATCGAATCTTTTGGTTGAAAGAAAGAAATAATGGAGCTTGAAAATAGTACCACGTGAAAAATGTCTTTACCTGTAAATCTTGATCTACCAAAATCTAGACGGGACCATTCGTGTCTCAGATATTTGTTTTTGCTCTGAATATTTGTTTGATATTCATATATTTTACAAAAATCACAAAAAAAAAAAAGAAGCCCAAACATGTGACATCACTATAAAACATACAGTGGCTGGGCTGATACATCCCAAAGTGCCAATAAGCAAAGGAAAATGAAGTCTGTTTCCATCTTCTTTGTGTTGTTCGTTTTCTTCCTCGTCCTTCTTGGTAAGTACTTATCCATACACGTATTTACGAAACTGCCACTCTCACACCTCCTACACCATTTATAATACCATATGCAGAGTTGCCGGAGAAGATAGAAGCTGGCGACAAGTTCAAATGCCTGGTTGAATACGGCGGTGACGTGGGCCCCACGTTCTGTAACCCCAAATTCTTCCCTACCTTGTGCCGACAAAACTGCCGGACCTTCAAAGGTGCCAAAGGCGGTAAATGCGTGAAGCAGCCCAAACACAAACATATCAAATGCTTCTGCGACTACTGCAAAGACGACTAGACACTTCAAGAACGCATCAAACCCCTGGTTCTCTGCTTTAACCCACCCACCCTAAGCGTTTGTAACTTTCATATAAATTTATAAATAAGCATGGTTGATGTAATAGTGTCCCAGCGTTTTCATATATTTTCGATATAATTTGTTTCTCATTCCATATGTGTTAGATTATATCGCTTCATAAGATTCATTTTCATAAATAAAGGATTACTTTTTCATAGTAATCATCTTGGACAATGTGATGATATAATCAAATGAAGTTTCTAATCAAATGTGATGGAATCAAGTACAATGAGATGATATGTAGAATCTTGTAATTGTGTATTGGAGATTATAGTTACACTTAGTAAAAGAGTTTCACTCTTCGTCTGACTCGAGCCCTGGTATGTACTCTAAACTCACATCAAACACCACTGGACTGTTTGGTGCAACCCTCGGCCTCCCTGGAGCTGAGGTTAAACCCTTTGGAAACGCCAACTTTATGGTGTAACATTCACAGAATCAAATAGACCAGATATTAGAAAGCTCTGTTATAATAAAGTCGATAGCGATGATTAGTATAATCTTGATGAGAACTTACAGGCCCTGGAATGTAGAGTCTGCGTTTGCCACCAGCTTTCATGCTCAAGATTCCTTCATCAAGTCCCTTGATCACCTGTTCATCAAAGTCTCCTCAGAAACTACTTTGTTTCTGGACCCAATGAGCCAATGTAGATAGAAACAGCTAGATCAATACTAGAAGATTACCTGGCCAGACCCAACGCGAAACAGATACGGTAGACCTTTCTCCAGAGAACTGCAATTGAGTGAATGTGACCATTTTGATAGAAGATTCATTCAGCTAATACTATTCCAGGATATACAAAATCAATCAGTAAAGAAGATCAAATTGTTCGGTTTTCGTCTGGATTGAGAAAGATCACCTGTCGAAAATTTGTCCTGATGGAACCATGGCCACATAATTAGCAGCAACCTACAACATTTTGAAACGTTTTTACATCTATCTCAATATGGTTTGATTACAATGGTATGATTCATTCCTTACCTGAAAACCAACCGGGGGACTCGGGCCTTTACCGACTTTAATATCCTTATATTGCAGTCCTGATTCTGTGGTTACCATTGGAACCTTTACTCAAACAAGAAAAGAAAACAGAGAATCCTCAAATTTCATGAATTAAAAAGGTTTCTAGAGAATGAAAGAGTTGTTTTGTGTGATCTCTCACCATACATTTTCAAGCTCTTTCTCACATTCGGCTTCACAGAGTCTCGGTTTATCTTCAGGAGGCAAACCGGCTGCATAAGCCGCAAGCGAGCTCATTGATAATCCTCCTGACACGCCGAGTACCAATAGCATTGCGTCTCTACGGCTACAGAGATTATTAATTTTACAGCTCTGCTCTCTTGTTTCTGAAGCTACGACTCTTGTTGCTATATATCTCGATGTATTTGGATTCTTTACAGTTAAGCCATTTCTAGATACTGAACCTAAATTCATAATCACAATCACAAAGTCAGATTCCTAGAACCCAACACAAGTAAATAATTGATGAAACCGGTTCAATCTAGCATATGAATGAATAAGGAATCTACAATTCTAATCGCAACTATGCAAGACATGTGATGAAACTGGTTCAATCTAAACCGTACTGATTAAGAGGTTTAACAAAGAAATTTAGAGATTTTTATTCTCTGATAAAGTAGATTCAACAGAATAATCTTTTAAAAAATTGAGAAACCCAGTATTACAAGTTGATGAGAACAGACAAAATTTTCATCTTCGAGAAGAAATCAGAACTCATACATAGTGGTAGAAGGAGAGATGGAGAAGAAGAAGCCGCCATTTTTTTTTTTTTTTTAAGTTTAGTTTAAGAAAATTGACGATTTGGCAGAAGAAGCTAAAGGAGCCGTAGTGGATAACGAAATCTTTGGTTTGTTTAGTTCTTGCTGGATTTTATTCATTTTTTTTTTTTTTTTTTAAATTTCGTTTGGATATAAGAAATGAAGAACGTCAAGGAGTGGACCCTTAGGAGGTTGAAACGGCATGTAGTTATTTATCTTATAATACGCCGTCGTCTCACTTTCTTCCTCGGAGGTTGAATTAGAAAAAGCTTGTGTTTATTGGGATTGTATCATAAAAATATAACTGAAGACAGAATATATTTTTTCAATTATTATGTCAACACATATATAAACTACGTGTAAATGATGAAATCGAATGGTAAAACAGATTGCAATAGATGCAAACTAGCTAACAACTTAATTAAACGGATCCTTAACAAAAACAGTGGCATTGTCCTCCATGAGGAAGTGGTTTGCAACTACCACCTTTGCCATTATCACATCCACTATGACACCATTTGTTGCATCCATCTCCATCTTGAGCTGTGTTGCATGCTCCGAATTTTGGATGTGTATTGCAGCACAATGAACCACTTTCTGTAGAAATCGACCCTTCAACTACAACATCTATAAGAAAAAAACAAAACAAAGATTTTTAAAAGTTATCTAGAGATTGTATATAAAACTATAGTACATAAGTGAGTGATATACACAATTGACGCTCAACTTTGATTAAAACTTGAAAATTCACTACAAGAGTGGTAATGAAGAAAGTCAAAAGTTTGACCAAAAACTAACCAATGGAGAAAAGAAGAACAATTAACAAAGCAAAAGAGACGATTTTCATGGTATTGTTGGCCATCTTCTTGATCTTTTTTGTTCGTTTGTTTGTAGAAGAATGGGGTGATGTTTTGTTTTCTCTAATGTTTACGCTAGGTTATCTATATATATTAGAATTCTCCTATATATGCTGTACAATGATTCCATGCATTAATGAAAATCTTAAGTTTTTAAGACATTCGAATAAAAGTGAATTAATGTTATTCCTGATATAATATATGCCAATTATTATTTAGTTATTCTTATTTCCATTTCAAAGCTAGATATTATATATACGCAAGAAATGTCTTTCCATTTTAATATTGATGATACATTTTCATTTTGGAGTGATTTCCTTTAAGAGCAAAATCCGATTTTCAAACTATTAAACAAAAAAACAGTCAAACAAAAGTTTCCTTTCCGAAATAATAACCCTAATTCACCGCAGGTAGAAGGATTAAGAAACAAAGTTTAAGCCTTTAAGGTAAGATGTTTATAAGAGATTTCTTTTTCTGACACACAATTCTCGTAAATTAAAAGTTCCGCCAAATTCAAGTATATATATGGATGAATTTAGGTTTTAATCCAGTTTTCACGAGTTGAAGCTAGGAGTCACAACTTAGATATGTGCATGCACTTGATACAGACACAGAGATACATCTAATGAGTGTTGGTAATATAATAATAAGTTCACAATTGCGTTGGCTTAAAAAATCCAACCGTTATTCTAAAAAGCCCGCCGGGCTTATGCATAAATGGAAATCATTTATTGACATTATTAGTATGGTAATATGATACTTTCTCTGATGTGATCTCTTATTCTTATATTGCGAACATTGGTTGTTTCGGATAAAAATTGAATAGAGAAAAAACTTTAACAAGTGAGGTTTTCTCCTGGTTCAACTTGAAGCTTGCCACAATAGTCTTGGAAATACTTAATCCTGTTGGCGGCTTTAGCTGTAGAATCTCCTCCGCTACACTCCCTACTATTCACAGCCCTGATAGTCGCGCCAAATCCCGATTTGAAACTCGAGCGAACATTAGTGGTCCAGTACCAGAAAGCGGTCTTGAAGGCAAGAACCTGGTCTTGAGCCACTTTCTCTGGTGAAGCCAATAAGTCCTCTTTCAAGTCTCTGCCACAGGCACCGTAGTTATAGTTCCAAGAGAGCTGGATCGGACCACGACCATAGTAGCCCTTTCCTTGTGCACACGGGAATTCTGTTTTCTTTAAGTCGCAGTACTCACCGGCTGCAGCCTTGGCTGGTCCATCGATTTCCTCAATGTAGCACATGACTGCAACAAGGTATAAATCAAACGATTACAAACCTAATCCTAGTGGTGAGCATATAATCTAAAATCGAACCAACAACATTTGTATATAGAATTGTTGTGATTGATAAATGTCTTTATCAGAAAAAAAAAAACATTTGTATATAATCTGATTGATATTTATTTTATACAGAAATTGAATTTAGTCAATTTGAACCAATCAAATCGTAACTAGTTTAATATTTATGTTATAACGTATCTTTATTCATTTAAAAGTATCTGAGAAAATTACTTACACTCTGTTTCTTGTGCGACGTGAGCGAAGAAGGCAGCGATTTCGCGTTTGGAGATGGAAGCACCGAAGCTAGGGTAAGAATTAGCTGCAGCGATGAAGGTGTCGCGAGTGTAGAATCCTCTACCTGGACAATCACCTCTTTGGTTTTTTATAGAGTTAAAGAAGTCAGGTGTCACCGTTCCTTCAAGTGAAACAGCAGGATCTCCGCCTCCGCTGGCACCACGACAAGGTCCTTCACGGCAGCCGGCGCCGCAGTATTCGTCGGTTTGACCACAATAACCATCTTTGCTGCAACAGAAGTCAGAGGCGCAGCCACAGTTCTGAGAGCTCACCGGTTTGGAAACGGTTAGGATCAGGAAAAAGAGAGTTGTGAGGAAAAGGGCAAATCGGTCATTACGTGATGTGGTTTTAGTATAGTTAGCCATATTTCCTCTCTGTCTGTGAGGCACGGAGATATATTATTATATTAAGCTTCATGTTTTATAGATGAAGGATTATGGACTATGTTGGATCCGTGAAGCATACGTTTTGTGGAAAACATCAAAACAAGTACACCTGTATCTTTGTAATTTCTAAGTCAACCTCAACGCCAATGCCACGTATTCTTTTTTATTTCTTACCTATTGGCTATTCCTCACGTTACGTCGGGAAATTTCAAACAAACATCGAACTTTTCCTTCCAATCTACGAAATTCGTTAAATCATATATTTTTAAATTATATACTAACATGACACACGGGCGCAAAAGTATATATTTGTGGGTCTGAAAATGCAAGAAAAATGATTTTTATTGAAAATATTCGCCAATTTGAAAATTAAACTATGGTTTTCCTTTTTTTTTTTTTTTTTTGTTGTTGTTGTTAAAGAGGTTTTCCTTTGTTATGAGATAAGTTTAACCGGTAGAAGCTTGTAGTCAATTGGTTTTACTAGTCCCATGTTGTGTGATAACAGACGTGTGAAAATTTTGTAAATAATAGAAAAAGTCATAATTGTTGGCAAACAAAATTTGTTGAATAAGTCTTGTAAGAAATAATAATCCGAAGACACTGGATGCATTGCATTATTAACCATTAATTTGAATAATACATAAGAATAATCTATGATGTTGATCTTCTCTTGCGGAATAGTCAAACTAGTTTTTTTTTTTGGATAAGATACCTTGTTTCTTTTCTTTCAACCATTTAACATTCTTAAAATTATTTTGAATTGTAAACTAGAATTACTTGTGTATTCTCTTATACTCTTTATGTGTTAAACTTTAGTCCAAACAGTAAGTGCATGTTCGTCCGCAAGTCACTGCGACAGCGACAGAGACCAAGAACGAAGACAAAATTATAACGGTGAAAATAATAAATGTCGCTGAAATTGATCGCCGGTGACATTATTAGTTAGTTGTTATCGTCGCTGTTTTTTTTAGCGACAAAAAGTTAAGCTTTCCCTGTCGCCGTAATCAATACCCAGCGACTCCTCTTCTAAATACTTGAGTCTTAAGCAATGTTAATTTATAGCTTTTTTGGTCGCTACCCTGTGTCGCAGTGACTTGCGGACGAACAGGGTTTAATTTAACACGGACACATATTATATATATAGAGAGAGATAACTGCATCTTTTGCAAACAAGGTCTATATCATACGTACGAGACACATGTCATACACTTTTTATAGATGATGTAAGAAATTAAAATGTGAAAAGAGTTAAATAATGCATTGCATGCATACCTTTTATTTTTATTTTTATTTCTTTGTTTTTCAACTGCAATTAATTAGACATGTATACTTAAGTCCCACATTCATATTCATATTCTAATTTCCCTTTTCCCACCGGCATATGGTTGAATCAGACCAGATAGCTGGTTTGATAGACTTGACCGAGGCCAATACCCACCAACTAACAATGGTGAAAATAAGAAGAGATTGAATGTTAGCTTGACTCGAAAAGTACCATACCCAAAATTTAGAGATTTCGGCCCAAAACCTCCAAATAATTTTTTTAAAAATAATAATAAGAAGAGAATTTTCGTTTTACTTCTTCCTTGCAAGATATTTTTATCCTTGAAATTAAGTTCCTAATCGATACAGAGGAGAAAGGGTAGTTAAATAATTATCTAAAATAAAGGGTTTAATTTTGGAATCCTTAATCTGCAAGTCGATGGCAGCGAGATTTGCATTGCTTTTCCTCCTTGCGTCACATTTCTTGGTCTCGGGTACGTTTCCATTTCGAAAGTCATGCAAGGGGTCTTTGTTTAATCACAATTTGTTAACTGTTTTGTTTATTTTCAGTGATGTCGATCAGAAACTTTACGATAGAGAACAAATGCGAATACCCTATATGGCCTGCATCCTACACCTACAGGGGATCGCTCGAAACAACCGCTTTCCGACTGGACAAGGAACAGAAGCGTACCATCAAAGCGACGTCGTCATGGGTAGGTCAATTCTGGGGTAGAACGCTCTGCACGACCAACTCATCAGGGTGGTTCTCATGCATCACCGGAGACTGTAACTCCGGCGAACTCGAGTGCAACAAGACCGTCGTGCCTACGACAACTTTGGCAACTCTGGCAACTTTGGCCGAGTTTAACCTTGCCGCGACTCCTGAAGATGGTGTAGACTATTACGACGTCAGCGTCATCAATGGTTACAACCTCCCTTTGCTTGTGACATCCGAGAACGAAAAGTGCAAAAGCATCGGATGCGTTGTTGACTTGAACAATACGTGTCCATCGGAGCTAAGGGTGAGCAATAGCGACACCGGATCGAACGATCCTTTTGCCTGCCGGACCTCGTGTCAGCAAAACATGTCGGCGGAGCTTTGCTGTGTCGGAAACTACGTCGCAGATGAAAATGTCGTAGGACCAGGAAAATGCAAGCGGACGAACTACTCGCAGACTTTCAACAACGCGTGCCCAGGCGCTTATAGCTACGCCTACGACACTAATATTAGCACCGTAATTTGTAATTACTCCTCCAACTTTGTCATCACGTTTTGCCCTTCTAGCACAACAAAACCAGGTTAATTCCCCTCCACTCGCCTCTATTTCATTTTCAAAGAATTTCTATTATTTTTTCTCATTATTTTTATTAGTGGGTAGGCAAAACATCAACATCGCTAGTCCACATCCGACCTCTCGTTAATTGTATCACTTAAATGCACCATATAGGACATGGAACCTTGTAGCTTTTGTTTGTATACTTACCAATGATCATTTACATCTGTAGTTAAACTTGGCAGATGAATATTTTTACCGCATCATACAAAAAAAAAATGAATATTTTGAAGAAAATTCAACCCGAGCAAAACGTTGCTTTATTCATTTTTCTACGATCTACGGAAACGTATTTAGTTTTATTTGTTTTGTTAATCGAGATCTTTGATTGATACATTTGCAGGAAAATCTACATTGAAGTTAAAACTCATACTTGGTACACTTCTCAACCGTGTGACATTACTCTCAGTTGTCCTACTGATTTATTTTTCATGTATATATATACCACCTAACTTTCGAGGCTTGTTCTCTTGTAGGAGTTTCCGCATCAGTTTTGGCTATGATTATCATAATTGCAACTGTGGTAAAGATGAGAGCAAGTAATATGAGAAAGAGTGATTGGGATGGGAAGAACATGGAAGCAGTTGTAATGTTAAAAAGATTTAGCTATGTACAAGTGAAGAAGATGACAAAATCATTTGAGAATGTTCTTGGGAAAGGGGGATTTGGAACTGTCTATAAAGGGAAGTTACCCGATAGCAGTCGAGACGTTGCAGTGAAGATCTTGAAGGAATCAAACGGAAACGGGGAAGAGTTCATTAATGAAGTATCTAGCATGAGTAGGACATCTCATGTTAATATCGTTTCTCTGCTTGGATTCTGCTATGAAGAGAGCAAGAAAGCTATAATATATGAGTTCATGCCGAATGGATCCCTTGACAAGTTTATCTCCGAGAAGATGTCGGAGAAGAGGGAATGGAAAACATTGTACAACATCGCGGTAGGCGTGTCTCGTGGCCTTGAATACTTGCACAACCGTTGTGTATCGAGGATTGTACATTTTGATATAAAACCGCAGAACATACTCATGGATGGAGAGTTTTGCCCCAAGATTTCAGATTTCGGTCTTGCTAAGCTATGCAAAAATAATGAAAGCATCATGTCAATGCTAGACGCTAGAGGCACAGCAGGGTACATTGCCCCAGAAGTGTATTCAAAGAATTTTGGAGGAGTTTCTCATAAATCGGATGTATATAGTTATGGAATGGTGGTCCTTGAGATGATTGGAGCAAGAGAAAAAACTCAAAATACTGGATCCAACAACACTTCAATGTACTTTCCAGATTGGATTTATAAAGATCTTGACAAGGGAGAAATCATGAGTTCTTTTGCAGATCAAATAACAGAAGAAGAAGATGAGAAGATAGTAAAGAAAATGGTATTGGTGGGTCTGTGGTGTATTCAGACCAATCCATTTGATCGTCCACCAATGAACAAAGTCGTTGAAATGTTAGAGGGGAGTCTAGAGGTTCTGCAGATTCCACCTAAGCCTCTTTTATGTTTACCCGCGGAAACAGTTTCAAAAACTAGTGATGAGATCCAAGAGACTTCAAGCTTCTCAAAACCAAGTCAAGATACTTTACTCTATTCCGAAGAAGCTTTCCAAGATATTATAGAAGAGAATCAAGGTAGAAACCAAGGCCAGCAAGAGAGGAGTGGTCATCTTAAGTTGTTAAGATCTTAGTTTTGCTGGTAGTCACGTTTAATTAATTCTGTGGAAATGAAACCCAAAATATTCTATGCTTATAATAATAATCGATGTTTTTTATTCCGACATCCCACATCATACATCGTTGATCAATTAATGTGGATAAAATGGTGTAGAACAATTAGATTAGTCAATGAATATAGTTAGTGTGTAGAAAATGGAATAAACAGAACAAATGGAGCAAAATGGCTGCAGTAATAAATAAGGTGCGGATGTATGGTTATCAAATTCTGACCATTTTTTTTTACTAATACTTCAGATTATGAAAATAACCATTTTTGAATATACTTATATTAATCGATAAAATTAATTGGTATGATTTTCTTCAAAAATTTTAGATTTAAAAAAAAAAATTGTGAACCAAACTTGAATCATTGTATTTTGAGATTGTAACAAAATGTAGGACAAGCGGTTTAACGGTCCGAAATGATGGAGCTGTGAAGAAGAGTCTTTGTGGTTTATTTCTAAGTCAAAGTCAAAGTCAAAGACAATGCCACGTGTACTATTCAATACGTCCAGAAGGTTTACGTATGTATCTCGGTGACTCGGTTCAACGTACTTGATCACCGCTGCGATTACTATTCGAACCTAATTTTATCAACATTAACTTCTTTTACCAAACATATCTTCATAGCATATCAAATCCAAATCCAAAATTCAAATTCATGCCAGTTCTTCCAAAGGCGAAACATTTATTATATGTATACACAGTCCATTCCAATTTGCAAGATATTTTATGTCAAAAAAATACTAAGTTATCATATTATGTAATTTTTATGTAAGTCGAATAATTACAATATATTATGTTTTGTATTTAAAAACTATTACTAAAATCCTAAACCTCCAAAATTACCACAAATTTTAAGTTTGGGAAAAGTTCCTAAATTTTTTAAATGATCACCCTTCCTAAATTTGTAGAAACTCTTTCTTAATTATATATATATATTTAGTAAATACTTTCATCAGTTTTGTTCTGTTATTTGTAGCATTGATTATAAAATATAAAAAATGAAATCATTCTATTAAATTTAAAATTTAGTTTGCATTAACTTATAAATTAAAAAAGGTAAGGAATGCCTTGATTTTTAATTCTTTGCACTTCTGAAGCAGATATATAACGTCGTTGCCATTTTAACAAGGTTACTACAACTTCAATTTCTGCTTAAGAAATAGGAAACACCAGAACATAAGAATTACATACCAAAGAGATTAGTTTCCTCTTTATTATCTCACTTTTCATTACACCTACATACATGCCACGTCACGTCACAGGCCAGGTCAAATGTGCGTTCGAAGAGCATTTTAGCAGCTAAGGTTTAGACCAGGGTCCACACCAAGCTGTCTACAATACTCTGTATAGTACCTAATCCTTGCATTAACCGCACCTGAATTCCCACCGTTACACTCCATAGCATTGATGGCTCTAACTGTGGCTCCAAATCCTTTGTTCAGTACCGACCTTACCCTATCCATCCAAAACCACAAAGCCGTCTGGAAAGCCACAGTTGAGTTGCTACCAACTAGCTCAGGCTGGCGTAGAAGGTCGAGACTGAGACTCTGACCACAAGGACCGTAGTTGTAGTTCCATGATAATTGGATCGGACCACGACCATAGTAGCTCTTGCCCGGTGCACATGGGTATTGCCTGTTGTTTTCGTCGCAATAGTCACGTGAGGTCCCGTTTACCTCCTCTATGTAGCAGAAATCTAAACGCAGACAAAAAAAGAAAGTCTTTTATTTCTATTTTTTTGTAAAATATTATGAGTCATAAATCTTTAGATATTTCAATAATATATTAGTTCAGAATCTAATAAATTATATAAGTACCCGATTTCATACCGGAGTAAAGTCAATATTTTTTTGGACATCGAGAAAAAAAGGGAAAAATAACAAATGAAAAGGATTAGGTATTTGCAAACCTTTACCAAAAAAAAGTAAAAGAAAAAATGGATTACTGTTTTTTTTTTTGTTGATAATGATACAAAATGGATTAGTTCGTACGTACGTTCGGTCTCGTGGGTGAAATGAGCAAACATGGTAGCGATCTCGATCCTGGTAACAGAGCTAGTGAAGTCAAAAGTAGTATTAGCGGCTTCAAGGAAAGAGTCCCGGGTGTAGAATTCTTTGCCGAGACAGCCATTAGGGGATTGGGCAATAATATCTTTAAAGAATTGTTCCGTCACAATCCTGTCAACTGGATCTCTACTTCGTCTGCAAGGACCTGATTTGCAACCGGAATCACAGTATTCGTCGGTGATACCGCAATAACCAACTGACTGCAGCAGAGGATCGGAGAGCAGCCGCAATGTTGGGAAGCAGTTCGAGGGTACAAACCGAAGAGGTAGATGAAAAAAACTGAAGAGATTTTTGTGAGAGCCATGCTTTTGTGTTATTGGTTTGTGTATGAGCATGAAGATTAGGAAGAGGTTGTGATTGTTTATAGTCGGAGATGTTTTGGTGGTTTGGTCATATCATTGGTGGGATGAAATTGTCAGTCAATCGGAACAAACTGTTTCTTGTTTTTTCTTTTGTTATTTAAAAAAAATACATTTTGATTAGTTAACACACGGCTTTGACTCTAAACATTTACTCAAAGATTATTATATATAATATATATATAATGGTCTAGTAATTGAAGTTTTTTTTTTTTTTTTTTTTTTTTTGGAACAAGACAATATATGGTAGTCTCTTTTCTCACGTTTTCTATCATTTCCGAACAATATATACTGATTTCCGAAACGATCAAACAAAAGAAAAAAAAAAAAAAAAATCAATTTTTGCATAATAAGTCAGAGACTCCTCTTGCTGATAAGGAAACTCAGCTGCCGCCATAACTTTTGTTTTTTTTAGCATAATAAGAAACTAAGAGAGCTTCTAAAGCATACATAAGGTCCAATCTCTGTTCTAAATCGGTCGTGCCTTGGCTGCCAAGATAACTTGGGAGCTCCGATTTTTTGCCAAATCCGTCAGTTGATTATTATCGAATGTAGGCACCCGATTATCACCAGAAGAATTGTATAACACTGTGACTTACTATTAACATAGGTGTTGGTTACCATTCAGCTCAGTTACGCAACATGGTTCATTAAATATTGCGTCAAATCAATAGATATTTAGTTATAATCTTTCATTTCGTTACATTGTTAATACAACATTAACATATTATATGATATAGTTCCTCTGATGTGATATCTTATTCTTATATTTCGAACATGGTTTGTTTCGGAAGGATAGAGCGAAAACCTTAACAAGAGAGGTTATCTCCAGGTTGGACTCCAAGCTTGCCGCAATAATCTTGGAAATACTCAATCCTCTTGGCGACAGCTGGAGCATTTCTTCCGCCACACTCTATACCATTTATAGCCCTGATCGTCGCTCCAAAGCCCTGATCGAATTTCTGGCGAACATTAGTGGTCCAGAACCAGAAAGCTGTCTTGAAGGCGAGAACAGGGTCTTGAGCCACTTTCTCTGGTGTAGCCAATAAGGGTTCGTTCAGGTCTCTGCCACAGGCACCGTAGTTGTAGTTCCCAGTGAGCTGGATCGGACCTCGGCCGTAATAGGCCTTTCCTTGTGCACAGGGGAACTCTGTGGTGTCTCCGTTGCAGTAGTCGTCAGCCTTGGCTGGTCCATCGATTTCCTCAATGTAGCACATGACTGCAACGAGGTATAATCATATGGTTACAAAAAAATTCTAGCTGTGACATATATTAAATAATCTGAACCGAAAATTTAAAACGAAAAACGAACCGAAAATTATAAATAATCTAATTAAAAAAAATCAAAATTAATAAAAATCTACCACAGTTATATACTTATCTTTATAGGTTAAAAATGGGATTGAAATGAGTTATTAATTTTAAATAGTTTGTTTAATATGTTTATTTCAAATAAATAAAATTGAATTAATTTTTACAGGTTATAAATTTAGAAAACCAAATAAACAAAAAAAAGAATGAAACAACGGAACCAAACAGAAATAACCGAATATCCAAAACCTAGATTTACTTACATTCTGTTTCAAGGGTGACGTGAGCGAAGAACGCAGCGATCTCTCGCTTGGAGATAGAAGAACCGAAGCTCGGGTAGGAATTGGCTGCGGCGATGAAGGCATTGTGAGTGTAGAATCCTTTACCTGCACAATTATCTCTTGCTTGATTTTTTATAGAGTTAAAGAAGTCAGGTGTCACCGTTCCTTCAAGTGAAACAGCAGGATCTCCGCCTCCGCCACTGTTTCCGTTGCTGGCATCCCCACCACCGCCTTGACAAGGACCTTCACGGCAGCCCTCGCCGCAGTAATCATCCGTCTGACCGCAGTAACCCCATTGGCTGCAACAGAAGTCAGAGGCACAACCACAGTTTTGAGAGATTACCGGTTTGGAAACGGTCAGGATCAAGACAAGGAGACTTGTGAGAAAAGGGAGAGTTGTGCCTTTTCTTGTGGTGGATTTGGCGTAATTCGCCATTGTTGTCGTTTCTGTGTGTTGTGATGAGGCTAAGAGATGTATATTAGCTTGGTATTTTATAGTGAAGATCAAGCTGATTGGGGCAATGAGGGGAGAGTTAGATGATTAATGTTGGATCCGTGAAGAAGACGTTGTGGAAAACAAGTGTCTTGTAAAATTTCCAAGTCAACGTCGACTTATGTTGACATTTTGTTCTAGCTAGCCTCTTTAGTTACGTTAAGGAAATTTCTACACAAACATCAAAATTTTCTATTTACATGCAATAAAATCCAGAATATATTTTTATTTAAGCTGTAGACAAAAAGTAACCATCTCTACCTATAAATATTTGTTAGAAAAAAATTTCTAAATTTTTTTATTTTATTTTTCTGGGTGACTAACATTAGATTTATTATTTATTTATTTTTAATTTTTTTTGTGTGTGGTAGGTTGGTTTAGTCACTTGTATTAATTAACTTTCTTCTAGGCAAATGTATGTTTTACAGCTGAAATTTTAAAATATTGAATTTTTGTTGATTTTTCTTTTCAAATAAAAGGTTTGAACTTCTTAAGAAATTATAATCCTAAAGACAATTGTTGGCATGTTGCGGTGAAAACAAACAGAGAACAAGATCGAATCCCAAACGTGGAACTATCAATTTGAAAAAACCGCCAAAAATTTGTATTTGACCTAAAACCGAAAACAGAGGAACAAACAAAGGAAATCTTGAGAAATTCTAACATATCAATCAAATCTCCACCAACAATTCACTACAGTCTCCTCAGAGAGTAGACAACAACATCATCATCATCATCATCATTATCTCCCAATCAAAGTGATCGATCTTATATAGAAGCAGAGCAATACAGAGCTAAGCATAGTTGGTTACAACAACTTAAATCTCAACTGAGATAATAAACCAACAATTAATACTGGATAACAAAGAAATGAATTGGTATGTATAGGCCATGCGCGGAGACCACATTCAACAGATTGGTTCGCTTTCCAATTTAGAAATTTAAATTAAAAATATACCAAGTAGCGCAACAATCTTATAACACAAAGTTATGTTCTGCACAAGAGTTTTTGGTTACGTCCCATTTTTGTTGTGTTTGGGGTGCGATACAAATGTCAATAATATAATATTTTGTATACTCGTTTTATTAATCTTTTAATAACTTGATCAGTTTCACAATACATTATTACAGCAACTTTAACATCACTTTTTATTTCACATTTAACACACACGTGTCACGTCTCGTATGTGTTGGAAGAGCTTTTTAGCAACTAAGGTTAGGACCAGGGTCTACACCAAGCTGTCCACAATAGTCTCTATAGTACTTAATCCTTGTATTAACTGCACTTGGATTACCACCGTTACATTCTATTCCATTGATGGCTCTAATGGTGGCTCCAAATCCTTGGTCCAGTATCGGCCTTACGCTGTTCATCCAAAACCACAAACCCGTCCTGAAAGCTACAGTTGGGTTGCTACCCACTAGCTCGGGCTGCCGTAGGAGGTCGAGGCCGAGACTCTGGCCGCACGGTCCATAATTAAAGTTCCATGATAGAAAGACCGGACCACGACCATGGTAGCTCTTGCCCGGTACACATGGGTATCGTGTGTTGCTCATCTGACAAAAGCTACGTGGCGCTCCGTTTATCTCTTCTATGTAGCAGAAGTCTATAGAGATGCATATGAAACACAGCTGGTTAATTTTGGGAACAAACGTTTAGATAATCAAGTGTTTGATTTTTCTTTAATATCCAAGGTTTGAGGTTTAGTTTCTTAGAACATGTGGTGAGAGTCTCTAATTATATAAAACTTATTAAAATAATATATTGGAAAGACTATGAAAATATTATATCCCCGGTGGCTTTCCTTTTTTTCAACCCAAATTTTTTAGAAAAAACAAATGCAATAAAAACCACGAAAAAATACTTACATCCGGTCTGGTAAGTGAAATGAGCAAACATGGTTGCAATTTCACGCCTGGTAACAGAATTAGCAAAGCTGGGGAAAGTATTTGTGGCGTTAATAAAAGAGTCGCGGGTGTAGAATCTTTTTCCGGCGCAGCCATTATCAGCCTGGTTGATAATTCCGTTAAAGAAACTTTGTGTCACAATACTACCAACCAAACCAGAACCGGGTGGGGGTCCGACGCCTCTACAAGGACCTGATCGGCACGTAGAACCACAGTACTCTGGGGTGGTACCGCAATAACCGAACTGGCTGCAACAGACGTTTGGGGCACAACTACAGTTTTGAGATTTGACGGTTTCAAAGTAGAAACCTATCATGAGGGATAGGAGAAGGATTGAGGAGATTTTTATGAGAGTCATGTTTGGGTTGTTCTTGTTGTTTGAAGAGAAGGAAGAGTTTGAGGTTTTATATAGTGAGAGATATTGGGTCATTGGTCATCTCATTGGGATGGGCAATCAATTGTGATTTTTTTTTTTTCCCGATTATTTAAAAATGGATTAACTGTTTGTTAGATTTTGTCAAAAAAAAAAAAAAAAACTGTTTGTTAGTCTGCGGAAGATTATTTGTGGCAATTGAATTTTCTTTTCAAAACAAAAAAAATATTGCTGTATGAAATTTGTAGTTGAAAATTGAATAGCTATAGGTACATACGAATTTGGCTCCGTTACTTGGCTACATATCCATGTACGAAGATATGTACAAATAAAAACAAAAGATGTTGTAAACTACATCTATCTAACAGCGTGACAGATTTCGTCTAGCTGAGATGGATTACGTGACGTCTAACTGTGAAGGAACTTAAGTCTGGCTGAAAGTAAGGAAAATAAATAAACCCACACAAAATCAAAACCAAATAAACCAATCAAAATTGAAACCTAGGTTTTTAATCCGAAAAAATCTAGAAAACCTAAGAAACCAAGAATCACACTGAACTTGAAACAAATTGACACTTCTCATAACATACCTTCAGCCTAATTTGGAACTAATGAGTACAAATCTTGTAACTTTTTTTTTTTTTTTTTTTTTTTTGTATATTACTGTTGGTTGTTAATTTTATGAAACAACGAAAACATGCCCTTCACCAATTGTATATATTTTATGATAAAATCTTCACCAATACTATTATGTTAGGAAAATAATATAAATATGGTAAATTTTGAAGTGAATATTAGAAAACTGTCGACGGCTGGGAACATCGAACCTGAAAAGTAAATTGAAATTTGAGCACCCATTACTAAACGATCCAAAAAAATATTGGAGTGTTCCTTAACTAATAACAATAATACAAACCGAGTCCCCGTTACCCATCGAGTCTTGAGCATTTCCTAAAAGCCGACTCTAACAAGAAGTCGTCGCATATTTTCATAGAGTATAAGTTTTGCCATTTGGGCTTTTCGACGATGAAGTTTAAAATTAATTGGTGTAGAGTATAATCTATTGATTTAAATTAAATAGTTATAATTTGTGTAATAAAATAAACATTTTATTTTATTTTTATCTGTAAAATTAGTGGTTCATTTCTTAGTTTACTCATACCAGTTAAATTCAATTAGAATGTAAAATTTAATTTAACTGATCGAGTAAAATTATATTTCGTATACATTGCAAATAATTTGAATGTGTGAAAACTTTAAAACGTACAAAAAGGTTGAAGAATATTTTGTTGGTAGTATTTCCTCAAAGCCGCCCTTAATTGTGACCATATATATGTGTCGTGTTAAATTTTGGTACCATGTGAAACGTTGGGTCCATAACTCCGTGTTCAATGTCTATGAATTTCAGACTCTTTCGAAACGTTTTCAAATTAAATGCACCGATAGTTTACTTTTCTATGTTTTCTTGAACTCCATTCCTAGTTCCTAGTAACCATTAAAATGTGTTGCCTAAAATAAAAATGTAGTACATATTTATGATTAATGATATTTTCTTAAAAACTGCGAAGAATAAACTTATATCAAGACCAGGCCAGTTAATTAGGAGCTCTATAAGACTATAACCAAGAAAAGAAATTTTGGTCAGCTAGTAATTAAAATCTACTTTGGTTTTATGTCTTCAATTATTTTCCATTTAGGATGGTTTCCTCACCGATCAGCGATAACGAAAAAGTTAAAAGTCTTTGGTTATTTATTGGTCGACGACTTGTATAGCTTTGCTTTATACTATGTATCAATACGTGAGTAATTAAGAAAATAATTACATCGAATTTATTTGTTACATGTACAACTCATGAAATAGTTTTATCCAAAAAAAAAAAAAAAAAAAAAAAAAAAAAAACTCATGGAATAACGGATTGACTCCATCTATATTTTTCCGGGGACATTTCTGCGTAAGTACTTAATTACCTTTTCTCAAGTTATCTCAGTGACACGAAATTAGTAGGGTTACGGTAAGGCTGCATCTCTTAGCGTTTAGTCTCAATCACTAGCCTAACAATGCATATGACTCCTATAGTCCCATTCTTCTATAGTTTTTTTTTCCCTTAAATATTTTCAAAGCACATATTTTAATTAGCAAAGATTAGTCAAGCAATTGAATCATGAATAAAGTAACCTTGGGCAAATGCGGTCCCATCCTCTCTATATATGTAAATAGGAGTGAAAAATTAATATAAATGAAAAGAATAAAATTTAATTAGGTAAATAACAAATGCTAAATTTGCTACTGAAAATAGTAAAAGGATACCGGTAAGAAACTAGATGAAAATTAAAAACGTTATTTGATAAAAATATATTTTTATAAATTTGTTTATTTTGTAAATAACAATAATAATAATAATACTAATACATTTGATATATTAATAATTAATAATAATATAAAATTTTAATATATAAACAACTAAATAATTGATGATTACCATTTGTCATAAACTACACACTATCATATTTTCAATATAAAAGAGCCGATGTGTATTTATTAATAATAGTATTCAATTTTATTTTATTTTCTCGATAAAATTAACTGTGTCCAAAATTCAAATCACACCGTTTGTTTGTTTTTTTTTTTTAAATTACTTGGATATACACCAAAATTGAGTCGTAAAATCTTTAAAAATCAATAAACTACAAAGGTGGTGACCACATCATTTATCATGAGAAACTTTATTTTATTTTATTTTTGGCTTGATAAATACAAAACTATATAATACCAATTCGTGCGAATATCCCAAAAGCAGATATTGTAAATGTTGACTCAAAAATACGTTAATCTTAAAACTCGCTTTCATAAGACATGACAAAAGAAAAGAAAATCACTTTCACAAGTTTATTACAACCATCTTTTTGCTTGTGACGCAGGGAACACCGAAACACTGAGACCCAACATAGAGTACATACGCGTGAAATTTAACTTTATTATATTACTTTTTAATCCACCTTATCACGTTCCACGTCACGTGTGTGCGTGTGTTGGTTAAAAGAGCTTTTTAGCAACTAAGGTTAGGACCAGGGTCCACACCAAGCTGTCCACAATAGTCTCTATAGTACCTAATCTGTGAAGATTGACCCTGGATTCGGACTCGATCTCTCAATCTCTCTCTGGTTCTCTCGTTCGTAACTCGTAAGCAAGAAAGTACACAAGAGGTTTATACGAGTTCAGGCTCCGTTGAAGAGCCCTACGTCTCCCCGGAGTTCTCTCCGGAATCCACTAGATTCTTGAGCTCAAATCCGAGCTCCTTATCTCTCTACAATTTGTTCTCTCTCTCACTACTCTGTTACAACAATGAATGAACAGAACGAACTGGGAAAAAATAACCAAGCGAAGAAGATAAAGATCTTCTCGAGGCTTCCTCCACGTGTGTGCCTCTCACGTGCCAAACATCTCTTTGACTTAAGGCCTTAGTCAAAAGCCTCTTTCCCTTGTAGAGTCTCTCCAACACTTAGAGAACTTCTGAGTATAAGGCCATATACCTTCAAATCTCCACCTTGGCCTTAGTACTCTGAATCTAGCTTTAACTGGGATTCCAACTCCGGATCATGAGCAAGCCCGCTCATCTTCTTATCTTCCAAGTAAACCCACTTGGCTTCTTATCTTCTGAGTAAACCCACTCAGCTTCTTTGGAGCTTTCAAGCTCCTATTCAATCTTCCTTAACTCTGAGCAACTCCAAAGCTTCATGAAGCTTGCTCACTGGTGTAATCTTGGTAAACACATCAGCTGGATTATCTGCAGTACCTATCTTCAAAACCTGAATTACCTTATCTGCAATCAAGTCTCTAATGAAATTGAACTTAGTTGCCATATGTTTAGTCTTCCCATGAAACACAGCATTCTTTGCCAAAGCAATTGCACTTTGAGAATCACAGAAAATACTAACAGTGTCTTGAGGAAAACCAAGTTCATTCATAAGTCCCTTAAGCCAAACTGCCTCCTTTGCAGCCTCAGTTAATGCCATATACTCTGCCTCAGTTGTAGACAATGCAACAACTTTCTGTAAACTTGACCTCCAGCTTATCGTGTTCCCTCCCACTGTAAACACAATTCCAGACGTAGACCTACTCTTATCCAAATCTACAGCGTAGTCTGAATCGCAATAACCTGTTACTGTGAACTCATCACTCTTTCTGTAGCACAACCTTCTCTTCAAAGAACCACCAATATACCTAAGTACCCACTTTACTGCCTGCCAGTGTTCCTTCAAAGGTTTGCTCATAAATCTGCAAACAAGTCCAACAGAAAACGCCAAGTCTGGTCTAGTACCGATCATTGAGTACATGAGACTCCCAACAACACTCTGATAAGGAACATTTCTCATAACTTGAGATTGTTTCTTCACTTCTTCATCTGTGGCAGTTCTCAACTTGAAATGTACTCCCATAGGTGTCTTAACAGGTTTAGCTTGGTCCATACCAAAAGTTCCCAGAACCTTCAAAAGATATCCTTCTTGAGAGATAGAAAGAGTACCTTTAGTTCTGTCTCTAGAAATCTCCATTCCTAAAATCTTCTTAGCATCTCCTAAATCCTTCATGTCAAACTCTGAGTTTAACAATTCCTTCAACTCACGGACATGCTTCTTATCTTTAGATGCAATGAGGATGTCATCTACGTATAAGAGCAAATACACATACTCACCATCATGCAAAACCTTGAAGTAAACACACGGATCATGCTCGCTTCTCTTAAACCCACTGCTCTGCATAAACTCATTAAACCTGTTGTTCCATTGTCGAGGTGACTGCTTCAAACCATACAGTGATCTTTTCAACAAACATACTTTCTCTGGATGCTCTTTATCAATATATCCTTCTGGCTGTTCCATGTAAATCACCTCATCCAAATAACCATGTAGAAAAGCTGTTTTCACATCCATCTGCTGTAACTCCATATCAAAATGCACAACAGCAGAGAGTAAGAATCTGATTGAAATATGTTTGACTACAGGAGAAAAAATTTCCTGGTAATCTACACCTTCCTTTTGAGAATACCCTTTTGCAACCAACCTAGCTTTAAACCTGGGCTTCTCTACTCCAATAATTCCAGCTTTTCTCTTAAACACCCATTTACAACCAATAGGCTTCTGAACTTTGTCTCTGTCAACAAGAATCCAGGTTCCATTCTTCATCAGAGAATCCATCTCTTCATCTGACGCTTCCACCCATTTCTCACTGTCTGCATCTCTCAAAGCTTCTTGGTACGAAGATGGTTCTGGTTTACCTCCATCCTCTGTAACCAGATAGGCATACCCCGATATCTCTTCAAGCTCGTCTTCATTCACCACATAATCCTGTAGCCTCAATGGGATAGTCGTCTGTCTTCTTGGACGATCACGAGCTAGCTGATAATTCTCACTTTCCCCTTCCTCAGCTAACTCCTCTTCTTGATCTCCTTTGTCTGATTCATCAGACCTGGTGGCTCCACCTTGAACAATATCTTCAGATGGTATATTTTTACCTGCAATGTCCACTTTAACAAACTCATTAGTCAATAAAGGGTTATTAGATATACCTGATTCTTGCCGCTTGATGAACTCTTTGTACATCATGTCTTCCTTGAACACTACGTTGCGACTGATTGTACACTTCCCTTCTTCAATAAGCCATACTCTGAAGCCTTTAACTCCTTCAGGATACCCAGTAAAGACTCCTTTCTTTGCTCTCGGATCAAGCTTCCCCTCATTGGAATGAACATATGCAATACAACCAAATCTTCTTAGTCCTGACAGATTTGGAATCACTGAGCTCCACCTTTCTTCTGGAATATCAAAGTCTATAGCCGAAGAGGGTGACCTGTTCATCAAGTAGACCGAGGTTGATGCTGCTTCAGCCCAAAAACTCTTGTCCAGTCCACTCTCACTCAACATACTTCTCACTTTGTTCATAATACTCCTGTTTAGTCTCTCAGCAACTCCATTCTGTTGTGGTGTGTATGTACACGTCTTGTGTCTCACCACTCCTTCTTGCTTGCAGAATTCATCAAATCTCGTATTGCAGAACTCAAGCCCATTGTCAGTCCTAAGCTTCTTGACTCTTCTTTCACTCTGAATCTTTACCATCTTTTTCCACTCAACAAACTTGTCAAATGCCTCATTCTTAGTCTTTAAGAAGTACAGCCACACCTTTCTAGACCAATCATCAGTAAAAGAGACAAAATACTGACAATTTCCCAAACTTAAAGGGACGTTTGGTGATCCCCATAGATCAGAATGAACGTAGTCCAACTTATCCTTCGTTACATGTTGAGCTGGACCAAAACTCACCTTATGAGTCTTTCCGATTATGCAGTCTTCACAGAATTTCACTTCTGTTACCTTGTCATTTCCAAAGCAGCCTTTCTTCTTGAGAACTTCAAGGCCCTTTTGACCAATGTGACCCATCCGACTATGCCACATCATTGTGTCATCATACTTCTTACTCATACTGTCAGAAACTGTGGTAAGTGCTTCTGAAAGTTTAGCTTCACCTTGTAGTATGTATAGAGATGCCCTTCTTTCTCCTTTCATGAAGACTGTGCATCCTTTAACTACCTTGAGGATTCCATTTCCTCCTTTGAACTCACACCCTTTTGCTTCCAATGTTCCCATAGATATGAGGTTTCTTGATATACTCGGCATGTATCTCACATCATGGAGAACAAATGTTGTCCCATCTGTGTTTCTGAATCTTATCTTTCCAATTCCTTTCACTTCAGAATATGAACTGTTTGCCATTCTTACCTTCCCAGACTCAACCTCTCTGTACTCGATGAATAGTTCCTTTCTTGGTGTCATATGAAAGGAGCAGCCTGTATCCATTATCCATTCATCTTGATCAATCTTGTCTTCACTCAGATTAACTTCTGATGCAATCAAACCTACCAAATCTTCTGCATCATCCCTTGCCAATGCAGACTCACCTCGCTCTTGTGACTGTGTCTTGTTCTTGTTTCTTTCTAGCCACTTGTAGCATTGTTTCTTGAAGTGACCTTCCTTTCCGCAAATCCAACAGATCTTTTTCCCATCTTGCGTCTTGGACTTTGATCTGTTTCTTCCTTTTCCTGAGTGATTTTCTTTAGTCTCTGACCTGCCTCTTACGAATAGACCTTCTCCATTTGTCTTCGAACTTGATGCAGGGTTGTCTCTGAATTCCATTTCTTTGGACCTTGCAGCACTTGCGACCTCTTCGAACTTGATCACATCCCTACTATACTTGAGAGTTTCTCTGAGCATCTCATATCTTGAGGGTAATGAGCTTAGAAGTAACACGGCTTGTACTTCATCTGGAACCTCTATGTTTAGGTTCCCCAAGTCTGCAATCAATTTCATGAATTCGTCTACGTTTTGATCGATAGACTTGTTATCTTGCATCTTGTATGTATAAACTTTGAGTTGAAGAAAAACTCGAGCTGGAAGAGTTTTAATCATATAAAGCCTTTCCAATGTGTTCCAAGCTTCAGCTGCGGTGGCACTGTGATTTATCTTCCTCAGAACTGGGTCCGCTACATTCAAATAGATCATCATCTTAGCCTTCTCACATCGATCGGATCTTGCTGCGTCTTCTTCGATCTTCTTCTTTTTCAGATCTTGATCTGAGTCTTCTTCCTCCTTTGATAGCCCTTCGGGAGCTGGGGTCTCAACCAAGACATCCTTTAAACCATGAATGCTAAGGTAAGCAAACATCCTCGTCTTCCACAGAGAGAAGTCTCCAGATCCATCGAACAAGGCGACCTTATGCTTGGAGCCCGTCATCTTGAGGATCGGGGCTTAGCCGTTCAAGCTCTGATACCAATTTGTGAAGATTGACCCTGGATTCGGACTCGATCTCTCAATCTCTCTCTGGTTCTCTCGTTCGTAACTCGTAAGCAAGAAAGTACACAAGAGGTTTATACGAGTTCAGGCTCCGTTGAAGAGCCCTACGTCTCCCCGGAGTTCTCTCCGGAATCCACTAGATTCTTGAGCTCAAATCCGAGCTCCTTATCTCTCTACAATTTGTTCTCTCTCTCACTACTCTGTTACAACAATGAATGAACAGAACGAACTGGGAAAAAATAACCAAGCGAAGAAGATAAAGATCTTCTCGAGGCTTCCTCCACGTGTGTGCCTCTCACGTGCCAAACATCTCTTTGACTTAAGGCCTTAGTCAAAAGCCTCTTTCCCTTGTAGAGTCTCTCCAACACTTAGAGAACTTCTGAGTATAAGGCCATATACCTTCATAATCCTTGCATTAACTGCACCTGAATTCCCACCGTTACATTCCATTCCGTTGATGGCTCTAATGGTGGCTCCAAATCCTTGGTTCAGTACCGGCCTTACGCTGTTCATCCAAAACCATAAACCCGTCCTGAAAGCTACAGTTGGGTTGCTACCCACAAGTTCGGGCTGGCGTAGAAGGTCAAGACCTAGACTCTGACCACATGCTCCGTAGTTGTAGTTCCATGATAGTTGGATCGGACCACGACCGAAGTAGCCTTTGCCCGGTGCGCATGGGTATTGCCTGTTGTTCTCGTCGCAGTAGTCACGTGACGCTCCGTTGATTTCTTCTATGTAGCAGAAATCTAATGCACATGAAACAGAAGGGTGCTTTAGCATCATGTCAATTAATACAGATCAAGTCAAATGTTCAGTTTTTACTATAAGTCTATATCGAATGTTTAATCTTGTAAATATGTCGTAGACCAATACTGTTTTGCTTTAAATACCTAACGTGTTTATTTTTTGGGGTTAAAAACAATAAGAACAAAACAAAACAAAACAAAAACTTAACGTGTGATAATATTATACTCCTCATTTGTAAATTATAAGTTTCATATAGTGCAAACGTTTAGAAATATCCAATCCTTAGACTTTTTTAGAATAATTGTCTCATTATATTAGTTTGTACTAAAAGTTAGAATCGGTCATGACTAGAATAGATGTACTTACCATTTACCAAAACAAATTAATTTATTTTTGTAATATAAAAAGAAAGAAACAAATCTTACGTCCGGTCTCGTGGGTGAAATGAGCAAACATGGTAGCAATTTCACGTCTAGTAACGGAATTGGCAAAGTTGGGGAAAGTATTAGCGGCGTTGACGAAAGAATCACGGGTGTAGAATCTTTTCCCGGCGCAACCACTACCGGCTTGGTTGATAATTCCGTTAAAGAAACCTTGTGTCACAATGCTACCGACCGATCCACCACCTGTCGGGGTTCCACCAGATCCATAGCAAGGACCTGATCGGCAGCCGGTACCACAGTAGTCGTTGCCAGTACCGCAGTAACCGTACTGACTGCAACAAAGGTTTGAAGCGCAACCACAATTTTGAGACTTGACGGTTTCAGAGTAGAAACCTAAGAGGCAGAGTAGAAGGACTAAGGAGGTTTTTGTGAAAGCCATGTTTTGGATATTGTATGTTTTGGATATTGTTTGTGGATGAGAAGGAAGAGGTGCCGTGGTGAGGTATATATAGGCATAGATGTTGGGTAGTTTGGTCATTTAATTTTTGGGATGGGTGAATGTTTTTCTTTCTAAATAACACATACTTGTGTATTTTAAAACGAGTTTGACTTTTAGTCTTGTTCTTGCCCATGCTAAACAATGTGGACTTGGTCTAATGATTCAATTTTCTTTTCAAAAGGACAGTTATTTGTTACTATTTCTTACTTCTGTATCATGATTTTAAATTAGATATCTTATTTTATTTCCCAAATGATTGAACACACAAAAAGGTTCGTTTTTTCCGATAAATTGATGAGAGTAAGAACACAAATGTGTAAAAGAAGAATTATATTAGACTCTCATGAGAATATTGTTACATGATACATCGATATATATAGAGATAAGTATTAAACTTAATTTTCTAAATTAAGGTAAATTTAAATGTAAATAATATATTTAGAGATAAAGTTAAATTTCCTAAACTATATATTGACATTTATCAATAATCTTCTAGAACCTTCTTGAACTCGGTTCGTCATCTCGATCGATCTCGATTCGGTTTGGGTCTATCTCCTCGATCTCCCAATACCCCCCGTCAAGCTCATACGTGGTAACACGTGTGAGATTGGACAAGTCTTCAAAGTATCATTGTTATATCCGGCCGTCGGATCATCATCGACGTTTATACCTGGTCGTAGGGTCAAAGCGGCTATAACACATAGCCGTAAGATCATCGACGTTTATACCCAGTCGTAGGATCAAAGCGGCTACAACACCCAGCCCTTAGGTCATCGACGTTTATACCCGGTCATAGGGTCAATTCTTTAAGTTGTTCTCGATTAAGCAACAAACCTATCAATAAATAAATAAAATCACCGTCTCCACTGCATAATTGGAGTCGTTGTCAAAGTCTCATAACCATATGATAAAACATCATAACCATCTTCATCAAGAAGATCATGTAAGTATACCATCAAATTGGTAAAACTCACGGTTATAAAAACACAAAGTGAGATAACGATATCGTCTTCACCACTTTCACAAATCATCATCGCCAGTAGCAATTACGCTGACCAATAGAAAATCAACATCGTCAATGTTAAGTTCGATCACTAAGAGGAAGAGGATCACGTCTCTCTTTATCTCTTCTTCTTTCCTTTTTTTTTTTCATGATTGCAACAAAATAAAAAGAAAAAAACAGAAAATTAAATAAAAAGAAGTGAAAACGAAAAGAAGAACTACGAATCATTTTTTTTTTTTTTTAGTAGTGCGGAAGATAACGAAACCATAATCCACAGACGTTGGATCTATGGCTCTAATACCATGATAAATTGATGAGAGTAAGAACACAAAGGTGTAAAGGAAGAATTATATTAGACTCTCATGAGAATATTGTTACATGATACATCGATATATATAGAGATAATTATTAAACCTAATTTCCTAAATTAAGGTAAATTTAAATGTAAATAATATATTTACAGATAAAGGTAAATTTTCTAAACTATAAAACCTTCTTGAACTCGGTTCGTCATCTCGGTCGATCTCGATTCGTTTTGGGTCGATCTCCTCGATCTCCCAATACTTTTTAATTAATCTATTTATGTATGTATAAACTATATATATGGAGCCAACAGCCGACATAAACTAAATTGGTTTTGTTTTTTTCTAAACCTAGTTTCAACCTTAACAGTTCATTTTATTTTTAGTTTTATATAATTTCAATTTGATTACTGGATTTAAAATGTTTAAAAGTACAAAAACTAGAAAAGAAACAACTAAAACAGAACTGAAACCAGATCAGACGCCTTTGGTCACAAAGCCTTCGGCTTAATTTAGAACTCATAGGTTTGTCTTTTCAATTTTTACAAGAAACACACTAGTTTGATAAAGATTATACATCCCTTTCAATCTAAATGATGTTTTCATATTTTCGTTACACGAACAATTTAGATATGCTATTATATATAACTGTACTAATAATGGATTTTTAGAATTATATCCTATGTCATATTTTTAGTTTTATCAGGGAAAATTTATGTCTTTTCGCCTAAAAGTTTACATTAAATTCTAAAACAAATAATAAAATACTTTAAAAATAATATTTGTATTAAAATGGAGATTGTACAATATGTTCAAACTTTTATACATCAAAATTTTTAAAAGGTTTCGGCTGCTAGCATCGAATCTGAAGCATTTGTTAAGAAATATTTTTTTCTGCTAAAGATTTGTTAAGAAAGTTGACCACCCGTTACTAAACATTCCAAAAATATTTATTGGAACATTACCAAATGACAAAGATATATGAGGCTCCATCAAGTCTACATGTCAAGAGCCGACTCTAAGAAAAGTCGAATATATGTAATATATATGTGCGATGATACAACTATTTACTGACGAGAGTTTACAGACCTCTCTATCTTGATAAAAAAAAACTAATCGGATATACTTGATCAGTATAGTGGCTAGTTCCTCTAGAGTTTCTTGAAGCCGCCCCTAAGAAGAGAAGTCGCACATGTCAATATAAATCTTTGTACCATGTGACTATTCCGATGGTTGGGTCCATTACCCGGCTAATTCAAATTCAGTGTATATAAAAATCTCAGTTAGAAGTTGACAAAAAGAAGAATTTCACCAAAAAAAAAAAATTAAAAAAAATTCAGTTTTAATTTCATATTTTCGAAATATTTTTCAAACAGTCTTTTGTTTTTGGTTTTCGGTTTTCAAGGTTAATATATAGCATAAATTAAATCTATACAGAGGGGTTGGTTTTGCGTTTACAGCATTACAATAGTGAGTTTGAATAGAGAGTGAATAGAAATTGAGTGATAGAAGAGTTGAAGTTCAGATTGGATATGTGAGAACATCCTCTTGGCTTTAGAATTTTTAAATACTCTGCCCTTCATTGTATTCATTTTTTATTCAATCCTACGAATCATAAACTATTTAGTAAAAATTAAAAATTGTATTTACCATGCATTAATATTTCATGATTGACAAGCACATGTGTAGTGGCTTGCCGTGTTTTCAGATCTATTTTCACATATTTATAACGTCAAGAAAAAAATACATATATAGTAATCAATCTAAAGTTCAAACAGAAAAATTAGAAGAATATATGAATAAAAACATAGGACACTTGGTTGAACTTTGTTACTAAAGCTTTTTTTTTGTTTTTAAAGATTTTTACATTATACAAAAACAAGACAAATGACACTGTAACTAGTTACTTTTTCTTTAAATAAAAAATAAAGGACGCGATAAGTGGATAAAATCGGAATAAACTTGCAGTCAATCAAAATCTAGAGTAATAATCATAAAATATGAACATGTGTGAACCATCCATATCCATATTAAAGCCAAAAACATTGTTGACAAGAGAAGGACGTTCACAAGAGATCCATGATTATTACTGAAATTGATAGATTATGACGACAAAAAAAATGATAGATTATATTCTTTGATATAAGTCTAAAACTTGCCGATGAAAAAAATGACAAATGCAGAGTCATACAATTTACGTACGTTGAAGAGTCGCCAGCATTTATTTTTGACAATTCAAAGCTCTCGGTTTCGATTTTTCTGGTGGAAGTGACAACTGTACCAGATATTGTGAGATCCGGCTCGGCCACTGGACCAGACTTTCAGGGATAGTATATGATTCCACAACCATAACCAACTCATTCTTTTCATGAAAAACTCCAAGTTCTTATTTTCTACTAAATCCCGGAGTATGCAGAACGCCACCATATATTTTAATATTAAAAAATTATTAATATATAGTCAATCGTGGTTGAAATTATAATGGAAATACTTAGATTTTAGATTTCTAGTTCCCAACTTCATGATTAGTCTTTCAAACGTTTTACTACCAAATTTTTTTTAAAAAAACATTATACTACTATAAATTCGTTAACCACCATAAATTGGTTATGAAAAATTCAAGTCTTATTGCTAGTTTTTTGTTTTTTTTCATCATCAAATATAATTAATAGTTAGTTTTCTCTTTAATGATTGGTTTTGACTTTTAACCAGGTAATATATATATATATATATATATATATATATATATATATATATATATCATAATGGTATAAGATACTAATTAAGCCATATTTTTTCGTATGATATTGATTTTGTTTTGTCAATGATATTGACGTATTGTGAGCAATAAAAATTGTAGTTATAGTTAATGGTAACTCGATCTTTTAGTAATTTTGTATCTTTAATCTGTAAGGATTCGTTTACAACGTTAGAATGTGTTGGATTTAGAACTACCCTTTCAATCAGTTGAAAACAAAAAAAAAGTAGCACATCTTTATGAATTAGATTTTTTTGACTAAAATGTTTTGCTCGAGAATGAAAATTAGCATTTTTACGGAAATCAACGAATATTAGCTCAATTAAAAAAAGGTTGTACAACTTGTACTATCATAGTTAAACTACCATCAAAATTTGAAAGAATGTATGTTATTGAATTAAAAAAGAAGTAAGAGGAAGACTTCTCCTGTTTTCCCCTAAAAGAATCTTCGCTCAATTAAAATAAACAAAATATTCGCCTGGGTATTACTAACTCATTCTTTCAAATTTATTTGGGACTCGTTCTTTCATCTTTGAATAGAGTTTTTTTTTTTTTTTTTTTTGTTGGTGTCTCGTATTATAAAAATGATTTTTAGTTTCATAGAGTAGAAATTTATACTGACTGATTCTTCTAGTCTATATTGGACAATAATTTATTATTTTTGTCAACGAACCTATACACATTACTGACGATAGTTTATAATCTCCTCAATTATTTTTCTTCCACGATTGTCTCCTCAGCGGTACTAGTGAATAGAAAAGGCAATATCTTCGGGTGTTCGTCGACCACTTGAAAAGGACCTTCCCTTTCTTATGTGCGAAGAAATAAATTAATTAGTAGATGCTTACTCATACAATTTGAGAAAAAATATAGTTATAACTCGTTCAAATACTGAAATACCCCAATAGGTATTAATTATTAGGATATAATAACGCCGAGACATGTTAAAAGGACATTATTAAAAAAAAAAGACATTAACATGGCGTCGAAGCAAAAACACGCCATAGTAGAGACATTTTATGTTTTATTGACTTCTCGCATAAACCGCTGCAGACCCCCAAAATAAAATAAAAATAAATTAGTATGGGTTGCAGACTGCAGAGTGTACAACCATGGCAACTTACTTAACATTTAAACCAAAAAAAAAAAAAAAAAAAAGAACCATGGCAACTTTTACACCGGACCGTAGGATGGTTAATGATGTTTTTTTATCTTTTTTGGTTTTTTGGTCAATGATGTGTATATACGGCTGTAACTTCAATACAAAATTCGAGATCTCTCCCATAAGTTAACATCCACAATGTCGTATATATTGTTGGGATCGTCGAGTTTTCAACGGAACCTCCCGCACATGGGAGGGCTCGGTGGTCGGGTTCGTAAATCTCATCGAGGGCTCGTCACATAAAGCCTACAGACCCCAAGTTAAAAAAAAAAACACGTCGTTTTTGAAGACATCTTTGGGACAACATCAAATAATCAAACACTCGAGATGGGAGTTGAGTTGCTTCTCGTGGTTTCCCTTTTCTTTCTAACTGATCAAAGTAAGAATCCAGGAAAAACAAAATAAGTTTTGAAAACAGTATAAACTCAAACATGCTAAAAAAAAAATTGAAATCAATAGACAATAGTATAAATACAATAAAACTCGAATAAAGTAATCGTTGCGGAAATATTATCATTCTAAATTAATAATTCCAATTCGATCGGGCGAATATCCCAAAAGCAGATACCGTAAATGTCAGCCTCACACATTTATTAGTGTTATCACTAAATTCAATTCAGAAGACGTGACAGGAAAAAAAGAAAATCACTTTCACAAGACTATTACAACAATTGTTGCTTGTGACGCAGGGAACACTGAGACCCAACAATCCAACATAGAGTACATACGAGTGAAATTGAACTTTATTATCTCACTTATTCCACATTATCACCACATAGAGTACATATATACGAGTGAAATTGAACTTTATTATCTCACTTCTTATTCTACATTATCACGTGCCACCTCACGTGTGTGCGTGTTTGGGTTAATTAAACAGCTTTTTAGCAACTAAGGTTAGGACCAGGGTCCACACCGAGCTGTCCACAATAGTCTCTATAGTAACCAATCCTTGCATTAACTGCACCCGAGTTGCCACCGTTACATTCCATTCCATTGATGGCTCTAATGGTGGCTCCAAATCCTTGGTTCAGTACCGGCCTTACGCTGTTCATCCAAAACCACAAACCCGTCCTGAAAGCTACAGTTGGGTTGCTACCCACAAGCTCAGGCTGGCGTAGAAGGTCCAGACCGAGACTCTGACCACACGCTCCGTAGTTGTAGTTCCACGATAGTTGGATCGGACCACGACCGAAGTAGCCTTTGCCCGGTGCACATGGGTACTGTGTGTTACTGCTCTGGCAGTAGTTACGTGTAGCTCCGTTGATCTCTTCTATGTAGCAGAAATCTAATCCACATGAAACAGAAGAGTTCTTTAGGATCATCTCAATTGATTGAGATCAAGTCAAATGTTCAGTTTTACTATTTCGAAGGTTTATTAATCTTATATGTTGTAGACCAATATTGTTTTGCTTTAGTACTTAACGAGGTAACGTGCTATGATATCATAATCCTCATTTGTAAATTATAAATTTCAAATAATGCAAACGTTTAGAAATATCAAATCCTTAGATTTTCTAGAACAATTGTGTAATTATATTAGTTTACTAAAAGTTAGAATCGGTCATGACTAAAGTAGATGAACAGACCAAAACAAACTTAAAAAAAAAAAAATGAGAAGGAAGAAAGAAATCTTACGTCCAGTCTCGTGAGTGAAATGAGCAAACATGGTAGCAATTTCACGCCTAGTAACGGAATTGGCAAAGTTGGGGAAAGTATTAGCGGCGTTGACGAAAGAGTCACGGGTGTAGAATCTTTTCCCGGCGCAGTCATTACCGGCTTGGTTGATAATTCCGTTAAAGAAACCTTGTGTCACAATGCTACCGACCGATCCACCACCTGTCGGGGTTCCACCAGATCCATAGCAAGGACCTGATCGGCAACCGGTTCCACAGTAGTCGTTGCCGGTACCGCAGTAACCGTACTGACTGCAACAAAGGTTTGAGGCGCAACCGCAGTTCTGAGACTTGACGGTTTCAGAATAGAAACCTAAGAGGCAGAGGAATAGCACCAATGAGATTTTTGTGAAAGCCATGTTTTGGTTCTTGTTTGTAGATGAGAAGTAAGAGGTTGTGAGGTATATATAGGGATAGATATGGGTACTTTGGTTTTCATCCAATTTTTGTAAGCCAAACTTTGACAACCGTTAGGGCTGCTAGACGAGGTTAGGACCAAAATTTCAACGTCGTATCTGAGATATTTGTTAACAAAAACTACCATTCGTTACTAAATGACAAAAGTATAAAGCAAGCTAGGCTCCAATGAGTTGCTCATCATGTCTTAAGATGCCAATTCTAAATAGAGTTGTATATCATGATGATAAACTTACTTGCCAATGAAAGATTGTGGACTGCTTCTCAAATTTAGAAAATTAGAATTTTTAAATTTATAATCTTATATTTTGAAACAAATCATTGATTAAATAGATTATAACATATGTGTTTGAAAAAAAAAAACGTAGACTATATTGAACTCAATAGATTCTGATACAGTATAATTTAATTTTTTGGGTTTGAGGTTAATATATATATATATATATATATATAGTCCCTCAATTCCTAATTAATTTTATTTCTAATTAATTTTTTTTTCTTCAAAATGATATTATTCCTCTATTTTCTATATTTTTTCAAAAGAGGTTATTTCAAAAATAAATTATTTCTCTCCAATAGAGGAAGCAGAGAGGAATGCAGAGAAGAACAATACCAGAGTACACATAACACATTAACGCATGTTTTGGGATACACAATATATATACCATATACATTCAAGTTGATACTAAAATGCGACCAAATCATATTGTAAATATGTTTCTAATATTTTAAATTTTTTTAAATAATCTAAAGTTCAGTTAGTCATTAATTAGAGTTGGGTATGAATATATTACAGATTATCATAAATAATATATAATATGATCTGTCTTCTTACATGTTTTGCCTAATTTGCTATATTTGGAGTGATATTTTAAAAAATCTTCTGTTAACTAAACAATGAATGACGAAGTTCTTCGAATTTGAATATAATATTAAAAAATGGTGGCTAATAATATTTGTAACATTGTTAATATTTGAAGTAGGTGATATAAAAGTATGATATTGTATAGTAGAATCTGAACTCTTTTCTTGTAACATTTATTTTACTGGAGTTAAAACTTTAAAAAGAAATCCATAATAGGTTATAGTCTTTTACTATTGATGACACAATAGTTCTTGTAGAATATCTTAAAGCCGGCCGGCCCTAATAAAAGAAGTCGTATATGTCATTATAAACTTTGTACCGGGCAGCCGTTGGGTCCATCTATTCAATCCTAGATATGGTTCTCAGTTTTATTTTCAGAGTTTTTCGAAAAATCTGTCAAATTGTTTATCCTCCTTAATCATACATGTATACAGACCTCAAGTATATGTCAAGTCTAATTCATAGACTAGCAATCAGAAGTTATACTAGATGAAAGTTCCACTCTATGATCGAAAACAATTGATTGTAAAGTAAATTGGCAAAATTTTGTTATAAAGTTTAGTAGGAAAATATATTTTTAACTATATAATTCATAATTGATAAGGAGATAATATATGTTCAACACATTTTTTTTTTTAATGGATACAATATTGAACAAAAATCACTAAAATTTTTTAATGAAACAAAAATAGCAACATGTACGATAGATAAAAATCAGGATAAACATGTAATAAATTAAAGTCTAAAGTAGTAGCTAGTAGGATATATGAGCCAACCATTTCCATGTTTTGTTCTTGTATTTTCTAATTTTATTTGGGTAAAATGTTAAATTCTATATCCTTTTCAAGTTTTTGACAGAAATTTAGTGATAATACAAAGAAAACATAAAGATTAAAAACAAAAAAATATATTTAATCCGAACCAAAAAGAAAAGAAAAAAATCAAGAAAGGAAAACTTGGCGGGAGAAGACATTGAGCAAGAGTCTGCCATCTCCATGACCCACAAGTTTATTGGCAAAAAATATCTTCGAGAGTTTTATGATAATTATTACAAATAAAATGATATCTCTAAAAAAGGGCTTACCCTACAGATAAGCATTACTCGTTCATTAGGAGCATATATATGACAAATATACAGTCGTACAATTATAACGCACATACGTTGAAAATTAAACAGCAGCTGCAATTTTCAAAGCTGTCGATCTCGACTGTAAGTCTGTTGACCAAAATCGGATTTACAATATCTTGAAATGTTTTTAATCAACTCGAGAGTGACAATTGTACCGGATGTTGCGGGATCCGGTTTATGGGGGTATTTTTAGGCTGGGGACCAGATATATATAGATGTACCCATTAGGCCCAATCTCTCCTCTCCTCAATTCAGTTGCATGTTCATCTCCCCTCGTGGTCTCTCTCTATGATATGAATTGAAATTTCAATTTTTGAAACAAGACCGTAATGGGTTCCTTTCCGACCTGGGCATTTAGAATTTATATTTGGTTCTTTCTTACTTCAATTTTGTTTGGGCTTTTGTTTCAAAACTTACTGGGTTTAGGGCTTCTGTGTAATTTTCATGAATTTTTCTTTTGTTTCTCATGCAACAAACCAGATTCAGACCAGTCGACAAAAATTGCAGAACTCGTTATGTATTGATTAACCTTGTTCTTCGTATTTGGAGGCAAATCTCGACGCTGATGCCACTAATGAATGAGTTGCATGTGTAATTCAAAATTGGTTTTTTCTTGTAATTTCATTTGGTCTACATTATTGAAGTTCTTTATGACTAGATCTACTGTTTGAACATTATCAAATTAACAAGTCAACGATTAACCCTAAACTTCTGAGAAGCTGAAACTAGAATTAATCTTTCACGTGGCAGTTGGTTTGTTTTGAGTGTCCCATCCCTATATATATTGATAACACCCATCCCTATGTGTTTTCATGAAATTAGAATAAATTATATATAAACATGTTACATACAAATATAAAAGAATCATTAAAAATGAACGTAGTTCTTAAGAAACTAGATTCAAATCAGCCAACGGGAAGATCCGATCCTTTGCTAGTTTCTGGCAGGTGATCTGGGAAATTAATGAGCCCTTTTAGTACATTATTAATATGTTTTGGACAACTCCTTAAATCTATTCTTTGTCCCCCCAAAAAAATAAAATAATAATCTGAACTAACTATCATATCCCAATATATTATTTTCAGAAATTCTAACATTGGCACATATATACATCTTACCCAAAGATTAAGACATCCACAACCTTCAATAGCTAAAGAAATTTTAAATCTAATTAAATATTATGTATAAAAATAAGTTCGGAATGTGTTCTAACATAATTCACTCTCTTTTTTGTCAATAGTCGTTTGCGTTATTACTTTTTTTTTTTTTATCTGTAAAATCTTAATAAGAAAAGATATGATGTACAATAGAAGTATTAGATCATGTTCAATGTGGAGAACCTCTTTTATTCTCTCAAAAATATTATTTTAATAGTTTTTCAATAATTTAATTTTTTATTTAAAATTTAAATTATAAATAAAATGTAAAACCAATCATGTTAAGACATGTGTCAAAGTTTCTCACCAAGTTTTTAGAGTTTTTCTCTTTTTTATTTTATAATTTTTTATAATTTTTTGTGAGACTCAATGAAAGACTACCACTGCAGATACTCTTATTCGTTATTTATATACAGTACAGACATATATACAAGTTTTGAGTGAAAAACTGGAAAATTTGTTGTTATTGTTTTTTTTTTTTTTTTTTTTATTACAGAAAATAGGGAAATATGTTTATTAGATAATAGTTCCTTTTTTATTACTTATTGCAGCGGATACAAACAGCACAATATTAGTTAACTAAGACACACCACATAATATGATTCTGATTTATTTATTTGATCTATTCTGCTATTTTGGACTTCTCTTTATTATTTGACACATGACATTCTTAACCCACACGATACATGAAAACCCACATAAAATAGTACCCGCATGACACTTGAAAAAGCCAGATAAACTAGCAGTATTTTCAACAGCTGAGGTTGGTTCCAGGAGTGACCCCAAGCTTCTTGCAGAAGTCCAAGTAATGGTTAACCCTGCTCTGCACCGCGGCTGGACGGCCACCGTTACATTCACCACCGTTGATCCTCCTCGTGGTGGCTCCAAACCCTTGGCTCAAAACTGGACGCACATTCTTGTTCCAAAACCACATGGCACACTTGAATGCCACAGTTGGGCTACGAGCAACCATATCTGGATCCTTCAAGAGTGGAAGTCCGAGGAACTTTCCAGCTGCACCATAGTTGTAGTTCCATGTGATTTGGATCGGACCACGACCGTAGTAGTTCTTACCCGGTTGACAAGGGTACACTGTGCTTGGTGAGCAGTATCTTCCTCTGGCTATTTCTTCTTTGTAACAAAAACCTTTAAATAACCAAAAAGTTAAATTTTATTTCAAAACATAAACTAAAAGTCCAAATTAATTAAACAAATAGGGATAAAATCAAAATTAACATTTTTTAGGAATCTGATCGTTTTTTGTTTGCTATTAAAAGCTAGCAAATCCTTATATTTTATGAGAAAAAAATATTCCAGTTTGCATAAATTTCTTCACTTACAAAAACTAAAAATTATATTTCACAGACGGATAAATCAAAGATATCTACATAATTTGCGTGAGTATTGTATTCTTGTATAAATGGTTTAAACATGATAATACATAGCTAAAATTATATTTTTCTGATATATAATTTATAAAAGAATAAAGAAAATAGTAAATGGTGAACTTACTTCCAGATTCGTGAGAGAACTGAGCCAACATGGCGGCAATCTCACGTTTAGCCACTGTTCCTTTGTATGCCGCGAACGATTGAGCGGCCGCGATGAAAGCTTGGCGAGTGTAGAATCCTTTTGCTGGGCAACCGCTTCCAACTTTACTCATGATGCTATTGAAGAACGCTGGTGTGACAACACTCGCTATGGTGCCACGAGGACCAGCGTTTAGACCGCCGCTACCGCTGGGAGTCGGAGTAGGTTTAGAGTTACAAGGTCCACTCTGGCACCCTGTGCCGCAGTAGGCTTTTGTGGTACCACAATATCCCCACCTGCTGCAGCACATGTTGCCTTTACATCCGGTTTTACCGCAGTTTTGCGAAAACGCGGTTTCTGTCATGATGGTTAAAGTGAAGAGGAGAATGATGAGAGCGTTTTTAAGAATCGCATTTTGTGTTGCCATTTTGTGTGTGTGTGTGTGAATGGGGTGTTTTGGTGGGAGAGTTGTGTGAAGAGACGAGGAGGACCGTGGACGTATTTATAGTGTAACATTGGTAATATTAAATTATGTTTGGTCAAATTCAAGTACGTTTTATAAACAAGTCATTACCCATTCCTTTTCTTTTTGTTGTGATTAAGGAGAAATAATGATGATTTTAATTTGGACTTGGTCATAACGTTAATTAGCTGAGACGAAAACGAATTTAATAAAGTCGTTCTCAAGATAATCTTTTTTATAAATACACAACTCGGGATTGGGGCGGTTCAAATTCACCATATATCATCTTATTAATTAAAATCTAATAATATTAAAGAAATATATTCTATATCTCGATATGTCTAACAAAGAACCATGAGAATTAATAACCAAGATGTAGTTTAAGTAGCGTAGATAAGAGTTCTTATATATTTTATCCAAAATACTTTTTCATCGACGAGTAAATTTTAATAATACGAGTGAGCCAATTTACCAAAAAATGAAAGATATGCTGGCCGCTTAATTTTGAGATTCCACCAAATATATATAAATTAGTTATAATCTTTTTACCCCAAGAATTTGAAATCATTCTCTACTGAAGACCAAGTTTTAAAACAAGGACCTATCCATAGATTTTTGATGGTTTTTTTCCATAATTTAGATAACTGTTAGCACATAGATTGTTCAGTTCAACATATGATTAAATTATTTTTATAACATAATATAGATGGTATATATATATTGTTACTTATATATTAATAATACGAGTGAACCATTTAACCAAAAAATAAAAAGATGTGCTGGTCAACTTAATTTTAAGAATCCACCAAATATTAATAAATTAGTTGTAACTTTACGACGAAAAAAAAAAAGAAGAAGTTGTAACTTTACCCCAAGAATTTGAATATCATTCTCTTCTGAAGACCAAAATTTAGAACATTGACCTATCCATAGAATTTGTGATTGGGTTTTCCATGATTTAGAAAACTATTAGTACGGAGATTACTTTTTTTCTTTTTTTTTTTAATTTTTTTAACAAAGTTTGCAAAACTGACGCATTCATATATATATATATTGCTTACTTAACTCCACATATAAACCAAATTGAATGTGTATAAGTGATACGATTTTCTTTTCAAACCTATGAGATTAATTATTTTGAAGTTAAGGTACATGAATCCATGATTTATAATATGCAGCCGTATATAATAATATATCTGCCTATCAGAGGCGAATATGGCATTTGAATATAAGCACGTAATTGGTTTTCAACTTACAAGGAATTTGCGATGGTTTGGAAATGGTATCTTAATTGTCCTCACGTAATGATAATGCTACTTAACATTTCAAATTAATTAATAATAGTACAATTATATTCTTAATGAAAAGCTGTGTTGACTAAAAACCTTAATAAAAAGGTTTGATTCGTGAGTCACGACAAATAAAGAGGTTTTACTTCAGCGCCAATTAAGGGTCCTTGCAATAGTTATGTGGCTTATCCATTCAAAGTCAACTCAAGCATGCCACATGCTCACGTGAAGGAACTCTTTGTTTTCTTAAGATGTAACTTAGTATTACTATTTCTTTTCGGGGACATCAGATAAATTTTGGATTTGAAATATGAAATCATAATATATATAATGATTCCGCGATACACAAAACTTATCTTTACTATGTGAAATTCATATTATGATTTCAAGGTCGATTCTGATTTAAAGTGGAAGATCTTTTATTATACATGTGAAAATTTTAAAACCACACTTAAACTGAAAAGAGGTTGTATGAATTTCTTGTTCAACAAAAATATATTTCTACATGTACAAGAATTAATAAAAAAAAAAATAGTGAAATTTGGATTGGAAGTAAAATTTTATGAATTTTTAAATAAAGCAAACCAGACTATATGGATCCTCTTCCTTAGAAAACCACCGTAGAAGTTCCCTTGGAAATGTTTCATGATGTTGGAGTGAGATAATGCGATGCCAAATCAGAAACGTTGATTGTTGTTGAATCGTATTTATATAAGCAAACCTTACATCGTAGCGTTAAAAGATAAACGTTCTAATCATCTTGCACTAATTTTTCTGCTTGTTATGGTTAATTGAAAAGTTATGGGACGGAACTTATATATTTTCCTCGTCAGGGTTGCAATGGCCTTTTCCCAAACCAGAATCGACCTTGAGTTCTAATTAAGAAACGCAAATTTCTCAAAAGTCTTAGGGGGTGTATTGGACTGAGTATTTGGTGAAATTTGAGATAAAATGACAAATCATGTGTTATTAAAACATGAATTTCAAAATATCTTTTAAATTCCAGTGTTATTGGATTAATGATTTTAAAATATACAATCAAATCTACTGTTATTGAAAACGTTATTAGGATTTCATTTAAAAGTTTCAGCTGAGATTTGAGGGGAATTCTTAGTTAAAAATACAAAGACTCAATTCTCATGGTTTTAGCTGAGATTTCAGAGAATTTAATAACAAAATTCCTAATTCACCAAAATTTAACCAAATCCTCTCAGAATTCATTAAAACTCAAATTTCCCTAAATATTCAGTCCAATAAACCCCCCTTAGACAATGTCATTAGACCAAAACTCACTAATATAATTAACTTTAGTTCTCTAACTTTATTGATGGAATTCGAAATCGGAAATTCAATAGCTATCTTTTTAGGGATGGGCCGGTTTAACTAGTAAATAGGTTTGAAGATTCTATGTTGAAAGTACGGCAGTACCGCAAAAAATGTCACCTATTCCGTGATATAGAGGCTAGCTAGAGGGTCCTGCCGTGCATGAGACAAATAAGAAGTCATCGAAAGAGGCCGGCTTGATGTCACATATATATATGTATACTCTCATCATCTCATGTGTAAGTCCACGCTTTATGTGGACCATCTTTTCTTGAAGTATTTTGTTATTTAGTTCAAACTACTGCATGCGTAATGTGTCTATCCTTCATAATTCGTTACTTAAAAAAAGTTGGAAAAAAACATCATTTGTTTACTGTCAATATCTTATTTCATTCGAACATGCATACAATTTTTAGGCCTATATATCGATCGGTAATGGAAAATTTACAAAAACACTATTTTCATCATACAAATCTACAATACTCAACTGTACTCATGCAGTGGTTCCCTCTACTGATTCTCACTTCACCCTTTTGTCGAAGAGTCTTCAGACACTTTTTAACAACTTATACGTAAACATAATTTACCATTTCTTCACTATATATCACTCTTATAATTCTTGAATTTCTTCTCACTTTATTCCCAGCCAGACCAAAAAACAAACAAACAATATTTCTATAATCTTCCAAATCGTTCACAAATTATTTTCATTATAAATCATTCTTATATTATTTTCTCTCAAGTTTCCAGCTTACTAAATTTATTTCAGGCCAAAAAAATCAAATAATCCTCAGATTTTTTTTTTTTTTTTGTATAGTAACCACCCAAAAGAAAAGTTGAAATTTTAGTAAATGCGTTTATTAATTATGGATTGGCTGATATACTTCATTCTTTTACAACCGATACAAACAACACATTGGTACATTAGGATACACCGTAATTTTTTATTCGACACCTATAGTTATAAACTCACACGTGCAAGACAACAATCATACCATGAGCTGTGCCATTATTATAACCACGATTAACATCTTTAACAACTAAGATTTGTTCCAGGAGTGATCCCAAGCATCCTACAAAACTCCAAGTAATGGTTAACTCTGCTTTGCACCGCTGCAGGACGCCGACCGTTGCATTCTCCACCGTTGATTCTCCTCGTTGTGGCTCCAAATCCTTGGTCCAAGACCGGACGAACATTTAGGTTCCAGAACCACATGGCACACTTAAAGGCCACTTCAGGGCTACGAGCCACCATATCTGGATCAGTCAAGAGAGGCAGTCCGAGGAACTTTCCAGCTGCACCATAGTTGTAGTTCCATGTGATTTGGATCGGACCGCGACCATAGTAGTTCTTGCCCGGTTGACAAGGGTACACTGTGCTTGGTGAGCAGTACCTTCCTCTCGCTATTTCTTCTTTGTAACAAAAACCTTTACAAAAAAAAACAAAAGTATTCGTTATCTTTGTATCAAACATGAATCAGAGAAGTCTAACTAGTTAATTAAATAAATAATCGGTACAAAAAAATAGGAAAATTATGTAAATCTATTTAATTACCAGTGCTATCATTCCATTGTTATATTGGGTTTATCTGTTTCTATTAGATTATAAAATTAGTAGACATATGTATTTTAATGAAAAAATAGAAAATAATTGTTAGTACGTTGCAGTAATATTCTCGAAAATACTTCCTCTTAATTGAATAATAAATACATGCATGCATATAATAAAGTAGAAGGGCTTATGATAAACAAAAAAAAAAATTACTTCCAGACTCGTGAGAAAACTGAGCCAACATAGCGGCAATCTCACGCTTAGCAACAGCTCCTTTATAGGCAGGGAAAGATTGGGCGGCCGAGATGAAAGCCTGGCGAGTGTAGAACCCTTTCGCTGGACAGCCACTTCCGACTTTGCTCATGATTCCATCAAAAAATGCTGGTGTGACAACATTTTCAATTGTATCACGAGGGTCAGTGTTTAAACCGCCTCCACTGCCGCCAGGAGTTGGTGGGATAGGTGTGGTTGAGGAGCTGCAAGGTCCGCTACGGCACCCGGTTCCGCAATACGCACTCGTGGTGCCACAATATCCATATCGGCTGCAGCATAAGTTGCCAGCACATCCGGTCCTACCACAGTTTTGTGAAAACGCGGTTTTTGTCATTATGGTTATGGTGAAGAGGAAAAGGATGAGAGTGTTTTTCAAAATTGTTCTTTGGGTAGCCATTTTTTTTTTTTTTTTTTGGGAGGATAGTGAGTCTAGAAGGGGGAGGTGTGTGAAGCAATGATGGTGGTGTGATGTATATATAGTGTAAAATTAGTGTATTTAAATGATATATATATATATATTGATCAATGTTAGATATATTTCGCGGTTGTAATTGATTGGCTTCATTTCTCATAGTCAAAGTCAATGACTCTTTGTACCACACAGTAATAAGTCAATTACCCACTCATTTTCTTGTCGTTATGAGAACTTCCATGTCGGTCATGAATCGGATCACGGGTACTCCAATTTAAAACAATAAAGGTAATTAAATTAAATATTTTTCAAAATAACTGGATTGAAATAATCAAGTTTAGATGATCAATTCAAACGTTGGATCTTTTTAATCTAATGATTCAAATTTTTGTTAATTAGGAAAAATAATCGAAACTCAAAACGATATTGTTAGCAAATTAATTAATGCATTTGGAATGTTCTAACTGGTTAGAACACTTAAATGATTTACCTCTTTTTCATGGAAAATCAAACCAAAATTTTACGTAACCAACTCACTCAAAATTAAATAATGCCATTCGACCGAACCTCACTAGCCTTGCTGGTATATTTTAGTTTTTAATGTACATGTTTCAGCGTGTGTTTTTTTTTTTTTCTTTTTTTTTTGTGTGTGCGCACTTTCAGAGTGTGTTTCACTTTGACTTTCTATTGATGGAAATCGAACCGGAAATTCAATACCTACTTTTCTTTAGGGATGGGCCGGTTAACTAGTAACGATTGATGTTTATAATGATATATAGTATAATAGGTTTGGATATATACAATGTCAGCACCACAAATTTTTTTCAAAGATTTGAAATTCCCTTCCGTGAGCTAAGAGAGTATACTTAGTCTTGACTGGTAAAAGCCATAGAGGCTAAAGGGTCCTCCAGTGAACAGAGACAAATAAGAAGTCATCGAAAGAGGCCTTCTTGATGTCGCTTATGTATTATTATGATGCGTCGTCGTACTCATGTGTAAGTCCACGCTCATTTTACGTGTGTGTGGACCATCTTTTGTGGAAGTATTTTGTTATTTTAAAGATATTTTTCTTAGTTTCAAACTACTGCGTGCGTAATGTGTCTTACTGTCTATTCTTTATAATTCGTTACTAAAAGAAGCTGGAATTTTTTTTTTGTTTCTAATTTCATTCGAATTTGTATTTCATTCGAATTCGCATACAAATTTTTAGGCCTATATATATCGTTCGGTCCTAGACTCCTAGTAATGGAAAATTTACAAAACACTAAAATCATCATACAATATACAATACTCACTTCACCATTTGGTTCCCTCTACTGATTCTCACTTCACCATTTGGTTCAGAGTTTTCAGACACTGTTCACAAATTATATTCACTATATATCACTCTTATAATTCATAAATTTCGTCTTATTTTATTTCCAGACCAAAAGAACAAACTTTATCAAAAAAGAACAAACAATCTTTTAATTTTTTTTTACATATTGTTCACTCTTATTAGTCATTTATAAATCATTGTTATATAATTTTCCCTCAAGTTTCAGCTTATTTAATTTATTTTCAGGCCAAAAAATTCAAACGTTTTCTCTGCAAAATTAAAATTTTTTGTATAGCGTTGACCACATTACCCAAAAAAAGAAGTTAAAATTTTTAGTAAATGCGTTCATTATGAATTGGCTGATATAACAACCGATACAAACAACACAGTGGTACATTAGAATACACCCCATAATCTTTTATTCGAACCTTAACTTATAAACTCACACGTGCAAGACCACAATCATACCATGAACCGTGCCATTATAAACATCTTTAACAACTCAGATTTGTTCCAGTAGTGATCCCAAGCATCCTGCAGAATTCCAAGTAACGGTCAACTCTACTTTGCACCGCGGCAGGACGCCCACCGTTGCATTCGCCACCGTTGATTCTCCGCGTTGTGGCTCCAAATCCTTGGTCCAAGACCGGACGAACATTTAGGTTCCAGAACCACATGGCACACTTAAAGGCAACTTCAGGGCTACGAGCCACCATATCTGGATCAGTCAAGAGAGGCAGTCCAAGGAAATTTCCGGCTGCACCGTAGTTGTAGTTCCATGTGATTTGGATCGGACCACGACCATAGTAGTCCTTACCCGGTTGACAAGGGTACGCTGTGCTCGATGAGCAGTATTTTCCTCTCGCTATTTCTTCTTTGTAGCAAAAACCTTCACAAAAAAAAAAGAAGCAAAATATTAATCCATACATGCATGCATATAGTGAAGTAGAAGGGTTTATGATGATGAACTTACTTCCAGATTCATGAGAAAACTGAGCCAACATAGCGGCAATCTCACGCTTAGCGACAGCTCCTTTATAGGCAGGGAAAGATTGGGCGGCCGAGATGAAAGCCTGGCGAGTGTAGAACCCTTTCGCTGGGCAGCCACTTCCGACTTTGCTCATGATTCCATCAAAAAATGCTGGTGTGACAACATTTTCAATTGTATCACGAGGGTCAGTGTTTAAACCGCCTCCACCGCCGCTAGGAGTTGGTGGGATAGGTGTGGAGCTGCAAGGTCCACTACGGCATCCGGTGCCGCAATACGCGTCTGTGGTGCCACAATATCCATATCTGCTGCAGCATAAGTTGCCAGCACATCCAGTTGTGCCGCAGTTTTGCGAAAACGCGGTTTTTGCCATGAAGGTTATAGTGAAGAGAAAAAGTATGAGAGTGATTATCAAATTTGCTCTTTGGGTAGCCATTTTTCTTTTGGGAGGGAAAGTTGTGTGAACTGTGAAGAAATGAAGAAGGTGTGTGGATGCATTTATAGTGTAAAATTGTGTCAATTTAAATGATTTATTGATCAACGTTAGATATTTCTCAATATTATTGATTGGCTTCATTTTTCTTGGTCAAAGTCAATGACTGTTTGTACCATACAAAAATAAGTCAATGACCCATTCATTTTATTGTCGTTATGAGAAATTCCACGTCGGTCATGAATAAGATCATAACGAATACTCAATTTAAAACAATTAAGTTAATTAAATCTAAATTTTTTTTTCAAAATAAATGAGATAGAAATTAAAGAATTTTGGTGTTTGTGATGTTTCTTGAATCAAAATCAAACAATTTTCTTAAATTAATGTTTTATGACTCTCATGTTTCTATGATATTCCTGTTTCTTGCAAGCTGCTCATTGTTCTTCTTTATTATTGCCGAACCAAAGCCATAAAAAGTTCTTGATTTCTCTAGTAACATCTATTCTTAAAGATATAACTATCCCAAAGATTTTTTTATTTGTTCTCCCAGTTTGTTCTAATTGGTTGTGATCAGAATATGCTCAATTTCCAGAAAGAACAATTCTTTACGCCAAATATTGCATTCTAATTGGTTAGGTTCGTTGTTTGCTGTTGAATATTGGTTATGTTCTTGCTGACCGGTTAAGGAAATAAAACGGGAATTAATTGATTATGGTTTAAGGCAATTAAAGGAATCAAACCAAGGTCTGGAGCTGGTTTAAGCTCGGGTAAGATCACAGATCACTTACGCAGCCGTTTTGGTCAAAGCTTATCTTCTGGAGTGTTCTAAGTTTGTCGAAGACTCAGCACGAGCAACGAACGACGTTCATATAGAGTCAGGTGAATCGGATTCAAGAGGAAGTTACGATCTCTTGTGTAAGTGTGAGTTTCTCATTCTTATACTTTTGTATTTCATTCTGGTGGGTGGTGAGTGATCGGAAAACTTGTAAACCGCCGGAAAACTATGAGCTAGTGGATAGATTTTGCTCTGTGTTCTTTCTTTCTTGATTTGATTCTCTGAAATCGATAAATTATTGTTGATTGTTTTTGGAATTTGAGGTTTATAACGCTACATGTGCTGTTGATTTTGGTTCAGATTGGGAAAAAAAGAAGAAGATGAGCTTTACTCAGGCGAATTGTTTTCGACCATCGTACTATCCTGCTAAGATAACACGATCGAGATGCATCTCCAGTGTACCAATTAGGTCATCTTCAATGTCTACTAAGTTTTCGCCTCTTCTTAACCATACTCGGAAATCGAAGCAAAGTCCTGCTGTGTGCTTATTTGGTGGCAAAGATAAACCTGGTGGTAGTGATGAGGTCAGATTAAGTGATGATTCCTTTTGTGGCTCTTCTGTTTGCTGATGATATGTGTTCCTAATGATTGTTGTTTATCAGATATCACCATGGAAAGCAATGGAGAAAGCTATGGGGAAGAAATCAGTTGAAGATTTGTTGCGGGAACAGATTCAGAAGAAAGATTTTTATGATACAGACAGTGGTGGCAACATTCCTCCACGTGGTGGTGGAGGAGGCGGTGGTGGAAATGGTGAAGATCGTTCTCAAGGTTCTGGAGGTGAAGACGGTGGTCTTGCTGGGATTGCAGATGAGACCCTGCAAGTGGTTTTAGCAACCTTAGGCTTCATCTTTTTGGTAAATTACACAACCTTTCTAAAAAATTATAACTTTGGATATTGTAGTTTGCTTTGATCGAATTGTCTCGTTTTTTTTTGGCAGTACACCTACATTATTACTGGGGAGGAATTGGTCAAGCTTGCAAGGGATTACATTAGGTATCTTATGGGGAAGCCTAAGACTGTTCGATTGACTCGAGCTATGGATAGTTGGAACGGATTCTTGGAGAAGATGTCGACGCAAAGAGTGTACGATGAGTACTGGCTAGAAAAGGCGATCATCAACACGCCAACATGGTATGACAGCCCCGACAAGTACAAACGCGTGCTCAGGGCTTATGTGGACTCACAATCTGATGAATAGTTGTGTTACATTTCCGTGGCAATTCCACCTTTGTTACACAACAATGTGAGATATCTTAGTTAGGAACTGGAAGAGATTCGTAATAGCAATTAAGGTTTTTTCTTAAGGTTCAGCTTCTGCTTTGAAACTAAGAATTGGTTCTTGAATTTGGTTCTTTGAAATTAAGAATTGGGTTCTTGTTCTTGCATTTGTGTGCGCTTGGTTTATATGATCATCATTCTCGAGGTAAAATAATGGAAACCAAATTCTATTATGACACAAGTCAAAATCTTTGAGATCTTTCAACAACTTTCAAAATTCAATTCTTAAGCAACAGTTGCAAATCAATGGGAATCACAAAAGGAGAAATCAAAGTTTCTTAGATTTAGTGGTTGAAGTGCCTTCTTTCTTCTCTGCCTCTGTAGATTTCTTCCTGTCTTTCCTTTCCCTCTTCTTCAAACTAGTCATGTGAGCCTTAAGAATGGTGGCATATGATGCTTGAAATCTCTGGTGATCCTTAGCACCAACCTTAAACACAAGACAGCATTGCAACAAATAAGCTTCAGTGTGATTGTAAAGATCAAAGACCAGGATCAATTTATAAGCACTTGAGGTATGTTTTCAAGAGATCGGTTTATTCATTTACAGAACTGCTTCCTAGAAGCCAATTAAAATGGTGCAAGCACGAATGAGTTAGAGAGCTAAGAGAGAATGATATCTTCTAACCTTATCCATTTTCCAGAGAGAGAGTAACACTCATGCATAGTTAAAACGTCTGGAAACATACATAGTTCTAGAACATAATCTTGAGATCATTGTTAGAACATACCGAAGTAGAGACCGTTTTCTTTCCATCAGTTGCTCGGATAAGGCATCGGTATTCAATGGATTCTCCAGCTGAGCTCAGTTTCCTCTTCTGCACCTTAGACTTGAGAGAGGCTGACACAAGTAATAATACAAAACATATTAGATTATCTTTGAGAGATAATTAAAGTAGAGGAATGTCCAGATGATATAGTCAAAACTTACATCTTTTCAATGTAACCCACACAGAACCCTTCTCTTTGCTTTTCTCAAACATGCTCGTGAGTTCATTGAGGAATGGATCCAACTGTAATAGAACCTGAAAAAACCAAAGAAGATGGCATCAATAACCGCATGATCAGCCAAAAACAAGAGTACAAAATAGGTCTTTGCTCCCATCAAATCATATAATGTAGTGTCAATGCTGATTCGAAACCCAGCAAACACCAAATGAAGAATCATAAAATCTCACAAAAGTCTTAAATCCATAAACACTATTTACAATTCTTCATCTTCAATAAAATGGCATATATAAGCTAATAATCCTGGGATGTATCGAGAATTTACCATTGTTAAAACCTCAGATGGATATTTTTTTGCAGATCCTCAATCAATGAAAAGACTTGTTATCACTCGGATCGCTGAGAAAAAAAAAAAACATAAACACAATGCAATTGAATGAAATAGTTAGATCTGATTGAATTGAACTTTGTCTATATCAATTGAATACGCAACTAGAAATATAAGCACAATTGAAACAATTGCTCGAAGCCAGTCGGATTCTAATCGATTCGAAGCTAAGAACAATAATTAAATACATAAATCGTCAAAGATTCAAAACAAATATACACGAAAATCACAACACGGAAACAATAGAATTCAATTCGCAACAATTTGAAGGCGTAAACTCCGATTAAAGCCTATAAAAACCAGCTGAAAACAAACGAGATACAAGAATCAATATTCAAACGAAGAAAAAAAAAACTACGAACTGACCAGAGAGACTACAATCTGATGATCTGCTTCCAACAAAACCACCGGCCGGGGGAAAAATTTTCGGTAAAAAGAAGTCGCCGCAAGGTAAAGACGAAGACACCCTTGGTACCCGAAAGACTCATTTAAAGTTGGGCTTATTTCAATAAATATGGGCCTTATTTGGCCCAATAGATTATAAAACCCTAAGTAGGGTTTTAATCGTTGCGTTGCGTCCTCTCTCTCGCTCGAATTCAACTTGTTCGATTTTTCTTAGCTTACCATTGATAATCCAAATTGTTCCCGTCGTCGATCTAACTGTTCCGTATTAGCTGAACCTCGTGGAAGTGAGAAACCCTAATTTATAGGGTTTGTTGTCGGCAAAGTTTGCATATCCTCAGAACCTTCCCTGCAGCTCAACAATGGGGAAAAAAGGAGGGAGTCAGAAGAGAAGCAGCAAAAGCACGAAAACCCGCAAAGATATCGTCGAAGACGAATACGATGACGAGATTGACGCATGTAAATTTCTGCCCACATTACAAATTTGTCTTTTTGTTTCTTTCCTGAAGCTTAATTTGTTATTGGAATGACTAGGTTCCCATTTTTAGTTGCTTATTAGCTCAATGGGATGTGTGTGATTGATTGCTCATTGCTTGAGATTGCAGCAATTCTTTTGAGTTTTGATAAGTTTATATCTTTTTTTTTTTTATTGGAATTGATGATTCTTATGATGTTTGGTTTGTGTCCACAGTTCATAAACAGAGAGATATTGTTCCCTTGGATGTTAATGATGATACTGATGATTCAGATGAAGATGACGTGCAACCAGTTTTTGATTTAAAGGTTTGTTTTTTGGATTATGTTTCTAGACATCATTTGCTCCGATTCTATTGCAATGTTTCCCTTTTCAATTTGAGTTGCTTTGGCTTATAGGGTGTGGATGATGAAACTGATGAGGAGGATGAAGATACAGAAGACGAAGAGGAGTCCGAGAATGGACTTACTGCAAAAAGTAAGGATGCTTTCTTATGTTTTTCATATTACATGTAGTTGTTGCATCTATTTTGTCAAAACGGGTATGCTTAAAATTACTCTTTTTTCTGAGTGCCTTTTTTTCGTTTTCTCATTGGGGCCTTAATTGTGCAGTGATTAGGCAAAAGAAATATCTTAGGGCAAAGTTTGGTGATGGTGATGATGAAATGGCTGATGATGACAATGATAAAGATGAGGAAGAAAAAAGAGACACATGGGGCGTAAGAAGTGGCCTATACCGTGGTGGTGATAATGTAGACATTGAGGTAAGGAGAGTCATGGTTTCTTGACATCTGCAAGCCACTGTTTGTTCATCTCATATCATTTTTTTTTTTTAGATTCCTTTGTTAATTTTATGGTCTATCTTAAACAAACTCTTCATAAGTTGCTAATCAGCTGTGATGTGATTTTGAAGCTCCAATCAAGTGATGATGAAGACCTTAAAGCTGAAGAAGAGGAGGTGTTAAGACTACAGGCAGCACAAGCACGATCCATTACAGCAGCTGATGCTGGGTTAGACGATGATAGTGAAGAAGAGAGTGACAGAGAATTAACCATGGAGGTAGTCATTCGTGTTACCATTTACCATCATGTTATTAAACTTTATCCCTTTGCTTAGATAACTGATTCATCATTCTGATTATATTTGGCAGGAAATTTCTGTAAAAGGCAAGCATACAAAATCCGTCACAGATAAGAAAGAGAAGGATGACAAGGAAACACATGTTGAAGAGATCAAGAAAGACATCAACTCTTTGTCAAAAGAAGAACAAATGGATGTAGTATACAGGTACAGTTGATGTTTTCTGGTTTTCAAATTTTCATTAACTTAAACAAATTTGTATGAGATCTTGTTACGTATATGTATATGTATAGTAATATTCACATGATTATGTGTTTTGTGTAGTTCTGCTCCGGAAATAGTTGGTCTTTTGTCTGAGTTGAACGATGCAGTCAAAGAGCTTGAGAGTAAGATAAATCCTATTATGAGTAAGGTAAACCTCTTTACTCGTCCACCACTTTATATAACTGCAGTTCGGAAGAAGTCACTTTGAATCCTCCAGAAAGTTTATTCAATTATGTCTCCTTGCAGTTAAAGGAAGGAGAAATTCCCTTGAATGGTGGAACAAGGTACTTAGAGGTTAAGCAGCTTCTGCTACTGGCCTATTGTCAATCTATAACGTTTTATCTTCTACTCAAGTCTGAAGGGCAGCCTATCCGTGATCATCCGATCCTTGCCCGTCTAGTAGACATCAAATCATTGTTGGATAAGGTTCTGTGGTATTACCTTTTAAGTTTTTTGTGTCTTCATTTAACCAGCGATGCTATCTACAAGATATATGACTATACAAGCTATGTCAGTTAATTTATTATTGCAGCTGCGTTAATGTGTGCTTTTGTGTATAATTAGATCAAAGAAATTGATGGAGAGCTTCCCCCTGGATTTGAGGAGTCTCTAGCGAGAAGTATTGCCAATGGAACAGTGCATGAGGTGGTCAATGAAGATGCGCTCTCTTCACCTGTATCTGATTCAGTTAGAATAACAAAAGACACATCCGAGGTAGAAGTTGGATCTTACTCGCTTTTACTTGAGTTAATCTCTTATTAGTTGTATGACACTTTCTTTGTATCCATCCACCTTACTGATCTCTGTTTATTCAGCTGATGAAAATTGACAAATTGAGAGAAGAAAAGAATAAAAAAGGAAAGAAACGCAAGCACCAGGTGAATACAGATATAAGCATTTTCCTGGGCTTTCTATTGAACTTGCCCAAGCTCTTACTCACTGGCACATTTCTTTCGTTTAATTTGAACAAATCCGCTTTCTTTGTAGCAGAATGATCAGGTTGATATGCAAAGTGAGGAAATGTTAAAACTCCGAGCAGCTCTAGAAGGAAAACTAAGAAGCAATGGAGTTATTGGTTCGACTGTTTCGAAGTCAGATAAAGCTCAAAAACGTCGGAAATTAGCTAATAGGTAACTCCTTTACTTTGATGATTTTTGATGTCCCTTACTGAAGATTGTGATGTGTTATTAATTTTCAATTCCGGATTTAACCAGGAAGCTAGAGACATTCGATGATTATGTAGATGATGCAGACAATAGAACACATGATGTACCAGCTGATAAGCTCACCAAGCTTGTGACCACCAAACGGAAGCCCAAGGTAACATTTAGCAGATGTAAAACTTAGTTATGTCTTTGTCACTTTTTACGCCATTCTTTTGTTAAATCTTTTCACCTCTTATTTTGGAAGACTATTTCTGGAGATGATGATTTACCGCAAAGGGATGATATTGGAGAGCGGCGTAGAAAGTTTGAGCTCAGAGTTTTGGCTGGAGCTGGTGTGAAGTCAGAGGAAGATGGCAGGAATGAAAGTGGGGTATTTGGATCAGATGACGACAATGATGATGATAATGACATGGTTGATAAGGATGGGGAATCAGAAGATGAATTTTACAAACAAGTGAAACAGAAGCAAGAAGCTAAACGAGCTGCCAAAGCAGAGATCTATCCAAGGTAAATAATACGCTAGCTTTCTTTTTTTTTTTGCAAACTTTGACACTTGTGGCAGTATAACATTGTGTTCATCTCATTGGCATGTTTTGTGTTGATTCAGGAAACCAAATTTGATGCCGTCATTGGCAGACAGCTTGAATGTGGATGGAAAACGACCGACTACAAATCAGGTTAGAATGTTTTCCAAAGCACACAATAAACATCTATCTATTTCTCTACCTAACACCATAGTTTAACATTCCTTTTCTTCTTCTTTTTGTAATCTCCACCAAAACCTAGATAAATAGTAACAGAGGATTGACCCGGCAACGCAACAAGGACCGTAAAAACCCGAGAAAGAACTACCGGGTAAACAATCTTGGATTGCCAGTTTCTGCAGTGTTTGTTTATTTGATAACCTGTTTATTGGCCCTTAACTCGGATGTTTTGGGATCTTGATTATGTTTGCAGGATAAGCATAGGAAAATAGTCATTAGACGCAAAGGACAAGTCAGAGATATCAGGAAACAAACGGGTCATTATTCTGGAGAAGGTCATGGTATCAATCCCAACACAAGCCGGAGCACCCGAATCAAGAACTAGCAACCTCTTCTCATGTCCCCAATTTCTCTATTTGCTGACTTCTTTTTTTTTTTTTTTTTTTTTCTTTTTGGATTTTGTACTCTCTCTTCAAGACTAAGCAAATAATGTTTTGCAATTTTTGATGTTTAAATCTCTTGTCTTACATTTGTATTTTAGTTAAGCAAAGGAAACATTTGTTTTTAAACTTCAAGTATAAATTCAATAACCTAAATAGTAGAGGAATTTTGTTAATGAAATCTTCAGCAAAATTCGTCATACAGCTATCTGATTCGCGGCTTCTTGGATCAAGGAACACACGACAAGGCTGATCAATTATTTGATGGATTTGTCGAGGAGAAGCCTGATGATGATTACGACGACATTGCGATGGTGGATGCAACATTTGTCGATTACTGGTTTACACAAGGCAATGATAAGTTAGCCATGGAGATTTACAGCCCACTGAGGATTGGGAATTCATATATGCCACCACTGGAAATACTCTTTTGAAAACTTTGGTAAGATATCTGAGGCATGGAAATTGTTCGAGCATATGATCAACAATGCTAGGCATTCCAAAGACCATCTTGCTTTCGTAACAGTTTTGATTCAAAGACTATCAATATAATGGTGAATCAGTGTTTCGAGCTCGGCAATTTTGACGAAGATTTTCGACTTGGGAGCGTCTTTTGCTATGTGTTATAGTAACATTTATCAAGAGCGTGCAATGATGTCCGAGGCAGAGGCTTTGTTTGAGGAAATGTGCTCACACAAAGACTTGCTCTTGTCCCATCAAGTTGCTACATTTAGATGAATGATCAATGAATACGTTGAGGTTGGGAGAGTGGATGATGCTCAACGGATGTTGAAAATGATGGTCGATGCAACTCTACTCAAGGTTTCCATTCATCAGGCTGATTAGAGAGCTTCTAAAAGTTACGGTTTTAGGCAAAGACTTTTATAAAAAAACAGTAGTAAGATACGGGTAATGCCTGCTAAGGATCTACAAGTTTCAACCAGCTAGAAATCTACTGAAGAACAAACCAATAACAGAGTGAAACCAGTTATTGTAGTGAAACCAATAACCAAATCTCTGTTTTTATACGTATTGCTTCAGATGGTAAAGAGACCAGTTATTGTAGTTTGTCGCTTTTTATCTTACGACTTGTAGTTAAAAAACCGTATTTTATAGCTTGCTTCTTTTTTTCTTGTATACATATGGTAGATAAAACAACAAATATTATAAAGCCCCGAGGATCTATCAAAATGTAAAGCAAGACAAAAAGAAAAAGTCTTTTGAACTTGGATATTTACAAGTGTTCGATTTGTATTGTCTTTCTTGAAAGGATGTGCTGAAAGAGTAAACTGCACTTCTTCAGCTAGTCCTAGAATCAACAAGTATCACGAAACACAGTATGTTCACTGTAAAACTAACTGTAAAAACTATCAGCACAGTTTATGAGAGAGTTAAATTGAAGGTTAACATCAATTCCAAAACCGAAATCATATTACAAGGATGCTAAGTGCTGCTACAAACTTGCCTCTTATCCTCGTTAAAAGATGAAATAACCATTGAACACTCTGGCCATTGAATCAAATAATCCTTTGGAAAAAATGTTTAAAAAAGCATGAACTTAGGACAGAAAAAACCATGATCTTCCAAAATGCCATTTAAAAGCCAACACGGCAAACTGCTATCCTTTTGCTATTAACAAAAAAACTAGTGAGGATTTTTATTTTGGTGGTGATTATATATATATATATATATATATATATATATATGCAATTAATTAAAAAAACAAAACAAAAAATATGGATTAATTAAAATATATACATAATTAATTAAAAATAACAAAACTAATAATAATCGTTGAGCCACGATAACATTTTTTTGGTTTTGTTATTTTTTTTTTGGTGGAGATCTTTGTTATATATATATACGCAAATAATTAAAAATAAGAAAACTAAAAAATGTGGATTAACTAAAAATGTTAAATATATATTTTCATGGAGATGTTATTTTTAATAATTAAAACGAAAAAATGTAAAAAATGTTATTTTTTTTTTTTTTGATGGAGATTTTTTTTTTAATTAATTGTGTGTGTGTATATATATATATATACATATATATATATATATATGTGTGTGTGAGAATATATATTTAACAGTTTTGATTCATCCATATTTTTTAGTTTTCTTATTTTTAATTAGTTGCGTGTATATATATAAAACATGATCTCTACTTAAAAAAAATTTGATAACAAAACTAAAAATTTTTATCGTGGCTCAACGATTATTATTAGTTTTGTTATTTTTAATTAATTGCGTACTCTGGTTGTTATAATTGTTAAACGTTACCGTGATTCAATGGTTGAGAGTTTGTTATTTGTCCAAAAGATTAGCATTTCAATTCATGATGGCCTCTGGTTTTTTCATAACTTCACTATTTTATCAAGAAGTCAAACGAAACTTTAGGATTTAAATGACATTTTGGAAGTTCATGTTTTTTTCGTGCACTTTTTAAAAATTTATGCTTTTTTGACATTTTTTCCAATAATTCTTGCCTAAACTACACCATCCACTGTTACCCTCAGAGCATGCTTCAACACGTCATGAATATATTGTTAGGTCTTTGCATAAATCAGACCAATGAAGTTGATATAACAGAAACAAACACCATTTCGTGAGGAAATCAGACCAAAGAAATTGAAAGGAAATAATGTTACATGTTTAGAAACTCTTTCCTGTCTGTTGCTTAGCTAAAATCCATATGACCTGTTGGAAAACCCTCTTGTGATGAGGCAGTATAGTGTACCTGATGTTCTTCTGAGCGAGAAAAGTAACAAATATTTGAGCTTCTTCATCGTTGGTGCACAAGACAAACACATAATTTATAAACATTTGATTCAGCTTATGTTCTATCTCAGCAATCAGTTTCATTGCTAGCTCAAAATCTCCTCCTCTCAGTACCATACCTACAATGGAATTGAGGTGGCTAATGCGGTCGATATTGTATTTGTCTTCCAAGAAGTCCACAAGACATATAGCTTCGCTATGAAAGCCTCCGATGTCACATGCATAAAGAGCAGCCTGAATGGTCGATGTAGACGGGCGAAACCTTTCACTCAAGTAGTAGAATTCCACAATAACATCAGACGGATAGTTGAAGGCATAAGACCAAACTAATAAATTATGTGATAGAAAATCTTGCGACATCTGACTAAAGACGAAATTTGTTTTGATGACCATTCCTGATTTACCATAAGTAGATATAATTGTAGAAACCATTGTATCTTGGGCTGCATTACAGCCTCCGATTCGAAGAAACTTTGCATGGAAACATTTCCTGTAGGTGTACTTCGGCTCATCATCACCAAAAGTTGACAGGGGAGAATGCCAAAACTATAAAAACATACATAAAAACGTTTAGAAAACCATTTATAAATAACATAATAGCATTCAATTAATATTAGAACACATCTGATGTACTAGCAGACTGCAATACCAAGAGGAACACACTTAACAAACAATAAGGAAGCAAAGACCTAAAAGAACCAGAGAGAGACATAGAGGGTGAGAGAGAGAAGAGAGGGATAAATTTATATGTTTGAAGTCCTAATGGTGAGCAAAGACAGTAAATAAGTTGTTATATACTATTCTAAAACACTAGAGAGAGAGAGAGATATCAACTTAAAACCCTTACACGTCCAATAGCCATTGCATTCACTTGAGCGCTGAGAAACAAAACTTTAGATTGTATAGCAAATCTTGAGAGCATAACCAAGACAAATCCCCAATAAATTTGGATCAGAACACGTCCAGATCTAATACCAAGAAAATTTTCGAGCAACGAATTTAATCTGCTAAACAGAGTACGAAGTTGTTAATGTAATGTAGGTTATGTAACACATTTTTTTTTTTAATGGTAGTAACTTTTGTAAAAGTCCGAAAATAAGGACTACAGTGTTTTGACAAAGAACAGTCCAATTGTACTACTAATTTTTAGTCACTTTATTTTTTTTAAAAAATTGTACTAGAGAATAGATATTAATCATGTCGGGATCATACAATCTAATATTAGCTTAAAATATATCTAATATTAGTCTTATAAATCTAAAATTTACCAAAAACACCTTTTGTCTGTATTTATTGAATTGTTCTAATAAAATTTATTTGACTATTAGTCTTACAAATCTAAAATTTACCAAAGTTTACCTTTTTGTCTGCATTTATTGAATTGTTTTAAAAAAATTATTTTGACTATTAGTCTTACAAATCTAAAACTTACCAAAAAATCACCTTTTTGTCTGTATAATTTAATATGATTGACGTGGTAAACTGTGATTGCACATCAAATATGTAATCATTCGTAGTTTATATTAAACTTTGCATATTATTACAATCTCTCTATATATAAGAGATCGGTTTTAACCTAGTTTCAGACGTCAAACAAAATCAAACATGGGTAAAGCACACATATGTCTCTGTTTCATCATCTTCTTGTACCTTTCGTCGGGTAATCTCAACTAATCATCATGCATGTTAAATTAATGTATTAGATTGGTCAAGTTTAAAGAGATCTATCTATATATATACATTGATTTTAGCGGTTTATACGGGTTAAAGATAATTTCAAAATCTTAGATCGTAAGGTTTTACAAGTTCTGTAACAAATCAGTTTCATTTCCATGTTGTTTTTCTTACAGAAGGAAGCTTCATGAAAGTCAAGGCGCAGGTAAAAATTACTCACAAATGAAAAAAAAAAAAAATAGAAAATCCGTCTCAAATATGTTTCTATAATGCTCTTTGAGTTTGATCTTTGTTGCAGAGCCCTGGAGATTGGTGTGTTGCTAAACCATCTACGACTAACGAAAGACTTCAAGAAAACATAGACTTCGCTTGTTCTAAAATCGATTGTCAGATTATATCTAAAGGAGGTGCATGTCAAACTCCAGATACTCTCATGAATCATGCTTCTGTTGTCATGAATCTTTATTACCAAGCTCAAGGAAGACACTACTGGAATTGCAATTTTACTGGCTCTGGTCTCATTGGCATAACTGAACCTAGTGAGTTTCAATTTTCTCTAAACAATTATGTAATCTTTTTTGTATCTGAGCTTAATTAGATCAATTTTAATTAATTTATTGATCCTTATTTACAGGCTATGGAAACTGCATTTATCAATTTCGTAAGTAAACTTCGATTTTGTCGCAAGAAGATATCTGAAATTTCATATTTGATATTTAGTCCGAGTGTTTCGATTTTTCAACAGTTAAATGTTTGAGTCTATATCATTCTACCATATATGTCTATCAGCAATAAAATATAATTAATTAATTGATCTGATTCAGTATTAATTTCAATATATACCAATATACTTAATTATATCTGAATGATGGTGGATTTACTACATAAATACATATATTGTGTGAATTATGTTATGTTTTTGCTTAACTATGTATTGTGAATTATGTTATGTAAAGTACTATAGTTTTTGATTTTCTTGCAAACAAAACCTAACATACACATAAAGTTTCGTACAATTTCATAAAAGTCTCAACTGTATTTTTTTCTTCTTCTTTATAAACCATATGACATAACAATTTGAGTTTTGTTGTGAATTTCTGAGATACAGAGGACAAGAAATATGGCTATAGATCACCTAATCGTATTGGGTTTGAACCACCAGCTGTGGTTAGAGATTTTTTCAAAAAGTTGTGTATAAGCATTCACCAGAGATAATTATTGGCCACATATACATATTCAATAATATAGGTAGGGTTAGTATTACGTATAGAAGCCTCTAGAAGATTTAGAGGGTTTAATAACCTAGTTCTAATAGAAGTTGGGCCTAGTTTGGCCGACTTAAACACTTGTATAAATACCAAATTATGATCAATGAATAAAGCAAGCAAGTTTTTTACCTAATTCTACATGGTATCAGAGCTAAGTTCAAAAGAAAAACCCTAAAAAAAAAAAAAAAAAAAAAGTTTATCGATCAAGTTGATCAATCTCTCTTAGGTTAAAAGAAATCATGGTTGAGACAGAAGTATCGAAAGTTTCGACGAAGCCGTCGCCGTACACACTCGCTAGCTCCGACAACCCCGGTGCCGTGATATCTCCAATCTTCTTGAATGGAGTTAATTACAACGAGTGGGCTAGGGAGATGCGTAACGCGCTTCAGGCAAAACGGAAGACATGTTTTATCAATGGTTCTTTGAAGAAGCCTCCCGAAGATGATCCAGATTTTGAGAATTGGGAAGTTGTTAATTCAATGATCATCGGTTGGATAAGGGCTTCTATCGAACCAAAGGTGAAGTCTACGGTGACGTTCATCTCGGACGCTCATGTGTTGTGGAACGAGTTGCAGACACGTTTCTCAGTGGGAAACAAGGTGCGGATACATCAACTCAGAGCACAAATTGCAGGTTGTCGACAAGATGGTCAAGCCGTCGTCGAGTATTACGGGCGCTTGTGTCAGCTGTGGGAAGAACTGCAGGTTTATAGACCGATGCCCGTCTGTAGCTGTTCAGCCTCGTGTAGTTGCTCAGCAGTTGCAGAGATTTCAAAGGATAGAGAAGAAGAAAAGCTCCATCAGTTTATAATGGGGTTAGATGACTCAAGGTTCGGTAGCTTGTGTACCACGCTTGTTGGAAGCGATCCGTTGCCGTCCCTGGGTGAAGCATACTCTCGTGTTGTGCGAGAAGAATCACGACTCGCCTCATCTCGTTCTCAGCATCAAGAAGCCGTCGGTTTTGTTACACGAGGAGATTTCCAGTCCTCATCATCGGAAGCAACATCTCTTCTTGTCCGAGGAGACAGTTCCTTTGTCAACAAACCCGAGAACTCTATTCTTACGACTAGAGATCGTCAAGTTATCTGTGCACATTGTGGAAGACCTGGTCACGAGAAAAGAGATTGTTGGCACATTGTCGGATTTCCAGAATGGTGGAACGATCGCTCCGCTAAACAGGAGCGAGGAAAGCCAAGTGGTCGCGGTCGTGGTCGAGGTTCTGTTGTGTCGGGTCTAGTTCGTGGAAGAGGACAAGTTGCAGTTGCACACGCCACTACCTCCAATTCATCTACGTTCCCTGAGCTAACACAAGACCAGTGGAAGACTTTGCATCAGTTGCTTGCCGAAAAGTCCAATGCTGGTAACGGTGACAAATTGTCTGGTAAGAAAGATCTCGGTAATGTTATTATAGACTCAGGAGCTTCTCATCATATGACTGGGAATTTTGATCTTTTAAAAGACATCACTAGTATACCTCCGTGTGCGGTGGGTTTTGCTGATGGTAGTCAAACTGTGGCAACAAGTATGGGCGTGTTCCCATTGGCCGAAAATATTTCGCTGAAAAATGTTTTGTTTGTACCTTCGTTGAATTGCACGCTTATCTCGGTTTCGAAAATTCTGAAACAAACCAAGTGTGTAGCGTTGTTTACTGATACACTTTGTGTTTTACAGGACCGTTTTTCGAGGATGCTGATTGGAACCGGTGAAGAGCGTGATGGGGTTTATTATTTTACAGAGGTTGACTCGGCCAAGATTCATAGTGTGGACGTCAATTGTGATCAAGCATTGTGGCATCAACGTCTCGGTCACCCGTCGTTTTCTGTGCTTTCTGCTTTACCTTTATTTTCTGGTTTCTCGAAATCTCCTAGCTCACCGTCTTGTGACGTTTGTTTTCGAGCTAAGCAGACTAGAGAAGTTTTTCCGGATAGTTCTAATAAATCAAATGAATGTTTTTCTTTAATTCATTGTGATGTGTGAGGTCCTTATCGAGTTTCGTCTTCATGTGGTGCCGTTTATTTTTTGACGATAGTCGATGATTATTCCAGAGCAGTCTGGACGTACTTGATGCTTGAAAAATCGGAAGTTAGAGGTGTTTTGACGAATTTCTTAGCCTATACAGAAAAACAATTTGGCAAGGCTGTCAAAACAGTTCGCAGCGACAACGGCACAGAATTTATGTGTCTCGCTTCATATTTTCGTCAACATGGGATTCTACATCAAACCTCATGTGTTGGTACACCACAACAGAATGGGAGAGTAGAGAGAAAGCACAGACATATTCTTAATGTGGCGAGAGCCTTGCTCTTTCAAGCACATCTGCCCATTAAATTTTGGGGGGAGGCAATTCTCACAGCTGCATATGTTATTAATCGCACACCATCTTCTATTCACAAAGGAAAATCACCATATGAAGTGTTGCATGGCACTAAACCCGCATATAATCAGCTCCGAGTGTTTGGGTCTGCTTGTTATGTTCATAGGGTAACACGGGACAAAGATAAATTTGGTGAACGAAGTCGTCTTTGTGTTTTTGTTGGCTATCCATTTGGTAAAAAAGGCTGGAAGGTTTTCGATATTGAGCGCAATGAATTTCTTGTGTCTCGCGATGTGGTGTTTAGGGAAAATGTTTTTCCTTACCAGACGGAAGCATCATCGTCAAAGCCTCACCTGTCCGGCCCTGTCGTCGGCGATGAAGACCCTTTATTTCCTTCTCCGGTGTCCATAGAAAGGGGGAGTGATGAAAACTCTGCAGTTGTTGAGTCCATACCACCTGTTGTTAGCTCCGAGAATAATTCAAGCTCGTCTAATGTTGTTGAACCGGTGTTAGTTTCTCCGGCTGTCGATCTTCCACCAGCGGAAGCTCCGCCTAGTGTCACACCACCACCAGCGGTAGTTCCGCCCAATGTCTCAGCTCCAGCAGTTGTAGTTCCGACGCCTGTCCCAGCTCCAGCAGCGGTAGTGCCGCCTACTGTTCCAGCTCCGGCAACGGTAGTTCCGCCGCCTGTTCCGACTCGTGTGAGTCAACGTGTGTCCACTCCCTCCGTTCGGCTTCACGACTACATCACCTACAATGCAACTTGTGATAATAATGAACCCACTCACGCTCTCTCACTCTCCATGACTCAGTCCTCGTCTACGGTTCCAGGTAACTCCTTGTATCCTCTAACGGATTATATCTCGGATGAGAATTTTTCCCCAGGTCATCGGGCCTTTCTCGCCGCCATCACAGCCGCTAAAGAACCTAAACATTTTCAAGAGGCTGTACAGATTAAAGTTTGGGATGATGCTATGACAAAGGAAGTGGGAGCTCTTGAAATTAATCGCACGTGGGATATTGTTGATTTACCGGCCAACAAAGTGGCTATTGGTTCGCAGTGGGTGTACAAGACCAAATACAATGCTGACGCGACTATTGAACGTTATAAGGCGCGTCTCGTTGCTCTTGGTAATAAACAGGTCGAAGGAGACGATTACACCGAGACATTTGCTCCTGTAGTTAAGTTAACTACAGTACGCACATTACTTCGTTTGGTAGCTTCTCGCAATTGGGAAGTCTATCAAATGGATGTTCATAATGCCTTTCTTCATGGAGATCTCGAAGAAGAAGTCTACATGAAGCTTCCTCCGGGTTTTCGCCATACACATCCTGGAAAAGTCTGTCGTCTCCGAAAGTCGTTATACGGCTTAAAACAAGCACCGCGTTGTTGGTTTAAGAAGTTGTCTGATGCATTGCTGAAGTTTGGCTTTGTTCAGTCGTATGATGATTATTCTCTCTTCTCGTACACGAAGAATAACATCGAAATACGAGTGTTGATTTATGTTGATGACTTGCTCATTTGTGGTAATGATTCCTATATGTTGGAAAAATTCAAGGAATACTTAGGCCGGTGTTTCTCTATGAAAGACTTAGGCAAGTTGAAGTATTTCCTCGGAATAGAGGTCAGCCGTGGACCAGATGGTATCTACCTATCTCAGCGAAAGTATGCTCTGGATATTGTGGCCGATAGTGGTTACTTGGGTTCTAAGCCTGCCGGTACTCCGCTTGAACAAAACCATCGACTGGCTCTCGATGATGGTCCTCTTCTCCCAGAACCTAAGAAGTATCGGCGTCTTGTTGGTCGTTTAATCTATCTTACACACACCCGGCCTGATTTGAGTTACTCGGTGCATGTCTTGTCCCAGTTTATGCAAACACCAAAAGAAGCTCATTGGGATTCTGCCCTCCGTGTCGTTCGTTATTTAAAGGGGTCTCCAGGTATGGGTATTCTCCTCAAATCCGATAGTGATTTAACATTGAACGTTTATTGTGATAGTGACTGGAACTCTTGCCCTCTCACACGTCGTTCGTTGAGTGCGTTTGTTGTCATGCTTGGTGATTCACCGATATCTTGGAAAACAAAGAAGCAAGATACTGTTTCTCATTCTTCCGCAGAAGCCGAATATAGGGCTATGGCCGCAGCACTTCGGGAAATCAAGTGGCTCCGGCGAATGTTGCAAGGATTGGGTATTGAACAAGCTGCGCCAGCTCAGTTGTTTTGTGATAGCAAGGCAGCAATCTACATTGCCGCGAATCCTGTTTTTCATGAACGTACTAAACACATTGAATCCGATTGTCATTCCGTACGAGATGCAGTCAAGGATGGAGTTATTGTCACCAAACATGTCCGTACAAATGATCAACTAGCCGATATAATGACAAAAGCACTTGGTCGAACGCAGTTTCATTTTCTAATGTCCAAGTTGGGCGTTCAAGACTTACACGCTCCAACGTGAGGGGGAGTATTACGTATAGAAGCCTCTAGAAGATTTAGAGGGTTTAATAACCTAGTTCTAATAGAAGTTGGGCCTAGTTTGGCCGACCTAAACACTTGTATAAATACCAAATTATGATCAATGAATAAAGCAAGCAAGTTCTTTACCTAATTCTACAGTTAGCTTAAGCCTTAATGCGGCAAAATTAATTTGTTAAATCACACACACGAGCAAATGTGGCAGTATTTGAAGACGGGTTATAGTGGGAAGGAATGTGGGAAGAAGTCTTTGTCTTGTCACTTAGTTGAAATACAATATTTTAATATTCTTGCTTGAATTGTATTCTTAATTAAGTTGCATTATATATGCGTTTTTAACTCTAATTAGTAAAATCATTTTTTCCAGTCCTTAGACCGTGTAGTTCGATACAACTGATTCACATACGTATTTCCCAAGACTAAGAATTAGGTCGAATTTTGTTCACATAAATCTTTGTCTCCCAAAAAACTTGAAACAGCCACGGCTCTAATATTCTAGAACCCATAAAATTAGCACCACTAAATGGTCACGGATTGTAAAATATTTTCTGAAAACATTAAAAAGATTTACTAAACCCCAACATATGAAATGACTGATTATACCCCCAACATCTCCCAAAAGAGAGACCAGTGATGTCACGTGAACTAACAAACATTTGGCAAATACTGCACCAAATCAGTGAATGCAAGAAAGTGAGACCACGCTCGAAATGTGAGCGCGTGTGAACATCTTGAGACAACAAAAGAAAGAAGAATCAACCTCGTCTATGAAAATTTCTTCAGATTCTGTTTTCATTTCGAGACCAAACAAAAAAAAAAACTCAATACTTATAGTTTTGTATATATACACAAGATAATCAAATCAGTTCAGAATCTCTCCACTAAACCTAATATATTTTAAAATTTATAAATATATATGCTTTTTGGGCGGGGACAGCAACACATATATACTTAAGAAACGATAATTATGGCATAGTTCTACTTTGAGAGCTGCTTCTGTGTTCTTTTGTCTTGATAATATTAGGAAGTTTTATGAATATTTTAAGGATGCAATAGTGACGTTTTTGTTTTAAAATAGCTCAATCAAAAAATACGAATGTTAAGCTTAAACAAATTCAGACAATTCATATTGCTCTGTTCCGCTCCAGTTTTATTAAAATATAATTTAATTTCTATATTTGTATGAGTAATGATTAGCAATAATACTGACATTTGAAATAATAAATTCAAACTAGTTCGTGCCATTCTATCATGTTCTATATTTACTCAATTCAATATTTGTTTCATAGTTACTTTTAACAATGAAAAATTGGTCCCAAAAAATTGGAATTTAACATTGATTTTGGTTGTTTAGCAACAGTGGTCTATTTTCGGAGGAGATTTTCTAAAAAACTCTATCAGATATTCAAATGAATCTACAGTAATCTAACACAGTCGACCAGAATTTAATTTATGTTACCGTTTGGTATTTTACTATTCAGGGATCGAGTTTGTGGTTACAATGAAGGTAACCAAAAATAAAAAAAAAGTAGGCCAAGGTTGAGTGATAAAGTGGACAATTCATTCTCTCTCTTCATGATGATAATTGAGTTGATTAAAAATCCAAAAGGTAGTAAGAGAAATAAGAAAGAAAGAGTTTCGAATTTTCATCCCATACCAACTAGACAGACAGACCCAGATCCAAAGTTGCAGACTTTTCAACAATTTTCAAAGTAAATTTACCCACACACTAAAAAGGATTAGAAGACTAATACTTTTCTTAATGACCCATTATGAAAAAGAAGTTTAAAATAGTAATATTTTTCTTATGAGAGAGCTGAGAGGAAGCAGAGAGGATTAGACAAAGTGGAAAAGGGAAAATTAGCAGACAAAGAGTCTTTCTTCTCTGGCTGCTTCTTTTTCCTCTCTCTTTCTCTCTCAAATCTTGAACAAGGGAAAGCTTCAAAAATCTGAGAATCGAGGTAAATAATTCGTGTTGGTTAGTGATTAATATTATACCAAGAAAATGATTTTAGTTCTCTGTTTCACTTCATTTGGGGTTGTTTCAAAAGATCTGTCTTTTATTTTAATTTTATTTGTTTTTTCTATGTTTCTTCTCATCTCTCTCTCCTCATGTTGGGATTTGAAACACTTACACATGTTTCTCGAGTAGAAACCAGAGACAGAGAAAAGGGTAGAAGAGCTCACCTGTGAGTTGTTGTTCAGTTCTCTTAGCAAAATTGAAAAAGTTTCAGTTTTTATAATTTCTGCATATTAAATTCCAGAATTTTTACAAACTGTTGTCTTTCTCTCTCTTTTGCATAGAAGAAGCAAAATTTTGTGATGATTTAGTCAGTTCACCTAATATGAAGAGTTGAGCTAAGATTTGTCAAAAAAGTTAAAACTTGCTTTTCATTGGAAGCTCAACAACTTCTAAACCTCTTTTTCTCTTTGGCAGTTTCCGTATATATGTTTGTTTGGATCTTCCTTTGCTTTGCCTTCCTCTGTCTTTAACTGCACTTTCATTTGGATCATGCAGGTTTTTAGCTACAGAGCTATCTTGCGCCTCCTCCCAAAATCTTATCCATTAATCTCGGTAAGAAATACTTGTGATCTTGATGGATATGATTGCATACACACCATTGTAGTGGTCTTGAAATTCTCTCCATGCATAGATCTTAGAACTTCCATAAAGGTTCATCCTTTGAGGTGTGTGAATGAAAAGGCTGAAACAAAGGTTGAGTTAATGTTTTATTGTGATAGGTAATAAGGTATGTAATGTTGGAAAAATGGTGAAAAAAGGAAGTTGGTTTTCTGCAATCAAAAGGGTCTTTACTCCACATTCCAAGGAGAAGCAAGGCAATGTAAGCTGGATTTTCTTAGCTTGAGAAAATGTTAAACTGATAATAGTTTTTGATGGTGATACTTTGGTGGCTCATTTTTGGCAGCAGGAACCAGAGAGAAAGACTGGAAAAGAAAAGAGAAAGAAAGGTTTTGGGAAGCTAAGGCATGGAGACACCAATTCATTTCTTCCCATCTTCAGAGAGCCTAGTAGTATTGAAAAGATCTTGGGTGAGGCTGAGAGAGATCATAATCTTGTTTTCAGACCTCCTACTCCTGATCGATCAACTCCACCCTCAGCCTCTCCTCCTCCACTTAGGCCTGCTTCTCCTCGGGTTCCTTCTCCAAGAGTTGCCTCACCACGAGCCGCTTCTCCTAGAGCTGACCTTCCAAGATCCCTTTCGCCAAAGCCCTCTGATAGATCAAAGCCATCATCTGCCTCTGCCAATGCTCCTCCTCTGAGGCCTGCTTCTACTCGAGTTCCTTCTCAGAGAATTGCCCCTCCCACTGTTCCTTTGCCAAGACCAACTTCACCAAGAGTTGTCTCCACACAAGCTGTCTCTTTAAAGCCCCCTTCACCAAGACCAACTTCACCACGAGTTGCTTCCCCACAAGAAGTCTCTTCGAAGCCGCCTTCTCCGAGAGCAGACCCACCAACATTGGACACTCCAAGACCTCCTTCTCCAAGAGTGGCTTCTTTAAGAGCGGACCCACCAAGATTGGATGCTCCAAGGCTCACTACGCCTAAGCCTCCTTCTCCAAGAGCAGACCCACCAAGATTGGATGCTCCAAGACTCACTACGCCTAGGCCTCCTTCTCCAAAAGCAGATGCACCAAGACTCACTACGCCTAAGCCTCCATCTCCAAGATCAGATGCTCCACGATCCAGTACGCCTAAGCCTCCTTCTCCAAGAGCAGACCCACCTACATTGGATGCTCAAAGACCTACTACACCTAAGCCCCCTTCTCCAAGAGCGGTTTCGCCTAGGGCTGTACATCGAAGGGAGATTGTTTATAGACCAGAGCCAACTCTCCTGGTCCAACATGCTTCTGCAACAAAGATTCAAGGAGCTTTTAGAGGTTACATGGTATGTATACTCATTCTTTGTGTCGATTTCAAGATTTGTCCATTACACTAGCCCCCATTTTCAAGACAAGTTAATTGTTGAGTTGGGTGAAACAGGCAAGGAGAAGTTTCAGAGCTCTCAAAGGTCTAGTCAGGCTTCAAGGGGTGGTGAGAGGATACAGTGTGAAGCGGCAGACAATAAATGCAATGAAGTACATGCAGCAAGTGGTCCGTGTTCAATCCCAGATCCAGTCACGTCGCATCAAGATGTTGGAAAACCAAGCTCAGGTTGAGAAAGATGAAGCGATATTGGCTGCTTCTGAAGCTGCTAACGGTAATTGGGACGACAGTGTGCTGACAAAAGAAGAAAGGGATGCCAGATCAAAGAGAAAGGTTGATGCTATCATCAAGAGAGAAAGATCCATGGCCTATGCATATTCTCAGAAGGTAAAAACTTAATCCTTCCTCATGCCATCATCATGTTGGTGCATATTTTCGGTTTTCGCCAACATCTCTATCTCTGTGCAGTTATGGAAAAACAGTCCCAAGTCTGCTCAGGACAATCGTTCTTTAGGTGGGTTCCCTCTATGGTGGAACTGGGCAGATCGTCAGCATCCTCTTGCTAGTCCTGCACCGAGCTATAGCCAACCACCAAGAGATTTCAGGCAAACACCATCAAGAATGAGCCCAAGTCCTCTGTCTCAGTCAAGCAAACAACACCATTTCAGGTTTGACAACCACTATGACACTTACACACCCAGATCGTCAAGATCTACCCTTCACACTCCATCCAGACCCATCCACTCAGGCACATCAAGATACTCGAGAGGAAGGCTAAGAGGTCAAGATTCTCCTTTCAAAGATGATGACAGCCTCACAAGCTGTCCTCCATTCCCGAGCTACATGGCTCCAACTGTCTCTGCCAAGGCGAAAGTTAGACCAAGCAGCAATCCAAAGGAAAGAGTAATGGGTACAACATCGGTCAGCAGCGAGAAGAGGAGAATGTCGTATCCCCCAGCTCAACAAGGTCTAGATACGTTTAGATGGAACAAAGGGTCATTGCTCATGAGCAATAGCAGCAGCCAAAAGGGTCCTGGTTCACCTGGAGGTGTGGTTCTTGAGAAGCACAAGACACTTAAATCAGTAGGAAATTTGAGTATTGATTCCACTGTCTCGATGGCAGCATCAGTTGGGAGAAAACCGTTTAACAGATATGTGTGATTTCTTTTGATTAAACCTTTTTTATTTTTTTGTTACTTTTGCTTCACTTATGGGTTGGTGTTGATTTTGAGTGTTGTTGTAACATAATAAAAGGAAAAACAAACAGTAACAGAGGATTTGGTTTGAAGTAGAATTTCTTAATCATATGAGCATGAGAGCCGGTAATGGTATTGAAAAAGCGCAAAATGTCATTTAAGATATGATTCAAGACCTAGAAATCTGTTCAGCAGAATCTAGGAACAAAACAAAAAGTATCTTAAGACTAGATTAAAATTGCCAAAAAACGAAAAACAGGTAAAGTGATAGATGCGCTTAGAAGAGAGATGTTCCCTTGCCCTTCTTGTCTCCACCGATCTCAAAATGCTTGCACCTCTGATTAAATGTATGAATAAGATATTCAGATATGAGAAGAGAGAGTGAGGATCGGATCATCAAATGAAAATGAGAAAATAACTCAGAAAGGTCTTAACCTTGATCGGGTGTTGAGACATATGCTTGCAGCTCTGGCACTGAAGCCTCAACACAATCTTCTTAGTTGTCTTGGCCTGTTTAGGGAAATTCAAGATTGATCAATGCGACCAAATGAGCTAGAATTGTCCAAACATATGCAATACCAAGTAAAATCAATAACATTCTATCAAACAAGTAGCCACCAGAAGTTGCAAAAGCTGAAGAAACTAGAAATGCAAGACGAACATAAGTAAACAGTAACAACATGAGATATAACACTTAATAGACACAAAACTACCTAAATGATATAAGATCATATCCAGAGTTTATAGTAGTCTCTACAAAAAAACTCCCAAGATAATGTAATTATTACACAACGATGTTGAAATTTTCACCTTTTTGTGGAAGACGGGCTTGGTCTGACCACCATAACCAGATTGCTTACGGTCATAACGACGCTTTCCTTGAGCAGCAAGACTGTCCTTGCCCTTCTTGTACTGAGTCACCTTGTGCAAAGTGTGCTTCTTGCACTCCTTGTTCTTACAGTAAGTCTTCTTTGTCTTTGGAATGTTCACCTGAAAACAAACCCAACGATCAATATTGCTTTTTGGTTCTTAATGGAAAAAAGAAATGTCTGCTTTCTCTGAATCCAATAGATTATAGCATTGAAGATTGAAAATTGCAGTAACTCACTAACTCGATACTGAAGACCTTTCCTAAGATTCCTAAATCCTAACCAATTTTTATCTCTGCAAAAAAATTACTTTCTTTGAAATGGAAACGGAGAATGGAGATTAATTACCATTTTCCTAGGCTTCTTTGTTCTTCTCCGGAGGAGCTTCTTCGGCTCGGAGCTGCTTCCTTTTGCAACTGGTTAAGCGACGGCAGAACTTAGGGCTTCAACATTAGCTTTCAATTCTAATCTTTTCCCTCTGAATTTACGAAAATACCCTCTCGGCTAAAATTATGATTCGCAGGCCTTTATCTATCTATTGGGCCATAGTAGGCCCATTTAAATTTGGCGTCTCTGGGACGGCTGTGGAACATTCCAGTCTCCATCAATTCTTGAGTTCGCCGGCCGATCCGGAGGCACTGCCGGAAGTGAGTCACAGGCAATTTAAGAGGGATCATCGGAAGGATGTAGAAACCATCCAACCAGAAATCTCGTCGGTGGCAGAAACAAGAATGCTCGGATATTTAACCGGCGGTGAGTGTTTGTATTTCTCCCCTCTCTTTTCTTTTAGATTTTGTTTATATTATTGTTTAGTCCTTTATGTATTCTCAGATGTATATTTGGTCCCAAAACTTCCAAAACTATAATTTCCTCCTCGGCGTCACACTTCTCTTTCATGTTTGTAAAATTAAAATATGATCTTTGTCTCAGAGATCTATTAGAAAAATGTTTTTATGCCAAGACTTTGGATTCTGTAGTGAACAGATGTCTTAACTAGATAAGCAAGACTACTAAATTACCGTAATATGTCTCTGGTTTCAAACTTTTGATCAATAATATTATCTTCTAGTCAAACATTTGAGTTCTGAGAAATCCAGTATTTAAGAAATACATTGTTTGACCAGTTCTTTGGCTGTGGCATGATCCATGGATGATTTGGACACCATTTTAATTAATTGTATTCAGACACTCATCTGCAACTCTATGGCTCTCTGTTTTAAATATTTGCACTTCTTATGACTTGTTCATGTGTTTCCTGTATCTGTAGTCATCAGTTGACTTTTTCCTTGCTTATCAAAGATATAAACAACACAAACTAAATAAGCTTTTTCCCTTGTAAACCACTCAATCAACCAATGATCATGTCTCATAAAATCGACTGGTTGATGGTTGTGGTGATCATTGCTCTATTTAATCTTGAAAACTCACTTGGCAGGCTGGTTTTTGAGGGATCCGCTGGGATAGTTAATGGTTTCCAAACGTTGACAAACACCAAGAAGCATGTCTATGGTCAAGCCTTCATTGACGAGCCATTCCTTTTTAAGAATTCGACCAACGGTAACCTGACTTCTTTTTCATTCACTTTCTTCTTTGCTATCGTCCCTGAGCATAAAGACCGAGGTGCTCACGGTATGGCCTTCGTGATCTCTCCCACAAGAGGCATTCCCGGGGCGTTTGCGGATCAGTACCTCGGTATCTTCAACGATACAAACAATGGAAAAAGCTCGAACCATATCATTGCTGTGGAGCTCGATATTCATAAAGATGATGAATTTGGTGACATTAACGATAACCATGTTGGTATCAACATAAATGGAATGAGGTCTAATAAATCTGCTCCTGCCGGTTATTATGATCAAACGGGTCAGTTCAAAAATCTTTCTTTAATCAGTGGAAAGCTACTCCGAGTCACGATTTTGTATAGCCAGGAAGACAAACAGCTTAATGTCACCTTATCATCACCAGATGAGGCTTATTACCCGAATCAGCCGCTTCTATCGCTTAACCAAGATCTGTCACCTTATTTGTTGGAGAAAATGTATTTTGGCTACACAGCCTCCACAGGGTCGATTGGAGCATTACATTACATATGGACATTACATGCGTATTACTTTGCTGGGGTTCCGGATCTGGATTTCCCTGTGCCGACCTTTCCTCCATATCCCAAGGCAGAGTATCATGTAAAGAGGACTGTTTTGGTGACCTGCTTGACAGTAGCTCTCTTTGTTGCACTCGCTGCATCAGCGTTAAGTTTCTTCTTCTATAGGAGACATAAAAAGGTTAAGGAGGTTTTAGAGGAATGGGAGATCCAATGTGGGCCTCACAGATTTTCTTACAAGGAACTTTTTAAAGCCACAAAGGGTTTCAAGGACAAACAACTTCTAGGTAAAGGAGGGTTTGGTCAAGTCTTTAAGGGCACACTTATAGGTTCTGACACAGAGATTGCTGTTAAACGGATCTCTCATGATTCAAGTCAAGGAATGCAGGAATTCTTGGCCGAGATAACAACAATTGGTCGGCTTAGACACCCGAACCTGGTCAGACTTCTTGGTTATTGCAGGTACAAAGAAGAGCTCTACTTGGTTTATGACTTTATGCCCAATGGAAGTCTTGACAAGTATCTCTACCACAGAGCGAATCAAGAGCAACTCACTTGGGATCAACGTTTTAAAATCATCAAAGATGTAGCCTCTGCACTCTGCTATCTACATCATGAGTGGGTACAAGTTGTAATTCATCGAGACATCAAGCCGGCAAATATCCTAATCGACCATCACATGAATGCAAGGCTGGGGGATTTCGGATTGGCTAAGCTGTACGATCAGGGTTATGATCCTCAGACATCTAGAGTAGCTGGGACATTCGGGTACATTGCACCCGAGCTCATAAGAAGCGGAAGAGCAACTACAGGGACAGACGTCTACGCCTTCGGGCTATTTATGCTAGAAGTCTCTTGCGGTAGAAAGGTGATAGAGCGACGAGCAGCCACCAACGAGGTCGTCCTTGCTGAATGGACTTTAGATCGCTGGGAAAACGGAGATATTCTTGAGGCAACCAATGAAATACTCCGCCAAGAACACAATAGAGATGAACTCGAGCTTGTTTTGAAACTGGGAGTGCTGTGTTCGCACGAGGCTGCAACAATTAGGCCGGACATGTCTAAGGTGGTCCAGATCTTGGACGGTGATCTGCACCTTCCAGATAATCTACTCGATATTGTCAAAGCAGAGAAGGTTAGAATGTGGTCCAAGACATCAGAGAGAGTACTTGATGTTTTGACATCACAAGGGTCCATCGGTACCTTGGCGCTTACGGAACCTTTTACCTCACGGGGACGCTGAGACCTGATGTCGAGGTCGGTCGTGAAAGGATATAATTCCTTTGTAATAAAATTTTTTTTCTGTTTTCGATTGCATTGTATGTTTGGTGTGGTTTATGTTCTACTTAAGTCAGTTGTAACACTGCGAATTTCTATATTTGTATATGCCAATAAATTTTGTTGGACTTGGTTCGGCTCACCTTAGCATGAAACATAACTGGGAACTACTTGGATACCACCATCAAGCAGCCTGGACAAACAAGTGAGCATGATACTAGATTGTCAGGTTTGTGACATGAGATCAAAGTCTGGGATTTTTGATAAATTAATATTTTGTAAACAAAGATGTGTTTCTGTAGTAAACAGATGTCATTAACTGTATGCAGGGAGGACTAATTTAATTTTTTTTTTATCTAGAATATTATCTTCTGGCCAACCCATAAATAAGTACTTGTGTTTACTTGTGAATTAATTAGTTTTAGACATCTGACTTTGCAACCTTTAGCTCTCTGTTCTTAAGTATAATCATGTTTTGACTAATTCATGTGTTTCCTGTGCCTAAAATCACTTTTCGTCGAGCTTCTCAAGGTTATAAAATGGTTAATAAATTGATTCTGAGGCATTGACTCAGCAACTTGTAGCTAACTCTCTGTTCTTAGTTTTTGCATTACAGGTCTGACTAGTTCTTGTCTTTTTTTTTTTTTTTTGTGTGGCTTAGTTGACTTTACATTGTGCTGTCCAGGATATAAACAATCGACAACACAAACTAACGAAGCTATTACTTTCTATATTCATCAATCAAACAATGATCATGTCACACAATATCGTCGTCTCACAGGTTGTTTTTATGGTTGCTCTGTTCTGTTGTACTGAAAACTCTCATGGCAAGCTGATTATGGAAGGGTCCGCTGGGTACATGAATGGTTTCACGACGTTGACGAACACAAAGAAGCACACTTATGGTCAAGCCTTTGACGACGAGCCATTCCCTTTCAAGAATTCTAGCAACGGTACCTTGACTTCTTTCTCTTTCACCTTCTTCTTTGCTATAGTACCTGAGCATAAGAACAAAGGCTCTCACGGTATGGCCTTTGTGATCTCTCCCACGAGAGGCATTCCCAGTGCATTCGCTGATCAATACCTCGGTATCTTCAACGATTCAAACAACGGAGAAAGCTCGAACCAGATCATTGCTGTGGAGCTCGATACACATAAAGATGATGAATTTGGTGACATTGATGATAACCATGTTGGTATCAATATAAATGGCATGAGGTCTATCATATCTGCTCCTGCTGGTTATTATGATCAAGAGGGTCAGTTCAAAAACCTTTCTTTAGTCAGTGGGAAGCTACTCCGAGTCACGATTTTGTATAGCCATGAAAAGAAACAACTTAGTGTCACCTTATCACCACCAGAGGAAGCTAATTTCCCAAAGCGGCCGCTTCTTTTGCTGAACCAAGATCTGTCGCCGTATATTTTGGAGAATATGTATGTCGGCTTCACAGCCTCCACAGGTTCGGTTGGAGCAATACATTACATGTGGATGTGGTATGAATATACCTTAATTATTGTTCCAGAGCTAGATTTCGAAATTCCAACCTTTCCTCCATATCCCAAGGCACAGTCTCGGGTAAAGCGGATTGTTTTGGTGACCTGCTTGACTTTGGCTCTCTTTGTTGCGCTTGCTGCATCAGCTTTAAGTCTTTTATTCTATAAAAGACATAAGAAGGTTATGGAGGTTCTAGAGGAATGGGAAATGGAATGTGGGCCTCATAGGTTTGCTTACAAAGAACTCTTTAAAGCCACAAATGGTTTCAAACAACTTCTAGGCAAAGGAGGGTTTGGGCAGGTCTTTAAAGGCACACTTCCAGGTTCAGATGCAAAGATTGCTGTTAAAAGGGTCTCCCATGGTTCGAGTCAAGGGATGAGAGAATTCTTGGCCGAGATAGCAACTATTGGTCGTCTTAGACACCCAAATCTAGTCAGGCTTCTTGGTTATTGCAGGCACAATGAAGAGCTCTACTTGGTTTATGATTTTATGCCCAATGGAAGCCTTGACAAGTATCTTTACGGAGGCTCAGATCAAGAACAGCTCTCTTGGACTCAACGTTTCAAGATCATCAAAGACGTTGCCTCTGCACTCTCCTACCTCCATCACGAGTGGGTACAAGTTGTGATTCATCGAGACATCAAACCTGCAAACGTCCTAATAGACGACGAGATGAATGCAAGTCTTGGAGATTTCGGTTTGGCTAAACTATATGATCAAGGATATGATCCTCAAACCTCTAGAGTAGCTGGAACATTCGGATATATGGCACCAGAGCTCATGAGAACCGGAAGACCAACCACGGGAACAGATGTTTACGCCTTCGGTGTGTTTATGCTTGAAGTTTCTTGTGGTAGAAAGTTGTTTGAGCCACGAGCAGAACCTGAAGAGGTTGTTCTTGCGGATTGGGCGATTAATCGTTGGGAAAACGGTGATATTGTAGAGGCGGCTAATGAAAGAATCCGACAAGATCATGATAAGGGACAACTCGAGCTTGTTTTGAAGCTAGGAGTGTTATGTTCTCACCAGGCTGAAGAGATTAGGCCGGATATGGCTACGGTGGTTAAGATCTTGGACGGAGTTTCCGAGCTTCCGGATAATCTGCTCGATATTGTTAGAACCGAAAAATTGGGAAAATGGTATGAGGCGTCCAGCAAAGTGCTTGATACGGAGGCCAAAATGGAGTCTGCAGGTAACTTGACGATTACGGAACCGTTGACTTCCATCGGACGGTAAAAAGTGATTGTTGAGGTTTGATGATAATTTTAACATGTGACGGTGTTTGCTTTACAAAATATCTGTATGTTGTTGATAGTACCGAAGGACCATTTTAATTTATGTTCTTACTCAAATCGGCGGTGTATTTATTACACATGATCTAAGATGTATTCGTATTTTTACTCTTATGGTGGTGTGGTACATTGTTGTTGGCTCGGTTATATAAAAAGTCGAATATTTGAATATTTCTTTTGTGTGCTAACTAGTGGCTTAACTAGTTGGATAAATTGAATATTTCAACTAATGTTTATTTGTTTTGTGGATTTAGAGAATATCCCGAACTTTATAGAAGAAACCTCGATTCCAACAATTATTGTTGTTTTAACAAGAATATTATATATCTAACCAATTGTCATGTTGATGTTGTTGCCGAGATAATATTTAAACATGTTTCCTGTGTCATATGTCCATTTGTTCAATGCCAATATGAAGTTCATTAGAAAAATCTTATTGCTTCTGTGCAAAATAAATAAAATCTCATATTGTTTTCTTTTATATTTGTATGTATATGCGATTCTGCCTCTAGAAAAAAAAAAAAAAACTGTCTGCACCTTTTTAGGTATTCGGATTTGTGTAAATTAAACTTTTGAAAATAATGCACCAAACTTAGCTTGTAATTAAGGCAATAAGGCTTAACAAGGATTGTGTTTCTTTCTCTATTATCCTTCATTTTTTTCCGTTTTGTCTCAACATGAATGGCCAATGTAAAACTGAAAATTTTTACAGTAATTTTAAACTAATCAAGCGTTGCAAATTTTTTCTTCTGATTTAAGTAAAGTATCTTAATTATCTAATACCTTAACCAGGAAAAAGAAGAAGATAAACTCAGATAAAATGACATAAATATTTATATGTTCATAAAGTAGTTTTATAAATAAATTTTGAAAAAATAATGGTTGATTATAGCATAACATTTTTTGACATCAAAACACATGTTAACAAATTTTTACATGATGATGAAACTGCGACAATACTAGTACTACAAACCACTATGCTATAATATGTTTCGGAATATGGTAGTTCTCATACACAAGCGTATATACATGTGGTATTATCTATATTTGCATCTGAAGAAAAACACCAAAGAACTTCAACTTTTATACCACATAGGTATATCTATGTTTACACATACTCACGATTGATCAAATTTTTACCATCTGAACTTCAACTTCTTTTTTGAAAGAAACAAAAACTAAAAGACAGTATCATCAAAAATAGAGAAACAAAAAAAAAAAAATAGATCAAGCCACCATGAGCGATTAATCATTTAAAGCGATGTTAATAAATGTATATTAAATTTCTCAAAACTAAATGCAATGGAACAAAAATACAAGGTACAGTAGACGTTAAATTTTTGTCAAGGTCTCAACGAAAACGTTGTGCTATGTCACTTGACTCACTTCTATCGATGAAGAACGTTGGCACAAAAGCAACGAATGATGCTAAAATGCAAAACCAAAGTAGGGTTAATTTTGCCAAGTGGGGCATCCACGTGGAGACCCAATGCCACTTGTCCCCTCTCTTTCTCTCATGCCTCAACTTATTTGGCTTTTTTTCATGGATTCTCACGCCCGAGTACATTGTATTTGTATATTACAGAAAATTTTTTTACATAAATATAACACGGTATATGTTTTGACCTTTTTACCCCTGCTCATCAACTTGTTAGATCTAATGCAAAAACTTATACAACAAAGTCATCTCTTTCATACCTAAGCGCTCACAAGTCATGAGTCATGACTAATGACCGAGGAAGAATCATAATCATCTTTTGATACCTAAGTGCTCAAAAGTCATATCTTTTTCAACTTTTAAATTTGTTACTCTACCGTGTTAACTATTTCAACTCAAGAAAAATTTATAGCTAACTAAGCTCAATTTCCACAAATTTTATTTTTACTTTAATTATTTTTTACTACACTATTAGTATAATGTATAGGTAGCTGGTCGATGTTTTTTTTTTTTTTATCTATCATTCATTGTTTGATTAATAATTTTGATACATAATTTAACCGACATCGGTAGTGCCAAAAATATCTAGACAATGATGTGATACTGAAGAATCTCGAGGGTATTTTAGAACAGATGCTCAATTTAAAAATAAAGAAATTGAATTATAACCTTGGTTTCACATAAAATATGACGTCATATTCCTTATAATAATAATATTGTCTTTCTCTGAGTGGCCTCTTCCTTCTCCGCTGTTCATAAGCACTCTCTCTTTCTGTGGATGAAACTGAACCTGAGAATAAGCCACAGAGCCTAACCCTGACCAAGAGAGATTGAGATTCAAAAGAGAGCATTAGCTCAGAACAAAGACGACTCATTCATATCCAAAAAAAATGGCTCTAAAGCTTAACCCTTTGGTATCTCAGCCTTACAAATTCCCTTCCTCGACTCGTCCGCCAATTGCTACTTTCAGATCTCCCAAGTTCCTCTGCCTCGCTTCATCATCTCCGGCTATCAGCTCCGGCGCCAAGTTCGTTTCTTTCTCCCTCCACATATCTTTTGCTATTATCTACTTTCGATTTTTTCTGCCAAGTATTAGAGATTTGGTTCATTTTTGTTCTATGTTCTGGGTTTTGCTTGTTATTTTTTATTTTTTTTGGATTTTGGATCTAGATTATCTTTGATTGAGTTCACTGTTCTTTACTTACATTTGCTTAATCCAAAGATTTGATTACAATGGAAGTGCTTTTTTTTATCTGGGTTTATAAGATGGGTCCATGCTCTGTCTCAGGCGATTCATTAATGCTCGTTTACATCTTCTTCTTGAATCCTATGTTTTTCTCTGTTCCCTATACGCAAGATTCATTCATGTTTCTCTGAGATTGCTCCATGTATTAAATCTTTGGCCTTCACCATATTTATTCTGCATCAGATTATTTTTGATTGGTGGTTAATTAAGATTAACACTATTTGATCTCGTTCTAGTTATCGTCTTTATTGTTTAATGATCTTTTGATTGGTTAAAAGACATTGAAGAAATTTGGCTGCAACTAGCTTCTTGATCAAATCCTCAACTCTCTGGGACAAAAAAGAAAATTAATTTCCTGAGTTTTTTATTTTATTATGGTTATTGGTAAATTTATAATGATGAAATCAGTGAAATGCATGTCCACTTGTTGCTTGGTCACTTGATTAGGTTTGTATTGTTTGTGCATTGACAAGAGATTCTTGAACGTATCACTTTACGTCTGTTTTCATTCTTCTTGCGTCTGTGCATGCTTCTTTCGTGTCCTCTCTCCATAGTTTCCGTCCAAAATCTTCACACTTTTCTATAATATATATTCACTTTTTTTTTTTTTTTCCTGTTTTAAAGACATCTGGCTCTTTATCTTGTCTTTGTGTGATCATCAGTGACGACATTTGTTTCTTTCACTCCCTGTAATCTTCCTTTATGGCTTCACATTGCCAAGTGAATATTGAATAGCAAGATCGATTCATGAATGCAAATATAACATCTGTTTGACGATTAAACATTTCTTAGTCTTCGTTACTCGTGAATTGTCAGAATTATTTCTCTTGAATGCATAGATTATATGGAAATGTAGACATGACTGCTTATGTAAATGCAATAAAATGGGTATCAGAAATGAGATCTTACTTGATAGTTTCGATGGGGGAGTATAACTAAATTGCTGAGGTTACCCTTTTTTTTGGTTGATGCAGGGAGGTTGAGAGTTTGAAGAAGCCATTTACGCCACCTAGGGATGTTCACGTTCAAGTCTTGCACTCCATGCCACCCCAAAAGATTGAGATCTTCAAATCTTTGGAAGATTGGGCCGAGCAGAACCTTCTGATTCACCTCAAGGATGTGGAGAAGTCTTGGCAACCACAGGATTTCTTGCCTGACCCTGCATCGGATGGGTTTGAAGATCAGGTAAGAGAGTTGAGAGAGAGGGCAAGAGAGCTCCCTGATGATTACTTTGTTGTTTTGGTGGGTGACATGATCACAGAAGAAGCGCTTCCGACCTATCAAACTATGTTGAACACTTTGGATGGAGTAAGGGATGAAACAGGTGCTAGCCCTACTTCCTGGGCTGTTTGGACTAGAGCTTGGACTGCAGAAGAAAACCGACATGGAGATCTTCTGAATAAATACCTTTACTTGTCTGGTCGTGTTGACATGAGGCAGATCGAAAAGACCATTCAGTACTTGATTGGATCTGGAATGGTGAGATAGTTTCAAGCAATTATCATAAATTTCTCAGTTAATTTAACTTCCTAATCACTTTAACTTCTCTTTCATAGGATCCACGGACAGAGAATAATCCTTACCTTGGCTTCATCTATACTTCATTCCAAGAAAGAGCGACCTTCATCTCTCATGGAAACACAGCCCGCCAAGCCAAAGAGCATGGAGACCTCAAATTAGCCCAAATATGTGGCACAATAGCTGCAGACGAGAAGCGTCATGAAACTGCTTACACCAAGATAGTTGAAAAGCTCTTTGAGATTGATCCTGATGGTACTGTCATGGCTTTTGCAGACATGATGAGAAAGAAAATCTCAATGCCTGCTCACTTGATGTACGATGGGCGCAACGACAACCTCTTTGACAACTTCTCTTCGGTGGCTCAGAGGCTCGGTGTTTACACTGCCAAAGACTACGCAGACATTCTTGAGTTTTTGGTTGGTAGGTGGAAAATTGGGGACTTAACCGGGCTTTCAGGTGAAGGAAACAAAGCACAAGACTATTTATGCGGTTTGTCTCCAAGAATCAGGAGATTGGATGAGAGAGCTCAAGCAAGAGCCAAGAAAGGACCCAAGATTCCTTTCAGTTGGATACATGACAGAGAAGTGCAGCTCTAAAAGGACAAAAGACACAATCCCCTTTTCCCTCAGTTCCTCATTTCATCTGTCTGCTCTTGAAACTGGTGTAGATTACTATGGTTTCTCGTAATGTTCGTGGGTCTAGTTACAGAGTTGAGAAGTAGTTTTGTTTTTCCCAGTCATACTATATGTTTGGTCTCTCTAGTACACCTGTAGTAGTTAAACCGTTAAAAATCTGGTCTGTACTCAGTTTTCTTTGTTGGTTAGTTCTCTGTTTTGTCTCTTCCTCTGTTTCTAGACAACAACTCATTTGGCTTTTTAGCAAATTTTGATGGATAATCATGATGAATATTTTCAATGTCAATTTAGAGTAAACTATCTGGTCAATGTTTAAAAAGATCAAAGTTTTAATTTGGCCAAGACACAAATTTTTGTCCTTGAGAAATCTTGAATTTCAATAACACGGCCTAGTTTCATATCAGATAGTAATCCATTAAAAAATTTCAAGGTAATAGAGAAAGCCTTTATCAAGATTGATCAAAAGAATAGGATGGAAACAAAAGTCTGTGTCAACTTCAGAAGAGCCAGTTCCAGTAATAATAGTTGGAATTTGTTTCATTTTGAATATAGGAATTACTAGTTTTGGGCTTTTAGGAGTTGTGAGCTGATATATTGCTGTTCAACAGTTATCTAGTTTTGCCCTCATCCGTCCGATCATTTTAATCCTGAGAGCAAAAAGCTTTTAAAAGCTCTTCAACTCTCATTTTCTGTTGTGAAATAAGTTTGTAAATTTGCATTTGACAATATTTCACCATGCATCTTAAATTGTTGATTCTGGTTGAGATGACCAACTATAACATTCAACAGTAATGTCTTGGACTCTGAAAACTAGTTCAGTTCATCACTCACAGTTAAAGTAACTTGATGCATCTTTATGGGCATATTGACAGGAAACCCCGTAATCATTAGATATTTCTAGGTGAAAATGAAATCAAAAAGAGAGGAAAAAAGTATACTCAAGACTTTTGAAAAATTGAAAAATAAATAAATGTAGCGACTTGTTCGAGGCCATTATCAATACGAAAACAATAATTTGATAGGCACGGAGAATCGCATAACGGTTTTGTTATCGCCAACCTTCAAGGCAATTCACGCCATTTTAATTAGACGCCCTTGCTCTGCTAATTGGCTTTTCTTTCATAAATACCAAAATTAAATTCTCAAATTCATAGAACGTTTTGAAAATAAGAAGCAAATCAAAATCTAACGAATTCCTAATTAAAAAAAAAAACCTAGAAGACGATAAAGAAGAGATGGTTACTGAAGGTAGTAGAGGGCTTGAACGTTTAAATAGAAGAAGAAACAGAGACGGCTGTTGAGTAAAAAACAAACCCTAATTTCATTTGCTTCAACCACAGGAAATAATCTTTAATGGGCCTGGAGACTCATATATTATAGATGCTTGGCCCAATAACGTGGTTCTCAGAGATTCCGACATTGGAGGCGGTTGAAGCCACCTATGAAGTTGGGGGAAGGAGTAATCTTGTTTATTCCTTTTCTGTGCAAGTAAGCTAAAAGCATTTTGTCTTTGAAATAGAAACCAAAGTAAAGTAGTAAAATCCAACTCGCCGGGAAAATGGATCAGACGGCGGAGGAGAAGAAAGTGAGAGAGAGAATAAGAAAGAAAGTTAACGAAGTCAGTTCTGTGTCGCAGTCTCTTCTCTCTCCCATCCAAGACCACATCAATTTCACCCTTCAAGTTCGTTTCTACTACTACAGTATCTCTCATTATACAAGTTTTGATGTGTCTTTTTTGCTAAAATAGTGTCGAAATAAAGTAAATTTCACATGCTCTACACTTCGTTTACTCCAAATTTCTTGAAGTTAGTTTTTTTTTTTTTTTCTATGTATACTTAATCTTATAGTGTCTAAAGAGTATGTTATGTGCTTTTGGGTTGAGTGTAGAAAGCCTACTTCAAGTGCGCATACGAGTGCTTTGATAAGACAAGAACACACGGTGAGATTAGTCGTTGTGCTGAGAGTTGCAGTGTTCCCATCACAAATGCGCAGAACCACTTTGATAATGAGATGTCTGTGTTTCAAGTAAGTCTATTTCCCAAACCCTTTTAATGTTCAATCAGAGTGATTGCAAAATCGCAATTGTATATTAGTGATTCAAGTCTGAAACTTTCGTTTTTCAAAATGTGTGTATGAAGATAGTCTGGATTGTCTTTTGGTTAATCGAGATTAGAGCAATGGCTTAGTTTGATTACTAGCCATCACAGAATTATTAAAGTTTGAATTTTGATTTGTATTGATGAATGTAGGAAAGGTTGAATAGATCTCTGGTGGTTTGTCAAGACAAATTTGAGGCTGCTAAGCTCCAAAAGACGAGAAATGAAGCTGTGAATAGTTTGGAGCAGTGCGTTAACCAAACTGTTGATGATGCTGTTAAGACGCTTCCTAATCTCATCGCTAGAATGAAGAAAGCTTTGTCAATCACAGACTGAGTTCTGTAGCAATGTAATGAGTGAATATCCTTATTCTTATAAATTATATCTTATTGATCTCAACAAACTCAATACAACATATAACTAACAGAGAAATGAAATTATTGGTTGAGGCTGATCATAACCATATATTGATCAACTTGAGAACTTAAACTTGATACCTTGTCCTTATTAATCTTGTTAAACATTAGGGAGATACAAGAATCCAATTGAGGTCAAACGAGAACAGGTACAAGATCCAAAGAAACCTCCAAATTCACTGGCTTCAAGTATCCCCGAACAGAACTCCATCTTCTGAGAATCCACTCCTCGTGAAGGAACCGCTATGAGTGTCCGTTCATTTGTATGAAACGTCAAGAGAGGAAATAGAGTCAGGGGATATCTCCCCGCTTATCCCAGTCACAAACTCCCACTCATGGTTCAGCTTCAACTGCAGATTATTATGTAAATCAAATGAACATCACACATTTTAAAGTGAAAGTAGAAGGAATATAATAATACTATTATAATAAGACTTACGATTCGCCTGCTACACTAATCTGTTGATGAACCGTATGTTTTTGACATAATAAGAGAGCTCCATTCTCGACATATCCAAACTGAATGGATGTTACTTCATCTTCATCAAATGAGACGTTTATATGCGATATCAGATTGTGGCCCATCTCATCCCATTGGTTTGATGAATAAGTCGTCACACCAAGCGGCCCCATTTTTTTTTTTATCTTCTCCATGAATCAGAAGCTAATATCTAAACGGAATCAACATACATATGACAAATAAATAGGCGGACTTGCAGAGATTGTACAAGGACCGAGGAGTTTTCATGGATTCTCATGATCGAGAGTTACCAATTCGAGAACCCGAAGAGTCATCGTGACAGTTATGAGCCAATATAAACAGAGGTTTTCCCTTGATTATAGGGAAAAAAAAAAAAAAAACACAGAGGATTTTACAAAGACACCACTTACGGAAGATCTCAAGTTAGTAGTATTGTTTTAAATAACTGATGAATGAAGAATACATCTCTTGTGGTTTGTCTATACAAATTTGATTTGGCACGTTACATAAACCAAGATGTCAATGATGGCGTGAACTGAAAACTTTCTTGTCTCATCTGCCCCATGGCACATTATATTTTACAAAGTTTAACTAGTATTGTAGTATTTATTTTATGGATACTACTGAACATGTATTAAAACTAACGAATATGTGAGATATTGTGCCACGGCCATATTTCTCCACAGCTATATTTTCGTACTGGCCCCAATTCCAACATATCCATTGTGATGATGAAACGTGCCCTGCAAGTAGTGTGTTTGCATACAGAGTAAGGAATTGGCATGATAAACTTGATATTTACTCAATTCAAAAGACCAAAATTGTAAAACTAAATAAATTAACTTCTTAATCTCTCTTGTTCACTTTTTTTTGTTTTTAATAAATATTTTGCTTGCCTTTTATCTGTGCTTTCCATTTCGCCTATATACGATTTCCAATATACAGCTATTAATTTACACCCTGATAAGGAATCTCCAAGTTATTAATTTCATTCTTTAATTTCTTATGAAGGGGTCTTTACGCAAACAAGTAAAGATGCCATGTATTAGAAACATTCGTTTTGCCAAGTGTTTAATTATTTTATTTTGTGATACAAAGATGCCATACATTATTTAAGAGAAAACACAACAGCAACTTGAACAAGGCTAATGTTAAATGCTGCTATAAGGCTTTGCTTGATCAAATGTTTTCACGTTTAACCACCCTGGAGGAACTTGCAATGGGACTCACATAGATACCAATCGATGAGAGAATGTATTTAGTGGAAGACCCAAAGAAACCACCAAACTCTCCTCGATCGCGTATCGCCGGATCAATTTCAATTTTGGAACAACTTGGATGATTATCACTTGAACATCCAATCTTGATTCAGTCTCACCTGCGTTTAAATTCATCAGAGTACTTAACTTGACAGGAATTTAAAAAAAAAACAAAGAAAGAAAGAATTACGGACACATAACTTACAACTCGAAAGTTTTGTCCGTCAGTGCGACCATGTTTTTCAGACAGGACTGGAGCTCCATTCTCCGAATAGCCAAACTGAATAGTTCTTATGATTACGTCAAAAGAAATGAATATTTGAGAGATCATGGTGCGTCCTTTCTCGTCCCATTCAATATCATACTCGACACATTCATTATCGTCGTCGTCCCAATCAACATACTCAGTTGTCGACCTTCTACCCACTGATCCTGCTCTTATCATCTCTATATAAGAAGCAACTACAATAAATTTATGAGGGTATATAGAGAGAGCTAGTTATAGACTTTAGGACGATTATATAGGATACTCTTGCCCGAAACCCGAAGAGGAGTCATAAATTTTATTTACGGAGTTCATTGGGAGCAAGCTATGCAACTTTCCAGGTACAGTAAATAAAACGATTGAAAATTGTGGTTAAAGACTCTTCGTTTGACCAAAACCCGTTTCACAATTTTCCAAGTAGTCCGATCAGTCCAAAAAATTTCTCAAGTCAGTACAGTGGTGAAGATCAGTCCTTAGATGGAATCTTGGTGTCAGTCTCAACCCGTTTTTGGTCTTCAAACTTGTCTATAGCCACTTATAGTTCGTCCTTGCCACCAACAACCCTCATGGTCAAGCCCCCTGCTACGACCGTGTTCTTGCTTTTGAGCCAAGGTAACTAAAATTTGGAAATCCAGGCCATTGTTACAAGATATTTAACCTACTAGGTTCCAAGAAAGTGTAACCTGTCATAAGTTAACTAAATTACTCATTTAGAAGATGCCAAGAATCAAAAGCATTACCTATTGTTTTATCTCGATCGACAATCACAAAATTAATCAGAACATGGGAAACTAGAGAGAACCTTTTTTTTTTTTTTTTTTTTTTTTTAAAAGAGAACTTTGACACATGTATCCAACAATTCGCAGAAGAACTCCCAAAACCCCTGATACATCCCACTTTGAACCCCGTAAAGTCGATTTTGTTCATATAATGCAAATAGCAATTTCCAAATCAATCAAGAATTCAATTCCCATTTGATTTTTCATGCAGTGGGTTATCCAGCTTATACATTTGTGCAGATATTGGGTTAATTCAATAGACACCTTTTATATCCTCGAACCTCTTATGCCTTTATTAATAAACAAACACCAAATTGCGTTGCACATTGCAAATGTACAGTAGACGTAGAATTTCCTGCAGAGACGTCTATTAAAAGAACAAGCAGCAATATATCAAATAAGAGGTTCCTTGTTGGTCAAGAAATTACAGAATAAACTCAAAGCTCAGGCTGCATTTTCTCGCACTCTTCTCTAATCGACTAGAAAGGCTGGCTCGAGAGCTAACGTTCCCCGAAAGTGGTTTGAAGAAATTTAGTGATTGAAGTCTGAAATTTTCGTTTTTCAAATGTGTTTATGAAGAAGATAGTCTGGATTGTCTTTTGGATAATCGAGATTAGAACAATGGCTTAGTTTGATTACTGAATGATTAAAGTTTGAAATTTGAAATTTATTAATGAATGTAGGAGAGCTAGGTTGAATAGATCTCTGGTGATTTCAGATAATCTTGGTTGTATAGCTCCATGGAACTGAACACTGGTTATAGCTTAGTGTATACTTTGAGGGATAAAGAGAGAGAGAGAGAGGACTTGTTAAATGTCAATGTATTTGCGGAACAGATAGAGTCTCTTTCACTCTCTAAGGGTATTCATTTTAATCCTTGGCCGTATATTATGTGGTCGCCATTAAAAAAAAATGGTTATTTAAGAGTATCGACTTTGAAAGCTGTAGGTTACAATTGCGTTTTTTCATAAATTTTAAATAAATCAAACAACCGTATAAGTTAGAGAATTTTTTTTACCGTAGATTCAATATTTGTTATTGTAATTTCAAAAATAAAATAAAAATACAAATATACAACAAAATGCATCTTATATTGTTTCCAGATCGAATGTTTATTTGTGGTGCTATATCTCTTTAGCTGATTCATTAACTAATATGCATGGTTTTTTTTTTTTTTTTTTTTTTGATATGTAGTCTCTTTGGGTGTTTCTCCTTGTACTCACATTTGCTCAGGTCGCGAGCAATGATGACATTACCATTGAGGTAAATATTATAGTTAATTAATGTATAAATTTATTTTATTTTAAGGTTTAGGTTGTGTATATAATACTCTTTTAATTTGTTTTGGTTTTTTGATATTTAGTTTTTTACTGTTACTATTGAGCCAATACACTTTAGAAACCAAAATTTTTTATTTCATCCAAATTATAGGAACAATTGATATTTATCTGTTTTGATTTATAAATTATAAATTAAAATACCAAGTCTGAAATTGAACCAGAACACATAATACTGAACTCAAACCAAGCAATAGAAAAGTAAATTGATACAAAACCAGTGTTTTTAAAGCCCAATTTTCAAAATCATTTATATTGTGTCGTTAAACATTGAACACTACTCACTCACATGGTTTTCTTAGTTAAGTAACTCAGAAAAAGGCGTTGGAAGGGAAACAAAAAAAAGAAAAGCAAGAAATTAACAAATCTCTGCACTCCACAAATATGTTGCCCTAAAAAGGTTGAAACCACCAAGTTAAAACAACGAATAGTCGTAGTATTATTTTAGAAACTGGAGAGAGAGAAAGAGCGTGGAGGTAAAAACACAATACTCTTTTACAAAAAATATATACTACTTCAATTGTTATAAATATGAATTCAACTATTAAGCTAAATTGATTTACGTTTTACCGTTCAGTCATTGTCGTATTTTCCAACGGAAAGAATAACCCAAAAAAAACAAAAATAGCTACGTCACGTGAGACATTATATATTAAACTGTTTTCTTTACACGGAAGAAAAAAAAAAAAAAAATCACCATATGGTCTACCAGAACAACAAAATCGATATCTCCATACATAATACGTATACATTTATCCATACATAATACGTATACATTTATCTTCTTTCTTTCTTTTTTTTTTCTGAATCTTCGTGTGAAAAAGTTATATTAATAATTATTTTTATTTTGAAATTTATTTTTAATAGACTTTAGATGGAGATACGGTCGATTGCGTCGACAAAAGAAATCAGCCGGCATTTGATAATCCACTTCTAAAACATCACAAAATACAGGTTTGCTCCCTTTTTTCATTTTTAAAGTTTATTTATCTGTTTATGTTTGATACTAATAGCCATTTTATCTTTCGAAGTTCAAATATATATCAACAACGTTTCTTCTTTCTTTCTGGAAAACAAAACAAAACAGGAATCACCATCAATTCCAAAAATGAGAAAGACGCAAACGAAAATGGAATGGCATACGCACGAAGCGCATCCAAGCGTTGCCAAGTGCCCAGAGGGGACGATACCAATACGCCGAGATTATACCACCAGCGACGAGAACACCGACGAGAACACCAATCACGCACGTGAGGTATATTACTAAACTAGTACTCTTTGACTTACTCAATCGAGTTTTAAATTAAATATGACCAAAAAAATTGTCTTTTTTTAAAAAAAGTATTTAACAAACAAAAAAGAACATAATCGAGAGGGAAAACGATCCATTAATTAAAATATAATTTTAATAATGAAACTATTAATCATTAGTATCGGACCAAATCTGTAATATGTTACATCTGTAATTTCACCAAATCGAATAGTTTTATAATCTACGGAGAATTGATATAGTTTTCAAAATAATTAAAAAGAGTTTTTTATTTATCTTGAAGCATGCATATTTATTTTACTTACATCATAAACAACATATTTTATTGTCTCTTTTACTAATTTTTTTTAATAATTGTAGTATGCAATTGTAAATACGGCAACACCAAAGCTATACGGAGCAAAGGCAACGGTAAATGTGTGGGCCCCAAGCGTCGAAAGAGAAGACGAGTTAAGCATTTCACAAATATGGATTAGCTCGGGTAATTACAAAGACGATAATCTTAATACCATTGAAGCGGGTTGGCAGGTTCGTTTTCAATTTAGGCTATTACTTTTCTACATTTTTAAATTTAAACAGTATAAAATGACAATTAAACTATTTTCATCAGGTTTTACCGGAGTTGTATCAGGACAATAAACCCAGACTTTTCATATTTTGGACGGTACGTCTATTTTTTTTCCTAATACTGATTATCAGATTCATCTCATCTGTTTTTCCATTAAAAAGCATTAATTAACACAACAATATATATAATAAGTATTAATAATAACAAACGAATACTCGGGGGTCGGGGGTCGGGCGCGTGTTACAAAGGAGGCTAACCGGCCCAATTTTGATTGTGGTGGGCTTTATTCGATTATATATTTTATCGAAACCAAAAGCCCATAAAATTTAAATACAATACTATTGCTTTTCTCTCGAGAGACACATCTTTTATACTTAGTATGGTGTACTAAATATCAGTATACACACATCTAATATATTTTTGTAAGAAAAAACTGCATTACGTACTTAATTTTAAATATTGTCAAGAAACATTATTAGGTAAACTAAAAATTAAATAGATAATAAATAAAACCAACAACACAGATAGACTAATTGGAACGCAAATTTGTAATGTATTGCATGCAAGACAATATATTATTTGTTGTAAGGGAATTTAAGAATTTTGGTGCATTTTTCCTTTAAATCAAATTAACTTAAATCATCAGCGATAACATGGTTATGCATTAGTTTTTTCTTTTTATATATTAACTAATGATAATTATTATTATATAAATATTTTTCAGAGCGACGGATACAACACAACCGGATGCTACAACCTTCGATGTCCAGGGTTTATACAAACCAGTAGCGAGATTCTTCTTGGAGGAGCCATTACTCCTATCTCTACTTTTGATGGCAGGCAATTTGAGATCACGATTTCCGTATGGAAGGTTCGTTTGTTAATATTTTAAATTTTATTTTTATTTTACTTTATGAATTTTTATTTTTTTTTATTTTTTTATTAAAATAATTTCATATTCTGTCTAACTAATAAATAAATAAAATATACAGGATAAAAAAAATGGAAATTGGTGGTTGAGTTTAGGGCCAAACAATTCATTGGTTGGATATTGGCCGTCCGAGATCTTTACGACTTTAGCGAACCATGCAAGCGAGGTGAATTGGGGCGGAGAGATTGTGAATTTGCGTAGTTCCAATCGACATACGACGACACAGATGGGCTCGGGGCACTATCCTGATGAAGGCTTCGGCAAAGCTAGTTACTTCCGCAATCTAGAGATCGTCGATAGCAACAATAGTCTCCAGCCGGTTCAAGATTTTATAACAACAGCAGATCACCCTAGATTCTACAAAATCAAGAACCTGTTTAGAGAAGATTGGGGGATCCACTTCTTCTATGGAGGACCAGGGTTTAACCCTAAGCATTCGGGAGGTGTTTCTGTAGCATTTAGTTGGTTTATCCTTTACTCAGTGTTCTAAAACGCGCTAGGCGCTTCCTAGGCGGTGGATGAACGCCTAGCGCCTAACCGTATACGCGGGTGCCTAGACGGGGCCTAGACGGATAATATATTTTTATAAATATATATAATCTCATAATTATATAAATTTTGATAAATATATAGATGTAAAATATTATTTTCAAATGAATAAAATTCACTAAGCTTATAAAATAAATAAGTAAAATCTTTTAAAATAAAATACTTTTACATAAATATATATAATTATACAATTTTTTATAAAAAAAATTAAAATTTCTTTCTAGAATCCGTCTAAGCATCCGTATAGACCGCGTAATCGGGCGCATAAACGCTATTAGGCGCCCGAATTATTCAAAACCGCATAAATCACCGTATAACATAAAATCTATACGTCTGGTAACCGTATAGCGCCTAAACGCCGCCTAGGCGTCCGCGTATGGCGAGTTTTAGAACACTGCCTTTACTTCAGTTTCAGCCTTTATTTTATCATTTAGTTATTGTCCATATTTTTATTTTTTAATATTACTCTTAGTTGAAGATTTAAAAATATAATCCTTGTTGTTTCACATAAAACCTATTATTTCTTTGTTGTTTAACTGCATTGGCATTGCTGTTTCATATCAGGATTGAAATAAACTCCCAAGAATTAATAAACACTATAGCTAAACAAGATGTGATTCTGAAATCTGGACAATCAACAGAAGATCAGAGAGTCCCAGGCCTACCTAGAAAGTTAATTTGGTTCCACTTTTAAAAAACCTGGATGATAATAATGCAGAACCGATCCTCTTAGTTTTGTTCTTTTCCAAATCGTGAATTTTGACAGATCCTCTCCAAAGTGCATAAGTTGTTTAAGTCACATTAGTTGCTTGTAATTTTTGTATATTTTGGATCAAAACATCACGAATTCGATTCTATCCTAAGGTCGATCTATATTCTAATAACTAGTTTGGTTCTAAAACACACATACGCCGAAACTAATACTAACGTCTTCCTGATATATTTTCTTATTAGTACTATATGTCTTTTCCCTTTATTTTATTCCTCGTTCAAAAATTTGATATTTTATTTTCTCCTGAATTAACAACCATCAATATTTTCTTATTCTGATTGACAAAAAATAAATAAAAAACGATAGTATAGTAAAATATGTTTTATTAAAATCTTATAACAAAAAAGCATAATTCATCAACCCGCCAATTGCTAAAAGGATTGATTGATTTCTTTTAATGTATGCAGCAACATTTGTTATGCTTACACTCTCCTCTTTTGGCATAGCCGCCGTTTATGCAGTCATGGTTACATTCAAAATCCTCGTACTTTCCCTCAACACATGGTGCAATGCAATCCGCTGAAGCGTCCACTGCATATACAACATACATTAATATATATATATATATATATACATACATATATATATATATATATATATATATATATATATATATATATATATATATATATGGCTTTCACCAATTTTAGGTTTTCTCACTAAATTGCTAGCTAATAAAATGATAAAAAGATGATTGTTAATAACAAAATATACCTGATGTGCCCAAGACGTTGGAGTTGGACAACGAAATTGCCATTGTTACTACTGTTACTACAAGGAATAAGTTAACAAAGATTTTTGTGTTCTTCATTGTGTTTTTTTTTTCTTTTTCTTTCTTATATAAAATTTTCTACGAGAAAGAAGATATCTATAGTTTTCTAAATGTTCATGAAAAAGCTTTATTTATAAGTTTTTATTGGGAAAAAAGTCAATATTCAATCTTATCATTTATTTTAAATGAATCTTCCATGGTAATTATGATTTCAACTTTCCAACATTCTTTTTCAGTCAAATCTTCCATTACTTATACTATAATTGAATCAAAGTCAATTTTCAACCTTATCATTTATTTTAAATTTATTGCAAATGAATCTTCCATGATAATTATGATTTCTACTTTCCAACATTAACTTTTTCAGTCAAATCTTCCATTACTTATACTATAATTGAATCAAGTCAATTTTCAACCTTATCATTTATTTTAAATTTATTGTAAATGAACCTTCCATGATAATTATGATTTTTACTTTCCAATATTAACTTTTTTCAGTCAAATATTTCATTACTTATACTATAATTGAATATACTTGTCAGACAATAAATGTGAGCACAATATTTACACAGTTTTTATATACTTGAAAATCTAAACAACTTAATTTTCTTGAAAATTTTAAACACCGTAGTCAAAATCTATTTGTTGGACACAAGAAAAAAAAATTCAAATTTAATATTCAATTTACAGTTTTAATAAGTCATTCAATAACAACAAAAGTTTTTAAAATAATGTATCAACGCAAAGTTTTTTCATTACTAACTTACCACATAACATAATATTTCCGATCAATGTATTATGAAAAAGTCATTTCCTACAATGTTAATATCATTTCATACTTTTAATTTGTGGAAATCATTTGATTATATAGCTCGATAACTGTGAAATAGAGGATACTTAAAAGATAAACAAAAATGTCAAAGAAATATTTCCACTAAGTAGAAATAATCTTACAATTAATATCATTCAATATATAAATTTAAATGCAAGATTTGATTAGTAAAACAGTTTAATTAATTACTTAACTTCTGTTGCATTTAATTTTTTTTTATATACTACTATGGCTTCTATTATTTTGTTATATTTTATTAATGAATTTCAATATTTTCTAATATCAATAAAAACAAAACTTTCGCCGACAAACGATTATACATGGACGGCTCTCCCCGCAACATTGGGATATATAAGAGATGGTTGCTATATTTAAAAGAAAAATATCATTAATACATATTTCCCAATATTTTTTCTAGGGACAAAGGCAAAACCATGTGTTCTAGTTCTATGATGAAGAAACGAGATAGCAACTTGAAATACAACGAAAATGAAAACAGGGGTTCATGGGACATATTAAGCCGGTGAGGATCAAGACCTTCGACGGTATCTTGGTATCAGACTCTCAGTCTCAATCCGCTTTTGGTCATTAAACTTTTTTTTGTTTTGTTTTGGTAACATGGTCTTTAAACTTACAACTTAACAAAGTGATTAATGAAAACAACCCAACATTTTTGCAGAGATTGGGTTAATTCAATAGACCTTTTATATTCTCCAACCTCTTATGCCTTTATTAATAAACAAACACCAAATTGCAAATGTACAGTAGCCGTAGAAATTTCTGCAGAGACGTCTATTAAAAGAACAAGCAGCAATATATCAAATAAGAGGTTCCTTGTTGGTCAAGAAATTACAGAAGAAACTCAAACCTCAGGCTGCATTTTCTCGCACTCTTCTCGAATCGACTGGAAAAGCTGGGTCGACAGGTAACGTTCCCCGAAGCTCGGGAACACAACCTGAAAAGCAAAATTCATCAATTCAAATATCAAGTTTTAAACAAACAAGATATATGAATCTGTTTCTCTTAATTACTCAATACTAGCTAAACGGGTTTAACTGATTCCCTACTTTGGGCTATATATATATAATATTTGGATAATAAGCTCCAAGAGCTCTCTTGTTTTTTTTTGTAATGACTGCAAAGAGATGAAGGCAACACAAGTATTCATCAGATGTATAAACTAAACCAACTATACTTGGGAAAACAAAAAGGTTAAACTAAGAAGTAAGACTCTAAAAAAGCAAAAGGTTCATGATTAAATAACTTTAAGAGCTCTCTTTTATATTATTCGGTGGTTGGTCACAGATACAGGAGTAGGGTTTGGTAAGCAAGATATGATCAACAAAACAGGGAATCTTTCTGATTAAAGGCCAATAAATCAATTCCTAGCACCTTACTTCATCAAGAAAATATGGTGAAGAATATAAATAAAACATTGAGGACTTACAGCTATGAGTTTCCCGGCATTTTCAGGTCTCTTTGCGACCTGGATTGCAGCAGCAGCAGCAGCTCCAGAAGATATACCAACCTGAAAAAGTTATAATCGGTCACTAATCGTCAAAAATTTCTCACCTGCATTCTCATTCGATTTATAACTCGTTTAAAGACTGTTCCAGCTGAGAAATGAAGCAAACAGAATTAACAAAAAAAAAAATAGACTAACCAACAAGCCTTCTTGGAGAGCTAGTTGCTTTGCGGTTTCAATTGCTTCCTCACTGGAAATCTGATAAGAAGCAAGGAAATAGGTGAAGTTTGAATAGTAATCTTTCATGATCAGACCATTTATATATTTATGTTAGCCAATAAGTTTAAAAAAAGAAAAGAAAATGGAACCAGATGACTGTATAATTCTAGAGAACCAAACCAACAGATCATACCGCTATGTATTCATCTACAATAGCCACATCCAAATTCTTAGGTACAAATCCAGCTCCAATTCCTTGAATCTTGTGAGGTCCTGCATTTTATATAATAAGACAATTAATATGTAAGGTAACAGACTAATATTGTCAGAGAGATGCAAGGAGGTCAAATCAATGCCTTACCAGGTTTTCCACCAGAAAGTATGGCACTTTCCGTGGGTTCTACACCAATAATCTGGTACGCGTAAAACATCAACTCATTAAAGATAGCTTAAATGAACAACCAATCTCTTACTACAGAGGTTATAACATCTACATATGTATTCCAGCTGAGATGCTACAAGCCATTTTGCTATGTACCTTCAACTCAGGTTTTCTTTCTTTAATGAATCGACCAACACCAGTGATAGTTCCACCAGTTCCAATTCCTGCAACCAATATATCTATCTTGCCTCTTGTATCTTCCCAGATCTCAGGACCAGTTGTCTCATAATGAATCTGCATATTCTTTATATTAAAACACTAGCAGATACTTGCAGCTTAAATAAGTGGAACCAGAGAATTTCATAGATTATCATGGTGATTTGATACTATATGCCATAGAAAATAAACAGTGGTCACAATGTTGATACCCAGTAAAAGGAAATGCAGAAGAGTTTCTATATTTTCCCTAACTAAACCCTTTCAAATTCTCCTGTTATGGTTCAGAACTAGAGGTAACAGTAGCTCGTGATTCATGTCACATGTGGAGTATTATGTGAAAATAAGTAATTATACAGACCTTTGGATTGGCTGGGTTGTCAAACTGTTGGAGCATGTAGGAATTGGGAGTGTTCTTCAAGATTTCTTCAGCCTTCTGAATTGCTCCAGTCATGCCTTTTGCAGGTTCAGTTAATACAAGCTCAGCTCCAAATGCCCTCAAAAGAACCCGCCTTTCCAAACTCATGGACGCGGGCATCGTCAAGATAAGTTTATAGCCTTTCGAGGCAGCAATAAAGGCAAGGCCAATCCCTGTGTTTCCACTCGTAGATTCCACAAGAACACTCTAAAAATGTGCAACAAGAAAACAAAATCAGAGGGCATAACACTCAATGCAGAATCATTCACATAACGCTTTCTCAACCCATTCTCAACTCTTAACAACAAGAAAACTCAAATCCATAATCAAAATACCTTTCCAGGTGTTATAAGTCCTTTTTCTTCAGCATCAGTAATCATACTATACCCAATCCTGAAATAACCATAGCAAACGAAGCTCAGAATAAATATGTGAAGATAGCAACCCAAAATTTAAACCGGTTACACAAACCTATCTTTGACACTGCAACATGGTTCCATGATCTCAAGCTTAGCAGCAACACTTGCAACACAACCTTTGACTATATTGTTCAAGTAGACCATTGGAGTTTTCCCAATAAGCTGAATCAATTCATAACATTCAGAAAATAAGATTAGACAACGAAATCAAAACTCAAAAGAAGTCAAATTCACAAGCCTAATGCTCAGTAAGTTACTGTTTTCCCCTAAACAGAGTAAATTGATCATCAATTTAGCTTTCGTCACTCTCTATTTAGATACAATCAAAATTAACTCAGAAGAAAAACACCGCTTCTAACCTGAGCAGCATTCTCAGCAATATTAAGCCCTTCAGCACCAGCTTCAGCCTTGACAGACACAGCTTTGCACACAACATCGCAACATTTCCGGCTCTGTTTCTTGAGCACGAGAGAAGCCGGGGTAAAATCGGAAGTAGTGGCCTTTCTAGAGGATAAGGAGAGAGAAGAGAGCTCTGGCGAGTATTTGAAAGGTCGGTGGCGAGAAGTCAACGGATTAAGGAGAAAAGCTGAGGAAGATGTAACCGCCATGATTTGCTCTTTTGCTTCTGTATCTTCCTCACTTTACGAATATTGTACAGACAGCGAAGTGGAAAATAGAGATGATACTCTTTGCGGTTAAAACTTGAAGACACTGATTAGATCGTACTGTAGCTTTGAAGACGACGTCGCTTTTGGAATTTCTAATTAAAAAAATCAATAAATTTTGGCATCTTTTACAGAATTTATCTTTTTCTTTGAATGGTAAAACAGAGTATCTGGAGAAAAAGAACAGACTTTGAAATTTTTTGAGATAAATCAGAATTTTTTTTTTGTTTTTTTTTTTTTTATAATCTCACCAACTTCGTAGTCGAATAAGGAGCACATGTTCTTCTTCATCATCCATCTCTACCAAACACCCAAAGGTCAGATAAAATCTTTCTGGATATTCCCTTTTTTGGTTTTTTGCCTTCTTTAATTTCTGTGTTGCTGTTAAAATTATTACTAACAAACTTTTCGAAAAGTAACAATTTTTAGTGTAGAAAGGTACTGAAAGAGACGATTCTTATTTGTCGTTATCTCCGTGTTTCTGAGATTCCCTCCATCCGATCCTCAAACTCGAATCCAGATTGGGATTTTGGGCAAAGCTCTGAACTTTGATCAGTTGTAAACGAGTTTAGTTCGTTTGGTTGTTTTGTCTGATTCAATCAAAATTGACCACTTTTGGCGAATTCTTCTTTCGATTTGAGTTATTGTTTCTGAGTTTGTTGATTTGACTCTTCCGTTTCTGGATTACTAAGCTGAATGAATCCGTACTTCTCTGCTCAGTTAAAACTATTTTGCCATTAGATTGCGCAAAGAAGGTCCCTCATTTACTCTTTTTGTCTTTGACTTAGCCAATTGTCTGTTTATATCAGCAAATTTAAGATAGATTTTTACTAATTGTTGGGTTAGTTTTCGATGATAAGTAATGAGATAGTCATAGTTGTTTATTTTCTTTACTTGCAGGTTAGAATTTGCGGTTGGATATTCCTGGAACATCGATTGTTTTGAGGTTTACCCTTGAGGAGGCTGCTGTTATATTGGATCAAAGATGTCTACAGAGGAGAAGAACCTTATAGAAATCTTGGAGGAAGGTCACAAAGTCGATGTAGTTAAGTACATGGATTATGTCAGTGCCCCTCAAGCTGGTGCTATAGCGACATTCTCAGGCACTACAAGAGACATGTTCGAGGGAAAGACAGTTTTGGAGCTAAGGTATGAAGCATATGTGCCAATGGCCATGCGATGCCTCAGCTCGATCTGCACAACCGCTAGATCAACTTGGTCTATCCACAAGATTGCAGTTGCTCACCGTCTAGGACCAGTTCCTGTTGGAGAAACCAGCGTGTTTATTGCGGTCTCATCTGTTCACCGTGCAGATGGGTTAGATGCTTGCAAGTTCTTGATCGACGAGTTGAAGGCATCGGTACCGATATGGAAGAAAGAGGTTTACACTAACGGTGAGGTTTGGAAAGAGAATTCTGAGTTTATGGAGAAGAGATTGGAGCTTGCAGAGAAAAGAGACAGCTTAGTGAAGAAACCTGTGGTTGAAGAACATAGACGAGGTTGCTGTGGAAGTAAAGTTAGAGTAGAAGAAGATGAGGAGAAGAAAGATATTACAGGAGATAACAATTCTTCTTAATTAATTAATAGCAAAGAGCAATGTTTGTTTTTTTTCCTTCTCTCAATAAACAAAATGTCTTAAGCACATTGTTGAATCTAAAAGACTTCAATTCCAACTGAGTTGCAAAGGTCTCACAGCTTTAAAATTTCAGATCTCTCCCAAGTAGATATTTTTATCACTACTGCAAGATCCAATGATAGGCTCGGTTGGGTGGAAAACACACTCATTGACAGAGCCGGTATGGCCTGGGAGCTTGTACAGAGTGCGCCGACTGGTTGTGTCCCATATATGAACCATACGGTCTGAGCTACCAGCAGTGACTTTGGTACCATCAGGTGACCATGAACATTTCAGTAGGTTCTTCTCAAAGTTGTGTTGATGCCCTTCAAAGGTCTTTACACATCGGTTTTGTGGAGCGTAAGGACGCATGTCCCACACATGGAGCTTACTGTCCATGCCATTGGTGAGAAGATAGGAACCGTCTGGACTTAAGCTCATACCTGTGATTGTATCTTGATGGCCCTCAAGTGTCATGGTGGTTTCGCCTTTTCGCAAGTCCCAAACTTTAACATCATTGTCTACACCACCAGTGAAAATCTTATCAGCTGCATCAGAGAAACTGACGGCTGTGATTTGGTATTTATCAGGAAATGTTTGTATGGCTCCTCTTTGACGCATGTCCCAAAGCTTGGCAGTTCCATCATCAGATCCACTGATGATAAGCGGTGGTCCTCTACGCGTAGGACAGCAAGAGTTCACAAATGATGAATGTTCAGCCATCTTCTTGATTTGTTTCCCAGTTTCAACATCCCATGCCCTTAAAGTTTTATCCGGACTGGCTGATACAATCTGAGAACCATCACTAGTCCAATGAAGATCAAGGATGGCGTTCTTGTGACCTTTCAAAACCATGAAGTTTTTGCAGTCCCCGTGAACTCTCCAGAGGAAGATTTCTCTATCATGGGATCCAGATGCAATAAGAGTTCCAGCTGGATTGAACTTCATGGTATAGACAGCGCTGGGATGTCCAGTTAGCAACATAATAGGTGCTTCCAAGCTTGATGTACGTAGCTTGCCATTAGGACCAGGTCCTTGGGGAGCACTGTGTGGGACAGTAGACCATTCCATCGGCCTAGGGCCTGACAAAGCGCTCTCATTCTCTCTTGGCATGATTTCCATCTTAGCCTCCTTTTTCACTGTAAATCAGGTTGAAGCAAATTGATCAAACTATATGAATATTTGAAAAGCTATGAAGCTTTATAGGTATCACGATATTAAATTACTCAATCTAAAACCTGCAAACCAAACACTAATGACCAAAGTAAAGCCTACAAAAGCAACAAGGCGCAATATTTGCTATTTGATTTAGATCACTGCCTCGTTTCAAGATGTTTAAGCACAAAATGCGAAAATACCAAAGGCTCTTTTCACTTTCCCTAAACAAATAAGGACACTCTAACTTGTGTCTGAGATACACACACATCTATTATCAAGCCTCAGGTCAAGGGATTAAACGAAGATTATTAAAGAAACAATAGAAATCGAGATCTATCTACAGCTTGTGGTTTTGAACCAGAGACTAAAAAGGACTTCACGTCCATTAACAGAGATCTCACGGATCAATTTTGACATCTCTTGCTCTATTACATCAAATATAATCGAAGAAAACAAAAAAAAAACTCCAACAACGTAAAGCAAAGGAACCCTCTAACACCAAATCTAGCAGCTAACAGCTCGAGTTCGTCAAAATCGAAACACGCATACCTAATCCATCTCCAATTACATAACAAAACAGTGAAGAGCTGAAGAAAAAAAGCTTAGTTGATACCAAAGTTTTAGCAGAAAAGACTCAATACAGCGAAATTGCTTACAAAGAGAGACCTACATCGCTCGTTGCGAAGGAATATGTAACGTACCGAAGTCGAATGAAGGCGAGAGTGATGAAAAAAACTCGGTGTCGTTGCCAAAGTACCGGAACCCTAAAACCCAGAGAGATTATTAGCTCGCGAGAAAGAAGAAGAGAGATTCAGAAAATAAACAAAGTCTGTATTTCAATCGGTTTATTTGTAAAATATTGATATGACCCTTATATTTTTAAAGTAATATCAGAATGAACCCCATACTATTCTTTTTGTCAAAGTAACCCCATCACCTTCTTGTTTTTATGCCTGACAAAGTGGGTAACATACTTCTCGTAAACTCTTTTTTGATTGATTCGAGGAAGTAACAGATTCTTATGGATTGTTGAAACTTAATACAAACATTTAGGTACAAGATTATTATAAAGTTGAGAACTTAACACAATGTCAAGAATATCAAAACCATGTCTTCATCAGACATTCTCTTGTTTAATCAGTATTAGGAATTGGACTGCGACTCAAAACACAGATACCAATTGATGTCAGAAACAAGCCAAGCTCGTCAAGTAAAAAACTTGGAAGACAAAAGATAAACAACAGGTTTGGTTAGACATATCGACCTTGTGATGATTAGACCTTCGATGGAACCTTGGTATCAGTCTCGACCTGTTTTTGGCCTTCAAACTTGTCTATAGCCATTTGAAGCTCGTCAGTGCCACCAACAGCTCTCATTGTGTAGAAGTATACCCCAAAAACAAAAGCCGTTAATCCACCCGCTACAACCATGTTCTTGCTTTTTGGGCCAAGGTAACTAAAACCTGGAAATCCTGCCATTGTTTCAAAGTCTTTTAACCTGCGAAAATTAAAAAAAGTGTAAAATGTCAGATGCTACATAATAAGAGACCCAAGTAAGTATCAGACGTAATTAGCTTACTGGTATATCTTCACAATCACATTATTATGAATAGGATGATGAGTAACAAGAGAGAACTGTGAAGCATGTATATAACAACTTTCAATTACTTCTTCTAACATTGCAGAAGCGAGACCCCATAAGAATGGCAGAACAACGTCTATATATTGTTCATATGGTGAAAACAGAAAATTCTTAACAGATTAAAATACAAAGACTTTTCCATTTGTTATAGCTCAGCCTAAAAACTACCTATTCCAAGACAAAAGTGACAATACAAAGAGCGGCAAGATCAAAAGATGAGTAACACTATGGTATGAACAAATGAATATTGCAAAATATTCCAGAAATAGAACTTTTCTTTTGCATTATAAAGGAGACAGAGAGACAATCAATTGTTCATAAGCTATAATAAAAATAGGTGCAAGGTAAATGCTTTTTACATTTCCTATAACGAGTCAATCAACATTAATCAATTATCAATCATCAACCAATGTCAAATTTAAAGCGGAAATAAAGGCAATTATAAACCCAATTTTGATATCAATACAACCAAAGCTAACATTTTGAACAAAAACTTCTATTAGCCTGCAGGATTTGTGAAAGTGGCATGATTTGAGAAAATGGCATGATTTCACATGTTATAGAAGAGACCCAAGTATGAAAAGTATTAGCTTACTGCTATATCTTTACAATCACAGTATTATGAATAGGGTCAGTACAAGAGAGAACTCTGAAGCATGTATATAACAACTTCTAATTACTCATTTGATACTGCAGAAGTGAGACTACAGAAGCCCTGAGACATCGATATAGTGGAAACAGAAAATTCTAAACCGATCAATACAAAGACCTTTCCAATTATGATTGCTCATCCTAAGAACTACTTCGCCAAGATAAAGTGACAGTGCTAAACATATCGAGATCAAAGATGAGGTAACATCATGGTATGAACAATTAGCAAAATATAACTTTTCTCTTGCATTATAGTGGAGACGGAGAGACAATCAATTGCGCACCTTTATGCATCAGTTAACATAATTGTTCACAAGCTTAATAACAGTTGGCGCAAATCAGATGCATTTAGCTTCCCTTTAACGATTAAATCAACAATCAACCATCGATGATCAACCAAAGTCCAAATTTAAAGCAGAAATAAACACAATTAGAAACCGTAATCCTACATCTATACATCCAGAGCTAACCTCTTGAACCTAAGCTTCCATTACTCAACAGGAGTTTTCAAAACCAGATCAAAATGCCAAAATGAAAGCTCAGCAGAAAATATCAATCAAAATCGGTTCTTTAGTCCACAAAATTAAAATGGAATCGAAAGGAACCTGGTGCTGTACGTTTTGAAGATCACTCGAAAATACGAAAGATACACAAAGCTGATATCTTCTTCCACGGAGAAGCCTAAAGGTTCCTTATTTAGGTGACAGCTGGTTCGTAGACGCTCGGTGTCGTGGCCACTTGCCAATCTTTCGAAACCCTAAACCCAGAAACAGCTCGCGAAAAAAGATAAATGCAACAAATCAGCCGTCTCGAGTTCGACCCAAATCACCCAACAGTAACACAGAGATTCCATTACTTTATTTTGTAGAATTTATTAGTACGGATCCTTATAATTTTGGATAATGTCAAAATTGACCACTATATTTTTTTTTAGTCTAAATTACCCCATAACCAAGCTTGCTTTATTTTTCTAAACCTCATATTCACACAAGACACAACCAATGGCTACAAGTTCGTCGAATTATTAATGTTATCACTTACAAAAAGATGTAATCAATAGCTATTTCCATATTGCATTTTTTACATGTAATTCCATCCATCTTGCTTACACTTAAAGTCAAGACCTTTCATGTTATGAAGATGATTGCAAAACTAAAATACTATTACCATACAAAAACAACAAAATAATATCATTAATATTTACAGCTATTTATAATTCATTTTCACCCAACACTTACATTCAAAGTTTATTGTTGTTACTTGTTTAATGATATGATTACCATAATTTTAAAAGATTGAGGAATTAAAAAAAAAATATTGGTGAAATATAATTGTAAGTGATATGATTATCATAATTGTTAAGATCGAAAAATTTACAAAACATGGAGAAATTATAAGTAAAATGTTGTTTAAAAACCGATATTGTTTTACCAATTTCTTTTGTTAAATAGAATAATTTTAGCGGAAAAAACATAATACTAAACGGTAACTTTTTCGGTTTTTCGTTAAGTTCCCGCGAATTTATATATGTATGAATTTACATATATAATATTGGTAATTAAAAATATAATTGTCATAATATTGGTGGAATATAATTGTAAGTGATATGATTATCATAATTGTTAAGATCGAAAAATTTACAAAACATGGAGAAATTATAAGTAAAATGTTGTTTAAAAACCGACATTGTTTTACCAATTTCTTTTGTTAAATAGAATAATTTTAGCGGAAAAAACATAATACTAAACGGTAACTTTTTCGGTTTTTCGTTAAGTTCCCGCGAATTTATATATGTATGAATTTGTAGTTTCTTATTGTGTTTAAGCTTTAACTTTTGTCGTGTATATCAAAGATTTCTTTCCATTTTACGGTAAAGTTTCTAGAGATTTTAGTTCTGCCGATTTAGATTCCGGGATTTTCTATCCCGCCGATTAAGTTATAAGAGATTTTTAATTTCAGAAGAAAGAAAAAAAAAAAAACCATTGAACAGTGTATATACTATACACACGGGTCAAGTGAAGAAGACCCAAAAAAAACATTAATGTAATAGTATATCATAATACACACTTACGCACATGAGTTTCTCTTCTTCTCTCTCAGATCTATTTTGACCCCAAACACCAAAGAATATCAATTTCCTTTCTTTCATTCATTCATTCATTCATATTCACTCACCCCAATTAAAAAAAAAAAAAGAAAAATTTCCATTTCCCTCTTCTCGATCTATACCAACCCAAAAATAGCTTTCTTCTTTACCGGTCATGGACGGTGGCTCAGGTCAACCGGCTGCTGATACCGAGATGACGGAAGCTCCCGTTGGTGTTTCCGCCGCTGCTCCATCTCATCCATCTCCTCAGATGCCTGGGATTGAGAATATTCCGGCGACTCTTAGCCATGGCGGTAGGTTTATCCAATATAATATATTTGGAAATATCTTCGAGGTCACCGCCAAGTACAAGCCTCCGATCATGCCTATAGGCAAGGGTGCTTATGGCATCGTTTGGTAATTTTCTTCGATTCCTTGTTTCATTTTCCTTTTAGCGTAGAATTGATTTTTTTTGGCTTTTCTTTGTTTTTTGTTGAAGTAAAGAAATGATTTTGTTGATTGGGTTTGGTAAAGTTGCATCCTTTTTGATCCGATATTTCAAAAATTGATTCATGGATGTTCGTTTTTTTGTAGCGTTACGAAACTCTAATTTTATGGTTTTTGGTATGTACGTTTGTTTTAAGGTTGTTTTAAGGTTTGATTCTTCTAAAGCTTCATCCTTTGTGTGTTTTTTTTATTATTTTGTTTAATTTATTTTGTAGTTCTGCTATGAACTCTGAAACAAATGAGAGCGTTGCAATTAAGAAAATCGCAAACGCTTTTGATAATAAGATTGATGCAAAGAGGACTCTCCGTGAGATCAAGCTGCTTCGCCACATGGATCATGAAAATGTCAGTTTTTTTTTTTTTTCTTTCTCTTTCTTTATTAGCTAAGAATCATCTGTTTATAGCCTTATGTACAGCATATATGTTTAATGCAATTTAGAAAAAACAGCTGTTGGATTTTGCACTAAATTGATTGCTCTTGTCTTTTTGATTCTTATTATATATGTTAATAATTAGGTTTGTGCATGAATGTGTTGTAGCTGGTTTGCTCACATCATTTAGATTTAAGGGAATAATGAATATACATATACATGGATGTTGACAGTAGTATAGTGCCTGCATTTTTTCGGTTTATATGGATGGTTTTGCGCTTATTTAGTAGTATCATCTTTTCCATCTGCGTCAAAAAAAATCTTTTTTTTCCATGTTGGGTTTGCAATGTGTAAACCATTTCCAATTTAATAAATCAATGACCAAACTGTTTTTATCAGATTGTTGCAATCAGAGACATAATACCACCACCATTAAGAAACGTTTTCAATGATGTTTACATCGCCTATGAGCTAATGGACACTGATCTTCATCAAATCATACGGTCAAATCAAGCACTATCTGAAGAACATTGCCAGGTTTTGGGGTTTTGAGATTTTTATTTTTTTTAAACCTATGAACCAACTTGAAAATCGGACTAACTCAACTCTATTTCCCTTTTCTTTTGTGCAGTATTTTCTTTACCAGATCCTCCGTGGATTGAAATACATTCATTCCGCGAATGTGCTTCACCGTGATTTAAAACCGAGCAATCTCCTCCTGAACGCAAACTGCGACCTAAAAATCTGCGATTTTGGGCTAGCTCGTGTCACTTCCGAGAGTGATTTCATGACTGAATATGTTGTCACGAGATGGTACCGTGCACCAGAGCTGCTCTTAAACTCTTCTGATTATACTGCAGCTATCGATGTCTGGTCTGTAGGCTGTATTTTCATGGAGTTAATGGACCGTAAGCCACTCTTTCCTGGCCGTGACCATGTCCATCAGCTTCGCTTGCTCATGGAGGTAAGTAGTAACCAATCTTTGACCCTAAAGAATAAAAAAAACCTTGAAACTGTGCGGTAAAGGAACATATTGAGACAGTTTTCCTTTTGCAGCTCATTGGAACTCCATCAGAAGAAGAGCTTGAGTTCTTAAACGAAAATGCAAAACGATACATAAGGCAGCTTCCACCTTATCCTCGCCAATCCATCACTGATAAGTTCCCGACGGTGCATCCTTTAGCTATAGACCTTATCGAGAAGATGTTAACATTTGATCCTAGACGGAGAATCACAGGTCAGTCCCAAATCTCTATACCATTTTAACTTGCAAAAAATAGGACGTTCTTGTACGGATCATTCCAAAAGCCTGAAAAGAGATTCATTCTAGTGAAGGAATAAGGAGTTCCATCATTAGTATTCATAACCTCTTCTTAATTCTTGATTCTTGATTCTTGATTCAGTTCTAGACGCATTGGCCCATCCATACCTGAACTCGCTGCATGACATAAGCGATGAGCCAGAGTGCACGATACCTTTCAACTTCGATTTTGAGAACCATGCACTCTCAGAGGAGCAGATGAAGGAACTTATCTACCGAGAGGCGCTCGCTTTCAATCCAGAATATCAGCAATAGTCTGAAGAACAGCATTTGGGAGATGAAGACGAGATGTGGGGTTGCTTTGATTTGGTTTGGACAACATTCTTAAAAGGAGGAAAAATCATTGTTTGTCTTTTGTGTATACTTGTGAGAGATGCTTGAAGGGGATGGTGATCAACCTTTTATTTTCAGTCTTTTGGATAATTTTTTTTTTCTCTTTTTCTTCTAAGTATTTGTAATTTGCCCCTCATTTTGTTGTTGCTGCTATTTAAGACTTAAATTGTCTCAGAAATAGTTCTCATGTGTTAAGATAAGCCAACCTTTAATTCCTCTACAATATGTATTTCAATATTGTCAATTTTGAATCCACTGTAACAAATTGTAGCCGAAAAAAAATAAATGAGAACCATAAATATTGCAGAGGAGATGACGATGAAGCAAATCATGTCCTCCGGTAAAAACTGAGTATTTGATGAACACAAATCTCAAGTCTTGCATATATGTGTCAACTCTTAAGACTGCCAAAGAATTTTGAGAGCGGTATAGGACCCTCAGCGTCATCTTTACTTTGGCTCGAGTGTCTACCTCTAGATTTGTGTTTCCTCTCCCTTTTTGATCTTTTAGAACTTGACCTTGATCTCCTTGATTCCTCCTGGTCGCTACTTGATGATTCAGAGGATGAGCTTGAGGAGCTCGAGTCAGATGATCGCCTTCTTGAATGCTGCAAATAAAATAAAAAACACATTGTGCCTGTTAATAGAAGCTAAGCTACAAAATTACAACATTACAGAAGATGTTCAAACTAAACACGATGCAGTTGTTTAGTATAAGCACCTTTCTCTTTTTGCTTTTCTTTTTCTTCGAATCTCGATCCTTTCTATCTGTGCGATCTTTCTCCTTCCTATCTGTAAGATCATAGGGCACATTAGAGAAGCAAGACGCAGACTGCAGATTGTATACATTCCACCTGATTAAGATTATCATACATGTACCTTTTCTGGACTTATCGCTAGAGTAGTTTCTTCCCTTAGAGAGCTTCAGTGCCCTTTCAGCATCCAGCTGAGCTCTATACTCACGCATCAATTTATCAGTATCTGCTTCAAGTTCCCCCTTTTTCAATTCTTCTTCCTAAGAGCGGCCACGTGAAGTATATAAAGTGAGAAACATCTGTAATCACTAATCAGTCATAAACACAATGCAAAGGATCCCTATACCATAGATATAAAAAGATCACTGCTTTAACATCCTAGCAAAAATGCAATAACAAGGATCAATTTTCAATAAATGATGGTCTACTGAAGAAGGTTGAGGGTGAGAGCTTTCACAAGAAGACAATAATGTTCCTAAACACTTAAGCACCAATGCTTGCTTAATACCAAATTTCTTGATAGCTATGGAGAAAAATACATGGAGTAGCAACTTTACCTTTTGCTTCTGCTTATATTCCTCCCAAGTAATAGTGTGAGTAGTCTTGAGACTGGCCAAACGAGCAGCATGCCACTCTGGTGTATGAAATGAACCATCCACCTGCGACTCGCCTCATCAGAAATGTTTTGGTAACGAGGAATACACATAACAGAACAATCTAGCCCAGATGAAAAATAACTTGACAGAAATAAGTCAAAGCTACATTTTTGGAAGCAGCACATGATCGAAGTTGCTCATCTTGATAAATAAATAAATAAATAAAGTAGAATCTTGCTATGTTTGAACTTCTACTTAATGCCACAGCTGCGACACAATCACAAATTCTTGATTTTGAATTCTGCATTACATATATGAATAACAAATTCATCATCTCCAAAACATTGACTAAACTAACTAGTAAGATCTCAGCTAGATACCCAAAAACTAGCAAAAGATAGGTCAAAATGTATGCTTCAAAGGGGGGAAATTGCAGAGCTTCATAGCCCATTAACACGAAAAATCATCAATTTAAACGAAATAAATTGACTTTCGTCGAGGTAAGATCATGGTAGTATGAAAGGGTACAAACCATGCCGTCTTCAATCTCATCAGGGCCGGCGGAGCTGGAGCCAACCTTGGCTCTCTGCATAGCCTTGTAAGCTTGGTTCTTCCCCATAGCTGGAAAATTTTGTTCCAGGAGAAGAAGAATCGAAAAAAAAGATTGATGATTTACGAAAAGATTTGAGGAATTGTGTTGAGTTGATCTTAGGGTTTGGTATTAACGGTCTCAAGGGAATGAATTTAGAGGTCGATTAAGAAAGCGAGAGAGAGAGAGAGAGAGAGATGTGAGGCCAAACCGAAACGAAGATTGACATTGGACCCCAAACTCTCGAAACGTTTAATCTATGAAACGTTTTTAAACGCGATATTCAGCGTTTTGTTGTTTAGAAGGATTTGTTTTTATAACTTTTAAATTTAGATGCGGTACAAACTCAGTAAAATAGAGTTTACTTTTTAAAGTAACCAAGTACGGTGTCTCAATAGTTACGGTTTAAAAAACGAAGTTCGTGTTAATAGTATTCTATGATATTTTTTTCTTTATTTTAAAATACAAACGCTGTCATTAAACCAAATGATATTCTTTTCTAAACTTGAGACGTGAATCACTAAATTTTCCAATATCCCTATGCAAGATTGTTTAGGCTAAAAAAAAAAAAAAAATTGTTTAGGCTATTTCCCCTATTCTCGCTCTTTCTAATGTTGTGATGGTAGAATCACTCTTCTATAATCTCGATCGCATGTTATCATGAACTTACGAACATCCTTGAATATTTCCCTTGGATTGTTTTATGAAATAAAAAAAAAACATAAATAATAAATGAACTTATGTTCCATGGAAATTAATACTTTGTTCATGAAATGATTATAAAAGCTATGGATATTTCTGAAGTATGGACATAAAGTAAAAAAGGTTCTACCTGAAAAAAACTCATGTAAACGATCTTAATCCTCCTGAAATTAGATGGAAAGCTTCACAGTTGGTATGCTGATGGAGCATAACCTAAAGAAATATGAATGTATGTGATATTGGATGGACTTTATGTGATCATGAAGGCTTAGTTAAATAGGTTGCTGCTCGTTCCATTCCACTTTAAAGATGATATAAATGATCTCTTTGATCATTTTTAAGATTTTTTCAAGATGGCAATAAAGAGGCTGATAGGGTTGCCAAAGAATCCATTTCTATAAATGGTACACTAAGGTTATATTACATTTTGCTGGATTGGTTAAAATTGGATATTGAGGCTTGTGAGTCTATATTGTATTAAATATTGGAGTAATAAAAAGTTGGCATTGAGAGGAAAATAAAATTATAAAACATCATGTCGTACGCGACTACGCGTAATTTGAAAAAAAAAAAAAAAAAAAAAAAAAAAAAAAAAAAAAATGAGCACTTACCCTTCGTCATTAACTGATACAGTCATACTGTTTTGTATAGAAAACGGCCCATATAGTTTATTAATGGGCCTAAGCATCGTTATTATTTGTAATCGTTTTTGCAAATATTACCAAATTTACACGAGCCTATACAAATGCCAAATTTACGTATATTCAAACATATAGATTCCTTGGTGTTTCCTTATTTTCTATTTTCCAGTCGGACACTTTTCTTTAAAAAAGGAACTAATCATTTTTCCGTGAATTATTCAAGTGAAACTAGAAAAAGGAAAAACAATGTAGATGAAGGAAAATATTGAAGCACTAGGCTTTGGGCTTTCCTATTTTTGCCACTTTTTCTCTTTTATATATTTAATTTTCCTTTCACTTTTTTTTTTTGTTTTCCCCACAAAAATCCAATCTTATGCAAAAGATTTTTGCTTTTCAGGTCGGTTGGAGCACGATTCACCGTAAAAGGTACATTTCTCGCAAATACCCCTCAAAAGTTGCTTATTATATAATCTTTTCAATATATAGCTGATTAAATTACTCACTTGAAAATTTTGAAATCTCTCACTTTCAATCACTGACAATAATAATAAGCTCCTTTTACTTTCTTCTGTAGACTAAAAATGTTATCCCATACTTGATAGTATTATTTTGTTAGTCAACCTACTTTTATTTTATTTTCAATATAAAAATCATAGCTTTTTTTTCTCTCCAAAGTTCTTTTTAAGAATCGAAAGCTCACGTTTGAAATGATGCAAGAGAAAATCACATTTGAAATCAACAATAAATAGTGATAGAGATAATTCATTATTACATTTGTACAGTTAGGTTGTATGATTTGATTATGGGTGTGTATGTGTGTATCTTAGTTGAAAGGGTAACATCGTAATTAAATTAGCTTTGTAGAGTGGGGTTATGTCCCTGGGAAACCGGAACAGGTGATAGCCGGTGGAGAAGATTGGTAACAAAGAGGTAAGAAGACTGACACGTGTCGATAAAGAACAAAGTGGATGACTCACTCTCTGGATTTGCGTGATTCACGGGTTTCACAGTAAAAAACGCCTCGTCGTCTAGCTCTGTACGCTCTTTTGTACTCAGTTTTTGTTGCTCAGACTATTTCTCACCGACGATTTTGTTCTACGTCGTCGTTTTGAGTCGCTTGTCTGATTGTTATTTACTTAATTTTTAACCCTGAGGATCATCAGTAAAATTAAAAACAATAGTTAAATGGTGGTGGTCAGTGGTCACGATGATTCAATGAACCTTTTTTCAACAGACGGAATGTTTTTCTCCCCACATATTTAGTTCGTTGGTAATTTAATCTAAAGAATACATGAAATATTTGGAGATGTTTAATTTTAATATAGTCAAACTTCATTGACCTAGCTTAACTGGGATTTTCATATCGAGTTGGTGAAGTAATTAAGAGGTGAAATTTCAAAACAACTCAAGTAAAAGAGGTAAAAAAGTGAAATTCCGAAGAAGAAAGAGGAGAATCTTTGGAGAAGTGGCAAATGATGCAAATCCCAACACTTTTTTGTTACTTGTAATAATATACTGCCAGAGTCTCTGTGTATATATTCAAATATTAAATCTTTTCTATTATAACTTTAAATTTTCTCCTATCTTTTTTCTTAAAAGGAGGATTTTCCTCATTTTCCCCTATCAATTTAGGTTCTCCCTATTTATTTTCTACATAAACTTTTGGGTTCTCGTTGATTATTTACAAAATAGAAAAACTAATCATCCATTAAGACCACGTTATGACTTATCCAGCCAGAAACTAAGAACATCGAACGTTAAAACAGTAGTCCAAATGTTTCCAATAAATGTACTCAACAATTAAGTTGAAATAAATTCGATTAATGTTTTTGCTATCACATTATTTATTTTACATTCCATGATTTTGCGATGTATGATTAAAGTATGGATATTCAATATGTCATGGATGGACAATAAATTTAGATTAGTACCGCCGACCAAATAAATCCGTTGGCCGATTCCATTGTCACCATATATATCAAATGGCTCTGTGGCATTAAATTGTATTTGATTACTTTGACCACAGCTATCATTTTGGTTGAAGTGTAAATTTGTAATGCAATGCCACGCAGTACTGCTTAATTACCATTTCGTTTGTATAACTAGACTTCGCTAAAATTGATCTGTAACATTTTTTTAAACTTCTTTATGCAGCATACAAATAAAACTTTTCAATGCGTATTTTAAGGGTTTGATTTTGATCATACTTTTATATTTAAGTTTGTTCATTGAAAATTAAATGATCAGTTTTAATAGTATAAGTTAAAGTTTGACAAAAAAAAAATAAACATCCTCAAACTATGATTTTGATCATGAAGTTTGACGGAAAATCTTTATCAAAAAAAAAATGATGGAAAAATAAACATCGTTTAATAAGTATTTGCTTGTCACTCATTTTTCTTTTGTAAATTACAAGCAAATCATAACTGACAAAATATCGTTTATGGTATGCGTTTTTGTTGACGATTTATGTCATGTCGTTAAGTTTATAATTTGCAAATGATGTCTGGTAAAAATATAAAACAAATTCGTTGAGTGAAGAAAAACATTTTTCCAAGCTATATCATACATTTATAAAACTCTCGATGTTAAAAAAATTTATTTAATGTAAAATTTATTGTTTGCTTCAATAAATTCGGTTTCTTTATTGCAGAAACTTGTGGTTGTTTGGAAGAAAATGTTGACTTGGCTATTCAGTAATCAGTATACTCCAAAAGGATTTTATGAGACATTAAATTTTCACTATTTAGCAAACTAAAGTAATATTTGCTTCAGTTCACATTCTTTTATATTTTTACAATACTTCAAAAGTAAAACCAAAGTACAATATCAAGAAGAAGAAGAGAAACACAAATGTTCAACTAATTGTGTTAGTGAAGGAGTCACAATCAAAACCTTTAAATCTTAGTAGTAGGCTGATGACTATTAACAGAAAAATGATACTACTAATAACGTCTTAATCGTTAGAAATCTGATTAATTGAAGAAATCTTGTTGGGAAAAATGTCCATAATTATAAGAGCAATCATTATTATCGAAAATAGATCTTTCTGCTAACAATTGGTCCAACCCAACAACATCTCATTTATTTTTTTTGTTCTGACCAAATTATTTATCAGAATTACAGCTAAAAAATTTAAGGCTTCTGGATAAGAAAAAACGTGGAAATAAATAAAACACGAACTAACACTTCTCAATCAAATCAAATAAGAGAGACGTTGTTAAGTAAATTTAAGCAATGACAACTACTTACTATTCCCTCCAATTTCTCTTTCTTAGAAAGAGTCCCTCGTTTGAAAAAAAAAAAAAAAAAAAAAAAAAAAAAAAAAAAAAATCCCTCGTAAAGACCAAACCTTTTTTTTTGTTGTCTCTCTCTCTCTCTCTCTCTCCATCGACCAAACAAAACGCTTCTTCACTCTCTTTTCTCTTCAATGTCAGATTTTGAATGCCACAACAACAACAAGGTGTGTGTGTTTGTGTAGGAGAAAAACGATAGAGTTTAACGAAATGACTAAAATACCCTCCTTCTTCTTCCTCTTTGCCGTTTTCTTCTTCTCTTCCTCCTCCATCGCCGATCAACGTCTCCACTCTCGCCACTTACTCCATCAGCCATTTTTTCCGGTCATTACCGCCGCTCCTCCACCGTTTCAACCACTGTCATCTTCTGAACCTCCTTCGCCTTCCCCACACAAACATCACCACCACAAGAAACAGCCAGCGACGCCACCACCTCCACCGCACGAGAAACACCTTTTCTCCTCCGTCGCAAGCCCTCCACCTCCTCCGCCGTCTCCACCTCATCATAACCCTTTTTTCCCCTCGTCAGACCCTTCTTCCACCGCCCCTCAGCCTCCTCCACCTCCTCCTCCGGCCTCACTCCCTACTTTTCCCGCCAACATCTCTTCTCTCCTCTTTCCAACTCATAACAACCCATCCAAGCCTCACCGCAACCGTCACATCGCCAAGCTAGTCGCCATAACCACCTCTGTTATCTCAGCCGCGGCTCTCCTCTCTGTATTCGCCGTCTTTATCATCTTCGTCCGCCGCACTCGCTACCGTCGCCGCTCCTCCCCTGCAGACGACATCAAATCCACCAGATCAGACTCTCTTCAGCTCTTCAACGCCACTCCTTCCGATGGCTCTAAGAAGCACAAACAACATCAACAACCACCGAAGTACGCTTCCTCCAACACTTCCTCCGAGTTTCTCTACTTAGGTACTTTAGTTAACTCCCGAAGCGGCGGTTTAGACCAGCAAAAATCTCCCATCGCCGTCTCCGGGAATGTCACCGGCGTATTGGAATTACCTGCTCCAGCTTCTTCGTCTTCTTCTTCTTCTTACTCACAGTACCATAAGCTAGGCTCGCCGGAGCTCCGTCCTCTTCCTCCATTACCAAAGATCCCATCTTTCACTCCCACTTACAAAAGCACTGAACAGTTAAACCCTAAAAGACAAGACTTTGACGCAGACGATAACGAAAACGATGAGTTCTTTTCTCCGAGAGGATCTTCAGGTCGTAAGCAGAGCCCGACACGTGTCTGGGATAACTTAATGAAGGATTCTAGTGTTGATCAGATTGGCAGCAGGAGTATCAACGGTTCAAACTCGTGTTCGTCGACTAATTCCGGGTCGTCGTTGAATGGTTCTCCGGCAACAAGTGTGAAACCTAAGTCGATTAGTCCTACTCTCTCCCAGCACAGTCAGAACAGCACAAAGAAGCTTTGTCCATCGAGGCCACCTCCACCTCCTCCTCCTCCGCCACAATTGTTGGAGATTCCGGCTACCAAGTCGCTCTCGCCTCCTAGTGGGGATTCTGATCCAGAGAAGAAAGAGGAGACCTTGAAACCAAAGTTGAAGGCTTTACACTGGGATAAAGTTAGAGCAAGCTCGAGCCGTGTTATGGTGTGGGACCAAATCAAATCAAACTCATTTCAGTAAGACATAACGAAATTGAATCCATAAAACAATTAACTTGTTTCTTTGCATACACGACTAAGATATGAATCTTTTATCTTTTGCAGAGTGAATGAAGAAATGATAGAAACATTGTTCAGGGCGAATGATCCAAATTCAAGAACAAAAGGCACAGCAAGTGCAGGCGTTATTCAATCAGTGAATCAGGAGAATCAGTTTCTTGATCCAAGAAAGTCCCACAACATTGCAATTTTGCTGAGAGCTCTTAATGTAACTGCCGATGAAGTATGCGAAGCTCTCGTAGAAGGTGACTAATTCCCACTTTGTTGTTGCCTATACAAAAGTTTCCTTGTCAAATTTCGGAACTAACTTGAGCTTACTCACACTCACTGCAAGTTTCCCTTAGCTTTTGATGATTCCTCAAATTGGTTTGAGAATCTTTAAACTTGGCTAGACTGATTAAGTCTTTTGGAAATAGGGGGTGTAAAACATTTTATTGTTCATGATTCAGGTAACTCGGATACGCTGGGACCTGAGCTTCTCGAATGTTTGCTTAAGATGGCTCCTACCAAAGAAGAAGAGGACAAGCTTAAGGAGCTTAAAGATGATGATGATGAATCTCCTTCCAAGATAGGACCTGCAGAAAAATTCCTCAAATCATTGCTGAATATTCCTTTCGCATTCAAGAGGATCGATGCGATGCTTTACATAGTCAACTTCGATTCAGAAACCGAGTACCTTAAAAGATCCTTTGACACCCTCGAGGTAAAACTCTACTTGTCTTCATAAGTGTATTTGTGATATAAAAAAAACAGAACATTGATATGCATTTGATCAAACTTTCAGGCTGCTTGTGGTGAGTTAAAGAACACTCGAATGTTCTTGAAGCTTCTAGAAGCTGTGCTCAAGACCGGGAACCGGATGAATATAGGAACCAATAGAGGTGATGCGCACGCTTTCAAGCTTGACACTCTCTTAAAACTGGTAGATATCAAAGGCGCAGATGGCAAAACCACCTTATTGCATTTTGTGGTTCAAGAGATCATAAAATCCGAAGGAGCTCGGGTTTCCTCAACTCCAACTCAAAGCCCTATAGGCGATAACATGGCCGAGCAATCTGCATTCCAAGACGATCTAGAGCTCAAGAAACTCGGGTTACAAGTGGTTTCAGGTCTTAGCTCTCAGTTGATTAACGTCAAGAAAGCAGCTGCAATGGATTCAGATTCCCTTAACAATGAAACAGCGGAAATCTCCAGTGGAATAGCAAAAGTCAAGGATGTAATCGCGAAGCTAAAGCATGAAACTGGTGTAGAGAGATTCTTGGAGTCAATGAACTCGTTCTTGAACAAGGCTGAGATAGAGATCACAGAGATACAATCACATGGAAGCAATGTCATGAAGATGGTTAAAGAAGTAACAGAATATTTCCATGGGAATTCAGAATCTCATCCTTCTCGCATATTTGGTGTGGTCAGAGACTTTCTGACGATTCTTGATCAAGTGTGTAAAGAAGTTGGCCGTGTAAACGAGAGAACGGTGTACGGATCTGTACCACGAAACTCACCGCCTAACCAGGCCGCCATGCCTCTGTTTCCTGTGGTTAACAATGACAGCTCACGGCTGAGTCACTCGGGTTCTCTAGATGACAACGACTCGTTTTAAGTGAAAACTGTTGACTCAGTTTGGTTTGGTGTATTCTCATGTCTGGTTGAATTTGCTCTGTCCTCAAGAAACATGTTATCTGTATCTAAATTTATATTGATAGGTGAGAATTTATATGGAAGGTTTATTAGATTTTGGAAGTATTTTGGAAGTATTTTTGGCAGATCGTGCAAGTTGCTATCGAGCTCTGATACGTGCTAGTCCTCTATTAAATTACTTATATGTCACGTGGAGATGTAATTATTGAATGAATCTACAAAGAAGAAGTCAAAAAACTAAAGTAGATGGATTTTTTTGGGAAGTTACACTAAAGTCTTGTAATTTCTTCAAGAATTGATTTCAAGTGTAAATTGTTTACATATTTTTTTGGTTTTAGTATCTACATTATTTTTAAAGCTGGTTTGCGAACATCTTTGCAAAGTTTCTGTCCTAAAACAATTTGAGAATTCACCAAAATGAGAGTTATCGCACATAAATATCGTTCGTTATGTAAACCAAGTTAAAAATATATGCAAGATCATGGAGGTACTTTAGGTCAAACTGATGTATATGTGAATAAACCAAAACGAGAAGATTTTATTTGTGTTTGCTTTGACAGCTCATGGATATAGACCAAAATATATGCAAGATCATGGAGATTTTATTTTAAGTGTTAAATTTTTATAATGCGAAAACAATTTGAACTTTATAACATCTCTAACGATCTAAAATGACAGGATGTTTATTTCGGTTTATTTTCACAATTTTGCAGTTTAACACTCAAAATTTTGAAAACTTCATTTCTAAAAATTACGAGTAATATTTCTATTTATAAAATTTGAAAATAAAAAACAAGTGTATTATGTATATATTTATATATGTATTATGTGAAACGATTTGAACTTATACCACCTTTAACGATCCAAAAAGATGAACTTATGCAAATTCGGGTCAATTTACATATATATAACGAGTTACATATATATAATATAATATAAAAATCCGAAAATAAAATCAAACTTAAGTATCAATTTACATAATTGTAAAAACAGTTTGAATTTGTAACACCTCTAATGATCCGAAAAGATGGACGGGATGTCAAACTCGGTTAGTCTTCACAATTTTGTAATTTAATACTAAAAGTTTTAAAACCGTATTTAAAAATAATAAAGAATTATATATATATAGTATAAAAATCCGAAAAGAAAACCAAACTTAAGTATCAATTTACATTATTGTAAAAACAGTTTAAATTTGTAACATCTCTAATGATCCAAAAAGATGGACGGGATGCCAAATTCGGTTAGTCTTCACAATTTTGTAATTTAATACTCAAATTTTTTTTTGAAAATAATATATATATATATATATAGTGAAAAAATGAGTAAAGAAATCGTTACCCAGAGAAGACGTAGCATGAATTGGAAACCTACAATAAAAAGAAAGAAAAAAATTAGGTTAATTGGGTAATATAGTTGTTGAGCAAAAGGTTATGAGAGATATTGTGTCTACAATTAGTTAAAGGCTAGCTTTTCGCATAAAGATTGAATTTTTCGTCGGCAAGATTATGTGTTTCCATCATATACCAATTTGTAGTAAAAAACAGAATGAAGGGGTGAATAGAGAAGAGGAGTTTGTATCAGTAGTTACCTTGGTGGAGCTATGGTCACGATCTGGATGCACAACCTCCGTATCTCAGAATCAAGAAAGGAAAACAAAAAAAAAAGGAATCTTGGGTAAAATAGTTTGAGAAAAACAAACCTTGCTCTCGTGATTATGTGGCAACCGTCATTGTAATCTCCAATGGTCTCATTCTTCCGCCGCCGCGTAAGTTAAGTAACATCCATGGTTTGGGCTTTAATGGATTCTCGATGCTTTTTGAAGACGGACTGAGAGAGAAGAACTAGGAACAATGTATAGACTCCATCATCTTCAAAGCTTTCTCAGCTTATCCATCGTTGTTGTTCGGTTGGCCAATAAACCACGCCGTCGATCTTACGAAACGGAAGAAACAGAGCAACAAGTATGAACAAAAAAAAAAGAAATCAGAAATAGGAATGAGAATTTTGATTTCTCAAGAATAGAAGACTGGGTATTTATAAGCAAAGGTTTGCACAAAAAAAATGGAAAGATTGGGATTGTTTCCTTTTTCTTTATTCGAACTCTACAAAAAAATGGAAACTAAGAAATAGTAACCGTTTTACAATAAAAAAAAAGAAAAGAAAAGTTACCGTTATAGCCAACAACTATACTCTTGATCCTAGCCGTTGTTACTGTTAGCGTTACAGCAAACACTGTATATATATATATATATATGGTGGTTATACATATGTCCCTAATGAAGAGAAACACATTTTTTCACACTGTCTCTTCTCTGATTACGATTTTGGATCCAAAGTCTGAAAGTTCTAATCGTCGTTTGCTAAAGCGTAAACCAAACATCTGACTCTGAGGGAGAGAGACTGGCAAATGCAAGAAAGTTGTCTAAGAACCAAACAGAATGTAACTAAAGAGGCAAAGACTTGGACCTAAAGGCAGAGCCTTTGACCCTCTAACGAAACCCTAGGCGACTAAACGCTTCGCTTGGGCTTATCCTTTGGGGTTAGGTTCTGAAACCCGGTGGAGAGCTTAGTACATTGATGTTTCCTGTAATAATCATAACATCTCTCTTCTCTGTTCCATTTCCTCACATTTCCATAGTTACTGAAAATTGAAAGCTGTGTCTTTGTGCAGAACGATGAACGTTCTGGAGGGCCCTCCTTACAAAGTATATGTGTCTGAGTAATAATCTCCGCACTCCTGTTATCTCTGTTACTAAGAGCAATATCGCTGAAATATTCTGGCCAATCTTGAAAACCGAGTAGCTTGTCCAATGAGATGTATCAATCGTTTCTAGATGAAAGACACAAATGTGGTTAATTTTTTTCCTTTCTCAGCTGCTGTTTCCTCCTTTCCATCTCATGTGTTGGTGTGTTTTCCAAATATATTAATAACAAGTACTCTCCAAATATCTGATGTGTTTTCGAGATGTATTTACACTTGCTTGTGATAGAATATGGACTTTCACCTTGCAAATAACCTAGCTCTAGAGCCTTCATCACCTGCAATATAAGGACACGACCTTGGTCTCTTGAACTCTATATAACACAGGACTTGGAGAACTTCTAGCTTGAATATCTTTGCTTTCGTTTTTCCTGTAAAAATTCAGGGTATTTCTTCCTTTCTCCTGCATATTATGTTGTATCAAGCGGATTTAACAGAGCTTCTTGGTCACACATGACACGACACTTTTTCTCTGTTCTGTTTGTAGGCATTCTTGCTTGTCTTAATGGGTATATGAACATCGCAATGGAGCAAACCGAAGATTACGTAAATGGCCAGCTAAAGAACAAATATGGCGATGCTTTTATCCGTGGAAAGAATGGTAAATATCAAATTGCATTTAGCATCATTCTTTTAGTTGCTTGCTTTGTTTTGCAATCTATGTATCTGAAAAATTTGCTCTCTGTTGGCTCAAAGTTCTTTATATCAGTACAACAAAGAATACCTTGGCCGATGGAGCCAAGCTCTCTTGCGTCACCATCAATGGTCATCTTCTTCTACCTCTGGCATTTGACATATAGGACTTTTAGCGACCAGAAATTTATCATATCTGAATCAATATGACAACATATCCTTTTTCTTACAACTGTGTCACTCTGTCTGTGTCTGAATCATCTCCAAGTATTCTGAGAAAGAGTCAGATATTATTTGATAAGAAAAAAAATCTTAACTATAGGTGTTGTTACCTTAGTCTTTGGAGCCTAATTTTACACTGCAACACGTGTGGCTCAAAGTTAACTATCATCGCGTTTTAATGACGTCATCACCTGTGTCATATTCTGATGTCATCTTAACAATCATTAACGGAGAGAAAAGAAGTTGGGTTTGATTTTTGGTGTAAGCAATCAAACCAAAATAGCAGATAGATGCAATCATTAATTAATTTTATACTGTATTAGTAATTCCTCAAATTAGATGATTTAGATGTTTTTTTTGGGCTAAAACATATGTTTACAGTTACCTATATACAATTTTAGTGTACTTTTTATAAAATACAAAACTCAATGATAAAAAGAGGGTACCTTAGTATATTTCTTAGTTTGTATGGAAACCTAACATATTTAATTTCATGTAAAATAAGGCTTATATGAATTAAATAAATTTAAATATATGTTTGTGTGATAATGATATTGAATTAGCAACAACAATATAGTTTACTGGTTCTGTTCTTTCGGATTTAGTTCAAACTCCATTTGTTTTGGTTTGAAGATAAAGGAAAATGATTATTTATAAGATTTCTTTCTTTTTTTTCCCACTTGATTCAAATGCTCATCCTTATAACGTTTGATTTGGTCTCTATATTGATCCACCAGAAATATCAAATTTGCAGGGACTATTTTCCATATCTGGAGTTAATTCAACCAAAATTTGAAATTGGATTCAGTGAAAGATACAATAAAACGACAAGTTATAGACAAGAACAAAATGTTATACTGTATTAATTTAGAAGACATCAAATAGATAAGTACTTTTATTTTCATCGCATTCTAGTAGTTTTATACAAATAGAGCCGTATAGAATCTTTTCACTTCTTATTCCTTGGGTGTCACGTTTTCCCATTTCTAAGATCTAACTAGGATTTTAGATCTTAGATTTCACGTTTTTGTAAAAGAAACGCAATTTTTTTTATTTTTTTTAAACGCAACTTGTGCAGAATTTAAAACTTCTTGTAATTCTTGACACATTTCCTTTTCTTGTAAAAGAAACGCAAATTGTTTTTTTTTTTTTTTTTGTAAACACAACTTGTGTAAAATTAATACTTGTTGTAGTTGACCAAAAACAAAAAATAAAACTTGTTGTACTCTCCTCTGATAAAAGAAACGCAAATTGGTTTTCTTATCTTACTCCCATCGTTTTCTTTTATTTATTTCTTAAAAAAAAAGGAAGTCTTTTGGTCTGATCAGAAAGGTCTTATCAACGCAAGAACCTGACAAAACTCTATCTATCTATCTATATATATACATTATTGGTGTTATCTCTTAAAGCATATACATTTTGGTTAAAGCAAAACATTTTGAGAGAGAAAAAGAGATGGAGAAGAGGAGAGGTCATGTATTGGCAGTGCCATACCCAACGCAAGGACACATCACACCAATCCGCCAATTCTGTAAACGACTTCACTCTAAAGGTCTCAAAACTACTCTCAGTCTCACCACTTTCATCTTCAACTCCATCAAACCTGACCTATCTGGTCCAATCTCCATAGCCACCATCTCCGACGGCTATGACCACGGCGGCTTCGACTCAGCTGGTTCCATCCACGACTACCTCAAAAACTTTAAAACCCAAGGCTCCAAAAGCATTGCAGACATCATCCGGAAGCACCAGAGTAGTGAGAACCCGATAACTTGTATCGTCTATGATGCTTTCATGCCTTGGGCACTTGACGTTGCTAGAGAGTTTGGTTTAGCTGCGACTCCTTTCTTTACGCAGCCTTGTGCTGTTAACTACGTTTATTATCTTTCCTACATAAATCATGGAAGCCTGAAACTTCCCATTGAAGACTTGCCTTTTCTTGAACTCCAAGATTTACCTTCTTTCTTCTCTGTTTCTGGATCTTACCCTGCTTACTTTGAGATGGTCCTTCAACAGTTTATAAATTTCGAAAAAGCTGATTTCGTACTCGTTAATAGCTTCCAAGAGTTGGAACTTCATGTTAGATCTCTCTCTATCTCTTCCCTACAACTTCCTCAGCTATGTCTTGTTCTTGTCCTAATTACTCTGTTTTTTTTTTGGGTCATAATTACTCTGTTTTTCGTTACAGGAGAAGGATTTGTGGTCGAAAGTTTGTCCTGTGTTGACAATTGGTCCGACTCTTCCATCAATGTTTTTAGACCAACGGATCAAATCAGACACCGACTACGATCTGAATCTCTTTGAATCGAAAGATGCTGCCTTCTGCACTAACTGGCTCGAGGCAAGGCCACAAGGGTCGGTGGTGTATGTAGCATTCGGGAGCATGGCTCAGTTGAATAATGTACAAATGGAGGAGCTTGCTTCAGCAGTAAGTAACTTCAGCTTCTTGTGGGTGGTCAGATCTTCAGAGGAGGCAAAGCTCCCATCAGGGTTTCTTGAGACAGTGAATAAAGACAAGAGCTTGGTCTTGAAATGGAGTCCTCAACTTCAAGTTCTGTCGAACAAAGCCATCGGCTGTTTCTTGACTCACTGTGGCTGGAACTCAACCATGGAGGCTTTGACCTTTGGGGTTCCTATGGTGGCTATGCCTCAATGGACCGATCAACCAATGAACGCAAAGTACATACAAGATGTATGGAAAGCCGGAGTTCGTGTGAAGACTGACAAGGAGAGTGGGATCGCCAAGAGAGAGGAGATTGAGTTTAGCATTAAGGAAGTGATGGAAGGAGAGAAGAGCATAGAGTTGAAGAAGAACGCTACAAAATGGAGAGACTTGGCTGTCAAGTCACTCAGTGAAGGAGGCTCTACAGATATCAACATTGACACATTTGTATCCAAAGTTCAGAAAAAATAAGTCATCACATGAAGTAGCAAAGATCTCTTCGATAATATCTTGTTGGGTAAGTCTTTCATTCAGCATAATCTTTAAATTGATTCTTCTTATATTTTTCATTCGACAATGTTCAAAATTCGCATTATTTTTCCACCAATGTAGTTGTTTTTTATATATTAAAAATAAAAATAAAGGGGTTATTACTTATTACCAATGTTGTTGACAAAAAAAAACATATATCAATTTAATGCATTACGTTACCACCACTGCGTGTTTGAGAACTTTGAAGCCCAACGCTATATAGGCTATAGCAAATCATCTTCCCAAAACATGTTGTCAGTTTTAGTTTTCCCTTTAATTTCCGTGGACTATTATTATGAAAACCTGGAATAGACTCAAACGAAAATTTAAAATTGGATTCAGTGAAAGATACGATACAATCTCACGTTATAGACAAAAACAAAATGTCAGTTGCTAGTGAAGAAGACATCAAATCGTTAAGTCATTTTTATTTTGTCCTGACCTTCTTGCAATTATAGAACCGTAGAGAATCGTTTCACCTCTTCCTCCATTTTGGTTTATTTCTCTTTTTTTTTTTTTTTTTTTTTTTAACGACATCAAGACATTTTCCGAAAATAAAAATAAAACGACAAGGTACTCTCGGCTTGTTATGTTTCACATTTAAAAGCAAATACTTTTTTCTATATATAAAAAATAATTTTACAAAAGCCAAAAACCGAACGCCAAACGCAAACATAGTTTCTCTTTCAATTTAAATTTAGCGTTTGTGTTATAAAAAAAATAGAACTTGGGATTCCTAACACATTTCAAGGAGAAGGTGGCATGTAGCATTCGGGGAGCATGGCTCAGCTGACTAATTGGCATATGGAGGATTTTGCTTTAGCACTAAAAAACACTTCAGCTTCATGTGAGTGGTGGTCATTGCATCAGAGGAGGCAAAGCTCCCATTAGGGTTTCTTGAAAACAGTGAATAAAGACAAGAGTTTGGTCTTGAAATGGAGTCCTCAGCTTCAAGTTCTATCAAATCAACCCATATGTTGTTTCTTGACTCACTGTGGCTACTTCGTCGGTTGTTAATCTGCATTCAATACATTATATTAATGTATACGGTTTACTTGTATAGATTCTGATAACCGGTTTAGTAAATTGGTATAGTCTTGGTTTACTGTTAGTCCAATTGTATATAGAATATGTTGTATTGACATTTCTGATTTACGATGAATAAGAGAAAATATCTTCTAACGGCAATGGCGATTTCTCTAATATGGTATCAGAGCATTTTCTGCTCATTTCTCTGATTTTTCTCTTGTTGATCTTCAATTTCTCTTCGATTTCACCATTTTGTTGACAGATCGAGCTTCGATTTGAGGTTTGGTTGACATCGGAAGCTTCAATTTGCACTTGTGAGCTTCGTCTTCGGTTCAATCGTTCTTTGAGCTTCGATTCTTTTCATCTATGGCGAAACAAGGGAGAAAATTGCGGAATCGGTCATCTACACCAGCTGAATCAGATGTAGATGGTTCAATGATGAGAAACAAGGCTAGATCTCCTTCGATTGCTCAACCGGAAGAAGCGGTGGCTTCGTCACCTCTGATTGCACCTAATCGCGGTGTTTCTGGTAAGCTCTCTGCTGGAATTGAGTCGTTTGATAACGTCCATAGTCCGTTTTTTCTACATGCTGCGGATCATCCAGGTCTTTCGATAGTGTCTCATATCTTAGATGGAACAAATTACAACAACTGGTATATTGCGATGAGAATTAGTCTAGATGCGAAGAACAAACTTGCATTTGTTGATGGATCTCTTCCTAGGCCAGATGAGAGTGATCATTTGTTCAAAATTTGGAGCCGCTGTAACAGTATGGTTAAAGCTTGGGTGATGAACGCTGTGAATCAAGAAATATATGATAGTATTCTCTACTTTGATGATGCTGCTGAGATGTGGACTGACTTGTATCAAAGGTTTCGTGTGAGCAACTTACCACGAAAGTACCAATTAGAGCAAGCTATATGTACTCTCAAGCAGGGATCTCTTGATTTGTCTACTTATTTTACAAAGAAGAAGACTCTTTGGGAACAGCTAGGCAATACTAAGACTCATTCTGCAAAGAGATGTAATTGTGATCATGTCAAAGAATTGATGGATGAAGCAGAAACGAGCAAGATCATACAGTTCTTGATGGGGTTGAATGAGAGTTTTGCAAATATTAGAGGCCAGATATTGAACATGAGACCTCGTCCTGGATTATCTAAAATCTACAACATTTTAGATCAAGATGAGAGTCAGCGAGTGGTTGGTTCAAGCAGCAAAATAACACATACTCCGGTAGCCTTTCAAGTTCAGGACACAAACAATTCTTCAGTTGACTCTTCTCAGATTCTACTTGCTCATGGAAATTTCAAGAAGCCAAAGTGTTCACACTGCAACAAGATTGGTCACACGGTTGATAGATGCTACAGAGTTCATGGTTTTCCTCCTGGACATCCTAAAGCACAACCAGTTACTACTGTTGGCAATGCAAACATGGCTACTCTTAACAGTGTTCCTATATTTGTTCCAGAACAGAAGTTGAGTGATTCTGCAGAACAGTTACAGAAGAATGTTGAGAATATGAGCAAGGATCAGATCCAGAGTATGATATCCTTTTTTAGTACCAAGCTTCACACTCCTAGTACTACATCTCCACCTGTTACTTCTTGTGCCTCGACTTCAACCTTTGTACCAGTTATCTCCTCGGTATCTGGTACATTTCTGAATCTCTTCAAACACAATCTAAAATACTATGACATGTTAGTTTCTTCTATATCTACAGAACCAGAAGTGTCTCTTAGGGCTTGGGTAATAGATTCAGGGGCAACTCATCATGTTACTCATTGTAGGAGCATATACTCTGCATACAAACCCTTAGTAAACACTTATGTTACTCTTCCCAATGGTTATACTGTTAAGATAGAGGGCATAGGTTACATTCAATTGACTGATGCTATCTCTCTTCACAATGTACTTTACATACCTGATTTTAAATTTAACTTGCTAAGTGTTAGTGTTTTGACAAAAACATTGAATTCTAAAGTGAGTTTTACTGCGGATGCATGTTTTATTCAGGCAATTACACGAGAATTGATGATTGGTCAAGGTAGTCAAGTTGGGAATCTATATGTTTTGAATTTCGATGATGCAAATAATACAGTCTCTTTGTCAGATGTCTCAGGTATGTCTACCTCTTGTAATAGTGTCTTTATTGATTCTGAAACTTGGCATAGGAGGTTAGGACATCCATCTTAGTCTAAGATAGATTTACTTACGGATGTATTGAATCTGAAAAAGGTTACCAGTAATAAAAAGGCATCTAGTTGTTGTCATGTTTGTCATTTATCCAAACAAAAGAAACTTCCTTTTAAATCAAGAAACAATCTGTGTACTAAACCTTTTGAGTTGGTTCACATTGATACTTGGGGTCCTTTTGGTGTGCCTACTAAAGATGGTCATAAATATTTTCTAACCATTGTGGATGACTATAGTAGAGCAACCTGGTTATATTTGCTTCATGCTAAATCTGATGTCCTACATGTGTTTCCTTCTTTTATTAATATGGTTGAAACTCAATATAATGCCAAAGTACAATCTGTTCGATCTGATAATGCTCAAGAATTGAATTTTACTGAATTGTATGCTTTGAAAGGAATTGTTGCATTTCATTCTTGTCCAGAAACTCCGGAACAGAATTCTGTGGTAGAGAGAAAGCATCAACATCTTTTGAATGTAGCTAGAGCTCTCTTGTTCCAGTCTAGAGTTCCATTAGAATTTTGGGGAGATTGTGTGCTTACAGCCTGTTTTCTTATCAATAGATTACCTTCTCTAGTTCTAGGTAACAAATCTCCTTATGAGAAATTAACTAGCAAAGTACCAGAATATGATTTGTTAAAAAGTTTTGGTTGCTTATGTTATAGTTCAACATCTCCGAAAGGTAGAAATAAGTTTGAACCTAGAGCTAAGGCATGTGTTTTCTTAGGCTATCCATCTGGTTATAAGGGGTATAAGCTTCTAGATATAGAGACACATTCTGTTTCTATTTCTCGACATGTCATATTTCATGAGGATATTTTCCCTTTTGTGTCATCTACTATCACGGATGATACTAAGGATTTCTTTCCTCTATTACAGTCTCCTGCTAATCCAGATGTACATCAGCCTCTTGTGCAAACATCATCTGATGCACATCATCATTCTGATGTGTCATCTTCTGAGATTTTGCTTCCTTCTGAATCTAAATCTCGCAGAAAAATCAACCCACCAAAACATTTGCAGGATTTTCATTGTTATAATAATAATCTTACTAAAACTACTACTCCTTATCCCATTACAAACTTTATTTCTTATTCTAGTATCTCTGAGCCTTTCTGTGCTTTCCTAAATATCCTCACAAATACTCCAATACCATCAAATTTTTTAGAGGCTAAGGATTTTGAGGTCTGGTGTGATGCTATGGGTGTGGAAATGGGTGCTATGGAAAGGACTAATACTTGGTTGGTTTGTGAATTGCCTCCGGGAAAGGTTGCTATTGGTTGTAAGTGGGTATACACAGTGAAATATCATGCTGATGGAAGCATTGAGAGATACAAGGCTAGATTGGTAGCTAAAGGTTATACACAACAAGAGGGTATTGATTTCTTGGATACCTTTTCTCCTGTGGCCAAGCTAGCAACTGTGAAACTACTTCTTGCTCTTGCACCAAAGCTGAAGTGGTCACTTACACAGTTAGATGTCTCTAATGCCTTCCTGAATGGTGAGTTAGATGAAGAGATATACATGAAGCTTCCTCCTGGTTATGCTGATCTTAAGGGGGAATGTGTTCCATCTGATTCTGTTTGTCGATTACTCAAATCCATTTATGGACTCAAACAGGCGTCCAGACAATGGTTCCTCAAATGACCAGTTTGGGATTTGAAAAATGCTTTGGTGATCACACTCTCTTTATCAGATATCGGGATGGCAAGTATTTAGCAGTCTTGGTTTATGTGGATGACATAATGATAGCTAGTACTGATGATGATGCTGTGATTGAATTGAAGGCACAACTGGAATCACATTTCAAGCTAAGAGATCTTGGTCCACCTAAGTTCTTTTTGGGTTTAGAGATAGCAAGATCTGAAGCTGGAATTTTTGTTAATCAGAGGAAGTATGTGCTTGACTTGTTAGAGTCTGCTGGTTTTTCTGATTGTAAGCCTTCTTCAATACCCATGGAACCAAGTCTGAAGTTCAGACAGGATGATGGTTTGAAAATTGATGATGCCAAACATTACAGAAGACTGATAGGAAAATTACAATATCTCACCATTACAAGACCAGATATTTGTTTTGCAGTCTCCAAGTTGGCCCAGTATTCTCATGATCCTAGAGAACCTCATTTACAAGCAATTCACAAAGTTTTGCGATATCTCAAAGGAACCATTGGTCAAGGGCTTTTCTATGTTGCAGATGATAATTTTGATCTTCGGGGATATTGTGATTCGGATCTTGGTGGCTGTCTTGATACAAGAAAGTCAGTCACAGGTTATGCAATGTTCCTTGGCAACTCTTTGATTACTTGGAGATCGAAGAAGCAATCAACTGTTTCACATAGTTCAGCAGAGGCTGAGTATCGAGCCATGTTCATGGCATCTAAGGAAATGGTTTGGTTGTCTCGCTTATTGCAGGAATTTCGTGTGCCTTTCTCTCCTCCTGCATACTTGTATTGTGACAATACAGCTGCTCTACACATTGCAAGCAATCTTGTGTTTTACGAACGTACCAAGCACATTGAATTTGATTGCCACAAGGTTCGCGAGTACATTGAATCAGGTTTAATAAAGACCATGTATGTGCGAACTACAGAACAACTTGCTGATGTTCTTACTAAACCGCTTTATCCAGCTCCTTTCCGAGCTAACATAGGCAAGATGGGTGTTCACAACATCTTCACACCTTCATCTTGAGGGGGAATATTAATGTATACGGTTTACTTGTATAGATTCTGATAACCGGTTTAGTAAATTGGTATAGTCTTGGTTTACTGTTAGTCCAATTGTATATAGAATATGTTGTATTGACATTTCTGATTTACGATGAATAAGAGAAAATATCTTCTAACGGCAATGGCGATTTCTCTAATACATTACCAATCTATTTTATACTTTGGTAGCAGGGCCAGGGGTGAAGGAAAGGGCTCAAGCCCAGGGTCATGCCCGATTTCGGTAAAAAAATCTTAAAGAACAAGGGCCCTTCAAAAATGAATTTTTTTACCACCTTTGATTCAATTTACTGTTTTTTTTTTTTTTCCCTACAACTCTACCACTCAGTTTGTGTCTGAAGCGTCTCCACAATTTGAAGAAAGAGGCACCCTTTAAGTACCGTTGTACTCTGTCTTGGGACCCTGGTTTTGCAGTGCAACACATGCGTGGCTCAAAATTGTTAAACATCATCTATGTCCTTTTAAAGTGGTAAGAATCAATCATTTTATAATAGGAAAAAGGCATTATTCTCTAGTCCTGCGCCGGGCCTCCCGCGACGTTGGACCGGCATGACCGGTCGCTTTGGTCTTAATATTGCCCCACTAGACATCAAATTTACACGGACTATTGTGGAAATCTGAAAATTTGAAATAGGAAGATAATAACAAGAAGACGTCAGATTTTAATGAAGAAGATATCAAATAGTAAAATCATTTTCTTGCGTGTAAAGAATTATAGAACCGTGGAGAATCTCTTCACTTCTTACTCTGATTTCGGTTATTCTCTAAATATAACAATAAAAACGAATAACGATAAAGTACTCGATTTGTCGTGTTTCACATTTAAAGAATAATGATTGTTGTTTCTCTCAAAATACATAGATATACAGTCAACGTAAATATCTTTGCTCCAAGCGAGGATCACCTTTTGGTATTTGGCATTAATTGACAACCGTATCATTATAAATTTATTTGTTGAGATGATAAAATGTAGTTGCAGGTCTTTAAGACTATCCTTGTCTGTGTTTAAAAAAAAAAAAAAAAAAAAAAGACTATCCTTGTCTGGTTTAATTCTCTATTTCAGTTTTGTGGATATTAATTTGGTTATAATTTGATTCCTAGGTATGTAAACATATTTTAACATATAAATATAAATATTTAAGTAAGAACCGGGTAAACCTGTCTATATATATATTCGCATCATCTCTCAAGGCATATTCATATTTGGTTAAGGCAAAAGATTTCAAGAAGAGAAAAAAATGGAGATGAGAGGACATGTTTTGGCAGTGTCATATCCAACGCAAGGACACATCACACCAATTCGCCAATTCTGCAAACGACTTCACTCCAAAGGTCTCAAAACCACACTCACTCTCACCACTTTCATCTTCAACTCCATCAAACCTGACCTATCTGGTCCAATCTCTATAGCCACCATTTCCGACGGCTATGACCACGGCGGCTTCAACTCTGCTGGCTCCGTTCATGACTACCTCCAAAACTTCAAAACCTTCGGCTCCAAAACCGTTGCAGACATCATCCGCAAACACCAGACTAGTGATAACCCCATCACTTGTATCGTCTATGATGCTTTCATGCCTTGGGCACTCGACGTTGCCCGAGAGTTTGGTTTAGCTGCGGCTCCTTTCTTTACGCAGTCTTGTGCTGTGAATTACGTTTATTATCTTTCCTACATAAACAATGGAAGCATGAAGCTTCCTATTGAGGACTTGCCTTTTCTTGAGCTCCAAGATTTGCCTTCTTTCCTCTCAGTTTCTGGATCTTACCCTGCTTACTTTGACATGGTTCTTCAACAGTTTACAAATTTCGAAAAAGCTGACTTCGTACTCGTTAATAGCTTCCAAGAGTTGGACCATCATGTTAGATCTCTCTCTATCTCTTTCTTACAACATCTTCAACCTTGTTTTATTCTTGTTTATGTCCTAATTACTCTGTTTTCCGTTATAGGAGAAGGAATTGTGGTCGAAAATTTGTCCTGTGCTGACAATTGGTCCGACTGTTCCATCAATGTTCTTAGACCAACGGATCAAGTCAGACAGCGACTACGATCTGAATCTCTTCGATTCAAAAGACGCTTCCTTCTGCAGTAACTGGCTCGACGCAAGGCCACAAGAGTCGGTGGTGTATGTTGCATTCGGAAGCCTGGCTCATCTGAATAATGTGCAGATGGAGGAGCTTGCTTTAGCATTAAGAAACTTCAGCTTCTTGTGGGTGGTCAGATCTTCAGAGGAGGCAAAGCTCCCATCAGGGTTTCTTGAGACAGTGAATAAAGACAAGAGCTTGGTCTTGAAATGGAGTCCTCAGCTTCAAGTTCTGTCGAACAAAGCCATTGGCTGTTTCTTGACTCACTGTGGTTGGAACTCAACCATCGAAGCATTGACCTTTGCGGTTCCCATGGTGGCAATGCCTCAATGGACGGATCAGCCAATGAACGCAAAGTACATACAAGATGTGTGGAAGGCGGGAGTTCGTGTGAAGACAGACAAGGAGAGTGGGATTGCCAAGAGAGAGGAGATTGAGTTTAGCATTAAGGAAGTGGTGGAAGGAGAGAAGAGCATAGAGATGAAGAAGAACGCAAAGAAATGGAGAGACTTGGCTGTCAAGTCACTCAGTGAAGGAGGCTCTACAGATATCAACATTGACACATTTGTATCAAAGGTTGGAAGCATGCAAGTTATTACATGAAGTAGCAAATATCTCTTCTATAGTATCTTGTTGGGCAAGTCTTTCATTCAGCATAACCTTTAAATTGATTCTTCTTGTGTTTTCATTGTATGGTTTCCGAGCTCTTAAGTGTGCTTTAATTTCCAACTATATATGTTTATGCTTCCAAGTGTGTAGGAATGTGTAATTCCATATACTATTATAGAAAGACAAAGCAAATAAATAAGAGGCTGTGAGAACTTTGCCGATGGAAAGCAGTTTAATTGTTGTTCTCTTCTCTCTTTTAGATGTGTAAATTTGAAGTATTAGTAACTTAGGAAGACTTGCAAATTTCCTAATGTAAACAGAGAGTTGAACACAATTTTAATTTGTTGCACAAACCAATATTAAATTTCCAATCACAAACCCTTAGAGGCTTAAGACATCTTCATTCAATGCATTACTGTGATCTGTGAATTACATCAACCAGGTCGGAGATTCAACCACCTCACTTCTATAATTTTTCTTCTCCCGTACGTGTCTGTCTTCACTATCTGTTTTTTTTTTTTTTTTTCTCTTTTTCTTCTTAACCTGCGTCTGTTTCTTCCACAACTTCCCCAAACATGCCTTGTTTTCGTTCATGTCCCCTGTTCCCACCATGAACCAACGGTTGGATTCTCCTTCTTTCATTGTTATGTTTGTCATTGACCAACAAAATAATATGGATGTTTATATTTACTATTTAGTAGACAAATACTGTATATCCTTTTTCGTATAATTAATTGTTTGACCTTATTTTTCAATTGGTTTCGTATTCCCTTCTTTTATTGTACCTACTTCTGAAACCCTTTATGACCTGCTAGTCTTTGCTTTATTAGGTTTAGCAACTACATAGAACATAATTATGGAAAAGTGTTATTTTTGGCTTTGTTAGGTTTAACCTATACATCACCTGACATTTGAACCACAATATTCTTTAAAAAAATTATTATTTTTATCTATTTAGACCTGATTTAATACGCCGACTAAAAAAAAAAAGAATCAATTTAATACAAAATTTGAATTCTATATAAAAAAAAAATTATTTGCAACTATAAAAAAAAAAAAAAAAAAAATTGTCGATATTTTGTTGTAACTATAGAACCGTAGAGAATCTTCTCACTTATTTTTTCTTTTGCTATTTCAATTGACATGTGTGTTTCTACAATTTCCATTTTCTTGGTTCTCAAAGATAGCAATAAATCCTGACAAAAAAAAGTTATAAAACTTTCTGAAACAAGCTCTCCTCAGTCGTCAGCCATCTTCAGTGGTCCATAAACACATTTTCTATTCTTGTGAAAGAATAGAAAATTGGGTTTGTCTTCTTGCTCAGATCACGAGCTGTTGTCTTCTCTCGCAAGACTCTCACAGACCTATCATATATATGTTCTCAGTCTCTCTCTAATCATTTTGCCTGGAGAAAGAGAAAGAAAGTGAGATGGAGAAGAAGAGAGGTCATGTATTAGCAGTGCCATTCCCAAGCCAAGGACACATCACACCAATCCGCCAATTCTGTAAACGACTTCATTCCAAAGGTTTCAAAACCACTCACACTCTCACCACTTTCATCTTCAACACAGTCCACCTCGACCCATCTAGTCCTGTCTCAGTAGCCACAATCTCTGACGGATACGACCACGGAGGCTTCTCATCAGCCGCCTCCGTCCCTGATTACCTCCAAAACTTCAAAACCTTCGGCTCCAAAACCGTTGCTGATATCATCCGTAAGCACCAGAGTAGTGATAACCCCATCACTTGTATCGTCTATGATTCTTTCATGCCATGGGCGCTTGACCTTGCAAGAGATTTTGGTTTAGCTGCGGCTCCTTTCTTCACGCAGTCTTGCGCCGTCAACTATATTAATTATCTTTCTTACATTAACCATGGAAGCTTGACACTTCCCATCAAGGAGTTTCCTTTTCTTGAGCTCCAAGATTTGCCTACTTTCATCACTCCTACTGGCTCCCATCTTGCTTACTTTGAGATGGTTCTTCAACAGTTCACCAACTTCGACAAAGCTGATTTCGTACTCGTTAATAGCTTCCGGGAGCTCGACCTTCATGTTAGTTCATTTCCTTATTACTCTGTTTTATTCCCCTCATTCACATCCAAATTATCTCCAAAATTTATGTCATAATTACACAGTCTTTCGTCCTAGTTACTGTGTTCTTTTGCCCTCGATACTCTGTTTTTATTACCTAATTACTCTATTTTTTGTTCTCTGTTTTCCATCTACAGGAAGAGGAGTTGTTGTCGAAAGTTTGTCATGTGTTGACAATTGGTCCAACTATTCCATCAATGTACTTAGACCAACAGGTCAAATCAGACAACGACTATGATCTGAACCTCTTCGACTCAAAAGAAGCTGCCTTATGCACTAACTGGCTAGACACGAGGCCACAAGGGTCGGTGGTATATATAGCTTTTGGGAGCATGGCTCAACTGAGCAGTGTGCAGATGGAAGAGATTGCTTCGGCGATAACCAACTTCAGCTACCTGTGGGTGGTCAGAGCTTCAGAGGAATCGAAGCTCCCATCAGGGTTTCTTGAAACAGTGGATAAAGATAAGAGCTTGGTCTTGAAATGGAGTCCTCAGCTTCAAGTTCTGTCAAACAAAGCCATCGGTTGTTTCATGACTCACTGTGGCTGGAACTCAACCATGGAGGGTTTGACTTTAGGTGTTCCTATGGTGGCTATGCCTCAGTGGACTGATCAACCGATGAATGCAAAGTATATACAAGATGTGTGGAAGGTTGGAGTTCGTGTGAAATCAGAGAAAGAAAGTGGGATTGCCAAAAGAGATGAGATTGAGTTTAGCATTAAGGAAGTGATGGAAGGAGAGAAGAGCAAAGAGATGAAGGAGAACGCAAAAAAATGGAGAGACTTGGCTGTGAAGTCACTCAGTGAAGGAGGCTCTACAGATATCAACATTAACACATTTGTATCCAAAGTTCAAATCAAATAAGTTATTCACATTTTTACAGCAAAAAAGACAGAAAGAAAGAAACTAATCCAAATTTTGAAGTATCAAAGATCTCTTCCAATGGTTAAGACACCCATTGGAGGTCTTACCATTTTTTTACTTAAAAATGTGGAGATTTCAAAGTTAAGACACCCATGAAGGGTTCTTAACAAAAACTTTGTCCAATAGTAGAATTTTTCATGGGTTCTTAAGTTTTTTTTTTTTTTTTTTTTTTTTAAATAAATTTTGGTTTAAGTGTATGTAATTTGGTGTATTGGGAGAAATAAAGTTATGATCATTGTATTTGGTGTATTGGGACAAATAAATTATGGTTTAAGTGTATGCTTTATAATGAGATGTGATCATTTTATTACACCAAAGAAATCTTGTTTTGAAGTTGTAAAATTTGTTCACGAAACAAAGCTTGGTGGGGTCTTACATTTATCATTGATCATTCAAATAAAACATAGTCTTGTTTTGTGGTGTCGATAGAAGAATACACAAGATGTTATGCAAAGCCACCTTTGAAGCAAGTTGGGGTTCCGAAAAAATGAATACAAGTACACAAAATGAACAAAAGGAGATGCTAAAAAGAACAGAAACTCATTCACGTGTCTTGTCTTGTGCTCATCAACTCAAACGGTGTACAATCTCTGATCTAAAAGACTTGGCTATTCCCCGCAGCAGCTCAAACTGATAGAACACAAACTGATTCAAGAACACAAACACAAATTGATCTTATTACATAAACAAAAACTGAGTCAAACACAAACTTACTCAAACAAAAACTCACTCAAACAACACTACGCAACAAGAACATAAACAGAGTTAACTGATTTGTTTGATGAACCTAAACAGAAACTATCAATCTATCTCAGAGTTATAATGTTGATACAACCATTACCAAAGAACCAATTTGGTAAACTAATTCCAGAACCAATGACCTACATTACAATTCTCCAGTTCCTGAATAATTCATAAACCTCAACGAACATAAATCAATTCCAAAATAATTCATAAACCTCAACTGACCTATTGGATGAAGCAGATGGCTGAGAAATTCAATATTATATGAAGAAATGGAATCAAAGCATGTACAGAACAACGGAAAAGTTAGGTTGCTCAAAGACATGCCTGCCTTGTTAAGACCGGGACCAAGAAGACGAGGAATCTGCTTAATGACAGATTCAGAAGCAAGGAAAGCATGGAACTTCTTAGCAAGCTTCTTAACAAGTATCTTGTCTTGTGCAACTTCTTAAGTGCTTCAACATCCATAGACTCCAACCCAATCTTCTCAGCCTAAGTAAAGCCAAAACCAATCCAAAGTTATACAAACTAAACCATTAACATTTGCAAAGAAACACACATAGGATGATAAATAAATAAATAAAAGTGAACCTCTTCGATAAGCACTTTTGATCTTTTGATCAGTCGAATTACTTGGGATACCAAGGAATTCATACGGATTCCGTCGTCGGAGCTCTACCATCAAAGAACCCTAAATTGCCCTAACATCAAATCCCAATTCAGAGAACCCTAATTTCTAACCTCAAATAACCCTAATTCATAACGATTTAAAAACGAAAACAGAGAGAGACGAAGAAATGAAGACAAAACAAACGCTTTAATTCCAATTCGAGATCAACTTCTGGGTTTCGTCATCGGCGACTAGAAGACCGAGAGAGAGACGAAGAAATGAAGAAATGAAAAATAATTTCTGATTTTTATTTTTTTTTTCTCAAAATTCCCCACAACCAACCATTATGTGACACGTATGGGTGTCTTAAGTTTTCTAAAGAGTCTCATTTAAGACTCGGTTCTTAGAGATTAAATGATTTTTGATTTATTTTTTTAATTTTTTTGACTAAGATCCTCAGCTAAGACACTCTTAAGATCCTCCATTGGAGGTGGTCTTAGTGTCCAGATGAGTATGTCATTCTTCACTCAGTAATAATCTTTTAAGTTGATTCTTCTTCTGTTGTATGTTCATCCCCTGGTTTACTACCCAGCCTCTCCAATCAAAGTCCAAGAGATTGCAATATTTTGTTTTGAATGTTCTCATATACCACCACTTTGTCTTTATTATATATGATTATCCCCAAAGATCCAATCATCATGTTGAAATTTTTGCTTTTGCATCAAAAAGTAAATTTATAACATGAAAACGTAAACGTAAATGGGAAAGAAACAATAGTAAGCTATCCCGGATTTTTTCCTTTCATTTGCAACGAGCTGGAGTTTTGAGTTGATTATACAGTAATGCTTATAACCTATACAAACTTATGGATACAAACCATAAACAAGTGAAAAGAAAGAAAAAAATCATGTTCTATCTTTTGTTCTACACACACAAAAAATACATAGCAAGTGAGTTTGTTGATGTTCTTATGTCTGAGAAATCCTGTGAATCGGATTCTGTCCACAAATCTCACGCTGTTCTTGTTTCTCCTTCTTCTTCGTCTGCCTCTTTAGTGGCTGCAGAGTTGATTCCTTGTTTCTTACCTTTTTATTTCCTGCGAAAGAGACCATTAAAACTCACAATCTTTCATCTTTGTTTTAACTAAAGATTCTATCAGAAGACGATTTTTTTACCAGGGGAACTTGAATGTGTCTTTCCACCATCCTTGCTTAGAGCAATTAGCTACTATTTTGTCAAGTCGAACAATAATCTCGGAGAATGTCGGTCTAATACTGACTTGCGGATGCCAACACTCCTCAATCAACCTGCAGATCAATCAATACAATAGATTAAGAAGCAGCGGTTTTTACCCGTGCATAGACCATAACAGATTCTTGGAGCTTACTTTTTCAAATCTGGAGGGAAAGTTTTTGACTTAGTTTTGAAAACCGGTCTCTTTCCTTCTAAGCATATCATTTTCACAACTTCTTCAGCAGGGCTAGGATGGAAAACCGGTACTCCCTCAGTTATCTGACCACCCGACCATACAGAGTTACAGACACATACAAAATTAGAGTTTCACAAGACGAGGAAATGTACCTCATATAAAATGATACCAAAGGAATGTACATCAACCCTTCGGTCAATTATTTCGTCTTTATAAACCTCTGGTGCTATGTAATAATCTGCAATCAATAATGCAATATTTCATTGATCATAGAGCTTGCCAAAGTAAATCACTTCTTCAAGAATATGAATGAAGCATTCTTCCTTACTTGAGAGATCTATATGTGATTTGTGGTTTGCTATTTTCGCATTTTCTTGTGAAATTTTCGTCAATCTTATCAAACCAAATCCCGAGATCTTTAATTGCCCTCCTCTATCCAGCAAAATATTTCTGGCACCTTGCGAAAAATTTCAAAATATTAAACGAATAGAGACATCTCAATGAGTATGAACCAAAAGCTTTTAACATATCTAATGGAGATTCAATCGAAATTTGCCTTCAGTTATCTTACTTTGGCTTTAGATCACAGTGAATGATCGGATCTGGTTTGCATTCATGGAGGTAATTCATGCCCCTGACACCAGAAAAAACCATTAAAAACATCCGGTGAGGTACTCGCAATTACAGTAACCTGAGCAGCAATAAATGATAAGTTAACATACCTGGCAATATCAAGAGCAAATCTAAGTGCCTTAGAAGGAGAAAGACGACCTTTCTTTTGGAGATATACACCTAAATCTCCCTGCAACAGAATCAAAACAGTTACATACAAAAAGAAATTTGAGATGATTGATTACATAAGGTAAAATCAAGAGGGAGAAGAGAAGTAAAGATGGTTACTTTTGGATTACACTCTACCACAATCATCATTGGTATATTTTGAGTGACAGCTCCAACAAACTGGACAACATTTGGATGCCGGACTTTTTCTAGCAAAGTCATTTCATGTTTAAATGCGTTTCTGTTCAGATTCAGAACCAGAAATACAAATACAAAGCAGCATTAGTTTCTTCAAGTTATAATCGCTTGGGAAACAAAGTTCAAAGGTTGATGTAACATTATACAAATTGCCTGCTATTTTAAGCTCACTCAAATGTAAAAGATGATAAAGGACACAAGTAGCAAATGCATACATGCGTTCGGAGTCAGAGTAGCTGTCTCTGTCAAGTATTTTGACCGAAACCCGCGTGCCATTCCATTTAGCTACCTGATATGCTCCCTGAAAAAATTCAAACATGAGTGGATTTCAATAAATCAAAATGCTCCAAGAACAATGATGTTCCCAAAAGAGTCTTAAAGAGAGCAAAGAAGATGCCTTTGAGATGCCATCAGATTTCCTGACTTGAACCTCAAGTGGGTTAAGCTCATACTCAGGAACTTCTCTTGGATTCGTCACAGTCATTGGCGTCTTCCTGGTTTTCTATAAGTGGTGAAGATGAAAACCTTTCCATAAACAAAACACCAATCGTCTCCAATAAAAACAAAACTAAAGAAAATTCTTACCAGAACTTTAGCTCCTCGAGCCTTCAAGAGATTGTAAACATCTAAATTCCCATAATACTTGGCATCAGCAGCCGGCTAATTCACCAGAAAACATCAAAAAACAGATAAAAATGTCAACTTTAATCAGACAATTAACACAATTCAATTTCACAATAAAATCTAATCTAAAGGCTTAAGAAGAAGAAGAAGAAGAAGACAGACCGTACTTCCCCATCGATCACGAGCATTAATATTAGCTCTCCGGCTAAGAAGAGCCATAGCAACACTGAGATGTCCCTCACAGGCGGCGATATGAAGCGCCGTACGGCCATCAAGATCAATGCTATTGACATCAATCCCTTCATCAAGAAGCTCCTCAAGTCCACTAACATCACCTTTGCTAGCCATAAAGAGAAGCTGCATCGTGGAATCAAGATTCTCAGGCACAGACATATGTGGCTCGTCGTCGGTCATTGAATCAGAGCTCCTCCGGATCGGATCGAGAGAAGACTGACGACCGAAGCTAAACCTCATGTTGGTCATACGAGGGTCGAGAGAAGACTGACGTGTGAACTGTCGGCTCAATGTTCTACGCATTGATCCAGCTGAGAATTGTCTTGAAATCCCACGTTTTAGCTGTGCAGCTATGTTCTCCATTTGATGAAATCGGAAAAAGATGAGAAATTTTGTTCCTTTACGCAAAAATCTCCAAAAAACCCCACAAGATTAAACTATTCAATGGATTAAGATTTAAACCCACATTGCGTCTTTGAGGGGTTCGTCAATGGAGGTTGAAGGAAGAAGACGACAAGTCGGAAACAAACGAAATATGTGGAAAATGAAAGAAAACGATCCTTGTCTGTTTTTTTTTTTTTTTTTAATTAATTGAGATTATTATTATCCATAAAGTTCGTTGGTTCACATTTCACTACCTCTTTTGGAGATTTAAAACGCGGGTAAACCTTGATTAGACTAATTAAATCACATAAGTAGATTAAAGATGATGATGGGGTCCAATTTAATGGAATACAACCTGGAGAAGGTGGGTTTTTGACTTTTTTACTGAAGTGGAGAAGAATAAGATTTTGGGGTCCAATTTTTATTTTATTATTATGGTGCTGCCCCACTAAACTTTGATGTAATAGTATCAAATGTGATAAGCTCCATAGATTATTCTAGTATATAGTAGCGAGTTCATGGGTCGGCAATTAATTACTCTTCATTGCCATTTATGTCGACTATCATTTTCTAATCAGTTTATACAGTATTTACTTTAGTTTACATCCACATCTCTATATATTTCCATCATTCATTTCACCGCTAACAAGTCGCAACATCCAATAGTATTAACAAGTACTAGTAGTAGTTGGTGCATCTCTCAAAATATCTATAGAAATGATTACTAGAGAAACAAAAAAAATTTAATCATTACTTCAAAGTTTCGATTACAAAGATTCTCAAAGATCGAAATCAAAGTACCTTTAACAAAATAAAAAAGATTAAAAATAAGTAAGCATACAGGACGACGTCGTTCGCAGATCTATCCGCATTTACTCATCTTTGAACATGGAGAGATCGGGACAACGTCGTCTTAGGGGATATAATATAATATCTATATTATTTAAGTCGTAATTATTTCGCTCTTTAGACAAGGAGTGATGGGGACGACGTCGTTGGCTAGTCCATTTGCATTATCGCAAGACGCCTGAGCCGGTCGATTAACAGAGACGAGATTCACATCTTCCATTACAATACCGGTACATGGTTTCTCCTTACTACAATCCAACAAAACCGCTACTTCCGTATTCGAAGTCCCGTGTATATCTTCATATCTCACGTTTGATATTTCAACTCCAGATTCCTATAATTAATTATGAAAATCAATATACAAATTAAATGACTTAATATATCGACTTATGGGTATAAGATGTGGTTAATTAATATTTTTCTAACCTGTTTAGGGCAAGGTTTGTCAATACAGTAGTGTTGGTCTATAATGATTGGGTTCTTGACCATCTTCATAGTAATATGTTGGAAAACGATGTTTCTAGCGAAACTATTGCTATTTTTTCCCCATGTTTTGATCCTAACTCCGTTATTCGATGCCGTGAAATCCACGTTACTTACGGTCACGTTATCCACTCCTTGTTCTTCCTCTACTCTTCCAAGACTTCCGATACTGTTGAAGGATTCACAGTAAAAGAAAATATCATTTTAGTAAGTTGTATACTAAGTAGCTTGAGGAGCAAGAAATGTATTTTCTTTTATTTTTTTGTTACCTGATGCCGTGGCCTGGACCACATTGGATGTTTTGTATGAAAACATTGGTGGATCCTGGACCGATGGAGATGCAATCGTCGCCGGTTCCGATTCTCAAGTTAGTGATATAGACTGAATGAGATGATTGGACGTGAATCCCGTCGGTATTAGGGCTGTTCGCGTCAGCAGAAACCTTAACGCCGTCAATGTTAACGTTATTACTATTATCGATAACTATATGGAATTTCTGGCTGTTGATCGACGTTAGACCGTTGATATTGATATTATTCGACCCACTAAACACCAAACTCTGCAAATACAATTAAAAAAAAAAAAAAACATTTAATTAAAACCGCATGTAAAAAAAGAAAGTTAATTAGTTGTTTCTTTTGGGTCAAGCTAGCATACCTTGGCACCGGTAGGGCAATTACCGCCACCGCTGTTCTTGCAATTCCATAAATTAGTGCCTTGTGCGTCAAGTATTCCACCATATATTGATACATCAGTAACATCCTCGAACGAGATCCAATGTTCTGAGCTTGCGATAACTCTAAAATCTTCGGGAGCAACGATGGAGCCTGCTATACGAATAGATATTGGAGCTCGTTGACACTCGTGGCCATGGAAAACAAGGTTTCCAACCAAGAACCGTCCTTTTGGTACGATTATAGTTGTTGGATTAGCCGAGGCACAAGCAACGTCCCATGCGGCTAAGAAAGCTTTGGTTGAATCTGTTGAGCAGTCTGGTTTAGCTCCGTAGGATATGACGTTGAGTGTGGTTGGAATCGGATGGGCTATTGATGAGATTAAGATGATATCAAGAAAGATGAGAGCCAAAGGAAGAATAAGACATGAAGTGTTGTATTTCATTTTTTGTGTCTTTTTTTTCAGAGAAGGTGAGTGTTTTGAGGATGAAGGATATTGGAGAAAAAGGCATGTGAGAGGCGAATTTATAGGATTTTTATGGTAGTAACGCTAATGATTTTTATGGAAATTTCTTTATTTTATTATTAATCACTGGGTAACTTTCTATGATTGATTTCAATGCAAGGATACTAATTATTCACAAGATAAATTTCCATAGACGACAGCTCTACTGTACGGTAACGTAATAAGATTAGTCAGTTTAATTTCGACAGAAAATTTATGAAAGATTTCGGGTTTGTTGATTAGTATTAAATGGTGGATATTTGAAAGAAAAAAACTGATCATGGATTATGTGGATTGATTTGGTATTTATTTTTTGGATTGTTTATGTACTGGAAAAAAGAAGAAGAAGAAGAAAGTTTGGTATCACTTATGGTTGCGTTTTCCCTTTATGTATTTTTGGTACCGTTATTGTTTAATATTCACTACTTGAAGTGGTTTAGTAAATTTAAGCACATACATGCATGTTCAAGTTCTTTAGTGTTGCCGATCACTAGAGCCTAGGTTTGAATTTTCAACATTTACGTACAATTCCTAAACTCCATGGTTATTTGTGAATGACAGAGAATCATATAAGTCAATGCGAATTGCATACCAAAATGAATAACTTATTAAGATTTTCTAAGCATAATTAGAGATCATTCTTTTCCTCTTAAGTAATTAGATATACTTAGGAAAAAATATGTTATAAATTATTTGACCAGTACTGGATTAATGATACGTCCACATATTTAACATATATTCCGAATTAATTGTTGATTTTTAGACGAAAATGGATTCACCAATCGAGAAATTAAAGGATCTAGAAGCGAAATGTAAATTCAAAACATAACATAATGGTAAGTATTAAATAAAAACAACAATTGTGAAATACAGAAAACATGCGCATTAAACAAAGGATGTCCGTATCATTTTTCTTGTGGTGCCACTGTGCCAAGCGAGATTCGTATATCACTTGCGTTAAACTCACACTTCATTACGTAAGATTCAGTTTCTTGATTTCTTTATACAAGTAATATCTTGGTTTTTGGTTAGTCAGCAAAATCAATTTTGTGGACTACGTTAGATGAATTGAAAAATCTATACACAAACTTGCTGCAAAACAAATATGAAATATTAATTGATAAATCTTTTAATTACAAGTATTTCACATTGAACAAAGAAAAAAAAAAAAAAGGTGAATTATAGTGACTTAAGAGTAAAAACCCGTTAAACAATTTCTTTACATTGAAGAGGAAAATACGGAGCCACCAAAATAATGCAAGTGTCAACCGAAACAAACTAGCCACTTTTGTTATACAAACTGAAGAAAATTGCGCAAAATTAAGGAGGCTTGTCTATGCAAGTTGTCTTTAATACATATTTTTTCTGCAAAATAGAGCAAACTTAAAAAAAAAAAAAAAAAAAAAAAAAAGTACAAATAAAAGTAAAACTATAATCAATAATTTAGAAATAAAAACACCAGTAAACATACACAAGTTACACAACAACAAATATCAAATCATCAATGGTTGTTCTGGGCCATACTGCACAAAGCAAGGCCAGGCTCCAGGTCTACTGGCCCGTTAATGGCCACAGGCTCATGCATTTAATTGGTGTTTTCTTTTTTCGTTTTTTTTCTAAAATCAACATTATGTTTCACCGATTAATTGGGCCTTCTGAGTTAAAAAAAGGCCCCAATAATTTATAGTATATTTAATGCGATAATGATGTTTTCCGCGGGATATAAAAAGAGAAAAAAACATAGGTTTTTCCATTCTCTTCACAAATTTGGCGAATCACTTTTGGTGGGATAGAGAGGGAAAATCTACGTTTTCCCGTTTTTCCTGCGTCGGATCTATCTATTATTTTCTGCTGAAACCCATAAAATTCTTCTTCTTATTTGATTTGGCGAATCACTTTTGATAATCAGAATTTAGGGTTTCAACAATGTCTAACGTCAAAGAAGCCAGTGACCCCTTGAGTTGAACGGTAATGGTGTTTTATTCATTGTGGATTAATAAAAACAAAACCCTATATATTACACAACAACACATATCAAATCATCAATAGTTGCTCTGGGCCAGACTGCACAAAGCAAGACCAGACTCGAGGTCCAGTGGCTCGTTAATCGCCACAGGCTCATGCATTTTCTAAGCATAATTAGAGATAATTCTTTTCCTCTTAAGTAATTAGAGATACTTAGGAAAGAATATGTTATAAATGTACATTCAAAACATAACATAAAGGTAAGTATGAAATAAAAATAATAATTGTGAAATACAGAAAACATGCGCATTAAACAAAGGATGTTCGTATCAGTTTTCTTGTGGTGCCATTGTGCCACGCGAGATTCGTATATCACTTGCGTTAAACTCAGTTTCTTGATTTCTCTATACATCAATGGGCCTTCTGAGTTAAAAAAAAAAAAAAAAAAAAAAAGGCCCCAATAATTTATTGAATGCGATATGATGTTTTCCCTGGGATATAAAGAGAAAAAAACGATAGATTTTTCCATTCTCTTCACTAATTTGGCGAATCAATTTTGATAAATTAGGATTGGAGTCTTGAGAGATTCAATTGAATCTAACCCTCTTATCAATCAATCAAAATTTAGGGTTCCAAGACGGTCTAACGCCATGTTGAAGAAAGAAGACAGTAGCACCTTGAATTTGAAGGTAATTGGATTTCTATTGCTAGGTCTTTCTCGATTTCAAGATAAGAATTTTTTTTTTTTTTTTTGGGTAAGGAACTCGATGATGCTTTACCACACTCTGGACCAAATTACAGCGACCCTGAATTTGAACGAAAATACTGGACGCCCTATGCTCGATCTTTCAATGCTCGATCTTTCAAGGCCCCTCCTGCTCAACCTTACAAGCCCTCTGCACCAATGTACGACCCAAGTACTCCTTACAAGCCTCCAACTGTCTTGCCCTCTGCTGAATCTGACAATCCCTCTGTACCATCGTGCGAGCCTTTGCTCTATGCACCACCTAACTTTGAACCTCCTTCCAGTAGCCCTTACTTTCGACCGTCGCCCCCCGGCTCCCTTGTACCTCAGGTACAATTTTGACTCTGTTTATGTAAAGGTTGCGTTTTTAAGCTACCCCATATTTTGATTTTGACTCTCTCAATCAGGACCCTTTTGGAGAGGGATGGCTCTTTGGTAAAGTTGGACTTCATTGCTACAATCTGCTAAATGTAAATTACAATTTAACTTTTCTCCTCTCTTTTTTTTCGCTTTGTGTCTACTATTTCAGTAAAAACTTTGTTTTCATCTTGTAGGGGACAGACCTTTTTTTTCTGTATCTAGACAAGGACTTTCGTACCGGATTGTTTTATAAGGAAATCTTATTAAATGCATGGGATTCAATACGCGATGCAGCTTCCCAGTTGCTAACAAGGGTGGTTCCGTCTGAATTTGACAAAGTCTGCATGCGTTTCATGACAACGTTTTGCATATTACTGCCAGGTAAAATTGTAAATGGTCTCTTGTTATATATATATTTATTGGTCATGTCTACTTGTGTACCTCCTCAGACGAGACACACTCCCCATGTGACTTTGACGAACTTGCCGTGGATGATTTCTTCAAAGGTGATATGCCCAACTGGATGCCTGAGGATGCCTGTGATAACCTCCAATACTACGAGGTGAGCTTTTTCCCCTTAAAAATATATATATTAAGAGAAGCGTTTCCTGGATGCCTAGATACCATGTGATCATGCCTGTTGCACATGATTTGCAGTTGAAAGAGTCGGAGGTGGAAGAAAACATCGAGTGGCTTCGTATGTATTCAGATCTCGCATTTTACACCAAGTTGCATCTTATCCCGGTGAGAAAGAAAAAAAAAAAAGACTCAAATCAAAAACCAAGGAGGGGAATTTGTGTATGTTAATGATCTCTTGGTGTTGTGTTGCAGAGCTCACGAGAGTGGAGGGGGCCATATGAGCTGACCAAGGTGATTGTCCAAACCAGAGAAGATGTGGAGTCGGAGAAGAAAGTCATGGCGAAGAATGCAATCTTCTACATTAGCATCAAAACCTGTCATGGTTATGACTGCTATGCTACCATAAGGAGAACAATGGATGGGATGCCAGGGCATTTGTCCCTTGAAGTCAAGTGCTTGATGTGATAACTGTCTTATCTTCCCATTATCTATTAAGTATTTAGTCTATCTAGGTCTTTCTTGAGACTGAGTTAATGCTTTGATTTTATGTTTTGCTTCTGGATACTGACTTTGATGAATTCTATTTTGCTTCTACATACTTTGGGTTTAAGGAACACCTTTCTTGTGTGTTTATCTCTCTGTGCGCTTATATCCTTTTGTTTGCATATCTACAATATTCACCTATATTTTGGTTGATTCTCCTTATCTACACTAATCTCTCCTTAGTTTGGGTGAGAACAACCAATGCTCTTGGAAAGGAGTATCAGAATCAGCAGTTACCACATAGTTTTCATTTGTCCCGTCCACTTTTGTTAGTTATTTCAATTTGTTTTGTTTTTTTATAAATTTACAGTCAATTTGACTATCTAAATACTCTGATTCAGTTTCTTAATTTCTTTATACAAATAATATCAATTTTGTGGACTACGTTAACGAAAAAAAAAAAAACAAAGATCTATCCATCAAATTTATTCAAAGTAAATTTCATATGTGTTGATACAAACTTTATTCTGAAAAAAAGTTTGAACTACAGTGACTTAAAAGTTAACACGGTTGAACACTTTCTTTATATTCGAAGAGGAAAATACGGAGCCACCAAAATAATGCAAATTTCAACCGAAACAAACTAAACTACCCTCCATTTATTTACAAACAAAAGAAAATGGCACGAAATTGAGGAGGCTTGTCTTTTAATGTCCTTATTTCTATAAAATAAAGCAAAACGGTAAAAAACATATAACAGAAACTAAAACTTTAATCAATAAGTAAAAATTAAAAATCCCAGACACAAGTTACACAACACATCAAATCCATCAATGGTTGCTCTAGGCCATATTCTACAAAGCAAGGCCAGGCTCGAGACCCCAATGGGCCATAAACCGCCACAGGCTCATGCTTTTAAACTTCCCTCCGAATTCCCGAGTTGTACGTACGAAAACTATGAAATCATAATTTACATTTCACTACTTTTAATTGTAAGTGATAAAAGAAAAACATATTTCTTTTATTTGTCATAGGCAGTTTGGCTGAAAAAATCCAGCTTCTATCCCTCCGGCGTGAGTACAAGCCGATGCAGCCGGTTTATTCCGGTACGTTAACTTCACATCCACAAGTCTAATTCCGGTACACGGTTTCTTAGCACTACAATCAAGTTTCACTCCAAGTTCAGTCGCTGATGTTCCATGTATATCTACGAACAACACATCGCTGATTTTGATCCCCGAAACCTAATATAATCATGAAAGAAATGAATTAGTCTCCAATATATATAATGTGCATATTACTTAAAAATTAATTTAGATAATAATTACCTGGCGAGGACAATCGTGATCAGGACAGTAGTTTTGGTCAATGATGATTGGGTTCTCTACGTTGTTCATTACACAATGTTGGAAACGGATGTTCTTAGCAAATCCACTACTGGGCCTGGCCCATGATTTGATCCTGACACCATTATCAGTTCCCGTAAACGTCACCGTTTTAACAGTCACGTTTTGTACACCGGACTCCACGCTATCTTTTCCCAAACTACCAATGCTGCAAAGCACAAATGATCCCATCCAAAATATTAGAAAAAAAAATGACAAATGAACGCATATAATAATATATAAAATAATAAGATTGATTTTCAAAAATATAACCTGATGCCATGACCGGGGCCGCATGCTACATTTTCGATCCATAGTCCATTAGTGCCGGGACCGATGGAAACACAATCGTCTCCGGTGGAGATTTTAGTATTGAAGATAGAGACGGTGGAGGAAGACTGAACGTGGATACCGTCGGTGTTGGGGCTGTTTCCGGCAGCTAATACTTTGACTCCTTGAAGCTTTACGTTGTTACAACCGTTGATGACGACGTGGAACATCTGGCTGTTTAGTGACGTCAGTCCAGAGACCACTACGTTGTTTGAGCTCTGAAATCCTATTGTCTGTTGATCACATGGATGTAACCATCTCATTTATTAATCAAACATATTATATGAATCCATGGTTGGTCCATGTGAATTTGGGAATGTTGTATTATTTTTAACAAATCGATTAAAACTTCACAATTCAGAAAAGGGTGTCCCATGTTATCAATTAATCATGTAAATTAAAGTCTACGATTGAGCCTCCTATATTAACTAATTAGCATTCACATTCATATTCATATTTGGAATTTAATTTCTTCTTTCTTGATAATAAATATATTAATAATAAATAGTGATGTCTAGGAAAAAAAATACTTATATATAATAATAGCTGATGAAATTAAGGGCAAAATAGTAAATTTCCACGTACCGTTGCGCCGGTGGGGCAATTCTTGCCGGACTTCTTGCAATCCCATAAAGAAGCTCCTCGGGCGTCAAGAACTCCGCCATAGACGGTGACGCCGTCGAGATGCTGGAAGAAAAGCCAATAATCTTCATTTCCGATAACTTGATAATCAGCCGGAGCCACCAACGTACCGTCGATGCGGAACGTAACGGGCTTTGGCTTGCACTTGGAACCGTCGAAAGTAACGGACCTTAACAAGAACCGGCCTTTAGGAACCACAATGGTAACGGGACGAGACGAGGCACAAGCGGTTTCCCAAACTGTCACGAACGCTTTGGTTGCGTCTGTCTTTCCATCCGGCTTAGCTCCAAAAGACAATACATTGTAGGATTGAGCAGAACAAGAAGAGATGAAGAAGAAGAAGAAGACGAAGAGGACAAGAAGTAAGGCCATTGTATGTCGCTAACGTACGCTTGTCTAGAGATAATGAGAGAGAGAGAAGGAGTGGAGTAGTGGTGGTGGTGTGGGAGTTTTAACGGTTATGGAATGTATTTATAGTGTTTTGTGTTGTATGCGAACGGGTTTTCTTGTTTGTTTTGTTTGATTTTTATAATGTTTATTAATTTTGGAATTAGAAAATGATTATTGGATTTGGCATGAACATAAAGCAACCTTTTGATTTTTGAATGAATAAGAAATTAGGTATAGATATGTTTTGCATGATTGTTTCTATTCATTCAAAAAGCATCATTATAATAAAATAAGATCTGTTGTTATGTTAAAATTGAATATTGCGCGTTCATATAATATTTTAAGAGAGCTTTTGATTGCCAGTTGTCGTGTGAGTAAAATTAGAACAATGCTCAGCTAACTATGATATAATAGGTAAATATCATAATTAATACACTTTTGAAATAGCTCCGGTTCTATAGATTTCAAGGATTGATGTAAGTTTCGTCGAAATTTTTTGTTATTATCATGATTTGGTCAAAGAAGGTGATGTGGCAATGAGAAGGGCAGGCAGAGCAAGAAAATTTAAATAAGAAGTTTATAGACTGAAAACACAAGACCTGCTCCAAAGAGTTTGTATTTAGGTTCTGTTGGTAAGTGGAAAATATGGCAATTCCTTGAAAAAGTAAAATCACACTCTCCACCTACTGTACGTATTTGAATTGGTGTAGACTTGTAGCCTTGTAGGGATTGAAATCCCAATTTATGTTTTGTTCCTTTCCTGTTTAGGCATAATTAATATTTCAAAACAAACGTTTATCCTTTGACTGGGACCTATATATATATATATATATATTATTTATTTATAAAAAAAAAATTGCGATTATTTGTTATAAAATATTAGATAACAAAAACATTCAAATAAAATATATAAGTGTGCCACTTCTCTTTACACCGCAAGCAAAATCTAAATCTTTGAAAACATGTAAAAAATGGGTGTGAAAGAGAAAGCAGGAGAAGTAGAATAAAAGGTAGAAACGTGAAATTACAACGGTCAATATATTTTTATTGGAGAAATATACGAAACAACGTACGTGGAAATGTGAAGAGTTCGTTAATTTATGAGGAGAGCACGCAAAGTCTAAATACACTTTTGGCAGCACCTCCAGCGTGATCAAGCCGCAAAAGTCATTTACTTCAAAAGTTTGTTACGAAATCTTGCAGTTTATCACAAATCCATTTTAGGCTTTCAATGAAATGATTTTCCCCGTGAAATTGTTTATGGTTTGGTTAGTGCTTGTCTAATTTTTAACCCCAAATTGGAAAAACAAAAAAAAAGTGTTTATTTAATTATGATCGAGTAGCTGAAATTTCCGTATTAATCGGGTGCACGATGTGATTATATTATTGATGATCATGATTAGCTGCTTGCGCAAGTATAATGATCATGTTTGGATGAGCCACCCACATATGTTAAAACAAAGTTTTGTTATCAAACTTCGTGTAAATATATCAGAATTTAAATCCACTTATTTTGAACTATATGATTTAAAAGTTCAAAAAGATGACAAAAAAAATTAGGGAGCACGCATAAAAGGAAAAAAAAATATCGGATGATTGGAACGTGACAAGTGGAGAAGAATACGGAGAAGAAATTGGGCCAATGATCACACCGAAAGGTTCTTTAAATTTCCCCTAAATTAAATTTCTTCCATATACTGTTTTCTTAAGTCAAGCATTTGATTAATCTCATTTTTCAAGTTCATGCACTTAAATTAGCGTGCTAATGGCGAGATAAGAAAGTTAACACGAGACACTATATTTAACTAATTAACCACTCGAATATATATTTTTCCTGGTAATTACTTAATTAATATTCAAGGTCAACGGAAATATCACGATGCGCAGCATTAGTACTAATTGGGATCGAAGTTGATTTGGGACTCAATCCTTGCTTAAACCTAGAAGAATGGTGCTCTGAAATTTGCATACGTAATATAGGATAAGCTTGTAGCCCAAGTTATATACCTTGTTAATTTAACTTCTAATTATATGGTATATGATCCCTAAATCGGATGCCCACTCATGTGCCCTTTTCAAGCTAGAGGTAGAGGGCATGCATGTTATAATCTGTGAATTTGTTTAATTATACAGTATACAGTATACAGTAGATGCGCATGTTGTGATATACATATGTCTACTTGTCTAGTACCCTAACCAATGAAAAAAATTGTAGGAGTGATTTAAAAAAAAAAAAAAAATTATAGGACTGGTTTTGCAACCAAACTTAACCAACAAAAATTGACTTAACCAAACCAATTTTCTTTTTGGAGCTTCAATTTGAATTGAAACCAAAATCAAACCAACCCAAGCAAAAAAATATGATAAGATTTTCTTTTAAACAACAATCTATCAAAAGTATTGTATTAATATAATTATTCATTATATAACTGCAATAAACAAATAAACTTATATTTAATTATATATTTGGCTGAGTTTTGAAAACTATCAAAACCAAACCAAGAGAGACTATTAAACCGTAAGAAACCTACTACGTACCTATGTATGTACGTAATGTTATTTTGTATATCTGACCTAATATATAGGATTCGTTATAAACCAATCATTAAATTATACACTTTCAAATACACTTTCTCATTAATATGTTGTCCAGGGCTGATCACATGCATTGTAAGATCTCAGAAATATCATGTTATGTTCACGTAACACATTTACTACGCATGCATATACTCCATATATGATTTGCGGCATTTACTGATAAGGACATCATGTTTAGTTCATGTTTCTTTCACGTATATCTGTACACACTGGTGCCAAACTGCCAATGCCTATAAAAATAAAGTAGTATCCACACGAAAATTAGTGGTTGACCAAATATCTTAGTTGTTTCGTTATGTTAATTAGTTGAGGTTGGAGACTGTTTTCGAGAAACAAGTTACACCTTAATCAGTATCACTTAAAATTGGAATTTGAAGATTTCAAAATTCCTCTGTTCCATTAAATAAAATGTTTTAGCTAAAAATATGTAGTTTAAAAAACTAAATAAATATTATACTCTTTTATTTTCTATATATAAATAAAAACAGAATTTAATAATCTAACTAAAACAATTTAATCAATAAAAAGTATACTAGTAAACAAAAATTAAACTATATGTTTTTATAAAATAAAATTAAATAAACATCTTATAAAATGAAGCAGAGAAGTATATTCTTTTACTCAAAATTACATGTAGCTGTTTGAACTTCAGTAAATTACTAGTAATGATCATACAATTTACGCATCATACAAAGACATGGGTAAATGTCCAAATGGTAACATGGCAAAATTTAAAAAGTCATAAAAATGAAAACAAACATACAAAAAAAAGGAGAATACTATTTAACTGTTTTTTAAATAGAAAATTTGCATGATAATTTTAATTATTTTTAAAATTTGATGACTGAAATTGCATAACCATTGTACGTACCATGCATACTGGGAATGACTAATTAAAACCAAATTAAATATGAGAACTCGATCATATCAAAAGAGAAAAGAAAAAAAGCCGTGAATAATTTTTACTGGGGTTTAAGTCTTTTAGAGGAGGACAGAGGGTCCATTTTGTATAATATAGTCGTTGACATCCACAGACAAGATTATAATTTGCTTTAGCCATGTGATAGTGGCAATAAATTCAAATCGATTTGTTATTGACAATCTAAATATTCAACAATTCAGTTAATAAAATTAAAGAATAAATTATTGTCTACTTTTGTTACGTCAGATCGCAATTATTATTAGTTTTCATTCAGCAAATCTGCATAACATAGCTCCATAAAGGAGTTCATGAGATGACCATAATTAGAAGGAAAAAAATCCATACACAAATCTAAAATATTATGTATATTCAGATTTATGAATTTTAATATGCATTATCATCAAGAAAAAATATAAATTTAGATATGTAAAACAATTATGTTTCCCGCGTGCCAAAGGAAAAAAAAAAAAAAGAGAGAGTAGTTTCTACGACTTCGAAACAAATTGGGCTTTCGCAAGGGCAAATAGACCTACGATGCTTTATTGATAATGATGGGCCCACAATAAGTCTAACAACTACAGTGTTGTTATTCTGTTTAGTTCTTTTTCTGCCTTAGATTTATATTTTCTTCCACAAATTATGGATTTGAATTGTCACTCTTGTGAGTTGTGACATTTGTTCGTACCGCATAAAGCTCTGATTTGATGACACATAAAACTACGATTAAAATAAAACTTTCAAGGCTCACGCAATGAATAACTCGCAAATATATAGTGGTCAAGCAAGAATTTGGCAAATATATATTCAACATCTAAACTGATTAAACAGAAAAGAAAAAAATGAGAACTCGTATTAGTTATCCTCACATTTTTATTTCAAACTTGAGTTTTTTTTCTTTCTTTTTCGATTTTTGGCTAATTGAAAAGTTCTGGACCAAATCTCATATATATATATATATATATATATATATATATATATATATATATTTATCGAAATTAAGATCTCTCATGCAAGATTCGAACCCTAGTTTATGGAACTTTCTTCATTTGGTTAGTCAACAATCAATAATAACTAAATTTTTTATTTTCAATTGGTATCTTATTTTGGAAAAAAAATTCGGAATATATATTTGGTTTTGAAGAACATACGTTTTTATATACAATAAGGCCACACAATCTTTTTAAAAAAACCTTATACAGATCTCTATAATTTTCAGACAAGGAAGAGCCGTAGGTCAGTGTTTCCACTAAGGCACGGCTTGACTATATTGAGATTTGAGAGCTTGTATTTTTTTCCTTTCACAATCATACAATTAATTAAAATATGCAGGGCTTTGCCGGAACCATGCATTACATATATTCCCGCCCAATTATCCTGCAGAATTTCCTCCACGTGACACCACAATAAATTCCAACTGTGACAGATAACTTTTGTTTCGCAATAATTTCATGTTTCTCTCTATAGACTGATATTTGATCGTACAATAATAGTTGTACACACACACAAGCCATAAGTACATTATCAATTTATCATTAAATAACATGAATTACGGAATCAAGTAACATTTAGGTCACTTATAATTTAATGCACCGCGTATTATACGTGATTAGTCATTAATACACGGATCGTCCGATCTAATACAAAAAAACTAAACTAAACATTTTTTCCTTATACCTATATATATAACCTTTATCATTATTTCTTCTTAAATCATTATATTCATACACATCCATCAACTTAAAAAAGAAATCTAATATGGCCAATAACATCTCTTTTCCTTGTGCCATCATATTATTATCTGCCGTATTCTTTCTTATCAACTCATCAAACGCAATGCCATCGTTTAATGTACAAAGATACGGAGCTAGAGGTGATGGGAGAACAGACTCCACCAAACCATTTTTGACGGCTTGGTCATTAGCATGCCGCTCACGCGCTCGTGCCATGGTTTACATTCCCCGTGGAACATACTTGGTCAGCAACCTAGTCTTTTGGGGTCCTTGCAAGAACCTTATAACTTTCAAAATCGATGGAACCCTCGTGGCTCCAGCGAACTACTGGAGTATAGGTAATTCCGGTTATTGGATTCTCTTCGCTAAAGTAAACCGGATCGCGGTTTACGGTGGAACCATTGATGCTAGAGGAGCTGGTTATTGGTCTTGTCGAAAGAATGGTGGTCATTGTCGTCAAGGTGCAAGGGTATGTTTATATTAATCCGGATTTCAATTTGGTTGTTAACTTGCTATATCAATTTGAAATATAAATTGAAAATTTGATATGTTTTTTTTTTTTTTTTGGTTGCAGTCTATATCGTTCAGCTGGTGCAGCAATGTTCTCTTAAGTGGTCTAACGTCGTTCAATAGCCAGAATATGCATGTAACGGTTCATCATTCTTATAATGTTCGGATTCAAAACATAAGAATTAGAGCTCCAAGTGGAAGCCCTAACACGGACGGTATCCTCGTCCAGTCTTCTTCTGGAGTCACCATTAGTGGTGGAACCATTGCAACCGGTGATGACTGCATTGCTCTTAGTCAAGGATCTCGGAACATTTGGATCGAACGTGTGAATTGTGGACCTGGACATGGAATTAGGTATAGTTAAATTTATACAATAATTGACTGAAATATGGTGGTTTAGTAATAATTAAGGCATTTTTGCTTGTAAATGTGATGCAGCATTGGGAGTCTTGGGGATCACGCTAAGGAGGAAGGTGTGCAAAACGTAACGGTCACGAGTTGTGTTTTCACCAAGACGCAGAACGGAGTAAGAATAAAGACTTGGGCTAGGCCGAGCAGTGGGTTTGTGAATAATGTGGTATTTCGAAATTTGATCATGAGGAATGTCGGTAATCCATTGATCATCGATCAAAACTATTGTCCTAATGGACACGGCTGCCCTCGCCAGGTGAATAACCTAATCGATTTTTATTTGGCTTAATTAGTTCAAGTTTTGTATATAGTCTGTTTTCATTTTTTAAGAGAATGTTATAATTATGACTGATCATGTAGAGCTCTGGTGTGAAGATAAGTGGAGTGACTTTTGCAAACATAAAGGGAACATCAACAACACCAATAGCTATGAAATTGGATTGTAGTGGAAGCAATCATTGCACAGGGCTTAGGTTACGAGACATTAAGCTCACTTACATGAGAAGATCATCAGCTTCTTACTGTAGGAATGCACATGGACGAGCCTCTGGAGTTATGGTTCCAAGGAATTGTATGTGAAATGAGAAACCCAAGATTTGACAATTGGGATTATATAAATCCTAAGATTTATTGTTGGAATGTAGATATGTTTGATTGATATTTCATAAACCTAGATTCATCCAAATTTGAATGTGGTGAATTCTTTGGTGTTAATGAAAATAAATGAGAAAGCAATTCAACTATTCTTCGGTTATCAATGTGCTTGTTCCAATTCTGCTTTGGTTGATTTTTTTATCTGAAACTTTTATTTGTCAACATAACTTTTAAACTTTTCGATTCAATAATGTTTGTATTGTTAAAATAAAAATAAATAACCAATAGTCAACCTGCAATACAAACATTTGATACCGATCGTAAGAATTGATTGGATGACGTGACTGTGATTTACCGCAAGATTCGGAGGGTTTATCGCTTTGACCGCTATAAGATCTGATCTTTTCCTTTACCACATGTCACGTGCTAATTCCATAACACAAGGCTCATTGTCATATACATTAGTGTTAGTATGAATAAGAATGTTTTTCAATTTGTTTTTTTTTTTTTCTTTTTCGATTTTGATTGTTCAAGATGTAATACTTTAAATATAAAATTTAAACAATAAATCATAAATCCATGAAACGAAAGTTACGAAACTATCACAACAAACATTTTCTTCTTTCTTTTGATTTCCAAGTTTTTTTTTTTTTTTTTTTTAAAAAATTTGACCGTTAGTATTTAAGGTTTCATCGATCAAACCAATTCGAGGTGTTAAAAGACATATTTATCAAAATATTTTTGAAAATGCAGTTGGGAAAATCATCTTTACATTGAATAGTCAATATTCGGTTTTACCCAGTGTGACAAATGAAATCACCTAATGAACCAATTAAATAATAATATCCCAACTTGATTTATTTTAAGTTGATTTTTTTTTTTTTTTTTTTTTTTTGGTTGGCAACGAATTGTTTTGTTATAGAATTACTGTATAAAGCTGTAGCTAGAAGTAGTCGACACATTATACATACATGGTAACGTGGATATCACATGTTCATTAGTCGTCTACCTTAAGAGTTTTTTTTTTTTTTTTTTTTTTTTTTTTTTTTTTTTTTTTTTCTGTTTTGTTAAAAGTCTACCCTTAAGAGTTGCTTGAGGAGTTCTCATTGCTTATCATCACATGTACGCCCTACATATCATTTTCAGATCTATTGAAAATATAATCTAAGAGTAAATCTGTCTTATCATAAATATAATTATTAATTCTACAAGTTTGTTCTATTAATTAAACATATCAAACAGAGAAAACCCGTTCTCAGAGTTTTTCTGCATTCTCTTTGTGTTCTTGACAAAATCCAGTCTCTATTGTTTACTTCAAGTTCAAGGTGTTCCTCTCAAGATTATATATATTTGGCTATCCCATATACATTAAATTGTCTAATTTTTAATTTGGTTTAAATTGTTCCTAATTTATTAAACTTTAAACAAAAAAAACTTAAAAATGTTAAAAAGAAAAAAAGAAAAAAACTTAAATAGTAATTAATTACATTTATTATTTTTTATTATTTTATTTTTTTTTTGTCAAAGGGTTTGCTAGTAAGCTATTAATTACGGTGTTCCACCAACTTATAACCTAACCTAACAAAAACAATAATAAAAACCAAACGATTCAAACACATCCAGAACCAAACTCTCTTTATCAGCTCAAGATAGTAGGGAAGAAAATGAAGTTCCGGAGTTTTACTCCACTTAGGGATTGCATGATTGTTAAGGTACAATTAGGATTTAATAAAGTCAAGCTAAATATTTCAATGCACAACGTACGGACTGTTCTCGGATGTACGGCAAAACTAAAAGCCATCGTACCGCAGTATATATGGTGGAATCAAGTAACAATTTGGTAACTTATTTCTCAACGAACCGCGTTCAAGATTAGCAGTTAATACGATTACGTGGACCGCCGGGTCCAGTTATATATATAGAATATTTTCAATCTATACATATATTAAATTTCTTCCGAAGATGATATACTACTACGGTATTATCACTCCCGTATTTTGTTTTTGTTTTTTTTCTATTCACTTTAATTAACATGTAAAAGAGATTGATAAATATAATTGGCTTAAAGTTATACGGTTTGTATGATGAATATAAAATTTACAAAAATAAAATCTAATTTTGTTCACCATTTTATGCGCTTAATCAGTTCTTTCTGAGCAAGAAACTGGTGGTTAAACCAATTATTATTATTCTTGCTTGCTCTGTGTTTGACAATACCTTCGGTCTCAAGCCAACACCAACATGTTCGAATTATTCAAATCAAAAAGAAAACTAACTTAAATTATTTATTAGGTTAGTTGCAGAAGAAAACCATTTAAAAATTGAGAGCAACCGTCATTGATAACGGTACGGCCCATCATCTAATCTATTCATGGTTCACGTAAACCCATGTGATAAATATTCTTATGTATGCTTATTTCCTAAATGACCATATATTTTTAGTACATGATCCCTCCCATGTTACCTTATGCCGTGATAAGTTATCATTGGTTGACTTTTAGTTATCATTCTTTTTCCAAAAGAGCGTTTGTTGACTAATGCTTCTCATGGCCGTAGGATTCGGAGGCTTTTTTACTTTTACGGCTGCGATTGAATATAAGATCTCCACAGTCCACATGTCACATGCCATTAATTATGCTATACATGAAACCTAATCCACTGTTCCTCTCTTTCGTAATCCGTTTTTCTATTTTTTTTTTGGTTTCTTTCAAATCGTATTTTTAGCTCAGATATATATACTTTTCTTTCCTTATCTTTTTTTAACATCTCCAACAGAAATATTATTTTGAGTTTCGAAAAAGGGGAAAAAAAAAAAAGATTACATAGTTGACCCAGAGCAAGATTGAAGAGCCAGTAATTAGCTCAGATATATACTTTAAATATAACTTAACCGAAGAATGATAGAAAAGTCCACGGATACTAGCATGATTTATTTATTTTATTTTGGAATTACCTATTTATTTTCGACGTACCTTCATATTTTAAATCAATTTACAAATTATACAAGTGAACATGGATCACATGCTTACTCGTATATTGATCAACATTATTTGCTTAAGGAATTCACAACCGCTTATCATCACATGCGAATATGCGAACCGTACATATCATTTATTTGAATTTAATCATGATCAAACAATCATTAGCATTATAATTATAATTAGTCAACGTATTCATACAAAAAATAAAATAAAAAAATAAAACATACCCTGCATACCACTATGTATACATTTACATATAAATACCCGTCATAACCGTTTCCGTTTACTTCATTCTCACACTTCACTACAAACACAAAACATAAATACTTTACAAAATCTATAATATCTACAAAGATTTATTACTTTTCTCTTTGTAAGAAACATTAAATATGGATAAAAAGCTTGTAGTTATTTCTCTAATGTTCTTCTCAAGCTTCTTGCTGATGAGATCATCAACGGCTGTTAACAACTACAATGTCGTCAGCTTCGGTGCTAAACCGGATGGTCGAACAGATTCCACAAAAGCCTTCCTCGGCGCGTGGCAAGCGGCTTGCCGTTCAGCTACAACAGTCACTATAACGGTCCCAAAGGGTAGCTTCTTGGTAAAAGCGGTGGAGTTTCGTGGTCCGTGCCGCAGTAGAATCACGTTTCAGATCTATGGAACGATTGTAGCTCCTTCGGATTACCGTGGTTTAGGAAATTCCGGTTATTGGATATTGTTCGTGAAAGTTAACCGGATCTCGATCAATGGAGGAACGTTAGATGGTAGAGGTGCTTCTTTCTGGGCTTGTCGAAATTCCGGAAAGAGTTGTCCAGCTGGCGCCAGAGTAAGATAACTGATTTAACTAACTTTATATATATATTTCGGTTTTCTACATTTTGAAAAAGAGTATAACAAATAACAAACCGAATCAGTATGAATTAATTTGACATTTTAATCAAATATATATCATCCTGTTATGAACCCATTATAGATGGATGCCCATTATAGGTCCATGCTCTAAAATATTCTAATTTGCTCCCCAAGTGTACTTCTCAATTGATTTATTAGGAACACTCCTTATAATTTTTTGTAAACTGTATCTTATTTATTTATTTTTGCAGTCAATGACGTTTAACTGGGCAAACGACGTCGTAGTAAGCGGCTTAACGTCAATAAACAGTCAAGTAACACATTTGGTTATAAACAGCTGCAACAACGTAATTGTCCGGAAAGTGAAGCTAGTGGCTCCAGACCAAAGTCCCAACACAGACGGTCTCCACGTCCAAGCTTCTGCTGGTGTTACCGTAACCGATAGCACATTTCAAACCGGAGATGATTGTATCTCTATAGGTCCGGGAACTCGTAACCTCTACATGTCTAAACTCAGTTGCGGTCCGGGCCATGGAATTAGGTATGACAAGCTAAAGCATCTATACTCTTATTTTAAAGTGGTAACTTGAAGAGTAAGATTCAAATATTTTTGAGATACTCTGCTGATTGTAAATTGATTGCAGTATTGGGAGTTTAGGGAGAGACGCAAATGAAGCGGGAGTACAGAACATAACGTTGATAAACTCTGTTTTTTCGGGTTCGGATAATGGTGTTCGTATCAAGACATGGGGTAGACAAAGTACAGGTTTTGTAAGAAACGTTTTGTTTCAGAATCTGATCATGAAAAATGTTCAGAATCCGATCATTGTCGATCAGAATTATTGCCCGACTAATCAAGGTTGTCCTAAACAGGTAAATTAATTGAAACCTTCTTAGCTATACAATGGAATTATATAAAACTAATCTGACTGGTTTATGTATTTATATGTATTGTAGGGTTCTGGAGTGAAGATTAGTGAGATAGTGTATAGAAACATTCAAGGGACGTCACGGAAGCAACAAGCTTTAATATTTGATTGCAGTCGCAGTAATCCATGCCAAGCTATTAGATTGCACGATGTTAAGCTAACGTTCAACGGTCGGTCCGCTACTTCCACGTGTAAGAATATTAGAGGGGTTAAGGCTGGTGTGGTGATCCCTCAAGGTTGTCTTTGATTTCATGAATTTCAAGGGGTTTCGATGACATTACACCGTCGTTGACGCAGAGTATTTATTATTTGCGTTCTGTGATCGAGTTGTTTTGTTTTGTGTCTTCATATTTGTATTTATATCATGAAACTTTGATTTGTGTACTCTTTTTTGGTACATAATAATATATTAATATGAAATTATGTTTTAACGTAGTGAAGGTAAAGATAATTTGAACCAAAAATTTAAATGTTTATACTAAGTTTAGGTGCAGAAAGATCAACAGATACTAAAAAAATAATATTATGAATGTAAAAAAAGTGAATGAAATTAAAGAGGAAGAAAAAGTTGGTATTTGAATGTAAAATACAAACAAGTGAGCATGAACAATTTACAGTTTTTAAGTAGGTTGGTACTTGTGGTAAATTTATACTCCAACGAATTTCACTAATCTTTTTCAAACAAAAGTCAACGTTTGCTGTGGCCATTCCGGCTCTCCTCTCCCGTCGACGAGTTACTGTTTTTCTTCCCACTCTGCGACTTGTATGAGCTTGAAGACTCTCCTTCGTTCTTCTTATGAGATTTGGAACTTATATCTCCTTCGTTCTTCTTCTTAGACTTTGAGCTTGAATCTCCATCATTCTTCTTATGAGACTTTGAGCTAGAGTCTCCATCGCTCTTCTTCTGAGACTTGGAGCTTGAATCTCCATCGCTCTTCTTCGAAGACTTTGAGCTAGAGTCTACATCTGTCTTCTTCGAAGACTTGGAGCCGGAATCTCCATCATTCTTCTTATGAGACTTGGAGTTGGAATCTCCATCGCTCTTCTTCTGTGACTTGGAGCCTGAGTCTCCTTCGTTCTTCTTACTACTCTGTGATTTAGAGTCTCCTTCGCTCTTCTTCAAACTCTGGGATTTGGGGTTAGATGGATTGGAATCGATCTTAAGAGTCTTAGCCGAGAAGCAGTGACGAACATGGACCCGGTGGCACACAGTCTCAGTCGAACAACTTCCTTGCACATTCACCACAAGTATTGCTTCTTTATCCCGTGTGTCCTCACACCACCAATTCTGAGGAATCCCATCTACAAACTCTTCCAATGTATGGAACTCTTCATGGTGAACCGATACCTCCACTGAACTATCTGGTTTTATAGTTCCTGCAGCTGGCATCACCTAAACAAAAAGAAGACCGAATCATCTTAACAAGGCGAGTCTTGAGAGAATTGTGAATAAGAATTTATTGTTTTAGTTTGGATACCTCGAGCCACCGTGGGAAACCGAATGAGCCTAAGGGAAGTAACTCGGATGTGTCTTCCTCTTCTCTCACCGTAGTCTGCCCTTCGCACAAGATCCTGAACACAGCATTCTCCTTGTCGCCTTTGTTAGTGATGCGAAACATGACTGTATCTTGATTCTGGAGAACGATGCTGTTGCTGCTAACAACTGTCTCTGGTACATAACGTAGGTCGTTGAGCAACGCTCTGACTTTCTCGTTGGTCCTTATGATTCTCCCAAACTCTTGTCTCCTTACCGATCTATCAACATGCTCTATCTTCACATGGAATTTGCAACGCACCGGTTTGTGATCGCTCTCTGTCACATCCATACAAGCATCATACCTGTCCATAACCCATGCCAAAACAAAATTGTTTAAAGACTTGGAGAATACAAACGAGTTTGAATTTCTGTAGTTTGTAAAGAAAAGCTTACAGCATAATCGAAGCAACAACTGGACAATCTAAACTGCATTCAGATTCTGGACTCGTACGCGTGTCTCTGTATATTACTCTGTCACACCACGCAGGAATCCGCTTTTTCTCACCCGAATCATACCCTGAGGAAGACATCATTGAACAAAAATAACTTTAAAATTTTAATATGCTGCAAACACTTGCATACAAATGCGGTTTATGTACCTCCTAAACCAGGCCGGTGTCTTTCAAACTTATAAGTTGGAGGGAAAGTGATGATGGCTTCACGCATTCCTTGGAAAACTCTTCCAGCTTTCATCTCTGCCCTGAGCTGATCTTTTTCTCTAAGCCAATCAAAGCTTCTTTGTGATACAAAGTCCCTAGCTTCATCATATGATATACCAAAGAGCCGGTAGTTAAAATCACCAAAAAATACAACCATGTCCGCCTCTGCAAGATCCTGTCTGGTCTCTTCTGTGTTTACGTTTACGTTCTGCAGAAAGGGAGATGAGTGATGTGTATAAGGTAAGCAAAAAACTCAAACCAAAGCTAGGAAAAAAATGATTGATCTGTAAACTGTGATCATTAGCTTTGTGTTAAACTAGACATAATAAAATAACAAAAAGGGACTTACATTTGCACTCTTTGCTGTATGGGAGCCGGTAGATACACCAGCTGCAAAAGTTAAAAGGTGAGGTATATACAGGAAAGATGGCTTCAAGAAAGAAAAATGAGGTGAAAAACTGGGCGTAGAGATCTACCGGCTGGTGCATTATGAGCATTTGATGACCGGGTGAAGGACATTGATTTGTAGATGTGATCAAAATCAGCATTTCTGCGGTTTACAGCTTCTAGATGTGCAGCCAAGTGACAGTTGACGAAGCACATAATCCGATCAAAGACCCTAATTCTCAAACCTACACCTCCCTGATTTGACATACAAAAGTAAATCAGGTAAGATGCCGCTATATCAGAAAAAAATGATCAACATTGTTGGAAAAAATGAAACAAAATGCTAGAAGCAAAGATAATTTATCTTAATTAGAAATGGAATGGAATGTCATAAAACTTAGAAAAAGGAAAGGAAGCTATAGGCTTTGACTCTCCTTTTCAATCTGAAGACGCAAACATATATATACCTTGTTTCCTATTGCGCGACCAAAACCACATGGAACCGCTGCAACATCAATATCACCTACATGGGTTCTCAGATTCTTCCTCACCCTGAATTGAAATCAAAATATTTTAGGTCACCATCAGATTATGAATAAAGATTTACTTGTTGTACTGGATTAGGTTTCCCATGGATTCTTTCAACTCACCAAAGTGATATGAGCAAACCAGCTAACTGCCTTGATCCCATGCGTTCAAAAACTGCTTTTTCGTCTAAAGTTTTCCCTATTGTGTCTATCCAGTACTGCCCTATCGAACTCCCTTCATTTCCTCCTACCTAATTTAGAAACAAAAAGAGGTTAAGAACAACATATAAAACGCATTCAAACCAGCTCTTCGCTTTTTGTGAAGAAACATAAGCCAGCAAATATCTCTCAACTATCGTCTCACCGATTCTTTAGCAGCTGACATTGCCAAAAATCCAGCACCCATCTCTACTTCTTGCAAGCCTACAACAAGAATACCAACATCTGATGCTACAGAACCTAACCAAGACATAAGCGCATCATGGGAAGCTTTTCCCTGGCCAACATTCCATGAACCAATCAGAATCCTAACACTATCTGTCTGTGCATATGTCCGTTCTTTTTCAGCCAGTTCCGACCTTATTATCCCGTCAAGAGGCCCAGGAGAAATCACATGCCACCCACGTATACCACCATGAGTGGCTAAGCTGAAAATGTAGCCATTAGCTGCTGCCATCTTTATCACTGCGTTATTATGTGCAACCCATCCAGCTATTAGATTGCCTTCAAGATCAATTATCTGGATGTGACCACTAACATAACCAATGTATATTCTTTCCCCAAAAGTGCAGAAACACAATACAGCACATTGATGGTGACGGAAATCTTGCAACCGGTTTCCATTTCCATCCCATTGTATAAGCAATCCATTTGTGCACCCAGTCCAAATCATCCCATCCCCGGCTAAAACCATCGCTTCTGTTCTTTTGGCGTCCTCATATGCCCCTCCTCCTCTTGTTGCAACCCTTCTAACAGCATCTGCAGCTCCCATTATTGCATTTCTTGAGCGTTGCAAGAATCCATGAGATTTTTCCTTTTTTGAAGTGCAAGTCATTTTCACCTTCACCTCGTCATCCACTAGCGGATCCTGCCCCGATGGCATGTCAACCCGGTTTTCAGTCTGACCTTCTGTATTGAAAACTTTCAGTAGCTCTTTTGTGCGACCGTCCCTACAAAGATATCAAACCCATTAGAAATTCATGTAAAAATGGCACAAGGGAATCAAAACTTACAATCACATTTTGGAGATTTAAGTATGAACCAAAACTCACCATAAGGAGAAGCATTGAAGCTGAGCAGCCCAAATGTTAGATCTTACATTATCAGCTAACAAACACTTGACTTCAGAGGAAGATATATTGCAGGTTCCATTTGCAGTAACTTGAGCCCTGAGATCAATCCCTGACCTCTCCATCAACAAAGCAGCCATATGTTTCTCCTCCAACCTAAGCGAAAGCGATTTCTCCATAGATTCCCAAGTCCATATCTTTATCATACCACCTTCTGAACATGACCACAAATCACCTGGAATTTCCAATTACAAGCTATGAGATTTCAGATTGAAATCATTATTAGAAGAATAAAAAAGACAAACTTTAAGAGAAATTACCATAAGAACTCATGATTACAGAATTGACAGGACCCTTATGAGCTTGCCAACAGAGACCTTCCTTGAAAGGAGTATCATCATCATCATTATCAGCAACATAATCCATCTTCCAAGACCGAATCTTTCCATCCTTATGACCACTCCAAACAAGCCTATTCCCATTATCAACAATCAAACAAGTAGTAGGCGAAGTACTAGCCGACTCATGAAACGGTGCCGCATCCTCATCTCCTCTCTGTACACGATCACTTAAACCACAACCTGGCTCAAAGGCATCATCAAATTTCCAAAATCTAACACCACTCTCTTGTCCAGCCCACAATTGTGTATCCGTACAAGCAATGTTCCTCAAAAATCTCCCAACTTGAGTCTCCTTTAAAGGATGAGGTCTTAACTCTAAACAAGGAGGACGAGCTGAGTGCAAAGGAGATCGAGTAGGGACTTTGAACATCCCAACGCCACCTCCAGATCCGACGAATTCAGGAAGAGGTTGAAAATCATCTCCGATCTCAGGCTGATGTGTGATTAAGTAATCATCAGAATCTCCAGTATCTCCAGTGAAAGGAAAAGAAGAAGAATTGATTGTGGTGGCGTAAGGATAGAACTCTTCATCGGAAGAATCACCGGAGATACCACATCCGGTGATGATCTCAGTGATTTTAGGGATATCATCGAGGCTATGTTGACGTTGACGATGGTGATGACCTTTTTGACCGGTGGCACGAAGCTGATGGCTATAGGAATGGATTTTGCGAGGAGGAGGAATGGCGCTAATGGAGCAAAGAGCGTCGTCGTCGTTGTCGTCGTCGTCGGAGCGGTGGTGGTTGTTGATTTCCATGGCGGGAGATAGGGGAAAGAGAGAAGAAGGAGAAAGAATGAGAGAAAAGAGGATGAAGAAAATGAAAGAGAAGAAGAAAGAGAGAGATGGAGCGAAGTGTTCGGGAGAAACATGGCGACAAGAGAGTTTGTTTCTCTTCCTCCATTTTTCATGGGAGATTTCTCTGCAATACGCTTCATCTTCTCTTCTCCGTCTTCACTATTTTTTTTTTATTTTTTTTTTAAATTAGCTTTATCTATCTTCCTCATCTATATATATGTTTCTTTCGTGTATTAATTAATTTATTATATCATAATGTACAAGTGTGAGTGTGGATATGACAAAAGAGATTATATTATAATGTTACTTCATCACAACATTCACACATGCATATTGTAGATTATATAAATAGAGTAAGATGATGATTTTATTCTTAATAGAATTGTAGATTACAGGGAGATAATAATACTCTTACTAAATAAATAGTAAGAAAGAGGATAATACTCTTACTAAATAAATAGTAAGAACTCTTTCTTGGATTAGTTGATCTTCTTCCACCTCCCAAGCTTCTCTTTGCCCTGTTATGATACATCATAGATCCAAGGAATTGTCAATTATGTGTGTTTAAACTGAAATTAAATTAAACTAATATTTTATATAACAATTTCTTTTTTATAGAAATTAGTATCAGCAAAGAAATGAAATTTTGTAAGAGGTAAGGATGTATTTTGAACACAAACATAATATGATGTAACATCGCACAATGTGAGTATATTTAATATTTATACCTTACGAGTGGCAATGGCGTATGGATTCTCTTCGATGGACACTGCCTTAAATCCTACCGGAGCCAACACATCTTCGTAGCTATACACCTCATATAAAACATACGCACAATTAACATTTTAACTAATTAAGCTCTTGAGTACTGCAATTACGCATTTCATTAGTCGTAAGTAAAAATATGTATGTAAGCCAGATTGAGAGATTGATTACGTACGTAGAGACATCTACTTTGTAGGGAGGTCCACCAACATGGTCGGTAATCTAATTGATCAAAAACGCAAAGTATATAACTTCATTTACTCCATGATTTGTTATCACTAAATTAATAATGGAACACTCATACGAATATTTTTAAAAGAATAATTACCGGATAAATGATAGTTATGAGTTCGCCGTCAGGTTTTAAGAGCTCATGCATGGATTTAGCCCATGCAGGTCTCATCTCCGGTTCAATGGCACAGAAAAACCTGTTAATTTAGATTAGTTAATTGGATTTTGTAATAACTTATTGCTGACATTATGTTTGATAGTTAATTAACTCACACATAATCGAAGATGAAGTCGAACAATTCGTTAGGACGCCATGTGAAAACATCTTCCTTCACGAACGAAAAATACTTTGCCTTGGGCGAGGAACCGTAACTCTATATGTAATCAACAGAAAGTAATTATTATTTTTTCAGTATTTTATTATTTAAAAGATGAACATTGGGTTGGATCTTGAGATAATAAACCTCCGTAGCTTTCTTGAGGGCGTTTTCAGAAATATCCAATCCAACAACAAAACGTTCGGGGCTTGCCATTGCAACCACGTCATGTCCCTACTCAAGTTCATAATTAAAATTTATATTTGTTCACAGAAAAGTTAAGTTAAAAATCATACCATACCAATTCAATCTAGACTAGGTTTCGATATTATTGGTAAAGACTAAAGATCAGCCACTGAAATTTTCTATAGATTTGAGAACATTATTACTCAAAGTCTATATTGCCATACCGTTTTTTTTTTTTAAACAGCAACAAATTTAAATACACCCTTAAAAATTTGCAGATTAATTTCTACATAAAATAATTGACAGTTAAAATAATAATAATATATCAGACTCTTTAATTCGATGAGCATTTACTGTAAAAAAAAAAAAAAAAAAAAAAAAAAAAAATCCAAAAAAGAAGGAGACTGACCCCGCCGCAACCGGGGACAAGGGCACGACCAATAGGAAGAGAGGAAGAGTGGAGAAGATGAAGGATGAGAGGTGTGGCTTTTCCAAGGTCCCATGGTGTTATCTCTTCTTCCCAACATTTCTCCCATCCACCTGTTTCATTATTTTCTTTATTTATTTACATTATCTATTATCTTTACTTTTGTTTTTCTTTACCTCCCAAAATCTAAACAAATAACTTTATCCATTTTTGTGATTATGGAAGACATATATATATTCACTAAATTCAAACAAGAAGCATATGATTTTTGGCTAGAGTGACTCATTCAACACAAAACCCCTATAATTTTATCACGAATGAAATTTATATATATGGACCAAATTAAAGACCCCGTTAATTGTAGAAGGTATATTATAAAGGGAAGAATGAATCACCTTCTTCGACAGTTTTGGGCAGGAACGTAGCAACTTCTTCAGGAGTAGGAATAATGTTTCCACCATTGCTGTGACCTGAGCTTTTTTGTTCTTCAGCCATTATTAGAGTTTCTCAACCTCTGATACTCTTTCCTTTTGGTGTTTCTATTGGTGCTTTCCTTTTTTTTCTTGTTTTTGGGGAGTGGGGTTGGTCTTGAACTTATGGAAAAGGCTTAAGCATATGCTACTATCTATATAGAGGTTACCAAATTGAATTTTTTAACAAAAATAAAATTAAAAGAGTAAAAGTGATTTTTTATAAAGCCTTTAACTATTAGTGTGCTACTGTGCTTTCACCATCGATACTTTCTTCCGATTTTGTGTGTGTTCTCATTGGAACACGTACGTAGCTATTTTAGATTTCTTTTGTCCCCCAATCATTAATCGAACTAGCTTGAAGCCTTGAAAAAAGGTTATTAAATTATGGGACGAACTTAAAGAAGATCAACGGCTCTTACAGTTTTGGTGGAATTCTCTACGATTGGCGTTGTGACTAGAAAACATCATATAAAATCATTTAAATAGCATAGTTTTCCCACCATCTAAAATGTTCACATTATTAAATATGCGAAATAGATGATAAAACTATATTTAAATTGTTTATAATTTTATGGAATAAATATGCATTAATAACAAATTTTAATATAATGAGTTACCTTTTAAAAACACTATAATTTTAATTAAACATTTATAAATAATTCAAAACTTTTTTTTTCTGATATAATTAATATTGGAATTCCGCATGCTCAACGCATGGAGGTAATAATCTAGTAGAAATAATAGTCATTATACCATTTAACCATATTTATCATTCGAAAACTTAAAATGTAGTTATGATTTATTTATATAAACAATACGAAACAATTATTTGGACTAAATATCCAAATGTTCTCTTCATCGATTTCATCATAAAGACTTAGATTATGTAGATGAAATATCCTCGATACATGATGAAAATAATACTAGTATATAAAAATGTCAGTTTCAAAAAGACCATAAATTGCGACGCATTCTTATCCATCGTATGAGCAAGTGGAATAAGTGGCCCTAGTTTCACTCTATTATTCACCAATTCCCAAAAATAATTGTATATTTATTGTTATTATATTCCCTCTGTTCCAAATTAATAGATGTTTTGGCTAAAAGCACACATATTAAGAAACCTACTTTTCTTTACAAAATTATCATTTAATGTTTTATTTAAAATTTATTTAGCCAATCAAAATGTAAAGTTTGCATAAAAACTAATAAAACATCTAATAAAATGGAACAAGAAAATTGACTCAAAACTTCTATTAATTTGGAACAGAGGTACCTAGCTAAGTAGCTCCAAAACTCGCCACTCACGAGTGGCCACGAGGGACCACCAAATTTTAATACTCCTAGAAAGCAGTAAAAGACCTAACTTCCACTCACAGTGGGATTATTCAGCATTTTAGTATAGTTACTCAAAGTGAACACGCAAAACGACGGAAAACATTTGAAGTGTGACCGTGTCACACGGCTCTCTCTCTTTTAGGTCTACCAAATTCACCAACGAGGAATATTTAATATTATAGACGAGAAATTAGACACTGCAGTTTATTGAAGAATACATACACATAATCATTATAAAATTCATAATACGGTCAAACACACTTTAGACCAATATCTTTATTTAGACGTGTAAATTGTAGCACATTTCTGACTAAAATGTAGTAATAAAACTTTATTGATGTATTATGTATAGAAATAGAGCCATGTGGGTGTGTGATGCGGTGGTAATGAGGAATCATTACAATGACTTGTTCTTCTTCCATCTGCCAACTTTTTCTATTCCCTGAAAATTAATTTTAATTTTAAACTCTTTTGTCTTTTCATAATGAAATTAGGTGATGAAGTTGGATATGTTCATTTACCTTGCGTGTTTCTGGAGCAAGTTCGTTATCCACAATGAAGATTGACTCAAATCCTAAGGGAACCAAAACCTCTTCATAGCTACACAACATTTGATTTTTTTTATACCGAAGTCAGACATTAAGAGAGTTGTATAGTTATGAAAACGATTTTAAGGAGAAGATGAAGATTTATACGCTGAGATTGATACTTGGTAAGGAGGTCCTCCAACACGATCATCTAACTGCATAAACATCATCAATAATAAAACATTTCAGATGTTTGTTTGATGAGAGAAATGTTTAATGATTTTTTTTCTTACAGGAAACATCAATGTTATAAGCTCTCCACCAGGGTTCAGAAGTTGTTGCATACGCTTTGCCCACAGAGGTCTCACTTTAGGTTCAAAGGCACAGAAGAAACTGCAAGAATCATCAGAATGGAGGTTGTTGTTCTCTTCATATGAATCTAAGAAATCTAAACATATCAAGTTACAAAAAGAATTCAGATGTATACTTGTAGTCGAAAATGAGGTCGAATTTCTCGGTAGGCTCCCAGGTGAAGAAGTCTTCTTCCAAGAAGGAGAAATGTTTTGAATTAGGCAATGAAGAGAACATCTGCGTTTGAGATTTAATCATTTATTAAAAACATATTCCAAGCATTGAAACTGAGAAAAATCTTAGATGAAAGATCACAAACCTCTGTTGATCTTTCTACAGAGGTTTTTGAAAGATCAAGTCCAACAACATGACGATCAGGTGTTGCCATCACCACCACATCATAGCCCTGTCAAAACCAGTTTCCAAACAATGGAAATCTTACAAGAAAGAATCTGAGTAACAAAAGAAGAAGAAGAAGAAGAGATAGAAAGGTGACTAACGGTGCCACATCCGGGAACTAAAGCTCTTCCATTAGGCAATGAACCCGTTTTACAGAGATGAACAACAATGGGAGTTGCTTCTCCTAAATCCCACAATGTGTGTCCCTCTGCCCATAGCTTCTCCCATCCACCTAAAAAAAACAACACGAACATGCAAAACCAAAGATCTTCTCTAAATGCATTCATGACATCTCATAATAACAATGTGAATGTAATCATCAACAAGCGTTTCAACATCGAAATCCCGAAGATTACTTGCGAATAAAAGAAAACAATTTGGAGGTGAAGAGGTTACCATAAGGCTGTTTGATATCCATCAGTAGATCACAGCGATTTGAAACAGAATGGGAAGGTTCTTGTGCTTACTGTTGATGCTTTTCTTCTTTGGTGCATGAGTTCTATAACCAAACTTGTATAATATATAACCACACCTGCATATACTTTTCTCTGGCATAGAATATATTTCAAAGCAAGAAAAAACTAAAAAGGTATAAAAAATGAAGAATGTTGAATGGTAACGAGGTTTTTTAATACTAGATGCACTGATTCAGGGAAAAGCCATCGTAGACTTTTTCAATCTTCTGGATAATTAAGAACCTGAAAAAGATTAATTAAATCTAAATATACACAGCCCATCTCATGAGCACAAAGTAAACTATAATATCGCCTTTGATTTGAAAATGATTAAGAAAGGAATATATATATATATAAATGTAGCAAGTTCGTTATCCACAATGGAGATTACCTCAAACCCCAATGGAATAAGGACCTTCTCGTATCTGCACATTGAGAGATTACAAAGTGAAGTATGGCCAGAATATTTCAACGCGCGATATTGCTCTTAGTAACAGAGATAACAGGAGACATCAATGTAATAAGCTCTCCACCGGGTATCAGAACCTAACCCCAAAGGATAAGCCCAAGCGAAGCGTTTAGTCGCCTAGGGTTTCGTTAAGAGGCTCAAAGGCTCTGCCTTTAGGTCCAAGTCTTTGCCTCTTTAGTTACATTCTGTTTGGTTCTTAGACAACTTTCTTGCATTTGCCAGTCTCTCTCCCTCAGAGTCAGATGTTTGGTTTACGCTTTAGCAAACGACGATTAGAACTTTCAGACTTTGGATCCAAAATCGTAATCAGAGAAGAGACAGTGTGAAAAAATGTGTTTCTCTTCATTAGGGACATATGTATAACCACCATATATATATATATATATATACAGTGTTTGCTGTAACGCTAACAGTAACAACGGCTAGGATCAAGAGTATAGTTGTTGGCTATAACGGTAACTTTTCTTTTCTTTTTTTTTATTGTAAAACGGTTACTATTTCTTAGTTTCCATTTTTTTGTAGAGTTCGAATAAAGAAAAAGGAAACAATCCCAATCTTTCCATTTTTTTTGTGCAAACCTTTGCTTATAAATACCCAGTCTTCTATTCTTGAGAAATCAAAATTCTCATTCCTATTTCTGATTTCTTTTTTTTTTGTTCATACTTGTTGCTCTGTTTCTTCCGTTTCGTAAGATCGACGGCGTGGTTTATTGGCCAACCGAACAACAACGATGGATAAGCTGAGAAAGCTTTGAAGATGATGGAGTCTATACATTGTTCCTAGTTCTTCTCTCTCAGTCCGTCTTCAAAAAGCATCGAGAATCCATTAAAGCCCAAACCATGGATGTTACTTAACTTACGCGGCGGCGGAAGAATGAGACCATTGGAGATTACAATGACGGTTGCCACATAATCACGAGAGCAAGGTTTGTTTTTCTCAAACTATTTTACCCAAGATTCCTTTTTTTTTTGTTTTCCTTTCTTGATTCTGAGATACGGAGGTTGTGCATCCAGATCGTGACCATAGCTCCACCAAGGTAACTACTGATACAAACTCCTCTTCTCTATTCACCCCTTCATTCTGTTTTTTACTACAAATTGGTATATGATGGAAACACATAATCTTGCCGACGAAAAATTCAATCTTTATGCGAAAAGCTAGCCTTTAACTAATTGTAGACACAATATCTCTCATAACCTTTTGCTCAACAACTATATTACCCAATTAACCTAATTTTTTTCTTTCTTTTTTATTGTAGGTTTCCAATTCATGCTACGTCTTCTTTGGGTAACGATTTCTTTACTCTTTTTTATATTTATATATATAAAAAGTTTTTTCACTATATAATATATATATATATATATATTATTTTCAAAAAAACAATTTGAGTATTAAATTACAAAATTGTTAAGACTAACCGAATTTGACATCCCGTCCATCTTTTTGGATCATTAGAGATGTTACAAATTCAAACTGTTTTTATAATAATGTAAATTGATACTTAAGTTTGTTTTTATTTTCGGATTTTTATACTATATAGTATATATATCGTTATTTTTTTTTAAATACGGTTTTAAAACTTTTAGTATTAAATTACAAAATTGTGAAGACTAACCGAGTTTGGCATCCCGTCCATCTTTTTGGATCATTAGAGATGTTACAAATTCAAACTGTTTTTACAATAATGTAAATTGATACTTAAGTTTGGTTTTCTTTTCAGATTTTTATACTGTATATATAATTCTTTATTTTTTAAAAATACAGTTTTAAAACTTTTAGTATTAAATTACAAAATTGTGAAGACTAACCGAGTTTGGCATCCCGTCCATCTTTTTGGATCATTAGAAGTGTTACAAATTCAAACTGTTTTTACAATTATGTAAATTGATACTTAAGTTTGTTTTTATTTTCGGATTTTTATATTATATTATATTTTCGAGTTACAATTATGTAACTCGTTATTTTTTAAAAATAATGTTTTCAAAAAAACTTTAAGTATTAAATTACAAAATTGTGAAGACTAACCGAATTTAGCATCCCGTTCATTTTTTGGATCATTAGAGGTATTACAAATTCAAATAGTTTCTACAATAATGTAAATTGATACTTAAGTTTGCTTTTATTTTCGGATTTTAATATTATATTATATATATGTAACTCGTTATTTTTAAAAAATCTAAAAAACTTAGAGTATAGTTATAAAATTGTGAAAACTAACCGAATTTGGCATCCGGTCTATCTTTTTAGACCATTTTCTGTGTTGCAAATTTAAACCTATACTTAAGTTTGTTTTTATCTTCGGATTTTATATTATATTATATATATATATGTAACTCGTTATTTTTTAAAATAATGTTTTGTAAAAAACATTGAGTATTAAGTTACCAAATTGCGAGGACTAACCTAATTTGACATCCCAACTATCTTTTTGGATCATTAAAGGTGTTAGAAATTTAATCTGTTTTTACAATAATGTTAATTGCTACTGAAAATTGTTTTTATTTTTGGATTTTATATATATATAACTCGTATCTTTTTTATAATTTTTTTTTCAAAATTATGAGTGTTAAGTTAGAAAATTGTGAAAACTTACTGAATTTGAAAAACGACTTGAACAGCTAAAAATCTGCAGGTAAAAAGTAAAGCGAAAAGCTTTGTACCTTGCCTTTGACAAAAACATAGCTGCACCAGACCCTGCATATACTTTTCTCTGACATAGAATATATATCAAAGCAATAAAAAGTAAAAAATGTAGAATGTTGGTAACGAGGTTTCTAATACTAGATGCACTGATTCAGGGAAAAGCCATCAAAGACGTTTTCAATTTTCTGGATAATTAAGAACCTAAAAAAGATGAATCAAATCTAAATATACACAGCCATCTCATGAGCACAAAGTAAACTATAATATGGCCTTTGATTTGAAATTGATTAAAAAACGAAAAATGTTGAATATTGCACACACTAGTATATATATACATATATATGTGTGTGCAAATATTTCTTTCAGGTATTATTCAGGTTCCATCTCTTTAAATGGTCCTACACGTTTGATTTATTAGTGAGAAATCACATAAAAAAACTTCTGCAATGACTGAAGCATCTGAGCTTCTGTAATGATCAATAAACATTCATCACAATTCACAAGATGGAGCGAAATGTGGAAGATTTCTTCCATCTTCCAAGCTTTTCCATTCCCTGAAATTGATTCCAAGGTAACATTATTTTCTGATTCTGAACCCGAAACTGCAATTCTCCATTGAATTATCTCAAGGCTTATTCGAAAGTTCATGTTAATGTTTACCTTGCGCGGCCTTATAGCAAGTTCGTTATCCACAATGGAGATTAACTCAAACCCCAATGGAATCAGGACCTTCTCGTATCTGCACATTGAGAGATTACAGAGTGAAGATTGGGCAGACAATTTCAGTGATGTTGCTTTTAGTAACAGAGATAACAGGAGTGAGGAGATTATTACTCAGACACAGATACTTTGTAAGGAGGGCCTCCAGAACGTTCATCGATCTGCACAAAGACACATTTTTCCGTTTTCAGCAACTATGGGCATGTGAGGAAATGGATGAGAGAATAGAGAAGTTATGATTCTTACAGGAAACATCAATGTAATAAGCTCTCCACCGGGTTTCAGAAGTTTTTCCATTCGCTGTGCCCATAGAGGTCTCAAGCTAGGTTCAAAGGCACAGAAGAAACTGCAAGGATGGTCATATTAAATAAGGTAGAGTCATATTTGAATGAGCCAGAAACACACACATGTAGATTATAGTTAATACATACGTATAATCGAAAATGAGATCAAACTTTTCAGCTGGCTCCCAAGTGAAGAAGTCTTCACTCAAGAAGGAGAAGTATTGTGCATTAGGCAATGAGGAAAACATCTGCATTGAGATTAAACAAAACAAAACGTGTTAAAACATAAATGAGGACATGATCATTTCCATCTCATTTTCCAAAATCGACAAACTACTCACAACCTTTAATGATCGCTCAACCGAAGTTTTGGATACATCGAGTCCAACAACATAACGATCAGGGGAAGCCATTGCCACCACATCATAGCCCTGGAAAACCATAACAACTACTATAAGAAAGCATATGGGCTTATATGTCAAGAGTTGTGCACACATAAATTATAGTAAAGAGAGATATCAGTGGGGAAGAAGATACAGTTCCACAACCAGGAACTAGAGCTCTGCCTTTAGGCAATGAACCAGTCTCGGTGAGATGCACAATAATCGGAGTTGGTTTTCCTAAGTCCCATGGAGTAGCTCCTGCTTCCCAACTCTTCTCCCACCCACCTTTACCAAATTCACAAATCAATCCAAAGAAGAAATTGGTCTGAGAAACTTAGGTTTTGTTTACCTGAAGAATTCTCGCTAATCAGCCGTTGGAATATATCACGAGTCGATTCCGCTGCCGGAGCTCTACGGGCCATCGGATCAACCAAGGAAATGGGACCCGCAAACGAATCGGCGACTACTAAAGAGAAGAGAGAATAAATGTTTCTTCTACGAAGCTTATTTTTTTTTTTGACGGCTTCTACGAAGCTAATTAAGATTCATTAGTCAACTTATAATTGTTTTTAATTAATGAAATCCACGGAAGCTAAACTATTCTAGTTGAACAAATTTTTTTAAAACAATTATCATCTTACAAATAGTTGAGAAAAATCCTATAAAAATCGTAATGATGGGTATCAAAATTTAGACAAAAAAGAATAATATCTTGTATATGTGAATTTACAACGAGAAGAAGATAAAAGTGTGAATCAATCGAGGTAGAAGAGAGTGACGATCTTGCGGAGATTTTTAGCTTCTTGACATGTCTCCATAAGAAGCTTACTGTCATGAAACGCGAAGCAGATTACTTGTTGTACTTGTGATATGATGTCCATATTACACAGCCTGCAAATATATATATATATAACCAAAGATTAGTTTGCTCATGACCAACGTAGATCAATGTACTGTATGATGATGATCATCTTATTCACGAACCTGCTGGCTTCTAATAATGGCAAATGGTCATTGTGTGGCTTTTCTACCACGTTTTGTACCTGCGAGATGACATAGCAAAAGAGGAGAGTTTCAGATGTAAATTGGAGTCGGAGATAAAACGAGATTCTGATCTTTAGCAAACAAACCAGTTTTGCTTACTTTAGACAACAGTTCCTGGCTCTCAGGAGGTTGTTTTTTCAAACTTTGGGGTAAGATTACTGTTAGCAGCTCTGGTCTCTCTGCTCTCAATGCACCTCTGATAACTGCTGCATTAGTTCCAGATGCACCTGATGTATATATATGATTTTTCTGCAACAACAGGATTATCGCAGGGATGATTTTAGGAAAAAATATACAAGAAAAGATTGGAGGCAAACAGATAGGATGAAGCTCAAATGTCTTACTGTTATAACCATGGCGTAGCTAAGTATCTCAATCAGTTCTTGATGCATGAAACCCATATTCCTTGTCCCAAAGAAGCCAATTGATCTAGGCCCTTGTTGCTGTATCGCCAATAGCTCCTGTCGATTTAACATACACAGTTACAGCTAGCTGATATAAGAGCATAATGTGCTTCACTGATGAATTTCCAGAGAAACTAGTCTTACTTGTATGTAATCTACATCAGCTGCGGGTTTTAGCTCTGAAACTGCAACTGAACCAGATCCTTCGACAATAGCCTGAGCCTGAGTTGGAATCCTGAGCCCAGATTCTTCATCCGATTCAAGCCCACAGGTAATGTGGTCATCTTTATTTGTCCAAATATCTGTGTTGTCTTGATTTCTCGTGTGCTGAGGAAGGCACTGTACACAGTATATAAAAACAGAGTCAGTCACTGGGAGTAAATCATAAGTGAATAGCCAAAACCAACTGCTCTACGTACACTATTGAGAAGAGAGACAAAAACACAAACACTCAAGCTTATACCTATCATAAAGACATTCCATGAAAACTTAACCAATATCATTTCCAAATCAAAGCTGGTGTTCCAAGAAATAGAGTAACAGGCTTCCAAAACCAAGAAACCAGAGAACCAGATTTCTTATTTTTTCAGAGATAGAAGTGAGAGGCATTGCATCATCTACAATACTCTTTAGAATATGTACATATATATGAGTTAAGAAATCACCTCCTACAACAAAATCTTCATCATGAGAAGACACTACAGAAGTTTTGACAAACAGTGAACTTTCAAAAGAATGAAAATTATGAATAAATCAGCAATGGCCATTAAAACTGGAACTCCCACCTAACTATTACTACCATTGAAGACGAGAGCGATAAAGAGTAATTAATACATTTCAAGCTTATTAGAACAATCTCATGTATAAGTCTATAAATAGCCAAATACAATCTTTGAAGAAACAAAACATCAATCTATCCAACACAACCCGATGAATTGATCAAACAATCTCTGATAAAGGCATTTAGCATATAAAATCAAGAAGAATTAGCAAAGCAATGAGATAGAGAATCGGAAGATACCATGGAAATAGACGGAGAATAGGATCTGAATCGCCGTATTCGCCCAGGGAATAGCTGCTGCCACTGAGAAGAGCAAGAGGTAGAAGAAGAAGAGGATCGGCGACTGAAATTAGGGTTTTGAGATCTGAGCAGCGAAGAAGGAGCATGAGAATCTGGAGAAGGAGAAATGGAAGAAGCTGTAAGAGGCAAAAGAAGCCTCAGAGGTAGAGACGAACTCATCTCTCTCTTTCACACTGTCTTCTCGATTGATTTCAATTTCTCTTCTTCTTTCCAAAGATATTTGAGACAAATGACAAATCCTTCAGAGCTTGATTTTGTCACGACTCTTTTCTCGTCGGATGTGTATTTCGTCGGGTTGAAGAAGAAGAAGAAGAAGATAAAACACAGTGCATATCAAAACAAAAACATATTAACAACGAAGGAATAAAATTTTAATTTTAATTTATTTTTCGTTCAAGGAATATTCCCATTTTGCAGCCAAGTCCAATCAATTTTAATATTAGTGGCTAAAATTAACTTTTTGTTATTATGGGTAAAAACTTAAAAGCGATGTAACTTTTAGTACTGTAAATGGAAAACAAAAAAAAGAATATCTATTTTTTTTTCTTTAGTCACACACACTTATACACCCATACAGACGTGTGAACGAGAACATTTAAAGAAGCTACAGCAACACCAAATTGCAATGATAATGTTATTCTCTAACTTTTTTTGTTGGTATCTTTCTTTGTTCAATTTAGCAAAAGATGGATTATATAAGGAAAGAGGAACAACTTATAGGTTTTACAAAGAGATGCGGCAGTGAAAATGAAAGATGATTTCGATAATATAGCATCAAATGTCCCATCTTTTCTTGACTCGGAACATCAAGACTGAGGTTTTGATGTCATCTTGTGGAACTTGAAGCATGAACTGCACTTTCATCTTCATTGGTGTCGTTTTTACTTTTCCAGCTTCATCTCCCACCTGCACATTTTATCCCTCGATTTTTAGTTATGTTATTCTAGTCACAACCTACCTCCTACTATAACTCAAACCAAACACAAGAGACTCATGATACAACTCGCTCAAAAGCTAGCTCAATAGTGTGGTGAATGGTCTTCAGGTTTTATAAAACAATTGTCATATAACCCAGTTGAGACATTGTAGAATAGGCTAAACCTCTCTTAATGTCTTGTTGTGTGGTGAATGTTCTATAATGCTACAGTTCATAATCATATGACTCAGGTTGGCGGATTTCACTTTTAAGAGAAGAGAAAGAAGAAAACTAAAGTTTTGATGATTTTACCCAGAGAGATGCCCAGCCAAGGCGTACATCAGAATCATAGCCAGCTTTGAATTTGTAGTCTTTACCATATGTGCGTTTGTACACAGCACTCCACATGTTTGAATCAAAGTTGTACCAATAGCTGCATAGTAATCATCATAACATTATACAAAACTGAAAAAGCAGATGATATGATTCTACCAAAAGAAAGAGTAAGAGAGAGGAGGAGACACACTGAGACCACTACTAACCTCAACTTATCTGAAGGGCTAAACCGACGTTTGAATGCAAACGAAGCAGCATTGGAAGGAAGTGAAATGCTTGGGATGAAAGACAATGCATCATCCTGTATGAAAAAAGTAAATCCTTGATGTCACATCCAAAAGATGGTGATGTAGGATATCCTCTTACATGTGCAATCTTCTACAAGCTATTGAATTAACGAAAAAAAAAAAAAAGCAAGACAAGGAATTTAGTAAAAGTCAAAAACCTTATAAGCATATCTCAGCCTCAACTCTTCATCTGTGTATAGAGCAGAACAAACACCATTCATGACTTGACGTTTGAGGATCCCATTAACAGATAAAGTTCTTTTCGATTTCTCCTCCTCCTCCTCATCTTTTTCTTGTAACGAAACTTCGCCAAGTGGGAATTTAAGTGTCGCTCTTGGCTACATGAAGAAAAAACCATCAGACATTAAGGTAAGCATTTAAAGTGAACAAATTGCAAAATACAGTACTCACAACCAAGCAAGCAGACAATTTCCCCGGGTAACTGATGAAGTAAAGTAGCAAAATTACCAAATATGCACACACCAAATAGACAAATGAAGGAAATGGCACTCACGTAACCAATAGGAACAGGTGATGAAAGCTCGAGAGAATAGCCAGGTTCAGTCAGATTTGCCTCCATAGCAACCTCTCCTTGTTGTGCCTTCAAAAACATACAATTAAACCAAACATCAGTGTACATAGTCAAAACCAACATAAAAATCAAGGATTGAACATAATCCTACAAAATCCTAAACTAAAAAAAAAAGGAAATGTTAAGTTATAATAGCTACTGATAGTTAGCTGCACAGCTCTCAAATGTGAAAATACATAGTTCTTCCCAATTGATTCTATCATTGTGAGATACGAGGTAACATAAATCCTATCAACACGGTTCCACAAGCAAGCACATAAATTGTTCTGTTCCAAAGATGACAAATTGCCATATTATATAGATAATTTAGTTCAAAATAATTGTTAGTCTAAATATGCGCTTAATTCAACAAACTGACGAAGCGTGCCTCAGGAAAAATCAATTCTTTAATAGCAAATGGAGATGTACCTTGACATTGTGAAGAGCTCGGAGCTGAAGGCGAGGGTGAACGTCGAGAGAGCTCTTAATGAAAGTGTTATTCTCCTCAAGATCATAGAGAACGGAGACGTGTTTGGAAGTGAAAGAGAGCTGAGGCTGTGAAATCTCGCGCTGTGAATTGTTCTGAAAAGCGAATTTGAGCTTGGCGAGGTTATCAAAGAGCTTACAAGAGACTTTGTTTAAGAAAAGGAGACTATCGCTGTCGAATTCAGATGTAACTCGGAGTTTGGGTCTGTTGGCAGTCTTGAGAAATGAAAAGGTTGAGCAAGGCGGTGGCGATAGTTCCGAGGTTGCCGATTGAGGGGCTACAGAAGGAGGAGGAAGGGAAGTGGTGAGGGTAGGGTTTGGAGAAGATGGATCCGCCATTGAAATGGATTTGGGAGAATCTATTGCAAAGTCGCGAACACGGGGTTAAGTTGTTGTACAAGAAACGGACGGTTCTTGTTTTTGTTTATTTGATTACTCACCACTGACTCACTTCGGTCTTTTATTTATTTTTATTTTTTTTATTGAAATCATTATTTGGCCACATGGTTAATGTTAATTAATTAGGTAGATAGATTTCAAAAATAAAATTGACATGGTAGCAAGTAGGTTTTGATTTCGCAAGTTTTTAATTAAATAAGACGAGATCCCATGATCTACCGTATCATTTTATATTAGTGCATATATCAATTTTCTTATTGGATGATTACAAGATAGCCATTGTAATAAAATAATGTACTCACTCAGTCACACTCGCATTACTAGATTTACAAGTTCGACGGTTCAATTCAAATCAAAAGTATTCAAGGTAAAATTTGGCAAATAAAGCAATGAAAGTTTTGATATTTAGTTGATTAGGTTTTAGGAGATAGTAGTAAAACTAATAAAATGTAATTTTTTTTTTTGGGTCAGCTAAAATTAGTAAAGACAAGATGAAGATGTCATTATTTCATTGTAAAAGCTTTTAGAGAAAAAACTGAATCACTACAAGTACACTGTATTGTCTTCTCGTGAGGAAAATGTTGTTTGCCTTCTTTTTTTTTCTTTCTTGCAAGGCAAAGAGGTAATTAAAAAGATGTACTTTTGAAGAAGTAAGACAAAATATAAAGTCTCCAAAACTAGCCATTCCCCGTGGGAAGGTTCAAGCTCTCTCTCTCTCTCTCTCTCTCTCTCTCTCCCTCTCTTTGGAACCTTCACCATTCCAAAATCACCTCCTTTTCAAAACAACAGCTCTGGATCACTCTGCCTGAACCATTACTGGTTTTCCCCGTCCCATGGAGAATCCTCTGGTCCCATCAGGCATCCGTGGTCCTGGTGGTTGCTGCTTCCCCATGCCTGGTTGCTCCATGTTGTTCATTGGATTGCTTGAAGGTGGTGTTCCCACATGATGATGATGATGTTGATGATGATGATTCCCGCGCCCGTTGTTGTTGTTCTGGTTCTGGTGTGGTTGACCTCGTCCTCGTCCCTTTCCCCTACCTCGGCTACGCCCTTTTCGCTGTCCAACCGCTTTCTCATTCCCTTGCTCCTCTCCCTGTTATGTAGTAAAGTTAAGAATCATCCAAGGAGAACAAAGCAGAGACCAAATTATGTATTTGGTGTATACTTACTACTGTCTGCTCTTGCACATGTGTATCCCATTCCCCAGAACACTCTTCAGGTTGTTTCTCATTCGGCTGCTGCTCAGATGTTGTAGCATCATCTTCCTCATGTTCTACTTCTGCATCATGTCCTTTTCTCCCTCGTCCTTGACCCTGTTTTGGTTCCTTTGTCTGTGTGATAGAATAATAACACATCAACAGAGAGGAGCCAGATCTTAACCCAGACCGATGACATTTAAATCACGGAAATGTTCTGAACTACCAAGATATCTAGTCTATGTACATTATACTGAGAACAAACTAGTGGTGTGTTGTCAAATTTTAAACCACATACCTGATGCTTTAACATCAACCGGACCTTAAGACCACTCCTCCAGTTTCCTGCTTCATTTAATTCAGCAACCTGTATAAGTAACATGCCTTCAGATTTATCACATCAGCACATGAGGGTATCAACATAGAGTCTAAAGATCTGAGTAATGTGAGGCTTTACTGCTTTCTCGGCTAGCTCAACAAACTCATACTCGACAAAAGCATGGACCTATAAGAACATCAAAATACAGACATCAAGTTTGCATCCTGTAAATCCAAAACTAAAGGCAAAAAACAAAACCACATGGATCCATTCTAGTTACCTTGTTACTGAAAAGCGTACCATCGCTTTTCGTTGATCTTGCTGCTGATGGCGCACCGCTCCCAGTGATTTGTGGCTGGCAGGTACGGATGTTCTTCACACTGAACAAAAAACTCATAATTTCAGAAAACACCAATTTTTGTGGGTTTTCTAGAAATGACAAAAAAAAATCTAGGTTTTAAAACATCATCACAGTGGTGTACCTTCCAATAGTTGAGAAAATCTTCATCAGATTTTGGTAGCAATGATCCTCGGGTAGATTCTCAGCAATAATAATGCGAGACTGTAGATATGATAAAATATTAAAAAAAAATCAACAGTCTCCTTTACTCATAACTTTAGAAAATCAGTATACAGATATATAGGAATCATGTTTGTAATTATCATCGCAGGAATGACTTAAAACTATAACTCGAAAAGAAGTACCTGGAGCTCTTCTAAAGCAGACTCGGTAATCGGATTTATGCGTCTCACTTTCTTTCCATCTTCACTAACAACCTATTAGATATCTCTAAAGTCAGAACATCAAATCACGTATAAAAAATATTGAACAACAAAACTACAAATTAACATAAAAGAACTCACAAGCTTTGTTGAGTTCTCTAGCACTGCGGCAAGTTGAGAATTACTGTTAATGACAGCTTTGATTTTCTTGAAAGAAGCAACAACATGGATCGGCACTGAAATCACATGAAACCCATTAAGAATTGGAGCAAAAAAAGGATTATACTTTTATGCAAAAACGAGCATATGATTTAGCAAAAGACATCTTACCATATCCTTCAGGATCCTTGCTGATGAATCTAATCAAATGATCTGTGGTGGCCAAGTTCAAGTCGCTAAAATAGTATTCAACCTGAAAGTGAGTGATTTGAGTAGTCAAGAACTTCGAAACCAAATTGAATAGATTCATGTTGCAACTAAGGAAACAAAGATCAGTAGCAGAGTAGTCTTCAAGTCTGAATCTAACATCTACGAGAAAGAAAAGCTCACCTGATTCACTATCTTCTGAACAGCATCTTCAGCTAAACCAGTTTTTGAATCGATAGAAACAGAAGCACCAGTTTCAGACGCTTGATCGTTCTTAGATTCTCTCTTATGATCTCTCCGATCGTTCTTCTTGGTAACCAAATCCGGTTCTTGCTCACCACCACGCTGATGATAATCTTGATGACCACCGTGAGTCCTCACCGGAACATATTGCTGATTCTGATGACGATTGGGATGATGATGATGATGATGAAAGCGATGAGGATGATGATGATTTTGAACAGGAACCAAGTGAGGTTGGATTGGAACAGGACCAAGAACCGGAACATTGAAAGGAGGCTGGTGGTGGTGATACATATGAAGCATACCGTGTGGCGGAGGAGGTGGAATAATCATCCTCGGAGGTTGTGGCAAAGGAGGAGTAGTTCGACCAGGAACGAACTCAGGAGCTCCGGCGTTGAGTCGACTTAAGGAAAGAGACCTCAAAAGTGATGGATCTGAGGAAGAAGTAGTAGAAGAAGTAGACTGGGAGTGAGAGAGATCATCGGATTGAGTAGAGGAATCTAGGGTTTGCTGATCAGCCATGGATAAACGATTAAAGGAAGATTTAACAGTGATAGATGAAGAATTCCCCCAAGTAAAATTAGGGTTTTTATTGAAGTGGGGAATCTTCAGACAGAGAGCAGAGCAGAGCAGAGCAGATCAGATCACCCCGGAGAAGGGGAGAGACCAAAAGAGGCAAAGACGCTTCTTTTCCTTTTGTTTGGAGAGAAAATCTCGAGACTCAAAGGTCGTCGCTTCTTCTGTATTTATAGATGGGGATTTTCTTCTTATCGACAAAAAAAACTTCACTTACTTAGTCTTTAAATTACAAAATTCCATCAAAGATATTTTCTTTTTCCGGTTTCTCAATTATTAGTCTCGGAGTCTGAAGCATAAAAGCTGTCTCCTCCTCATTCCATAAATAAACAGACAAGAAGAGCTTTGCTTCCCACTACGTCGGATTTTCAATGCTCTTGGACATGTTTGTCGAACCTGTTTCTGATAGCTTCCCAGAATGCTGGAACTGCGATGTTATCCGGTACTTCTTTAAACGACGGTAAGTAGTTCAAGTCTACTATCACGTGATCTCCTCTTCCTTCTTGAATCTGTGGAAATCTCGGAGAAAAAAAGAGACAATGCGTCAGTATCTAAATCCTTGCTATATATAAAGGGGTCTTGTGATGAGGATGATACTTACAACCACGTCAAAGCCGAAGATTGTGAGATCAAGCTTCTTTCTTAGCCAAGTAGCTGCTTTTGTAACCAGCTCTAGATCAATCTCGTTTACCGGGTTCTGGTTTGTAGAACCAACAGGTAAGGATTTTAAGCTGTGGAGGTTATGGAACATCTAAAAGTTACTCTCTTTTAGAAAGTCAAGAAGGCTTTGTGTCCAAAGAACTGTTATGAAAATCTACCTGTCAAAGAGAATTGGCTGGAGACCCTTTTCCTCAGCTGATTTCCGCAGACTCGAAGAACTAGGGATCGATTTCTTGACTGCGTGAAAGATCTTTTCCCCCAAGACGTAAAACTTGAAAATCCTGGATGAATGGTCCACAAACTCCTGCAAATAGATGGTTGACCAGTTTCTTTATGCTTTACATCTTGGTTTAGTGGTGTTCCCATAGAATTGGGTATCCAGGTTACATTATGACTTACTTGGATAATGGCAGGAACAGGAGTGTTCAAATCCTTAAAGTCCTCGACTCGGAAGACAATGGCCTGAGACACCAAGAGAGAATCACATAAAATGAGGAAATCTTTTGTTTTGCTGTGAAAGAGAAACAAAAAAATGTGAGATACCAAAACAAAAACGAAATGGTGAGATATTAACCATGCTATGAGCATCAGCAACACCACAGGCAACCTGAGGTTTCACAATACATGGAAGAGAGAGTCCAGCTCTAGACATGTTTTGAGCCAGATCTGGTTCATTATAGCTTTCAATCTGCAGATAAGGGACTCTGATATTAACTTGCAAGCATAGATAAGAAAAACATCAATGTGAAATTATAATGTAGTCAAGACAACTGTGAGGAAAGGTCTCAAGAGATACTATGCCAAATTTGAAGCATACAAAATATTGAGGAGTTAATAAAAAATGAGATAATTTTAAGACCTTGAGAAAGCAGGCGCCTCTTATCTTTTGTCCTGCTGCAGTAAGGTCCTCTAATCCAAGAAGAATATGTTGCATCTTGAGTCGGTCCAGGACAGGATATATATTTTGAATAGGGTCAACTACGGCACAAGCATTTTGATCTTCCATATACCTGCAAGTTTTTAAGAAGGTTTCTCATATTTATGGTATCTATACACTAATTGCTGATATGACAGTGTGCTAGATTAAAAACAAAGAATCGAGAAGCTTACTTTTTCAGTTCCTCCATGCCGGCAGAGAATGTAACTGCTACAGATGATTTTGAGTCAGAGCAGTTCAGTTGAATGGACAAGATTTCATCAGTTGCTTTGTGGAAAATGATATCAGCGTGTTTGAGTTGAGATGAAAGAGGGAACTCAAACATGAGGGGTAGATATATCAACCCATTTGAAGTAGGATACATAGGTAAAGCACCCCTCTAAGGAAAATAAAATAAAAATTAACATGGTGAACATTACATATAACTATATTACTTTCATGAATCAATAACGACCTAGAGGGTAAAGCATATATACGATCAAGCATACAGTGAGCCAAAAAGTAAGCAGTGATCACCATAAAGGTATGCTTCAGAGTCGGATTTCAAAATAAGGTTCTAACCTTGGCAAAGTCCTCTACCCGAGATGGCTTCATGATGTAAGCAACTATTGCAGCACCATCACCCATTGCCTGTTTTGGGAGGTAACATCAAAAGGGAGATCAAAATAGAAAAGTAAAAAAAAATGGAAAAAGAAGAAAATGAAGGTGTAATATCAAGCATCTCGAACAACATTTTCTACATTGTTTAGTTCTGGCCTACAATTAATACTTTCTTCAAATAGACAAAGCTTGTTTCTTAGCTCAAAGCGTTTCTAGTATAATAAGGCAGAACTAACGTCAAGACATACCTTTTTGTTCATGCAACAAATAGTCATTGGCAGCTCTTCGAGACTATTGATATGAAGCATGTTAGGATCCCCACATGAATCACCTTAACAACATATAAAAACCCAAAATCCAACAAATTTAGGTGTCTCATAAAAGTTATCAGCACAAATGGAAACTCAGGATCTAATACCCCCAGGAATAATGTAATAAGCTTTAATGGCCTATCCTTTTTCCAATATAAGTGAGAGTCAAAACTTGAAGAACTGTTTAGACAGATGCTGAAGCTGAACTCTTTACATATGTTATCTCTCAATGCACTAGAGATTCTCATCATCACTAACCGAGTAAAACAACTAGCTGGCTGGGACTTAGTTCACGGAGAGTCTCTTCTTTTCTGCTTGAAGCAACATAGAGAATACTACCGTCATTATACCATGCTTTGACAGTATCACCAAAGGTAATATTTTTCAGAGGTGTCTCTAAAGGTAAGCAATCAATCGAGTATTCCACTGCCGTTTTCCTAAGTAAATCCACCTATAACATAGTACAGACAGATCAAACACACCACAATGTTAAACAGTTACACAAAACATGCATTTGATTTGAAAAAAATCATTTGCTTAAATCATCAAAGAGTCATCATCAAGTAGAAGTAGTTAGTTCAAACCTTGTTTTCCGGAAGATCAAGCCCATATGAAATCCCCTGCATGACAGGAAACAAAAAAAAAAAAAAAAAATCAAATTTTCATTACAAGTAGATGAAGAAATCAATGTCTAGACGATAAATAACAAAAAGAACAACGACAGTATACAAAATTCCCTCAATTCGATCTAAAAGTCAATCCTTTCTCATCTCATTTTCTCAATTGATGACTACACAATTTCCAGGACCTTTCATCCCCTAATTACCACTCAGAAAGCAAAAAAAAAAAAAAAAAAAAACACCAATTGAAGAAAACTTTAGAACTTGCGCATGCACAGGTTTACTTGCAGAAATCTAAAATGCAGAAGGAATCAAGGATTGGAATCAATAGTTACGGTTCGGATCATGGAATAACGAAGCAGGCTGAGCAGAGATGGAGCTGAATCTCGCAGTTTCGGTGAAGAATCATTACTATCGGGACTGAACAGCACAGATTCGTCAAGTAAAATCCCTTTCATCGGTCTGCTTCCCATCTCTCCCCTCCGAGAATAAATCAATACGGTGGCGATTTAGCCGTTAAACGCAGTCGGAGGAAAGTGTTGTTTATTTAAAGAAAATGACCGGTTTACCCTTATATCGTTAAAATACGATGTAAAATTTGAGGGTTTAGTAGGTAATTATCAAAAAGAACAAAAGCAAAGTCTCCGTAAAAAAAATAAAAAAAATAATAATAGTTTTTAACAATCCATTACACACTATACAATAATAAAATTTTCAATCGAATCGGATCAATATAAAAACAAGAAAAATTTGATAAAATAATAAATTTATATATTTTTAGAAATCTCTTTGTAAATATATGTTTCAATATTATCATAAATTAATAATTCTATGAATACACACAAATATAGGTAAAATTATAAGTATATGCTCTTTCTTTATTTTGAATTTTTCTTATATATTTTTTTCCTAGTTTTTCTTACATTTTTCATAAAAATATTCTTATTGCAGCATTACACATTTGATGGTGTAATTTTCACGAATTGCAAAAAAAAAAAAAAATTAGGAAATAGTTTCAAATATTATTACTATTTTTATCGATTATAAATCAACTACACAATTGACTTTAACTTTATAATCTAAAGTTACATATAGTAACTACAATTTAACTACTATTTATTTTGATCTCTAGAAATATATCATGAGACTATATTATCTATTTTTACGATTGTTGAGATCACTAATCAATATCTCGAATTAATGATGTTATTTTTAAAAGTTAATCTTTTCTATACTATATAAAAGTTGAAGCTATAATATTTTTAACGCGTCCACATAGAGGATTTAAGAAACGCGATGCTATTGGTCCACGTCTATATTTAACAAAAATTGATATCTGCCAAAAACTTAAACGCGATTCCATTGGTCCACGTCAATGTTTACCATAAATCGATATCTTCCAAACTTTTAAAAAATAATTTTTAAAAAATAAAAGAAATCTATACTATATAAAAGTTTAAGCTATAGTGTTTTGAACGCGTCCACATAGGATTAGGATTTTAAAAACGTGATGCTATTGGTCCACGTCGATATTTAACATAAATTAATATCTGCCAAAAACTTAAACGTCATTCTACTGGTCCACGTCAATGTTTACCATAAATAGATATCTTCCAAAAACTTAAGAAAAACAATTAAAAAAAAGAAAAAAAAATCGATATATGCCAGTTTAGTATGTTTTAAAGTAATAATTAATTTAATTAATATATAATCAAGTTTTAAGAAAATTTGAGTTTGTAATAAAAAAAAAAAATCAATATCTGGCAAAATCTTAAAGAAAAATCAATCTAGGCATAAAGAAATTATGCCAGTTTAGTATTTTTTAATTAATAATTAATATATAATCAAACTTTAAGAAAATTTGAGTTTGAAAAAAAAAAAATTGCAACGTAAAGGAAAATTTAATTTCCAGTTCCAGTATGTTCATTTTTACATTAAAAGAGAGGGCTAATTGTGTTTCTATTTTTATAGTATAATTTAATTTTGAAGTTTGACAAAATAATTTTTTTTATAACTATTTTACTCATACCAAATTTTTTAATGCTATGATATAATAAAAAATACATGATATTATAATACATTTTAAACAAAATTAATCTTAAAATATATATATTAATTTAAAAAAAAAACAAAATTATATAGATAATACTAGAAATTAATAAAAATATACATGTTTAATATTCGTAAAATAAAATATGACGAAAACCGTCTTAATATTCTACCGTCAGTTTAAATTTAATTTACTTTCTTTATTTTTACTACTTAATAAATTAAGAAACACAAAAATATTTTAAATCAATCGATATAAACATATCCGCGCGTCGGATCACAGATCTAGTACTAATAAAAATAAGCTTTTGAAGCTCCAGAGTGTCCACATCAGGTTTATTAAGCTTTCTTCTAAACAAGCCACATCAGCATCTTATAGAAATCTTGAAAAATGGCATATCAGCAAATTAACAAAAATTAAGAGGAAGCCACGTCAGCTCACTGCCTCTTCAATTTAAAACTGTTACACTTCTAAGTTCTGAAGAGTGACGCTAAACCTAAACAATCCCTCTTCCCACAATTGATTGTAATGTTGGTTTACATGTTCCGTTGAATCCAGATCACTTATACTCCACATAAATCAATTAAATCTAGAACGCCAGTCCAGTTTCTTCTATTCCCACGCGGTGTATGGACGTTAAATGTCAGAGGCACGAAGATGAGGACAATGGTAACTCTTTACTCCCGTAGATCTCAGTTGAACTATTACTTCAACTCTCATGTTTCTTTTCTTTCTAAGCACTCAGGCGAATTTGTTGGAATCACTAGAATAACATGCAAAATCAACAAAGTCCTCACGAAATTACAGAAATCTCAGGTAACCATAATAATTTTCTTATGCTTGAATTACTTGACTGCCAATTGAAAAAAACTATGCTTTCTCATTTAGTCTAAGTTTCGCAGAATTTAATAGCTACTAATAAACTCTCTATGAATTTAATAGCTACTTGCTTCACCTCCCAATCTCCAAGAGTCTCCTGTTATTTTCCATCCTTTCTGCTTAAATATACATATGGAGTATAATTATTAAAAAAAAGAAAATGTAAATCAAATGTTATACTTGAATCCGGAGAACAAAAAGAGAGACGAATAAATAAATATCCTATATAGAGATGAATAAGTCAATAAGATGGTGGAGCTCCGGAGAACAAAAAAACAAAAAGAGAGACGATTAAATCAATACGGTGGCGATTTAGCCGTTAAACGCAATCGGAAAAAATTGTTGGTTCTTTAGAGAAATGACCGATTTAACCTTACTGTCTTCTAAAGATATACAAAGTTGAGGGTTAAGTCGGTAATTAAAGAAAAAAGACAAAAGCAAAGTCAAAGTTTCTATCTTTTCCTCATATAATGTTTGTTGTTCGTCTCTGCGCCTCCTCCGCAACAAAAAAGAAAAGAACAAAAAAAAGGAGTTCGTTTTTGAAATATCAGATCAAGCAGATCGGAAAGTGTGGGAACTGAGACACGAAGAAAGAGAGATACTTGGGGGTTCTTGGTCGGATGTCCGCAGGATGAATCGAATAACGTTTTCATCAAATGCGCAAACGAAGAAATCTCCTCAGTCGCCGGAGAGAAACCTGAAAAGGGAGAGATTTCCGGCTTCAAATACCGTTGAAGCATCCAACGGCTGTCACAGGTTCTTGCTCTCTCATTCTTTCTCATCTTCTTCTTCATCTTCTTCTTCGTTGGGAGTTTTTCCTCGTAGACCAGTGGTTAAAACCCCCAAATCTGCTCCGGTTGTAAGTAAACCCTTAATTAGAAAGAAACCAAGGTCTCTGGAGGAGGTTAAGGTGAAATGTAGTCTTCCTGAGAAACCCAATTTGCACAAGTCTCGGAGATGTAAGTTAAACCCTACTACATCTGCAAAGAGACCAACTGCTAAGATTACTAGTACCATGAAACCGGATAAAGTTTCGGTTTTGAAGAAACAATCTTCTGTTGCTAGAGAGGTTAAGCTTAAAGATCGCCAAACTACGATTAGAGTAGATGATAGTATTGCTCAGATTACTCCTATGTCTAAATTAGGAACCGGATCTGATTTGATTTATAGAAGCAAAGGTGAAGCTACAGATGAAGGTAGACTAAGTAGCAATACTAGTAGTTATCAAGACAGGACACCACCTGTTCAAGCATCGGTGTCTCCAGAGATACAGTGTGGATCATCTATGATTTTGTCTGCATCAGCTCAATCACAGGCTTGTTATGCTGCTGGGCATTTACTTTCAGGTGTTAGTGATAAGAGGAAGTGCAAGCCTAAAGGGATCCTCACTGTAGGTGAAAATGGTTTTGAGGTTTGTAAGGGCAAGATACTGGATGATTTTGATGAAGGAGATTTTGGTCATGACGAAAGTTGTGATAACATATCTATGATGCCTTTGCCTGCGGATGCCTCAGTGCACTGGCTTTTATCTCCTTGCGATGAGGAGAAAGAACGTGAGAAGAAGATATCTGATGATGGTTTCTCTCAGTTACAGCAAATTATTGGCCATGAGACTCCTTCTCCACTATCAGATCTTAGTACTTGTTCGGATTTATGCAACATTAGCAGCGGCAGAAGTCTTTCGCCCACGGATATATATAAAGAGACAACGAGAAGGATCAGTTCTTCGCTATCTCCAAATGAGCTTTTTCGGTTCAGAAGATTTTTTCATCTTTCATCCTGTGAGGACACAGCTTCAGCATGCGACACTACCCCTACATGTGAGCTAGATCCTTCTGAGCGTTTGAAAGATGACAAACCATCTCCCTTATCAGTTGATACGCTGGGAAGCGAGAATGTAATTCAAACACCAGAATCCAACTCAATCTTTGACAGTTATCTTAGACTCTTAAGTTCCCCAGCTGAATATCAGAAAAAGCTTGATGTTGGTTCAGATATGGGATCACTGACAATGAGTCTTCAGTCAGCCAGTTTATCACCATCGCGGGAACCGAGCAGTTCAAGTTTCAACTTTGACTCTTTGGCCACATCGTCTGATTCCATTGATCTCTCACAGTTTCAGAGAGACTTAGTTGACAGGGGTTCTTGTCATCCTAATGTTACAGTGGATAATGTGTCAAGTACACATCTGAGAGCAAAGGAAATAAACAGCCACATGCCTGAAATGAAATCACAACAGATTACAGATAGGAAATTGTGTATGCAAAATCACAAAGAAAGTGCTACTCCTCTGGGAAAAGGAAGAGAATCGCTTCCATGCTCTGCTGCGGAGTCAATAAGCACTGATGGTGGAGGTCTGATTTGTTCTGAAGATTCAAATTGGATGGCATGTTACAAGAATTAATTTCCTAGACAAATAGATTTAGCATCGGTTTCTTTGTAAGTAGGTCCACGTTAGCTGGTTAACTCAAGGAAATTTCATTCTGTATTTGTGTTTCACTTTCTTGTCTTTCAAAATTTTCCACTATAAACAACATTTTTGTAAGAGCGCATCCATATTCTCGAAACCCATTACAGTGTTATGATAAAGCAATAAACTTTCTGTTGCTCATCTCTCAAAGCACGGGAGAAAGATTCACATGGTTATCATGATCGTTTTGAGCTTGTCATACAATTGATAAATGATACTTTTCCTGATGCTTTTCCTTTGTTCCACGTTTTAAAAAAAGGTTTAAGTCTTTCAGAATATTTATAAATCTATAGCCTTATGGTAAATCACTGAATTTTCTGTTGCTCAGTTCTGAATGTAAAAAGAGAAGGATTCACACGATTATTGGGATAACTATATTCTTGTCTTATGGTTTCATATGAAAGGCCATTGTTGTTTCAGTATCGTTCAATAAAAGTTTGATTCTTTAACTTTTCCTGATACCTTTCCTTTGCTCTTGGTCTTGGGAAAATAAAAAAAAACGCCAAGTCTTTAAGGAGAAACAAAGCTAAAAAGAGTTCTTCTAAGCATCTCTTACTTATTTCGGAAACCACACTTCAACTTTTTAATGTCATATTGATCAAGAACCCATTCATACTTTCTACTTTCCACATATTCAGCCTTTTTTTGGTTGGGATTTGGCTTTTCTGATTGATTCAGTAACAAATAGCTTCATTTTATTATCTAAGTTTCTTTTGAGAATACCGAAATTGTTATCGGTCACAACAGTTTGTCAATCTCTGAGGAAAATATGTCAGTTCATGCTGAAATAACATATGGAAGGAAGAGCAAAGATGTTGATGAAGCTAGCAGAGTTTACCAAAAGAAACAGAGCGACATCACAGGTAAAATGATCATCTTTATTCTTGCAGGGCTTTGCATTCTGCTCTCAATCTTCATCATCATCGGTTTGTTTTTCATAGCCAAGCCACTGAAAGCAAGCTTGACATCTGTAGCAATAAGAAACCTCAGGTACAACAACGATACAGCATCATCATCATCATCGCCTTTCTTCAATGCAACACTGGCTATGGAAATCAGAATTGAGAATCCGAATTTCGGATTCTTTGAGTTTCCCACTAGTAAAGGAGATATATTGTACAATGGTCATGTTGTTGGTGAAATGAGGATTAATGGACAACGAGTGGCTTCGTTTGGTGCCATAAGAACAGAGGTTAGGACACAAGTGAGTTACAGAGAGAATCAGACATCACCTGTCTGGTTGAAGAATGATATAGAGAGAGGGCTAATAATTCTCAAGACCAGAGCTAAACTAAGAGGTGAAGTGCACTTGAAGGCTTTGAACAAGAGAACAGTTAGTTTGAAGTGTTTAATGCATCTTAATCTGGTAGAAGATGTGATTCATCGTTTGTGGTGTAAATGAAACACTCTTTAGCTAGGTTTCTAACTTTCTATACCTTAGTTTTTAGGTAACTAATTTTTCGTTTTTAGCATACTAGGGGTTATCCCGCGCTATGCGCGGGGCGGACATTAAAATTTGATCAAACATTGAGATACTTATTTGATGTGTGTATAAATATATTTTCAAAAATACGAATTAGTAATTTGGTTTGATATAATAGTTTTGAACCCGATGAGAAGTGCACAATCGTAACAATTAAAAACTGAAGTAGGGTTGGTATAATGGTCTTCTCGAGACCAAAACACATTTTTCATATGAAGCATTTTCCTTTGGCGATTCTTTGAGGCTACTGGAACTTCTATTCTGTTTAAGTAACAACGAATTTTATTAAGGAAAATAATAGATGAGATAACATACAATTGACAGTAGCTTAATTTGGAGAGCAAGTAATGGGTATGTCTCTAAGTTTTTGACTTTGAGTCATTAGTGCTTTCAGCATCTTTAAAAAGCATCCAAATTGTCACTATTTAGATCCTCACCACAACCATTATCACCCTTTACTTGCACCTCCTTCACACATACAACCTACCACTAAAAGTCTAAAAGCATGAAAGATCACCCAATAATTATTCAGATTGGAAGCTCAAAAAATTACTAATTTTTGTGGCCAAAATTTTTTAAAAATGTGATAAACAAATTTTGAAGATTAACAAAAGTATACCTTTTTTTATGTCCCAAAGATTTTATCTGTTATGGGTTGCTTAGCTAAATGATAAATCGACTAAAAAAGCCAAAATCTTTTCCCTTCCTTTCTTTTTAGTAGCACAACGATTAAAAGCATCCCCTTTATACTTTTCCTCATCAGCATCTTGGTGGTAAGGAGTTTCTTAATCACTTCTTCGTTTTTCTTTGCAGCTTTAGTGTATTCATACTATATTTTCTTTGGGAATTTCTTTATGAGGTGTACTATAATCTATACTGTGTACATCTCTTCATATTTGGTAATTTATTTGTTTTTTAAAATTGATAGCTTATATTCTAATACAATTTGTATTTATGAACCATGATGGTTTCAAATATTGCTAAAGTTACTTAAAAATGAAGAATAATATGTTGAACCAGTGGACAAAACTGAAACTGTTGGAAGAAAGCTAACCAGGATAAGGGAATCCCATTACTTATTCAAACGGATCTGCACAGCAACATAGATTAGATCATCCCAAGGACATCTGGTACTTTCTTAGGTTCAATTTGTTTCTGAATAAAACTCAGAATTTTCTGAGCAATAGGACTCAGGACAGGAAAAATCCCATCAGCAAACCCAGATACATATTTTCTTCCGCATCCCCTCAAAGAGCCACCTATATCAAAACCAAACATTCAACTCCAAATCGTAGAGAGTTTCATAAATTCCTCAGCTATAACAAACAAAAAAAAAGAAAAGAAAAGATAAACGCAACTGCAATAAACTTTAAACATTGAACAAATTATGTAAATCAAGGGCGAGAGTTATCTACACTTACCACTCTCTGTTCCACCATTCCATCAAAAGGTTGTTCAGAGTGATGTACTCAATCGTAGTAAACCTATAGCAAAAGAACAAATACTCAGAACATATATCTACACAACTATTCATATCTGCAGAATCTATAACTTTTATTGTAAGCCAAGAGAGTAAGAAAGAGATGGTACCTTTAAGATCTGCACACCGTTCCTCCTATGCTGAATTCATCCATTATCGACGCCATCTTTATACTGGAAATCAGCCCATCTAATGTTGACTCGCCGAATTGGGAAGTTCACATATTCCATCAACAACGCTTCTAATCGCAGAGCCCAACCATGCTTCTCTTTTCCCGTTTTCGTCTCTTCTGTTTACGATCTCCCTCTCTCTTTCTACGTTTTGTTTTCAGTTGAAACCTTCGTTATATAAATTTGGACACTGCGGTGACGAAGACATTTACAACTCTTGAACCTCCGCTCAAATTTTTAACAGATGAAACTGAAGAGAAATCAATATACAGTAGTCTGTACAATTAATGAGAAGAAGGAAGAAGAAACGATTCGGGTCCCGGCAACGATACACCAAAGTAGATCGAGAGAATTCTAAGCACATGTACACGTGGCAACTTTAGAATTGGTATGAGCTCTGGTATTAGAAAGCTGCTGATGTGTCATTTTTTAAGGAATAGTTTTTTGGGTGACGTGTACACCTTCAGAAGTCCCAAAACTCTTCTTTTATTAGTGGTAGATTTATAAATGAATTGAAATACTTACTGTAGTTTTCTTTCTTTTATCATAAAAGTTTATTCTAAAATATCATATACATATATGGTTTATAATCTATGATTAAGTCTTATACATTTTTCATGGTGGTAGATTTTAAACCGGTAAATAAAATTTGGTACGCTTCAATCGAAATGTAAAGTTTTACTAGAAAGTTATATATCAGAAACTTTGCTTTTTCTTTAATTCTTTTTTTTTTTGGGCCATTAATTCTCATCATCATATAAAAGTGTCGCATTTGAATAACTAGTGGTGGAAAATACTAAAGGTTTTGACATTGGTTCAGTTTTATAGAAACTGAAACAAGATACTTCAAAGTATTTGTAATTTGGTTTCGTTTAAGATATTTTGAAAACATTTTGGTTGATACGTCCACGTCCACCTCTAATATATATATTTTACTTAGCTTCACAATTAAATATGTGGCACATATTTACCTTAAGAGCCCCCGTAGCGGCAAGTAGCCAATTTCCCATTCCGATGGCAGCAACAAACTTGCCTTTCTCAACAAATTTTCTGACCAATTCGACGGCTTTGGGGTTCATCACCAAGAGCTCTGGCGATCTTCCTCCAGGAACCACAATGCAGTCGTAATCATCCACAGAGACATCATCCCACGCAACAGTAACATAAAAGTTGTGGCCGAACTTCTCAGTAGGAAGTTGGCGTCCGTCCTCGAGGTCATAGACAACTGTAGCGCATTTCTCACCTTTCTTCTTGTTTGGCGTCACTGCGTCCACTTTACACCCTAGAGCTTGAAACGCTTTAAATGGTACATTGATACTGTAGTCTTCAACACAGTCCTAAATATACCAAGAATTAAATATATATTAGACCTAATTAATAACATAGATCATACTCTTTCACGTGTTAGTTGAGATTTTTGGTTAGTGATACACATTCGGATTTTTTTTTTTTTTTTTTTTTTTTTAAATTTATAATTTCAACCAAATCTAAAAGAGAGAATAATAAAGAGTCGTATGATAAGAGAAGCTTACACCAATCAAGAAGAGTAAAGAAGGATGATTATCCTTGGAGCTAGAAATCTTGGAGCCAAGTGATTCGAACAATACTCTGAGACTGTGAGCTAGCGTGGGCCATCCCATCGTGGAGACGAAATTGCCGTCTATGACACAATCGGTGATGTCGAAGAGGGTCTGGGCTCCGGGCTGTTCCCACCACGCGCCGCCGGAGAGCTCTATCAGCGGCTTCATGCTTTCGAACGCCGTGCACTTCATTCCACCGGAGAGCAGACCCGCCGCGGCGAGAAGCAGCTGGCTGTGGCAGCTCGTGAAGATGAGCTTCTTGAGTTCGGCGAACCGAGCCACCAGACTCACGCATTTCTCGTCGGCACTCAAAAGTTCCGTGAAACGTCCGCCAGGAATGATGATGGCGTCGTATTGGTCGGGGATGACGTCATCGAAATTTGAGTTTAGTGTTAGATGGTCAACCACCAACTCGGTGTATATCTGTAAAAAGGTAAAAAAAAATTTTTGATCTTTTTACTATGATGAAGTTAAGCCCCAATTATCTCAACTAGGGTAGTAACCCGCGCGAAGCGCGAGATTCTAATAAATATTATAAAAAATTTAAATTATTTATAAATATAAATAAATCATTAATTATAAACAAAATTATAAAGCCAATTCATTATTTTTAACAAAATTTAACATACCTTAAAGTTAAAACCATTCGATTCAAAAAGACTATAACACTTTCAATTTTTTAAAAAAAGGTTAGATGTTTTCAAAAAATCCAACTCTAACTTTTATGTTCATATACAATATTCTAAAAAATATTGATGTAAATATTTTTATTCTTTGGAGAAAGTTAACTATCATTAATCTATAGTTTTTTTACACTCAATTTGTTAAAAAAATTCAACACTTTGGGTACTAACATTATTTTTAAGTTTTTTTTTTTAATTCTTACCCATTTTATTTAATTTTTTATAAATATTTTTAGATTTATTCAATAAAAAACATATATTTAATGAATATTTTAAATTGTCTTTAATTAAAAAAAAAGTTGCTTACATATATTATAAGTATATTAAATTTGTGTTATTATTTTTTTTTAATTTACATTATATATTGAATTATTTACTTGTAGTGGTTGTGACTTGTGACTATCTATAATTTTCATTATTTAGTCTTTCAATTTTTTATATTGTAATATCGTTTATATAAATTTAAATTTATTTTATTTTATCTTTGTGTGCATCCCCTTCTATTAATAAAAAATATAGTTATAAAGTGTGTTTTTTTATAATACTCTTTTTTTTTTTTACTTTCACTTCTTTTATTATTAAATATCATAATACTCATTAACTACTATATTTAAATTTTGCTAATAAATGTAATTAATTCTTAATAAAAAATATATATATATATATAAAAAATATTATTTGATGACATGTTTTATTTTCATTGGATGACTAAGATGATGATGTGGATAGCCTCAATGGAGAGAAAACTCTCTCATTATATATATGATTTAATATGGTTAATGTTTGTTAGCGTAAGAAACATCATCAACTTTGTCGTCACTCTTGTTTAATTTTTTACTAATTTACTTATAGCTATCATACTCCAAGGACGCAACCGTTTTAATTTTATCTTTGTTTGTTCGACGAAAGAGCATCTTTCATGTAGTTGTGACTTGAAAGTTTAGATAAATTCTAACAATATGGATTAAGTATCAATCCTTTCCTTTGCTATGTACATCTCAAATTCTCATCATACACATTAGATGAGTTTATGCTCGATGTTTAGTGATTGATCATCAAAATCTATCTTATCTTATAGAAATTAAATTCCGGGGTTCAAATTCATAGTTTCTTACTTTCTTTAGTTTAAACCCAAGCTCTAGTAATATTAATATCGGATCCACAAAATGAAAGTTATCTTTCCACACATAGCAACGCATTCAAACTCGATTTTAGATGGAAACAACACATTTCTAACAAATTGAACTAATCATGTTTGCATTTACATAGTGCTATTCAACAATTTTAGGCTTGTTGTTCTTTCTTCACAAATCGCATTTTTAGCTTTGCAGATAGATAATTCGTTACATAAATTTATCACATTTTACTTACTAATATATCTTACTATTATTATAAACAACAATCCACATTTCGACAATTCAAAAAAAAAAAAAAAAAAAAGATTTATATCACAAGAATAAAAAATCGTTTCTTTTTTAAGAATCAGTGAATTAAATCAGATTTTGAAAATCCTATTGTATATATTGTATACGATTTTGCCATTGTGATGTTTTCCTAATTAAATAAAACACTCCTTGGTGTTTGGCAAAGTATCTCAACTTATTTATTGTCCTTTTATATATCACTTTCTTTACAAGCATAAAGAGGTGTTGACAATAAAAAAAAATACAAGCTAGCAGCATATCAGAGGTTATCTTGAACCTGTCTTCTCTTGGAAAATATATAAATTGTTTTATTGGAGATAAACCTAAACTAAACAAAACTAAACTAAACAAACAAACAAAAGTCTCACAAAAATCATAATTGAATTTTTTTTTTTTGGATTTCGGCTATACACAAACAGCAAGTCAAAGATCAATGGTGGATAACGTGTGCAAAACAGCTAAATCATTTTTTAAAAGGAAGTGACCTGTTGGACTTTTTTGAGGTCTCAATCACAAACACTTTTTTTATGTAAGTATACATATGCATTAAACGCTAATGATTTACCTTTAAGTTTGTTCATAACCATCTGTCTCTGGATGACCAAAATAATAATCATATGCTATAGAGATTTTTGGTTCGCAAGATTTTAAATTCAAATATCCCAAGTTGTAATGGATGTTGCAAAATGCTAAAATTTTTGAAAAGTTTATATCGATAATCTACAAAACAAGTCATGCATTCTAAATTTTGTATCATAAATCAGGTAGAAATACATTAATCTCACAGCCAATCACTTGGTTAAACGCTTTACTTACCTATCAATGTTTTTTTCTGGTATATTTTTCATATAAATGGATTAGACTTGATCGGAACTTATAACGTAGTGATTTGCATGAAAAAAGAAAAAAAAAAAGAAAAAAATTTGGCAGCGCATTAAAAACAATTGTATGGTCATGAAATCCAAAAACAATAGACACCGTAACCATATAACTCTACAAACTAAAGATAATCATACCCTTTTATTTATATAATTTCTTCGGCAGCTGTGGAATTCCAAATAGGTAATATAAAAAGACCACAATTATTATAATTTGATATATAAATCAAATGGGAGAAGAAACAATACCAAAAAAAGTTGAGATTTCTTGTATATAAAAAGACGAATATAAAAGAAGAAAATAGGAAGGTAACTAAGCACCAAACCCAAAGTCAATAACCATAAACAAAAAAACATTTTGCTTCATCTCAAAAGAACCACAAACCCCAACAAGGAAGAAAGAGTATCAATGGATGGTTTGATTCCAATGGCGTTTAGGGCTGTGAAGAAGAACCTAACTCGCCGTCGTTATGAGTGTCTCTCCTCCTCTGCCACGTGTCGTGAGTCTTATGACTTCGTTTCAGATATCGATATGAACGTCGACGGTCACCATCGCCGTCGCTGGTCCATCGGAGATTTCTCATCTTTATCAAGCAGGGAAACAAAAGGAAACGGTGGTGGAGCTCCGGAGAAGGGTTTTTCTCCGCCGCGGGAAGGTCAGCTTGTGAGATACAAGAGCCATAGATTGTTTTCTTGCATCTCAGGTCAATAACTTGATCAATTCAAGAAAATTCTCAAATACAACCAAAAGAAAAAAAAAAAAAAAAAAAAAGAAGGAAATTTGCGTTTTGTTTCGTGTTGTGGTTGATTCTATTAACAACGTTCTGTTATTGTCGGGAAAAATCTATGTAGATATCGTTGTTTTGTGATCTTTTGATGTCGATATACGTTAAGTTTACAGTTGGGGTCTGTGATAGAAATGTATACTTGTTGGGTCTTAAACGAGAAAAGGAAAACTTGTATGGACCAAAGTCGAAATAATGTTTAATTCCAACACAAAATAGTGAAATACTCTCTCCAAAAGTCTTGTTGGCCTAATCCACATTTGACCATTGGCCACGGTCAGAGTTGTTCTACATAAGATATGATTTAAAACTTTATAAACCAAATCAACTATATGATTAGATGACTCTGAGTAGCTGTAGATTAGTCTGTAGATTTTTAGTTTATTTCAATTTGTTTGTTAAGAAAAATGTCTTTCATCTTAAGATTTAGCAAATATGGTGACGAAATCAAACTGAAGAGAGAGAGCAAAAGAACACAATGCTTGCAAAAAAGTGTAGCTAAATGCAAAAGCTAAAAACTTTTGATTATTCTACAAAGTGACAGTACGTCTGTAGAGAACTTCTTCATCATCACTCTCATCTTCTCCATCATCAGACACAACCTCACCACCGGGCATTTCTAACTTCCCGCCCATGTCAAACATTGGACCTTCAGTATCTGGATCGATAAAGTTGGCTTGTAACCGTTCCTCAAATCTTTGGTCGCTACAATTGAGAAACCAATTCAATGAACTCCTAATTCCTTTGCTCTGTAGCTTCTGGTACCTCGGTTTGATTCTTGACTCCAAGCTATAAATAAAATACTCTGGGAACTCCACGAGTTCTTTCATCGGTCTTCCCATCTCTGTCTTGTAAAAGTAGTAGCTATTCTTCATGAGTTCGACTCGGGAACAGAGGATCTGAGGACATCTCACAACCATTTTCGCAATGTCCTCGAGTTGAAATGCTCGGCCCAAGAGAAACTCAACAGGTTTCATTATCACATTCTGCTTAAGGCTTACAATCTGTGGCATTTTCTCTACCACACGAGCAAATCCTTCAGGATCAATCTTGAGCTTCAAGCTGAAAAAGTACTGTTGTGTAGACATTTTGGCCTTTACTGGTAACCCGAGAATCTGAGGATATTGTGCTATAACCAAAGCTAGTAACTCTTTCTTGACCCCAAAACTAATCAAGCAATCTAAATTTGGTTTAACAGTCTCCTCGAGATTGTATCCGACTATATATGCACGTTTCTCTAGCATCCTAGCCACAATTTTCTTCGGCAAACCAATAGAAACTAAGTAATCTACTAAAGGTTTGATCATAGTTCCAACTCTCATTCCCAAAAGATAAGGATACTGAGTCACCATTGGACCAATGTCCCTAGGATTCACACCAATACTTACCAAATACGCAACCGACGTGCTCATAGTGCCTTCGAGCTTAAACCCTAAAAGCTCAGGATACTTCATTAGAACATATCCCAAATCTTGCTTCTCCACATCAAGTCCTCTAAGAAACTTAACCACAGGAGCAAGCTCAACAACAACACTTGCGTGGAGAACCTGAGGATAGTTCTTAACAAATTCTCCCAATTTCGATCTGGAGATTCCGATTTTCTCCAAGTAAGCCAAGACAGGGATCAAATTCTTACGCACACTGCAACCTAACATCAAAGGATACTCATTTATATCATCTATTGTTAAACCTAGCTTCTGTAAGAACTCAACACGCTCACACATGACTTCAATGGTGGAAGGAAGCTCAATACTTTCCAATTCATCGGTGATTATTCCCAAACCTTTGAGATAATCGCAGATTTTGACTCGATTCACGAGCTTTTCTTTCTTCCCTTGTATGACTCCCCATGTGACTGTGGGCATCTCGTACTCTGGGAACTTGGAAGATTGAGTTGCATAGTGAGCAATCCTGAAAATTGAGCAAGGGTTTTGAAACTGAGGGATATTAGGATCTGGGTTTATCAGGGTTTTAGTTTCAGAGGATATAATCGGAGAGATGACACACTGTCTTTGGATCAAAGCTACGAACTTGTTCCTCCTGAGAAGAAGATAGCTCATTCTGGAAAAACCCAGAAGATTATTGTCGAAGAAAGTTACGATTTTTCAGTTAAAAATCAAATGAGCAATAGTAAAGATTCTCGCTTTCTCGCTTGAAGAAGTTTAGCAATTAAAGGAGAGAGATACAAGACGCTCGTACGAGAGAAGCCCTAACTGTAGACAGAGGGAAAGATTTACTGATACTTCTGCTCTTCTTTTACCATTTTACATTAAAATATCATTTACTTGTTAAACACAATTTTTCAAGAAAAAGTACACTTTTCGGTGATGATTGACGCAAATGCCAAATATATTGTCATCCACTGAAATCGTTGTTCAGAACATTTGGACAATGCTTTATCTATAAGACTTCAATGATCCAAAAAAAGAGAATAACATTGAAGGTAAAGAGGTCAACATGAACAATACAAATGTGAAGTTTCTGTATATACCAAAGGAGAGTCACAAAACACCAGTTATAACCAACCCTGATAGCTTTCAAAAGCCTGTGCTAAAGGCAGAAGAAGTGGGAACCAAACATCTAATTTTCACAGCTGATGATTTGGTAAATCTTTATCTCAGCTCTTCTTGAACCACCATTTGGTTAATGCACTGACAAAACCGGGGAAGCTCAACGCATGTTTCCCTCTCTCAAAACATCGATCATGTTGTAGATTCGCTGATCTGCTTTCAATCGGATCTGCATTCCAAAAAAGTGTTGAAACAACAATTAGCGTCGTTAAAACTGAGAAAGTTGAGATTCAAATTTGCAGTATCATGTGAGCAAAAGGAGTAAGTTTTGAAACCTTTTTGGCAAGGAAAAGCACTGCATCAATAGTGCCTTCAGCGTATATTGATCTCCCACAGACATTGTGCTGGAACTCAAAGGAGACACTGCAAAGAAATACAAAGAAAAGGGAGCTAGTTATTGAACAGACACACTTTTACAATACAGATAAAAAAAATGTATAAGCAATGTCTTAGATATTGCATTACGTTTCATCGGGTGATGTCAAGTGATAAAGATGGAAAGCATGGCCAGAGATATGCTCTTCGGGAACACCCACCATCTCGACTTGCTGTTTTGGATCCCTAATCAATTGTATCTACCAAAAAAGTTGTATAAACAGAAAATTCATATTCTTGAGGAATAAAACAAGTCATTGCCGAGATGTAAAGAATAAAGGACCACCAATGCACCTGATCCATGTCGTAAGACACACCCAATTCCTGGAAGCAAGAAATAACAGCTTTTGCTGTTCCAGATGCATCCAATTTGCTAGCTTGATGAGACTCCATCACCTACATATAATTGGCGGTTGATTAGACGTAGCAAGAAGCAATATAAAACTAACGGAGAAAAATGAATTTGAATGTATAAAAGAAGTAAGAAAAGTACCTCCAAAGAATAACCAGAAAAGGCTCCCGGAAACTGCTCAGCCATGATCTCCATGGCCGCAAGAAATGCAACAACCTAATGGACCGACAAGGCACAATGATATGAGCTAAAGGATCTTAATCTAAATGCATAAGTAATAATTCCTTCTAGAAACATACGAGAACACATACCTGTTTACCCATTTGTGGGGAAATCACAGCATAAATCTTTGCCCTCTCAACAGTTTCATACAATTTGTTCCTGTCTCCACCAGTTGTTCCCATGACGAAAGGAACTCCTACTTTGCTATAAAGCTCCGCATTATCTACATTATGCGAAAATCATCAACTAACAACAGACATATATCTTCTAGTAGATGATGTTGCACTTACAAAAATGATAAACTAACTCAATCAGGGATCACAAGAATCGTTCCCCCCAACCAGAATTTAAGCATAATTCAACAAATTATGTCTCTAGATAGTAGAAATGAGAGAATCTGGAGTTACCGTTTACAGCAGAGGGGATTGTGTAGTCGACAACAATTAGCTCCGGGTGCTTCTCAAACAACGAAGAAAGAACTTTTTCTCTATCAGTAGGACCATGAACAGTAATCTCCTTTCCACAGACCTCAACTGTCTGACCAGCCTCAGCGGCAGATCCAAACGATGAAGGAACGATATTTACTCCAGCAGAGTCTGCTGCTTTGATTACAGCTTTTCCCATTTTGCCACTGCATCCATTCACCTGTTGTATAAGAGATGATGAGTATAGCTTAACCCAACAATCACCATTTCCAACAGTCAACATGACCTCTCAAGATAACTATTGATTAAAGAAAAAGGCACAAACTTTGACAATTCTTCTACATCTCAAACTTAAATGGTAATAAAAAAAAGCCAAATCTCACAACTTGTGAGGCTAAAGGAAATAATCAGCTGATCAGATTACCATTATGGATATGCCATTTCCAGGCAAAACAGATTTAACTGCCTCCGCACCGGAATCCGCCGTCGCCGTCATAGATAAAACCACCGGAAGATGACGTCTCCCAATGCCCATGAAACTAACACGGTTTTTACAGCCATTTCCTGCAGTCTGATTCGTTCTAGAACCAAATGCGAGACGCGAGTTCCCTGGGCGATGAAGAAACACACTAGAAGACGCCATTAATCTGTGATCAAAATGTTTATTTCAGTATATTATTCTCCATCAATTAAACTAAAAACCCGACGTGAAATTCGTAGTTTTGAAACGTACCCGTTCGTTGCCATATCCTCCTATTGATTCAAGGATTAAACGAAAGTTTCGTCCTTTCGTTACGACAGACAAAAGTTTTAACTCTTTTCACTTTTGTCTGGAAATTCCGGCCGGCGAGAGAATTGGGATTTAGGGTTTAGCTTATCCCTTTATCATCAAACCGGAAATCTCTAAACCAAACTAATGGATTCAATAAAACCGGAATTAATTAAAATATTAACCGGAAGCTTTGAACCGATAAGAGAAGCTTCTGTACGAGAAAGAGGTTAACCTCAGAGTCTCACTCTTAACCTGAGCGAAGACAACCTCAAAGAAATCCGACGAATGAAAATGGAGTCGTTAGCTTCGCCGCCGTGCCTCCGCCTAACTCCGGCGGCTTACCGTAAACTCAATTCGCGTCAATCTTCCTCCGCCTGTTATATTCACGGTGGCTCTTCTGTAAACAAATCCAATAACCTCTCATTTTCCTCATCCACATCCGGTAAGCTTGCTGTTTTCTCAGCTCAAGCGATTTTTCGCAATTTCGTGATGAGAAGTTCAAATTTTTTGTTAGGATTTGCGTCACCACTTGCTGTAGAGAAGGAACTACGCTCTTCATTCGTACAGACGGCTGCTGTTCGCCATGTCACTGGGTCTCTTATCAGAGGCGAAGGCCTTAGATTCGCCATCGTGAGTTCTTCGTATCACCTTAATCGATTCTCTTAGTGATCAATCTAAAATGGCAGATTTATACTCTGCTCAGATTTGGTGACCTGGTTCTGATTTATCTCACTTTCAGTGAGCTTGTTTTCAATTATTCTCCTCAATATTGTTTTCAAGGTTGTAGCTCGTTTCAATGAAGTTGTGACAAAGTTGCTATTGGAAGGAGCAATTGAAACTTTCAAGAAGTATTCAGTCAGAGAAGAAGACATTGAAGTAAAAGTCTTTTGCTTTTAGATGATATGTTAAATCAGAATTAATAAGATCTGAGCTTTCATAAAGCTAATGACACTCTTTCTAATCAGGTTATATGGGTTCCTGGTAGCTTTGAGATAGGGGTTGTTGCACAAAACCTCGGGAAATCAGGAAAGTTCAATGCTGTTTTATGTATCGGCGCTGTGGTATGATTCTTGTCTTAAACAATTCTCAGGCCATTGAATTGTATTTCTCCTCATATGACTGACTTCTACAAGCTTTAGAAATTATTTGCCTTGTGCTTAGAGTTGTGTTTTCATCTATTGTTCTGGTTAGATAAGAGGAGATACCACTCATTATGATGCTGTTGCCAACTCTGCTGCATCTGGAGTACTTTCTGCTGGCATTAATTCAGGTTTATCTCGATATTCATTTTGCGGTATTTGCATTTTAGATACTTTTATGTTACATTGTTTTGAAAACAGAGAAAGATTGGTTTTTAATTATACTTCCGAACCTCAAAGAGCTCGTGGTTCATTTCTGCCTTTCTCGGGATTTTGGATGATTTAATTCCCATGTCGCTGATTAAATCTTCAAATTTGTTCTGTCTGTTCACTCGCTATTCACTGTAGCACTAATTAAAGCTTATTAATTCCGAATTTGCAGGCGTTCCATGCATATTTGGAGTACTGACATGCGAGGACATGGATCAGGTTAAGTTGTGTTATGCAAGAGTTTTGATATATACTAGCTTATTCATCATGATAGATAAAAGCTAAATTTGTTGATATTGTGGTTAAACTGAAACTCTAGGCTCTAAATCGATCTGGTGGCAAAGCTGGCAATAAGGGAGCTGAAACTGCATTGACAGCGGTAAGTATTATTATGATTCAATCCTTTATCCTTAGAAGAAGATGTACAAATTCCTGATCCATTCCATTACACAAATGATCATATTATCACCATTCGGGTTCTTGTCTCGTCGGTAAAGTCCTAGAATTTTCTTTCTGCAGCTTGAGATGGCGTCGCTGTTTGAGCACCACCTGAACTAGCTCTGCTCATTCCATGGATGAACAATGCTCACGTATGAGAACTTCTTGCTGATGCCGCATTTGGTTACAATCCAATCTCTGAAATTTGTATCTCAAAGCTTTGTCTAAATGTTTTTTTACCTTGGTAGCAAATACTTGGATGCTTTTGTAAGGTTTTTGGTCTGTTTTTTTTGAATCATGACATGTCGTGTAATAATAATAATTCCTCCGGATTTTGGGAGCGAGCGGGTTTTTCTGTACCAATAAAAAAAATGTGATCTTCTGTGTCATATATATTGAAATTGAGGTGTCGAAATGGATTTATATCAAACTTTTAAAAGCCAATAGTGACCTTACACGTAGACGTTTTGTCGGCAAGCGAAGATAACGCGTCACATCTATTGTAGTTAATATAGAGAGTTCAACGAATCAACCAATTCCACAATCTTCAATCATTTTGTGACTCTTTCAGCACTCTCTTCTCCTCTTCTCTCTGTGACTCACATTCATCCAATCCAACTCTCCAGGTAAATTCAAAATCCGCTATGTTGTTCTTGCTTTGATCCTCTCTGATTGGATCGGAAAATATAGAAAAAGTTGATGATTTTAGATCGAGTTGATGAATGATAGTCTCGAGCTTTACTGATTCTGACCTTATAGTTTTCTGATCTGTTTGATGTCTCGCTTGATCTAAAGAGCTATCTTGTTCATATGTGTTTTATTTTGGTTGTCCAATGGTATCCACATGATTCACGTGATCTGATCATTGTTTAGTACAGAGATGCAAATGTATGTTCTCTGGCTTGAGTTATAGCACTAGGATGTTGTTATGGCTCAGTTTTACGATCTAGTTGATGAGATCTACTGTGATGCGAGTTCTCTATATATATGGTGTTTGGTGAGAAACTTTGCTTTGGTGCTGTCTGAATATGATGCATTATATAAACTTTAACAGCCGGTGAAATCTGTTTAATTTGAATTTTTCAGTCATTGTTCTGCTCTATCTTACACTGAATGCTTGAAGTTTATCTTATCTTATCTTTGATAATCTAAGCTTTTGTTTCCTAGTTATGTCGACTTCTGAGGATAAACCGGAAATCGTCAGTAGAGGTCATCAGGAGGATACTGTGGAAATCGTCGATAGAAGTCAGAAGGATAAGGACGAGGAAAAAGAAGAAGGGAAAGGTGGATTCCTCGATAAGGTGAAAGATTTCATTCATGACATTGGTGAGAAACTCGAGGGCACCATTGGGTTTGGGAAGCCTACTGCTGATGTCTCTGCCATACATATCCCCAAGATCAACCTCGAGAGAGCAGATATTGTTGTAGATGTGCTTGTGAAGAACCCGAATCCAGTTCCTATCCCTCTGATCGATATCAACTACCTGGTCGAGAGCGATGGGAGGAAACTGGTTTCAGGGTTGATCCCGGATGCTGGAACCCTTAAGGCTCATGGGGAAGAAACTGTGAAGATACCATTGACTTTGATCTATGATGACATCAAGAGCACTTACAACGATATCAACCCGGGAATGATCATACCTTACAGGATCAAGGTTGATCTGATTGTGGACGTGCCTGTGTTGGGAAGACTGACATTGCCGCTGGAGAAAACAGGAGAGATCCCAATTCCAAAGAAACCTGATGTTGATATCGAGAAGATCAAGTTCCAGAAGTTCTCTTTGGAAGAAACCGTGGCCATCCTCCACGTGAGGCTTGAGAACATGAATGACTTTGACTTGGGGCTTAATGACTTGGACTGTGAAGTTTGGTTGTGTGATGTAAGCATTGGGAAAGCAGAGATCTCGGATTCCATCAAGCTTGACAAAAACGGAAGCGGATTGATTAATGTGCCAATGACTTTCCGACCAAAGGACTTTGGTTCTGCGCTTTGGGATATGATCCGTGGCAAAGGAACTGGATACACTATCAAAGGTAATGTGGATGTTGATACACCATTTGGAGCAATGAAGCTTCCTATTATCAAGGAAGGTGGATCGACCCGTCTGAAGAAGGAAGATGATGATGATGATGACGATGAGGTTATTATTATATGCTCTTCTCTTTTGCTTATAGCTTGAAACATTATGATCCTTTTTCCTCACAAATCTAACTCCATGTTTTTTTTTTTTTTTTTTTTTTTTTACAGGAATAAGGAAAATAGCCCAAGAGAACGAATGGTTAAGTACTGAATCTCCGATCTCAAAAACTATTTAAACTACATTTTATGTGAAAGACTTATTTGGTGTGCTTTTGGTAACTGATGGATCAGACTTTTGAATGGAGTTGTCTTTTTTTTTTTGGACTTCCTGGATCATTATATCTGGTTCGCTTGTTCTTTTTTGCTTTAACCTTTGTTATTGAACATTCCCAAATAATAATAAAAAATAATAATATCCATGAATTATCTTCATCATAATTGAAAGGAAAACGAGAAAGTTACGAAATATACGGAAATAACAAATTAGAGGTAAATATTTGTGTGAATACATGGACAGATTTAACGGTTGGTTTGTTGAGGTGTAGTATTCTAAATAAGAATCTTACTCGCTCAGCTTAACATACAAAATTTTAGCTATAAACAAAATATAAGTCCATTAACGATTGAGGCCCACTTGAGCCCATTATTCATTTAACTTGATCTTGGAAAATCGTCCGTCAGGTGAAGAAGAAGACGCATCGAGAGCTCCATCTTCTGATTCTCTGCGCCGTTGCCGTCAGCCTTGCCAGCCCTCTTCAACGCCGCCGCCAGTTGATCCCGATCTCTACTCTTTTTCTACACACCAATATTGTGTTTATTTGAGAGTCTTGCGCAAAAACCCTACCTTTTTTCACTCCATGTCTGCTCTTGCGGCTTTATGCAGAGCTCGATCTGCTTCTTCTTCTTTGTTCAATGGCATTATTCGTCCAGCATTTCGCAATATCTCTACAGGTTGGTGCTTTACTCTTAATTCTGGATGTAATTTCTACTTTTCCTGATTTGTCTATGTCAAGATATGTGTTTTCGTTGGAGTCATTTCCATAGGCAGTAGTATTGTTCTGTTTAAGTGTTAAAGTTGATTTTTTGGGCGAATCTGATGTTTCTAAGGTGAAAAGATCTTTTATATGGATTAGGAACAAGATGAAAGAACTTACTTTTGGATTAGATTATGAACTAGTGTCAAACCCCAGTTGTTTCTCTTTGTTTGATGATAAAAGAATGAGCTCGTCTTCATGATTTTTCTGGGACCATTTAGTAACCTGAAACGATGCTAGTCCATGTTAAGATACTCTTGTGTTTGGAGATTTCATGATCATTACAACATATGAAAGCTTAAGCTTGGATCTCTTCAACTCTGGTGCTATTATTTACTTCAGTTTCTTCTCCAAATTCTCTTGCTAGCTCTATCATATTCTTAATCTAGCCCAGGTGTTGGCTGCGTCAGATTTGCTTACTCATGTCTGTTTAAAATGGTGAATTCACTACATAAATCGATGTTGTTACTTTATGGAACTTGGTTTTGTCTTCTCTATAATCGACAGGTTATATTGGTATATGGTGATCCATAGTTTCAATCTAGCTTTGTGTCAAAACCATGTCTTTGTTTTGGATTATGACAGAGCACTTCAAGGCCTCTAGGCGTTTCTGTTGGTATGTTGCAGGTTTTGCTGATGCACAGAACAGAACATTGGTGGCGCAAATGAAAGAAGAGATGCTCCACATGGACATCAACTCAATGATTGGAAGTTCCATGCCATTAGGTATGATGCGCATTGGAACTATCATTCACAACATCGAGATGAACCCTGGGCAAGGCGCAAAGATGGTCCGAGCTGCAGGAACCAACGCCAAGATCCTTAAGGAGCCTGCTTCAGGGAAATGCTTGATAAAGCTTCCATCAGGGGACACCAAGTGGATCAACGCCAGATGTCGTGCTACAATTGGCACAGTGTCAAACCCGTCTCATGGAGTGAAGAAGCTGAGGAAAGCAGGACAGAGTAGGTGGTTGGGGATAAGGCCCAAAGTTAGAGGAGTGGCAATGAATCCGTGTGATCATCCACACGGTGGAGGTGAAGGAAAAAGCAAAAGTAGTGGAAGCCGAGGAAGGACATCGGTTAGTCCGTGGGGGAAACCGTGCAAAGGCGGTTACAAATCCGCTAGTGTCAAGAAGAAGAAGAAGCGTTTGGCAGCTGCAGCAGCCAAGATGTGATCTATATTATATGATGAAGATGTTGCCATTTCTTCAAATGCCTCTTTCTTTAAAAAACCTCTCAGAGGTTTTGTGACACGTTATTGAGAGTTTTTTTAAGCTTCATGAAATAGGAGGATCTTTGATCAATTAAGGATAAAGATGTTTACGTGTTTTCTTTATTTAAAATCGAAATCAAACGTGTTTTAATCATGTCAATAAATGCGAGCTTTCCGTTATTAAATGAGTTACAATTTGTCGTAATCAGTTAGATCCAATTTTTTAGAGATTATTTATTATACGCTATGAGACTGTAGTGAAAGGTTCGCTCCACGAAAGGGTCTTAAAAGTATAATTCAGAAAACAAGACAAATAATTTTTTTTTTTTTTTTTTTTTTTTTTTAAAGGAGGCTAGAGAAAGAGTCAAAAGATTGGAACAATGCACTGAATCAATCCTCACGATAAAAACATTCAAACAAATGTCTTTTTGACTATTACACCTTAAACTTTCAATTATGCCCGACATCGGAAATATATGGATTTTTTAAACGAGATTTGATCTTGAACTTTGGACTTTGAAGCAGACAACATATATTTGTTTGGGTTATTCAAGCTCTCAAAGCTTGGGTTTTAGTTTTGAGGCGTTCACTTATACATTTGACCACGTAACTTTTGCTGGTAATACATACTTTTACCATTTTACAATATATACATAACAATAGTAGCACAGAAAAAGAAAAAAAACATAACAATAGTAGCAGAGTTTAAATTAATTAAAAAGGAATTTCTAGTTTAACATATCGGATTTTAATGATAAGAACTATGAATTTTCGTAGCCTTTGTGTTTATACCAATTTAAGAAACCAATTTGACATCTTCCGAGGTCTAAACAACCAACTACTAATGAAAAAGTCTTTTTTAGGAGGTTTCGAAAATTTAAAAAACCAAGAATGGTATTATAATTAAAATGGGAAATAGTAAAGGGAGCACACAGAATTTGAAGATTGAAAATGAAATGTAACGAACAACAGAGGAGTCACCATGCCTTAACATATTGGGTCCTACTCCTCCACATAAATTCATCATTTCATCTTTATTCTTATTTCTGTTATTCCTTTTATTTTAACCTTCGAATAGCAAATTTGTACATCTTTCATAAAAAAAATAAAAAAATAAAACAAATTTGTACATAAGTACATTACCAAATAAAAACAAATAGTGACGTAAAAACACAAGAAGAAAATGAAATATTATATCTAATTGATTCAGAACAAATGCTGGCAAAAGTTGAATTATATTATATCAAATATGACGTAGGAATTTATAATTTTCTTACTGTAGTTTTTTTGTTCTCTTATCTTTTATGGCAAAAGATACATGCAATGAATCCAATAACCTCACCAGCAGATGCATGAATTTTATTAATTTTTTCTGTTATCATCTTTTTAGCTATCTTTTCAGTCTGGTCATATCTTTGCTCAGACTTCATTATATGTCCTCCAATATATTCCTACCTTTATCTTGAAGAAATACTTTAGTTTTATCTTTATTATCAGTTAAAGTTCCAAAATTTAACTAAAGCATATGAAGATCCACGGTTGTAGTACCTAATAACCAGTTACGAGTATTGTTCCAACCACGCGTATTATAAATTAATAATTAATAAAGGATTTCTAGCCAAAAAAATATACTATGATTAGCCTCATTTTATACACAAAATTCGAATTTTTGTAAGAAATTAATACTTTGGAACATTATGCTTGTATTTTTAAAATAGTTAAGAATATTTTAAATACATTCCAAAAGATAATCAATGGTTTATAGATCTGAAATTTTTAGTTCATGTTTCGGTACATAAATATTTAATTATAGGAAAAGCTACATAATTTGTTTTGTTTTTTCATGTTTAAATGCTATATATGTGTTTTAAATCATATATATAATGAGAGAGTTTTCTCTCCATTGAGACTATCCACATCATCATCTTAATCATCAAATGAAAATAAAACATGTCATCAAATAATATTTTTTATTTTTATGTTTTTATTAAGAATTAATTACATTTAAAAAAAATTCATTAGCATTATTTAAATATAGCAGTTAATGAGTATTAAGATATTTAACAATAAAAAAAGTGAAAGTAAAAAAAAGAGTATTAAAATGATAATAAAGAATATAAAGAAATGAAAGACCAAATAATGAAAAATTATAAATAGGCACAAGTCACAACCACTACAAGTAAATGATTCAATAATAATGTAAATTAAAACAATAATAACACAAATGTAATAAACTTATAATATATGTAAGCAAATTTTTTCTTTGAATTAAAGATAATTTAAAATATTCATTAAATACATGTTTATTTTTTTATTAAATAAATCTAAAAATATTTATAAAAATAATTAAATAAAATGGGTAAGAATTTTTTTAAAAAACTTAAAATATAATGTTAGTAATCAAAGTATTGAAAGGATTTAACAAATTGAGTGTGAAAAAACTATAGAGTAAGGATAGTTAACTTTCTCCAAACAATATAAATATTTACAATAATATTTTTTGGAATATTGTATATAAACATAAAAGTTAGAGTTGGATTATTTGAAACATCTAAACTTTTTACAAAAATTAAAAGTGTTATAGTCTTCATATTTTAAGTAAAAGATTCTAAAATTTTACACTAAAAATAACAAGTATATAATAGGTAAATACAAACTCAAATGTTGCACAATAAAGCATCCAATTAGGGGTGACACATAATTTTTGTAGTTTATCATGAGTGAAAATGTAGTTTTGTCTATGTTGTGAAAAAAAAAATACATGTTTGAGGATATTTTTGAATCGAATGATTTTAACCTTAAAATATGTTAATTTTTGTGGAAAATAATGAATTAGCTTTATAATTTTATTTATAATTAATGATTTATTTATATATATAAATAGTTTAATTGTTTTATAATATTTATTAGAATTCCGCGCAACGCGAGGGTTATTACTCTAGTGTTAAATAAAGACACCACTGCTGAAGCTACTAATTTTAAATATACAAAAAAAAACAAAAAAAAGGTAAGAGAAAATGAAAATGTATAACGTAGAAGAAAGATGGCTTTAGATTGGAGAGTTGTACGAGGAATATAAATAAGTCAAGTTGGTCGAGATATGCATTGAATCGATGGGAACTAGCCACGTGACAATGACATGTGCCGTTTCATCCACATTATATACCTTTTGAAATCATTGGATATTTAATTTTTTTTTTTTGGTAGCACGATATTTAAATTATTTATCAACATTTTTTGTTAATCTTATTGTGTATCTAAGTATACCACCAAAATTATTAAAGGAGAGTGTTGATAGAGAAATAGAACTAATAATTTTAAAAACTCAAGTGTGTGAAACTGTGGGCATATCATATAAACTCGTTATTGAGATAATAATTCATCTTATTATGTCTATGCATAATGCAATGTATATATAATATACATTCATTATATTGGTTGAATATTGTTGCAGGTCCACTACCAAAAGACATGCAATCTAAGAGAGGGTTTGCGATGTTCAAGGCAATCATGCATGGGTTGCCATTTCTTTCCCTTTCCACCAATTTTATTTTTCTAATTTCCTAAAAATAAAATATACAGTATTAAACTAAGAATCCACAGAATTTTTGTAAGAAAAAAATCTCCTATTTTTTTACTTTTAAATAATCCAATATCTTTCTCGGTTCTGCCTACGAATAAAAATCTTTTTGATTTGGATAAGAGATTACGATCTCTTTGTATGCATTATGTTCTGGTTTTATATGTTCTGGTTTTATCTTTGTATACATTCATATACATATATGATGATAATTGATAAATATGGGTTTTCTATAAATTTGAACTGCAATATTGCAATATATATGATAGATATTTAGCATAGCCGAGCCACTAAAAAATAGTGGTTTGGAATAGAATTTTTAAATATTGAAATCTACTAAAAATATATCAGCTTCAAAAAATGCATAAAATATTATTAAATTATTTTAAACAACAATTATTAAGTAAAAAACAAATTTGATTGGTCATGGATTTATAACTAGTACGGTACTACCTTATTAACATTTGTTTATCCCGTTTGTCTTCTAGACCGGAATTGACATTCGGATTGATGATCTTGAATAGACTCCAAATCATCCATTTGTCACACTATTTGATTGAATGGTTTATTATAGGTTGAATAATTTTCTATGATTTTAATTATGGTTGGATATAGTAAAAAAAAAAAAAACTGTTTAGTTAAAAAGCTGGATATAGGAAATATTTTATTGAAAATAATAATGTTTTTCGTACATCTTTTTTTTTTCGTACATCTCAAAGATTAATTAGTCTTAGTACTCGCCTACTCGGATTATAAATAAAAAATTGTTTGTTGTAAACTTGTAATTATGTCTACTTGAACCATTATAACTTTGAATAAAAATGTCATCTAGCTAGTGGTTTATATATATAACAAAAAGAACAATAGTCTCTCTTTTTTTAAGTTCTAGTAGAAAAGACGCATAGATGATATGCCATTCATTGAACTTGGATAAATAAGTAATGTATATTGGATTGAAAAAAGGAGAGTATTGCATTTTGGTAAGCTGTCAATTTGGTGAAACGAATTGCTTACGAAAATTATCATGTCCCGCATTAATCACGCAACCAAAAGTAGTATGGGTATAGATCTCGATTTTTCTTTAAATAAATTAGTTTATATACATACCTTCTGTGGTTTTTAAAAACAATTTTTTCGTTTTTTTTTAAAAAATATCATATTATTTTATTTGATGATAATATATTAATTTATACTTTTTTTGTTATAATCATCATACTAAAAATACTATTTATTATTTTTGTTGCGTCGTTTTTGCAAATAAACCTTCCAAAAACACTATCTATCTAATCAATCCTATATGTATATATATATAAAATACAAAAGTATTTAGCTGTATAAATTTAAGTTTGCACTGCTTTTAACTATTAATATATACATAATGTTCAAAAAAAAAAACTATTAATATATACACACAAAAATTGGGCAAAAAGCAAGAAATAGTAACGATTAATAGAAGCATTTTTTTACGTCAAAAATAATAATAAAAGCATTAAAAATAAACCTAAAGAGAAATAATATTGGACCAACTGTCCCACTAGGAAGGATAATATGATATAGCCACCACATGAAATGCCGAGGAGAAGAATAACAATATGGGTCATCATCGGTCGAAAACACATTAGACAACATTATTATTAGGTGGGAAGTTTAATTAATCTACAATATATGTATATACTTGATAAATATAGTCTCTTGATAAATTTTGAATGTATTTGCCAAATTAATTGGTAATTCGCATTCAATCTATTAATTATTGTTATCCCTTGAATTCTCCTTTAGTGCGCAAATGAATTCGAATCTTGATTAGTACGTTTTTCTGTCCATAGTTTTGATACATTACAACTCTGAATAATGATAGGACTGTAATAAACAATACAACACAAACAGAACATAGCAAACAAATTTGTTTTTTTTTGTTTTTTTTTTTAAATAAAATAAATAATTTTTTTTAAGAAAACATAACAAATCGAACAAAAATAAGGCATATTGTTTTTTTTTTTTATGAAAATATATGGCATATTGTTGGCAAAATTAAAAAAGCTTTAACATAAACGGTAAAACTGAAAAATGTAAGACATTTTACCAACGATTATTAAATGCGTTTATCACGATCATGTCAAGACTGTCAATCCAACCATAGAAAAAAAAAAAAAAAAAAAAGAACGCAATCACTATTCAAAATCTCTGCAACAAAGAAGAAACTAGCTTCTTTATTTAAACGTTAAGTGGTTAGCATTTAAATTTTTTTCATATTACCAATGGTTTTAAATCAAATTATACAAGACTAAAAGCCTACAACTCAGAAAGGGAAAACCACAACTGTGTTTTAAAAAAAAAATTTGTCAACTAAAAAAAGTATGACTATTGAATAATGTTAAAGTTAGATTCGTTTAATCAAAACACCATTGAATATTCCCAAAACAAATCTAACGAAATTGAGAACCTCCACTTCAAACAGAGGCTTACCCCAAATAAATAGTAGCCGACGTCATCTTCAACTCTAAAAAAAGTGTCTAGGGGAGAAGAACCAGTGTGATTATGGAGAGATAAAGTAATGCAAGTATTCTAATTTTTCAAATCGATATCAATTTTAAGACCTTCCAGAATCAGCAACTTGCTTATCACACTTGTCATCCCAAAAAGAGAAAAAATAATAAATAATAATTAAACATATTATTGTTTGAATGAAAAAAAAAAAAAAAATCTGTAAATTCAGTGAACCTTCCTCTGTTTCCTGTTTCTTCTCTGATTCCACAGTCTAATCCCAAAGATTATTTATTTCTTCATTATCTTTTACCAAAGTTTTTATACCAATTCCTTATCAAACCTCACCCACTTTTATTTCTTCTTCTGTATCATCATTTTCTTACAAAAGAAACTTTCTTCCTCTTCCTCTCTGCCTTTAAAGCTTCAAACCCAGATTTCTGAATTTAACGTTAAAGCTTCATCATCTTCTTCTTCTTGCTCAAAGAGTTTAAAGGTACTTGCGTTTCTATTTTTTCTGATTTAGTTCTCTGAAAATCTTCGTATGATTCGTTGCTTAAGATTGGTTCTTGTTCATGTTTGACATATTATATTTCTGTGTTATGTCTATGAATTACTGATCAAAACGTCGTCAATCTTCTCTTGCAGCTTTTGTGAACACCAATCGAATCTTCTCTACCGATAAAAACGCCGAGATCAATCGTTCTAAAACTCAGATTTTGTCTGCATTTTGAGAAGAATCTTTATTCATCTCGAGTTCTTGGCTAATTTTATCATTAGCGTTCTTCAACCAAGCTACATTAACAGACAAAGAGAGAAGACAAAAAAAAAAAAAAAAAACCGAAAAATCTGATCTTTCAGATCGAACTCCAAGAAAAAATCTCTCTTTTAGATGATTAGTGAAATCTCCAGTCTACAAAACGACATTGTAAACATTCAAGATCATTGTTCAGTCAACAACAACATGGAAATGAGAAGAGACAACCGAAAAAACATGGGTTTTCGTGGATCAACACCAGCTCCGATCATGGGTAAGCAAGAATTGTTTCGGACATTGTCGTCGCAGAACAGTCCGAGGAGGCTAATATCGGCGAGTTACTTCAGTTTAGAATCAATGGTTGTGCTTGTTGGTCTCACAGCATCTCTATTGATCCTACCGTTGATTCTCCCACCATTGCCTCCTCCTCCATTTATGCTGCTTTTGATTCCTCTTGGGATTATGGTTTTGCTTATGGTTCTTGCTTTCATGCCTTCTTCTAATGCCAAACATGTATCTTCTTATATGTAACATTTCTTTAATTGAAGAAATCCTAAAAACCAAAAGTGGAGGTTTTGTCTTTTGTCATTACACAAGGTTTCAGGGTAAGAGATTATGTTTATTATATATTTCTTTTGTAAAACTCGTTATGTAATGCAGAATTATACAGCTATATTTTAAATATTAATAGCTTCCAATTCCATAGCTTCATGATTTCGTTTTTAGTGGTCTGAAACAGACCCAGATGAGATTGGGGGACACAAAATGTGAAAATTGAAAGGGTTTGATTACAGGAGATTACGAGTAGGTATGAGACAGAAGGAATGCATTATATATTTATTTATTTATAGATGAAATAATATATAAGAAGGCATTGATGATCTCCCATGGTTTAGGATACATAAAAGACAGAGAAAGAGACTTGACAAAGATATTCTCATAGGAGGAAGTTTGTACAAAACCCCTTTCAATATCTCAAAACCTGGATCCGGATCCAAAACTTGTAGCGGTATGATTGGTTTGTTCAGCTCTTATTTTTCCAACTATATTAAGAAAACGGCTAGGATTAATCTGAATAACTCAAGATGCTGGATCCATTGTTGCTCAGTGTGAAGAAGCTTTGACCAAAAATAGAGGAAGGTGATGCTCCAAAACGGCTATCAGCTTATGACTTTTGTTTACTTCTTCTGTGTCCACAACAAAGCCTTGAAGCTGTTGTGCAGCTTCCACGAGCTGTCCCCTTAGCTTTTGTGACAGCAAACGCCCTCCCGCTTTCACACACTCTCTGTACAGCGGCATGTAAGCGATTGCAACCCTCAATGGCGCCGGGAGATCTTTTAAACATATAGGAGACTCGCCAATTTTCAAAACCCTCATGAAATTTATGAAGTTTTCGCGGCCTTCCCTCATTCCTTTGTTGAATGCAGCCTCTGACCAATGTTCTTGAAGAAACGATTTCAGTTCTGAAGGAACAGACTCGTCTTCTGACTTTGCAATGGTGTCTGCAACTGAATAAGTGGCTACCGGATCCTCGAGGAAATCTGATTTGAGGAGAAACTCTACTCCGTGGAGGGAACCACCACTTCTATCACCGGCTGCTTTGAGAATTTCGATGCTGAGAGCAGTGAGGACGGGTCTTGGTACATGAGGAAGGAGATAAGCAGCAACATCGACCTGGCTACTTGAAGTAGCGGCTGTGAGAGCCAAGCATAGCTCCATTTCACGACAGCCTCTTTTCACAAACCATTGAACAACTTGTATGCAACCTCTCTCTGCTGCTCTCATCAAGGGACCCAAGAAAGCAATGGCATGACCTTCATCCACAAGGCAATCCATCGTTTCGATTTTACTATAATGTGAGGCAAAACCCAGAGCTAAGTCGACATCAACCTCTAAGCTATTTCTTTGAGCAATCTGCACCAAGGAAAAAAAAAAGTTAAGAGTGCACAAAGAAACTTGCAAGTAATCATTAAGGATCAGAGTTACCTGCAACAAGATGCGCACAAGTTCTGTGCTTCCAAAACGAGAAGCTTCAAGAAAGCACTGATTTACGTTATCTGCGCCTCCTTCCACCAGCATACCGAGCAATCCATGTACGACAGTAGCTGAGATTCCAGAAGCCCAGCCAGGATTAAATGAGGCAGAGAAGAGTGTAAGTGGGAAGCAAGCTGCATCAAAGGCTTCAGTGAAATCCTTTCCTGAAAGATGGTTTCCAGCAAGATCTAAGAACATCTTGAAAGCAGAAAGCTGGAGTTGGATCTCAACTGCTGAGTCATGGTTAGCTTTATATCTAGGACCCTGGCATCGGGAGTGGAAACCTATACATTTGAGGGCCCATTCAGTAAACTTTTGAACTTTGGCACTAGCTTCGGCTTTTAGAACCTCATCACCTTTACACTCTTGGAGACGCTCGTGCAACCTGGATACGCCGAGATGGGAAAAAAATAGATTTATATAGTAAGGTATCTCACCCTTCCCAGCTAACCCAAGCTAAACCAGGAGGAAGATGAGCATAAGAGATATTTTATATTTAATAGAAAGAAAAGTTAAAAAACTAAAACACTTGCAGATGTAAGCAATGACTGTAACAACTAGAGCACAACGTGATGAAGGAACAAATGGAGCAAAATAAAGGAATCATAACGGACACCATATTCTCTAATAATCCAAAACTGCGTTGCGATTATTATTATTATGAGAGAATCAAAAGTGTACCTACCTTTGAGCCATAACAGTTACAGTATCAGCAAGGCTGAGAGTCCGGCTCAGGCAAGACGAAACACATGAAGCAAGAAACGAAGTCCTAAGTATAGCTCTAGTATAGTCATGAGCACCATGACATATGATCTTTGTAATCAATCCCGTGATTCCCCGTAACTCGTACTCTGTGGTCAAGAACCAAACAGAATCTAGACTGATACACAACAAATCATTCAAAGTTTGTGGATCAGCCAGATGAATCAATCTCTCAGAAAGTTGCCAATCCTGTGAGCTAACAGCACCTTGGAAAAGCTGTCCCAATTCGATCCTGTCCTGTCTATTAAGCTTCTTCTGTTGACCAAGATTAGCTTCCTCAAGAAGATGAGGATGACCCCTGCATATCAGTTTCTTTGTACTACAACCACTTGGTTGAGTTGTAGCTATAAGAGGTGCCTCTCTTGCAAAAACCACATCAGTCCCTTCACCTCCTTGCACAGTAAATTCCTGGAAATCTGTCATTGGAGATTGAGCAATGATCTCCTCAGCTTCCAACTCAGCACTTAAAGGCTCATCAGGGTACATCTCATCACTCACGCTCTCGTTGTCCATCAATTCAGATTTCCGAAATAAACAAGTCAAAAACTGCTCAAGAATCCAAAAACTAGTTTTGACATTCGAAAAACACTAGACAAAGCAACACCTTTACAATACCAAATCCCTTCCTAGAGTCGATTCCTTGTAAAAGCAAATGTCTTGTACCAAAAACTCCAGACTTAGCGCAACCAGCCACTATAGATTGCTCCAAAGAGCATAGGAGAGAAGACAAGAAATCAAACGCTGTAGAATTTTACAAAAATGTAGTCAAGAGAAGCATCGAAACCTTAAAAAAAAAAAAAAAAACAGGCACTGATCCCAATCAGAATGCATGCCCGAGCCCAGAAGAAATTGTCATCAAGAACAAACCCAATTTGATTGGCGGAAAAAAGGAAAAGCTTTTTAACATCCATTCGCGAATTTGTAAATATCATAAGAACATAAAGATGATAGATAGAAGAGGAACGAACCTGGACGAGATTTTCATTGAGAGGTTAATGGGAGAGACAGAGGAAAATGAGGTTGAGACAAACCCTGTGCCTCAACTTCTGTCTTTTTTTTCTTTTTTTTAATTGTGAAAAACAAAAATGTTATTTTGTTTTTTTCAAAGATAGATAGATGACATTTTCTCTATTTTCATTTCCTAGTTGTCCGCTCTTAAGCAAAATTGTTTTCTTTTTCTTTTTTGGTTTTTAATCAATTGTTTAGAAAATGCAAATTGAATTTATTAAAGTTTACCTGGTAATAATTTGATTAATCTATTTCAATATTCGAAATAGGGAAAATGATTTCTTTTAAATAAAATAAAATAAAATAAATAAAAAACTAAAATGAGAAAAACCTAAAAGAGTAAAAAAAAAAAAAAAAAAAAAAGGACGGAGATTTAACGAAGAAAGGCATCTCTGGTAATATTTTGTTTAATAATAATCTTAGATTGATATAATATAAGTAAGACGCAATCACCGATCTCGACGGTCGCAAAGCAAAAAAGTCCATATCTTTCTTGTGAGTTGTGTGCGAGTCTTTGGGGGAAGATCAGCCTCAGCTATGGATGAAGAGTACGAAGTGATAGTGCTGGGTACTGGTCTCAAGGAGTGTATCCTTAGTGGTCTTCTCTCCGTCGATGGTCTTAAGGTCTCTTTCTTTCTTTTTTGGTCCAATCCCAATTTTAATTCCTTATTTGATCAACCGATCTTCGTCTGACTTTATCTCTGATTACCTGATTTAAGCTCCGATCTAGCTATGGATTCTGTGCTACTTGTACTTTTAGGCGATTGCTTTTTGAGTTTTCATTATTGAATCAATTGGCCTCTCCATTTTTCCAACGATTTGAGTCTTGATGCAATTCGTTAATCATCACAGTGTTCATAGACTAATGATGTAATTTTCCAAAATAGGTACTTCACATGGACAGGAATGACTACTACGGTGGAGAGTCAACATCGCTTAATCTCAATCAGGTCTTTTCTCCTTTATTTTCTAGACTAAGATTTTTGTTTTTGGTAACTTATCATTAGCTAGCGTTATTGATGTTGCTTTCTTTTACAGCTGTGGAAGAAGTTCAAGGGAGAAGAAAAGGCTCCTGCTCATTTAGGCTCTAGCAGAGACTACAATGTTGACATGATGCCTAAGGTTTGATTTTTTTCCTACTTTCCCGTCTCTTTGCTAGCTTTATCCTACTTCTTGTACAAATTACTAACTCTTCTCTCTCAATGTGTGCCCACCAGTTTATGATGGCAAATGGAAAGCTTGTTCGTGTCCTTATTCATACCGATGTGACCAAGTACTTGTCTTTTAAAGCTGTTGATGGCAGCTATGTTTTTGTCAAAGGCAAGGTACAAAGCTTTTCACTTTACTTTCTTCTTGCTGCAGATTTTTAGCTGTTTAAGTCGTTTTTCAAGTTACTTTAATTATTTGTTTCCTACAGGTTCAAAAGGTGCCAGCAACTCCAATGGAGGCCTTCAAGTCTCCTCTTATGGGTATTTTTGAGAAACGTCGAGCCGGAAAGTTTTTCAGTTATGTTCAGGATTACGATGAGACGGACCCCAAAACACACAATGGAATGGATTTGAGGAGAGTTACCACAAAGGACTTAATTGCGTAAGCTCATCTTCTATTGTCTTCTGTATTATGCTGTTGTCAATATTTGATTTAGACTATCTGCTGCTAACTATCAAGATAACACTTTGGCAGGACTTTCGGTCTTGATGAAAACACTATTGACTTCATTGGTCATGCAGTCGCCCTTCACTGTAATGACAGCCATCTCCATCAACCTGCCTATGATACGGTTATGAGAATGAAGGTGAGTTGCTCTTGTGGGACTTTTAAAATATGGCCGCCCCCTTTCAATTCCTGCATTTATGTCTTGAGTTACAACTACAATGTTGCTTTAAATGTTTTATCAGCTCTATGCTGAGTCCCTTGCACGTTTCCAAGGAGGTTCACCTTATATCTATCCTCTCTATGGGCTGGGAGAATTGCCTCAGGTTTTTCTTTATCTTTTTCAATACATGCTTTATTTGGTTGGTGCAACTATTCTGATGTTTTGGATGATAATTTCTGGAATCTCTTTGAACTTCTCTCTTCTCTTCCTTGGTTCAGGCATTTGCCCGACTTAGTGCTGTCTATGGTGGGACCTATATGTTGAACAAACCTGAGTGCAAGGTGTGTCTTTGATTTCCTTATCTTTTGTAGCTTTGTTCTTCAATTGTTCTGCAGCTTGTCCCTTCATTAACCTTATGGATGCTAGATTTAATAAACTGATGTTGCTTTAATAACAGGTAGAGTTTGACGAGGAGGGCAAGGTTAGTGGTGTTACATCTGAGGGAGAGACTGCCAAATGCAAGAAAGTTGTCTGCGATCCCTCTTACCTGCCCAACAAGGTAATGACTGCCACCACAAAGATCTTACACTGACATTTAGCTTTTGTCTGATACTTCTTCATGGGAGCAGGGAGCTCTCCTTGATTTTTTTTTTGTTGGATGCATATAGCTCCCATCTGTGTTTTCTGGTCTGTTGAAATGTGAGCCTGTTGGTATTTGTAAATCTCCCACTATTTCCTGATCTTTATGATATGTTTGTATAATCCAATCCAAACAGGTCAGGAAGATTGGGAGGGTTGCTCGGGCAATTGCCATTATGAGCCACCCTATTCCAAACACCAATGATTCTCACTCAGTGCAAGTCATCCTACCACAGAAACAATTGGGCCGCAAATCAGACATGTGAGTTCTCTTATTCATCCTGTGGTTCCTCTTATAGAAGTAAATGAGTCTGAATGACTGCAAGGAACTGAAACGTCAATTTGCATATATTTGCTCTATGTGGTAGCTAAACTTAGTCTGAATTATGGTCTTGAGCTTGCTGTGAGATAGCTTCCTTGATTCTCACTTGAAGCTGAAAAGTAAGATATAAAAGTTTCTGGAATTCTCTTTCGAGTTTAAACTAGTTGGCAAAGACACTCTTCTCAACAATATTATTTACTTCATTACACAACACACCATTAAACCAGGCCATGTATAAATATCGAATCAATTGATATCTTTCTTTCTCGGCTCATGATTACATCTTGATTGTAACTGACAGGTATGTCTTCTGTTGTTCGTATTCACACAATGTTGCTCCTAAGGGAAAATTCATAGCATTTGTTTCGACAGACGCTGAAACCGATAACCCTCAAACCGAGCTAAAACCTGGAATCGACCTTCTGGGTCCTGTTGATGAGCTGTTTTTCGACATCTATGATAGATACGAGCCTGTCAACGAACCCACTTTGGACAACTGCTTCATATCAACGGTTAGTTTAGTTATCTCTTTTGTTGAACATGTTAAAGTTGACTGGTTTTTCTAATGACCTCTTGTTCCTGTCTTAAACAGAGTTATGATGCTACAACACACTTTGATACAACTGTTGTTGATGTGTTGAACATGTATAAATTGATCACCGGAAAGGTAATGTTCCAGAATCACAAATAGTGTATATGGGTTTTATTAATTAAACACGACATTTTTTTTAGATTGGGAAATTGATAATACTTTTTTGTTGTTGTTGTTGTGTTGCAGGAATTGGATCTAAGTGTGGATCTTAACGCAGCTAGTGCTGCAGAGGAATATGAATGATGGGAAAATATTGCAAGCTCTGTCGTCTCTTTGTTAATCACCAAATGATGTAACTGGTTCTCTTTCTTCTTCTTAAAAGTTGTCTCACCAAATTGTTGTCTGTTGGATTACAGAATCAGACCGATCTCATCATGATTACCAGTTGTCGCAGTGTCTGTGTTTTTTTCTTAAAACCAAAATGTTGTTGGATTTCGTTGTTTCGTTGTTCCTGTTTAAAGTGGATCATGTATCCAGTGTTAAAATATGTATTATCTGAAACAATTTGTACCTATACCACCTCTAACGAACTTGATAGACGAGATAGCAAATTCGGTAAATTTTCACAATTTTTAATTTAATATTCAAAGTTTTGAAAAAAATATTTTTTAAAGATATAGGTTATATATTATAAAAATCCGAAGATAAAATCAAACTTAAATATCAATTTATATTATTTTAAAAACCGTCGAAATTTGTAATATTTGTAACGATCCGAAAAGATGGACGACGTAATGTCAAATTCGGTTAGTTTTCACAATCTTGTAATTTAATATTCAAAGTTTTGTTTGAAAATAGTATTTTTTTAAAAAATAATAAATTGCATATATAAAATATAGTATAAAATTTAAAAATAAAAAATAAACTTAAGTATCAATTTATATTATTATAAAAACAGTTTGAATTTATAACACTTCTAATGATCCAAAAAGATAGGAATGCCGAATTCGGTTAGTCTTCACAATTTTGAAATTTAATACTCAAAGTTTTAAAAACTTACTTTTAAAAAATAAAAAAAATTATATATATATAGTATTAAAATCTGGAAAAAACTAACTTATATCAATTTACATTATTGTAAAAACAATTTGAATTTGTAACACTTCTAATGATCCAAAAAGATGGACGGGATGCCAAATTCGGTTAGTCCTCACAATTTTGTAATTTAATACTCAAAGTTTTTTTGAAAACATTATTTTTTTAAAATAATGAGTTATATATATATATATATATAATATATTATAAAATCCAAAAAAAAAACAAATTTAAGTATCAATTTACATTATCATAAAGACAGTTTGAATTTGTAACATCTCTAATAATCCAAAAAGATGGATGAGATGTTAGATTCTGTTTATTTTCACAATTTTGTAATTTAATATTCAAAGTTTTTTTTGAAAACATTATTTTTTAAAAATAACGAGTTACATATAAATAATATAATATAAAATCCAAAAATAATAACAAAATTAAGTATTAATTTACATTATCGTAAAAACAGTTTAAATTTGTAACACCTCTAATGATCTAAAAAGATGGATGAGATGCCAGATTCGGTTTGTCTTCACAATTTTGTAATTTAATACTCAAAGTTTTTTTGAAAACATTATTTTTTAAAAATAACGAATTACATATATATAATATAGTATAATATACAAAAATAAAAACAAACTTAAATATCAATTTACATTATTGTAAAAACATTTTAAATTTGTACACCTCTAATGATCCAAAAAGATGGACGGGATGCCAAATTCGGTTAGTTTTAACAATTTTGTAATTTAATACTCAAAGTTTTTTGAAAACATTATTTTTTTTAAATAACGAGTTACATATATATAGTATAGTATAAAAATCCGAAAATAAAATCAAACTTAAGTATCAATTTACACTATTGTAAAAACAGTTTAAATTTGTACACCTCTAATGATCCAAAAAAATGGACGGGGTGCCAAATTTGATTAGTCTTGACAATTTTGTAATTCAATACTCAAAGTTTTTTTGAAAAATAATATATATATATATATATATATATATATATTGAAAAACCTTTATATATATATATAAAAGAGTAAAGAAATCGTTACCCAAAGAAGACGTGGCATGAAAGGAAAAAAATGAGGTTAATTGGAAAAATTGCGTAAATATAGAAGAATAGAAGAATATATACTCAAGAAGAAGAGGACCAATTAGCATATAAAATCAACAAGAATTAGTGAATCGGAAGATACCATGGAAATAGACGGAGAATAGGATCTGAATTGCCGTATTCGCCTAGGGAATAGCTGCTGCCACTGAGAAGAACAAGAGGTAGAAGAAGAAGATGATGATCTGCGAATGAAATTAGGGTTAGTCTTAACAATTTTGTAATTTAATAATTAAATTAAAAAAAAAGCTTGATATTGTAATTGAGAGAGGAATGAATGATTAATACCTTTGCGAAGAAACGATGAGGATACAGAAACAGAGTATGATTTCTTCCACACGAAGAAGAAGAAGAAGCAATTCGAATCAATGAGCAGAGCGGTGTGAGGAGGAGACGGAGACGGAGAGGGAGGAAGTAAAGTGTAGCGAATGAGATCACTACAGCACGACGAGAAAGAGTCAATGTCTGAGATCGATGAGATGGAGGCATCAGAAACCTTCACCAACGCCGCAAGAATACGGCGGCTCTAACCAAGAAAATAGCGATCTCTTCCGGTTGCTATGGAGGCGGAGGAGAGATCGCTAACATGAATATGGTGGTTAAGCATAACGATTTGAAAGAAATTGTTGATGCAATTAAGAAGAAGAAGAAGAAACAGAGAGAGATGATGAAGAAGAAGAAACAGAGAGATGAAGTAGTGGTGGTGTTACGAATAAACGAATGAATTAGTTTCCCTTTTTCCTTTTTTATTTCTTCAATTTTCCCTTTTTTCTTTTTATCTGTATTTTTCTTTTTTTCTTTTTATTTTTTACCTGAACTTTCCTTTTTTTTTATCTGTACGTTTTTCCTTTATACCTAAACTTTCCTTTTTTTTTTTTTTCTTTACCTGAAGTTTCCTTTTTTTTCTTTCTAAGTTTCTTTGTTTCGTTTTTTTTCAGAGTTTCCTTTTTTACATAGGATAACACAAAATAAAATAAAATAAAAAAAGTCAAAGCGTTTAGTAGTTGGAGGAGGAGGGGAAGGTTACATCTGACTCTGAGGAAGAGAGTGGCAAATGCAAGAAAGTTGTCAGCGATCCCTCTTACCTGCAAAAACAAGGTAATGACTGGCTGCCACCATCTTACACTCACAAAATAACCTTTGAGATTCGCCAAGGATCAACTCTTGTTTAGAACGCAAATCTTTTGTTTGATCAATCGACAGAGAGAGAGATTCAACATATTTACTGTATTTCTTACAACACCATGAAATAAGTTTTATATACTATGCCAAGTCGAATATGTTTTTGTATGCAACAGAATCTTTAAAAAAAGAATAATACTTGGGTTCACTCCTAGGGGTGAACCCATATATTCACCTTCTATAAATGTATCCAATAAGAATGTGCCACATTGCATTACAATTAAACTGAAATAATATATTAAAATTAAATTTAAATAAATAAAATAAATTTAATTAAATCATTAAAAAAAAAAAAAAAAAAAAAATCGTTTACGGATCATGAATAAGAGTACGAAGAAATCTAAATCGTTTTCTCTCATTCATCCTCTACTAATCGATTCCTATAGTCGTGTTTGCTTTGGTGAAAGGAAACACTGGCTCCGTTGGAATTGCGACACAAGGGATAGTGTTGTTTGACATTGATCGGAAAATGATGAATTTGGTTTTCACACGCGTGTGCAGCTTTTTCACATGGCGGAAGCGAAAAAATGAGGAAGAAGACAAACTGCTATGAAATTTTCGTAGAGGTTGTACAAATGTCGTATTATTTCTAGAGGTTGGACATCTTTCTTTCACATCTCCTAGGATTTATAACATATGTAGTATTCTTTTACAGCTAAGCTGGAATTTTTCTTTTCTTTTCTTTGGCTATGCTTTGGTTTGTTAAATAGTTCCTCACCTTTGTGCACCAAAACATGTTCGTACGTATTCAACAAGTTTACTATCTTGCTACTTTTCCTGTTAGACATATGCTTGCAAAACCAATCATAAGTGTAGGTGAAATACTTGATAAATTTAAGGACACTTTCACATGTGAATACAAATACGATGGATAACGTGCACATGTGATATATTTGTGTCTACTTGAATCTAATGAATGATATTCATCAAGCGGAGATTGATGATAAGTGTTACGGTAAATACCTTATATGGAGGATGGTACATTCAAATTATTTAGTAGAAATGGTGAAAGAAACACTGATTAGTACCCAGAAGTGGGTCTGCCTTGTTATTAAGGTACCATTCTGATGTTAACTTGTTGAAAACATTCGAAAGATCAAGCCAAATCTTTCTACTAAAGATTTTATTTTTATTTAATGATTTAATTAAATTTATATTATTTATTTAAATTTAATTTTAGTATATTATTTCAGTTTAATTGCAATGCTACTTGGCACATTCTTATTGGATACATTTATAGGAGGTGAATATATGGGTTCACCCCTAGGAGTGAACCCAAGTATTATTTCTAAAAGAAATAAGCTTTTGTTTATATGTATAAGTATTATTAATCTTGCTGAACAATCTCTGGAGTTTCCGCAAGGTGCTGCTTTTGTTGAGACGAGCCTTTTCCTAGCAACGATTGCAACTGAATAGACCGTGGTGAAGGAGTGGCTGGAGGGTTTGGAGTGCCACCGTGACTGGTTCCTGCATGAGTTGAACCTTTCTTCACTCCCTTTTTAGCCATCTTTGCCCATCCAACAAGCTGTTCTTGTGTCTGCTCGTTGAATATTGCTCCTTTGAATGAACTTCCCATCTTTTCAACAACAAGAACAAGGGTCTTTTTGATTTTGTATCTTTGTCTAATCGATATCAGAACATACGAAGTCAAATCTATACCTGAGTCACGAGGGCATAGAGTGGTAAGGTACTGTAACTGCAGAGGAGCTGAACCAATACCCTGAAAACATAAAAAAAAACAGAGTCAAAAGATTCTTCACTTCAAGAACAAGAAACTTTAGAAGGAGATAGATGTAAGAAGAAGCTTTGGTGATAGTGGCTATATATTATTACCCGATGATGAGTCTTGGAATTATGAACTTGACATGTCCCATGATGCAAGAGTCCCAACCATATTGAAACTGTTGTTACACAGTTGCAGAAGTATTATTACTCTGTGTGTTGTTGATATCTAGGTTGGTTATATATGGCAAGAGTATACTTACGAGGATGAAGAAGAAGAAGGCGATCTCAAAGGAGTTTTGGAAAAGAATGAAATGGATCAAGAAGAGAACTAGGCGGGGACTTTTGAACCAGAATAGATCATCTGATGGTCGGACAACCAAATCTCCTTCCACAGCAACGTGTTTCTCTGCAACTTCATGAGCCAAATCTGTGATGATATGCTCTAACTTCGTCCCCACGGCAAGCAAAAGCTGAGGAGACAATAGCATAAAACAGGTTTTGATCAAGATACGTTTTGAATTGAAGCGTAATAGACATGCATGGTGGAGCAGTTGAGAGACTTACAATCAATGGAATAAAAGCTAGCCAGAAGTACACATGCCATGCTGCAAGAAAAATATGGAGTCGAAATCGAGAATCATTAAACCGAAAGAAACAAAAAAGAGAGAAGATTTAGATAGAAGTTAAAAGATTCAATATCTCACCAGCAATGTTCAGAAGCAAAAAGAGAACCACAAATACCCAAAGATACCAACTGTAATTTGATGTATTCATCAGAACAGAAACAAGAACACATTATTTTGAATTAAAATATGGTTTTCCGAAATTTTGTACCTGATACCGACGACTTTCTTGAAATCAGAATTAAGGGCACGCATTAAGTACTTATGGAAATTGAATTTTGGGTTGGTCTTGCAATGAGTCTAATAAAATAAATAAAAAAAAGAATAGGAAACGTTGTCTTTAGAGGTGATTGTAGAGAGAAACTTAATCCGATAAAGAAATCAAACAGGGAGATTTATATACCGTGACGAAGCCTAGCCTCATCGTGATGTAGTCCGATTTATTGACTGACCCTAGAAACTGTTTCATAAATGATTGCTGCAATGGACACGTAAGACACTCAAAACTTGCATATTCATACAGAGACATGTCTTGGGAATCAAGTTAACTTGGCAGTCAACGAAAACACTCACCATCCATCCAAAGCAAGCATCAGCTTTTCCAACTCCAAGAAATCGTCCCCTGATGAACTCGTGTTCTTGGACATGTGTGAATTTCTTCTGTATCACTGTGTATATTAAAAGCGTTTATGACTTCTTCTTTTTTTTTTCGTTTATGACTTAATGCCAATTAAGAGATTTTAATGATCCGCAAACAAGAATCCGTCTACTAAGAATAGTATTAAATACCTTGGTTTGTGTCGTCCTGATCATTTAAAACTTGATCCTCCCATTTTTTCCATTGCATTATCTATGCCATAACGTTACGTTGTGTTATCATCATTAGACATAATAAAAAAAAGCTTATTATGATTGCTAATACAAGTTGGCAATTGAATATTGTGGTGTGATCTCTTGTATTAGAGTTTAATTAATTAATGCTCAAGGTTCTCTAGTGATTTCATCCCCATTAATGATAAAAGTATTGTTTGTTGTAAATAAGTAATTATACCTTCATGGTACCAAAAAGAATGGTCAAGAGGCAGAAAATAATGTGGGCCACAGCTAATACAAAGATGAATATATGAAGCTCATGCAGAGCTGATAGTGACATTAACGGAGCCTTTCCCTGAATTTTAAACCATATCACAAAAATCCCAAAATTAATAATTAGTTAGTTATGAGATATCATATTATATAGGAATATATGACAATTGGATGCACGTCTTTGAGAATATTACGAAACGAATGCTAAAAACGTGCAAGACAAATAGAGATAATTGTAGGGTTTGACCAAATTAGAAAAAGAAAAAAAAAAAAAAAAAAAAAAAAAAAAAAAAAAAAAAAGATTATACCTTTTGGGAGCAATAGTCGCCGGCGGGGGAATCTCCGGCGAGGAGATGACGGCCGGTGAAGCTGAACTGGAAATGGGAGGTGTCTTTAAGGGACTTATCATTCTTGTCTGGTTTCTTACAAGGGATAAACTTTTCACTCAAGGCCTTTGATATGCAAATCTTTGCTATTTTAGACTGGCTTACTGATAGTAGCAACGATATGAACCCTAGTAGCATAAGTTCTGTTGCCAAGAATTTTGTTATCACATGGATCTTGGTTTTCATCAAAAAAACTTATATTTTTTTCAAAATACCAATGGTTGCATCAAAACTTATACTAATCTCGGAAACTTTATATATATTGAGCTAATTAATTAAAACATGAAGTCACCTTCTTTGATCTTCTGTAATGCCCCATAAAGCTGCTTCTGGTCCTTCTTCTCGAAGTGCTGTATTCCACATGTATATATATAATTAGTCATTTAGTCAACATCAAATAATCACATATATATATATATATATATATATATATATATATGTGTGTATAAATATAACCTTGCCGGCACGGTGGAGGAGACGCTCGACCGCGAAAGAGATGGAGACGATGACGGAGCAGACGAGAGCCACCACCCAAGTTGGCGTGTACTCTAAGGTCGTTCCTCCTCCCGCCATTTTTTGTTTCGGTGATTCTTGATTTTATTGATCCCTTGCGCCGTGCTTTATATAATTTGTAATGCATTGACCAAAGTATTAGTTAAATATATATATAAAAACTCGATTTTCAAATTTTGGAACGTGTCTTCGAATAAAAGAGGAATTTCAGTTTCACATTCTATAGGCTGTATTCATACACATAAGATATAGGTGTGTATGTTTGTGGTGTCAGTGTTTGTATGTCGTGTATGTTTTAATATTTCTAGTTGAATATCATACATACGAATATTTCATACATAAAATATGATAAATACTCATGTGATAAGAGTTAAGTGAGGTCTAACACACGGCCGATTAACCAATTGACCGGTTATTTACTAGGTCAGTCGATAATGAAAAAAATTTTAGACAATTTGTTAAATGCTTAAGCGACCGATCGACTTTTAAAATAGAAGTAGGAGGTTGTATCTGTAAAGTCAACGACATCATTATCATTGCAGATCAAGTGTGTTATTTCTTTAAAGTTTGAAACATTACTACATTGGAGTTGATACAACAAAAGTAGGTAAAATCTCCTACACCAGATTTAGATTTCGGTTAAAGACACATTCTGATTTGGTTCATTTTAACCGGAACTGCAATACCGGTTCAAACCAGAGAAATCTCGTAGGTGGGTGGGAAATAAGTAAACTAGAAGCCTAAAAGATTTCAAGAACAAATTGCTGAGATGAACAGAAGTAAAAAAGCCCAAAATTTGCAAAGAAATGAATAATCAAAGCCTATCTCCGATAAAGATCACAAGTCTAAGATCACTTGACCAAACAAAACAAAACAAAAAAAACTCAAGATCCCAAAATCTATGAAATGAGCAACAGATAAAGAAGCAAGCTTTGCATCAATTCATTCTCCTGATAAGCTCATTGATGAAATTCTCCCGGTTTCCGGCATCACCACCTTCGACGTAGTGGTTTCTCTTCTTCTTGAGACCACCGAGTGGTGCCTTCAATTGGAATGGCCAAAGGAAGTTGTTGGCTTCCTTGAAGTGAGGTCCAACAGTCATGATCTCATGGATCAGATCCTCCACGCAGATGATCTCATGCTTCCCTAGAGCTTGATCCACAATAGAGTTGTCAGTAAGTGCTATCCTCTGGTGGTTCAGCTTTCCATATCCCCTTTTGTAGATCAGTTCCTTAACGCTCTTCAAGTTAGGGTATCTGCACCAGAGATATCATTTGGTTAAAGAGTAAATTCTCATAAGAGCCATAGAGAGAGAGAATCAGATTAGATACCCGTAAGTCACGTAAGGTTCAACTCGGCGCAGCATGTTTACTGTTGCCTTGTTCACCTTAAGAAACACACCATTGAAGATCTGCACAAAATGTATACCACGAGTTAACTTAATGATAATGTAAAAGTGTTTCTACTCTTCTTTCAGAAGATGGTCATCTAGAAACTATCACAAGCTAGTTAAACATATGACAGATGTCGATAACCATATGCCCTGTTAGGCTAATATAATGTCCAGTAGTAGATGAAAATAGCCTACCTGTCTCAAACGCAGGAGCTGAAGAATTTTCTTGGTTTTAGGGTCAATAGCATTGATACTGCAAAAGACAAACACAAACATGTAAAGAAACAGCAGAAACTGTTTGAAACTACTTATGAAACAGTCACATAAGAAACAACATACCCACGAATACGAATGATAAAGAGCAATTTCGCCTCAGGGTCAACATAGAAACCTCCTTTCAACTTAGCCTCTCGCTTCAATCGGATCAACTCATTATCCTAAACAACAATATATAATATAATTAGAAGAGCAATCAACAGAACAATCATCTTAGTAATATCAAAGGCAAAACACATTACCTTGTCAGCGTATTCTTTGGCATACTGCTCAGCTCTCTTGAAGATGAGCTTGCGGGTCTCAACACTCTTCTTCTTAGCAGCAACAGCTTCCTCTGTCTTAGCCAATGCCCAGTCTTCTTCCCTCTTGATCTTCTTTAGCACAGACTCTGGAACCACTACCTTGGATTCAGCCATTTCTCCTACACAAACCAAACAAAATTAAGCTATAGGAATCAAAACAATACACAAATAAGACACCTTTGAGCACATTTATGAAAATGACTAAAACTGAATAAGATAAATCGGAAGAAGATCGTGACACTCAAACGGAACGATTCCATAACTAATCAGAGTGAAAATTCTACAATAGAACTGGACCAATTGGGTTAATCGATCTCTTTTGAGATAGATGGATATACAAACATTAGAAAAGGAAACAAACACATTTATACAGAACTAAAGAATAAACTTACGATTGAAAAAAACACGAAACTGGTATAATAATGAAGACAAGATCGAAGAAGCTTACTTGAGAGGAAAGAGCAAGTCTGAGAGAAGAAGAGAGAGTGTGCGGCGCAGAAGGTGAAAAGACAAACTAATAAGTCGAAATGGGTTTAGGGTTTAATTCGTAACCCTATTCTTTCTTTCTTTTTAGCGGGCCCCATATAAAAAAAGAGGCCAATTTATCTTTAATGGTACGTGGGCTGAATTTCAATATGACAAATACACCGGCCTGCGTGATCTTATCTAATAGGCTACAGATCTCAATCCGAAGATCCGATCCGAAAAATGAATTAGAACTCGAACCGAAATTTAAAAATACCCGAATAGTACTTAAATTTCTATACCCGAAAAAACCGAATCCGAACCCGAACCGAACCGAGAACCGAATGGGTACCCGAAATACTCAAAATATAATATATATATATATATACAAATATTAATTATATTTAGATTTGATATAACATAATTATCTAAAATTACATATATAAACTTAACTATATCAATTATTTAAAGTTTAAAATAATTGAACCTAACTATCTAAAATTATTTAAAATTACATATATAAACCTAACTATATCAATTATTTTAAGTTTTAAAAATTATAAAAAAGTTTTAAATTATACTTTTAAAAAATTAACCAAACTTTATTCAGATTTAATCTTTTTTTTTTAATTCTTTCTTAATATTTTGGGTATCCGAACCCGAACCGAACCCGGATAGATCCGAACCGAACCCGATCCCAAAAATAAAAAATATCTGAAAAGTACTTATACCCATAAATCCGAAAACCCGAAGATCCAAAGACCCGACCCGAACCCGAATGGGTACCCGAACCTCCATACCTACTTCCAACTCGCATTTGTTTTAACAAATTACCCCATTAAAAAGATACAAATATCTTAGAAACTGGGAAATACAAAATCCACTAAACACGGGAGACCATGGACGTTCAACTCACCCTCTCTTCAAGACTTATATATAGTCTAACTAATTTCGCGAATCAAACTAACAGTAATACTTTTAACAAAATCTTATTATTACCACGGTATAAAACCGTTTCATAATAGGTATATATCACAATTGCGTTCATTTTCCATTTTTTTTTTTGTTTTGAATATTGCAAATTCTCAGCTAGTGTGGTGTGAGCTGATTGTGCATGGTTGATCATCATCAGGATATGAATATATTTTATGGGAGGTAAGAAAGATATGTGATTTTTTTTATTCAACGTGATAGCTTAGATGAATAGAACGACGGTGGCTTTAAGAGTATCTCAAAACTACTTAACTGTAACAGGTTTTTTTAAATATATATATATATATTTTGAATGATTACAACATTTACTAAAATCATGGAGTAGTGGTTTAGCTGTGGATTTTGAGTGGTAAAATTTCTACTGTTGGTCTAAAATAAAGCTCGAATCTTCTTACATACATATCTCCGAGACTCCGATATTAACCTCCTTTTTTTTTTTTTTTTTTTTGATAAATATCCGATATTAACTTTTCTTGATCAGTGTATATGTTTAACTAAGTGGTGCAAATTTCAGCTCGGAATTTTAATTAGCAAAAAAAATAAAATTATCAAAAAAAGCACATGCAGAATTTGTGTTACTTTTAAAACATATGTTGGATAAATAAACAACCATATTTTGCAAAAAAAAAAAAAAAAACTGTTATTAATTTCACAAATAAGAACCAAAATCATTGTTAAATTAGTGTTATTGCTCTAAATGCAATGTGGTCTTCTAGAAGAAAAGAAAGAGAAAAACTTTAATAACCGCAAAGAAGACAAAAGCAAGACGTCTAGACGATAAGTGCTTGCCAGTTTCGGCCCACTTGTTTCCTCCCTCATAAAGATGACAACTCCCCAAAAAAGGAAAATATCAATTGCTCTTCTAGAACCCTTATCCTATTTTCTCTTTTTATTTATTAGTATTATATTACCAGTTTCACTTTCAGAATAATTGGAAATCAATCCACTTCATTGTAGTCGCAAATCAATCAACCTTCGTTGAATTATAACCTCTTCACTTTCGTGATGTTTTCAAATTTTTCTGTACATTGTTGCTATCGGTGCAAGATTGTAACATAAAGTCCGTTACTAGTAATTAGTACATCCATAATCCATTTAAGGAAAATGAAACAAAGATATGAAACAATTACTTATTCTTGTCGAGGATAAGTTGCAATAGCTATTGGCCCTTGTTTCTTGACGAACGCGATCGCCAAGATTAACTTGGCAAGTAGTGTTTTTTTTTTTTTTTTTTTTTTTTTTGTTAAAGATTTGGAACCTTTTTAATGGTGTTATTATTTATTGAACAAGAAAGTGGATATGGCGATCTGCAGGGTACTAGTCTACATGTGAAACAAAGAATCTACGATTGAAAAAAATCTACGCGACTAAAGATTGTTTTTGTGTTCACTCGACAATAATTAAACACAAATACTTAAGCTGACAAAGATAAAATACATTTTTTAAATTAGTAAAAGAAAGGACATTTGACAAAAACATAAAAGACAATTTGGGAAAAAGGCGATAGAGCCATAGAGGAAAATGGACCAGCGTCTATCAATGTGACAATGTCCGACCCCTTTTTTTTTTTTTTTTTTTTTTTGGATAAAATGCTATTTTATTTTCGTTTTTTCTTCATAATCATTAACTAATTTCGTTTTTTCTTTTGGCTATGTTCCATAATTTAAATCAATTTATGATAAAAATCGTGCTTGAATCCAGGTGCCAGAACGCCATCTAACATTTTTTTACCACTCGGTCGAAGTTTGCAATAACTAAAAATATATTTTTACAATTTTATATCATTTTTACTACATCTAATTAACAACAAAAATATCATTTTATTACATTTAAAAAATAAATAAAGTTGGCATGAATAGTAAGTGTGGTTTAATAAATAAACCAATGCAAAGATCAAATAACAGAAACTCTCATTATCTGGTCGACGAGATGACTTGTGTGGGGCTGTAAGTCCGGGAGACATACCTTTACCTCGGTGCGTTACATATTAATATTTATGGATTATATCGAAGAGTAAGACCGAAGATAAGGCCAATGCATATCCATGAGGATTTCTAGAAGACTAGCAAGTTAAAAAAACCTTCTAATCAAACGTTTCATTTAAATGTAACTGCCCTCACATCTACGTTAGTTAATACGTATAAAAAGAGAGATATTAATAATGTAACAATTAAGCATAATATAATAACGCTGGCTTAGAAAAAGGAATCTAAAACTATTAACAGAAAAAAATAAAAATAAAAATTCGACGAGTCTTTGTGGAAGAATTTGTTTGATAGTGCGTGCAGAATGCCAAATGGAAATGAAAATGTCCATCAAATTTGTATTTTTATTCCAATTAATTTAACAGTTCACTGTATATGTTTATATATCGGTTGACGGTTGCGTCAGTGAGTACGACTCACTCATCATTACAGTAAAGCTTCTAGAAGATAGGTGGATTAATTCCTTTTTTTGTTCAAGAAAAGTGATGGTTAAAAAAGCTCACTGGTCCTCATGAACTTTATTAAGAGCCAAGAGGTTATAGATTCTGTTCCAAAAACTATTCCTTTTAAAGGAAATTGCGTCAAGAGAACCCTTATTGTTGGGTAACTTTACAAGAGAACAGTAATCTATAGTTGATAAAAGATTATTAGTTTAAAGCACTTTTTTTATAGTTTAGTGTGGTAAAAGCGTTAAAGAAAAACAGTGCGGTTACAATATCAATTTATCAATAGATGAATTAAAATTATATAATAAAATCTACTTAAACTCCACTTTATTCATTTTTTAAAACCTAACTTCAACTATTGTCTCTTACAAACTGCAACAGAAACTATTTTCTACCGAACCTGATCAACTAAATTATATTGATGTAAATTATATTGATGTAATCTACACCGAGTATTACCATTTGGTTTTCTGGGAATTTGTTTTAACAAAAGCACACCGTCTTCATGAACTAAACCAAATGGTTTTAGATTCCTTTTTCAAAGTTTACTCCTATAAATTAAGGAAATCGCATGAAAATAACCCAACTGTCGGGTGAAAATTGAAAGGGAATTATTTATTTTACTCGTTATATGAGAAGCTATGCACGAAATATAAATTAAGAAACCTTTTTGAATAGTAAGTGTAGTTTTGTTTTTGTTTTTGTAAGACCAAGATTATCATATACACTGTACAGTAATAATATTATTACAGCCGAAAGCCATAACGCGTGCTGCGTTAGCGTTTTGCGACATAAATGCAGCAATCATGATTTTAATTAAGTAAAAATTTAAACGAACCGTCGCGTAATTTAAAACCACAAACCCCTCCTCATCTTCTCTATTTAAAGGCTCTGCCACTTAGCGTAACTTCAAACTCACTCAAAAGTAAAATCGCATTTTCTTCTCTACATACACTCTCACTTTGCTCAATCAAAGTCACACACTCTATTTTAGTTATTAATTAAGAAGCTTCTGTGTTTCTTTTTTTTTTTTTGGCAAGCTTAATTCAGTTGAATGACTATGGAGATGTCGAAGAAGAAACCTGGGGAAATCACGGGAGATTTTCACGATTTGATTCCCGGTTTACCGTCGGAGTTAGCTATGGAGTGTTTGATCAGAGTTCCGTACCAATTTCAATCCTCCATGAAATCTGTCTGCCGTTCTTGGCGAAGCTTACTCTCCTCCGACTCTTCCTTCATCAGAGAGCGACGGAGATGCGGCAAAGCTGAGCTTCTTCTCTTCCTTGTTCAACCGCTGACGCTGCCAACTCCAGCGTCTAAAGCGGTTCTGGAGAAATTGGGAGATGAGACGCGCGTGTTCTGCACGCCGCGGTTTGGGCTGACCGTTTACAACGCAGCGATGGCCACGTGGCACCGCGTAGCGTTTCCGGAGATGGAGGACCATCAGATGCCGTTATTCTGCGAGTGCGTCGTGCTTCAGGACGCTGGGAAGATTCTGCTAATCGGTGGGTGGGATCCGGAGACGTTACAGCCGGCGAGAGATGTTTACGTACTTGAATTCGCCGGAAGGAGGTGGAGACGAGGTGCGCCGATGAAGGAATCACGTTCGTTCTTCGCCTGCGCCTCCGTCGGTTCGACGAAGGTATACGTCGCCGGAGGCCACGACGATCAGAAAAACGCTCTACGCTCGGCAGAGGTGTACGACGTGGAGAAAGACGAGTGGTCGACGATTCCTCCGATGACAGAAGGAAGAGACGAAAGTCAAGGATTCGCCATTGGAACGGATCCAAGGTTTTGCGTAATGAGCGGTTACGGAACAGAATCACAAGGAAGATTCCGACCCGACGGAGAAATTTACGATCCAGATTCAAATTCCTGGTCCAAAATCGAAAATATTTGGCCATTTCCGGAAACTAGTCCGAGAGGTCGCACCGCCGGAGACTTAAGAGGCGCCTCTAGGTTATATTGCTTCACCGACAATGACTTTAAACAGAGCGTGCGTCGATGGGAAATTAGAGACGACTCAAGAAATTGGAAATTAGATCTTGAAACTATACAGCTTCCGCTGATGATGGGAAACTCAGCTTTCGCCGGAAGCTTAGGAGGTGAAACGGTGGTAATGATTGGCGGTAGAAGAGAGAGAGAAGGTGAAGGAGTGATGATGAAGATGACGACGGACAAGAAAAACGGAAAATGGAGGCATGTCCATGTACCTTCTGCTTTCTCCACTCTTCCGTTCTCACATGCTTCGATCTATGTTTGAAATACAAAGCTTTTATAATACAACATTGTATTGTGTGATTTGATGAAACACTTAAAAACGAATAATTGGTCACGAAAAGAAAAGCCAATTGTTGCTTGAGATTGTTAAAATGTTTGTTGATCAGAGCAATTGCCAGTCATCTTCACGTTCATCCTCCATGTTGTTCTCCGCAAACTCATAATTGTTATGCCTTATCGCGCACTGGGTCTGAGTCACGGTGAACAATGGAGCGCCGTTTGTTTCCTTGGCAAGTTCCGATGCTCGGAGACACAAGTTGTCGAAATCATCTGTGGAAGATTGATCAACTTAGTAGTATAATACTACTGGTTTTGAACTTGGGGTTTTATAGAATGTGGCAACACAATACCTTTGTCGCGGCAGTAAAATCCAAGAGCTAGAGATGGGTCAAGTGATTCCAAAGGAACATAATGTAGCACACTGATACAGAATCAAAGATAAGATTATGAAAAACCCGGCAAAGATGATTAAGATATGATGATTAAGATAACACTCACTTGCAATGATAGGAGGATGTGTCAACATCTGGAGTTTTCTTGTTGACTGTGACCACCTAAACCAATTATCAAACGATAAGTCTCAATCAGTGTAACCAAAATGTGAACATTCCATTAATATCAGGTCTTCCTACAGAAAAAGAGAACTTATGGCAACTGATCCGATTTAGTTACTATGGACCACCTCAATGCGAGACCAAATCTCTGTCTTATATCCAGACTCTACAAAATTCCAAGGCACAAAATGAAACCTGTTGAACTTCATGCGGATCAAGGTAGAAACCTTTGTCTTCTTGAACGCCAACTATGTAAGTTGAGGCACCTGGTTTGCCACCCAATATGCCCAGGCTTTGAGGGAAAGTGAAGGTGGCTATGAGAGATGGAATGTACCTGGAAACAAAATGTGCCCATAAAAGCTTAATACAGATTCGAGCACAAATCAAAAGGAAAGCAATCAACTTCACAATCGCAAACCTGGGATTCACTCTGTCTAGTCCGAGAACCAGTGGGACCAAAAGAAGAATCGGTGTCCACTCAGACTGTCCTTTTGAGAATTCTAGACAAGATTTGGCGGCATCTTCTATACAGAGAACTGGAGCCCCACCTCTTTCTCCATCTTCGCTGCCAGAAACTATATGAACAGCCATAGGAAGCGTCTGGTTGTTAATATCAGTTTGTTTTCTCTTTTTGCATGCTAATGATTCCCACGATCGACAGATGGCATATGGTCCTACCCATGACCCAGCAGCGAGACCATAGGACTTTCCAGCTAGTATAAGATTGTGGATGGAGAAAGCTGAAGCCCTGGAGTCACCAAACGGTTCCAAGGTCTCTAAGTATTCCTGTTCAGGCTGCTGCATTTTCAAATCAAACAAGCATATGAGGTTTCAGTTGAATGAACAGGTATCAATTTGATCAACCACGTTTCTGTTCCTAGTTCTGATTATTCAGTATATTATGACATAGACAGGATGCTATATTGAGCTGACCTCAGATTTCTTGGTCCATGACCTCCCAAGTCTATGGAAAAGCAATGCCTGCAAATATTTGGCTTGTTAAAATATGTTATTAACATCAAAATCTCATGCCAAAAGAAATAGTCTTCGTCACACCTGAGCAAAAAGCATCTGGCTGCTCCGAATCATGCAACCCCAGTTCACATCGCTAGTATATGTTGTGTCTCCAAAGGGTTCAAAACCTGTCAAACAAAATTGGGAATATTATGGGAAAACATTATTTTGGCTTGAATTTGTAGAGTTTACAAACCTTTACGATATGTCATCAGTATTTTGGATGAAAAATCTTGTTGAAATGCAGCCAATACACTGCCAGCACCAGTTTCCCTCGAGGCTTCATCCTCAGATATTTTATAACAGACACCCAAGAGCCACACGTCACTAGTGGTGCTTGGAAGACCAGTCCTATTTGGCCCTAAAACACGCTCTTGAAATCTCCTAATTGCGCCACTAGCCATATAGGCTCTTTTTACAAATGCTGACCAACCATTACGAGCGGTACAAAGTTGCTTATCGCCGCCAGATGTAGAAGACTCCCTATACGGTTGAGAAACTGAGGAAGAAGGCGTAAACACGTTTGACCATAAGGTAAACTTGGACTTATTATCCCTAGGTCCTGAATCTGAAACTAGAGATGTTGTGGATATATCATGCGTATCACTCTTGCTTGATGAAGAACATTGCTGAGGAACAAACCTATCACATAAAGCCTTCATTACCTAGACATGAAGCAGTAATTGCAACGTGTCTGTCTCATAGAAGCAAAGTAAACCCCTGAGAACCTTATCTGCAGTAAAAAGCATAAAAGACACCGAATAAACATTAAACAGACTTTAAGTAAGAGCAAGCCATGACTAACTAATAAAAAAATCTGCAATTAACCGCAAATACTACATCAAAACTGGGGGTGTGTGACTTCAAGGTTCAGAGAAGTTTAATCAAACGACTCTCAAAGACAAAAAGGGTCGATCATAACTATAGTTTTGTGAAACTAATCACTCAAGTTCAGCTTAACACAATTAAATCTAGAGCTACACATGATGAAAACGCAACAACCCTCGTGTATAAGCTTCAACAATCCATAGTTACAAACCAACAAAAACTCAGCAGGTTTTAATGAGACTAGAAACTCAAACCTTATCCTTTTTAAACGTTATACAGCAAATTCGGGCACAACAAAGACAGTTTTTGCAAGATTGTAAGAGGGTTTAAGAGGTCAATAGAGACATAGAAGCCACGAGCTTTCAGAGAAAGGCATCGAAAGCATTCAGATTCCACATGCATATTCTCCAAATTGAAGAAATTCTCAGAAAATTTACAAAAGACAAAATCTAGCAACATGACTTTAAGACTTTGACGAACTTTCAACGGATCAACATTAAATAAAAAAAAATGATCAAATAATCAACACAATTAGTCAACTCCTTCTTCGTATATAGCAGAAGTCAAGCTCGTTTAAACAAAAAAAAAAGTTTCCAATTGTACACAATTTCATAATCCAATCTACTCAAAGAATTCTCACCAACTCCGAATTTATAGCAGAGAGAGAAACAAAAAGAAAGAACAGAAGGATCACCTGAGAGATCGGTTCAACAGACGACAGAGATGGAAAACGCAAGGGGGAAGAAGAAAGCAGAGGATCGATTTCGTGTAGGCTTCAACGTTTACGATTTACTTACGCGAAGAAAATACTCTGTATTTACTATTTACTGTATCCTCGATAAAATTATAATGCTGGACCATTGTATTTTATTAGTAATTTAGAGAGGATTGATTTTGTCTAATTTCAAAAAATAAATTTTATTTAAAAGTAAGAAGATAAAGACAATATTTTCATATTTTTAGAGGCATTTATATATTAGGAAACAGTTATCGAATCTAAAATTATTAATATTTTTTTTTGATGTAATGTTAGAAAAAAATACCATATGTTTTTGATGTAGTAACAAAAAAATTATAGATAAATTTTAACAAAAATACAAATTTACGAATAGATAAACAACATTAAAATTATATTTTACTAAATGATCTTACATATATCTTTTAAGTTTATATGATCATTAATTTATGAAATTGATGAAACCATATATAGTTACATATGATTTTTCATAAAAAATTATTATCTTATTATTGTTCTAATTCGAGACCAAAATAATTGATTAAATATTAATTTATAGAGGTTATAAAGAACTTGAAAACAATATTTGAGTTCACTCTTATAGCTGAACTTTTTAATTCACCTCCTATAAATTTATATAAATTTATCCAATGAAAGTGTGATTACGACTAAGATTATGACATTCACGACATAATGCAACAATATGACAATTTCTAATATTAAGCTCAGTTAAATTCGGGCTAGTTCAAATATTTGGATCGGCTACAAAAAGCCCATCGTGACTCAAGCGGGCCTACATTTCATCACGAGATTCAAATGACGATTTTACCCTTAAGCCATTTTTAGAGGCGTAAATTTTTTTTTTATTATCAAAGAGGAAAAAAAAAGGAAGAAAGAAAAAACTGCCGCTCTTTCTTGCTTCTTGATTTCATCTTCTTTACTCTCTCAGATCCGCCATCGTTACTTCTTCTTCTTCTTCTTGTTTTCTGATTTGAGTTTATTGGCATAATTCTCCATCAATCTGGTGACCATGCCCGCCACTAAAAAGGTCCGTTCTAAACTATTTCCACTCCGTAAAATTTTACTTCATAATTTCTGAAATTTCCAGATTTTTTTGTTTCTCTCAGATTTCGGACAGGAATCACATAGGGCAAGCGTTCAACAAGCTGTTGAAACAGATTGGAGAAACAGAAGAATTTGAGTTGCCAGAATGGTTAAACAAAGGGAAACCTACTCCTTACATTTTCATCAGGCGCAGTATCCTTTGTTGCAATCTTCAAAGATGCAATTTTTTATTTTCTTTTCTTTTTTTCAGAGTTCACTTTATGTGAATTGTTATTGCCTTATCTGGTTAAGATATATACTTGACGAAGAAATTCAAGAGGAGGGTTGAGGATGATGGAATATTCTGCTCTTGCTCCTCTTCGTCCCCTGGTTCTTCTTCAACTGTGTGTGGGAGTAATTGCCATTGTGGGTATGCCTAAGTTTTTAATCTAATTTCTGATAGAGCATTTCGTGGATTTAGGACCACAATTATCCGCTTGATTAAGTACATTCAACATGGAAATTTATGTTTTTGTGTGTGTTAGGATGCTATTCTCAAGTTGTTCCTCAAGTTGCAAGTGTGGGAGTGGGTGTAACAACAAGCCGTTCCAGCAACGGCATGTCAAGAAGATGAAGTTAATTCAGGTAATTTATGAATTGTTTTTGGTCGGATTTTAGCGCTTTTTTTGTTGTTGTTGGTGTTGGTTAGTTATATTAGTTGTGTCTTGTAGACAGAAAAATGCGGATCTGGGATTGTAGCAGAAGAAGAAATCAAACCAGGAGAGTTTATCATTGAATATGTCGGAGAAGGTGAAGTCACTATCTGATGTTTTATCTCCCTGGTGGATATATTGCGAACCCTTGTTAATATTGTCTTTAATTTTTTTGGTCAATGTAGTCATAGATGATAAGACTTGTGAAGAAAGGCTTTGGAAGATGAAACACCGTGGCGAGACAAACTTTTATTTGTGTGAGATTAACAGAGATATGGTGATTGATGCTACTCACAAGGGAAACAAATCAAGATATATCAATCATAGTTGCAATCCTAATACGCAGATGCAGAAATGGTTTGTTAATAATACTTGTCAATTCCTTAGTGCTTGTTTTGTAGTTCAGTATAGTTGAGAGCACAGTCACCATTTGGTTTATCTTTTGCTTGCAATTAGGATAATTGATGGTGAGACAAGAATTGGCATTTTTGCCACCCGCGACATAAAAAAGGGAGAGCATCTGACATATGATTATCAGTAAGACAGTTTCCTCCCACTCTAGTTTGCTTATTCTATCTGATTTTGTGTTCATCCACATGTTTCAGAACTTCTGCTTTCTCTAGTTATCATTTGCACAATTTGAGTAGAGTAAGAATTTCAGAAATTTTCAAGTCTATAATCTGTTGAGCTGTGACACTAAGAAAAAGAGCAGGTTTGTTCAGTTTGGTGCAGATCAAGACTGCCATTGTGGGGCCGTAGGTTGCAGAATGAAACTTGGGGTAAAACCTAGCAAACCTAAGTTAGCCTCAGATGAAGCTGTTAACCTAGTGGCATGTGAAGTGGCCCAGACACTGCCCCAGGTATTGTGAAATGTTAAATATAGTTGTCTTTGCCATGGTAGTGTTTGGTAGTCACTGAGATTTTGTGTGTTATGAGGTTTAGAGACTTATTGTTTCCCACTTTTGTTTAGGTGCATCAAAATGGAGGTGTGCATGCAGGTAACTATGGCTTTTTTTTTGTTCTGCTCCATATGCGAGAGAAGATTATTATGTTTTGGTTGTAAGAAAAGCAATTTGGATTTCCACTTTTCTCCAGAAACATCATGGAACAATCTTAGTCAAGGGCAACTAGGTCCTCGTAATTGCATTGGTGTGGTGATCAGATTATCTCGCCTCACCAGTGATAGGTATTTATTTTCTTTTGAACTCGTGGATTAGTTTTCTGTGTCATGCTATGTTTTTTTTTTCTTTCTAATATTATTCTTTGAGATTTCAGGTGTTTTGGCTTCATTAGACATTTTGATGAGTTTTCAAGAAAACACTTGGTATGACTTTATGAGAACTAAAGCAAATACTTGTTCACCTTCTAACTTGGCAAAATCATTCTCAGTTAAAATCTCTGTTGACATCTTTTAACTTGGTTCAGGTGATGTTCGAGGATGGTGTTACCGAGTGTATCGACATGTCCAGAGAAGAATGGGAGATTGTAACTGCCTGATGTTGTTTTCAGGTGATTTATACTATGTTGATTTCATTCAATTAATGAAGCATTAGAACTCTCAGAAGCATAGAGTATTAAACAACCCTTGCTGCTATGTCTCTGCAGATTTCTATAGGAAGAAGTTGGTAAACTGAAGTAACCAAAAAGACTGGTCCTGTGTTGTACCATTTTACATACTGTTTGTCAAATATATCTACTTGTAACCACATCTCTACTTTCTTCTCATTCCTTTTTTTTTTTTCATGAGCATCTCAAAATGATGATAGTCTTCTTGTAAGAACTTTGTGGTGTATACAATTGACTTTATAATGTTGTTGTATGACAAGTAAAAAATCTCTATCCAGTACTTGGTTTTGTAAGAACCGGTAATTTCATATCCGGTCTAGCTTTTAGAATTCGTATTCAAATACCGGTTTGTTCCGAAGTTAGCACGTGCTGAAAAAAGCAATGCTCGTGCATCTGTGTCGGTGTCGCCGACAAATTCGTATTCAAATACTGAACCAATTTAGTTCTCGCGACTGTAAAATCACGCGCCGGTGACCGGTGGTAGGTGGTGGTGAAGTGGATCTGTGGTTCTGGTTCACCTACTCAAAAGCAGGGGGGTTGGAGAGAGATAACGACTAATATACTTTGTGGTTGGTAATTTCTTTTTTTTAAATTTTAATACTTATACTTATACTTATGTAACTCACGCTGTTTAATTAAAAAAAATATACAATAATCAAGTGGACTTAATTAAACAAGAAGCTCGGATTCATGATCTTTTTCGTATGTTACCTTTTATTTCTTCACTTTAAAAAACATTAAAGATCAAAAATAAGAACTTGTATTATAAAAAGTTAATATTGTAAATTGGCTAAAAATGAAATTAATTTAAGGAAGTGGACGGGTAAGGTAGAAAAGTCTAAAAACCACCAAACTTGTTTAGTATAAAGCAGTGAGTAGAAGAACCTGACACAACTCGTCTTTTCTCTTACACTGACTGCTCCATTTCGAAATCAGAAGATGAAGGTGATTGATAAGATCCAGTCACTAGCCGATGAAGGCAAGACAGCGTTTTCTTTCGAATTCTTCCCACCAAAGACGGAAGATGGAGTCGACAATCTGTTTGAGAGAATGGATCGAATGGTCGCTTATGGTCCAACGTTTTGCGATATCACTTGGGGAGCTGGTGGATCTACAGCTGATCTCACGCTTGACATCGCTTCAAGGATGCAAAACGTTGTTTGTGTTGAGAGTATGATGCATCTTACTTGCACTAACATGCCTGTTGAGAAGATTGATCATGCCCTTGAGACGATTAGATCTAATGGTATTCAGAATGTGCTTGCTCTTAGAGGTGATCCACCTCATGGTCAAGATAAGTTTGTTCAGGTTGAAGGTGGATTCGGTTGTGCTTTGGATCTGGTTAATCATATTCGGAGCAAGTATGGTGATTACTTTGGAATCACTGTTGCTGGTTATCCTGGTATTGTCTCTTATCTTCTTCGTTTTGTGTAATTTGTGATTTGTAGCTTAAAAATTTGATTTTTTTTTTTTTTTTTTTTTTAATTTATTTATCCAGAGGCTCATCCTGATGTTATTGGTGAGAATGGTCTTGCGTCTAATGAAGCTTATCAGAGTGATCTTGAGTATCTGAAGAAAAAGGTTTTCTTTTTTGGCATTTTTTGTTTAATGTTTTTATCAGTTTTTGTTTTGTGTGTTTGAATTTGTGTTTCTTCTTGGAACAGGTTGATGCTGGAGCAGATCTGATTGTTACTCAGCTTTTCTATGATACTGATATATTTCTCAAATTTGTGAATGATTGTCGGCAAATTGGGATTAATTGTCCCATTGTTCCTGGAATTATGCCCATTAATAACTACAGAGGCTTCTTGCGTATGACTGGTTTCTGCAAGACTAAGGTAAATTTTCATCTCTTAGGAAAAAACAAATGAATAACCTTTAAGGTGATTATATTGCTGTTGCGTTTTCATTAAGGTGTTTGTTTGCAAGCATAAGACATGTTGATTTGAATAAGTGTATTTAAGGTTTCTAAGTTTCAGAGAAAGAGTTTGTTTGAGTTAATTTTCAAAGGGAATTGCTTTTATTGTGGTCCATGTTGTAGCAAAACTCTCAACAGGAAGAATAATCAACATATGCTTTTGTGTGATGGTGATAGTCACATATTAATGTAGATTTTGTAATGTTCCGCCCCATATTATAGATACCAGCTGAGGTCATGGCTGCCTTGGAGCCTGTCAAGGATAATGAAGAAGCTGTGAAAGCCTATGGTATTCACCTTGGAACAGAGATGTGTAAAAAGATTCTGGCTCATGGAATCAAGTCTCTTCATCTCTACACACTCAACATGGAGAAATCAGCTCTTGCAATATTGATGGTTGGTCTTCATTTTCTTACTACCTTTTGTACGATTAAAATTCAAGTCAAGCATCATATTGATACTGGAGTAGGCTAATTATTTTTCTGGTGTTGCAGAATCTCGGTATGATTGATGAGTCCAAAATTTCTCGTTCTTTACCATGGAGACGTCCTGCAAATGTTTTCCGTACTAAGGAAGATGTGCGCCCCATTTTCTGGTAGCTTCTCTTGTTCTGATATTGCCTAGCCACAAATCTTTATCCGCAGAGAATATAAGACTTATCCTTTCTTCTAATCTTCTAAAGGGCAAACCGTCCAAAGAGCTACATATCTAGAACCAAGGGCTGGGAAGACTTCCCACAAGGCAGGTGGGGTGATTCACGCAGTGCTTCATATGGTGCACTCTCGGATCATCAGGTACTACATCCTATGTAATTGTGTAACTCTCTTTCAGGATTTTATTGCATATAGGTTTTTAAGGGGGTTGATCTTATCGATTTTGCTTCAGATTTTTAAATGTATCATCTTCTTGTGCGTTTTTCATAGCCACTGAATACTGCTTTTGTTGTCAGTTCACACGTCCACGAGCACGTGACAAGAAGCTTCAACAAGAATGGGTTGTCCCATTGAAGAGCGTTGAAGATATTCAGGAGGTAAAACATTTTTTCCACTACGAAACATTTGTTTCCTTCTTTTTTCACTTGTAAAAACAGTAGTAGCTTACAATAATCTTGTTAAACACCGTCACAAATCAGAAATTCAAGGAGCTCTGCCTTGGAAACTTGAGAAGCAGTCCATGGTCTGAATTAGACGGACTCCAGCCAGAGACAAAGATCATAAACGAGCAACTGGTAAAAATCAACTCCAAAGGCTTCTTGAGCATCAATAGCCAACCATCAGTCAACGCGGAGAGATCAGATTCCCCAACTGTTGGTGAGGAATCTTTTCCTTTTGAAGCTTTGTTCTCATAATAGTTAGTGTGTTTCAGAGTCTTGACTCAGACTCATTGATCCTTGTGTATGGTTTGCAGGATGGGGTGGTCCTGGTGGATATGTATACCAAAAGGCTTATCTAGAGTTCTTCTGCTCAAAGGAGAAGTTAGATGCAGTGGTTGAGAAATGCAAAGCTTTGCCATCTATCACTTACATAGCTGTGAACAAAGGAGAAAACTGGGTATCGAACACTGCCCAATCCGATGTGAATGCTGTTACTTGGGGAGTTTTCCCGGCTAAAGAAATCATACAACCAACCATTGTCGATCCCGCTAGCTTCAAAGTCTGGAAAGATGAAGCATTTGAGACTTGGTCAAGAAGCTGGGCTAACTTGTACCCAGAAGCTGACCCTTCCAGAAACTTGCTCGAGGAGGTAAGCAAAAAAAGTTATTAGTTTTGCTTTTGACAATGATTACTAGCTATTGTTTTCTTGATTAGTTTTGCTTTTGACAATGATTAATATTGCTTATTGAGATTTCGATTCGAAATGCAGGTGAAGAACAGCTACTACTTGGTAAGTTTGGTAGAGAATGACTACATCAACGGTAACATATTCGCGGTCTTTGCTGATCTCTGAAAAAATCCAGAAACAATTCTATCGGTTTTCCTACAGCTTTCAAGATTTGCTTTTTTTTTTTTTTCTTTTTTTTTTTTTACTTTCCTCTTAAAATATTGGGATTTTGGCTTTTACATATCGTTATCGTTATCATATTGATTTGCAAATTGCAATAAGGTTATTTATAGAAATCAACAGTTTCACTACCTTAAAGATCCAAACAAAAACAAATCTTTCGGCTCCATTAAATTCCGCCAAATGCTCTGTTTCTAGCCAAAAAAAAAAAAACTGACAAACTTGAAGATTTAAAATAAGCATAAAAGCAAATATGTAGATAGTTGATGATATCAGAGAAGGTAACAGTAAAATACTATGACTATGGTCATGAAGATGATGTTTGAGGTGTTCAGAAGATTATTTTTAAATGATCTTAGTTTTGTATAATTTAAAAAAACTTTTAACAACTATAACGATCCAAAAATACATATGTAAAGTTTGGTTAGTTTTCACAATTTTTCAAATCAAACATTTAAATTTTGAAAACATTATTTTTTAAAAAAACATGAGTTATATATATAATATAATATAAAAATCTGAAAATAAAAACAAACTTAAGTATCATTTTACATTATTGTAAAAACAGTTTGAATTTATAACATCTCTAATGATCCAAAAAGATGAACGGTACGGGATGACAAATTCGGTTAGTCTTCAAAATTTTGTAATATAATACTCAAAGTTTTAAAAATCTAATGAATTATAATATAGTTTAAAAATCCGAAAATAAAAACAAACTTAAGTATCATTTTACATTATTGTAAAAACAGTTTGAATTTGTAACAATCTCTAATGATCCAAAAAGATGGACGGGATGCCAAACTCGGTTAGTCTTCACAATTTTGTAATAATTACTCAAGCTTTTAAAAACTTTATTTTTTTAAAATAACGAATTACATATAATATAGTATAAAAATCCGAAAATAAAAACAAAATAAAAGCTTGAGTATTATATTACATTATTGTAAAAACAATTTGAATTTGTAACAATCTCTAATGATCCAAAAAGATGGACGGGATGCCAAACTCGGTTAGTTTTCACAATTTTGTAATATATAATACTCAAGCTTTTAAAAACCTTATTTTTTTAAAATAACGAATTACATATAATATAGTATAAAAATCCGAAAATAAAAACAAACTTAAGCATCATATTACATTATTGTAAAAACAATTTGAATTTGTAACAATCTCTAATGATCCAAAAAAATGGACGGGATGCCAAACTCGTTTAGTTTTCACAATTTTGTAAAATAATACTCAAAGTTTTAAAAATCTTATTTTTAAAAAATAACGAATTATATATTATATATATAAGGGATAAAGGGAGCATGCCTTACCGAACAAGGCATAAGAACATTGCAGTTCCATCCATCGCTGTGATCCTGACCGTTGATATTATAACAATCCTGATATTAGATTCCAATAGCTCCATCCAGCGGCCCAGATAAAGCAATAAAAATCTCATTCCCTCGTACCCTCCAAGATCACACACACAGACTCTCTCGAACCTTGATTTTGAAATTTTAAGAGACAATCATCGCTCCGATTAGGATCCACCAATCTAGTTTCTTTTGATTCTCTTCCAGCCATGGCGACTCATCTGATCTATGAATCGCCACTGTTCTTCTGATGAGGAAATAACCAAGTTTCCGTCACAATCGCGACGAAAGAGAACCCTGTGGAGTTCGTTTTTACAAAATTAGAGTTATCTCCCGTCGTTTTTGTCACATACGTCAAGAAACAGAGAGATGGAGATAGAAACAGAGACTAGAAAAAGTTCCTATCACATTCGACAAGAAATAGAGAGATGAAGATAGAAACAGAGATTAGAAGAAGAAGAAGAAGAAGAAGAAGAAGAAGAAGAAGAAGAAGAAGAAGAAGAAGAAGAAAAACAAAGAGAAGAAGAAAAAGTTTCTTTCACATACAACGAAACAGAGAGATGGAGATAGAAACAGAGAATAGAAGAAGAAGAAGAAGAAGAAGAAGAAAAACAAAGAGACGAAGAAGAAGTTTCTGTCACATACAACAAGAAACAGAGAGATGGAGATAGAAACTGAGAGTAGAAGAAGAAGAAGAAGAAGAAGAAGAAGATTGATTTTTCTCAGGAAGAATTATGGATCATTTATTTATAACAAAAGGTTTTTGGGAAAAAAAAAAAGAAAAGTTACCGTTATTTCCTTTTTTTTCAGATTTCGGATGCAAAAAAAAAAAAAGGAAATTGTTCCCAAAAAAACAAAAAGGAAATCTTCCTTTTCTTTTTTTCCCGCACCATTAAAAAAAGGTAATTTCCTTTTTATTATATTTGAGTTTCAAAAAAGGAAATTGATCACAACTCTTTTCCTCTTGGTATTTACCAAGCAAATTCTTAATTCTGTAAATTACGAAACTTGATTACCAAACTACGGACATTTGATTCCACTTTTCAGAATTTATTAAACCAGCAAACAATTTAAGCCACTAAGAAAATTTTGTCTTTTAACTATAGACTTCATAATCCCTTTCATATTTTAGCAGGTTTAAGAATATTGAAAGATATATTAGGTTAAATCCCATCGAATGCTCTGTTTCAAGCCAAAGAAAAACTGACAAATTTTGAAGTTATTTTTGGAAAAAAAAAAAAACTGTAATTTAAAATAAGAAATAACCAAATATGTAAACATAATTGATGAAGATTTGCATAGAAGGATTCCGTAAGCTCTTATAATTAGAATCATAGTTTAGAGCACAAGACTTTAAAAAAGACTTACAAAAAGGTTTGAACAGTGTTAATAAAAGTGACGGAAGAAACTAAAACTATTTTACAAACTTAAAAAAGAAGAAGAAGTAGAATTACAAAGAAATATTTGCCAGAAGCAAAAACGGTTTGAAGTTGTGCAAAAGTGAGATATTTCAATAATCATCTCCTTTAGAAATAACCTCTTTGCAAGTTGGGCGCAACAAGATCGTATGCTCAAACTGAGAAACATAGCTTCCTTTCACATCACACACTGGAGGACATGGCTACAAAGAAACCTACTTTCATCAAAATGTTCACTAACAGAGTGATCAGAGTATATAGTCATTATGAGCTCACCTCAATTATACCAGAATCACAAAGATTCTTTAAAGCCATCAAGTATTTCGTTTCACCAAGGCGGTCCAAATAGCGTCTGCAGAAGGCTAGAGTAGAGAAGTTTTTGTTAATGGTGGCTAGGAGTTGTTTTGCTCTTGGTAACCTCAAAGGGACATGTCCCACATCGTAGTTTTTCATGTAATGGCTACATTCTAAGTCTTCTCTCACATATCCTTTCCCTGCAAAAATGACACAGAGAGACATATCAGTTTATTCTGAATTCTCAAAAATCCCACATTTCTTGTAGTTTGATGTGAGAATTGTTGTTACGTACCGGTTGATCCAAAAGTTTCAATGGCATATAATTCACCCTCTTCCATTTTCATCTGCTCGCCTCCTCTCACATTAGGAACAGACTTTTCAGCGTGTATCTGATAGCGTCCAATGCTATGTCCATTCAAGTTTCTGATACTTTTGACTAACCACAAAAAAAGACACTACATTGTTATAGTTTTCTCAATAATCCAAATAGAAACTATAAAAAATGTTGCCATTGAAGTAATTAGTTTACCTTGGTAGACTTTTCCATTGATCTCAACCTCATAAGACTCCATAACCTCCTGAATAGCAGCACCGACATCACAGAGCCTGACATCAACCCCAGCTTCCTGAACCAACAATATGCATGGTTATAATAAGACAACAATGCAAACTTCACAAAAGGGATCAGTACAAGAATTGCCAAGAAGAAGAAGAATCACATATTATTAGCAACAGAAACAATATGAGAGCACCTTGATACCGGTATATGTTGCTTCACGAGAGGCTTTTAAGAGAGGATCAAACATAGGATTGAATGCAACTGTAAAAGCAGAATCAACTATAAGCCCTGCAAACAAAAAAAAACAACAATATTATATATTTGCTTTTATGTGACATTTGCATTGAGAAATATAAGCAACTAAGGAAAAATATTAATTTTTACCATACCATCAATATGTGTTCCAAAATCCAGCTTCATCACATCATCATACTGAAGAACAGTCTTATCTCCAGAGTTTGGTGTCCAATGAGCAGCCACACTAAAAAGGTTTCAAGTAAATTTGAGATGTGTTTGATAGAATGAAAAAAATCAAAGAAATGCAGAGAGGATGAAAAAAGGTAGAGAACCAAACTTATTCAAAGAACATCCAGTAGGGAAGGCGATACCAGCTTGAAGACCATTCTCTGATATTAACTTACGAACAGTGTTCTCTAAAGTCTCAACGAGATCAATCATTAACATTCCAGGCTTCAATATGCTTCTCATATACTTCCTAACTTGACGATGAACTTCTGCTGCTTGGCGAAGAGAGTTATATATCGGCTTTTGCAGCCGTTCCATTTCTCTCTTCTCTTCAGATGTTGTTCTCCACAAGTTACTACATTACAAAATAGACTCAGCCAGCAAGACAAAATGTACATAGAGTCTAGTCTAGACACATTTTTACTTTAGATTCTGAGATAATACAGATTTCTCTTTACATAAAGCAGAAGATATGTGAAACTCACTCATCCTTGTATTGTTGGATTTCACCTTCAGGAAATTCTCCAGAAGGGAACAGCTCAAGAACAGGAATTGAAGGTGGATCAGTCTGTTGAGGTGAATTCTTCTTCTTCCTATACGTCAATCATCATATTTTCGAGTAAGATCATTAAAACAAACAATATGAAGATTAATAGAAATTGAAACACAAAAAACAACTTCTCACTTGCTTTTACTTTTCTTCTTTTTCTTTTTCGTTGAAGCCTCAGCTAAAATGACACCAAAAATTCAATCCACCACTAAAGGAAGAAACTCTGAACCAAATTCACATAGACTAGTTCCTAGTAACTAGATGACTTACCTTTGATTCCATCTTCTTCTTCTTGGTTCTCCTCCTTTTCATCTTCAGCAAGATCAAGATTCTTGGATATATCAGAAGCTAATTGAGCCTCTTTTCCACTAAAGGACTCGGCTTCAGTATTCTCATCCATAGCTTCCACTTCTGAGTTTCCTATCGCCATCTCAACTAATTCTAACAAGGCAACTAAGAGAATTCATACAAGCTCAAAGAGAACTGTTGGTAGAAGAAAAGTCAAAGTCCACTCTTTTACTTTTTTTTTTTTCTCAACTTCTAGGAAATCACAAAATGCTGCAACACAACTTTCAAATTTACATTTACAACCCCTCGCGTTAAAGAACACAACTTGACGCTCCTTATTAGGCCCAATATTTAGAGGCCCACCAACATTAATCTAGCTTATTATATCTGATTAAATTTAATTCAGAAAAGCAAGAATTATCGTTTCACGGACAAGAGAACCGTTGCGCCTGTGAGCATTTTTTTTACTCAACGGCTAGTTTTCTCATTGTCTCTTCTTCTTCTCCCATTTCTCTTCCTCTTCGCCTTAGGGTTTCGAAATTTTTCAATTAGATTTGATTCAAATTTCCGTTTCCTGAATCGGAACTAATCTCCGGCATCTGCAGTCTCTGGTGATTTTGTCGATTTTGAAGAAATTGGATTTTAATGGAGGCGAGAATCGGTCGAGCTATGTTAGAGCACCCATCAACACCGGCGATTACTGCTCCGGCGCCGGTTCCTCCGTCTTCAACGCGGCGACCGAGAATGAGAGAAGTTAGTTCCAGATTCATGTCTCCCGTATCATCTTCATCTTCGTCGTCATCATCTTCCTCTTCTTCCGCCGGAGATCTCCATCTGTTGACTTCAAATTCTCCCAGACATCATCACCAACACCAGAATCAGCGGTCTACTTCGGATCAGAGGATGAGACGGCAACTAAAAATGCCAGACGGCGACGAGAATCGCCCTACAGAGACGGCGCGTAGCTTAGACTCGCCTTTTCCTCTTCAACAAGTCGACGGAGGAAAAAACACAAAGCAGCAGAATCGATCGAAGCCATTAAAAGAGAACGGGCACCGTCTCGACACTCCGACGGCGATGTTACCGCCGCCGTCCAGATCGCGGCTGAATCAACAGCGTTTGCTTACCTCCTCCGCCGCAACTAGGCTTCTCCGATCGAGCTTATCTTCCTCTACAGATGGTGAAGAAGACAGCAACCACAGAGAGATTCCCAAATCCAACGGCTCAGATCTGTTGCCAACAATCAGGAACCACGCAAAGATCTTCAGTAATCCCACCGCCTCACCTCTTTCTCGATCCTTGAGTTCAGACGATGCTTCGTTGTTTCGAGATGTAAGAGCTTCATTGTCGCTTAAAAATGGGGTTGGTTTGTCATTGCCTCCGGTGGCACCTAATTCGAAGCTTCAAGGCGATACAAAAAAGCAGAAGAAAGTTTTAGTACAACAAGCAGATGTACACTCTTTGAAACTGCTCCATAACCGCTACATGCAATGGAGATTCGCCAACGCAAATGCTGAGATCAAAACACAGTCGCAGATAGCTCAAGCCGAGGTCAGTTTCTATTCTTCAGCTATGGGAATCGGAAATTTGATAGCTTTGCTAATTTTGCTATGATTATTCGTTTGCCTACTGAATATATCTGGAACATAAGATGAACTAGCTCAGATTTGTGTTTGGTAGATTGATAAATATTTGAAACATTAACATCAGTGTTAGAAGTGGATGTGGTTTTATGGATTAGGCTGAACTAGCAATAGTTTCTGTCTTTAATTGTGAATTCTTTTTCTTGCAGAGAATGTTTTATTCCCTTGGCTTGAAAATGTCAGAGATGTCCGAATCTGTACAGAGGAAACGCATTGAACTCCAAAAATTACGGAGAGTTAAAGCTGTTACGGAAATTGTAGAGTCTCAAGTAAGTAAGATCTGAAAGATCATATACTTCACATTATTTTTACGTCGATGAATGTTTTGAGCAAATATGTAGTTTGTAATAATTGCTGACTAAACTACTTTTAACTCTCTATGCAGACTCCTTCTTTGGAGCAATGGGCTAGCCTTGAAGAAGAATTCTCAACTTCACTATCGGAAACAACTCAAGCCTTGTTGAATGCTTCATTGCGGCTGCCTTTAGATTCAAAAATCAAGGTATATATTATGTTGGTTGCATCAACTAGAAATAATCGTGTTCCGTTTTATTGTGCCTTTTGGTCTAAACATTTGATTTTTGCTTCTCAACCCAGGTTGAGAGTAAAGACTTAGCAGAAGCACTTGCTGTCGCTTCAAAGTCTATGGAAGGCATTGTGCAAAACATTGGACATTTTGTCCCAAAGGTTAGCAAAACACAGTCAATGTGCTTCACATTTAACTTGAACATAAAAATGTCCACTTAACACAAGCAAATAATGTGACTTAACCAAATTCCTTATGCACTTTGCAGACACAAGAGATGGAGACTTTAATGTCGGAACTAGCAAGAGTAAGCAGCAGAGAAAAAGCATCAGTAGAAGATTGCCGAGTTTCGCTGCTTAAGACACATTCATCTCAGGTATGAACCTATACATACATAACATTTGACATAACCCGTTTACCTTGTATCTTTTCAGTGTTAAAGTATGTTTTTCTTCTTCTGCAGATTGAAGAATGCTATCTTAGAAGCCAGCTTATTCAACACCAGAAGAAGTGCGATCAGATATAGTGCACAACATTACCATACGGTCTAAAAGCGAGCCATGCTTAGCATAATCTCTAGTGCAACACACATGCTTTTTGGTTTTGGCTACAAAACTCATAATCTGTCATCTTGTATACCTCAAATAACAATTGAATTTGTATATACATCAATTGTCTTGTAATACCTAAGTATCAATGATCCACTAGCTTTGTTTGAGCAATGTATTACCAAAACTTTAGTAAAAACAAATAAGACTCTTTTAAAAATAATCATTGGATGTTTCAATGATTCAATAAAAGTGAAACACACAAGCTTTTTAAGCGTTTTCGGTTTGAAAAAATCATTGCAATTGTAAATAAGCAGTTTTTCTTATGATCTGGGCATCGTTATACCCAAAATTTAGCAGAAACAAATGGCTCTTTCAGTATTTGGCACTATTGGGAGTTACATGGACAAATTTAAACAGAAAGCAGTAAGAAGAATTACATTGGACATAAGAATAACCAAGCTAAACCGGGTCTTATTAGCTTAAATTTGCGGTTTAGAATGATTATTAACAATAGGCCCATTAACACACGAGGCCCAAATATCACATCGTCATCACGCGTTATAAAGCGGACGGCTCTGATTTAATTTACTTTTGCGTTTAATCGTTCGGCGGCGACGGAGCAAATAATACAATTACAACTCCTCGACAAGTTTTCGATTGAAGGAAAGGAGAAAATCAGATTTTGAAGCGAGAAGAGGAGAAACAAAAAGAGGAGTAATCATGGGGATGAAATTTTTGAACAAGAAGGGATGGCATACGGGTAGTCTCCGTAACATCGAAACCGTATGGAAGGCTGAGCAGAAACAAGAGGCCGAACAGAAAAAGCTTGAAGAGCTTCGTCTCCAGATCTTGCAGGAGAGGGAACGTTCTGAGTTTCGCGCTCTTCAGGAACAAGCCGGTCTCGTTCCGTAAGTTTTTCTTCATCTCTATGCTCGATCCCGATTGATTTAGGTGGTAGCTAATTTCGGAATTAGGGTTAGGGATTAGAGTTTGTAGTAATTGGAATCTATAACCTGGTAGTTTGATTGGTTTTTTATTGAATTCGTTGATTTGAACTTGTGGGTCGTTCTAAAGTTGTATACTTTTTTTAATCTTGTTGCAGAAGACAAGAGAGATTGGAGTTTCTGTATGATTCAGGATTAGCTGTTGGGAAGGGAAGTGCGAGTAGTTCAGGTGTGTCGTTTCAGAAAGAAGAGCAGCCTTTAGCCAAAGCTGAAGCTGGTAATAGTGCCAGTGAGAAGCCAGATCAGTCTGTTCCTGGTGCTTTGTTTGAGGATAAGGCGCAGTCTGCTAATGATTCTTGGAGGAAACTTCACTCTGACCCTTTGCTTCTCATCAGGCAGCGTGAACAGGAAGCTCTTGCCAAAATCAAGAACAATCCTGTCAAGATGGCTCTCATTCGCAAATCTGTAAGTTTCTTTTGTTCCCCTTTTGTTCATGTACTTGGAATGTTTTGCGATTAGAATGTGTATCAGATTTCTTTTATGTTTTCGCCTTTCTTTCTTTCTGCAGCTACTGACCTGTTGGAGAGTTTCTTCTTTACAGGTAGAAGAGAAAGAGAACGGTAAAAGTGGAGACACAAAGGAGCACAAGAAAAAGCATAAGCGTAAAAGTGGGAAGCATCACAAGCAATCTTCTTCCAGACACCATTCTGATTCAGAGGAAGATTCTGGTGAAGAGAATAACGGAAGAAAGTCCCACTATCAGAGAACGTCAGGGACTCATGACAAACACTATGAAAAGTCAAGGCCAGATTTAGACAAGTCAAAAAGAAGAGAAAGTCGTGATACGCACTATGAGAGGCGAAGGTCAGATTTGGATGATGAGTCCAGAAGAAGGGAAAGTCATGATAAGCACTATGAGAGACGAAGGTCAGATTTGGATGATGAGTCCAGAAGAAGAGAAAGTCCCGATAAGCACTATGAGAGGCGAAGGTCAGATTTGGATAATCAGTCAAAAAGAAGGGAAAGTAATGACAAGCACTATGAGAAACGAAGGTCAGATTTGGATGATGAATCAAAAAGAAGAGAAAATCATAGAGAAACTCGACCCAGTGAGAAATATCGAAATCACTCCCCTAACAGCCGTTTGGAAGGAGAAAATCTTAAGAGTTACAGTCAAGAGGATAGAAAAAGGAAAACTGAGGATTATCCCTCCAGAGAGAATGAATACCAGAACAGACGACGGAAAGGTGGCTCTAAGCTATCAGAAGAAGAGAGAGCTGCTAAATTGAGGGAAATGCAAATGGATGCAGAGGTGCATGAGGAGCAAAGATGGAGAAGATTGAAGAAAGCTGATGAAACTGATGCAGTGGAAGCTGATAAGAACAAAGTATCCATGGGGAAAAGCTTTTTGGACGATGCTAATAAAAGTGTGTATGGAGTCGAGAAAGGCGGAAGCTCAACTATCGAAGAAAGCGTGCGTCGCAGAAGCTATTATTCACAGCGTGGAACTGCAGCTGAAGGCAATGCGTTTCGCCGCTGATGATGATGCAAATATTTGTTGCAACACAATACAATGCAAGGTTTGTGTCTTTTACAATGGTAACAAAATTTTGGTCAAGAGTTTTATCACTTGTTTGACATTATTTTCTGATTCCAGGATGTATGTTGAGCATCGTGACAAAGCCGGAAAAGCATTTGATATTTGGATATGTGAGGCGTACTAGGCTTAGGCCCAAAGCATAGCCCATTATAGGGTGGTCCAGTCCTTTATCCCGAAACTGAGCGTGGGATTTGTTAGTGTGTAATAATAAATAGTGGGATGTTGAAAATGAGGTATGACTCAATCCAATACCCGTGACTTGTAGTTAAGCATAATACTCCAAGATTCCCCTTTGGCACTTTTAAAGCAGCCACGAGATGAGGCCATTCTTTTTTTTTTTTTTCCTTTTCTTTTTTGAAAAATTTGTATTTTGTTCATCTTTCAAGTAAACAAACCAGATATTAAATATATGAAGTTTGACCCATTGAAATTTGATTTAAGGTTGTAGCATAGTAGCTTTAGTAGTGTGTTATAATTTAGACTTAAATTTTTTTCATAAGGTTGCATGTTTTGAATTGAAGTAAAGTCGATTTGGTTTGTAATGGAAATATTTTGGCGTGTGAGATTTGAGCCTCTCATTTTTTTTCAAAGATACGGCCAATCGGGGGGTATAATAAGCTTGCAAAGAGGGTTCACGTGTTGAGTAAGTTGTACAATGATGTCATTTATATACTTTATCACGTCATTATTATCAAGATTCCCACTTGTTAATTGTTATACGGACTCGTGTCAAACTACATTAAGCAATAAAGCAGATGTTAAAAAGGTCGATGTTTAATTTTTCTGACTCTTATTTTAACGAATTGCGTACTATTGTGTCTTTTGTAGTGTCGCCGTTTTGAATATCTTGACTTTGCAAGGCCAAAGCTCGAACCCGGAACTAAAGAAAAAAATCATAATAAATTAACCATTTGAATATATATTATAATGGAAAATTCGGAACACTTCTACAAGTACGGAGCCAAAATATTTGACCTTCACCTAACATTTATTTTTGTAAATATCACTGATGTTATTCTTTTTAAATAAAATTTGTTTTTAGTGCGGAAGATATGTAGATGCAGTTTGCACCGTCTGAAATATATCTATTGTATTTGTAGCAATGCACATAAAATGTCAATATTCTAAAAAGACTATTTTAAAACTGATGTAAAATTTAAGGAATAAATATCATATAAAAAAAAAAAAAAAGAAGAATAGTACGAATTCACTACCAAAATAGACAAGATGTTTATTGGACAATATAAAATTAATGGCATAAGACATGAGTTGGCCTAAAAGAAAAAGAAAGAAGTGGGAAATGGAGTTGGAGATGTAACAGAATGGAAAAGGAAAGGTGTGGAATTGATTGGGGATTTGAGACGATGTCTCCTAATATTATTAACCGACAATTAGTGGCCTCTTCTCTGACTTTTGACTTTACACTGTTTTTTTCACTTTGTGGTGCTCTCACTCCCACCCAATCACCGCCCTTCCTTTCCAATCTACTCTACAGAAACATTTATTTTTTAATTTTTTTTTATCATATAGTGGAACATTTGCTTCAATAGTTGACCTCCCAATATCGATTTTTTTTTTTGTTTAAGGGTCTACAATTATTTTTGTAGATTTTAAGGTTGATATTAATTCGTCCTTATGACATGCGATGATGTGAATACTTAGATTTATGCAAGATTTTACAATTAGTGTGTTAGGTAAGTGTTTTCATTCATATGGATTAGACTCTTCATAGTAAATAATTTAAAGTGATTTGAATTAAAATGACAAATTTTATATTATTAAAACATGAATTTCTAAAAATCTAGTGTTATTAGATATAAAATTTGTAAATGTCTCTTAAGATCTTATGTTATTTATTGAACAAGTGGTTTTAAATCTAATGTTATGGAAAATATATATTGAAATGTTTGTGTGAATAAGCATCATTAGGCAATGTTAAAAAGAAGAGTAATACTGTATACAGATTTGCATTTAATCCTTCCAATGATATCAACATTATGTTTTGCTTATTTTTTGGTCTATTTGGTTTTGATTTATTATGGGTATGATGAATTTAATTTTTTTTTTTTTTTTGTCACTATACCAGACACGATTTGTAGTCATTTCCCCAAATAAAAAAATTTGAACTTGGGAACAAAAAATTTGAAATCCCAATGAACCTTAATGTACCGAAAGAGTGGAATGTTCCAGTTCAGTAAAAAATCTGCCTTTTTTTCTATAAAGGTGACAGTAAAATAAGATAAAAATCTTTTTTTTTTTTAAATCTATCTTTGAATTTTTCCAGAAAAGATTCTGACAAAAAAAAATATAACAGAGAAAAGAAAGCAACCAATCTTATGCAATATAATCCAAAATTCACTTGTCTCTATTAAAAATGGGTCCTTTTATGAAGGTTTTGCCAAAGTGTCATTAGTGCCCAGAATTAAACGCAAGCCACTTCAATCCAAATCCCATAGAAACCAAAACAAAAATAAAAAAACGTCTCATCTTCTCTTAAAATCCTCTCTTCTGTAAAAGAAAAAAAAAAAAAGTTTAAACCTTTCTGGGTTACTTTAACCATGGCTGCTAATCGGACAAAGGTTACTTTCTTCTTGGCTCTGGTAATGACGGTGGAGATTCTCACTTCTTCAGTTGTCTCCGGCGAAAATGGGTTTTCCGATCTTAAAATCCGTACCCACTTGAAACGACTTAACAAGCCAGCTCTCAAATCGATTAAGGCAATTTCACAAAGATAAAAACTCCAGAAAATTTTCAATTTTTTTTTTTTTTTGTTTTGCTGATTTTTCGTGTTTAAAACAGAGCCCAGATGGAGATATAATAGACTGTGTTCCAATCACCGACCAACCAGCTTTTGCTCATCATCTGCTCATTAATCACACTGTCCAGGTTTATAATTGCTCTGTTCCCCTATTTCTTGATTCTCTGTAGTTTTTGTTCTGACATTGTTATTAACGGGTTTTTTTATAGATGAGGCCAAGTTTAAACCCAGAAAGTGTTTTTAGTGAGAGTAAAGTTACATCGAAAACAAAGAATCACAAGTCTAATGCTATAACTCAGCTTTGGCATGTTAATGGGAAATGTCCAGAGAACACAATTCCCATTAGAAGAACAAGAAAAGAAGATCTTTATCGAGCGAGTTCCATCGAGAATTACGGTATGAAGAACAAAAAAAGTATCCCTAAACCTAAATCTTCTGAGCCACCTAATGTTCTTACACAAAATGGTCATCAGGTAAATATTCTTTTCACATAATTTGAATTAGTTTCTGAACATTTTCATGTGTTCGTTAACCTTGTTTTGTATTGTTGATTTAGCATGCGATAATGTATGTCGAAGACGGGGTTTTCTACGGGGCTAAAGCGAAGATGAATGTTTGGAAACCGAATGTGGAAATGCCTAATGAGTTTAGCTTGGCTCAGATTTGGGTTTTGGGTGGAAACTTTAACTCTGATCTCAATAGTATTGAAGCTGGCTGGCAGGTATTTTGGTTCTTGCGGTTTCTTGTAACTCTGTCCTGAAAAGGAAAACTATTATTTGATTTCAAAGATTTGTGTTTCAGGTCAGTCCACAATTGTATGGTGATACTCACACCAGGCTCTTTACTTATTGGACTGTAAGTTTCTGAATATTCAAATTTGATTTTCGTTTTTTTTCTTCTTCTTCTTGTGTTTTGCTTTATCAAAGAATCATTATTTTGTCTCCCCTGCTGTGAAACAGAGTGATGCATACCAAGGTACAGGATGCTATAATCTTCTGTGCTCAGGGTTTGTTCAAATCAATAGGGATATAGCAATGGGTGGATCAATCTCTCCTTTATCCAACTATGGAAGCTCTCAATATGACATTACCATACTTATCTGGAAGGTACGCCAACAACCAAAAATCCAAATTGTTTCCATCTTCAAATCTCTGGAAACTCTGATGCTTTTATCTCCTAAATCTATATTACTCAACTTAGAAAACATAGACTAAACAACCAAAACATAGAAAAGAGAAATTAGTTAATACTATATATATATATATATATATATTGTATGATTAAATCTACATTAAATAAGTAACTTACCAAAAATTTAGTGATTCTCTGTTTGTTTGGCGTAAAACTAATGCTACCAAATGGGTTTTGGTTCAAGCTTCGGTTTGAGAAATATTAGTTTGGTTTTTTCTCAGGACCCAAAAGAAGGACATTGGTGGTTACAATTTGGAGAGAAATACATAATCGGATACTGGCCAGCTTCACTCTTCTCTTACTTATCAGAAAGCGCATCAATGATCGAATGGGGAGGGGAAGTGGTTAACTCGCAGTCCGAGGAAGGACAACATACGACCACTCAAATGGGAAGTGGGCGGTTTGCAGAAGAAGGTTGGGGCAAATCGAGTTACTTCAAGAACGTTCAAGTAGTCGATGCATCGAATGAGTTGAGAAACCCTGAAAATCTTCAAGTCTTTACTGATCAAGAGAACTGTTACAATGTGAAGAGTGGGAATGGAGGTTCTTGGGGAAGTTACTTCTACTATGGTGGTCCTGGTCGAAACCCTAATTGCCCTTAAGATTTGGTCTACTTACTTACATCGCAGATCATTCTAAATCAATTGTATAAAACATATAATATTATTATATATACACATTCTTAAGTATATTAATTTCAGGTTTGAAGAGTGGTTTATGGTATATCAAGTTCTGCAGAGTTGGTTTGTTTGAGTGTTTCTCTGTTTCTATGGAGTGACGATAAGATACATTTCTTTAAAGAACATGGTCCCATGTGTATACTGAAATCAAATGCTCACCTTAATTAATTGTATTTATTTTGTTTATGAGTGGTACTTTGTTTTCGGTGACCTGTGCTATTGATTTGTCTATAAATTACAAAACAGAGATGGGACTTTTGGTTTTGGATCTTCATTAATCATTCATGTTTAACATTTTGTATTAGAATTATTAGCCAATTTTCATTACACTAAGTGTATGCTTATATGTATGTACACACGTATATAGTTTCACAATACCATGTAAAGTTGTATACCCATTTCAGTTTATGACCTTAAAATTAGATTTGTTCATCTATGAGGATTACAGATCTATCTTGTGATGACCTTTTGTTAAAGTCAACAAAACAATGTGGACCCAGAGACCAGAAGAGAGTTGACTTCGAGCACGTTGACGAGTTCTTATTCGAAAAGTTTGATCAATTTAACATAGTAATAGAATTATAGTTAATATTTTTTAAGAAATATTCAATGGTGCGTTAAGAAAGTCCGATAAAAGAAGGTACCAATCATATTACAAATTCATGTATATATTTAATAATGAACTGAAGCAATTACAACGGAATGGTTCATGGCGCAGACCAACGAATGATAATCTTTTTTTTTTCTTCTTTTGACGGGAATGATAATCTTGTATTTGATTAGAAAAACTGATGATAATTAATTTATACAGATAACCACGAAGACTAAGTTACATATATAATTGGTTTGGTTAGATTAAATACATATCGTTTGGTCAAATGTCATTTTATATTTTCGTAATTGGTTTAAACCACAGGTTGCAAAGTTATGCATGTATTATGTATACAAGGATTATTTTGGTGAAAAAAAAAAAAAAAAAATCAAGGGTCATTTAGCTGATACTGGAATTTGAGTTTTAGGGATTCAAATCTAGATCTTACGAAATAATGTATAGTAAAAAAATATGAAATTGCATACATGCAACGATTTTGCAAACAAATATTAGCCTTCACCGTTTTTATCAAAATAAAAATATATTAGCCGGCACCGACGCATTGTAAAATTTATAACAAATAGTTGCGTATTAATATGGTTAGATTCTCTCTTTTTTTGTTGGGTAAGAGTTTTCATAAAAAAAAAAAAATAGTTCTGCTTAGAGTTGAAAAGATGCGGTTAAGAATTAATCAGTTAATTATAAAATATAAGCAATCTAGCTATTCCTATAAAATCTAAAGAGTACTCTCAAAAGGTTTTGCTAAAAATTGTATAACTGTGATGGAAATGGCCGGTTTCACGATATCTCTTATTGTAGCTGCCACGATAATCGTTACTTGTGTCGATGGAAATGATTTCTTTGATCGACAAGAAATAAAAGTGCTTCGACATTTGAAACGACTTAACAAGCCTCCTCTTAAATCCATTAAGGTATCCAATCTTATACAAATTCCATATACATGCATAGTTCATGACAAAAACTATTAAAGATGAATTCTTCTTCGCTTTAATCAATCTTTCTTACAGAGTGAAGATGGAGATGTAATAGATTGTGTTCATATCACTAATCAACCCGCTTTTGATCATCCTTTACTTATAAACCATACCATCCAGGTTTGGTTTCGATTCTAGCCTCTCTATTTTGTTTTAAAACATGATCTTGTTGAATCACTTACGACACAAAGTTTACGCATGTAGATGAGACCGAGTTTCAACCCGGCATGTGATTCTACGTACACCATGAAAGATGCAAAAGCTATTATTATAACTCAGGTTTGGCACACAAATGGAGAGTGTCCTGAAAACACTGTACCGATTAGAAGAACAAAGAAAGAAGATCTCTTAAGACCAAAATCCATCAAGAGTTTTGGGAGAAAGTCTCATCAAAGCATCCCAAGAACTACAACCTTTGATCCAACAAAAGGTCATCAGGTACAACTACATAAACTCAGACATAATATGTACTGTATTTGCCATTTTTACTGTTTTGTGGCTTACACTTTTCCTTTATTTTGGAGTGGTTTTAGTACGCGGTGATGGGTGTGAGGAACGGAAAGTTTTATGGGACAAAAGTAGCGATAAATCTTTGGAAACCATATGTCCAAGTTCCCAAAGAGTTTAGCCTGGCTCAGACTTGGGTTGTGTCCGGAACTGGCTCTAGTATTAACACCATTGAAGCTGGTTGGCAGGTTTAGTTCCTTTCTTGACTACATCATCTTTGTTCTTAATTAAGAAAAACACTTAACTAATTCTATCTTTGTTTATCTTAATTAATAGGTTTTTCCAGAATTATATGATGATAATAATCCTAGATTGTTTGTTTACTGGACGGTAAGTTCTCTATCTTTTTCAGCAGATTTATGCATGCTTATCTCATATAATTATATTATTAAACGCTAATCATTACAAAATTCAAAAGATTTACTAGTTTTCAGATCCTAAATAGAATCTATTATAAGTACTAAATTAAGACTTCAAATTGTGTTTTTTTTTTTTTGTAATATGTACGTATATGTAAATTCTTAAATTAGGATTTTTGTTATCTTTTAATGCAAATTTATTCTTATCTATAAACATATATTTATTTCCGGAAATAGCGCGATGGATACCGAAAAACAGGGTGCTACAACCTTCTCTGCTCAGGTTTTGTTCAGACAAGTAGCCGATTCACCGTAGGTGGATCTTTCGCCGCCGTGTCACGTTACCGTGGAACTCAGTATGAGCTCCCCATACTCATATGGAAGGTAATAACATAGTTCCATTTCACCTTAAAGATTTTTCATATTCAAGGTAACCTTTTTCCCCAAGTTATCTCTCCATCTAACCCTCAAATGGATGATTTGCAATCATCAGGACCGAAAAACAGGAAACTGGTGGCTAAGGATCAATGAAAAGGACGATATAGGTTATTGGCCAAGCTCGTTGTTCACTTCTCTAGGAAGAGAAGCTACGAGAGTTGAATGGGGAGGCGAAATCATTGACTCGAAGACCGGTGGGAGACACACGACCACCGATATGGGAAGTGGGCATTTTGCTGGCGAAGGGTTTAAAAAGGCGAGCTATATCAGGAATGTTATGGTAGTTGATGGAACCAATACTCTGAGAGAACCACAAGGACTTTACATCATTGCTCGTAATGGTAACTGTTACAATGTTAAGACAGGAACTGTTGGAACTTCTTGGGGGACTCATTTCTTCTATGGTGGTCCTGGTCGAAACGTTAAGTGTGCTTGATTGGATCGATCTGTGTATTTTAATTAAAGCCTTTTGAGATTTCACATAACATGTCTGTATTTGAATAAGAATATGTGATAGTCTCATGATTGAAGAAAAATTCCACGTCATGAGAGATTTTTCTCTATCTATCATTTGATATCAATCAACAGTCTGTTTTATCCAAAAACAAATCAAACAGTCTGTTAACAGTGAAATAAATAAATGCGTTGAGGAATCGTTGCACGCAAGAAAATTATCAATGGCTAGTTAATATTATCATTACTCATTAGCTATTATATTATTATGCTTATGGAATACAACGCATGAACCCGTACATACAATATCTTTCCATGATGATATATTTATTATTCATAACAAATAATTGCCGAGAAATGTAACAGTTTAAAAAAAAAAAAAAAAGCAATATCAAGAATCACCAGAGAAGTCCTGCATATACGTAAACGTTTAGACGTGCAAAACGTTGGTCAAACTATAACTAACTAATATACATAAATAATTAGACGTGCAGCACGTTGCTCAAACTCTATAACTAACTAATTTACATAATAATTAGACGTGCAAAACGTTGCTCAAAACTCTTTAAACAAACTATGATGATCGAATCAAAGGACAAAGAACCTAACAGTGATTTGCGATGACTTTTCGTTTCACAATAAATACCTAACATGTGCTGCGTTTCTCTTCAGATAAGACCAAACCTTTGAAGTTTTGTGTTGTGTGTGTGGTTGATCTATATCGACCAACAATATTGATTCTGTCCCCACATCCCTTTAATTCTGTCTTTACCACATCACAAAGTCATTATTTGTATTCGATTTTTCAATTCGTGAATATCAAAATGGGTAACAAATCCTCTGCTCAAAGTTCATCGCCATCTTTGCCGATTGATTCTACCTTCAATCTTCCTTCACCAGTACCATCTTGGCCTTCAGGTTCATATTTTGATATTTCCATCTCTCGTTCGTGCTCTGTTTTTACTCTGTTTTTCGTATCTTTTTTGAATTTTTTTGTTGTAATTTTACAGGAGATGGATTTGCCAAAGGGAGAATCAATTTGGGAGGTCTTGAAGTTTTCCAAGTAGAAACGTTTAACAAAGTCTGGACTGTATACGAAGGAGGACAAGATAATCTTGGAGCCACTTTCTTTGAGCCTTCTTCACTACCCGAAGGCTTTTCGATTCTCGGCTTCTACGCTCAACCAAATAGCCGTAAGCTTTTTGGATGGACACTTGTTGGAAAAGACCTCTCTGGAGACTCTTTAAGATCGCCGGTGGATTATCTTCTTCTTTGGAGTGGCAAATCTTCAAAGGTAGAGAACAATGGTGTCGAGATGGGATACTTTTGGCAGCCTGTACCTCCTGCAGGTTACAATGCAATGGGTCTAATTGTCACAACTTCGGATGTAAAACCTCCTCTAGACAAGATCCGTTGTGTCCGGTCTGATCTAACCGATCAATCCGAGTCCGACGCTGTGATATGGGAAACTAATGGGTTTAGCGTTGCGAGTTCTAAACCTGTGAACAGAGGAACACAAGCCTCTGGTGTCTGCGTTGGCACTTTCTTCGCAAACTCTTCAAATCCGAGCTTACCTTGTTTGAAAAACAACAAATTCGATTTTTCTTGCATGCCAAGCAAGCCCCAGATCGATGCTCTGTTTCAGACTTATGCCCCTTATATCTATTTCCACAAGGATGAGAAATATCTCCCATCGTCTGTCGACTGGTTCTTCAGCAACGGTGCCTTGCTTTACAAGAAAGGCGAGGAATCCAACCCAGTTCCAGTCGAACCAAACGGTTCAAACCTACCCCAAGGTGAATCCAACGACGGTCTCTACTGGTTAGACCTACCCGTTGATTCTGACGCAAGAAAACGAGTCAAAGATGGTGATTTACAGAGCATGGAAGTGTATCTACACATAAAACCCGTATATGGTGGAACCTTTACGGACATAGCCGTGTGGATGTTTTATCCGTTCAACGGCCCATCTCGGGCCAAGCTGAAGGCCGTTACAATCCCGCTGGGGAGAATAGGTGAACACATTGGAGATTGGGAACATTTCACTCTCCGGATAAGTAACTTCAGTGGCAAGCTACATCGGATGTATCTGTCGCAACACAGCGGAGGAAGTTGGATGGATGCTTCGGAGATCGAGTTTCAAGGCGGAAGGAACAAACCGGTGGCTTACGCTTCTTTGAACGGGCACGCAATGTACTTCAAACCGGGACTTGTGTTACAAGGCAAAGACGATGTGGGGATTAGGAACGATACCGAAAAGAGTGAAAAAGTGATTGATACGGCAGTTAGGTTTAGGGTTGTTGCAGCGGGGTATATTAAAGAAGTAGAGGAGCCGGCTTGGTTGAACTATATGAGACATTGGGGACCAAAGATTGATTATGGTCGTGAAGATGAGATTAGAGGTGTGGAGAAGATTATACTTGGGGAGAGTCTTAAGAAGGTGTTTAGGGATACGATTAAAGGATTGCCTAATGAGGTTTATGGAGAGGAAGGACCTACCGGTCCGAAGCTGAAGCGGAATTGGTTAGGCGATGAAGTTTGAGGCTTCGATTGGTAACAATGACATAATCGCATAATTGCATAAAAAAAATAAAGTTGCATAATAAAATTTGCATAATAAAAAATGGCATAATGAAAAATTGTGTGATTGGATAAATTTTGCGGAATGGCGGAATGATGTAATATTAAAATATCAACAATATACACATACAAATACTAATTAAGAAACTAGTAGCAATTTTAATATATTTTCAATATTATTAAAAAAATTAACAACGCATAAGTTTAAATATTATTAGAACTAATCTCTTTTTACCCTCCTTACTAGGATGAAAATTTATGTAACCATCCATCTTTAGCTCACGATCATATATCTCTAACCATACTTGATGCATGTAATCCGACCATTGATTATACTACAATATTTTATATATTAAAATAATTTAAAATAAATTTTGATATATATGAATTCCAACAAAAGACAAACAGACTTAAATCGAACAAGGTAGATTCATAAGACGTACCTCCTTGTGTCTGGAAACGCTTGAAGGAGAAGGAGTAGTTGGTGGAGAATCCATAGCTTTTTTTTTTTTTTTCTAATAAATGGTTCTTAATTTTTTGGTGCTGATATAACTTCACGAACAATCCATTTATAGACCGTGAACAAATAAACAGCAGTAGTAACTATCACCAACTTTTATTAAATGGTTATCTATTAAAAACAAAAATTAAAAGGAAAACAAATTACTGGTTGAAATAGTTGACTTTGAGTGGTTTTAATTTAATTTTTGGTGTAAGTTTTGAGACTCCAAATAAACGTTAATTGCATGGAAAATAAAAAAAAATTAATGCCTTCAGCAAAAAAGCAAGAGAAAAGTCACTTAATTGCCTAACAGGATTTTACTTGTATTTATGTTAAGCAAAAACGCAGGTTTAAATTTTTGCTTTTTGGTGGTCATTAGGCAAATTATCATGATTGGTAAAAATTTGGCATAATCGCATTAGAAAACGCAATTAGGCGATTATGCATGTTACCAATCAGAGAATCTCCTCTTCTTTTCTTTTTCCCTTTTTTTTTTTTTTTTTTTTTTTGAATGTTTGGGTTTTGTGAGTCTATTATCTGATTTATCTGTTTAGTCTACTGGATGAATAACAAACGTTTCGTCTTTTTTTGCGTAACTAGCGGGAAATTATATGTACTCTTTTGTCAATGTTAATTTTCCGTGTTTTAAATACACAAAAAGGTATTTTTAATATAAATATCAAATTTAATTATGTCTGCTCGCATAGAGTTAGATTATTTTGTTGTTTAAAATTTTAAAAATAGATCAAAATGATGATAATTTTTATCGACAAAAACAATATAAAAAATTCATATATATTTTTTGTTGAAAATATTCTTATTAATTGAACAATAATCTACGCCATACTGATAACTTTTGTCTTGATCTTTTTAACTTGAGTGATACGCCAAACACCATGCTAATTATATCGATCAATGGGACTCGAGTTTGGGTCTATATTACTATAAAAAAAGGCAACGAAATTTTAGGTATCGAGGAAAAATGGTTTTCTACAAATTAAGATATAGACGTGTTGGGAGACAAACCAACGTTCAACATCGGAAGATTAGAAAAGTAACACTCTAATATATAAGTAAAGTCAATCCCTAATTAGTATGAGACCTTTTGGAAAAGAGTCCAAGAACAAATCTGTGCGGATTTGCCAATTGGCCCAAAACGAACAATATCATACTAATGAGGAGTTGACTTGGCTTGCAGAAAACCAACAATTGGTATCAGAGCCTAGGTCGAACAAAGGTGGACCTAGAGAAGTGGGTTTGGGCTGCATGATCGATGTGGAAGTAGCTTTCAATGTGACACGATTAGAAGAGTGCATCAAGAGAATCTCCCGAATAAGGGGTGATGGTGCGTGCGTGCCAAGGTTTCGCTAGAGGAGAGGCTAAGATTCATGGTCCTTGGTTTGAGGGGAGGATTGTTGGGAGACAAACCAACGTCGCATATTGGAAGATTATAAAAGTAACACTCTAATATATAAGTCAAGTCAATCCCTAATTAGTACAAGATCTTTTGGGAAGGAGCCCAATATCAAATTTGTGTGGGCTTGACCATTTGGCCCAAAACGGACAATATCATACTAATGGGAGAGTTGACTTGGGCTTGCAGAAGCCTAACAAAACGAAAGTAATATAATGTTCCCAATATTGAATAGGTCAGAATGTATTTTCTTGCCCACATTAAGAAAATTTGGGAAACCAAATTACATGTTCTTATAAATTGTTTTGATGTGGAACACTTAAAATGACTAATTCAAAAAAAAAAAAAAAAAAAAAAAAAAATTCTTGCCCAAATAACACGTTTTATCACAAGATGTGATGATGATTAAGTCGTTAGTCTATATTATGATGTTAAAGTCATAAGTCATTTTCATTGATTTTTCATGGTGATATTGTAACCACTGACATATCGATTACAAGATGATAAGCTCTTTAAGCTCTAATTTAGTAATTTATAGAACATATGACTTATGAGCAACCTACTCCTATAAATTTCAAAGAATAGTTGATAAAATAATATATTCTAAATTGAGTAGTATCTTAAGGTTTTGTGCTAAGGACTATAACTAACCATGATAAGAATGGCCGGTTTAGCCGTAGCTCTGATGGTGATAACGGTTATAATCTGTCCTTGCATCTATGGAAAAGAGTTCTCTGATCACCAGGAAATCAAAGTACAAAGAATTTTGAAGCAGCTCAACAAGCCTGCTCTTAAATCTATTAAGGTATCTTATACAACTGCATAACTCAATATATACTATAGATATTCGTGGAGAAAAACTTTGACAGATTAATTCTTTGTTTTTATCTTTCTTACAGAGTGAAGATGGAGACATAATAGACTGTGTTCCAATAACTATTCAACCAGCTTTTGATCATCCTCTGCTTAAAAACCACACCATTCAGGTTTGCCTTCATTAATATGTATGGTGTCTCTTTTGTTCATACATGCATAATGCATGGTCAAGTTGCATCACTATAACGGAAAGTATTCACATGTAGATGAGACCGAGTTATATCCCGGATGGCGAATCTGCGTACACCCAAAAGAAGGCAAAGGCTATAACTCAAATGTGGCAAAAGAATGGGCAGTGCCCCCAAAACACTGTTCCTATTAGAAGAACAAAAAAAGAAGATATCTTTCGAGCAAAATCCGTTGAGAATTTTGGAAAAAAAACTCCTCCAAGCATTCCTGAAGTTACATCCTCTGATCAAGCATTTCACCATGAGGTACACCGTTTATGCATTGCCCTTGTTTAAATTACTCTTCTGGTTTGTTATACTTACGGTGGACGTAAAACGGACATTTTGACATATTTTTTTTTGGCTGATGCTTCTTTCTGTTTGAATCGACATGATTTGTATTCGCTCCGAGATATGTTAAAATCTGGATATTTGACCAAATATTCATTCCGTTAAATAACATTTTAAGGAAAAACTCGAAATATATATTTAAAAAAAAAAAAAACCCATCAAAACCATAAACTCTAAATATGTTAATAATTTTGATTTTTAGATTTTCTATATAAATAAATTTTTATATTTATAGAACGGATAAAAGCAAAATTGAATCAGAACGAATAAAATTTCAAAAATATATTATATTCCAGTCATAATTACAGTTTTCCCTTTTTGGAGCTGGTTTAGTACGCATACATGGAGGTGCGGGATGTAAAGGTTTACGGTACAAAAGCCTCGATAAACATATGGAAACCAGAAGTTGAAGATCCCAACGAGTTCAGTTTATCTCAAATTTGGCTCGTGTCAGGACGTGGCCCTACTCGTAACACTATTGAAGTTGGTTGGCAGGTTTCGTACTTCATTGGTCTTCCATGATTAACAACATCTTGTTCACATATGTATATGCAAAACATCTTAATTAACACTAGCTCTACTTGCCCTAGGTTTATCCACAAATGTATCACGATAATAATCCGAGATTGTTTGTCTATTGGACGGTAAGTTCCTATTTCTATCCCAAAAACATAATGAAATTTAATCATTTGAAAATTTTAGAGGGTTCACTAGTTGTATATAATCTAACACATATATTACCAATTTCACCAGATCAATAGTAAGAATTATATTCAATTATGGTATATTTTTTATATTATGAATTTCCTTCTTTATTTACGCGCAAATTCATGCCTATATTAGAGCGATGGATACCAAAAGACAGGATGCTACAATCTCTGCGGTGGTTTTGTTCAGACGAACAATCAGTACTCCGTAGGTGCATCCTATACTACTGCGTCACAATACGATGGTAATCAATTAGATCTCAACATACTTGTATGGAAGGTAAACAAAGAAAACTTCTAAAGTTTATATTCGGTATATGATATATTCTTGTAAGACAAATATTCTTTTAAATCACTTATATATATTATCCTTTTCTGTATTTCAAGAACTAACAAAGAGAAGAAAGAAAATACTAGATGCATTTGATGGGGCATTTAGTAACTATAACTAATAGCGGTGTGTTGTATAAATTAAATGGGGTCCGCCCTTGCTTAACAATATGTGATAGATTCTAGGTAATCTAAACCGTAATATACACATACTGCTTCCTAAGTTACACATATTCTAAATGGATATTTTGCAATCATCAGGACCAAAAAACAGGAAACTGGTGGCTAAAGATCAATGAGAACGAGGTTATTGGTTATTGGCCTGGCTCGTTGTTCGACTCTCTAGGAGATGGAGCTACAACTGTTCAATGGGGAGGTGAAATCTTGGCGCACTCCGGTGTGAAACATACAACCACCGATATGGGAAGCGGCCATTTCGCAGAAGAAGGGTATCAGAAAGCGAGCTATATCAAGAATATTATGATAGTTGATGGGACAAATAATCTGAGAGAACCAGAGGGACTTTACTCGGCAGCTGATAATGGTAACTGTTACAACGTTAAAGCAGGAAATGGTGGAACTCCCTTTGGGGTTCATTTCTTCTATGGTGGTCCTGGTCAGAATGTTAACTGTCCTTGATATGATCTATGTTCGAACCTTTTGAGATTTAGTATCTATGTTTGATCCTATCTTTAGTTTATATCTAAGTGCTCTTGATCTATGTGTAAGGCTTCAGTTTATAATTAATAAAGAACATTTATGTTTGTTCGGATCCTCTATTTCGAAATCAGACTGGAAAAATAAAAGATTGTGTTCGAATCACCGATCAGCCGGCTTTCGATCATTCACAGATGGATTTTCCGATCATCCCCATTATAAATTGTTTTTGTTACATCTAGGTGGTCTTAAAATTGATTGATCACCTAGTTACAGATTCTAGATGCTTTAGCGCAGTGAAAAATGTTTGTTTAAAAGCTTATCACATGTTGTGAATTAGTAGATCGGGTTAAAAGGTGATCACATCAATTTTCTTCCCCAAATTACACGTTCTTGTAAATTGTCATGATACGGATCCGAAAATGATAAGGTCTTCAAGCACTAATTTCTTAATTCATGGAAAATTTGATGCACTCTCGAATAGTGACTAATATGATTTCCATCTAACTATTGAAAAGGTATAATTTATCTTGAGCCGTGGAAAAACTAAACACAACTTATAACGTTTTCACAAATTAAAGAGGCCTTTGGTGGCTAAAGTTTGAGACATATCTAATCGGGTACTGGCCAAGCATTATAGTTCAGAAGCTAGCGGACTCAGCACGGAAGATCGCATGGGGAGGTGAAATTGTGCATTATCCTAGAGGCCGAGGGACACACACGGTTACGCATATGGGGAGTGGCCATTTTAATAACATACAGTACATCGATACATCTAACTATCCGATCACACCCTTTCCTCAAAATCTTAAACCATCTAGTCAACTTACATTTTCTATGGCGTACCTGGACGTAACCCTCAATGCCTATGAGATTAGGTTGACTAGATCGTTAATTAAAAACCCGTCAATGCGTTTGATTCTGATAAATCACATGTTTCTGAACCTTGACATGACATTTCAATTGGTTAAAACATTTATAATGGACTAAAATTCCTTTGACATTACATATAATTGTTCAATCCAAGTACGACTTCTATGTTTATTCATGGACAAAATTTCAAGTATACCATATTTAAAAGATAAAGATCCTATAGTCTTATAGAAAAAAAAACTATTTTTGTGAAATACTACGTCTGTCAAAGTGGACCAGGTCACACCTACTTACACAATCATTGTGACTCGGTCTAGCTGTTATGACCTCAATAAGGAGAGTCGGGGAGCTTACTTTATCTATGAAGGACCTGGTCGCAGCCACGAGATTAGATTAAGGTAGACTTTCTTCTCCGAATAACTAATAATGATTACAACTTGATTATTGAAGACTAATTCTAATTAGCAAATAAACACACTAGCAAATGGTTTTGCATTTGAAAGTCATAGCAAATATTTTATGATTTTATTTTTAGTAAACATCACGTTTTTTTTGCTGGATAAGATGTAACAAGTCGTCGTCATTGTCATTATTTAAGTTTCCAAGTGCTACCTTGCACGTATTGTAACTTGCAGGAAAAAAGAACGTACAAGGATATTATAAAATTGTGCATTTTTAGAATAAAACCTTACACGACACCTTGGTGTTGGATGGAGCAGCTTTGACTTCTACGTTTAAGTTTGCATTTTTAACATTCACAAATTAGAATATGCTTTACATTTATCCTCTCTGGCTTTTCTCTTTTCTTTCCTAGGTTCTATATTCTTGATGAGTGTAAGCAATTCACACCAAGATACTGCATTTATATATTACCCCCATGACTCCAACTTCCCTCTGTTGAAATATCTGTATACCAATCTTCCCTCTGCGAGTTCTGCTATCCGAAGAAATGGGAAACTGCCTTACAATCTCGGATCCTTCTCTTATAGATGTATCAAACAAGGATCTCAAAGCACTTCCCGTCGATACTCCCTTCAAGTTTCCCTCACCATTGCCTACTTTTACTCAAGGTTTCTACTATCATCGGTTCTTGTTGCTCTCTCTCTCTCTCTCCCTCCATTAGTTTGATGATTTTTTTTGTGACTTGCGTCCTCAGGTGGCGGGTTTGCCAAACGAACCATTGACTTGGGAGGTGGTCTCGAAGTAAGTCAAGTTTCGACATTCAACAAAGTTTGGTCCACTTATGAAGGAGGGCCAGACAACCTCGGAGCTACATTCTTCGAACCATCCTCGATCCCTGCCGGTTTCTCAATCCTCGGTTACTACGCTCAACCAAACAACCGTAAACTTTTCGGCTGGGTACTCACAGCTAGAGATCTCTCAAGCAACACCTTGAAACCTCCAGTAGATTACACCCTAGTAGGAACCACCGAGTCACTCAAGATTAAACAAGATGGAACCGGGTATTTCTGGCAGCCCGTGCCACCCGATGGATATCAAGCCGTTGGTCTAATAGTCACAAACTCCTCACAAAAGCCACCTCTAGACAAACTACGCTGCGTTCGATCGGATTTAACCGAACAATGCCAAACTGATACATGGATATGGGGAACAAACGGAGTCAACATCTCAAATCTAAGACCAACCACAAGAGGAATACAAGCTACAGGTGTCTACGTTGGTACATTCACTTGCCAAACACAAAATTCTTCTCTTCCTCCTGCAGCTTTATCTTGCTTGAAGAATACGAAATTCGACTTCTCTACAATGCCAAATGGGTCCCAAATCGGAGAATTATTCCAAACTTATTCTCCATTGATATATTGCCACCCAGATGAAGAATATCTACCTTCCTCTGTTAATTGGTACTTCAGCAACGGAGCATTGCTATACAAGAAAGGCGAAGAATCAAAACCAATCCCTATCGAATCAAACGGTTCTAATCTTCCACAAGGCGGAGCAAACGATGGATCATACTGGCTTGATCTTCCTATAGACAAAAATCAAAAAGAGAGAGTGAAAAAAGGTGACTTACAAAGTAATAAAGTGTATCTTCACATCAAACCAATGCTCGGAGCAACGTTCACAGACATTGCAATCTGGATATTTTACCCTTTCAATGGACCAGCTAAAGCCAAGGTCAAATTCGTAAATCTATCATTGGGGAGAATCGGCGAACACATTGGAGATTGGGAACACGCGACGTTAAGGATCAGCAATTTCAGCGGAGAGCTATGGCGAGTGTTCTTATCGCAGCATAGTGGTGGAGTTTGGGTCGATGCTTGCGATTTGGAGTTCCAAGGAGGAGGAAGCAATAAGCCTGTGGCTTACGCATCGCTTCACGGACACGCGATGTATTCGAAACCTGGATTGGTGTTGCAAGGAGACGATGGGATTGGACTAAGGAACGATACGGAGAAGAGTAAAAAGGTGATTGATACTGGATTAGGGTATGAGGTGATTGTTGCGGAGTATGGTGACGGCGGAGGAGTGGTGGAGCCGCCGCCGTGGGTTAATTATTTGAGGAAATGGGGGCCTAAAATTGATTACAACGTCGATGATCAGTTTAGGAGTGTTGAAAAGATATTGCCTGGTGTTTTGAAAAAGGCCTTTGTTAAATTTGTTAGTAAGATTCCTGATGAAGTGTATGGTGAAGACGGGCCTACTGGGCCTAAACTTAAGGGTAATTGGGCTGGTGATGAAAATTGACGACTTTCTTTGTTTTTCATGTACTGTTTGGTTTGATTCTTTTTTTTTGTTTATCAAGTTCTTTAACCTTTATGTAAAATAAAACTTTCTATGTTGTCAATATAATCATTTACTATGATAAAGTTTCCATAGCTTTTGCCTCAAAATTTTTAGAAATCTAGAGATCCACATTGTTTGTTCTCTATAGATTTTGCAACACATCCAGGCTTCTTTGTTTCCTTTTTGTGATCGCCATTTACGCCTCGTGGTCTTCCAATACCCATCTTAGGCAAGCCACGGTTCAGTCCTTCCAACAAAACACAAGCTTTGCACCATTTCTGCATATCATTTGTGATTCAAAACCAAGAAAACACTATATATTAACTCTACTTCTATTACGCACAACAATTGATTTTATGTGATAAAGAGAGGTGACTCACCTGGCTAGAAATATACCCGCATCGCTCACACGTCCCTTGCTCAGGCATCTTTGTGGTTGTTGCAATTCTGAAATCTTCGCCAGATTTTATGATGTCTAGAATCGCCCTTGGCCTGCATTTTATATAAGTTAGAGATCTCTACGTTACTTATTTGATTGTAGTGGATACTAACATAAAGAAAAAGAAGTCTAGAAAGAACCTTAGTCTTTCCAAATCTTTGATGAACTCACGGGCAAAACCACGATACGCATTAGGAGAGTATATACCTGCATATGCAATAAACCAATTAAGCTAGGATTTGGAGAGAATTTTTTAGCCATAAAAGTAACTAACGATAGAGCAGAAAATGAAATTAAGAACAGATAAACTTTGAAAATGCACACTTACATTCGGTGGAGAAGTAGTCCAGCTTCTTGAAATAAGCATACGTGTAGCTATGTTAAGGTATCACATTTGTTGACAAGTTACAGCGAGATAAGATCATCATATAGTAATCAAAACAAAAGGATTTAATAGTGAAGGATATATGACAATCTCCTTCTCGTACGTATACTTGAAAGGTTTACATCTTGGAATGGGACCATCTTCACCAGTAGTAATCGATGTGCACCGACTTAATCTACAATAGCCAACGTTACAAAAATCAATTAGTTGAGGAAGCAGGGAGATTTTTAATCGAATGATCAACAAATATGTTACCTAGCAATATCCCCACGCAATATGTTCAAGAGAACGGTTTCTGCTATATCATCTGCATTATGTCCAGTGACAAGCTTATCTACTTTCAACAACGTAGCTCCTCGATCAAGTGCCTTCAGATCATCAATCAGAAGCAATACCACAAGTTATGCTGACTAATTGAAAAACTGTAGAACAAAGAAAGAAAAAAGAAAATAGCTCCCAACCTGTCGACGGAATACACCACAAAAGGTGCAATTGTTCTTCAAACCAATAATTTTCACAATCTCGTCCATTGTCCATCCATACAGATCTTTGTATGAAACAATCTGAAGAGGCAAACCATACTGAAGAAAAAATAAAGAACCCATCAAAATGAAAACCCGCCAAAAAAACAATCATCTAATACACATGAAATTCAAAAAAAAGAAGCTTACTTGCACTTCGTTCCGTTTAACAGTCTCAAGAGAATCATCACGATAACCCGTAATCCCTTCATCTATGGACAAGAGAAAGAGGTCTAGCTCGTAACTGTGACGTCTGTTTAGTTCTGATAACACATATGCCAGAACTGTAGAATCTGCACAAAGCCCCCAGCTCCAATTAAAATCAACTAATTCAGAACCAAATATTGAAGAAATTGATAGTAACCAAAAAGAACAAGCAGAATCGAAGTAAATACCTTTTCCACCAGAGGCACCTATAGCAACACGTTCACCGGATTTGAATAAACGATTCTGAACAATGACTTGATGAATCTCCTCCTCAAAAACCTCATAGAAGCACTCTCTGCATATCTTAATTCACACATAGAGATCATAATCCATACCATTAGAATTCATGAAAGAGCCAAAGCTCACAGTATATTAAGGTTTGTTCTTAGTTAAAACCCAAAAAACACGAGATTCTGTTCTGGTTGAAGCCAGAAGAAAGAGATATTCAAAAGATACCTGTTGAAGGGTTTTAGGTCGTTTGAGGACGGGACGTCTCAGGTTGCATAAGCAGCACAGACGAGAGGCTCCTGCTTTTTTTTTCTTGGCCTCCATTTTCACCGGAGCTCCTTCGAATGAGATTTTCCGGGATTTAGTCGGCGGTGAAGAACACCCTAAACTCGGAGTTAGACGAAAACGTCAGCGTTTCTGTATATTGCATACCTGAAATTCTCAAGTCAGTAAATGGGCCTTAAAAGGGCTTTCACCCATCGCTTATGTGAGTCTTTCAACTGATTGCAACAGTTTTTTTTTTTTTTTCGTAGATTCTAGATTCAGTTGTTGAATGTGATTGGATAAATTTTAAAGTCCAAAGTTTCAGACTTTCAGTGCTTCATTCTCTTCTTGATATGGAGCAAGGATTTTGATATAGAGGGGAATGGTGGTTGTAATGGCAACGGTTATCCCGGTTCTTATGAGAATGGAACGATCATTGATAACCTTGAAGAAGCTCTACATTTCTCTACTCGCTCGGCTTTGTCTTTGCTCTGTTTTTTATTACTCTGTTTTCGGGTGTTCTATTTCCTTACTTGCTCTGTTTTCTGTGCTCGTGCTCTGTTTCTCTTGTTGCACCATTTTTCTCTAGCTCTGTTTCTCTACTTGTTCTGCACTCTGCTAGACCCTAACAAATGAGAGCGACATCACAGCTAGATCTAGGCTTGCCAGGAAATACGAAAAACTGAATCCAAAATTTTTTTGCATAAATAACTGTTGAGAAAGAAATAACAAGTGCGATCGTTTCCCATTATCTTCTCCTGTGCTTATGTGAATGCAAAGAAACATGGAGTAGTACTGAAGACTCCTCTCAACTTGGGACAAAAGATGACCCCTTGATTTGAAAATCGAAATCCAGGGTGAAGTCAGCTTTAGATGCTATCACTTTCTGCAACAAATTAAGTTTCATTGAAAGCTCCTACATGAAGTGAAGCCTATCATTCCCTATCTCGATACAAGAAGACAGATAAAAACATTTCCTTCTAATTGTCACTTCATGAGTAAAGAATAAATACACCTAAAAGGAAGATAAACATCGATCTATATTCAAAATACGGTGTAGTGTGATCAAATACTTATGAACAATATCCTTTTTTTCTCAGAATCTGTTATGTTATGGTTATGGATTAAGACTGAACAAGTGCCTAGTCCTTATCTTGTCACTGAAAAAAAAAATAATAATTACATTTCTCTGTTACTTGGGAATCTCTTATTTCACCATGTTCTTAATATCTACTGAAAACTAAATCAGAGATTCCACATCATATACAGGCATAAAAGACCATCACAAGTTACCAAGATTCATGATTCTTGCTGTAAATTAATCAGAAATACTCATTAATATTCATCTTCAGGGTACACTGATTAAGAGTAGATAAACGAAAAAATCAACTTGCATTAATTTTTTCAAACTTGAAGTAATACTGGTACAAATATTTTGACTGTCGCTGTGTGATCTATCCTTTATCCTTATGAACATATAAGATGGTCAAATAGTAATTCCATGTGTTTACCAGACTACAAGTGTTGCAGATCTTCGTTTCTGTTCATTCTAGCAGCAGTGGTTGACACAGAGGCTTTAGAATTGTGCTATCGAGTTCCATAAAATATGTTACAATGACTCCAATCAGTGAGCAAACAGCTGGAACAAGTCCTAACCCATATCTTGTCACCGATAAGTAAAAATTTTGTTGTATGTTTACATCGACCTTTGGTGAAGTACCTGCACCATTTTTCCAAATCTCACATCCATCAACCATCTATTGATGTTAGGATAATATTAGAAAGAAAGATAAACGGAAAACTTACTTTGGTGTGACTGAAGAACATATAAAGCAAGTCCACATGACATTTTGTCTAAGAAGCTTAATGATCCACAAACGAAAGCACATCCACCGAGTTCTGAACCAACTAATACACTTTGCATACTGATTGCTGTCACCTGTAAAATTTTGATTTTCAAAAGATAAAGTATTAACTGTTACAATTGTCACATCATGTAACACATGAAGATGTCAGATATAGCAAAGGGGTGTTGTTACCAGAATTAATGCATTCGCGATGCCGATGAAGACAGAGATCCCATACATGAAAGAGTTAATGCTTCTGGGTAATAAGAGGACTGAGACACCGCAAAATATCCAAATAATACCGCCAGCACAATAATATGCCTTGAGGCGTTTTCCATTCCATGGAATCTCCTACATGTATGGAAATATAGTAGTTATATAAGAGAAACAAAGAGGACAAATTTAAGAGATAGAAGAAGATGAATGTGTTTAAACTTGTTGCAACCTGAAGCATAACCGATACAACGAAGCTGCAGATGTAGATTATTGCAGGAATCTGAAAAGTAAACATTGATCAGACAAGTTTGATGATCATAGAGGCAAAAGCTTATTGCAGTGATTCTATTTCACTTACTAGAGCTTTAGCGGATTGAGCCATTTGCAAATCATCAATAACAAAGAATGCAAGATATGCCTGAGAACACATTAAAGTCATTTTGAAAAGTAAGTATTGATCCATTGATCCAATACAAAAGAAGCAAAGAAAGACAGATACAGAAACTAACCTGTGAAACGTTCAATACTAATCGAGTGAGGAGATAAACCATAGCGACTTGATAGTATAGAATTTTACGGAACCAATAAGACCACGGAATTCTTGTTCGGCTAGTTTCTCTTTGGTTTATCCGCAGCCTTTGACACAAAAGAAAGAAAGAAAAGCCAACTCCTTTTCAATAAAGTATCATCTATCAATTGAGTTAAGCATTTCAGAGAAAGACTACATTACCGTGGTTCCTTTGTTCCCATAAGAAATATGACCACAAAGCAGCAGCCGACGGTGATGCATGAATAAGCAATCCAACGATACTGTCGACATAAACTCAGACATAATATGTACTGTATTTGCCATTTTTACTGTTTTGTGGCTTACACTTTTCCTTTATTTTGGAGTGGTTTTAGTACGCGGTGATGGGTGTGAGGAACGGAAAGTTTTATGGGACAAAAGTAGCGATAAATCTTTGGAAACCATATGTCCAAGTTCCCAAAGAGTTTAGCCTGGCTCAGACTTGGGTTGTGTCCGGAACTGGCTCTAGTATTAACACCATTGAAGCTGGTTGGCAGGTTTAGTTCCTTTCTTGACTACATCATCTTTGTTCTTAATTAAGAAAAACACTTAACTAATTCTATCTTTGTTTATCTTAATTAATAGGTTTTTCCAGAATTATATGATGATAATAATCCTAGATTGTTTGTTTACTGGACGGTAAGTTCTCTATCTTTTTCAGCAGATTTATGCATGCTTATCTCATATAATTATATTATTAAACGCTAATCATTACAAAATTCAAAAGATTTACTAGTTTTCAGATCCTAAATAGAATCTATTATAAGTACTAAATTAAGACTTCAAATTGTGTTTTTTTTTTTTTGTAATATGTACGTATATGTAAATTCTTAAATTAGGATTTTTGTTATCTTTTAATGCAAATTTATTCTTATCTATAAACATATATTTATTTCCGGAAATAGCGCGATGGATACCGAAAAACAGGGTGCTACAACCTTCTCTGCTCAGGTTTTGTTCAGACAAGTAGCCGATTCACCGTAGGTGGATCTTTCGCCGCCGTGTCACGTTACCGTGGAACTCAGTATGAGCTCCCCATACTCATATGGAAGGTAATAACATAGTTCCATTTCACCTTAAAGATTTTTCATATTCAAGGTAACCTTTTTCCCCAAGTTATCTCTCCATCTAACCCTCAAATGGATGATTTGCAATCATCAGGACCGAAAAACAGGAAACTGGTGGCTAAGGATCAATGAAAAGGACGATATAGGTTATTGGCCAAGCTCGTTGTTCACTTCTCTAGGAAGAGAAGCTACGAGAGTTGAATGGGGAGGCGAAATCATTGACTCGAAGACCGGTGGGAGACACACGACCACCGATATGGGAAGTGGGCATTTTGCTGGCGAAGGGTTTAAAAAGGCGAGCTATATCAGGAATGTTATGGTAGTTGATGGAACCAATACTCTGAGAGAACCACAAGGACTTTACATCATTGCTCGTAATGGTAACTGTTACAATGTTAAGACAGGAACTGTTGGAACTTCTTGGGGGACTCATTTCTTCTATGGTGGTCCTGGTCGAAACGTTAAGTGTGCTTGATTGGATCGATCTGTGTATTTTAATTAAAGCCTTTTGAGATTTCACATAACATGTCTGTATTTGAATAAGAATATGTGATAGTCTCATGATTGAAGAAAAATTCCACGTCATGAGAGATTTTTCTCTATCTATCATTTGATATCAATCAACAGTCTGTTTTATCCAAAAACAAATCAAACAGTCTGTTAACAGTGAAATAAATAAATGCGTTGAGGAATCGTTGCACGCAAGAAAATTATCAATGGCTAGTTAATATTATCATTACTCATTAGCTATTATATTATTATGCTTATGGAATACAACGCATGAACCCGTACATACAATATCTTTCCATGATGATATATTTATTATTCATAACAAATAATTGCCGAGAAATGTAACAGTTTAAAAAAAAAAAAAAAAGCAATATCAAGAATCACCAGAGAAGTCCTGCATATACGTAAACGTTTAGACGTGCAAAACGTTGGTCAAACTATAACTAACTAATATACATAAATAATTAGACGTGCAGCACGTTGCTCAAACTCTATAACTAACTAATTTACATAATAATTAGACGTGCAAAACGTTGCTCAAAACTCTTTAAACAAACTATGATGATCGAATCAAAGGACAAAGAACCTAACAGTGATTTGCGATGACTTTTCGTTTCACAATAAATACCTAACATGTGCTGCGTTTCTCTTCAGATAAGACCAAACCTTTGAAGTTTTGTGTTGTGTGTGTGGTTGATCTATATCGACCAACAATATTGATTCTGTCCCCACATCCCTTTAATTCTGTCTTTACCACATCACAAAGTCATTATTTGTATTCGATTTTTCAATTCGTGAATATCAAAATGGGTAACAAATCCTCTGCTCAAAGTTCATCGCCATCTTTGCCGATTGATTCTACCTTCAATCTTCCTTCACCAGTACCATCTTGGCCTTCAGGTTCATATTTTGATATTTCCATCTCTCGTTCGTGCTCTGTTTTTACTCTGTTTTTCGTATCTTTTTTGAATTTTTTTGTTGTAATTTTACAGGAGATGGATTTGCCAAAGGGAGAATCAATTTGGGAGGTCTTGAAGTTTTCCAAGTAGAAACGTTTAACAAAGTCTGGACTGTATACGAAGGAGGACAAGATAATCTTGGAGCCACTTTCTTTGAGCCTTCTTCACTACCCGAAGGCTTTTCGATTCTCGGCTTCTACGCTCAACCAAATAGCCGTAAGCTTTTTGGATGGACACTTGTTGGAAAAGACCTCTCTGGAGACTCTTTAAGATCGCCGGTGGATTATCTTCTTCTTTGGAGTGGCAAATCTTCAAAGGTAGAGAACAATGGTGTCGAGATGGGATACTTTTGGCAGCCTGTACCTCCTGCAGGTTACAATGCAATGGGTCTAATTGTCACAACTTCGGATGTAAAACCTCCTCTAGACAAGATCCGTTGTGTCCGGTCTGATCTAACCGATCAATCCGAGTCCGACGCTGTGATATGGGAAACTAATGGGTTTAGCGTTGCGAGTTCTAAACCTGTGAACAGAGGAACACAAGCCTCTGGTGTCTGCGTTGGCACTTTCTTCGCAAACTCTTCAAATCCGAGCTTACCTTGTTTGAAAAACAACAAATTCGATTTTTCTTGCATGCCAAGCAAGCCCCAGATCGATGCTCTGTTTCAGACTTATGCCCCTTATATCTATTTCCACAAGGATGAGAAATATCTCCCATCGTCTGTCGACTGGTTCTTCAGCAACGGTGCCTTGCTTTACAAGAAAGGCGAGGAATCCAACCCAGTTCCAGTCGAACCAAACGGTTCAAACCTACCCCAAGGTGAATCCAACGACGGTCTCTACTGGTTAGACCTACCCGTTGATTCTGACGCAAGAAAACGAGTCAAAGATGGTGATTTACAGAGCATGGAAGTGTATCTACACATAAAACCCGTATATGGTGGAACCTTTACGGACATAGCCGTGTGGATGTTTTATCCGTTCAACGGCCCATCTCGGGCCAAGCTGAAGGCCGTTACAATCCCGCTGGGGAGAATAGGTGAACACATTGGAGATTGGGAACATTTCACTCTCCGGATAAGTAACTTCAGTGGCAAGCTACATCGGATGTATCTGTCGCAACACAGCGGAGGAAGTTGGATGGATGCTTCGGAGATCGAGTTTCAAGGCGGAAGGAACAAACCGGTGGCTTACGCTTCTTTGAACGGGCACGCAATGTACTTCAAACCGGGACTTGTGTTACAAGGCAAAGACGATGTGGGGATTAGGAACGATACCGAAAAGAGTGAAAAAGTGATTGATACGGCAGTTAGGTTTAGGGTTGTTGCAGCGGGGTATATTAAAGAAGTAGAGGAGCCGGCTTGGTTGAACTATATGAGACATTGGGGACCAAAGATTGATTATGGTCGTGAAGATGAGATTAGAGGTGTGGAGAAGATTATACTTGGGGAGAGTCTTAAGAAGGTGTTTAGGGATACGATTAAAGGATTGCCTAATGAGGTTTATGGAGAGGAAGGACCTACCGGTCCGAAGCTGAAGCGGAATTGGTTAGGCGATGAAGTTTGAGGCTTCGATTGGTAACAATGACATAATCGCATAATTGCATAAAAAAAATAAAGTTGCATAATAAAATTTGCATAATAAAAAATGGCATAATGAAAAATTGTGTGATTGGATAAATTTTGCGGAATGGCGGAATGATGTAATATTAAAATATCAACAATATACACATACAAATACTAATTAAGAAACTAGTAGCAATTTTAATATATTTTCAATATTATTAAAAAAATTAACAACGCATAAGTTTAAATATTATTAGAACTAATCTCTTTTTACCCTCCTTACTAGGATGAAAATTTATGTAACCATCCATCTTTAGCTCACGATCATATATCTCTAACCATACTTGATGCATGTAATCCGACCATTGATTATACTACAATATTTTATATATTAAAATAATTTAAAATAAATTTTGATATATATGAATTCCAACAAAAGACAAACAGACTTAAATCGAACAAGGTAGATTCATAAGACGTACCTCCTTGTGTCTGGAAACGCTTGAAGGAGAAGGAGTAGTTGGTGGAGAATCCATAGCTTTTTTTTTTTTTTTCTAATAAATGGTTCTTAATTTTTTGGTGCTGATATAACTTCACGAACAATCCATTTATAGACCGTGAACAAATAAACAGCAGTAGTAACTATCACCAACTTTTATTAAATGGTTATCTATTAAAAACAAAAATTAAAAGGAAAACAAATTACTGGTTGAAATAGTTGACTTTGAGTGGTTTTAATTTAATTTTTGGTGTAAGTTTTGAGACTCCAAATAAACGTTAATTGCATGGAAAATAAAAAAAAATTAATGCCTTCAGCAAAAAAGCAAGAGAAAAGTCACTTAATTGCCTAACAGGATTTTACTTGTATTTATGTTAAGCAAAAACGCAGGTTTAAATTTTTGCTTTTTGGTGGTCATTAGGCAAATTATCATGATTGGTAAAAATTTGGCATAATCGCATTAGAAAACGCAATTAGGCGATTATGCATGTTACCAATCAGAGAATCTCCTCTTCTTTTCTTTTTCCCTTTTTTTTTTTTTTTTTTTTTTTGAATGTTTGGGTTTTGTGAGTCTATTATCTGATTTATCTGTTTAGTCTACTGGATGAATAACAAACGTTTCGTCTTTTTTTGCGTAACTAGCGGGAAATTATATGTACTCTTTTGTCAATGTTAATTTTCCGTGTTTTAAATACACAAAAAGGTATTTTTAATATAAATATCAAATTTAATTATGTCTGCTCGCATAGAGTTAGATTATTTTGTTGTTTAAAATTTTAAAAATAGATCAAAATGATGATAATTTTTATCGACAAAAACAATATAAAAAATTCATATATATTTTTTGTTGAAAATATTCTTATTAATTGAACAATAATCTACGCCATACTGATAACTTTTGTCTTGATCTTTTTAACTTGAGTGATACGCCAAACACCATGCTAATTATATCGATCAATGGGACTCGAGTTTGGGTCTATATTACTATAAAAAAAGGCAACGAAATTTTAGGTATCGAGGAAAAATGGTTTTCTACAAATTAAGATATAGACGTGTTGGGAGACAAACCAACGTTCAACATCGGAAGATTAGAAAAGTAACACTCTAATATATAAGTAAAGTCAATCCCTAATTAGTATGAGACCTTTTGGAAAAGAGTCCAAGAACAAATCTGTGCGGATTTGCCAATTGGCCCAAAACGAACAATATCATACTAATGAGGAGTTGACTTGGCTTGCAGAAAACCAACAATTGGTATCAGAGCCTAGGTCGAACAAAGGTGGACCTAGAGGAGTGGGTTTGGGCTGCATGATCGATGTGGAAGTAGCTTTCAATGTGACACGATTAGAAGAGTGCATCAAGAGAATCTCCCGAATAAGGGGTGATGGTGCGTGCGTGCCAAGGTTTCGCTAGAGGAGAGGCTAAGATTCATGGTCCTTGGTTTGAGGGGAGGATTGTTGGGAGACAAACCAACGTCGCATATTGGAAGATTATAAAAGTAACACTCTAATATATAAGTCAAGTCAATCCCTAATTAGTACAAGATCTTTTGGGAAGGAGCCCAATATCAAATTTGTGTGGGCTTGACCATTTGGCCCAAAACGGACAATATCATACTAATGGGAGAGTTGACTTGGGCTTGCAGAAGCCTAACAAAACGAAAGTAATATAATGTTCCCAATATTGAATAGGTCAGAATGTATTTTCTTGCCCACATTAAGAAAATTTGGGAAACCAAATTACATGTTCTTATAAATTGTTTTGATGTGGAACACTTAAAATGACTAATTCAAAAAAAAAAAAAAAAAAAAAAAAAATTCTTGCCCAAATAACACGTTTTATCACAAGATGTGATGATGATTAAGTCGTTAGTCTATATTATGATGTTAAAGTCATAAGTCATTTTCATTGATTTTTCATGGTGATATTGTAACCACTGACATATCGATTACAAGATGATAAGCTCTTTAAGCTCTAATTTAGTAATTTATAGAACATATGACTTATGAGCAACCTACTCCTATAAATTTCAAAGAATAGTTGATAAAATAATATATTCTAAATTGAGTAGTATCTTAAGGTTTTGTGCTAAGGACTATAACTAACCATGATAAGAATGGCCGGTTTAGCCGTAGCTCTGATGGTGATAACGGTTATAATCTGTCCTTGCATCTATGGAAAAGAGTTCTCTGATCACCAGGAAATCAAAGTACAAAGAATTTTGAAGCAGCTCAACAAGCCTGCTCTTAAATCTATTAAGGTATCTTATACAACTGCATAACTCAATATATACTATAGATATTCGTGGAGAAAAACTTTGACAGATTAATTCTTTGTTTTTATCTTTCTTACAGAGTGAAGATGGAGACATAATAGACTGTGTTCCAATAACTATTCAACCAGCTTTTGATCATCCTCTGCTTAAAAACCACACCATTCAGGTTTGCCTTCATTAATATGTATGGTGTCTCTTTTGTTCATACATGCATAATGCATGGTCAAGTTGCATCACTATAACGGAAAGTATTCACATGTAGATGAGACCGAGTTATATCCCGGATGGCGAATCTGCGTACACCCAAAAGAAGGCAAAGGCTATAACTCAAATGTGGCAAAAGAATGGGCAGTGCCCCCAAAACACTGTTCCTATTAGAAGAACAAAAAAAGAAGATATCTTTCGAGCAAAATCCGTTGAGAATTTTGGAAAAAAAACTCCTCCAAGCATTCCTGAAGTTACATCCTCTGATCAAGCATTTCACCATGAGGTACACCGTTTATGCATTGCCCTTGTTTAAATTACTCTTCTGGTTTGTTATACTTACGGTGGACGTAAAACGGACATTTTGACATATTTTTTTTTGGCTGATGCTTCTTTCTGTTTGAATCGACATGATTTGTATTCGCTCCGAGATATGTTAAAATCTGGATATTTGACCAAATATTCATTCCGTTAAATAACATTTTAAGGAAAAACTCGAAATATATATTTAAAAAAAAAAAAAACCCATCAAAACCATAAACTCTAAATATGTTAATAATTTTGATTTTTAGATTTTCTATATAAATAAATTTTTATATTTATAGAACGGATAAAAGCAAAATTGAATCAGAACGAATAAAATTTCAAAAATATATTATATTCCAGTCATAATTACAGTTTTCCCTTTTTGGAGCTGGTTTAGTACGCATACATGGAGGTGCGGGATGTAAAGGTTTACGGTACAAAAGCCTCGATAAACATATGGAAACCAGAAGTTGAAGATCCCAACGAGTTCAGTTTATCTCAAATTTGGCTCGTGTCAGGACGTGGCCCTACTCGTAACACTATTGAAGTTGGTTGGCAGGTTTCGTACTTCATTGGTCTTCCATGATTAACAACATCTTGTTCACATATGTATATGCAAAACATCTTAATTAACACTAGCTCTACTTGCCCTAGGTTTATCCACAAATGTATCACGATAATAATCCGAGATTGTTTGTCTATTGGACGGTAAGTTCCTATTTCTATCCCAAAAACATAATGAAATTTAATCATTTGAAAATTTTAGAGGGTTCACTAGTTGTATATAATCTAACACATATATTACCAATTTCACCAGATCAATAGTAAGAATTATATTCAATTATGGTATATTTTTTATATTATGAATTTCCTTCTTTATTTACGCGCAAATTCATGCCTATATTAGAGCGATGGATACCAAAAGACAGGATGCTACAATCTCTGCGGTGGTTTTGTTCAGACGAACAATCAGTACTCCGTAGGTGCATCCTATACTACTGCGTCACAATACGATGGTAATCAATTAGATCTCAACATACTTGTATGGAAGGTAAACAAAGAAAACTTCTAAAGTTTATATTCGGTATATGATATATTCTTGTAAGACAAATATTCTTTTAAATCACTTATATATATTATCCTTTTCTGTATTTCAAGAACTAACAAAGAGAAGAAAGAAAATACTAGATGCATTTGATGGGGCATTTAGTAACTATAACTAATAGCGGTGTGTTGTATAAATTAAATGGGGTCCGCCCTTGCTTAACAATATGTGATAGATTCTAGGTAATCTAAACCGTAATATACACATACTGCTTCCTAAGTTACACATATTCTAAATGGATATTTTGCAATCATCAGGACCAAAAAACAGGAAACTGGTGGCTAAAGATCAATGAGAACGAGGTTATTGGTTATTGGCCTGGCTCGTTGTTCGACTCTCTAGGAGATGGAGCTACAACTGTTCAATGGGGAGGTGAAATCTTGGCGCACTCCGGTGTGAAACATACAACCACCGATATGGGAAGCGGCCATTTCGCAGAAGAAGGGTATCAGAAAGCGAGCTATATCAAGAATATTATGATAGTTGATGGGACAAATAATCTGAGAGAACCAGAGGGACTTTACTCGGCAGCTGATAATGGTAACTGTTACAACGTTAAAGCAGGAAATGGTGGAACTCCCTTTGGGGTTCATTTCTTCTATGGTGGTCCTGGTCAGAATGTTAACTGTCCTTGATATGATCTATGTTCGAACCTTTTGAGATTTAGTATCTATGTTTGATCCTATCTTTAGTTTATATCTAAGTGCTCTTGATCTATGTGTAAGGCTTCAGTTTATAATTAATAAAGAACATTTATGTTTGTTCGGATCCTCTATTTCGAAATCAGACTGGAAAAATAAAAGATTGTGTTCGAATCACCGATCAGCCGGCTTTCGATCATTCACAGATGGATTTTCCGATCATCCCCATTATAAATTGTTTTTGTTACATCTAGGTGGTCTTAAAATTGATTGATCACCTAGTTACAGATTCTAGATGCTTTAGCGCAGTGAAAAATGTTTGTTTAAAAGCTTATCACATGTTGTGAATTAGTAGATCGGGTTAAAAGGTGATCACATCAATTTTCTTCCCCAAATTACACGTTCTTGTAAATTGTCATGATACGGATCCGAAAATGATAAGGTCTTCAAGCACTAATTTCTTAATTCATGGAAAATTTGATGCACTCTCGAATAGTGACTAATATGATTTCCATCTAACTATTGAAAAGGTATAATTTATCTTGAGCCGTGGAAAAACTAAACACAACTTATAACGTTTTCACAAATTAAAGAGGCCTTTGGTGGCTAAAGTTTGAGACATATCTAATCGGGTACTGGCCAAGCATTATAGTTCAGAAGCTAGCGGACTCAGCACGGAAGATCGCATGGGGAGGTGAAATTGTGCATTATCCTAGAGGCCGAGGGACACACACGGTTACGCATATGGGGAGTGGCCATTTTAATAACATACAGTACATCGATACATCTAACTATCCGATCACACCCTTTCCTCAAAATCTTAAACCATCTAGTCAACTTACATTTTCTATGGCGTACCTGGACGTAACCCTCAATGCCTATGAGATTAGGTTGACTAGATCGTTAATTAAAAACCCGTCAATGCGTTTGATTCTGATAAATCACATGTTTCTGAACCTTGACATGACATTTCAATTGGTTAAAACATTTATAATGGACTAAAATTCCTTTGACATTACATATAATTGTTCAATCCAAGTACGACTTCTATGTTTATTCATGGACAAAATTTCAAGTATACCATATTTAAAAGATAAAGATCCTATAGTCTTATAGAAAAAAAAACTATTTTTGTGAAATACTACGTCTGTCAAAGTGGACCAGGTCACACCTACTTACACAATCATTGTGACTCGGTCTAGCTGTTATGACCTCAATAAGGAGAGTCGGGGAGCTTACTTTATCTATGAAGGACCTGGTCGCAGCCACGAGATTAGATTAAGGTAGACTTTCTTCTCCGAATAACTAATAATGATTACAACTTGATTATTGAAGACTAATTCTAATTAGCAAATAAACACACTAGCAAATGGTTTTGCATTTGAAAGTCATAGCAAATATTTTATGATTTTATTTTTAGTAAACATCACGTTTTTTTTGCTGGATAAGATGTAACAAGTCGTCGTCATTGTCATTATTTAAGTTTCCAAGTGCTACCTTGCACGTATTGTAACTTGCAGGAAAAAAGAACGTACAAGGATATTATAAAATTGTGCATTTTTAGAATAAAACCTTACACGACACCTTGGTGTTGGATGGAGCAGCTTTGACTTCTACGTTTAAGTTTGCATTTTTAACATTCACAAATTAGAATATGCTTTACATTTATCCTCTCTGGCTTTTCTCTTTTCTTTCCTAGGTTCTATATTCTTGATGAGTGTAAGCAATTCACACCAAGATACTGCATTTATATATTACCCCCATGACTCCAACTTCCCTCTGTTGAAATATCTGTATACCAATCTTCCCTCTGCGAGTTCTGCTATCCGAAGAAATGGGAAACTGCCTTACAATCTCGGATCCTTCTCTTATAGATGTATCAAACAAGGATCTCAAAGCACTTCCCGTCGATACTCCCTTCAAGTTTCCCTCACCATTGCCTACTTTTACTCAAGGTTTCTACTATCATCGGTTCTTGTTGCTCTCTCTCTCTCTCTCCCTCCATTAGTTTGATGATTTTTTTTGTGACTTGCGTCCTCAGGTGGCGGGTTTGCCAAACGAACCATTGACTTGGGAGGTGGTCTCGAAGTAAGTCAAGTTTCGACATTCAACAAAGTTTGGTCCACTTATGAAGGAGGGCCAGACAACCTCGGAGCTACATTCTTCGAACCATCCTCGATCCCTGCCGGTTTCTCAATCCTCGGTTACTACGCTCAACCAAACAACCGTAAACTTTTCGGCTGGGTACTCACAGCTAGAGATCTCTCAAGCAACACCTTGAAACCTCCAGTAGATTACACCCTAGTAGGAACCACCGAGTCACTCAAGATTAAACAAGATGGAACCGGGTATTTCTGGCAGCCCGTGCCACCCGATGGATATCAAGCCGTTGGTCTAATAGTCACAAACTCCTCACAAAAGCCACCTCTAGACAAACTACGCTGCGTTCGATCGGATTTAACCGAACAATGCCAAACTGATACATGGATATGGGGAACAAACGGAGTCAACATCTCAAATCTAAGACCAACCACAAGAGGAATACAAGCTACAGGTGTCTACGTTGGTACATTCACTTGCCAAACACAAAATTCTTCTCTTCCTCCTGCAGCTTTATCTTGCTTGAAGAATACGAAATTCGACTTCTCTACAATGCCAAATGGGTCCCAAATCGGAGAATTATTCCAAACTTATTCTCCATTGATATATTGCCACCCAGATGAAGAATATCTACCTTCCTCTGTTAATTGGTACTTCAGCAACGGAGCATTGCTATACAAGAAAGGCGAAGAATCAAAACCAATCCCTATCGAATCAAACGGTTCTAATCTTCCACAAGGCGGAGCAAACGATGGATCATACTGGCTTGATCTTCCTATAGACAAAAATCAAAAAGAGAGAGTGAAAAAAGGTGACTTACAAAGTAATAAAGTGTATCTTCACATCAAACCAATGCTCGGAGCAACGTTCACAGACATTGCAATCTGGATATTTTACCCTTTCAATGGACCAGCTAAAGCCAAGGTCAAATTCGTAAATCTATCATTGGGGAGAATCGGCGAACACATTGGAGATTGGGAACACGCGACGTTAAGGATCAGCAATTTCAGCGGAGAGCTATGGCGAGTGTTCTTATCGCAGCATAGTGGTGGAGTTTGGGTCGATGCTTGCGATTTGGAGTTCCAAGGAGGAGGAAGCAATAAGCCTGTGGCTTACGCATCGCTTCACGGACACGCGATGTATTCGAAACCTGGATTGGTGTTGCAAGGAGACGATGGGATTGGACTAAGGAACGATACGGAGAAGAGTAAAAAGGTGATTGATACTGGATTAGGGTATGAGGTGATTGTTGCGGAGTATGGTGACGGCGGAGGAGTGGTGGAGCCGCCGCCGTGGGTTAATTATTTGAGGAAATGGGGGCCTAAAATTGATTACAACGTCGATGATCAGTTTAGGAGTGTTGAAAAGATATTGCCTGGTGTTTTGAAAAAGGCCTTTGTTAAATTTGTTAGTAAGATTCCTGATGAAGTGTATGGTGAAGACGGGCCTACTGGGCCTAAACTTAAGGGTAATTGGGCTGGTGATGAAAATTGACGACTTTCTTTGTTTTTCATGTACTGTTTGGTTTGATTCTTTTTTTTTGTTTATCAAGTTCTTTAACCTTTATGTAAAATAAAACTTTCTATGTTGTCAATATAATCATTTACTATGATAAAGTTTCCATAGCTTTTGCCTCAAAATTTTTAGAAATCTAGAGATCCACATTGTTTGTTCTCTATAGATTTTGCAACACATCCAGGCTTCTTTGTTTCCTTTTTGTGATCGCCATTTACGCCTCGTGGTCTTCCAATACCCATCTTAGGCAAGCCACGGTTCAGTCCTTCCAACAAAACACAAGCTTTGCACCATTTCTGCATATCATTTGTGATTCAAAACCAAGAAAACACTATATATTAACTCTACTTCTATTACGCACAACAATTGATTTTATGTGATAAAGAGAGGTGACTCACCTGGCTAGAAATATACCCGCATCGCTCACACGTCCCTTGCTCAGGCATCTTTGTGGTTGTTGCAATTCTGAAATCTTCGCCAGATTTTATGATGTCTAGAATCGCCCTTGGCCTGCATTTTATATAAGTTAGAGATCTCTACGTTACTTATTTGATTGTAGTGGATACTAACATAAAGAAAAAGAAGTCTAGAAAGAACCTTAGTCTTTCCAAATCTTTGATGAACTCACGGGCAAAACCACGATACGCATTAGGAGAGTATATACCTGCATATGCAATAAACCAATTAAGCTAGGATTTGGAGAGAATTTTTTAGCCATAAAAGTAACTAACGATAGAGCAGAAAATGAAATTAAGAACAGATAAACTTTGAAAATGCACACTTACATTCGGTGGAGAAGTAGTCCAGCTTCTTGAAATAAGCATACGTGTAGCTATGTTAAGGTATCACATTTGTTGACAAGTTACAGCGAGATAAGATCATCATATAGTAATCAAAACAAAAGGATTTAATAGTGAAGGATATATGACAATCTCCTTCTCGTACGTATACTTGAAAGGTTTACATCTTGGAATGGGACCATCTTCACCAGTAGTAATCGATGTGCACCGACTTAATCTACAATAGCCAACGTTACAAAAATCAATTAGTTGAGGAAGCAGGGAGATTTTTAATCGAATGATCAACAAATATGTTACCTAGCAATATCCCCACGCAATATGTTCAAGAGAACGGTTTCTGCTATATCATCTGCATTATGTCCAGTGACAAGCTTATCTACTTTCAACAACGTAGCTCCTCGATCAAGTGCCTTCAGATCATCAATCAGAAGCAATACCACAAGTTATGCTGACTAATTGAAAAACTGTAGAACAAAGAAAGAAAAAAGAAAATAGCTCCCAACCTGTCGACGGAATACACCACAAAAGGTGCAATTGTTCTTCAAACCAATAATTTTCACAATCTCGTCCATTGTCCATCCATACAGATCTTTGTATGAAACAATCTGAAGAGGCAAACCATACTGAAGAAAAAATAAAGAACCCATCAAAATGAAAACCCGCCAAAAAAACAATCATCTAATACACATGAAATTCAAAAAAAAGAAGCTTACTTGCACTTCGTTCCGTTTAACAGTCTCAAGAGAATCATCACGATAACCCGTAATCCCTTCATCTATGGACAAGAGAAAGAGGTCTAGCTCGTAACTGTGACGTCTGTTTAGTTCTGATAACACATATGCCAGAACTGTAGAATCTGCACAAAGCCCCCAGCTCCAATTAAAATCAACTAATTCAGAACCAAATATTGAAGAAATTGATAGTAACCAAAAAGAACAAGCAGAATCGAAGTAAATACCTTTTCCACCAGAGGCACCTATAGCAACACGTTCACCGGATTTGAATAAACGATTCTGAACAATGACTTGATGAATCTCCTCCTCAAAAACCTCATAGAAGCACTCTCTGCATATCTTAATTCACACATAGAGATCATAATCCATACCATTAGAATTCATGAAAGAGCCAAAGCTCACAGTATATTAAGGTTTGTTCTTAGTTAAAAACCCAAAAAACACGAGATTCTGTTCTGGTTGAAGCCAGGAAGAAAGAGATATTCAAAAGATACCTGTTGAAGGGTTTTAGGTCGTTTGAGGACGGGACGTCTCAGGTTGCATAAGCAGCACAGACGAGAGGCTCCTGCTTTTTTTTTCTTGGCCTCCATTTTCACCGGAGCTCCTTCGAATGAGATTTTCGGGATTTAGTCGGCGGTGAAGAACACCCTAAACTCGGAGTTAGACGAAAACGTCAGCGTTTCTGTATATTGCATACCTGAAATTCTCAAGTCAGTAAATGGGCCTTAAAGGGGCTTTCACCCATCGCTTATGTGAGTCTTTCAACTGATTGCAACAGTTTTTTTTTTTTTTTTCGTAGATTCTAGATTCAGTTGTTGAATGTGATTGGATAAATTTTAAAGTCCAAAGTTTCAGGACTTTCAGTGCTTCATTCTCTTCTTGATATGGAGCAAGGATTTTGATATAGAGGGGAATGGTGGTTGTAATGGCAACGGTTATCCCGGTTCTTATGAGAATGGAACGATCATTGATAACCTTGAAGAAGCTCTACATTTCTCTACTCGCTCGGCTTTGTCTTTGCTCCTGTTTTTT